>JBAJHW010000002.1:65658423-66918423 GCA_037013535.1 Intellagama lesueurii
AAAGGAGAACCAGGAGAGGTGGGGGGAGATCAGGAGAGGAAAAAACCTGAGGTGAAGAGTGAAGCTGTGCAAAAAGAGGAGACAGAGGAGGAAGAAGAGGAGAATTAGAGAGACACTGTAGAACAGGGGTCTCAAACATGCGGCCCGGGGGCCATTTGCGGCCCGCCGGATGATAGTTTGTGGCCCCCGCCTTGCCTCCCCCCCGAAGCACCCACGCGTCCTCTGCTGTCAAGTCGCTCCCAGCCTGTCTTCGAAGAGCACCTCCAAGCTGCCGCCGCCGCCTCTTCCAGGGAAGCAGCTCTCTTTCTCTCTCGGCACCCCAGCACCAGCCCGGCCAGCAGCCGCCTCAGCACCCGGCGGTGCTTCCTCCTCCTCCTCTTCGTCCTGCTTCAGCCGCCTCGGCTCTGGAGGCTGCCTGGGCTCGCCTCGCAAAGTTTGCTCCTCTGTCGTGGTGGGGGTAGCTGCTGCTGCTGAGTGCGCCTTTTTTTTTAGGGGGGGGGGCCTCAGAGGAAGCTTGCTGGACCTCCGTGTGTGTTTTGTGTGTGTGTGTTTGTTTGTTTGTGTGCATGCACGTGCACACACCTGTGGGGGGGGCCCGCCCCGTTCTGTTTAATTTCGCGGGTACCGGTGGGGGCTTTTCTCCTTTGACAAGGTGAATTCTGTGAGGGTGTTTTTTTTTTTTTAATGTCGTGCCCTCCTCCCCCCGGCTAAGCGGTCGCCGGCGCTCCCTCCCTTCTCCGCTTTTTGTCCTCCTGCTGCTGCTGCTGCTGGTGGTGGTGGTGAAGAAGGAGCCGGAGGGGGTCATGGCCGGGCGACAAGGGCTCGCACGCCCCTCCTCCTCCTCCTCCTCGGAGCCCCAGATGGGCTAAGGAAACTCTCGCGCGGCTTCCTCGGGCTCTTGCTCTGCTTGGCAGAAAATCTGATGTGGCCCACCCTCACTCAGACTCTGCCTCCAGCGGCCCCCAGGTAAATTGAGTTTGAGACCCCTGCTGTAGAAGAACCAGTGTAGAGTCTTGACTGACTGAGGTGGAAGCCTCCAGAAGAGTGGGAGTATGTCCAGAGGGAAGATCCCTGAAATGGAGAGAGAGTCTCCCTGAGACAGAGGCTGTACGCCTGTCTAGCACAAGACCACTCCTCAAACCCTCGTTTTGGGGAGAAAGAGAAGAGAAAGTGCCCTCAGTTCTGACTTGTCAACCCTGACTCAAATACCAGGAGAAAGCCTGTAAAATGCCTCACCTGGTAGAAAAGAGAGGGGAGAAAGGAAGATTGTTCACCTCATTCCCCAAGTTTCATCAGAAGCTATCCTTCTTTCAGCATCCCTTGTTTGGCTTACCTCGAGTTGTTAGTTCAGTTAAGCAGTGGAAAAGAGTCTACTCCACTGGGACACAAGGGCAGGAAGTAGTCAATGATAGAAAAAAGACGAAGTCTGGTTTGAGCATTAAAGAGAAAAGTTCTATATTGTTTGATGATGTTCCTGAATTGACTCCAAGTGCATCCCAAGTCATGGAACAAAATATGGAGGAGAGTAATCCAGAAGTACTATGGCAGCTGTGGGGAGTCTCAGGCACTATGATAAAACAGGAAAAACTAGAAGTAGAATACTCCCCTTCTTTTCCTGAGGAATATGTCTTTTTGTGCATTTTAAGAGTCAGTTATGACAAACAGATGTTACATACAAGAGGATGCTAATGGGCAAACCTTAGCCCACTTTAAATTTAATATTCCTCAGAGTGAAACAGAACATGGGCAGCTGCTCTGAAAAGTTCACCTGATGCCTCAGTCATCCTCTCTGGATGAGATGTTGGACAGTTGGCTGTTTTCAGAGCTCACTTGTCCAATGTCTCATTCAGAGGACTTTTGAAACACTGGCTGCTCTCTTGCTCTGCCATTTGTCACATTCTGAGAAGATGGTCAGTGGGAGTTCTCTATTTACTGCGATGCCTTCATGCTCCAATGAGGAACAGCAGATCCCTCACCATAATATGTGTGTGGAGAGATAATAAACCACTCTTCCCATTCTGTGCTTCATGGGAGGGTCAGTCCTGCCTCCAAAGTATAATTTGTTCATTATTACAAATGGAAAATGTTTTCTGGTAAAAGAGAAGCAGCAGATAAACAATGGAGGAGGTCACATTTGGTGAAAATTCATATTATCTGCCAGTACTCCAGGTTTTTTCTCTCTCCCACAATGTGATTTTCTGAAATGATATGAAACTATGCAATCAGACTTGACAATAAAGCCTGTGTTACCTTTCCTGTACTAGCTAATCACAAAGCAAATGTTCCTGCGGTGTGAGATGCAGTGTAAGCAAAGACCTATTTGTCTATCATGACAAACAGATATCCTTTAAAGCTTAAAGATTCTCCATTTCTAACAGCTGTTATCCTTGTTTTAGTCCAGATTGACCAATTCACATGTGGTAGAAGGAAATTGACTGAAGAGAAGGCTAGAGATAATGCAAGCTCTGATCCCTCTGAGATTTCACAGAACTCTCAGGACACACCTGGGCATTTCCAGAAAAAGTCCAAGTCCAAGGCATGTTTAGCTTTGAGAAAAGAAGACTGAGGGGAGGTATGATAGAGTCATACAGAAGAGGGATAAGATCTGTTCATGATTATCCCAGAGCACAGGACACATAATAATGGGCTCAAGTTGCAGGAAGCCAGATTTAGGCTGAATATGAGGAAAAAATTCCTAACTGTTAGAGCAGTATGACAATGGAACCAATTACCTTGGGAGGTGGTGAGCGCTCCAACACTGGAGACATTCAAGAGAAATGTGGACAACATCTATCAGATCTGCTTTGATTTGGATTCCTGCATTGAGTGGCCTTATAGGTCCCTTTGAACTCAATTATTATTTGATTCTATGATTCCAAATCAAACTGGAGGAGGTTTGCCCATGAAAACCTAATTGTCCCAGAATAAGATTCACTCCCCTAATTTGCCAGTATGTGGAACTGGGAGAGATTTCTAAGGCACGCTCAGAAGCTTCAAACTCAGGCCTTTCTACAATATGGTAAGGTAACAACAGAATTCTAGAGCATTTCTAACAGGTAATGCATAGTTTAACTTCAAATAAAAATTAACCTGAGTTATCTTCTGTTACTCGAAAAGCTGGCTCAGGGGGTGTTTACATGGAAGGGGGGACAATGTATCTTTTTTTTTCTTTGCATTTTTAAAAACTGGCCCCTATTGCTTCCACTCTTTACATTTTCTGCTGGCATTCACACCAATAGGATAAAGAGCCCTGTTTTAAGAGTACTCCACACTTCTACCATCATTTCTATTTGCCTTAGAATTATGGCTCTCCACAATCTTCTTTTTCTCTTACTCACTCCCCCTTCTCCCTGTTTCCCCCATCTCTCTTTCAGCTGTTCACTCTGGAGTCATTTCAGGAGGAATTAATTTTGTCCCTGGGACACACCAAAAGACCCAGCAACTACACTGAAACAAACTGACCACTGAAATAAAGCTACCAAATAAAAGCAAGCTAGAGTGTGATACAACACTAATTAGGAAATAATAATTTAAAAAATTAAAAAGTATCCTTGAAGTAGTCAACATCAGCCACACTCTTAAAGGGGATAGCTCAGTAGTTTAAGCATCTGGCGGCGGAGCCAGAGGTTGGGAGTTCAGTTCCCCAGTGTGCCTCCCTGACAGGGGCTGGATTCGATGGTCCCTGGGGTCCCTTCCAGCTCTGCAGTTCTAAGATGATGATGATGGTGATAGATGTCTTGCCGTGCCTCCCATGAATATGTCACTGTGGGACATGCTCCAAATGAGGTGATCACACACAGGAGGAAAGAGGGGGAAAGTACACTTCGTAAATCTAAAATAAATAACCCTTCGCTGTTCAAAATAAACCAATTGACCTGTGAAAAAGGGAGTGCTGTAGATTGTCTTGTAGTCACCAAAAATTTCACCATGTAACCACACCCTCAGTTTCTTTCTAACTAGTATTTGTTCTCTGAATATCATTGTTATTTATGTACAATGCCCGCTGCTCTGGAAAGATGCCATGAAAATGCATCAAGGCTCCACTTGTACTCTGAATGAATTCTTAAATGTTCTGCATAAGCACAGCAAAAGTATTATGAATATAGCACTACAGCATCAACTGTACATGATTCTATTTCAAAGCATACAGATTAGTATTATGTATTTAAATAGCATTATGGTGTGCAGGATTGTAGCCCCCAAGTTTGAGTTAATTTCTTAGAAATACCTGATCATATTTTATATGAGCTTATTGCTTCTATCCTAGAGAATATTTTCCTTTTAAAAACACACACACAAACTATGCTAGAAAGCTGTATGCCAGCATGCACTGTGAAAAAAAGGATAAAATTAATGAAGCAGGGTAAACAGACACAAATGCTTCAAGCTACATAATCTAAAAATGAACCATTCCTTTTACCTCCCTAAAAGCTTGAAATAAGAGATCAGCCCCTGAGCTCATTACATTTTTATTTCCAGCATGAAAGAAATATTTCTGACTCTTTCAAAATATGTATAATAGCACAGAATTACCCCAACTTGTATCAGCATGCGTAACCTCTGTAAGGTACATAACACTGGGCTAAATCCAGTATTTGTCCCTACAGGAATAGATTGACTGAAATGAATGTGACATAACTTCAATTAATTTTAGTGGGGACGAAGGACTAGATTTCTAGTTGGGACTAACATCTAGATTTAGTCCTTTATTTTTAGGAAGGTACTGTCCACATGTGCATAGTACACATACAAACCTTACAGGAACCAGTGTGGTGTAGTGGTTAGAATGTTGAACTATGAATAAAGAGGCCTGGGTTCAAATTCTTACTTGGACACAAAACTCACTGGGTGGTTGTGGGCCTGTTAGTTTTTTTGTTTCACAGGCTTCTGGTGTGGGTAGTGTGGAGAAAAGAGAGCCATGTATGCTGCCATGAGCTCACTGGTGGAAACCAGGCTACCACCTAGCCCAAGAAAGGACGGGCACCAAAAGTTGCATGTCTGCCAGCCATAGTGCCCACTTAAGGAAGATGTATCCACTAGTTGCAAGAACAAGTAATGCACTGATTCCCAAAATGCTTTTTAAAAATTTCCACAACAGGTCGATCTAATTTGCTCTAAACATCCAAGTTCAGTTGGCAAGAACTTCTTGGTTGGGAAGGTTTCAGGTTTTGCATTAATCTGCTAACAACAGCAATAAAAATATAGGCAGAGCATCACAGAGGATTATGTTTTTTAAAAGGTGTACCCAAAATCTTTCAAAGAGGTGGTGTCAAAGTTAGCTGAGGTTAAAGTTGGAGATAGCTTCCCTTGTTGAGGTTGGAAACTGGCTATGATAGCACTAATCTCACCCCTCAGCTCAACCCCTGAAAAAAAAATCCAACAAAAGGAAAAACAGAGGGATTAAACACTTCCAAGCCATACTTCACTTAGGTGGAATCACAAACAGTAATTGAAGACATACTAATGAAAGTTAGGGAAGGCACCCTTACATTTGTCTATATCATGCAATATCAATAAGAAACTAATGCAAAATAAACAACCACATGCTAGGCAGAACAAAAAGATTTGGAAATGCACATGACAAGAGTACCTGTAATGGATTTAAGGAAGAATGTCATGTAGGCATTGGGGAAAACAATGATGCCATTCATGATACACCTGGTCCTTATAGGAAGATAAATGCCAATACGAACAAGGCCCAAGAAGCAACAGAATACTGGTTTAAGATAATATTATGGGAAAGAAATTGAAAAATGAGAGCATGAGTATGAAATAGAACATAGGCTGAAGCAATCTTCGTATCTGATAGTTCACTTCTGAAGTCAACTGTCCTCTCCTACAATCTGTCTGGAGAAGTAGATGGATCCCCAAAAGCTCACACTGAAATATGGAAATTAGTCTTTATGGTGCCAGAATTTTTTCTATTTTTTGAGTCTGTTTTTACTTTTGTTTGGATAACCTTCATGTGAATTTTAGTAAAGTGGTAATGTTTACCATTGAAATTATTTTCCTTCTCTGTATCCCTAAGTTCTCTACTTCCTCTCTCTTGAAATAAAGAAACTTGGCCATATGGTCTAGGAGTAACATAAAAAAAAACAGGCCTGTGTCATACGCTTAATGAACCTCAAGACTTTCAAATGCTGAAAATATGAACAATAGCGTTCAACATCTGCAGCCTGCATTGCGAACAAGGATATAATGCAAGACTTTGAAAACTCATCAGGAAAATGAAGAAAAGAAGGTAGGGTAGAGGAAATTTAATGGGAAAGTTTTTTAAAAAATCACACAGGGTTTAATATATCTGTACCAACTTAGCTCATGAATACACAGAATGAAGTCTCTGGATGAAGGATGGTGTCTTTGTCATATGTTTGTACGTTGCCAACACAATGAGCCTGAAGCTATTAGAAGGCCTCATAAACTCACAAGCAAATTCAAGCTTTGTTCACAACTGGAGTATTTAATGTCATTTCTGAAATATGACAATGGTAGCTTTAATGTAAACAATATTTTCAAGTATCATTTGGTTGCTTCAGACTCCCCTTGGAATCTGAATCATTCTGCCTAGAAGAGACGGCTACAGGCCTCTGTACATAATTAGACCCATCCAGCTGCTCCAATACAAAAGCAGAGACTTCAGCGACACTTACACGATATAATCAATTGCTGCCCCCCTACCATTGTCAGCATTTGCTTCCTAGATGGCGAGCGAAGAGATTTCGAAAAGAAATGTAGAACATTTATGCATGGTGAAAAGACAGTCTCTTTCTCTCCCTCGCTTCCCCCCCCCTCCATTCTTCAAATAGTAGTAGATCACATCTAACGAAGCTGAACAATAGGCTGCCAGTCAGTTTCCCGGCACAATTCAATGCTGGTTTTAACCTATAAAGCCTTAAATGGCCTCAGTCCAAACTATCTCAAAGACCATATCTCCCATTATGAGCTGGCTTGGATGTTAAGATCATCAGGAGAGGCCTTTCTCTCAATCCCATCACCTTCACAGGTACGCCTGATGGGGGCACAGGAGAGGGCCTTCTCGGTTGCTGCTCCAAGACTTTGGAACTCCGTTCCACAGGAGACCAGACTGGCCCTATCTTTGCTATCCTTCTGCAAGCAGGCAAAAATCTTTCTCTCCAGGCAAGCCTTCCCTCAATACCTAGCTAGCTGTGTATGATTTTTAGATGGATTGTTATGCATTACTGCTTTGACCGGGTTTTGGTACTACTTGTGTTTTCCATTTTTGTGTTTTCCATTTCTCAGAGCAGCATTTTTTTTTCCTTTTTAATATTTATATACTTACTATTCTTAGCTTTAATATTGCCTTTTAAGGAGGTAAGCTGCCTCTTTATACTCATTGTTCTTGGATTTAAAAATATTGTCTTTTAATGATGTAAACCACCATTGTATACTCACTGTTTTCAGCTTTAAATATTGTCTTTCAATGTTGTCAGCCGTCTTGGGTCCTTTTCAAGGAGAAAGGTGGGGTAAAAATAAATAAATAAATAATAAATAAATTCAAGACAGATAGAAAGGAAATATTTTTTTCACACAGTATATGGTGCGTGAGTGGGTGGGGCGTCTGTGCGTGTATGTGGGGGGCATACGTGCATGCATGGGGGGCGTACGTGCGTGTGGGGGGGTGGGAGATCTGTCTCCGCTGCCCAGTCTTACCAAGGCCACGGCCCGGTACTGTGCCGCGGACCAGGAGTTGGGGACCCCTGCTCTAGACTATCAGACATTGTATGTCTCTGAATATCAGTTACTATGGAATAAGAGAAAGAAGATGCAGTTGTATCCATATCCGTAACCATCTGTTTAGCTACTGTTTGGACACACTGCTAGACTTAGACAAGTCTTGAATATAATCCAGCATGGCTTTTCTTCTTATCCTACAAGCTAGCCCCTTGGAGGTAACTTGCGTAGAGCCAAATCCCATTACACCAGCATATAATCACAAACAGAAAAAAAACCCAGTCTCATATATGACCACAGCATGGCTGTCACGTGCTAACGTCAGCGGTGAATCGGTAAATTGTAGAACAGTTTGGTCTTGATCCAAGGACAAGTGCAATTCCATTCGCCATTCCAGTCTCATACATTGGCCAAAATCCTATTGCTTAATGTTGTAACATTAGACACTAGAGCAGGTCCTTGAATCAATGGGGATTTAGTGAGTCAACTCCACTAGAAATCCCATTGATTCAAATGGGCCTACTCTAACTGTGACTTACTTTAGTATAGTCATTATCAACCCACACACCCCGTTACATGGAATGGAATGTATTACATGTGCCCAAGCAGTTCCAGGTGGAAACTTAAAATCTGGAGGTCTCTTTCAAAATATTTGAATCTACTCAAGTGCTCAGTACATGTTGTTGCCTGTCAGCCTAAAGTGATTGGTAATAAATCCAAAGCAATCCATCTCCCCTCTTTAAAAATGCAAGTGTTAGCTTTTAAACAGATAGAAAGTGGCATATGAAACCTCCTGAGTGTTGCTTCAATTTAATAGACAAGACCTTTGGTTGTTGGGTGTTGTTTTTTTTAAGTGATATGACACATTCTCTCTGGCTGCGACTTGATGCCAAGAAAGAGAGAACAGACAGGTTCACCTTGAAAAGCCATTTATTCAGAAGCACATAACCACTGTCAGCTTAGAATGAAAGTTTTAAAACATTGTATTAGCTATATGACCTAAAGAAGGAGAGGACATTGAAACAGAAAATCACCCTCTTGGTATTACACAACCCATCAAGATTGCATAAAATGGTGTGGAAGCTCCTGTCTGCTCACTTTTTTGGAGGGCACAGAAATGTGTTCAACTCTTTCTGTGCATGAACAGCTGCATCTTCTGTCTACTGCAGTGGTTCCCAACCTTGGGCAACCCAGGTGTTCTTGGACTGCAACTCCCAGAAACCCCAGGCAGCACAGCTGGTGGTGAAGGCTTCTGGGAATAGCAGTCCAAGAACACCTGGGTTACCCAAGGTTGGGAACCACTGGTCTATTGGGAAAAGAGTAAGGAAGACTGAGGAGTCAATGGGATGTTTCTGGAGCCCTTTGCTTGGAAGGGATGCCTGAACTCTTGTAAAAGATTTCTGTTTATTTAATTCAGGATCGGCATTCTCAAGAGATGCTGTTAAATTAAATGAGAACTTTCAGTGAGTTCATAATGTATTGGAAATAGATATTTTGAGCAATTTTGAGCCCTTGCCAGTTTCTGCTAATAACTGACTATTGCTTCTGACATTACTACTACTTATAACTTATTTCAATATTATTTATTACTTCTCTGGAAATGTTCTGATGTTAGTTCTTATTGCCTTTCTGGCAATATTTATAAGATAGCAGTAGACATCATTCCCAGCTTCTCTTAATAATCAGGCTTTGTTCCAATGTGGCTTGTCTGGATACCCATATCATAAGAACATAAGAAGAGCCCTGCTGGATCAGGCCAAGGGTCCATCTAGTCCAGCTTCCTGTATCTCACAGTGGCCCCACCAGATGCCTCTGGGAGCACACGAGACAACTAGATAGCTGTCTCCTGATCCCCCTCCCCTGCATCTGGCATTTGGAGGTACCTTCCTTTTAAGCCTGGAGATTATACATCCCCATCATGGCTTGTAACCTGCGATGGACTTTTCCTCCAGAAATCTGTCCAATCCCCTTTTCAAGGCATCTAGGCCAGATGCCATCACCACATCCTGTGGCAAGGAGTTCCACAGACTAACAACGCGCTGGGTAAAGAAATACCGTATTTTTCCATGTATAAGATGCCCCCATGTCTAAGACGGCCCCCCCTCACTTTTCTATCCCAAAATTTCTTTGTTTGCAAGCTTTCCCCCTACATTTTCATTGCAAAAAGCAGCTTTCCCCCTCCACATTTTGCAAAGAAAATGTAGGGGGAAAGCAGAAATCGCTTTCCCCCTCCATTTTCTTTGCAAAACATGGAGGGGGAAAGCAGGGATCAAAGTGCTTTGATCCCTCCCCCCTTCCTTACTTCCGAATATAAAACGACCCTCAATTTTTCCTTTAATTATTTTAGGAAAAAGTGTCATTCTATACACGGAAAAATACAGTATTTTCTTTTGTCTGTTCTCACTCTCCCAACACTCAATTTGAATGGATGTCCCCTGGTTCTGGTATTGTGTGGGAGGGAAAAGAATTTTCCTCTATCTGCTTTATCCATCCCCTGCATAATTTAATACGTCTCAATCGTCCCCCCTCAGACGCCTTTTCTCTAAAGAACCCCAAATGCTGTAGCCTTTCCTCATATCTCAAAGTCTGTGAGTCACTCTGAAACAGTGGAGGTGCATATCAGATTTGCATAGATGACATTTCTCCTAAATGGACAAATCTGTGCAAACTGGCTCTTACCTTTGTCAGAAACATAGTGATAAATGTTGAATTTTTTAACACTTTGAAACAGACTGCCACATTAGCTTTCATAAAAATGTGCACCATGCACTGGGGTGTACACAATTTTGTTATGACTCTGATTCAGTTATTCAGAAAACAGTTTGATGTGCCTTCATCCAATTTGGAGGCCGCTCATTTTGACTCGTCAGATTATGAATCGTGATTTGGAAATTGAAAGTTTTGTGCCTTTCAATGATCGCTATTACAAATCAACAAATGGCTATAATTTCTCCTCTGTTCATCATAATTGAATGGAATTGCCTAATAGCACCTTATGAGGGGATTATACCTGTCCATTTCCCAGAAATTAATAGTTCAAGGTCAGAAAACCAATCTTTTCCACTCACACCTCTCTAGCTCCTCCTCATGGCTCACTCATCAGGCAACTATGAATTTAGTTTCACATCATCAATGGAATGGCTCCAAAGTCGCATATTGTGAGTGAATTGGTTCCAAAAGTCAAACTTTCTGAAGGGAAAATAATGTTGTTTAGATAAAGATTTATTTTACAGTAAATTCTGCAGGCACTACCTGCTTGAACAGTGTTTATTACTGTAGTTCCACTAACAATAGGAACAAACTTGCTCACAGTATGGATGTTCCCTGCCTATGGGTGTGTATATAAACAATGGTACAGAGGTCTTTTGGAAGTAAAAATGCTTTGATTTCTCTAGCATTTAGGGTTGTTGGGTTTTTTACTGTTTTCAAACACATACACAAATCTCCAACACAAATATAGCTAAATTCCCCTTTGAATCATTCCTCCAAATCATTAATCCCTGAATACTATAGGCAATCAAAAATTAGAGTCAAATCACATAGAGAGCTGAAAATTAAAGTTTAAAAGGTTCTCCTTGTCTCTCTTCCCTGTTATTCTTCTTCTATTGCAGAAATTGCATTTAAAGAACTTTGAGTAGAATATGTTTTTTGTGTGTGTGTGCTAATTTTTCTGGGAATGACAATACTCTAGTGAGTTAAAGCAGATTTTGCTTGTCATGAAGTCCCACCTTCTAATGCAAATATACCTGTACAAAGCAAGCACATTATGAGGAAAAAAATGTCAATTACAATGACAAAAGCTAGTTTGAATTTAGAAATCTTTCTCTTATTCTTTCTTTCTTTCTGGATGCCTTTTTGCATTTGAAATTGCTTACAAATATTAGAGTCTGACACTCTCCAGATTACAAATGTTTACAAAAGTTCACTGTATTGCTTATGACATATCTTTCAATAGGTAGAAATGGCTTCTGCTACTTTGCTACTGCCTACAGTTGGCATCTTGTAGAATCATATTATGTGGACCTCAGGCACATGGAGGGAAACAACTGAATAGTTAACTGGAGAGAAAAGAAGCCTTTGGAAAGGAGAGATGCTCATTAAGGTTTCAAATAGACACAGTGTGTGGTACTCGTTTCCTTCCTACATTTCTTTCCACATTTCTTTTGCCTTGAATGATTAGCTGCAACAATCTGTACTTTTCATTGTTCTTTAGGTGAAAAAAGTATCTTATTTTTATCTTATGATATCTTCATCTTTCATTTGTACTTAGTTCTTCATTGTACTTCTTCGCTGGTCATCCTCTAAGTCCAGGAAATTCTTGGCATCTTGTGATAAATCTATTTTTCAGACGTTTCTGTCTTTTTAAACATATTGAAGTCCATGATTCCATGCAATACAGTAGAACTGAGAATGCATAAAAGTATACAATGTGCTTTCTTAGAGCCAGTTTTAAGTTTTATTGCATATTGGTGAGAAATCCTATTACTTATGTATCCTGATGGGAGTCCAGGAGCATAAATCTCACTGGTAAATTGCCACTAGTTAAGAAGTCAACATTTTTATTTCTTGTCATGTGCCAAGTCACACAACTGGTTAGCCACAAGAATATAAGTGTTCATTAGCTGCAATTTGCTACTGAGATCAAAGCCATTAACTTTTGCTGGCCAGTGTAAGTAACAGGATTCTGGCCATTACATTGCTCATTTTAAAGAATCCAAAATGGTATGGGAAACAATGGGCCAATTCAATTAGTAGTCCCAGTTAGAGTAGATTCATTGAATCAATGGAATTTTTAAAAGTATTAATTCACTATTTAGCCATTGATTCAATTGGTTCTGCCTAGGACCACAACTGGATTTAGGCAAATGCTGTTAAGCATGGAGGTGAAAGCACTCCCTATACATAAAGATTTGGTGTTGTTGTTACTATAGGGTACAATGCTCTCTAGTTCTGAAGAGATCCTTGTTACATGTCAGCACAATGTCCAGTGCTGTACTGGAGAGATGGAAGTTGTGTGCTGGTGCAACTGGTTAATGTCAGTGATGGAAGTGTTCCTTTGCAGTCAGCAGAATCATAAATATGCCAGGGTATGAATTTTAAATCCTTACTCCTGTCTTTTAACATGCTGGAACACCCACACCTTCCCTTTCTAATCACAGCACTGAAACTATATTTAGCTGTTTAGATACAGCGAATTATCCTTTCACTTTGCTAGCCTTCAAACAGTTCTTTATCATGTATGCCATCAACACATCTTAGTTATCACTGGAATCCATGACTGGCCCATCAAAGCACTATTTAGTGGAATTGTAATGTATTTCAATTACTTCTGTCTAATTATCAGCATTGAGATAAAGGGCTTGTACAGTATTTAGCATCAGGTTCCAAAATGCTTATTTACTATTACACACATGGCTGCCCAGTGTGGAGGCATGAGTATAATTTTTCCATGGGCTCCCACAAACCATAAGGCCCTTTTCTCAACTCTTGTTGTACCATTTGTCCCTGAGTCCTCACTCTGCCATAACACTCACCAGAGTGCCCCACATACATGGATCTTTGCAGACAGCAGGAGGAGGCCACTAACATCATGTCTGTCCTCAACTCCACTGCTCTCACAACAGCCCATTCACTCAACCTGTTGTGTTGCACTTTGTACAGACTTAGATGAGAAAGTAGGGTGAAAAATGCCGCTTACCAAGGCTTTGCCAATCTATGCTGCCAACCTGATAAGCAGTTGACTGATTCTACACTGTGGGTTGAATAAGTAATTACTAAGGAAGGAGGTCTGCAGGAAGTCAGTAACTGGGAAAAGGGAAGTAGAAAGGTACACTATAATGCCACCTTCAGGACTATCCTAACCCATTTACTATTTAGTAGCTGGATTAAAAAAGATCACAGGGATTCAATCAATTTAACTGAGAGGACAAAAAAAAAATCTTCCTTTGATTACCCCCAAATGGCATCCACTTTCTGAACATTTATCATCCCTCACAAAAGCAAGATGGCCAAAGACCTTTTGCAGTCTGAGGCAGCCAACTTGCAGCATCTAATCCTTGGGCTTGCTCTGCACAGAAATAAACTAACCCAGACACTGGCCAACATTCTGTTGTGTGGTTATATCTGCAGAAGGGAAATGGTGTAACTCACAGGAGCAAATTGCCACTGATTAGTGAGTCCTTAGTTGGATTCCACCAGGCCACCTGACTGGCACACAATGAGGAATGCAAGCAGAGATTTGTTAACTAGTGGAAATTTGCCACTATGAGTTGTGCTATTTATCTTCCACTGATGTTACTGCAAAACAGAATTTAGCCACTATATTTCCTCTGTGCAGTTCTGCATGTTTGTTTGGAGGTTACACAAGGAGCTGAATTATTCTGTGTTACACCATGGCCCAGCAGAATTATTTCTGACTGGAAATAATTTGCAAAAGTTCCAGTTAGCTTTTACTAATTTTGCTATAAGAAAGTCTTTAGCACAAGGGCTATATATTGCAAAAGGGAAATGAAAATAATTTGTGAACCATGAAATCCCCTGTCATTCAACAAAGCTAAACAATAACAATCTCTAAATATTTAAAGCCTGTGCTTTGTGCCTTATCTAGAGTTGTACGCTTTTTGAATGTGAAAAATGAAAACTTCAGGATAATGATACCTTCTTAATTAAGTTTAATTGAATGAAATAGGAAGTGTGCTTCAGCTACATAAATAACTCTGGAGATGAATTAAATCAAATCAGGACCCAAGACACAATTACATTTAATTAGGTTATAGTGGATGTGTGACACAGATGGCTGGTACTGGAGCTCTGCTTTGTTTGCTATCAGATCCACTAAAAATGAATGAAAAGAAACAAAGAGTTGGATTCTATTCTGTGGTTATTCACATATGGTTCATTACGTGATATTGGTATTACCACACAAGCTAAACAGATTCTTGGAAGCACAAAATAGAGCCTTTAGTCAGATAAGAAGCCATTCAACTTAGGAAATTCATAGGGATAATCATCTGTACCCACACACCACTACACAGACATAGGCCAGTATTTGATGCTAGTCCCTGAACTAGAGTAGACCCATTGACTCAGTTGGACTTGCATAACAGGTGTTGGCTTACCTGCCAGCAATTGATTTGGTGGGTTTGCACTTATGTGGAACTAGCAATAGAAAACTGGCCAGAGTTTTCCTTGCTTGCTTTCTTCATAGACTCAATCATGGGCAACCTCTGGACCAAGGTGGCCCCTCACTCCAAAATTCGGGAGAGGAAGCCTGCCTTCCTGACCAGGCCACAAGCTGTCACTGGACTAATGACACAAGGTGGTTTTTTTTCTAATGTCTCTTGGATAGCTTGCACACTACAGCCACCCCCAAAAAACAAATAAACCAAAATGATGCTCAAATATTTATCTGGAATTAGTCCCAAAACTGTGCCATGGCTACGAGGAATAGGCAAACATATGTGCAGAAGTTGAAGCATGCACGTATATTCATGATGTATAGTTAGTAGGGAGGTAACGAAGCTGTGGACCGTGATAGTATGTGGCTGATGTGCTTTTTAGCAGAAGTATCATAAGTAGTGTAGGGCAGCTGCAACTGGAGTTGTAATGAATGTTAACCTGTTCTGGATTGGGTTTCATTCACTCTAGGATCAGGTTTACAAGTTAGGGAGGTTCTTGGACCTCCCTAACTTGTAAACATGAGTCATGGACAGTCAGGTGGCTGCTGTGGCCAGGTATGCCTTTGCCCAGCTACATCTGTGGCAGAAGCCATGCAACTTCCTAGGAAAGGAGGATTGGTCCACAATGAGCCATGACTCAATGACCTCTTGATTAGACTGTTATAATATGTTCTTCGTGGGGCTGTCCTTGAAGTGTTTGAAAGCTAGAGCTAGTGCAAAATGGGGCAGACAGACTATTTTCTGCAGGATGTTTTAGAAACTAGCCTCTGTGTCTATCACTGTTTCTGAACAACTGCCCTGACTTCCAGTATGTTTCCAAGCTCAGTTCAACATGGTGATGTCAACCTACAAAACTCTAAATGGGTTAATGCCAGGGTATCTCAAAGACCATCTCCTTCCATAGGAGCCTGCCTGACATTTAAGATAATCAGCAGAGGCCATGTTGTGTGTGTCTCCCCCTCACAAGCAAGAGGCTATGTTGGTGAATACAAGAGATAGGCCTTCTTCTGCAGTAGCACATCAACTGTGGATCTCCTGCCTGGAGGAAGTCAGGGTGGCTCCATCTTTATTGAGCTACTGCCGGGCAGTCAAAACCATATTATTCCATCTGATCCTTACTTTTAAAAATTGACTTCTACAATTGTTTCTGAGAAACATTTAGTACATTTTATTGTGCCTCACTTTAAAGTTCCTGCTGGACAGAGAGATAATGAATACTTTTGATAAATAAATACTTTGCTGTTAAGTTGCTTGTGACTCAGGGCAACCGTAATAGAATTTTCAAGGTATATGAGATATTCAAGGAATAGTTTATCCTTTTCTCACCCTGCAGTGAGTTCCCATAGCTAAGATCTGAAGTCAGTTCTTCTGGGTCCTAGTCTAACACACTATCCACTACACCACACTGACTCTTACCATATAAACAAGAAGTGCCTTTTAGAAGTACACCACTTATTAAGAGAATGCTAGCATTACTTTGCAGAGCCGATTACTGTGAAGACAAGCCAGCTAGTTTCAGACCATTCTTGAACATAAAAGAAAAGCTGAAAGCTTGTGCTCAATGGAATTCTACAACTGTAACCTTTTTCTCTGAGAAGGAAAAAAAATAACATTATCCTAAAAACCCACCTTTCTTCCCCTAAAAGGGATGAAGAACCCTTTACATGCTTAGATGTTCTGATCCAATTTGTAGGAATGTACAAAGTACTAATAATCTATTTGATGACCTGGGAAACTGTGCTCAGTCTCTACCTGTGTATCCCCAGCACATCAGTACTGTCAGAAAGCTGATCCTAAATTCAGTTTCTGCTCAGAGGCAACCGATCTTGATGGCTCCAGCAAACAAAGTCTGTTCGGCCACCTTCCTAATCTGGATGGTCAGCACTGATCCTCTGGTTCTGAGCTCTGGATCTAGAGTGCCCCTCTTTCTGACACTGCCAACATACAAGGGATGTGTAGAGCTTGGTTCTTTCAGACTAAAAGTTCCAGAAAACCTGCTGGCTGGATGATTCTGGGAACCATGGTCCCAAAAATGTAGTTGTTCCAAGTTATAGGAAATGATCCAGGTAGCCAGTAAAGATGGACACAAACCACTGGTTCAGCAATTCATCCTGGTTCATTTACCACCACAACAGGTGTTCTGGAGTTCGGTGAGCCGCATCCCGGCTTCCCTGCCCAGGCTCTGACAGGCGCTGCTTCTGAGTGGGCGCCCCTCAAAAGGGGAAGGATGCTGAACTGCCAAACACCTGTTGCAGCAGTAAACAAACCAGGACAAACTGACAAACTGGTGGTTCATGCCCATCTCTAGTAGCCAGCAGTCCTATCACTTTCCTCTTCCAGAAAAAAAAAAAAGGAAAGGAAAAGAAAGAGAGAGAGAAAGGACAGAAAGGACTCATAGTTATAATAGTGCCAGACTTTCATCAGGTATAAAATATCCATGCTAGGTATCATTTTTCAAGAATGAAAAAGAAAATCTCCTCACTCACTAGTACTATGACAATTAATATTAATGCACATAAAATAAAATAAAAATATGGTATTTGGCACTTCTCCCACACCACTAGATTATCCATCATGACTTTGATATGGAAGAGAGAGGAACTGATCTAAAAAGTAGGCAAGGGTAAAGAAAGGGCTGATTTTATGACATAGCTTAGGTGAAGAGGACAGTAACTCATCTAAGGTCTATGGCTGGCTAAGGACAGGCTTCTCAGCTTTCTAGGTAGAAATACACCACTACATCGATGTGCCATGAATAAGACTAGGCAGACTTGAGAGGTGGTTGAAGTGAGATGCTGGTGCAAGAGAGCCAATTGTGTCTTAATTATACCACTCATTCAGATCCTGCTTCCAGTCCTCTAGGTAGCCACTCAGGATTAAAGCAGATATTAAGGGGAGTTGTGTATTTTCTTGATGTAACATTTACCTCCCATAGTGTGATTTCTTCAGCTATGACTACATTTCCTCTGACATAATGCAATTATGTCAGAAAAGAAAACTTCAGCAATCAGATTTGTAAATTAAATCTTTGTTTACCTTCAAACGACCCAAAAAGTATGCCAAATGCAAGGTATGTAGGCAAAGAAAACCAAAGCAAAATGACAAACAGCCTTCGTGACCTCTTGAGAGAACACTTTTTCCAAAACTTTGCTAAGTGTGTTGTCTCTTTGACCCTCTGTGGGGCATAAGAAGAGGCTACAGATGGGCATCATCACAATGCAGAAGCATCCTGAATTCATTCCCAAAATCTTACCTATTTCCCTTTAAACACATTGAGGTCTATAAAGGAGGATGAGGAAACATTTGTTCTGCTTTACTTCCTTTCGCTATATTAACACTTCATAAGACACGCATAAACAATTAAGAACTGACTTCCAGCTATTTAGGATAATGACAAATCGCTTTAATAGCTGACTATACCTGTGTCTTTTTGACAGGATTCAGGCTTTTACTGGTTCAGTTGTCAATAAAAGCACATTATTCAACACTTTGTGTTGTGCCTTCCATTTATCCCACCTAGCATTTAATTTTTGTTCGTGCTGACAGACCTTGTGTTTCCTGATGGAGGACGGTAATGGGATGAAAACAGGGTTCTTCTTCATGCCAGCTTCTATTTATTGGAATTTGTTCATAATTTAGCTTGTGTAATCAGGCATAATGGAAATGCCACATTTATAGACATGCACTAACACTGTCTTTTAAAAGCATCTCAGCTGTCTGTTTACACCAGAATAACAATGAAACCCTGTCAGAAGAAAATGTTCCAAATGTAACTCTTGGTACTAAGAAGAAGAATGAAGGTACAGGGCTAAATTTAGTAAAGCTTGGAAATATATATATATATATTTGGCACTACAATGCCCAGAATCCCAACCAGAGCTACTTCAGCACACTGGGAGTTGTGGTCCAAAAAGTAACATTTCCAAGCTCTCATATTTCAGTGGTTCTGCCAGAGCAAATGGGCTTCAGACCACTACTCCAAACTCATATGCACATCTGTGTATGGGTACACACACACACATACACTGAGAAAATGCTTTATATTGAGTCAGACCACCGCTCTACTTATTTTACTAGATCTTTCAGGGATAGACTTTTCCAAAGTATATTGTTATGTTAGTGTAGAAGTAGCCATACAGGAAACTGCCTTACACTGAGGGGCTATCCAGATGGGTATACAGATCAGCATTTGGATCATTGTTGGTACTGATTTTCTTTTGAAGATTCTGAAGCACTTCCAGCTTTCTCCTCATTTTCAAAGGTACTACAAAATGAAACAAAACAAAAATGCATGTATATTAAAATAGAATAATCACTCTTATTGTTTGGTGTCCTAAAACAGATTGAGGAAGTTTATGGAAGGAAGATTTCTCATCCCTTCCTACCTCCCATTAGCACTTGTATACCTTAAGCTACTCTGAAAAGTTGGGTGACTCTTGGACAGTATACGACGGGGCTATGGATGGCTTTGTTGGGGACAGAAAGAGTGACAGCCTTCTCTTCCTTCAGCTGCCTTCCATGATGCCTCCTATCCTTTTGGGATCTTGGCATCCAATCCCAAAAGGATTTTTTAAAAGCAGATTTTCCAACTACACCAGTGCCCAGTCAGACTCCCTTCCACCCACCAAAAACAATGTCAAACACAAATCTTCAGGTTGAATGGTTGCTTTAGTGTCCAGCTAAAGCTTCTGCTCCCTACCATCTCCAGCCTTCACTATGAATGCCTGTGAAGTGCTCAACTCAGCTGGTGGCTCAGACTGGTCCATCTTACACTAAAGTCTGCAGTACTGCAGACTGATGAAAGTGAAGCAAAGAAGGGTCCTGCCCAAATTGAGACCTTGTTTTAATATGGTACATGCAGTTTGATGTAAGTATGGAAACCAAGCACTTCCTAACCTTTATATAAATTGAGCCACATTAAGCTACTAGTTAAATTCCTAATAATCAGATATGCCTAACCTATCTATTTTTTCCTCTTTTTTTCTTCAATATCACATCCATTAGTTTCCAACTGCACAGATTCTTTTTCCAACTGCACACTAAAAAAACATACTCTGGTACAGGAGTTTCTTGGAGCAGAGGGGTGGGGGAATATTCTTTTAGTGAACTTTCTCAATTTAATATATTTTATAAGCCAAGCCATTATAACTATATACAATAAATCCCAGAAGGTGTAAATTCAACTCACCTACTATCAGAATTGCCACCATAGGCCTTGTTGGTTAAGACAACATCTGTTCAAGTGATTGCATATATTATTCAGGGAAATGGCATAATTCTCTTGCTTCCACACAAGTTTGTTCCAACCTCATAAACATTAAAATGTTCCAAAGAAAAAGGAAAAAACACGATTATTCTAACCTTCAATCCAACCTAGAAATTCACTTAATGACATTTGATGTGCCATGCTTGTTTTAATCAATCTGATTCTTTGAATCTGATTCTTAATATGATGATTTGTGTGCATTGAAATGGTAAAAACTGCTTTCCTCTGAAAATCATATGCAATCATCTAGAACAGTGTGTAAAAGTGATACTGCTGTGAAGCACATGACACTCTCCCAGCATTCCCTTTCTCTGATTCTATTTCTCTGTTTTAGGTTATGATTTTAGTTATGATTGCCCGAGGAATTCAATCTTGAAGAATTCTGACAAAAATAATCTGGTCCATATTTCTTGAAATGTATGGTTTACGCACCAGATTTTACATTTTTGGGTGGGTGGGTGTATTTGTGCATGATGAGATATATACAGTTAATTGTGTATTTTGTTATTGTTCATACATTGGGACATTTAAGGATAAAATATGCATTTAAATACATATTTTGAGAGGATTTTTTAAAAAATAGCCAGCTTAATGTGAAAACAGAACAAGATTTCAGATAAAAGCATGGAAAAGCAACCTAGACTGAAAGTGGATAGGTTTTTCCAGCCTTATATTTAGGACCATTTTCTATAGAAGATGGATTAAAATGTAATTATTTTCACCCACTCCAGCTGGCTCTAGGGCTACATATATATAAAGTATCAGGATCCTGGAAAGGACACCAAGTGATGCTATTGCATGCTCTACACATCTCTTATGTCTTAAATAAAGGCTGGCTTCCATATTGATGGACAGCAATCTGTTTGCATCCTAACTGAATGATATTTTGGGTCAATGCCTAGATGTAACAGAGTTTGGAAGTGATACAGGTACCCGAGGAATCCAATCTTTGCACATTTGAATATTACCCCTTCTGATGCAAGTTACCCATGGCCTTCCATATTTCCCCAGACTTAAAGCTGGTGATAACAAGTCAAGGCTTGCATGGCTGGAGAACCAAGAACAGAAGTGAAGACATCATTTATCAACCCTCTCACGCCTTCCTGTTTCTTCTGACCTTAGCCACAATCCTCACGATACCTATGGGTGAGGAGACAAAGGAACTGTCTTTCTGTCATATTCTTGTGAGCTATCCCTGTCACTATGCAGGATATTTGGGACAGCTTGCTCTTGAAAAAGCAATGACGTAAGACCTGCTGGTGCTGGAGATGAAAACTGCTAGACTTGGTTTGTTGATATGAACAGCTGCCTCATTTTAACATGCTCCTTGGGGGTCTAGTTTGGGAACTATCATAATGAGCCCATCTTACAGGGACATAGTTTAGCTGTAGAGTTGCTTGAGATTTCAGAGCCGAAAATTTGAGACCAGGGTGTAGAATCTTGTGTTGTTATAGGGATGTGCCCTGTGATGTCACTGAGACAGAGCAGGGGAGGGTTGGGAGGGAGGCCAGCATTAATTCTGCATCAGCTGGTTATAAAAAAGGACAGAATGGGAATTTGGATAAATGGGCCTGGAATTTCAGTTAAATCTGCTAAACAGATAGTATAGCAATGAGGAACAGGGGAGAAAAGATTTTTGGTGACCTGGCAAGTGGCAAAATGCACATAGCAACCGCATCATTTGCCATCATTTGCATCATTATATGGCTTTATTTACAGCAAATGTGACACATGGGGAATTTTTCCAGACTTTATGCTGCTGCTGTTCAGATTTAAAAGCTGAAAAGTGAAGAACATGGACAGGAGACAAAGAACCATTCATTTGAAATGTGGGGTTGGAGGAGAGCTTTGTCCGCACCATGAGCCACCAGAAAGACAAATAGATGGATGCTAGCTCAAATGAAGCCCAGGCTCTCCCTGGAGGCAAAAATGACTGAACTGAGGTGATTATACTTGAGGCACATTATGAGAAATGGCCCACTTAAAAAGATAAAGCTGGGAAGAACTGAAGGCAGCAGGAAAAGAAGTTGAAATCTGAGGTGGAGAGACTCATTAAAGAAACCACAGCCTTGATTTTGTAAGACGTGAGAAAGCCTTTTGAGATCGCTAGTTCATAGGATCTCAATAATTCAAAAGTGACTTGAAAGCACACAACAGCAAATGCAGCTGCTGGAGCTGGTGCAAGAATCATTGTCAATGCATGAAGATTTTTTTCCCCCCCAGGCCCTGCTTCCCCATTGCCATGGATTGTCCAGTGAGAAGGTTCATGAGCTGTAATTCTGGGCTCCACTCCCTGTTTTATTCCAAATTGTAAAATGTGTTATGTGCTTATACTCACCAGCTTTTCCCCCTCTTATGCCTGGGCTTTTGTGTGCTGCCGTTCCGCATTGCACAACACTCATACCAAAGGCATTCATATCTAACCAGTGATCTCTGGAGTCAACTGGAGTGGGTGAAAATGAGAGCCCAGGATTTACAGCTGCCTTACTATGAGATTAGGTGTTCGATTTCCTTCTGCAAGTAAAGCTACCCTGGGTGGCCTTGGGCAAGCTGCACAGTCCCAGGGCAGCCCCAGAAGAAGGGGCATGGTAAGCCACTTCTGAGTCCTCTACTGGAAAACACTGAGAAGGGCAGCCATAAGTCTGAATTGACAGCACATTATTATTTATTATGAAATAGTCTCCAATTCCTGTGACTCTGAGATTTGTCTCATTGCCTTCACAGCAGGTCCCTGAGATTTCAACTGATGTCCTGAAAGCTGGCAAGGCAACCCTGTTTGCAACACAACTATTGGCTCAAGCATATTTTGAGAGAGGGAAAAATAGCTATATATTTAAACGCATACATACATGAATTTAAATTTTTGTGTGGATTTTTTGGAAAAAAACATATGCAGGGAATGGGATAACACAGAACTATGGGTAAATTCATGCAAAAAGGACATGGACTGGAAAGAAACTGATTTTCACATCCCTGTTTCACATGCATTACAGTACACTTCTAGTGAAGAGCTCTAACATGAAGGAAAACTGTATGGTTCATTCAGTTGTCCTTAATAAATATTATGCTTTCCAGAAGCAAAGGTTTGTGGTTTGTTTGTCAAGTACTAGCTGTACATGACCTATGGCTGCAATACTAAACAGCTTCCATTTCAAGTTCATGCAGAATTCAAAGGGGTGGGTTTGATATACAAAGCCTTCCAGAAGGATCCAGAATATCTGAAGGGCTGCCTTCTTTCCTAGGAATGTATCCATAATTTAGAATCATCATTGGAGACTCTGTTTTATGTCTCGCCACCTTGTAAAGATGGATTGTGGGTACTCAGGACAGAGGGTTTTTTTGTTTAAGCAGAAAAGCAATGGAAGATGACAGACAGGCCCTCTATTTTTCTACTCTAATCTAAAGCAACTTTTCTGAGCTCCAACTAAATTGCAGACTTTCTAACCATAACCAATTTGAATCCTGTGAGGAGATTAAGAACTTGAGGTGTATGAAATATGAAATTGAGTTCTGGACTCTTTTATGCTTCTGTGAGCCTGACTTCAAAAGCCAAAGGGTCAGGGTGGAATGGAGAGTTGGTACCCCCATCTCATCTCCTGCTCTTGAACACTTCAAAGGACAGACTGAGCTGGGGAGCAGACACCTCTGTACTTAGTTTGTTTATCTTTGTTAAAGGATATCAAAGCTGCTCTAAAAGGGACACTAACACCTTACCTGTACCCTGACTGGAAATGACTCGGCCTGCTTCCTCCCAGTGAGTGGAATGGGAAGTCAAGAAAGCTGCTTTTTGTCCTGATGGACCATGAAAGGAACTGAAGATGAGGCAGCAACAGGTGTTTAATGGCGCATTCACATCTATAAAGAGGATTAAGGAAATCAAGTTAGCCTAGCATTCCTCTTAGGCAGGGGTCTCCAAACTATGGGCCATGGGCCACATCCAGCCCATATTGCCTTTTTATCTGGCCCGGGCATAGGAAGAGGAAGGAAGGGGGACCCCAGTGATCCCCCACCCCTTCTGTCTTTCCAAAGACTGCGGTTGTGGGGGATCGCTTCTGTCAGGCTTCCCTCCTCTTCCTATCCCCACTTGGGCATAGGAAGAGGAGGGAAGGGGGACTCAAGCGGGGATAGGAAGAGGAGTGAAGCCTGATCTAAGCGATCCCCCACCCCCACTGCAAAGACTGTGGGGGATTGCTTGGGTCCCCCTTCCGTCCTTTCACCCTTGAAAATGTGTAAAATATATGATGTGGCCCTCATACTGAAAAGTTTGGAGAGTCCTGCTCTTAGGAGAACCATGCTTCGCTCCCCTGCTGCCTGAGGGGATTCGGTCTGACTTTTGAGTAAACTCAGCATCCATTACCATTACGATGCTGTGCTAGGTGTCTGCACTTTGTGCAGGTCCAGAGACAGCGATTTCTCCACTCTTGAGTTCCAGTCAGACTTCCACTGTAAGAAGGAAGACTTGACCAGGGAATTATGAAGAACTATCCCAAAATGCCTTTCTAAAAATAAATGTAGAATAAGTGTGCAGCGTCTAATCGGCTCTTCAGTCACCAACTTCAGCTCACCTGGGGCCACAGAGCTTCATGGAAAAGCTGATTGTGATCACACCACTCACGGCTGTGTCATGTACAAGGCTATTATGAAAGGTTTTTTGCCTATTTTTTATTCTCTAAAATATAGTTACAAAATAACAACAGATCCACAAATACATGTGCTTACTATCTGGATTTTGGAGAACAGACAACTACTTTAAAAATATGCACAAAAGACTTTTTGATATACCCTTGAAATTTAATTAAATTAATGGTGTCACTTTGTTTTTGCTATCTCATATTAAAAATAAAATTCAGAACTTAAAGCGGTTTTCTCCGATTTTAGAGAAGAATCCTTTGCATTACTGCCATTTATATTTTCATCTCGATAATGGTGGAACTGACAATATGAAAAGCTAAGGGCTAAAACATTCCATCCCAGAAAACTGCAAGCTCCTTTCTTATTATACTTCTTTTTGACATTTCCACTGTTGTTCATTTGAGGCGTTGCTCTCATTTAATGTTCCACATTTGGACTGCAGCAAATTGAGGCATTTAGTGGAAATACTGTCAAATTTGAGACAAAGGAAGTATTTTTAAAGTTGACTTTGGCCAATTCTCTTTCAGACAGGCTAATTTCCCCTGCTTCAAATAACAGCCAGATGTACCAGTATGAATCAGGGATGCTGAAAACAGTGGACAAATGTATTGCTGATTGAATTCAGTGGTATAAAATGACACAATACAGAGTCTTCTAGACTAGTCACCTTTCAAAGAAGTACAGACATTAAAAGGATTTAACAGGATTGTATAATGTACCTGATTTAAATAATAATTACTTGATGTCAAGTCAATTCTGAGTTATGGTGACTCTTTCCAGGGCTTCCTAGGTAGAGAGAACTCAGAAGTGATTTATCAGTTCCTTTTCTAGGGACACTCTGGGACCATTTAGCTTGCTTCAAACCACACAGGCTGGCTCTGTGCCTGGGGGGCACAGTGGGGAATCAAACTCCCAACCTCTGGCTCTGCAGCCAAGTATCTAACTCACTTAACGAAACACTTTGATCTCCCAATTTTCACTTAGAATAATGGTCAGAATTTGCTTGTAGGTGGCACGAGCAAAGTCTGCACAAACTGAAAGAGAAAAGAGACTGTATGATTAGTAGCCTGCTTTCCTTCATACATTTTTATGAAGATTATTATTGGACCCCATTAGAGCTGCTTAGTCTATTTTTCTTATTGTGCATAAGTCTTTATCTATCTTTAGCGCTGAGCTTGCGTTTTCCTCCCAATTCACTTTAAAGACCTCCTGGTGAAGTTCATGCTGTAGCCAAACGCATTCTTCCCAGTCCTTGTGAGGTGCAACCCATCATTTGCCAGTAGTCCATCTTGCAGGAGGTGGAGCTCATTTCTCATATCAGCACCATCTTCATAGCCAGACATTCACCTAAAGTATTTTTCTTTCTCTTTCCATTTGTCTTCCAAGTACTGGTAGGATTGATGAGAAGACTATCTGGGCACCAAAGTCCTTGAGTTTCCTTCCCAGAGCATCCAAATATGATTCAATTTGGTTTGTAGTTCCTCTTGACTGTGTCATTTGTGGATAAGAAGAAAGGGATATGCATCTATGGGTTTTATTAGTGGTGGTAATCCTTCCGTCGCATCCCTAATCTGTCCTCCAAGGAGACAGCATACCTGGCAAATCCATAAATCTTCCCGGCATATTTCTGTTTTAATCCCACATAGTAGGGAGTCTCCTACTACATCCACTCTTCTTATTTTTGTAAGGTGTGGGTTCAGTGACTCTACTTGGCTGAGCCTCAGACTCTCTCATGTCCCCCCATGGGGTCTCCAGCATGTTCTCCTTTGCTTGCTGTCTGCCAGACTCCTCTTCAAGAATCTGAAAGTGGCTTTGCAGTTCCACTGGTGAAAAGTGCCTTCTCTTTCTTTTGCTCCTAAATGTGACCCTTTCCATTGTGCTTCCTCCACTATGTTTGTTCTCTCCTCAGCATTCTCCTTCTCTGCATTGTCTTGCTGTTTTTCCACCTCCAGTGCCTCACTTGGCTTCTGCTGCTTGAGGGTTCTGTCTATGTACTCTTCATCTTCTCTTATAGCTTTAAGTGCAGCCACTCTGCTCCATCTCTTTCACTTTTTCTCCAAAAGTGCCACTAGTATGTTTACTCTTTATTGTTCTCAGGCACGGAGACAAACATTGCACACACCTTGCAGGTCACCACCACTGAAGTGTCTCTTCCCTCCATAATCCGTGTTACCTTTTTTACTTTCTTCTGTTTGTCTATGAGTGCCCTTTCCTCTGTCTTGTGTGCCTTGAGGGACACTGGGAAAGTCCACTAATATATAACTACATCCAGAAACCAACAATTTTGTTAGGGCCTCCCCCATCAATCTCCTGTTAGCTCTACCTGTTTGCTTACTCCGGTCATTTGCTCCATGTGGCCTATCTCACGTTTATTCCTCCGCTGTGCTCTTTTAGGACTCAGCAAGCAGAAAGGCCGTTCTTGACTAATAGTTGCTACTTATTGCTCTCAGCAGTTACCAGGACATGCCCCTTCCTCTTAAGCTGAACACACAGCGGGGATGTTGGCAAGTCTTTGGGTCCTAATCCCAAGTCCAAGTCCAAGTCCAAGTCTTTCTGTCAGGATCTGGGTGGTGGCAGGGCTTCCCCTGCACCACCAACCTGGCAGCTGCAGGATCAGGGCCAGCTTGGTCATAGGAAGAGCCCAGTGTTTGCAGGATCAAGCCCTACCGGGGCAGCAGCTACTGGGGCTCTCATGAGGTCCACCTGGGAGTCCTGTGGGAATGCCTACTTAAGGAAGGACTCTCCCTCCCAGAGGCTGCTTCAGCAACATGTTTTTGACTGTGCTGTTCATGTGCTTGTGAGACCTGGTGCCTCTGCTCTGAACTCTGGCATGCCTGCTCCGGCTCAGTACTCCCACTCCTGCAGCCTGGTTCCAGTCCTGGTGCTCTGGTTTCTGCTCCTATCCTGGCTAGTTGGTCCATGTGTGAGTTTGGGCTTGGCCTTCTGTGCTGTTGGCTAGGTCCTGGTGCCCTTGCTGTTGAAAGCAACCATGCACAACCCAGACCCTGATACTTTGGTACCAAGTCCTAAACCTCAAGTCTGAGTCCCGATTAAAAACAAGCTGGGGGGGGGGAGGTCTGAGTCTTGTGAACCAGCTTCTTCCAGGCTTATGGTGTCCTTCATTAAAAGAACAGGGACTCAAAAATGTGACTTGGAAAAATGGGTCTGAGTCATGAGTCTAATCCAAATCATTGGGGGGGGGGGGAACCTGGAGTTGAGTTGCTGGTATGTCTTAAGTCCGACTCTACAGCAAGTCCCGTGACTCAAGTCCCCATCCCTGGCACACAGTGCTTCTGAATGGGGAACTCCCAGGGGTTACTCCAGGTCACTTCCTGGTGTTAATCTAAATCAGTGGTTCTTAACCTTTGTTACTCAGGTGTTTTTGAACTGCAACTCCCAGAAACCCCAGCCAGCACAGCTGGTGGTGAAGGCTTCTGGGAGTTGCAGTCCAAAAACACCTGAGTAACAAAGGTTAAGAACCACTGATCTAAATTATTCACCCTCTCTACCTTGTCTTCCTGTGTCTCCCCTTTTCTTTAGTCTCTTCTTCCAGTAGACCTTTTCCTCATGTTTTTGTGTTCAGTGTGACAATGAGGGGGCAGGGCTAGCATACTCCTCTCAAAATCTATGGGCCCCACACAATTCATTAATGACTGAATAATCACAAACTGAACATCAGTAATTGATAGAACAATTAATGTAAAATTAGCACAAAGATAACTTTCCAAGTTTGTTTGCACAGTCCCTTCTATGAGGAAATCTAAATTTATAAACTACATGCAGTTCATTTTGCAGAAAGAGCTTTCACAGTCTGCCTGTCACAGCATCCAGCAAGGATTACCCAGTAAACCCATTACAATATCAGCAGGGTGTATTTGCCATCATCCCAAGCCATCTTTCTCAGCATTAGCACTACTCAGTTCAAACAGAGGTAAAATAGCTTGCATGGAGTTCAAGTCACATATTGTTCTCCCAGAGGGGTTTTATGTATGATTTCTCAGGAGGGTGGACAGGAACGAGGTTGGATTGAACTGACTTTTGAACTCAGCTCCAAGGGACGCGTCACTTCTGATCATGTTTCTGTATTTAGGCTGCCAAATACAGTTCATCAGAGGGGCTGTGGAAGTGTTAATGGAAGTGATGTGTCACAACACGAATGAATGGTGATCTCGGCCCTCTGCTGAGGTTATCACAAGACTATTATAGGGCAGCAAATGGATTTGCATTTTCCTGATCAGACTGAAGACATTTGCACCTATCTTGCAATGAGCTAACATAACATTCTGTAGAGTCTATTTCTGCTGAGACCTCCATTGCTTTGCTGAGCTAACTAAACATCCCCTTTCATTCACACCTATACCTACACCTGTTCCCACATTCATGGAGTACCTGACAAGTGGAAGTGAGAAGGAAGAACAGCTCCTACGAATGTTAAGAATTCATGATACTTGCACATACATACATAGGTGAAGTGGTAACCAAGAGCCACTTCTGGTAGTAATTAGGGTTTGTGGTCTCATGTAACTGATATGCCAATTAGACCAACTAGCCAATGGGAAAGGGTGTGGGGTTGGAATTCTAAAGCATCCTCATCACTTTGCTTATCAGCCAGCAAATATGGCAATGGCAGCCGTGACAGAGACAAGGGCAGAGGAAAGGTTCTTGCTTCCTCACTCCAGTGTGTTTAGGGAGGTATTTCCATCTCAGCGGCTGCAGGTATGATAATCCCCACTTGATGGTAAACAAAATACAGGTTGGTAGGGAGTCGGTAGCCATTCATTTTCTGTGTCCCTTGAGTGGCTCTGGGAAATATCCAATTTCTTCTTGATTTGGTGGGGTGGAAATCCAGATCAAACCAAGGAGGTCCTGGATCTGTGGCAAGGTTTGCATGGATGGATGGATTTACTTATTTATAGGTTAAGACATAAACATGCTACTGTTTTTCAGATTTCGAGCCATGTAAGGCAAAGGCAGTGAGATAATTGATAACGGCATTTGTTTTTAGCTTTGGTTCCCTTTTCCTCCTCCTCCTTTTCTTTAGTCTCAAGGCACCCTTGTCACAAATCTTCTGGTTACGGGAAAGAGGGTTTGGAGTCTTTCCAGAGAGCTTAATAAAAGCAAGACCAAAGAATTTCCCAAGCTTCCTTCCATAGCTGCAGTGGATTATTCTGGTCACACAATGGTATGATGGTATCATAACGGAACAGTACCATGTAATGTGAAGTCTTCCACTGAAGGAGACTTTTATGTACCAGGCAGGCCTGAGGTTCTGAAGGGTTTAGACTGGGCTCATAAGGCCACATTGTTTTCCAGATTAACAGAGACCTTTTCCAACTTCATCAGTTCTGAATTTCAGCACTATTACTTAAATTTTATTAAGCCATTCAGTGAGTCAGCAGAGGACCGAGCGAATACTGTATAAAGGTTTCCTTGGTGCAGTCCCTCACCTAAACCACAGCATGAGGGAGGGGATACAAGTGTGACACCATAGTTCATTGTTCATTCTTCATGTCACCAGATCCCCTTTTCTTTCTTGCACTGATCCAAAACTTGGGAATCTTAACAAGTTGTTGCTGTGGCTTTCCAACTGCTGATACATTAGTATACATAGGAAACAGGATTAATTGCACCCCAGTGACATGACGTGCCAGTGTTGATGGATGTGATGGAAGCGCTCTGTGTGTGTGTGTGTGTGTGTATACACAAACAATGAATGGCAAGTATAATATAGGGTATGGGGGAGGTGTGTACAGAAACTCCTATGAACCTTAAGTGTCAGGAAAGAGTTGATGATAGGAGAAAAGATACGGTTTGCACCAGAAATCCTTCCTGCTAGCATAGCCAATAGAAAAGTATGTCTGTTCCAATCATCTCTGGCCCTTCGCTTTATCTATGCAAACAAACAATACAGGCCTAAAAGAGATCTCTTATCTAAAATACTGTTGCAGAGGTTTTCTTTGCCAAAAGCAGGGAATATTATTGCTTTCTGTTCCAAGATAATCGCATTGTTGTGCTTTCCTTTGCAATGACTACACTGCTATAGTTACTAGCTATTTTTCCTGGTTATATATTTTGACAGCCATTATCTGGTATTTGGAGGGAAGGAGGAGATTCTGCTGCTCAGGAAGCAAGAGGAGTTCAGACCGGTCTTTGTAAGACTTGGAGGAAATAGTGTATGCAGAGATGTATTTTTAGAGCTGGGCTGGTCATGCTCGAATACCGACAAGAGTGGGCCAGCAGTGCCTGCAGTCTATCATTGGAGACAGCTGGTGTGAGAAAAACTTTTAAAACACTTATGAGAATGAATGGAATCCTTTTATTTTGCTGAAGTGGAAACAAGACCGATTCAGTCATTATGCTGTCAGTTTAATTTCTACTAGTGATTACATTCTGCATAGAGAAATTCTGAATAGTTTTTTGTAACATAATGTAATATAAAGGACTCAGTGAGGCTTTAAGGATGATAGAATAAGGGTCTTTTGGCATCACTGGTGGAATCAGGATTACTGATGGTGACCTGGTGGCAATTTTCAGATGTTGCAGTCTCCACCACTCCCCCTGGCATCCCAAGGATCCCAAAGCCTTTCACAGGGCAAAAAAAGCCTAGGAATCTAAAAGGAGGAGGACAAGGAGATTTCCTGGATGATGATGATTCCAAAACACCAGGCACAGTCAATCAAAATTATAAAAACATTGACTGGTATTATATAACAGATACAAGTCTTAACCAAAAACCTAAGTATCTGTTAAATATCGGTGCAGACATATGCTGTTCCTAATACTGCTGTTTTTTGTATCTCTGATGGTGTTATTTCTGAAATCTGCAACTGCTTATAGTACTGTGTGAAATTTCTTGATATTGTTCCCAAAGCCCCAATGACTACAGGGACCACGGAAGTGTGTTTCATCCACACTTTCTCTGGTCCATTAATTGTTGTTCAGTTATGTCATGACTTGGGTGTTTTCTCTTCCAAATTTCCATCATTCTTTTTTTAAAATGACAGGCTGTTCGGTTTACCTTGTAATAACATTTCATAATTTCTCAATTTTCAGCAGGAGACCAAGCTTTGTGTTTATGTTGTTCCAGTAGCATTGCAGCAGCCTTTCCTGGTTCCTCAACAGGCTCTGCTGAGTCCTGTAGCCTATTTGTCACCAGATGTCCAGGGGCTATAGCATCTGACACGGTCCTTGTTGACCTGGGCAATGACCGATCTGGTGTGGATTTCTGTTTATTTCCTCTCAACATGATTGATGATTGGTGGACCCAGTTGGTCTGGTTTCTCAGCTGAGACCTGTCTGGTTTGGGAGACCCTTCAGCATAGCTCTCACTGAAGTGCACAAGTGCCCATGGAGGGGATGATGATGATTCATCTTATTCAGAGAGGAAGGTGGGGGATGGATGGATGGATGGATGGACGGACGGACGGACAATGTGAAAGAAGCTCCAGGCTGCATCTGTCACATTAAAGAGGCTATGCTAAAATAGTGGGTAAAAAGCATCCATCAGGCAATCTGATGGATCTCTCCAAGGACAGCTTTCCTTTGCTGGAGAGAAAATGATTAATAAGGCAGTGCACGCATGCATATACAAACACAGTGAGAATTAATTACGACTTCCCTTCAGATAAATAGGATTCTGTGATATTGGATTGCTGGTTTAAAATGCTCATGCAGTATTACCTGCTTGTGTAGAAGGTGCAGGAAATTCAATTTATAAAGCTCACTGTACAACTTTTTTTCAATTAATATTCATTTAAAGGAGGTAAAACGAAAGCCTGATAAAATGCTCCTGAGGCCATGAATGATTTTAGAAATGTTGTTTAGATGCACATTAGCCATTGCCAGTGACACATCCACAAGAAATGTTTAGCCATTAATGACATTATCAGATAGAAATTCAATTAGCCAGGCAAGAATATATCTTCTTTTCTATAGTAACTATGATTTTAAACTTTTAAGTAACCTCCTTCTGCCTTCCTATTATGTGTTCACTTCAAATTAGCTTTTATCTTTGTTAAATAAACACACAGAATGAACTTTGAATTCAAATATTTTTCATGGTGGAGATTCATACCTTGGAGATAAAAGAAAACAAGCAGATGAGTTTGAGTTAAGTGTGTTACTGTCCAGGGACAAAACGCTGGAGATGGCTAGATGCAATTCAACTTACAGTGACAAAGATGCATGTCACTGCATGGGAAGGAGTAGACAGAAAGAGAAGGAACCCTTCAGGTTTCCTGAATTGCCCTTCACCGACTCTGACCTGTGCTGACCTTCCTCCAACCTAGACTGATACGTATTAGGGTTGCTGATGTCACTTCCTTCCTTTTCACATTTTCCTATTGATCCTCTCTGAGAGAGGTCTTTGTTCTTGATAGATGAGGCAGCAGCCATGGCTCATCTCCATCTTAGTTAGCCAGAACAAGGATTCCTATAATCTTTCCTATCTCAACACACCTCTTTAACAAATACTAGTTTTCTTATTTTCTTAGAATAAGAAATATAGGCATGATTTCTTTCCAAAGGGGAAACATGCTTTGTTAACCCTTCTAAACCCACAAAAAGGGGTTGTTGGCTGCTGTTTATTTTGGCAACAACAACAAAAAAGATGCTGCAACTACCAGGGCTGGCCCTACCATTAAGCAGGGTAAAGCATCTACCATGAACAATAGAATTAGAGTCCCATCAAAGGGCAAAAAATTCCACAAAAAGTTGATTACTTAGGGTACAGCTAGACGGCATTTGTTCTGTGGGTATGGACTAGTTCGCTCCTTTTCCCAGCAACCACATGACCTTTGTGCCATTACAAACCAGCCCATTCCTGATCAATGCCTATATGCACATTTTTCATGCCCTGTCAGGGACTACTGGCTTTTGATGCAGGTAGGGTTGGTCCATTTTCATTTCATTCTAACATGTGTGATCATTGGGGTTGAACCAAAGTGAATGGCTTAAGCAGTGCCTTGGCTTAAGCTGCTTAATGATATTGAGAAATGGAAAGCTTCCTTCCTGCTTGCCTGCAGGGGAGAAGGGAGAGGAGGTTTTTCATTTCTTTTTAATTGTTGATAATGCATCAGTGATGCTTTGACAAGGCTTTTCAAAAAGCCTTTTTAATGCATTGCTGATGCACTGTGTCAGTTAGTTAAACATCTTAAGCAAAGCATGGAAAAGGAGACCGGAGGGGATTTTGTTTTTGTTTTCTTTCCCTTTAATGGGAAAAAAGATGGGTCAAGATTGTGGTAAACAGGGTTGCTTTAGGTGCAATGTGGTCTATCCTTGCATGTGGACACAAAGATTGTCCCAAATGACTTCAAAACAACCTTTTCTAGCATGTTCTATACCAATCCAGGCTGGGATAATTGGGCCATCTAGACACACCCTTAGGCTTTGGTGTTTTCACTTCCAGATCAAGGAAGAGTTGCTTGTGTACCCAAATAGCTTGACAAATCAGAGACTTGGTTGAAATACTGTAGTTTAAATTAGAAAAGTTAGAACAATATGGCTTGATAACAACATAACAAGTTGAAGCAACCAATCAGAATGGGCTGTCACATGAAAACACAGTCCATAGGCATTTCACTTTCGAAATTATCGTAACATGTTTCCACCTCACATGAGGCCAGTATATCAATTTTCAACTCTTGATAATATCATAATAATTGCATGCCATCAAGTTAATTCCAATTTATGGTGGCCGTTTCCAGGGTTTTCTAGGTAGAGAATACACAGAAAAGGCTTACCATTTCCTTCTTCTGGGGGCACTCTGTGCCTCTCCTCCATGAGGCACAGTGGGGAATCGAACCCCAACCTCTGGCCCCATAGCCAGTTACCCAAACCACTGAGCTATCCATCCAGCTTTTCAACTCTTGGCTAAATCATCAAGTAACACCAAGGGAGTTGAATGAAAGATTAGAAAATTTAGTTTACCAAGATGACTGCCCCAGCTGAACTAGCTAGTGACAATTTTCAGTGGGAAGCCATTTGAATATCACAATCTTGAGAACTCTTTGCATTAATTGCATTTCTAAAAGAATGATAAAGTTTTAGAGGTATAATTATCACTGGACTTTTCTTTTGTCATCTGTCCAAAGATCAAACATTTCCCAACATAAATTACATCTCTATCAAAGTCCAGCTAGGGAGAGAGGTCACTGGTTCTTTGCCCTAGCTTGCTTTAGTGTCATTTCAGACATTCCGCACTAGACATAAACTAACTGAAGAATTCCCTAACATACCATCTCATTGACAGATGGTCTTTGACCATACTCTTTACTAGCCAACCTTTTTTCTCTCTTCCAGCAATCATCTTCACGGCAATGCTGTAATCTCGGTGATGCTAATGAAATGGCCTGCTTGCTGCTTTCCATCTTCCTTGCTACAGCCTGCTGGAATAGCTGCTATCCAATGAATCTAGACTATAGACACTAAGAAACAAAGAGAGGCCAGTCAGAACATCAGAGATTTAGCCCATATAGGGTTCTGGGTTCAAATCACAGTAGCATCAGGGTGGCCCTATAATTGGATGAAGTGACTCAACCACCTCAACTGAAAGAGCACTGGAGCAGCAAACCTGTCACTACTCTGGAGAGTGGCTGCTGTTTTCTCTTCTCTTCAGAGCTGTTTCCCCCCCCCCCCCCCCCCGTCTACCAGGTTCTGAGGACCTCACATTATATGTCTATCCTGCCAAATTCCCCATGTTCTGTTGTGGCATAGCTAGTTTTCCCCAGACAGCCCATGAACAATGGCCAACTCTGAAAGTTCTTCAGAGCCCAGTATTTAGGAAATAACATTTTATTACAAAGACCCAGCACAAAAAATACAAAATATAAAATGCTGTAGTAATAATATAGCAAGCATGTTGAACCCAGTATGTTAACAGATTAGCAAAGAACTTGGACAAGTGCCAGGCAGCTACATAAAATCTGGTCATTTTATCAGTAATCTGGAAATCGGGGTCAGAAAGGAGAGGAAAAGGATAAAATTAGTCTCATCTTTTGAAGAATAAAGGGTTATAAAAACATGGCATATATCACTATAAAAGGAACGCTATAATGCAATATGCCTATCAGTTTCTGTTTTCTTTCCTTTCTTCACAAGGCCATATTTTCTCCTGGTATGGATCTTCCTGGTGCAGGAGGCAGGATATTAAACCAAAAGGTAAATACTTTTCTGAATTTGGGTATAACTTATCAATAAGTTACCTAGATACTTTACTACCATACAAACATCTTACTGCCAGAGCAACAACATTTTGTAACAAGTCTTAAATGATACTGTCATTCTGCATCTGGATCTTTCACTTAATAGTAATTTGGAGTTTTGAGTATCCATGAGTAGAGATGGGCATGAAATGAACCACAAAGCAAAAAAACAAAACAAAACAAAAAAACCCTCCATGAATTGGGCTATTTCAAACTTATTTCGGGGTGCTTTGGGGAAACACAACTGCCCAGAACAAAATGAAATGCCAAACTATTATTGGTGTTGGCAAGTTGTACACTTGGGTGCATCATCCCTGGCCAGACAGCCAAGTGCCACTCAATCAATTCCCTAGCCAACGCTGGGGTGGATGTAGAAAAAACTTTGTTTAGGATTGATTGTCAGGTTAGGCAGCCAACCATGGAGCTCCAAGTCTGCTCTCTGGAAGTAACCTGTTATAGAAGCCACACTCTGGGCAGTTCAGCTGGTAGTTTCACTTCTGCAGCAACTAGCATGAAAAGAAGACACTTAGCTAGCTACTCCATTTGTTGCTTCTGTCCTCTTCCCACATCTGCCCCTTTCTGTTCCCGCCCCCAGTCCACCTCATGATGAGCAACACCCTGTCTCAAGTTCCCTCACATGAACCGCTCATTTAATTTCCCCCAAGCCAGCTGCTAAAGAGCACTTTCCTGGGGGGACCTGCTTTTGGAGGCTATAACTCGGACATCCCAAATCCAATAGTTTAGAAGGCTTAGAAGGTGTGGGGAGGAGAGTCAGCTGAAGACTTGCAGTGCGTTTGGCATCTCTAACTCATGCAAGGGGCACTCTATTATTTCTGGAAGTTCTGAATCTCACAAGCCACAAAAGAGTCTTGTTGGGAGGTTCATGAAAATTCATGGTTTGTGGTTTGTGAATAGCGATGAACCATGAACCATCATGAACCACCATTTTCCTGGTTTGTGTGCTATTAGACCACTGGGTGAAAACCCCACAGGTGTATCATCTCTCACATTTTCCATTTGAACTGAGAAGCATTTACTAGAATCAGTGGGACAAGCCCTACCAGAGAGGAAATTATTTAGTCAGAAATGTATTATTTATATCCAAGCTTGAGCCCAATAGAGACTAAGTCCCTCCACAAGGCACAGGGCTGCAGTGGAAAAAAGTGCCTGGAGCTGTACATATGGCTCTTAAGAAATTGATTGTACTATTCTGAATAGGCCAAAACTACAGCAAGTACACAAGTGGGATCCGTACAGCATCTGGGCCACAGTCTTGGCTACAAATACTTGCATAGCTGAGAGGATATGCCGTCTTGATGTTGTGTAAAAAAAAAAAAAGCGTGAAAAACCACGACAAGAAAAACCATGTTTTCTATACCATACTTGACAAGGATGTTCCAGGATCCAATAGAATGAAAAACTGCTCCTGAATACTTACAGGCCTTTACCTGCTCTGTAGGGTCCTTATTAATCTTCCACCTGTGCTTGATTTCCCTTTTGGGAAATAAGTGTCTCTGCAGAGCAGTCATGTATATTTTCACTTGTCTCATCCTTACACATGACAATGAGGAACTGCAAAATTATTCTTCTCGGGTATTTTTCTTGAGCTCTTGGCAAGAAAAGAAGAATGGGAACTATTTTTAGTGCAAATTAAGCAAAAGTGCACAAATAATGCATTACTGGAAATGATGCCAGTTGCACAGAAGGCTGCTGCTTTGTTATCTGATCTGCTAAGAATTGGAAGATTTAGAGAAGAGGTTTGTTAACAGACAGACATTCTGTCCTTGGTGTGTGTGTGTGTGTTCTGCATCTGCAGAGGGAAAGGGTATTAGAGACGTATCAGGCAAGAAATAAATCTAAACAAAATAAAAGCAGAGAGAGATAAAGGAAGAAGACAAAAACATTGTGGTATCTTAAAGACTAACCACTATGTCTTAATGAGAGCTTTTATGGACACATTCCACTTCCTCAGAGTGAGACTACATGGCAAATATTTGCACATTTATTCATGGCCCCAAAATAAGGAGACAGTGGTTGGTTGTTAGACACGACTTGCAAATTGTGTGAGTTGATGTGGCAGTTCACATCTAGTAATGACTGAACACCCTTGTTTGAAATTCAAACATTAGAGACAGTTTGCACAATTAACAGAAACTGGGACAAGATAAAGACAGTTCCTGGTGTTGTTCTTGGAAGTAAGCTGCCTCATCTTGCAGGGCATGAATTGTCCTCTTGGAGGTGTCTCATGAAACTGAGACAGCCCAAATGAATGGGAACAAAACATTTAGCAAGTTTTCTTTACATCCCTATGGTGGAGATCAAGATGCTTGGTACTACTCTCCTCAGAGCACTTTAGCAAATGAGAAAGCAAGGGCAGACCTGGGGAATGGGAAGAAGGAGCTGTAGCAGTGGGGAGCAGGCACAAAGCAATGGCAATATAATGGAAGGTGGTATGTCTCTTCCAGCCTTAGACACTGGGGCAGTCTGAGCCATCACCACCATCACCACCAAGTAACAGACGCCATCACAACAATAGTGCACTGATTAAGAACCCCATTTAGCTGACTGCCTGGCTCTGGTATGCCACAGGATGTCCCTTCTATCCATCACCTTCCTCATGCTGGTTTATTTGGCTTCCTGTCCTTATTGTTTATTATCCTAATAAGTAATATTCTAATGAGCACCCTCTGCTTTTAGCCTTACTTCATGTAGCCCAACAACCACAGTTCATCACACTGGCAGTAACTAGCAGGTTGCCAGCTGGCCCTGAGAACATAGTCCACCATCTGAATGGCACCAGAAATGCAACCCAATGGCAAGGAGAGGAATCTTATTTTTGAAAATGGATGGGCACTTGTGAACTTTATTCAGGACCAGCCCAAGATATTCTGATGCCTAAGGCACAGCAGCAAATGGTACATCCCATCCACTCATCTAAGTCAAGATACAGAGTATCCAAAGGCACCCACCTGCTTTTGGTACTTAAGGTAGAAAATCCCACGAGTATTGAAACTTGGTAACAAAATTCCAACAGTAACCAATTAAAATACTGTCAATTTCCTCCTCCTTCACTATACTCAGAATCCACTGTTTAAGGCAGCTATTAATGGTAGGGCCAGCCCTGAACTGATTCTACATGTGGATCAGTCTCAGTTTTAGAAAGATTACTTTTTTGGACTGCAGCTCCCAGAATTTCCCAGTTGGTATGGATAAGCCTACCTGGAAGCACATGCTGGGTATGACTAACATGCTCATCCTACAGTCTTTGGACAGCCGAGTATTTAAAGGTGAACAGTTTAGTTTATATAGTAGTTGAAGGAAAGCAGAAGAAATTAGTGATTATGTAGCTCCAAAATACATCATAAATTGAGTGCTGCATAATATATATTTGTTACAGGCTTTACCCATGTCTGTATTGCTTCATCATCTCTACCCAGTGACTGGGGATAACTTCACTGTGGAAGCTGCCATCTTTATAATGTTTCTCAGCAGGAGCCCAGCTTGAAGATCTGCAGAGCTCAACTAGTCTCACTGCTTCAAAAAAATAAAGGACAGGGAATTTTCAAGTGAGTATTAAACTGTCGTTGGCAAAGACAAGCGTGCAGTCAAAATGGAATTTAAAATGTCCTGAGTTCTGCTATTTTTTCTTTTAACTGGTTTTTTAAATGACTAAAAAATACAGTTTGCATTTCCTTTGCTTTGTGAAATGTATGTGCAAAACAACTGCCTAAGAAGCATCCACAGTGTTTAATTCTCACCTTTGCACAAATTCACTGTGCAGAGAGAGGGGGTCTCAAGATGCAAATGCATACACAATACACACATACATACATACTAGAGATGGGCATGAATCAGAAAAATGGTGATTCATTTTTATTTGTGATTCATCAAGGTCAACGAACCACAAATTACAAATTTATGATTTTTCCTGATAATCAATTTGTCAACTCATTTTTTACTTTAAAACCTTATTAAACAGTCCCTCAAGCACCTAGAGACACTAAATTCAAAGGGAAGCTTCCCCTGACTCTCCTCTACAAGCCCTGCAAGTTTGGTGATGTTTGGATTTCAGACATCCAAGCTATATACCCACAAAGTGGGTCCCTGCAGGAAAGTGCCCTTTAGCAGCTGGTTTGGGGAAACCCAATCTTCACCAAACTTGGAAGGATTGTAGAGGAGAGTCAGGGGAAGCTTCTCAGTGATTTTGGTGTCTCTAGGTGCCTGGGGGGGACTTTCCTGGGATGGACCTATTGTGGGTGTATAACTCAGACATCTGAAACCTAATCTTCACCAAACTTGGAAGGATTGTAGAGGAGAGTCAGAAAAAGTTTCCCCACAATTTTTTTGTCTCTAGGTGCCTGGGGGCCTGTTTTACAGCCAAATGAAATGGCAAATAAAAATAATTAAACATTCATTAATTTGTATTCCTTGGGAGTGTTGATTCATATGAATATGAATTAATGAATTAGCAATTTTTGAATGAATTTTGTGATTCATTTTTTAATTTGTGCCCGTCTCTAATACATACATACATGGTTTTATTCATTAAGGGCGGTCAAGTATCAGCACCTATAAAGTTTGCAAATTATATGTTTCCCAATTTCACTACATGGAAAAAGCATTGAAATTGATAGGAAAGTGACTAACTGAGCAAATTGAGAGGATTTCTTTGCTCTTGTCACCAGGTTCATAGCAAACATGCTGTTGTGTGTGGTCAAGTCGAAACTCACTTGTAGCAATCCTTACATGACTTTCAAAGTAAATAAACATTTGACCTTTGGATAGTCCCTACCAAGAAACAGGTCCATATGGCATGGCCCTGCACCTGTTTTTCAGAGGCTTCCTTTTTCCAGAAATTTCCAGTGCTTTCCCCCGACTCCCCAAACACCCATCATGAAAACATTAGCCTTTTCTGGAACGTGAAGGAAGCTGAAACATGGACCTTCTTTTTTCCTTGACCTTGATTCTCTTTGCTGAACTAAGAGGCTGATGCTAGGGAAAGTGGGTTCCTGCAAATCCAACCTGAAAGTGCCAGTCTTGTTTAGCAATTGCAGCTCAGCAATTCTTAGGGTTGTCAAGTCTCAGGGTGTTTGTTGAAATCTCAGGGAATTATTGTCCTTTCTCAGGTCTCCAGATAGGGAGATAAATCACAGGGCGAGGAGTGCTGCAGGAGGAGAATATTTGATTTGTGTGTGTGTGTGAAGTGGCTTTACCCATCTCCACATACTCCCAGGTGGAACCATGCCTCACTGGGCCAGCACGAAGGTACTTGTGTGTGCTTTGCACTTGCCATGCATCAGTGCACCAAAATGCAAAAGCAAGGAGAAGGGGCTTTGGAAAAGAGTTGTGGACACTTGGGCCCATTCTGCCATTTGGAGCAAAGCAAGGAGTGGGGCACCAGCTTTGCAATTTGTGAACTTCTTGTTGCACAAACCCTGATGGCAGCAGAAAGAGGTCTGGGCAAAATTCCTTATGGGCTGGCAGTGAGGGTTCCACAAGCCCCAGCAGTCATTTAGGGTTTAGGAATGTTCTCCACATTTCATGGCTGCTGTAAGTAAAGTAGCACAAGATACTACTCTCATCAGGAATAGCACAACCACTGCAATGGCATTCCCAGTTGCCAAAAAATGGTTCTGCCCTCTCTCCAGCTCTGGGTTACCCTATAACTTGCTTGGTGTTATTTTACCCAGATGCTGGCCCCATTTACCCAGATTCCACCATCAGCTGGCCCCAAAGTAATTCCAGTCCTCTCTAAACCTTGATCTTCCCCACCCTGTAACATCACAATGATCTCTAATCTCATGCTTTTGTTTTGAAACCTCATTGAATGAGATGCTGCTAGCCAGGCAACCCTTGTTCTTGTTTATATGAATCACTCTCAATCATCTCCTCAAACAAAGAACCACAGAAATAACATCAGCAGTCTGCAAAGATGTACAGCCTTACCTACTGTTTAATTTATGTGTCTTGCATGGCATTCACCAAGATGTGCAGAAAAAAGCAGTATGCAATTAACCTGAGCAAGCCATTAATAAGCACTGGTGTGATGGGTATCAACTCCTTGGGGAAATTTCTCTAGAAATGTTAAGAGCCAGAGAAGTGTGCAAATTATGATAAAAATGTTGAGCCTCATACAAACCAGTTCTACTGTTGCATTTCCTGCAGAGCAGTGAACATTCATTGTCAGACCTGTGACCACCATAAACTTATCCACTATTAATGTGAATGTCATGTATTCCCCCAGGAGCACTTCTAAAATTCAATGACAATTAATGTATCATTACAGCAAAGTGTTTCTAAAAGGTTCCTTCCAAAACAATGAAGCAGTTGAATACCTCCTGGCTGGCTAAATTCCACTGAACCCAACAAACATACAGATAGCTTTTTCAACGTGTCAGATTCGCTGCTGCTGTTAACATTGCACAACCATACAATATATATCACAAAGGTATTTGGTTAGTTGACAGATATGGAGAACATTGCCACAAAGCATTTGAAAAGAATTAGAGTGCACTCTTACACACAGTATGTGCCAAGCTCCAACTGAGTACACTTTATTTGTTTGTTTGTTTGTTTGTTTGTTTGTTTGTTTGTTTGTTTACCCCACCTTTCTCCTTAAAGGGACCCTTACATCACTAAAAGACCATATTTTAAGCTAAAAACAGTAAATATACAAATATTAAAAAGGAACAAACAGCACAAGAGGCTCATGAGTTGTAACATTGCCTTGCACCAGATGGCAAGTAAGGTATCCATTGGCTCTCTCCCTGCCCCCTCCCCTCATTCTTGGCTTTTTGGTGCACAACTGCAGCATACATACCTTTGTGCTTATGTGTTGATCCCTGGTACTAGGTGGGAATGGCTGGAGACAAATGTCCATGCTTGAAAGCCACCTCACACACAAGCATCAAATGTTCTCTTCTGCCAGTACACTCATCTTGAGATTTCTCTTCCCGCCTGGAGATCTGGGGAAGACTAGCAATACCCAGATGCTTTCACGCATCTCCCTGCATCCTGCCAGCCCTACAATTGAGTGGCTGTAGGATATGAAGCCACAGGATGAATTATACAACCATGACAGATACCACCTCTTGAGTGTCAAGCAAGTGGCCAACAAAGGGTAGTGTGGAAAGCGTAATTCTTGAGGGTTCCCTATATATTATTATTATTAGTTTTATTTGTATGCCACATTTCTCCCAACAAAGGGACCCAAGGCGACTCACAGCATTAAAAATCACACAGTTAAAAACACAATAAGTTAAATATTAAAAGACAAATTAAACAATATATGATTTAAAATAAAATTAAAAGATTAAAATAGGAAAACATGGAAAAGATTAAAACTATTTGCTAAAACGGAAACATATATATTTACCAGACAGCCTACTGTCCTACTCCGCTTGGCAGTGGCAGGACAGGGGAGGAGGAGGAGACCCAAAGCGGGTCAGGTAGGTGCTGGGACCCATGCAGGGGGGCTGGGAGGAAGCGAAACACCAACAATGAAAAAGTGTGGTGTTCTGTTTCGCTTCATAAAAGCGTGGTTTCCTGAACCACCCACGTTTCGTGGTTCGTTTTGTGCCCAACAGAATGTTCCGGAAACATCTAGATCAGGCTTGTCCAACCCGCGGGCCGCGGGCCGCATGCGGCCCAGGTCGGCTCATAATGCGGCCCAGTGCAATTTTTTATTTTTTAAGAAATTCCAAAGTTCGAATTTCCTGCCCTTTGCCCCTGTCTTTTTGCCTTCGGAGGTCTCAAAGGGCTTCCTCCGATGTCGGAAAAAGCAGAACCTTACCTCCACTGCCGCGCCTTCGGCGGCGCTTACTCGCAAGTAGACCCGCGCTTTCCGCGGAGCTTACTCACGGGTAATGGGAAGGGATGGGAAGGGAGTGCACCGGCTTCCTCCTCCTGCTCGGCAGAAGTAAAAAAGTTCCCTGACCCCCTGCTCTAACCTTGAGCACTCACTGAGAATTGCAACAAGTTCCATCAAAGCAAATATGGATGCATTGGTGGCTGAGAAACAATGTCAAACATCTCACTAACTTCATTTCCAAGTAAGTTTAATATGTTAACTATGTTTTCTATGGGGTTTTTTTTGGATGATCAGGTATCGTTACTGTTATTTTATTTTATGTGCGGCCCAAACCAAATTTTCATCTTCTAATGTGGCCCAGGGAAGGTGAAAGGTTGGACACCCCTGATCTAGATATTGCCCATTTATGACTTAAGGCCTCAAATTATAAGGGGCTTCAAAGTTTAGATTATTTAAAAATTGCCAATACAAAGCTAAACAAGTAATGCTGTGGGGCCTTTTGAATCTCCCGTTGCTTAAGACTTCAACTTGTATTGGTTCAGCCCAGACCATGATTAATAATACAAAATAGCATGACTGGGAGCAGTGGGACCACAGCAGATCTTGGACAACTGCTGAGGAGACTGCATTGAGCAAAGCGACTTGACTGACAAGGTGGGGCCCCCTCATGAGCAAAATGTCCGCTGAGCAAATGTTACCCTGACTTCTTTTCAAGCACGAAAACTTTCTTCCTCCTTTGATGACTTCTGGATCCCCTGTGATCCAGAATAGACCCTGTGTTTTCTCTGCTAGCTGTTTGCCAAAGAATAATTTGGAAATGGTGCTGTACGATTTCCTCTTCCTTTTGTGACTTAGGATAAAAATAACCAGCCACCAGGGCTTCTGAGTTATGTGGTATATAAGGGGACGCTGGCCTGCAGGGCTGGCCGGGGGGGGGGGTGTGGACCGGACCGGCAGCAGTTGGGTCATGGCTGCCTGCATCACAGAGGCATAATGAGCCCTAACTTCAATCTAACAGCTTTTGTTATTCAAACTGAGAACGATTGTGAGTTAACATATTGTTTTCTGAATCTGTGTGGTCTGCAGAATTGGCTGACTGAACAGCCTGAGCCTGCCACCTCTCCCTTGGCAGCATCAGCAGCAAGCCAAGGCTGAAGATAAACAGTCATGCTTTCTACTGCTTCTGCTTGTTTTGTTGCCACAGCTTGTGCCTCTGCCTGCACAGAGTGTGGGTCTGTGACTGTAAATAAAGCACATCTGATAAAAGGGCGGATCAGAGAAAGACTGTGGTGAGGCATATGATACAGCAATGTCATGACATGTGGGTCAGAGAAAAGTACATTACGCACAACGTGCTTGCAATATGTACTTTGTTTTTAAAAAATATTAAAAAGTCTAACATGCTTCAAAATCATTTAGAAGCCTCGTGGCGCAGTGGTTAAACTGCTGTACTGCAGCCAAAACTGTGCTCACGACCCGGGGTTCTATCCCAGGTAGCTGGCTCAAGGTTGACTCAGCCTTCTATCCTTCTGAGGTCAGTAAAATGAGTGCCCAGCTTGCTTGGGGGGGGGGAGGGCAATGTGTAGCCTGCATAATTAACTTGTAAATCGCCCAGAGAGTGCTTTAAGCACTATGGGGCAGTATATAAGCAGCACACTTTGCTTTTGCTTTAATAAGAGAGAATTCCCACCTGACATTCTAATGCTGGATGTCTAACTCAGAGTGTAAGTTATAGTATGTGATGTAGTTACTTCACCTATTATTGGCGACAACTCCCACGTATGAATGAATATGGTTGCATAGCCTTATTCTCTCATAAATATTAGCATGAAGAAGTGGTTTAAGTGCCAGGCTCCAAAGTAGGAGGCCTGAATTCAAGTCCCCACTTACTGGGCAACCTTGGTCCAGTCACAGTCTGTTAGCCTGTCCTACCTCACATGGTTGGTGTGGGGATAAAGTAAGGGAGAAGAAAGCCATGTATGTCACCTTGAGCTCTCTGAAGGAAAGGTTGTGTGTGTAAATGTAATAATCAACCAACCAACCAAATAGGACTGAAGTTAGACTTGTAACCATGTTCAAATCAAAAGTATGTTCAAGCATGTTTAAATGTGATTTATGCCAAACTAACTGGGGATAGGGTTAAAAGCATTATAAAAGCTGCCATAAACTAGACTGGATCTGTGGGATACATTAGAATAAATCATTCACTACGGCATGCAGTTATTTTGGAGAAATGCTTACTCTGCATTGCAGAACACAACTCTGAAGTATATTATACAAACCTCTTTCTCCTTGGAGCTACATACTGTTGTATAAGATGGAACAGAACCAAGACCCTCATAAAAGCAAGGTCTGTTCTTTGACTGTGTCAGAATATATTAGATTCAGAAAGAGTAGTGCGTAGCTCAAACAAAACCTCAAAAGCAATTTAACCCATTGTTGGGAAGTTGTAATACAGCAGTGGCCAAAGTTTTTGGCTGTCTGTCTACTGAAATAACTCTTTCGTTTCTCAGCAATTATTATTTCTAAGTAACTAACAGACACTAGCAGAAGAAGACTTAGACCAAAAGACAGAAATATTTATGTCAATATTGTCAACATTCTCCATAAATCATGTTAGAACAGGGTAGCTGGATATTGCAGAAAGAGGAGTCCTTAATTGGGTTGGCTTCACTGGAAGTAAATAAAGTATCAACCACATATACTTATATTACTTTTCCTCCAAGAAGCTGAATATATCTGCTCCTTCCTCCAACCTGTGAGGCAGGAGTCCTACCCCCTCTCATACACTGATGTCAAAACTCCCTTTGTCTTGTCACTTTACTATTTAGGTAATGCTCTCTTAAATAACAACAAGAATAAACATGTTTTCTATAATACTTCTCACATCTCTTCCTCTTTCACTACCACCAACCTTTAGTTGCCCATATATATGTTTATTTGCCCTCTTACGCAGGCCCTTATAACACCCTGCACACAGCCAACCCTTGTGTATTGAGTTCCACACTATTCAGCTTGAATTAATACAATAAGATTTTATTAAAATAAGTGTCCAAAGGATGTTATTTATTCCTATTTAAATACATTCACTGCAATTCTGCACTCGATCACTTATCCTACTCTCACATTCCCAGCTGTCATATATAAAAACACCCTCTACTTGATCTCTCTACCCCACAGACGCCCTCAAAAACCTCACCAACACTCTACGCCTCTCGTTTTTCTCAGCCAATCAGCATCATTTTTACCAACGTTCCATGCTTCTCACTCGCCCCCTCCCCTCACATATTTATCAAACCAACTCATTTCAAAACAACACACTTTGCCTTACTTTATGCTTTATATTACCATATAAACAAGACATCTAAACATCCCAGAATGGTAGGCCCAAGGTCATCCAGTTTGTAGAGCTTGATTGCTGACTAGGGATTTGATCCCTGGCCTTCCTAGTCCTCAGTCAGTACTCCAGTCTCTTCGTCATGCTGGCTCTTGAGCTCACCACTTGGAAGCACACCCACATCAATATCATATTCAAAACAGAAATATATGAGAAGAACAAGAGGGAAAAATCTCAACATGTCAAACTGCATTTTAGAATTCTTTTTTATTTATATATATTAAAATGTATGAGTCATCTTTCTTCTGAAAGAGGTGGCTTCCTTTGAATGTGATACAAAAGTAGAGGTACGGACCCTTGCTTCTCTCATTCTTGTGCTGAAAAGTGAGAAAATGCAACTTTCTTCACTCCACCAGCAAAACAGTGAAGAATCTCCTTGCACACTCAGTATATTTCCTACATAGACAAAAGCAATATTTTGCACAAATTTGCCCAGTTTTGCAAGGACTTTTCCAAGCTGTATGTTGTCCTCTTATCAATTCCAAGGCATGTGTGCTTTTAAAAAATGTGAAATTAATGAAAAAGCCAAAAGCAATGTAATGACCCTAATTTTTAATAGTGTAATGAGTAACAACAATGAATTACTTTTCAAACACTACAGTGTTTTTTATTTTATTTATTTATTTATTCGATTTCTATCCCGCCCTTTTAGACAAAGTCTACTCCGTGAATAATAGGAATGAATTATTTTCAGAAAGCAACTTTCCAAGCTCTGTTTAAAATTCACCATTTTGTACCCAGGTTTGGATGACACCGCACACTATGATTCACTGAAAACAGAAACTTCCCAAATCTTTCTGAAAGCTGTGGTCAGAGGAGAAGGAGGCAGATGATACAAGACTGGGACTTGCTGTACATGAAATAACAGGAAAACTATTGTCACCAATAACAAAATTATGCAGCCGAATTCTAGCCTCCAAATTCTAGCCTCCATGACTTTCTTGGTTGGGTGCACTGATCCCCTTTCCAGGCGAATCATTTGACGTTTCCAATTGAAGAATCAGGACAGTATTGGCCTGGTGATCTCTGTGCGCTTCCAAAGCCTTCTTCATTATTTATTTATGTTCCCAGTGCCAGCAGCTTATTATTTTACAAATTTTCAGTATGTATGTTCCGAGATTTTCCCCTTGTTGTGAAATATGTGATGGCCAGTGTCACAGTGACCTTCATTTTCATATCACACCAAGGGATGCAAACAAAGTCTCAATTTCAGTTTTGTTGCAGTTCTCTCAATTCCACATTTCCTGTCTTCATTTTGCATTGGGTCTCAGAGCTTGCCTCCTCCCACATTTTAATTAAACATTTCCCTAATGTACTCAATTTATCAATGTATTTATCTAATGTGCACATTTATACACACATTCTACCTCGCTTCCATGTTCCCGTCATTGATTAAAATCTGTTTGTTTGTCCTTTTTTCAGTTGTGAGCCTTTTCAGTCATTCACATTGTTTTTTAAAAAGCTCTTTCTTTTCAAAAGCAATTCTGGAGCCCAGAGAAAGAGCTGTTGTTAGGACTGTAGTTACTTCTGGCCACTTTCCCAAAATATATAAGAATGCTGCAAAGTGTTGGCCTGTGGCATAAAGCCTGCCGAAGTAGGAAGCCCTAGCCCTCGACGTAACTATAACAGGACTGTTACAAACATTTACTCCACACCAAAAAAGAACAGCGTTATCCTGGATTATATACCATAATGGGAAATAGTTATGCCTTAATAACTATAAAAAAGGAATTAATTGCAAGTGACCTATCATTTGTGAATTCCAAATTCTGTTTAAACTCCTACTGTATTATGCATCTTTAAACAGTTTTGTGGTTCATTCCTGGGAGCAATTAAGAAGCTCTGAAAATCTAGCATTACTATTTACCTCCTGATTCAGGAAAGTAATTTTAGAAGCCTCTCTTGACTTGTCTGTTTCATTCCTACTGAACAGTTCATGCTTTGTTTGCTCCTGCAGCCATCCAATGGCAGAAGCGCTAAAACAAACAGCAGTTTCTGAGCCTGTGGCCGGGAACAGCAGTGTGCTATGTGCTTAATATTGAAACAACAGCTACAAGCATCTTTCTTTAAATTTTTGATTTCTCGGTCTTGTTTTATTTCACTGTAATCCACTTATTTCATATATAAAATATGCAATAAAAATATAAAATATTTAACCATTAGGTTTATTGCTGCCATTCCTGCCCTTGCTACATTTTGGTCTCTCCAAATTGCTGCTATGGACAAACCATTATGCTAAGTATATACATATATAAACCATTGCTATGCTGCACTTGCTCCACCACTCTGATGGAGAATTTTATTACAAGAGGGACATTTGTCTGCGTGAAATGTGATTTCTGATGGTTTAAAGGACATTAAACTGTGCATGGGAAGCAAGCATAAGTGCTTCCACTAATAGTAAATGGTCACTTTTTTTAAAAAAAGGATTGAATGGGTTTAATGAGGCTGATGGTAGAGACCGACGGTACTTTTCCATTTATAACACCCCCCCCGTTTATAAGATGTCCCCCCCACTTTTCTAACCCAAAAATTAAGAAAACTTAGCTTTGATGATTTAGTCTCTGGGCTCAGAAGGGTCGGACATTTTGAGTCCCTGTTGAATCTGAGCCTACAGGCTCCACCTCCAACGAGGTGTGTTCCAATTGGTTTGTTCAGCATCAGCTGACTTCAGTTCCATAAGGCTCATGATTGGAGGAAGCTAAGTCTCCTGACCGTAGGAAGCTAAACCTCCTGATTGGAGGCAGCCTGTTTACAGAGGCAAGGTATGTGCCATTTTGTTCTCTCCTCAGCTATCTCAGCTTACTTCCATGTAAAAGACGCCCCTCAATTTTTAGTGTAATGATTTTAGGAAAAAGTAGCATCTTGTACACGGAAAAATACAGTATCAACTACCTACTTTAAATGTAGGCAGATTCTGTTTCTTGTCCAATATTCCTCTGCTCTCACAGTTCAATCTGAAAAGTGTTTACTCAGAAGTAAGCCTTACTGAGTCAGTAGAGATTAGGGGACTACATTGTACAAAATGCATAATGAATATTACAGCTGCTGCTTCCACCCCATTGAAATAGTCTCCCAAGCATGATTTGGAAGGCTATATTTTCTTACTCATTACTTTTAGGCCAGCATGTTGCTGCTGTTGTTCATGTATGTAATTTGTTGCATTATGTATTAGTAAAGCACTGTGTTTTACTTTATCAACAGCTCTCCCCCCCTCCCCCCAAAAAAGAGGGAAATGCTCTCTAGTTCCATCTTGTGTTCAATTCTGCTATTGTATTCTGGAAATGTTAATAAAAAGGCAAAGCAAAGAACACTTTCCTTGCTAGTCAAGATTGATAAGGGAATATCACAAAACTTGAAAAATCCCTATAAAAAAGCCTCTAAACATATTTTTAAATACGCTTTCAAAACAAACCTTTGGGTATAACAATGTGTTACTCATTAAGGAACTTAGAAGTTACTCATTATACCTAAAAAGTAACTTAGTAATTGCTAGTTACATGAATTATTGACCACAAAAGGTAAATTATTACATGAAATAATGAAATAACATGATATGAAACTAATTACTCCCAAGCTCTTCCTCCTCAAGCTTTGTACAGTATCTGCATAGTAAATGTCGCTCAGCCCAAGTCCTATGGATGTTTGTCTTTGTTATGTGCCATCAAGTTACATCTTATTACGGCAATCCTAATATGACTGTCAAGGTATATGAGATATTTAAAGAGTAGTTTTACCAATGCGACCCTCAAATAAATTTCCATGGCTAAAGAGGAATTTGAAGCCAAGCCTCCTAGCCACTACATCACACTGCTTGTCCACATGCTTGCCCTGATGCAATACTCCTTAAGTTTAGTAAGTCTTACTCCCAAGTAGGTATGTACTAGATGGCAAGCTCAGATTTTCTTATAACTATCAGCGCAGTAGCAATACATGTGACTTCAGCCAGATGAATGCAAGTCTCACTCAAGACATTTTACTGCCTGGAGCAGGGCAGCAAATGGCACTCCCAGCCAAATCAAAACTCATAATGCCCACAACCAGCCAAGTTATTTTGACACATGAGGTAGAAATATCCCCTAACTGCTTCTCCCCACAACTGATAATAAAAGATGCAATTGCAACAAAATATACGTACAACTAAAATAACAGCCCTTTCAATGACCCCCACATTCTGCTACCTAAGGTGACTTGCCTCTGCCTAATGGTAGTCGGTCCCAACCCAATGTGATTCGTCCATATATGTGCTTTTACAATGCCAAGACCAAAAAGCAACCATAAACTGTTATTGCACTCACATCTACTCAGTTGTTTGTATCTGATAGAGTCCACTGGGCACTCAGCAGAAATTTCATGATGATCTATTATTCTTTTCCATTTTTGTGAAGCTCTGGTTTGGATGAATTGAGATTTAAATGGGTGCAACCACTCTACACTCTTGAAATAAACAAAACAAACTGGCTTTTTCCAGAATTCAACAGTAACTGAAAATGTTAGAGTCTGTTTTTAAAAAAATCTGCTGACAAACATCAAGCACCTTATTAACGCTCTGTAAAGGATGCAGAAAGTTACAGAAAGCTTTTTGTCAGCACTTTTAAAGGTTGATGGAGGCAGATCCATCTGGCTGACATATTGCACATTCAGTCTTTCTGTTGCTAAACTATCTGATCTTCTGGTTAAACTATCATTTGTACAGTTTATGCGTGATGTTTTTTGAAATAATGATGCTAAGTCAAGAAAAAAGATACTGCCCATAAAAAAAGTATCTTTCAATACAAATCCGAAGCTTTCCTGGACTTGTTGGACGGTTTTTTCTTTTGTTAAAAGTACAACTTTATATTGAAAACCTGTTCTCAGCAGAACAAAATAAAATATGCACCACAAAATCCTCCCCTGTAAATTTTAATGTTACATATCCTTCAGAATCTGGCAGCAATTAGATTGCTAACTAGGGCTGGTCACAGAGATCACATAACCCCCCACTTACAGCAGCTCCACTGGTTGCCAATTCGCTCCCCAGCAGAATTCAAAGTGTTGGTTCTAACCTGCAAAGCCCTAAATGGTTCAGGTCCAAGCTATCTCAAGGGCTGCAGCTCCCTTTATGAGCCTCTTTGAGTGTTGCTCATCAGGAGAGGCCTTTCTCTCAGTCCCACCAAATTCACAGGTATGTTTGGTGGGGACCCGGGAGAGGGCCTTATCTGTTGCTGCTCTCAGACTTTGGAACTCCCTCCCACAGGAGGCCACGCTGTTCTTTGCTGTTCTTCTGCAAGCAGGCGAATACCTTTCTTTTCAGGCAAGCTTTTCCTTAGTGACTGGCTGCCTTAGTAGGATTTTTAAATGGATTGTTCTATCTGATTGCTTTGAGTATGTTTTGGTGTTACTTACTTTTTTTGTATAGTATTTGTTTGATCATACTCAGTGCATACTCACTGATGTTAGGTTTAAATACTGTCTTTTAATGATGTAAGCTGCCCTAGGTCCTTTTTAAGGAGAAAAGCAAAAATTTAAAATATAAAATAAAATAAAATACAGTGTCTGTATGTTTCAATATCTGCCACATATTCACTAGATATTTGGTGCATGCATTTACTGTCTAAAGAGATGTGGTTTACTTTTGAATGTATGACTTCTAAGTAAGAACTTTGAACCCATGATACTATAAAGGTAAAAGCATAAGAAGAGAAAAGACAATGAATATTTTCAGCTAGCAGGCCTAGTGTTCTATTTTCATAGCAAACATCCTTTAGGCTCAACAACACAAGACATTGTCACTTGAATATACAGGCATGCACTAGATTTGCCCAAGACATTATGTTGCCTTTGGAAAAGAGGACAACTATCCTTTTATTATGCAAAGGAACTAAATGGAGTGGAGCTAGAATCTTCACTATTTACAGTATGATCAGAGAGCATTTGCTATTAATGAAGGCAGCAGGCTAACTTAGAAGACATGGCCTCGCTTGGCCTGATGGTATTTTGTAATATACAGTTTTGTAAAATTATTTCATCCACCACAGTGACCCCAGCAATAGTTAATACAGCTGACACATGAAAAGATTTAATACTTAGTAGGCTTTTTATAAGATAGTATGTTAGTATTTAGTAATCAGCTTGTGAGATTCCATATTTGATCACAGAATCATAGAATTATAGAATAATTGAGTTGGAAGGGGCCTATCAGACCATTGAGTCCAACCCCCTGCTCAGTACAGGAATCCAAATCAAAGCAGATCTGACAGATGGTTGACCAATTTTCTCTTGAATGACTCCAGCATTGGAGCACTCACCACCTCCCAAGGTAATTGGTTCCATTATTGTACTGTACTGTTCTAACAACTGAGAAGTTTTTCCTGATATTCAGCCTAAATCTGGCTTCCTGTAGCTTGAGCCCATTGTTATGTGTCCCGCACTCTGGAATGATCCTTGACAAGAATAAAAATATATAGGGATGTTAACAAGTCTAAACTTCCAAAGTATTTAGATGTAGGGTGGTGAGGTTCCATGCAGAATAGTGTTATAAGATAGAGGGTTTGTACAGGAGAAGGTTAATGGAGTCAGAATGATTGCAAGTGTTCCTTAATAGTTGGCAAAGATGCCTTGCACATTTTCTGTTAGGGAAATTATGAGAAGGCCAGGCGCTGGTTGGAGAAGATGAGTCATCCTTATTCATCCCTTCTAGCCGGAGGGAGGAGGCAACCTAGGTGTGAGTGGAAAAACAATGGACACATTTCAGAGACTGAAACAGAGACAGAGGAAGAATGAGGAAAAAAGGAATGAGTGTAATTATGCAAGTGTGAAATTTCACTTTTTATATTTGAATGAAATAATTAGAAAGTTTCAGTGGCTACCCAGCCATTTCAACAGGGCTTAGCTGAAAATTGGATATAGATGGCAGTCTCAGAGATGGGGTCAATATGAGTGTAACACCTTTGTATTTTCTGAAAAAGAGTCTTTCCCAAATTATTTGTCTGTTTTATTAAATCCTTACCAAATGAAGGGTTGCTACTACAGATGCCAAATTTATTTTTTTTTTAAGTTCTCACAATTAATTGGCTAATACTTGCATCTCATTTAAAATGAAAAAAGGGGGTTGCAACCCACATTTTCGTATTTCTTCCCTTAAATTGAGGGAAGAGGAGATATTCATATTGATTTGATTTTTATTTTATTTTTTGCATTTCTATCCCAGCTTTCTTCTGACAAGCTCAAAATGGTACACAAGGCTCTCCTCTCCCTGTTTCGTCCTCACTGCTAGTGGTGTGAGGATAAAACATAGTCTCTGAGAGACTATGACTGTCTCAAGAACACCCAGTCAGTTTCATGGCTGAGTGGAGATTTGAACCCAGATATCCTGAGCTGTAGTCTAACACTTAACTCCTACACCACACTGACTCTCATATAATCATAAATAACAAGGATACCTTCTTTATAAGGACTTTCTGTCAAGTCCTTACAATAGCTAAATATTGTTCAAAATGTAACTGACCAAACCATGTGATCTGTTGTCACAATGTGAAAGAATGTCTTCCTCAAAAGCCCTACAGCTGCTCCATGGGGCCCTTGAAGCAGAGTCTCTCATTCTGAAGTAGCACCAACCTGATCCAACAGATGCTGAATCACATTTGTTCCCCTTCTGGTGACAGCCATCTTGATGATTTCTTTACCACTGCCAGCCAGGCCTGGCAGACTGACATCATGGATATTATTCAATTGCATAGATTTATGAATGGAATTAAGCCAACTATATATCCTTTAGATTAGATTTGTCTGAAAATAGGCCAAGGAAAATGTTGGGTGGGAGAGTGAGGAGTACATCAAAAGGATGTGCAAGATGTCAAGTGTGAAATGCAAGTACATTTCTCCCTTCAACAACACTGGGGGTAGGGGCACCAGATCTCTGTTTAGTTCAAAATTCATGTATAACTCTTATGCCCCCCCAAACATAACTATAAGTCATAAACAGTTGATTCACTCACACATACACACACACCCTCACAACCCACATCAGCCTCCTGACATTGCCCAGCATCCTCCTTGGCCACCATGTGGAGCTGCCATGATAGGAGAGGGGGCCAACCAGGCTGCCACCATAAGACCAGGGGCCACTGCACTGCCAGCAACAGGGCTTAGGTAAGCCCAAGACCCACCTTTCTCAGGTTACTTCCTGGAGATGAATAGCAGCACAGTATTTGTTAAATATTTATTTAATTATTTATTGAAATATTAATTCATTCATTCATTGAAAAAAAATGTATGTAACCAAAACCGTGCTGCTCAGATCCGTGCAATTCAAGGGAGAAGTGTATTGTGGTTCTAGGTGGCAAAAGTCAGGCACAGGGTTGGATAGCTCAGGTGGTCTCAGAGCCACAGAACAGATCAGAAGTAGGTGAACATGGAATCCATGAAGGAGAGCTGAGGTCAATCAGCAAAGTGGATAAGTGGTAGCCAAAAGCAAATTTCAAAATAAAGAGCCAGGATTTTAACAGATCATGCCCTACTGGGTTGTTGGTAAATCTGCTGCAAGGAAATCAGAAAAAGAGTCCATCTGCTTTCCTGGGGTATTGTGTCCACATCTGACATGATTTTTGCAAAGTGTAGATCTGACACAAAGATACCAATAGCCAAGGCTGTCAGTCAGCTGGACCAGAAATTTGGAGACAGAATTGCTACAGACTACAACCCTCAGACCTTCATCTATGCCAGTGGTTCCCAACCTTGGATCTCCAGATGTTTTTGAACTAAAACTCCCAGAAGCCTTCACCACTAGCTGTGCTGGCCAGGATTTCTGGGAGCTGTGGTCCAAGAACATCGGGGGAGCGGCTGCTGATCTATGTGGTTGCTGAAAACAGCTAGGAGAGTACACTGGGGAAAAGCTAACACTTCCAGTTCATCTTCCCACATTCCAGTAGAACAGGCAAGTTCAACTTTGTAGTTGACTGTCTTTTTAACCTATATTCAAAGTTACAGGTCTGTCCAAGTTCTTTTATAGGTTGCATTATAAATCAGGAGAACTGTAAGTGAACAGCACCACCTGGAACTGACATGTCAAGTTGAATTGTAGGTATTCTGCATTGCTGGTTTGTGAAAGCATATAAAAATTCATTGTGCTTAGTCTTAAGAAGGTCTGAAACAAACAGAAGAGTAATGTGAGTTTGCTATGGTTTTAGCTCTAGTTTTTTTGGGGTGTACCGTATTTTGTATTAAAATTCTAGGTTAAACTGGCCGATTGCCATTCATTTCTCCAGTGTACAGTTGACTTATCCCACCTGAATTTTCTCTTTTAATTTCCTGAGTGTCATGGTCACGTCTGTCTTCAGCTCTCATCACAAAACAACCTTGATGTTTAAACTTGGCAGTACCACAGATCACTAAAATATGGCTGCCCAGCTAGCTTTAGCTTCCCAAATAATAGATTATTTTGATTCTGCTCACACCTTCCCAGCTTTATACACCAACAATTTGGAAACTTAGAATAAGTGGCTGCATGATATTAATTGCATGGCCAGGACAGATGCAGATTCAGTGCATAAGAAAGTTACAAAATTGGATCAAATGAATACTATTACACTTTTCTTTGGATTTTGGCAATGAAAAAAATGAAATGCATCCTTTCCTCTTTAACAAATCAGTTGTTAAAGGCCACTTTTCCACATTTTGACACTCGTTTACACTTGCCAGTGATGAATAATCATTCAACTGGATATCTGAGACATTAATTAAATAGAGGATTAATAACATGCAGTTAAATTAGTATTTAACATTCTAGTAACAAGAGCACTAAAATGGGCTTTTTCAAAAGGAAACCTTGGTGCTATAAGACTTAATTGGCAGGAGCCAGCATTTGTATTCAGACCCTCATACATTACTACTTAATTATCAGTATTTGGAAATGTCTCTCTCTGATCCTTTTCAGTGAATTAATTTGGCCACACTCCTGAAACTAGATGAAGGGACGGCTGCGGCGCACACCGGGTGACACTTGGATTGGATAGCGAAGGCTTGGTCAGACCGCCTGGCAGAAAGCAGCACAGGTGGGCAGGTGCCCAAGGCTGGCAATGCCCCTTCTCCACTGCCTTTTCTCTTTTGTTGGTCACACTGCAGCTTCCAGCTCTTGGTAGTGACAAGTCACAATATCTAGTTATTTGCAGAGATGGGGAAGTTACTTTCTGAACTATAAACCCCAGCCTTTCTGGCCATTCTGGGAGTCGCAGTCCAAAAAAAGTAACTTTTGCATTTGTGCTTACTTGTGCTTAATCTTTATTTGTAATAATTAAGAAGTGACTAAATTTCAATACAACTGCAACTTTCTGAGGGATAACTTTTGTGATGTAACTGTAACTTCAGTATCAGTTACTTTATAGTTACAAAGATGTGACTTCATGTTGGTGCCTCAAAATCCTGCCCTTACAACACCTCCAGGTTTGATAAACAAAACAAAAAAATTAGACAATTTTGTCTTATTGGTTGTGGCTAGGGGGTTCATGGTGAGTAATCTCTTCATTCAATCTGCCTCTGTTCATTGTCCTGTGTTGGAGGGTGTGTGAAAACTTGCCACCAGATTACCATCATTGGGAGCATTTACAACAATCTGGTTGCATTTTTTTATTATTATTAATGCTGCCCACACCCACCCTGAAATCTTGCTGCTCCAAAAGGATTTCCCAGGGCAGAAGGAAGCCCGACAGAGCCTTGCAACCTGAAGGGAGTGAGAACAGGAAGCTTTCAATTTGTTCAAATTCATTATTTGCCATGCTGGATCCAGTTTACACCTGCATAACTTTAGGCAACAGGATTTTGCCCAGTGAACAGAAATGATATCTAATATGGGGATGTTTTCTATTTATCTTTTAAAACTACAAATTTATGGCATTTTCAGAGGTATTCTGAGCAGATTTTTCAAGTTTTATACCATTCTTTTAACAGTCCCAATGTGGTGGATGGTTTTTTTCCCCAAACAAGTAAGTAAATAATTAAGGAAGTGGTGATGATGATGGTGATGTCATAGAAAAGTAGCAGATATCTCCTGTGGCGCAGTGAATAAGGTGACAGACTAGGACTCAGTGGGTTCAAATCCCTGCTCAGCCATGGAAACTCACTGGGAGTGTGGAACTTCTTAAATATCTCACTTCTTAAATATCTCGCTTCTAAAATATCTCACTTACCTTCAGAGCCCTTTTAGGGTTGCTATAAGTCAGTTCCAACTTGATCGCACATAACAACAGAAAAGCGGCAAACAATGTAATGAGTAACATAATTTTTAAAAAGTTATAAACAGCAAGATGAATTATTTTGATGAGCTTTCTAATGAGTTACATAACAAATGGTTTTTAAAAGGAGTTTTCCAAGCTCTAGAAGAAGACCAAGTTGTAGCAGTCATTTCATGCAGATATTCCAGATGAGAAAAATAGGAATAAGAAGAAGCGACCTGATCTAAACCCGGTTGGATGAATCCCAGGGTTTATCTACACAAGCTCATTTGGAGCAGGCTGGCATGGGCTAAATGGGATTGCTTAAGGCCAGGTCTAACATACCATTTGGTGCAATCCTCATATCCAAATGGTGCACTCACCTCAAGCAACCCTATTTGGTCTGCCTTGTCTGTTAAAAACAACAACAAAGAATTCCTCTCCTTGTCCCCTCCTGGCCCCTCCCATTTCCAGGAGGAAGTTCCCGACATTGCTGCTCTAATACAGTTAAAAAAACAAACAAACTTTCTTTTCTCGGCTCCACAGAGGATCTAGGATCTAAGCCTGGTTGGATGAATCGCAGGACTTATCTACACAAGCCCGTTTGGGACAGGCTGGTGTGGATGAAATACGAGTAGTATGGGCACTAATGGGGTGGTATATAAATTAAACAAACAAACAAACAAATATTTCATTTTAAAATGTTGTGAAGTGGCTGCTTTCTTTCACCACTTAATGATATGGGAAATGGAAGAGTAAGGCAAATTTAAGCAGCAAGCTCTGCTTTGGTTCCAAAATGGAGCAATCCTACCCACATCAAAAAACCCAGAAGCCCCTGACAGGGAACCAGAAAGCTACAGGTAGGAATGCTCCAGGGACAGGCTGGTTCACTCCAGCACTTCCATCCTGTAATCGCCAGAAAAAAGAGTGAACCAGCCCTTCCCTGCAGTGGACCAAACAGTGGGAGACATGCTTTATTTTATTTATTTATTTTATTTATTTAACTTATATGCCGCCCACACTACCCAAAGGTCTCCGGGCAGCTTACAACAATTTAAATGCAATAAAAAGATAAAACGATGAAACAATTAAAATACAATTAAACAGACAGACAGACAGAAATCTTTATTGGCATACTGTACAAAATTAAAACACACTAAGATGCAAATAAAACATTCAGCAGCTAACATGTGGCAGGGAACAGCCAAATAACACCATTCGGGCTCGGCATTCTGCGACAGCATGATGTGTTGCCTCTGCATGATGGAGTAGATCTATCTGGCTGTTATCAGGCTAAGTTCCTTAATAGTGCCACCTAGGAGGTGTCGAATTTTTCTCGGGTCGTCCCATCTAGAATGGAAGGAAAGGAAAGTGCTCAGGTAAGACAGGCGGATATCCTTATACAAGATACAGTAAAACAACATATGCTGCAAGGATTCAACCACGCCCTGATCACAAGGGCAATTTTGTACAGTATGGCAATAAAGGTTTCTGTCTGTCAATTAAAGATAAAGTGGTGCCTCGACTTACGAACTTAATCCGTATTGGAATGGTGTTCGTAAGTCGAAATGTTCGTAAGTCGAAGCACCATTTCCCATAGGAATGCATTGAAAACCGATTAATCCGTTCCAGCCGAAGAAAAAAATCACCAAAAAAATAAAAAGAACACAGCAAGCCCGGTCGGAAGGCGCTGGGGCTTTAAGAAGAAAAAAAACCTCCAAAAATAAACAGTAAAGCCACCTCCGTTGCTGAGACTTTAAGAAGAAGAAAAAACTCCAAAAATAAACAGTAAAGCCACCTCCGTTGCTGAGACTTTAAGAAGAAGAAAAAACTCCAAAAAATAAACAGTAAAGCCACCTCCGTTGCTGAGACTTTACGAAGAAAAAACTCCAAAAATAAACAGCAAAGCCACCAACAACACAACACAGAAACATACCCGCCCCAGCCAAAACCCACCCAGAACAGTTTTTTAAAAGGAGAAAACAGTAGCTTACCTCCCTGCAGACACACACACACGCTCACTCCAAAGCAGAAGGAGGCTTTCCCAAGACAACGACGACGATGACACACTCTCTAACTGCCGAAAGTGAAAGAGCTACAGTACAAATAAGCAGCCTCATCGCCACCTACAGTTAGAAATTTGAATTGCCCGCCTTTTTCCCCTGCCTTTTCCGTTCGTAAGTCGAAGCTCCGTTCGCAAGTCGAAGCAAAATTTTGCGAACGGAGCTGTTCGTAAGTCGAAATGTTCGTAAGTAGGGATGTTTGTAAGTCGAGGCACCACTGTACAGTGCTCTAAAAATTGCCATCAGGACCCACAGTTGATATTATTTCAATTAAAAACCTTCTGGAACAGGAAGGTTTTGACCTGGCGCCGAAACGTCATCAACGTCGGCGCCAGACGAATCTCCCTCGGGATGGCGTTCCATAGTCTGGGGGCAGCTGCCAAAAAGGCCCTTTGTCTACAAGCCATCCCTCTTACCTCCTTGAGGGATGGCTCTTTCAAAAGGCCCCCCTAGCTAGATCTTAATTGCCGGGTAGGTTCATATGGAAGGAGGCGGTCCTTCAGGTATCCAGGCCCCAAGCCGTTTAGGGCTTTATACGTCAAAACAAGCACTTTGAATTGGGCCCGGGCAGCGACTGGTAGCCAATGTAATTTGAAAAGAATCGGCCTGATGTGTTCCCTAGCGGCCCCACCACTCACCAGCTGCACAGCTCGATTCTGAACCAGTTGCAGTTGCTGGACCGTCTTGAAAGGCAGCCCCACGTACAGTGCATTGCAGTAATCTATACGGGATGTTACCAGTGCATGTGTGATCACACTCAGTTTTCCTTTCTTCCACAATCATTTTTTTAATTCATTTTCTTTCTATCCAGTTGACAGAGAAATATACAAAGATTTGAAATGAAATTCCAACCAAACTGAATGAAATTCTCACCCTTCCTTAGTCTTCACTACTATGCAGTTAGATGCGTGGAAATGGAGTGAGACTGTTCAACTACAGAGCTGTTCCTCTGTTAGTAAGGTATTGCATTTGTATTCATACTTGCATAAATAAATTCCAAACAGCCTGTTACAGCAAGAAACCAGATGGAAACAATAATTTACATATATCAGGAGAGAAGCATACAGGGTGCTTGGAGGCATGAGGTGAATAAAAGCTGATTTGTTTTTGCATATATTATGGCTTTTTAGTATGGAATAGACTGTGACTTTTTAATTGAATCTATCTATCTATTTATTGCTTTCAATTGCAAAATACTCAAAGTAAGTGCAGCCCTTTAAAATAACCATGCAAGAGGAATGCATTCACATAGCGAGCTTTTAATGACAAGGAGTATCCAACTGTAATAACTTATTAAATTTTAATTGGTGTGACCTAGAAGCTATAAAAAGATAAATAATATTCATGGAGTTTTAAAGAATATACAATTACGAATGTTCTGCTGTTCTTCTTTCGCTATATCCAATTAGTAACCTGTCCAGTAATGATCTGCCAATTGGAAATGCACAATGCTAACAGAAAAGAAAGAAGGGCAGGGGAGAAAAATTCACAACAACCATGAGAAATTAAGTTTCAATACTTCATCAAATACTGTGTAAACATATCAGAAGGAGTTAGAGCACCCCCAAATTGTTTCATTAGAAGTCTGAATAATAGTATTGTTTCTACAGCAGGGCCATAAGTTATAATCCTGCATTTGCAAAGACAGGATGAGAACATAGGATATAGCTGGATTTCAGAGAATTGACATATGAATAAATGAACATGTGCTTCTTCATGTGGTAAAATGTTGACTCCATCAAAGTCAGTACAAAAATTTATGATACTAACAAGAAAAGTGTAGCTACATCCATCAATATCTTACTAGTTGTCATGGAGCAGGGAGACTCTTATGGCTGTGGGTAGTGGACATTGCAGACAGTCTCAGAAGTACTGCCTGCCTCATTTTTATTTCACATCTTCCAAGGCTTAAACTGGCCTTGGAACTAGACTCATGGTTCTTTCCTAGTCCATTTTATCTGTGTAACAAACCTGTGATACAATTTACTTGATAATCCTACTGAAAATCCATTCAAATTATCCCCCTCTCCCAATGATATATACCACACATTCACATTAATTTAATGTTTCAGGTTCATCCATAAATTCCACATTGAAGTTGCCTTGCCCTTGGTAAATAAACCGGTGAAATGCTTTTCAGAACCTCAGATAATTTGGATTTTTACAGAGGCATTATAAAATTGTCTAAAGTTAAATATGACTTAGTATGATATTATCTAAAATATGCTATTCTGTGGAAGCTGTCGGTTTAACTCTGTGCCTGTAATCTTGGGTAGGTAAATTTCTCAAGCTCAGACCTCACTTCCATGCAAGGCAAATACAGCTTCAAGACAAGACAAACAGAATTCTTAAATAACAAACACAATCTGAAAGCTTTTATTGAGGTCGGGGTGTGTGTGTATTACCTGATGCACCTGGCCCAAATGTTGCAAAGAAGTTTCCCTGATTAATTTCTGGGTCTCTCTGAAATTCTTTGGACAAGAGATGGTTGCAAGTCTGAAAACTGGATCTTTGAACAAAATGTCATTCCATGCATTTTACTGCCTGATGTAAAAGATGGGAACAGAGCTATTAACAATCCGTTTTGGTGCTCATGCCAAGGAGCATGACATGAACACAGCATTCACCCCTCACCTTCAGGCTCTACACAACACCCCACCTTCCTTTGCCAGGTTCCCACTCTGCCTGGCACAAGGCTCACAGGCAGATGAACAAATGAGCATCCTCCTCTTCCTCCTTCTCCACGTACTGCTGCATCCCCGGTGATGTGATAGAGCTGTACAATCTTCCCTGCTCCACTCTTGACCCTCCACCTCCTGCGGTCACCACTACTGTACAAGAAGGAAGGGAAGGAGGGGGTTGCAGAAGGTGCATGCTTCGGTGGCTGGTGACAAAGATTGAACGTACTCAGCCACATAGCTCCTTGAAAAGTAGTGGAGGCATGTAGCTTGTAAATGTAGGATGACCCATCCCAAGAAATAAAAAGGAGACCGGGTGGGGATTTTTGCACCTTCTAAATATCAACAGCATAGATCAAAGCCTTAGTCACCTCTCCCATAGTTATGTCTTTGGATACCTCTCTCCTTATCATGTACAGAAATTGACTGGATTGGCAGTTGAAGCTTCCTTGACCACTGGCTATGTAAAAGCTTCTACCACAGCACTTGAGAGCAACAGGCTAGCTGTGAAAGACAGACCTGGCTTCCACCACTCCCTGCCCCCAGCATTTGCATTGAGATGGCCACCTTACCCTGTCCATTAGTAGGGCTGGTTTGCCGGTACAGCAGACTTCACTGATGGTGGACGGGACTTTGAACATGCGTTTGGCTTATTGAGCTTACAGCCCATATTTAAGTCTTCACTCTAAATGTGTGAAGATTTCCAAAGCAGTCAGACAGGTGGAAATGTTAAAGGTGGAATTTTCATACCAACTCACACCAACTAACACAGCATTGGATGATTGTCCCGCAACACAGAGGTCTATTTCAGATGTTAGAAAGGGCACAGTGGAAAGAAAAAAGGGAGGAGGAGCTTTGGGTGAGTACATTTGAAATGAAAGTAAGTTCTCTGGTTAGGGAATGTGTACATGTGTTCTGTACTGTCAAGTTGTTTCTGACTTAATGGAATCCACAATAGGTGTTTCAGCATATGTGAGATATACCTTTATCATTACCACCACACCCACCCACGATTTCCCATGACTGAGCAGAGATTCATCTCCTGAGTCCTAGTCTAACAGTCTATCCACGACACCACACTGGCTCAGGGAATTTGTACCACTCCCAATTTTCTAAGAACTGGTCACCGGCCAAAAATGTTGTTGAAGCAATAGCTCTTTGTGTTGTGCAGCAGGGCTGACTAGAACACAGAATTCTGGCTGCCACTATCACCGGATAATTCTCAAAAAGAAAGAAAAAAGTGCTGCATAACCAACAATTCTTATATTAAAAAGAAAACGAAAAGACTGTTGCAGAAGAAGTATCATTGTCATGTCATCCATCTTTCCCAACAAAACCAAAGATCCGTTCCCCTGACTCTAGCTCACGAATCCCTACCTAAAATAGCCTCCCCAGTTCAGCACCAAAAATGGGAAAGGCAACTTGAGTAGGTGATTTTAGTTCATCCTGTTCGGCATACCCGGATGATTCACCTTCATTAAGTGGGAACTGTCAGTAGCTCTGTTTATACAGAGAAAGATAGTTGTGCAAATATTTACATTTGGCAAGACCGTTATAAGCTCCTCAGGGACAAAGCAATGAAACCATGAAACTACAATCCAACACAGAACGAATCATGCTTAAGCCCACTGAAATCAACAAGTTTGAGCACATGAGCTCTGTGTTAGATTTTGGCTAGAGTGTAAAAAAGATGCACTTGGCAGAATAATCTTACCAACTGTCTGCTTGATTCAAATGCATTAATTGCTTAACCAGCACAGCTTTTCTGTGCATAACCTGACAGGGTGGAACAATTTAAATCATGTTACAAAAATAGTAAGAGTAGTATAGGTTTTGCTGAGTTTAAATCCTTTGAGGGAAATTTGAGCATCGGAGGGGGAATAATTTCTCTTTAAACGACTCCTTTCCTTGGGAGGGAGGGGGGAAAACCCACTTCATTTTCTTTTCTTTACCATGGCATTTGAATGTTCTGTTAATGCCACATCTCTCCCTTGGCACCAACATAACAGCAGGAAACAATTATCCCATGACTGCATTCTGCTCCACTGACATTATCCCTTCTAAATAAAATGAAGATTTTGTGAAAGCAGTTGCGTAAAAGCTGTTGTACATGCAGGTCCAGTAGCCACTGAGTAACACGTCAGCAGTGTAGTTTATATACTAGCTTAAAGAAGTCAGTTGAGAAATTGATTCACTTGTAAGAAAAATGGATTAAGTCTGTATGAGAACGGTTACAGATTCCCAGTGGAACCGTATTGTACCTTCATAATGTATGAAGGCTAAAAAGAACCACTAAATCTTGTTGGATGTTCACTTTTGTTAGGGTTTTGTCAAAGAACTATAGTAGATGTTCATAGTAACTTCCCAAGTATGTCTCCTGGTCAGTTTCAAACCTTTTCTTTCAGCTCCCCCACTAGTCCCAACCTGCACAACAACACTGCCCTACAGTCAGGAAATGCTGTTTGTCAATAACAGGATTCAGTGGATTTTTCTCTTAACCTGCTGACTCAGGTCTTGAAGTAAGACTATTTTATGTTAGTGCAAGCTCCACACGGCCTGGAATTTGAAAGCTAGGACTGATTCCCTCACAGATGTGCCACATGATCTGGTATGATGTTGTGTGATGCCCCCAAATCCAGGTGGAGAGAATGCCATGCCTGTGACCTGGAAAGAGGGCCCACCTTGTCTCCTAGTGTTGTACTGCTATGTGAAACATCTGAGGTTTACCATATTGCTAGAGGAATTCTCCTGTGAGTTAATCCTGGCTTGTTGATTAAATTTACTGGCTCAAGCAGTGACTGTTAATAATAACAATCTTTGAACTGCAGAGCTGGGAAGGACCCTATGGATCATTGAGTCTAGTGCTTGTCAAGGAGGCACAGTGGGGAATCGAACTCCCAACAAAACCTCTCAGCTATCCAGCAGTTCATAAGTAGAATTTTGAAGCTTATAATAGTAGAAGCTCACCTTAACCAAAGAAGCATTACTGTAGCAAGTGGTGTAGTAGAGCTAAGGATCACAGTGTTGAAGTCTCTTTTTAATTAGCAGGGAGTATGATATCATCTACCATTTCTTCCCCAAGCTTTACTGTTCTCTCTGAGTTTAACTGCAGTCCTCACTCTAGATGAGAAAGAAATAATTTTCCTCAGGAACAGGGTATAGCTGCATGCTGTCCATGTTGTAATGCAAAATATTTGAGGGTGGTTTGGTCGTCAGTGGGCAATTAAAGCCATTAGCTTTACAAAAGACCTGTTCCTCATTTGCTGATATGGACCAATCCAGCTGTCTGCATTTTTAGACTTCCTTTATGGGAGAGGGGGAAATGTGCTATGAGGCTCGTCATGATGGACCGTTGCATTTACAAATTTACTATGACAACTCTGCCTTCATTACCAATATAGCCAGACCTTCTGTGACATAAAAACTCTAAGCTCTGAAAATTTACAACAGCATCTAAGCAAATGACACTGTTCTAGTAGGTCAACCACATTCTATACTGGTTATGAATATATTTTGTTGAGTACCTATACTCTTAGAATAATCTGCTAATTTTGAAGCAATATGAGATTAGGTACTGCCATTGCTTCTTTTTTCAGATTGCTTCCTCAGGAAGCTGGGAGCCATTATATACATTACAGAGGGTAGGCAGTCAAAAGAGGAAATGAGCATCATCAAACACCATGTGCTAGAGACCTGGTGTGCTTTGACAAAATGCCCACTTCCAAGAAAGCTTAAGTCATAGGATTCTTCCATTAAAAGCATGACAGCAAGCTCATGGAGTGATCGCCACATTAGACATTTCTGATATCCAGTGGTGCCAAGAGTGAAGATGGGCATTTGTCCTAGTTTATGGAAGAACAGTGCCCTTTCAGAAGGGATCGCAGACACTCTTTTTGAGACTGACCATCAATAGTTAGTAGTTGGACAGCAAAGTGAGCAAGGACACCAGTGACCAGAGAGCTGAAGCACAGATGAGTCCAGCTTCCTTGCAAGGATGAAATGCACTATATTTCTATTTAAATTAAGACAGTTTTTTCCAAAATTTTACACTTACATACAAATACACACACACACACATCACATCTGTAATTCTGATGAAAATCACTTTCTTTTTGTCTTCTTTTAGGGCAATGTGTTTGCTTTTGGGGGATAGGGATGTGGCAACCCTACTGAGCAGAAAGTGTCGTGTCACCTGAGGTGGAACAGCATCTATAGCTCTTCTGTCCTCTTCTCACCCTCACCCTCTTTTCTTTCCCCTCACCCTCTTCCTCTTCCTCCTCCCTCCCTTGCCAGGGCCTACATGCCTCTGAGCGTCCCCTCCCACTAGCAGAGGAAGGAACCACTTTCTCACAGAAGCATCAGGCTTGTTACCAAGAATGGAACCAGAAATCGTCAGCCAGCACTTAGGCTGGAACATGGTTGTGACAGTGAAATGCTCCTGGCTGTGCTGACCATTGACTCTTCTCCTAAATCAGAAGAGCTGTGAAACTACCACATTTCCTGGGCAACAAGATTTTCTTGGCTTTGGTGCGACTCTTGGCTCTGATTCCCAGACTCTGCCTTCTGGCTCACCTCTGACAACAGCCTACCATTCAGCTCTGTAGCTGAGCAATCAAGTATTTGTGTCATTTTACATCCATATCACAAATGACAGGGGTGTCATAAGGGAAGATGTTCCTGAAAGTGTAGGGTCATTCCTGTGTGGCTATTCACTTCAGTAGCAGGGCCCAATCCTTATAAATAAAGGAATCTACACATGGACCAGCTCTCTTTGTCAAATTTGGGTGGAGAGTGGTGTGACCAAGATGACTATCTGTGTGCTTCAGCCTTCATGCCTCAGGAGGAAACATTTTAACCTCCAGAATGACATTCTGTTGCAAAATCCACATGTAATAACAATCTTGGATAAGGCATTATAATCTGAAGAGTTGTAAATAATGGGTCAAACTAAAAGATGGGTCTGTCATATTTTTAGAAGAGGTGCTCCCTCAAGTGGTAAAAAAAAGTCTGTTTGTCATAGCACATGATTTTCCTCCCCTACACACATTTAGCTTGCTTTATTTTGCAGTCGGCCATTGGAAGGTACATGTGGAGCCTAATTTGCAAATCAAACTGTTGAGGCACATATCTCTGAGGAAATCCTGTCGTAGGAGGTAAAATGTATTAATCTCTGAGGCAATTCTGTTGTAGGAGGTAAAATGTGTTCCAGTTGCCATGTGCAGTGCTCTTTTTAATGGGGATGGGGGAGCTGTAATCAAAAAAATTGCAACAACAAATGTATCATTTCTTGCCTCTGGGGTACTGTTTAATGCCAGCCAGTGTAATGTAGTAGGACCAAGGAAGAGCGAGAGGAGAGAGAAAGAATAAAGAGGGGTGGAGGAGCAAAGTCCAGTGCTGTTTTTCAGTGAACCTGGATGCACGGGATCAGAAGTGAGTGACATATTCTCGTTGTCAATGGTGGCACCCCTTTGGGGGACAACTGGAATTCTCACTGGTGTCAGATAACACAGAAAATGTTCTCCTTAACTCTGAACTGAACCATGGCTCTAACCCTAACTATACTCTAACGCTAAGTACATTGGGAGTTCTCACTGGGGTCAGAATGTCCTCCAAACTGATTAAGGAGAAGTTTTGGAGGTGTGTGGTATGGTGTTTTATTTTTTTAATCGTTTGAAAGATTAAGCAACATATCTTGATGCTCTCTGCTAAAACTAAACTAATCATTCCTACAATTGTAACTGTAGAAGGGGTAGCCGTGTTAGTCTGTGCAAGCATTACAGGTAAAAGCAAAATAGAGTAAAAAAATAGACAAGAACGTGGTGGCAAGTCCTTAAACACAAGTCCACAAAAGCTCACATTACAAAATATAAAAGTTATTCTTTAAGGTGCCACCATGTTTTTGTCTTTTTTTAAATTTTTATTTCTGTTTTGCTTTTACCTATAATTCCTACAATTATTTTACTGTTTTCATCATGTATTAATCATGGGATATTATCAAGGATAAACTTACTTTTAACTATCAGGTGGGAAAATATAACTCAACTCCTGTTGCTAGAATGGAGTGACTTAATAGAACAGAAATGTGTTTCTTTTCTTTCCGTTCCTTTTTTGAAAACGTTCTTCACCAAATCCTCTGTTTACTCTCCTTCACTTCTCACTGTCATTTTGGCAGCTCTGAGGAGCATTCAGGTTGAATGTGACACACATTCACATACAACTATAGAAAATATGCTTTATAAAAATAGCCTGTAAAGGCACTGTCAAAAAGGCAACAGGGGAGGGGGAGTGATTTCCAAGGTGATAGCTGAAGCAAAGATGTCTCAATCATATCATGGCACAGTGACAGGCAACGATGCAATGCCATTCATCCTTCTGACACATGGGATAGTTTTAAAATCATTTCAAGCTGGCTTTTTTAAAAAAAAATGAAGATGAAAGAGAATTAATTTGAACTCTTCCAGTTTTAAAAGTTTGGATGGATTTCTGGTCGTTACGAAATGCTCTCTAGCTTGCCAAAAGCAAGGATACAAAATTATGTGCTCTCCCACAGAATTGCTAGAAGTGTTGGATAGACGCACATCTGTTTTTCCCCTAGAGATTATGGAGAAATATAAAGAGGCCCAGGGCATTTTCCTTGTTTGGAGGGTTGTGTCAGTTTTGGTTCCATATTTCAGTCTGTTTCTTCATATGAATGTTTTTTGTTCAACTTGCTATTGATGGGATGGAAAGGTTAGCATAGTTCTCCTGCCCTCACCCCCATGTTATTTTATAGATTTATAGGTTTTTAATGTATTTGGGTCAGCTGTGTTTCTGAATCAATTCTGCACTGTTCAGAATAATTATTCAAATGTGGATAGGTGGATCCTCCTAAAACTGGCTGTTAATTGTGCAGGATGGTCTTTCATGCAAACCTAAGTTCCACTGTGTTCCATGGGATTTAATTATTTCCAGATAAGAGTGGATGTTTTCTGATGATGGTAGTGAATGCTTTTTTGCAGTTCCTGCACTACTTGAGTAGGTATTTGTAATATAATATTTGCTATGGAAGGTTTTACAGTTACAGGGGAGAGAGAGAGAGATTCGGAGCAAATAGAGCTGGGTGATATCCCATCGTCAAGTATGTGATCCAAATGTTGTAGAAATAACCTTGGCATCCTAGCATTGGCCCTTGTGTGTGGCTGTACTGGGAGTCAGTAAGCACAGACATGGAAAGTAAAATGGAGTTGTATGTCTCTGTGAAAGTTGCTTAGCATCTTTGGCTACAACGGCACCACTGCTGATGCTTCTGCAGAGGATGCGTCTCTGTCAGGATAGGCTGCCTGCCAATTCTTGTTTTGATAGGTAGCTTCCCTCGTGGTGGTGTCCCTTTTCCAAAACTTCCCACTGCAAGTTTTTACAAGCAACTATTCATTAACATACAGAAGTGTTAACAGAGGAAAGAACTCCATCAGGAAAGCAACTCTTCTGGTAATTAGATGGATCTGGATCAGGACCAGGTGAGCCACAGCAAGATTATTTCCTGGATAAGTGTGTCTGGCTTGTAGACCATAGGCTCATTCTACAAAGGTATGCACCTTTGTCATTTTAACGTTATAGTAACACTGAAGGAATGACTTGAGTTGAGGTGGATTGAGGAAGCATGATTGTTACTCGGTGGCCCCATTCTCTTTTTTTAAAGATCAGAATGAATAACTCTTCTTTACCCTTCTTGTCTCACAACAATTTTGAAAAGTAGCCCATTGGTGTTCCTGCTTTACATATAGAGGATGGAAGTTAATAATAACTCATCACTTGAATAGGTCCACAGATACAAACCAAGTCTCTCTTTTTCTGACACAGTGTATGTGTACTATACTACAGTGAGTCCCCCGTCGATAGTTTAATCAAAAGATGGGAATAGCATCCTGGTACATCATTCCATTACATTTACTGTATTTTTTATGATAAAGCATTATACCTGGTGTCAATTGTAAGCTTGAAGTCCCTGCTCGAAGATGTTAGCGCATCTACAAATTCGCTGGCTAATATAACGCAAAGCATTATCCCTCAGTCTCTCATCTATAAAATGGAGAGATTACTTCTGGACAGATGCACAAGTTTTTGTAAGGATTACTTTTAAAAAATATTGGAAGTGCTTTGGGAATTCAAAAACAAAAAAATGCACTATAGATGATTAAATATTATTTTGAGAATAATTCATAGGTACAATCTCTAATTTTAAGGAGTCAAAAGCATCAAAGATGCTGATATTGTGCCAGGTTTCTCTCAGCATATATTGGGATTCAGAAATGTGTGTGGCAGTAGGTGGAAGGCAAACAGGAAGTGTCATTTTTAGCGACTAAAGTCTTCTGTAAGCCATGCACATCCATCTTCTGTTCATGTGCTGCCATTTGGCATAAAATCAAGACAATGTGAATTGAACCATGCTTGATTTGAACCAAAGCACAGGATATGTGCTAATTCTGTGGATAGAGGAGCAACGTAGCATGGAGTGGTACATATGCTGTGGCATTCTGTTGAGGGAAAACTGTTCTGGGCTGTATGCCAGTTCTTCTTCCATTAAAGCAGTATTTAATAGGGATGGGACTTTTTTAGGGGGTGGAGGGATTGACTGCAGCTCCCAGAATCTGCCTGGAATTCTCCCAGGCAGAATTCATGGAGGTGCAGCCAAAATATAAAAGTCCACAGAGCAGCTTACATTATCTACATGTGTGCCTAGAAGTGGCAAAGCTCCATGGGAGCCACAAGGGTTCCTAAGATGGATGGTCTTGCTGCTCATTGGACACTATGCAGAGCACATCTCAAAGAACTACCTTTCCCATGAAATCTTACAGCTCCCATGGAGCCTTGCCACTCCTGGGCACCAACAGGACAATGGATTTGTAATCAGAATCCAATGCCGGTGTAGTGTAAACCACTCCTTGAACATCTCACATACATCAGAAACCCTCTTAGAGTTGTCATGATGTAAAAGTATTTTGATGACACATAACAACAGTCATAATAGCTTTGCTGGGTTTAGTTTTATGGATTGAAAAATATCGTTGTTAAATTTGTGCAAAGTATTGAATGGGTAACCAGAAGAAAAATTAATTTCTGTAAGCACTATTGATTACAAGATGCACAATCAGATGTCTCTCGTACGGAGGTTTGAAAGTCCAGCTGATGTCAAAAATATATGGAGAGAACATTGACTGTCCATATTTTCTCACATGATGCTTCCAAAATAAGGTTTAAAAGGTGAGAAGGAAGTATTGCAGTTCATTTACAGCTCAGAATATTTTTCATATGAATCGACAATGTCAGGACTTCAATAAGATCCAACTGTTCAATAATAACACAACTTCCTGTTTCCTTCCCTTCTCCTTCCCTTCCTTCAATCTTTCTCTTTCTCTCTCAATCTCTCTCCCCCTTTCTCGCTCGCTCGCTCACTTGTTTATGAGTGTCTGGGAAAGCCAGTATTGAAACAGCTCTGTTTTTATTTTATGACCATTTAAAATGTTTCCACTCATTTTTAGCATTTATTTCCATTCTTGTTACCACAAAGTGCAGGATACATCACAGCCTTTCAAAATGTGTTCAGGACCAGAAAGTGCACAGAACAACCTCAAATGTCAAAGGCACAGAAGTCCAACGTTCTGAACTTGCACCTGTAAAAAATAAATTATTCATAAGTATAATCACAGAACTTTCACCCTGAACCAAATAGGGCTATTTTAGCTCAGACAGTATTTAAACTATGTTGCATGAAAGAGAGTTTCCAATAGTTAATTTTAAAGGGCCAATGGAAAGCTTTGGAAAGCCAAGGTTTAAGAGCCTAGGAGGACTGAGGATAAGACATCTAGACCGGGCTCATGACGCAACTATGATCTATCTTCACCCTCACACACGTTCCATAGTAACATCTAAGACTGGTAGTTGTTTCTTGTCATAGCAAAATACTCTGATGGAGATATGTATTGGAAGGTGGTAGATTCAATAAAGCTCAAGTATTAAGACAGCCACATATGCATCACCAAAAACAAATAATGTCGGGGGAACCATATGGCCTTGTCCAGATTTTTTCGAAAACAGAGGGGGGTTGATTTGTATGCCATCTGGATATGCTAATGTATATGTATAGACCATAACATTCCTTCATTGAACTATGGCTCCCAGAATCTGGGAAATTCTGAACAGCAGCATCCTAAAACTTTTCCAAGCTCTGGGACAGACACATTTTTAAAAAATTAATTCCTAACTTTAAACATAAATACAGTACGTTTCATCATAACTGCAAAGACTGTGCCCTCTGTGCCTTTATGAACTGTTCATGGCTAAATATGACACCTATTTTAAGATCTCCACTGAATTGGACTTGGATAGCACAGCCTTTCATAGAGAACTATCTCCTCTAAGGTAGGAGACATGGCCAGCCCAGTGCAAACGTCAGGTGAAATCCAATTATTAATCCAACAGAGTGGGCTGCTTCAGAAGTCTGTGCCACTCTCCTTCATGGCAGATTTTTAACAGAGGCTGGATGGCTTTCTGTTAAGAATGCTTTAACTGTGGATGTCCTATTTTGGCAGCCGGTTGAATTCAATGATCTCTGTGTTCCCTTCTGGGCCACTTCTACAATTCTATGATTCTGTGGCTGAAATCCTGTTGCTTAGTGTAGTAAGTAATACTAGAATAAGCCCATTGAATCAGTAGAGATTTGGTGAGTCAACTTATTGTAATTGCCATTGATTCAAGACCATAGGGACTTGCATAATATTCATGTTTTAATGATTGTTTTTAATACTGTATAGGGTATTATTATAATATTGCCTATTTTTAATGGTTTTAAAGTTTTAATATTGTTGTACGCCGCTCAGAGACCATTGGTTATGGCGCGGCTAAAAAATCTTGCAAATAAATAAATAACTGCTGACATAATAAACTCCATTAAGAGGGGTCTGTTGGATTGAGTGCACAGAGAGAGCCTTACCTGTAGTAAGGAGCAGGTAGACACTTGTGCATCATTTATTTTGCAAAATGTGCTTAACAAATGCGAGAGCTTTGTTTAAGAAATCAACCCCATTTCTGGGGATGTGGAAATACAGAAATGGATAAAATGTCTCTGAATGATTGATGAAAAATGGAAGGTAGTGCTAATGTGAGCACCCTTTATGCCACATGAGATTTGAAACCTAGGGCTGAAATTAATTTCTCCAGCAAAGCAAACATAATGAAGCAGAACAGTATCTTTTAAAAATTATAGTCCTTTGTTCTTGCTAGATATTTAGCTGCTCTGTTGCTAATCTACCCTTTTTAAACAAAGCTCTCGCATTTGTTAAGCACATTTTGCAAAATAAATGATGCACAAGCATATGTGAAGGTTTGCCCTTAAGTGGTAGCCCTGCTAGCTGGAAGGTATTGCCATACTTTTCTTTGAGCAAGATCCTTACATACAGAAGTGGCAGTGTCTACCTGCTCCTTACTACAGCTTCTGGGAGTTCAGCTAGTGCTACATTGAAGAAGGGAAGTAGTGGTGGTGGTGGTGATGATGGGACTGACAAGGAAGAAGCATCTGCTTATGATGATTATGGTGGTGGTCGTGGTGGTGATCATAATGACAATGGTGATTAAGCATATTGAGTTTGTAGTAGCTGTGAATCTTAAATTTTTGTAAAGAGCTTTCAAACAATGATAAGGAAATGATAATTTTTGTGTAAAAACTAATTCTACATTTATTTTTCTTGGGAGTATGCTATAGCTCTTTGAACTGCTTTCATATACAGTATCTGTAAGCAGGAGATAGATATATTTGTATTTATCAGGAAGTAGAGATTGACAAGGTTACACCCGTACAGTACTGGAATCTCCCAGCCAACACAGTCAGGACAACACTGCTTGAAGGATTCTAGACAATGTCCCCACCACCACACACCCACACACACACACAAATCTAAGTTCTACTTAGATTTCCTATTATAATATAGTGCACAGCAGTGAAACAAACCAACAGTTAATGAGGATGAGTGTTTAGGAATTTTTAGTGAGAAAAGTGGAAGCAGAATGCTTGTCATTACAGTGAGGAAATATGGGAGCAAAATATGGGAGGTAGCACATTTGTTTGTAGTTACAGGTTAAACTGGAATATTTTCTAGTTATAATAAAATATTCTATCTGTATCTCTGAAGGAAATCTCATCCTGTTTTTTTCCTCCTGATTTCTGCAGTTTCCTCCCATTTTTCTATATATTTTCCTACTACATATTTCCAACATATTTGTCCTGAAAATGACACTCTGTCACCCTTACGGGATCTCCGTGGTGTTCTCATGGAACAGAATACAGCAGAGACTACACTGCCTTCCCAGTAAGCTTTGCAACCAGTATGAAGTTCCAGCTAGGGCTATGTCTAGCTAGCACTTAATGTACTGCTAAAATCCTCCAGTTTCCCCAAAGTGTTGTGTCCTGGTAAAACAGGCTTCCATTTTTCTGCTCCATTCTCAGGGGCCTTCAGAATGTCTTTTGCTAATGCTTTTGAACCCACTATAATGCTGAAAGGTAGCTGAGGATGCTGTATTTGTTCTCTTTTGTTTTCTTTTTCTATTATGCCCTCTTCACCACTCTGGAGCTTTCCTGGCTACCCAACACTTTTCATTATGACGCCTTCCCTTGGGCTTTAATTGAAGAGTTTGATGCTGGCGGGCGGTGTGTGTGCAGGGTACTAGCTGCTACAGCTAGTACAACGAAAGGCACTTTTATGTACATCCTCAATCATTTTGTAAGTTGAGCACACAAATCCTACTTTGCATTTTTCCCCCCTAAAGAAATGTATTTTCTGTCAGATTGACTGAGAATGGTTGGGGTTCTCACGGGAGGAATTTTTGGCACAACATTAAGATCTATAGGGATTTTTTGTCATCAGTAAAAACTGATGGGGGGGGGGGGGAAACAGACTTCTAATGAGAAAATTGCTAGAAGCATCTGAGTGGAACAAAATTGGCATGATTTCTTTATTTGAAAGGGGCAGAAATGCACATGACTGCTCTGTACAGTTTCTTCATCCTATTTTATTCCCCTCCACACCAAAACCCTGCATGATAGGTTTTGTTGACAGGTATTGATTGGCATGAGAATAGCAAGTAAGATTTGTGACTAAGCAGGGATTTGAATTTGGATCTCTCTGCTCCAAATCCTATCCATGAACCATTATACTACATTGGCTTTTTCAAACCATATATATAAACTATGCCAAAGCTGAAACATATTGCTAGAGGGGAAATTGAACAATTAATGTGCTAAATCAGCATAATATGCAAACCAGGCTTTCTAATTTGCATTACATTTGAAGACAACTGCTTTAGGACAACCTGTTACCAAGCTGGCAAGTTTTGCTCAACCCCGCTGCAGAGACTCCTTTCTGCCAAGACATGCATTACCATTCCACAGACCAATTTAACTGGAAAACATGTCTGGCCATGGACGGGTAAAGGTCAAAACAGAGGGTGAGAAGAAATGGTCTTCATGTCTCAAGTTAACCAAGCTTCCTTGAGGAGATGGCAGGAATAGAGGTTTAAATGGCATTTATCAAAAATGTATATAGAACACATGAATGCTCCAGCCAAGGAGTTGTCTTACTACAGAATGGATCACCTTCTTTTGTTTTTTTATGACAAGGATTGTCAGGGGATCTGGGAAACCAAACAATGCAGAATGCTCTGCATTTTCTTAAATAGAGTTTGCCCATCTCCTTCTTCCTGTTAAGTGACCCATTATACAGAATTTCCATTGTCTCTTGACCACCCCATAAGGTTAGACAGGTTTTCAAGATTATGAAAAGGTTAGAACAGCTTTAGTGGACACATGACTCAGAAGGAGACTGAGTCACTCTAGCAAATTTCCCCAAGAATTCCATTAAAAGGCTGATGGTTGCCATAATACTGGTTCCAGGTAGAACTTGCTGGTATCTCCATCTCTACCTGCACCCTGAAGTTCCATCCAGGCCTTTTTGGGTTGTAGGAGACAGAGAGAGAAGAACCAATCACACTTCCCTGCACTAAGGTTTTTGTACAAGGAAAAGAACACTTCCCTGTGTCATAGAGTCCAAATCAATTTAATTTGCTTAGCAGCTAGACTTACTATAGCAAGCTCCTGGAAAGGGATGGTAATCTTTCACAGTAGCTGGAAGACTAGGACTTGGTCTCTTGCATTAATGGAAAAGCCAATTGCCAACAGCAGTAAGACAATTTGAGTCATAAAAATAGCAAAAAACAACAACAAAAAACCAAAACCCTTGCCATTTGATTTCTGTTTACTCAATCTTGCAACCAAGAAGACACATATTCTACCTCTGTCCCTTCAGGTCATGTTATCTTTGGAAATATGCACTCATGTGAGAGATCATGCTTGCACCCTGTACACAGGAGAAGTACTATCTGTTAGTGTAGTGGTTCCCAACCTTGGGTCCCCGGATGTTCTTGGACTACAACTCCCAGAAGTCCTGGCCAACACAGCTAGTGGTGAAGGCTTCTGGCAGTTTTAGTCCAAGAACATCTGGGGACCGCTGATTGAGAACCACTGGTTTAGTGGCTGTGGCAATGTAATATTTTTTCCAGTAAAGTTAGCATATTGTACTGCAGGAAAGGGTTGGGAAATAGTAACTGTCAATTATAAGATAGTTGCTGTTAATGATTTTTATTACTTAATAAAACATTTATATTAAAAAAGTGAAAGTAACCTCACATCCACTTTCAGCTGAAATATTTTGGATCGGGGCAGGCTTGGGGAAGTTACCAGCCCATTCCATGCCAAACTCTATTTTGGGCAGAAAATCTTTGGGTGGGCAGAAATTATGGAGGTGCCTTGTGGAGCCCTACTAAATTAGCTTGGGGGCACATATGTAGGAAGCCAGATGCCCTCCTTTAGGGAGAATGATCCTCCATTTGAAAAGCTGCCTTTCTTTTTAGTGATACATGTCCTTGTTGGTGATGTGTAAGCGGCTATTGTACCCACCTCCCAGGAGATCCTCTAGCTGAGAAGGGATTTGAACCCATCTCTCCTGTTTGTACACCTGACACTTTGTGCACTACAACACACCGGCTAGCAGGGGATACCTTTATTAAATGAATAAAATTTCAAAAACCTTCTGAGTCCTGAAGAACTCTTCCTCAGACTGGGTTTTGCAGAGATGTCAGGGAAGAAGGGAAAAGGGGAAAACACCTCACAAAAGTCATATTTGTTCAGACGTTTTGGCTAGGCGGTTATAAATAGTGAACCTACAAAGTTCAATCTTTGTGTGTAGTAGAGGCTTTGATTAGTAAATACATCTAATCAGCTCTCTCTCATTTTTTAAATAAAATGGTTCTAGGCAAGGTCATTTTGTAAGAAAAAAAGTACGGTAAGCCACACACACTGGTATAATTTTTGATGCATGGCAGGAAGGATACGGCATGGCCTGTCAATTCTGTATCAATTGACATGCCAGATGATATGAGGTAATTCCCAGGAATGGCCATTCGGAAAGCACTCTTCAGACCATTCCTCTGAAATAACTGATTGTTGCCTAGCTAGATATTTCAACAACACTACAGGGACGTTTGTTTGTTTTCCCTCTGTATATATTCATTTTCAGTAAGTTGCAGAAAATACAAAGAACAGGGCATTTGAAAGAATTATTAAACACTATGCTGTGTTGTATGTATTTGATATACATCCCATCTTTCTCTGTGTGTCCCAAGGCTGTTATCTAGTCACAGTCTTGTACAATGCCAGTGAGCAGTAGTGTATAATTGTAGTAATAATATTTCACTGTGATTATGTTTGCATATGTTAGTGTCCCTCTTTTTTGGTGATGAAGCAATGGCCATTCTACACGTGCAGCTCACTGACCATGCCATTCATTCCTTACCCTATTGGTAATTTGTAAGAAGATAACACATATGGCCCAACACCAAGTTAAAGCATAATCTCTGGGTTCACAGTTGACGCCTTGAGGAAGAGTACCTTTTTACCCCCTTTCGAATGGGAAGAGATAATATTCACGCTGTTCATGTTGTTCAACATCAACATCATGAGGGCAAACACGGTCAATTCAGAGTGACAGCAATGCAGAGGGAATTGCTCTCTGAATAGACAAGCCTTCTCACAACGCTTGCCAGAAGACGAGGCACTTCCATGGAATATAGGGAGTTCTTTCTCTTCAGCTCTGAGATCCCAATCTGATCTGCAAAAGCTAAAAATAGCAGCCTCCTCTTGGCAATTTCAGAAGATACATCCTGGCATGACTTGAAAGTAAGGAGAAGACTGATCCTGCTTTCTGTATTGCCGCAGAATTTAAGTTTAATAGGATAAGGTATTTTCTTTATACACTACCACTGAAATGCTAGATAGCTCTGAGCCAGAGGTTGGGAGTTGGATTCCCCACTGTGCCTCCTAAGCAGGGGCTAGATTTGATGATCCATCGGGTCCTTTCCAGCTCTATAGTTCTAAGATTATTTTTATTATCTATCTTCAGCCATTACTTATCTACTAAAGAATCCAAATGGAGTCTCCTTAGGGAAGATTCTGAGGGAGCATGTTGTTCCTTTTTAAAAAAAAATGATTTGTAGTATTGAGCAAGTTGTGGTTTTAAATTGGAAAATTGCAAATGAAGATGACATTTTGGAATGTGACAATTAATTAATAAAATGTATAAAATACCCTGAAGAAGAAGTGTTATGGAAATGTTAAAGTGCTCATAGCAAAGCTGAAGGAAAATCATAGCAAGAGCTTAGAAAAAGATTAAATGCTATTTTTAAAAAAAATCCTGTAAAGCAAAATAAAAAGAATGTATTTTCAATAATGATAAGAATAAGGATTAAAGATGTAATTACTTGGCATTACTAAAGATAGTTTCACATTCTATGTAAAAAGAGTTTAGATTAGGTGTCACAAACCTTTCATCTTCTCGGGCAAGAGGAGACAATGAGAGCTGTTGTTTCTACCAATCAAAACTGTTCTTCATATTTTCTCAAAGGCCATTCTACCTTCTAAGCATTCAGGTCCCTCTTAAGTGCCCTCACAATTAAACTTAAAGTCAAGGGCCAAGTACAACTTTCTTGCCCAATTAAGTACAGTATTCTGAAGGCTTTCATTCTCATCTGGGAGTATGTGACCCCTTTGCCAAGCTGTTGTCCAAAAGTGTGTGAGATATATCCAGTGGTACTACCTTTGGGTGGTACCCTATTTTGTAAATGACACCATATCTTAGGCTTTCTAGCCTTTATTTATGAAGGTGATAATTCCTGGCTTTCATCTGTGCTCCTTTATCTTAATTAGCTTCTGCATACTGAAGATGTCCATATACGCTACAGAACTTCCTCATAAGCGATACCAAGTTTAATTTGAAAATAAAGAACCAGAAAGACGGAAGCTGGAGAGCTGGAAATTTCCTATCCACAGTTAGCATGTGGGTGACAGGCTGAGCCAGCACACGCGTCAGTCACGTAGTAACTATCTTTTCCATTCAAGTTAGACACATGGTGATTCTGTTTGAATTATACAAATCGTCTTCAGTTTTGCATCTGTACATATAAACTAGCATTTTCAGTTCCAAGCAAATCAGGCAGCTTGCTTTGTTCTCTTCTTGGGTGAGATCTGTGTCCTCTCTTTTTGATGACGCTTGAAGTGTCATCCGGCCTCTCTGTCTGATGCTGCAGTTTAGAATCATCATGAGCCTAACCCAGAAGTAACAGCAATACCCAGCCAGCTGCTCCTGGAACTGTTAACATTTTGCTCATCAAGAAGAGGAGCCTTCATAGCTATGTCCCCAGTTAGGAGAGCTATGTTCTGTTCATTCTCAAGCCAAGAAATGAAACTGAAGTGCACACTAGGCCTACCAGCTCATATCTAAAAATATATGGCATCAAGATTGCAGACAGTTCACGAGTTCATCCTGTTCATGGTTCCACTATAAACTCAGCAGGGTGATCTGTCCTGTCTTTCAAAGGGCATGGACAAGCAATTCATTAGTCAAGGGCCATTTCTCTAAGTATTTGTCCTGACCAATGTGATACTGCCATTAGCTTTCTTTAATATCTTCAATTAAAGGTTTTTTGCTTTCAGATGACATGCTTCCCAATCAACACTTTTTAAATTGGCAACAATATAAATTTTTTTAAATGAACAAAATTATGTTCAAGTATATGACCCTTGACTCCCTGCTGAGCAGGGTGACTTAGCAGAATGTAAATTAGCATATAAATAAATGGAGCTTCAATTCCCCCCCCCCCCTCAGCCTCCTGTTTAACAGTTCTCTCCAGAGTGTCATTTTATTTACTTGTTTAATCTCCCTCTTCTCTTCAGTGCATGCACTCAAAACAAGAACAATTCAATAGGATCTTTTGCCCAGAATTGCCCGTCATAAAAGCTGCTCCAGGGACTGCATCCAGCAGACCTTTGCTGACAGCAAATTTAAGCTAAGAAGTGGAATGTCTGAATGATAGTGCATGTCACCTAATAATGCAGCATTCCCCCCCCCCCCGCCCAACAGAAATCATTCCCAAAAGGCAATTCACATCATTTTTACAGGTAGTTCTACAGTTGCTTCAGCATTTACTCTTTCATTAAGAATGATAAATAGGAAACCTTTCATCCTGGGTTGTGTATTTAAATACTCTGTGACTGAAGCAAAATGAAAAATGTTGGTGTAACAGATAAATCTTAGGTTTATGTGTATTTATGTTGCTCTACCACAGCAAAAACGCAAAGCAAAGTATGCTGCTTATAGACCCTGTAGTGCTTAAAGCTCTCTCTGGGCTATTTACAATTTAATTATGCAGGCTACACATTGCCACCCCCCCAACAAGCCGAGTACTCAATTTACTGACTTCTGAAGGATGGAAGGTTGAGTCAACCTTAGGCCAGTTACCTGAACCTAGGATCAAAGTCAGGTCATGAGCAGGATCTTCACTGCAGTATTGCAGTTTAACCACTGCATCATGAGGCTCCTCACAGTACTGTATCTTTAATGGGAAGAATGAAAAAGAGTAACTGCGGTTTGGTGTGTAGCTGGTTGTTGTGTATCATCAAGTCAAAACCAACCTATAGTATCCCTAAACGGGCTTTCAAGTATGATATTTCAGGAGCAGATTTACCACTTCCAACCCCTCCACCCCACCCAGTGAGTTTCCATGGTGAAGAAGAGATTTGAGCCCAGGACTCCTGAGTCCTAGTCGGTCACTCTCTCTATTACACCACACGTCTGCCTTTGGACAAAGTTGGGAAGACGCTCGTCCAAAGATGCCTGCAGGGGACGGAAACATAAAGGAGAAGGGCTACTGCAGGGGAAGATTGAGAGGTGAAGGAAAGGAGGGAAAGGAATTACAGAGAAAGATAGGCTTGTGTTTACAAGCACAAACTTTACTTTTGTTCAGTGGAGAGTGATATTTGGAAGAATAACTAATAGATTATAAAAGATGAAGAGCTGCTTGGGTTAAATAAATTACTCTTGTCAAACAGAAGCGTTCTAACTTAAAAAGCAGTAGCATGCTCGGAAGGACACCATGGAAAATCTAAAAAATGTTATAGGCAGTTAATGGCTGATACCAGAATTCCAGCAGTCAGGAAAGGGAATGATTTGGCACAGTTATCCAGCTCTGTCGGTATCATATCAACAGAAGGATTTCTGCCCAGGGCACTAGAGCCCTGGCATCATGCTTGGCTTCATTCAGTACTGACAGGTGGTGGTGACATGGAGATGCACATAAACCCTATGACCCACCCTACCCGGAAGCCAGTAAAACCTCCGTGTGCTTAATGCAAAGTTCAGCAAAGCAGCTTTTACCAGTGTTCAGCTGAACGTGTGTCCAGTGCTCTTGCCATCAGGAGCTCCGTGTTATCAAAGACACCATTCGATGTGCAGCTTCGTTCAATGTGCAGCTTAATATGACAGTTTGCAGATGTTTCTAGCAAAGCTCTGCAGTGAATGGCACTCCCACATCCCATGAAGATATATAATATCTAAGTTATTTCAGCAAATTAAGTGTTACAGCAAATTAAATGAAATAAATGCCTGCCCTTTCATTACACCCAGCATTAGCTGCTTCAGGAAGCTACCTCACTCTGCCCAGTGGTAGGGCTAGTCCAGGGGTGTTCTGCATTTTTCCTTCAGTTCTCTTAGCTCAGCTCATTATCAAATCATCAGTTAGGGAGTTACTGTGATCTATCCTGCCATGACTCACAGTTCTTTCTTGTCTTTGAATTCCATGCATACACGTTGGGCAAGATTAACAAGTTCTATTTCTTCCAATGGATCTGCTAAATGGACCTAAATCTAGATCCAGCTCCAGGGAAATATGCATAAGGTTTGATTGTATGGACTTAAAGCTGGGTGTGTGAGAGTGCAAGGCTTTGATCATTTACAGTTTGTGCCATAACCAATAAAATAAATACATGAATATCCAGATTCTTCTCTATGATCATTTGCCTTACTCTACTAAAATTTTAGATACAGCCCTTTGCATAATGCTACTTGTGGCAACCACTTATTCTAGGGTATAGATTTTGTTTTTATGATGACCGCTTTAGCATTTTAAAAACTATTTAATTATTTTGCTATGCAATCCATTCTTTTAAATGAGTAGGGGGAAAAGCAGGACAAGGGTAATAAACAGTAATTTCCCTAGACTTCATTCAGATGAATTGCCCTTTTGTTTTCCATCTAAAAACTCCTGATATTTTTTCATTCCCTTCTTCTTCCCCTATTTCCTAAAGGAAATGTTAGGAATTAGGGCAAATAGAAACATTCAATGACTCACTTCATACTGTTTATAAAGCTTTTGAGTCTAGACACCCCATCACACTACATCAGGACTGATTTGTCCAAATGTACACAGTGTAACCAGTGGATTTATAAGGATCCTGACAAGCTGGTTATTTTTCTTCTCCATGGCATTGCAGCCTGATTCTAGAGCACGTTTAATTAAAGCAAGCCCTATTATTTTAAGTCTAATAGGAATTACACTCAAGAAATAGAATGGTGGGTTAATGTTACGTATTTGTTTTTCATTCTGCTGTTTTTGGTTGTTTTCATTCCAGGCAAAAACAAAGGAAAAAATTTTTAAAAATAAAGACAAAAATGTTGTGGCACCTTAAAGACTAACTGCTATCTTTCAGTGTGAGCTTTCATTGAACATGCCCACTTCTTCAGACATAAGAGACTGTTGTTTTCATTGTGTCGTTTGTTTTCATTCTGTTGGTTTTTCATTCTGACCAACCCATTCCGCAACCCAGTGAAGCTAGAAGTATCATAATTCTGCAAATATATAACAGAATTATGTCAAGGTGTATGAACACATCAGGTAAGAGTGATGTTTATCTTGGTGTGGGTTGTCAAGAGGTTTCAGTGAGCTTGTGGTTAAGAAAAGCTTCTTGTGAGACTCCTCTCCAAACACTCTTGAGCTTACTTGTTCCTTTTATGGAGAGACCAAAAAAACACAATCTTTCAAGTTGTTGGTTGGGACTGCAAACCTACCTTGCAGGGTAGAAAATATCCCAAAACCAGAAAGTACTCAAATCTTCCCAACCCTTTAATTTGTCTGAATGATGACATGGCTGTAAAATTTTATTATCTTTATTGAAGGTATTTCAAAAAGACATACATGTGAAACAATTCTATAGTGAAAAGCAAAACAAAACTCCTTTAGAGACTTAAGCAGTTAAGAATTGAAAATAATAAATCTAGTTATCTAAATATATACTTGTAAAGTAGCATGGTCCCAATACACACACGCAGTTCAGCAGAGTAACAAGCATGGATTACATGTTGAGAGATGAAGCTAAGCAAGCTAGCTAGGCATAAACTTCAGCTACAAGAAGTTGTGTTCTTTCTGGAACCGCCTAACTGGTAACAACTGAAAGAGTATCTAATCAGATATCACAGGTGTCCCTAATTTTAGTAGCATGAGACACCAAGAACAGATTATTCTCATAACATACTCTCTGCCTTCAAGGTTGTTAATACCCTGCACAGACATAGCTAGTATCTCTAATTAGGGGCTGCTTCCCCCCCCCCCCCCATCCAGCTCATTTCAGCTACCAAGCCAAACTTTTCACAGACTCCAGAGAATGAATTAACCCTCTCCTTGCTAGTGTCATGACAGAGAGTAATGTGAAAGCTGCTCTCTGAGCAAAAAAGGAAAAACAAATCACCAGTGGTAGGTGGGATACTAATAGAGATTCACCACGCTACAGAGACAGATGAATCTATCAAAATCCTAAAGTGAATATGGGAGGAAACAGGGGAACCAAAATATGATTGATAGTTCATTAAATAATCCAATCCCAAAGAAAGGAGATACCAAAGACTGCAGTAACTATAGGACCATTGAATTAACCTGTGCAAACAAAGTGATGCTCAAGATTTTAGAACAAAGACTTTGATCATATATAGAGCAAGAAATGCCAGATGTTCAAGCAGAATACAGAAAAAGAAAGTGGCTCTACACATCATATTGCAAATATACACTGGTTATCTGAGTGGGCCAAAGAATCTCAAAAATATCTGTTTTTTATAGATTACAGTAGAGCTATTGACTGTGTGGATCTTGAATTACTCTTTTTTTAAAAAATGGATATGCTGTAACACTTGATTGTCCTAATTGTCTTGTAATCTGGACAAGAGATTACTGTTAGGACGTAATAGGGAGAAAGAGAATGATTTCCCATAGGAAAAGGTGTCAAACAAGGATGTATTTCATCCCTGTGTCTGTTCAATCTATATACAGAAAAAAAGCATATAGAAAGCTGTTGGTTCTCTTATATAGAATGAAATTCTCCTTTATGGAATATTAATAGGCTAATGGATAATGATGCCTTCCACTTGTAACTTATCGGGGGTGCTGATAAGTATTGAGCCTTACCCAGACAAAATTGAGCTAGGAAGCTATAAATTGCAGGGTGTATTGGCCAATTTGTCTATATTCAACGGTGCAAAAATCAACTACCTATGATTTTAACTTAACTTTCATTTTCAGCTCCAAAGTGAACATGGTGGCACCTCCAGAAAAGTTCAATGTGGAAGAGCATAGAACCATAATCAAGTTCCTGTTTCTCCAAGGGAAAGGTGCAAAGCAGATCCATGATGAAATGTCACAAACTATGGGTGACAGTGGCCCTTCATATGCAACAGTTAAACGTTGGGTTGTCAATTTTTAAACTGGCCATTTCGGTGTTGAAAGTGAGAAACCCAGTGGAAGGCCTGTTTCTGTCTCTGTGCCTGCAAGTGTGAAAGCCATCCATGACATGATCATGGAGGACCACCGAATATCAGCCAAAAGTATTGCTATATATCTGAGAATATCATGTGAGAGAGTTGGTGCCATTATCCACAACGACTTGGAAATGAGAAATCTGACAGCAAAGTGGATCCCCAAACTTTTGACAACCGAACAAAAGAGGAAACGTGTGGAGTCATCAGTGGCTGTTTTGGAACATTTTGCAAGAAATGAGTCAGATTTCCTGGGCAAACTGGTAACTGGTGATGAGACATGGATCTACTGTTATGATCCTGAGACAAAGGAACAGTCTAAGGAATGGAGGCACAGTGGTTCCCCCAAGCCAAAGAAGTTCCGAGTGCAAAGGTCGGTGCAGAAGCAAATGGCAACAGTTTTTTGGGATAAGAAGGGAGTTCTGCTGGTGGACTACCTCCAACACAGTTCAACCATCAATGCAAAATATTACTGTGCTTTATTGACGAAGTTGAGCAAAAACATCAAGGAAAAACTTCGAGGAAAGCTCTCCAAAGGTGTCATCTTGTTGCATGACAACGCCTCGTCACACACTGCAGGTGAAACAATGGCAAAACTGACGTCCTTAGGCTTTCAAGTGATGTCCCATCCACCCTATTCTCCCGACCTGGCTCCTTCTGACTATTATCTGTTCCCCAAACTCAAAAAACACCTAAAGAGACAATGATTTGGGAGTGTTCTGGAGGCAACTAATGCTACAAATGAGTGGTTACACCAGCAGTTGGAAGTCAAGTGGGCCTTAGAAAGCTTGGCTAACAACAAGGCCAGTGGAGGTGATGGCATTCCAGTTGAACTATTTAAAATCTTAAAAGATGACGCTGTTAAGGTGCTACATTCAATATGCCAGCAAGTTTGGAAAACTCAACAGTGGCCAGAGGACTGGAAAAGATCAGTCTACATCCCAATCCCAAAGAAGGGCAGTGCCAAAGAATGTTCCAACTACCGTACAATTGAACTCATTTCACACGCTAGCAAGGTTATGCTCAAAATCCTGCAAGATAGGCTTCAGCAGTATGTGGACCGAGAACTCCCAGAAGTACAAGCTGGATTTCGAAGGGGCAGAGGAACTAGAGACCAAATTGCTAACATGCGCTGGATTATGGAGAAAGCCAGAGAGTTCCAGAAAAACATCTACTTCTGCTTCATTGACTACGCAAAAGCCTTCGACTGTGTGGACCACAGCAAACTATGGCTGGGCATTTTCAAAAGCCAATTGAAAACTTGGCTGTTTAAGCAGGCCTTCCCTCCAGTCACTATTTGATTTATCCTTTCTTTTTTCTTTTCTATCTTGAACTATTGATTATTCATGTTGTATATTATTGTTACATTTTAATTGTTTTTAAGTGTTGTTAGCCGCCCTGAGTGGTCAACTGACCAGATGGGCGGGATATAAATACAATTAATAATAATAATAATAATAATAATAATAATAATAATAATAATAATAATAATAATAATAATAATAATAATAATAATAATATGGCAAGTCCTTAAAGAAATGGGAGTGCCGGACCACCTTATGGACCTGAGAAATCTATATGTGGGACAGGAAGCAACAGTTAGAACTGGATATGGAACAACTGATTGGTTCAAAATTGGGAAAGGAGTACGACAAGGCTGTATATTGTCCCCCGGCTTATTTAACTTATATGCAGTATACATCATGCGAAAGGCCGGACTGGAGGAATCCCAAGACGGAATTAAGATTGCCGGAAGAAATATCAACAACCTCCGATATCCAGATGATACCACTCTGATGGCAGAAAGTGAGGAGGAATTAAAGAACCTCTTAATGAGGGTGAAAGAGGAGAGTGCAAAAAATGGTCTGAAGCTCAACATCAAAAAAACTAAGATCATGGCCACTGGTCCCATCACCTCCTGGCAAACAGAAGGGGAAGATATGGAGGCAGTGACAGATTTTACTTTCTTGGGCTCCATGATCACTGCAGATGGTGACAGCAGCCACGAAATTAAAAGACGCCTGCTTCTTGGGAGGAAAGCGATGACAAACCTCGACAGCATCTTAAAAAGCAGAGACATCACCTTGCCGACAAAAGTACGCATAGTCAAAGCTATGGTTTTTCCTGTAGTGATGTATGGAAGTGAGAGCTGGACCATAAAGAAAGCTGACCGCCGAAGAATTGATGCTTTTGAATTGTGGTGCTGGAGGAGACTCTTGAGAGTCCCCTGGACTGCAAGGAGAACAAACCTATCCATTCTAAAGGAAATCAACCCCGAGTGCTCACTGGAAGGACAGATCCTGAAGCTGAGGCTCCAATACAGTGGTGCCTCGCTAGACGATGTTAATCCGTTCCACGAGGATCGCTGTCTAGCGAAAACATCGTCTAGCGAAGCACGTTTTCCCATTGGAATGCATTGAAATCGCTTCAATGCGTTCCAAGGGAAAACGCAGTCGTCTTGCGAAATTTCCCATAGGGAAACATCGTCTAGCGAGTGAGGGTCCCCATAGGAATGCACTGACAGCTGCACTGACAGCTTTTGACCACTAGTTGGCGCACTCCTATGGGGAAACCTCATCGTCTAGCGAAAATCGCCATAGGGAAACATCGTTTTTCGAAGCGCAGTAGCGCTCGCAAAAAGGCATCGTCTAGCGATTTCCTCGTCCTGCGAGGCAATCGTCTAGCGAGGCACCACTGTACTTTGGCCATCTCATGAGAAGAGAAGACTCCCTGGAAAAGACCCTGATGTTAGGAAAGTGTGAAGGAAAGAGGAGAAGGGGACGACAGAGGATGAGATGGTTGGACAGTGTCACCAAAGCGACCAACATGAATTTCACCCAACTCCGGGAGGCAGTGGAAGACAGGAGGGCCTGGTGTGCTCTGGTCCATGGGGTCACGAAGAGTCGGACACGACTAAATGACTAAACAACAACAAGAAGCTGCAGGACAGATGTCGCAAGTGGATTGGCTTCCTGGGGGAATATGTAGAATAGTGTGGCAGTTACAGCTTCCTAGCTCAATTTTTTCTGGGAAAGGCTCAATACTTATCAGCACCCCCTCGTATTACCCACTACTTGTTCCATCTCCCCCACCCGAAGATCTCTTTGGAAAGAGGAGAAGCTGCAGACTGACCCTTGGAAATGCTACTGGGAACCCATGTCTGAGACTACAAGCATCCTAGATTTTCTTCTCCCATTCCATGACCCTCTGTGTCCCCAGCAGACTTTGATTGCTGCTTGAACTGAGAACAAGAAGGAGTACAGCCCACCAAACCACCCTGTTTGCAGAGCTCCATATGTATTGGACACCGTGGTCTACCACATGGTAAGTGTTCCATGAAGGACAAGAATCCTCGTGTTACAGAGGTGTTCCCCCATTTAACTAAGGTAATGTTGCAGACTGCACAACTTGTGCTTATTCTGCAGAGGTTTCTACCAGACAAAAGGGCTGTCAGAACAGGGCAAAGGCCATCTAATTTTTCTATTAGAAATCGGGGCTGCATCTTTAGATTTACCCTGAGGAATCACGAAATTTTCTGGAAAGGACTAGCTCAACATTTTGCTTCCAAAAGCAGAGAGGCAAATGGCACATACACATACTCACCCAAAGTGTGTAGTGCTCAAATCAGCCACAATGTTTTAGACTATGGAGAAGAAAGTCTTACAAATCCCACTTCCCATCCTTGACAGTCAAAAATTCAATAACAACTGAGTAAATAACTAACAGTTTGTAGATTTTCTTGACATGTAAAATGTGCTGCCTGCGGTGGCCACCTCACTCTGCAGGAATGATCCTGTTTCTGGGTTGGGGAATACCACTGCAAGATACTAAGAATTCATCCTCTGTTTATTCATATCAATATTAGTATTTTCCATTTAGACCCTTTCAACTTCAGACACTCTAAGACAAGCTAAAATATAAAAGATCTCGTTTAGTTGGTTTGTGGAGTCAGGGCAGTAACTGTTGCCAAGCATTAATTATTGCATTGTTCTGAGACTTACCTGAGCAGAGCAAATAATTTATTGCTAATTTCCTCTTTGGAATAAACAAATTAAACTCCCCGGGATTTGTTCATTCTCAGTTATTCTCTTGAGGTATTCAGTCAGTGATTCAGAATTTGAGAAACGGGCAGGCACATGTATGGAAGATCCTAAAAACAGTAAATCTGATCCAAAGCATTTCAGCACATTAAAGCACCAGTGCTACACACCCTATCTATCAGTGGCTCTCAACTTTCAGTCCTCCAGATGTTCAGGACTTCATTTCCCAGACCCCCTTAACATTGACCATGCTGGCTGGGGTATCCAGGAGCGAAAGTCCAAAATAATGGAGGATCAAAGCTACTTTCCACTGTTATATATGTTTCACTATCTGTGTGATTACTGCCATCAAGTTCCACTTGATTTACAGCAACCAGATACGGTTTTCAGGCTATGTGAGACATTTAAGGAGTGCATGCCTCAGTACTATCTCCTCGTGAACTTCCATGACCAAGAGGGACTTGAACTCAGGTCTCCTGGGCCCTAGTCCATCACTCTAATCTACTGTGCCACACTGGTTCTCTTAAATATGTTTATCCAAAAGCATATAGTACTGATCTCAATTACTGCTCATTATCTATAGTCTGGGACTAATTTGGCTACCTATCATTGTCATTGTTTACAGAACAATACTTCCTGGGAGGGGAACTGAACATCTACAAGGATTGTAAAGGTCATTGCCAGGTCAACAACTTGTGCCCAACTACAATCTTTGATTTGGGGCAATGTATAAATGTATAAATATTTGCCATGTAGTTCCACTCTTACGTCTGAGGAAGTGGACTTGTCCACAAAAGCTCACATTAAAATATAGCAGTTAGTCTTTAAAGTGCCACAACATTTTTGTCTTCTTTATTTTTCTTCTGTTTTTGCCTGATATGCTAGCACAGACGTAACACAGCTACCTCTTCTAAAATAACCTCAATATAATGTTGCTCTCAGTAGACACATCTAGGATTTCACTCTAAGGCTGCTTACAGTAAGGCTCCTGACACCTTACAGGGACTAAGGTGTGAAACCTATTAAACCCAGATCTCCACATTACTACATCAAAACACCCAGTCCTTAATTTTCCTCTTACTGTTCCTCTTCGAACCAGATGTGGGAAATAAAAAGAGCTATTTTGACTTTGGATGTGGCACCTCTAAACAATGATGTTGTTCTGCATCCAAACCAGTCTCCCGAGTTCTTCAGCCCATATGTTCGTCTCTTTCCTGCGGTCCCTATCCTATTTATTTTGCTCTGAATGATCAGAGGTAAAAATCTGTACTTTCAGTTTCTTATTATGTGGCTTAATAATTCCTGGTACTGAAAAATACCACTAATAATGACTGGCATGTGACCCTTGTCCCATTAGTGATTACGATTTTAGGAAACTATCAGATGCATGCAGATTAAATAAAGTCAAAGTTAATATTTTATAAATATTCAGATGAATGCTGACAGTTTTTTTTATTATTATTATTAGCATTAATCAAGCTGCAGTATTAACCTTGTCAAGCCGGTCACACTCCAGTCTGCATAATTACGTGCTGCCTACCTTGAGATTCCTCAACAGTTCTATTAAGGAAGTTATTCACATCTACAATAATTTTTGAAAGAGTGGTACTTCTTCAACACAAGGCATAATTAGATCCTACTTATCTTTAATATTGGATCCCAAGTACTTAGTCTGTTTTCAAAGTTATATTGAACATTCACAAGGAAAAAAAAACCTAAGATATATTTATAAAGTACTTTTTCTAGGCCACAGAATAAAGATTATTGAAGTCCCTACTGCCACTTTAAGTCTCATCCATTTATCTTCAAAAGAGCCATCCAATAGCAACCAGAACAGACTGTATTATTTAGAGCAGAAAGCACATTAGTGTTGCAGAGTTGTGACACAGGGCCTGTCTACACTGTGAAATTTGGTGCAATCCAGCCAGTACTTTAAAAGTTCTGATCTTCAATGCAATCTATTTTTAGTCTTGATACCTGTCTGTGAAGGCAGAACAAAGAGCTATTTTGCATCTCAATGAATCGTCCCAAAAAGACTGCATGCCCTAGCCCTGTGCCAGAAAGATAGGGGCCATTAAAGGCAAAGGAAAAAAAATAACAAAAAAGATTTTCCCCATCCTTGCCCCCTTCTGTCGCCTCTTCCATGTGAGAACAGGAGGAAGCTTTCAATTTTAAGGGGAACCCCCCCCCGAGTGACATAGCGCTGAATTGGCTAGCCAATAAACCAAAAGCTTGCAAGAGCTTTTTTTTAAAAAAAGAAGCCTTTGCATTCTTTTCTCTCTCTCCTCCACAGGGGAGCAGGAGGAAGCTTTCAGTTTCCTTATAACTGAAGCGGCTTAAGCAAAGTGACAGCTGAAGCCATCTGCTTTGGTTTGATTCCAGTGACCACACATGCCGGAACTAAACCAAAACTGAGCAGTCCTACCCGTACAAAAAATCCCCAAAACCAATTGCCTCTGACAGGGACCCAAAAAAGATTCAGGTAAACAAGGATAAGGGACAGGCTGGTTTGCAATTGCCCATATATCACGTGGTCACTGGAAAAAGGAGCAAACCAGCCCATCTCCAAACGGACCAAACTGTGGGGCAAATATCCATCTGATTGCACTGAGACAGCCTTTAATATTGAGGAACGCTGCTTAAATCCTAATCACAAAACAAAACAAATTAATTTGTAAACTCTGGGAGGTGAATCAAGCTTCTCCTGTGACACAAAATCAGTTCATAAAGATTTTCCTTTTCTACTGATAATTACAAACATTCAGAGAAAAGTATATTTCCTCTTCCTATCAAAGTTCTCACGATAGTAAAATGATTTTCTTTGTGATATGTAACAGAACCTCCAAAGGAAGCCAGTGTTTACTTTCTAATGATTGATACCACAAGTGTACAGCTGAGAGAAATAGCATGCTTTTACAACCAGACATCCTTCATCACTTGAGGAAGCATTGTTTCTAGGTAAGAAATCAATTATTTGCATCTACAGAGGTGAGCTTACAGTCAGATCTGTTTAGTTTAGAAAAAGAATCAGATCCTCCTAGCCAGTTCCCAAAATCATTAGAGGAAAAGAAATAATTATTTTAAGCTACTTTAGAAATGAATATGATGAAGTTGGAAATGCAAAAAATAGAGGAAACTCTTGGCTGACACTCAGAGCAAACTGGAAAACAACAACAGCACAACATTCTTTTCAAATTCCAGATTGAGTTTTCAAAGTCTGTCATGCTGGCACGATTTCCTTGGAAAGCATAGCCAAGAATTGCTGGCAGTTACAAAGAATGCTGGAATGCCATTATAGCAAGTTACTCTTCAGGGTCTTTCAGATCAGATGTTTCATAAGGAAGTGACTCTGTAACGTGTGTAAATATTCCATTTCTCTATATTTAGCATCGACTTCTCACTTTATGACCTGCTATTATACCTGGTTAAAAACTGAAGAAACAGGGGTGGTCAGCCTCATCTCTATTGACACATTTGTGGGAAATTACTTGTCCCTTGGTCCCAAAAGAAAGATTTTTGAAGGAATTGTCCTGAAGCTTACTGTTGGCCACAGAGCTTAGTTAGGCCTAGCTCTGGCCAAACTTCCAGTCCCTGCCCTAGTGCTAGCTGGGAGCTTTCTTTCTGAACATGAAGTTAAGCAGAGCTAGGCCTAGCTAAGCTTCAAAGACTTTCAGTCAAGGCCCGTCTCCCAAGGGAACTACATTTAGGTATTAACAAGGTGCCTGTCTGTCAGGTAGTACTCCCAGAATGGAGGATTATGGACTTGTAATTCAAGAACTCTGAAAATCCCATCTCTATTTAGCATTCCCTTCTTCTGCTGGTGTTCTGAGGCTCTACAGCTTGACCAGGGCTACCCATGCTGGCTTTCCTCAAGAGAGGTACAGTGGACAATTGAAGTCCCGACCCCTGGCTCCACAGCCAGGCATTCCAACTGAGTCCTCAGTGAGCTATCCAGCCAAATGAGGAATGTGATAAAGTATGCTATATACAAACTATATATTGAATATAATTGTTAAGTACATGCAGTACACAAGCAAACTGAAGTAAAATACAAGTAGCAATTGAGCAGAGTAACAAACAATATATAAACATTGACAGGATTCCAGACAAACTAATTTTTATTTATTTATTTATTTCATTTATACCCCGCCTATCTGGTCAATTGTGACCACTCTAACATAGAGTTATTTTGATGCACTTTAATGCTCTGCACTTTGGGGGACTTTTCAAAAAGTACTGTAGGATCCCCTTATCCACAGGATCAATATCAACTGATTCACTTATCCACAGTCTGAAAATATTAAAAGTTTTAAAAGAAAGAAATCCAGAAAAAAACCAAACGATTTTCACATGTACTACCAGAACTGGCCACTAGAGGGAGGCAGAGACTGTGCTATGAATACTTGTTAGTGAAGAATACATAGCATGGTATGGCCAGTTCAGGTAATGCATATGAAAATATTTTTTTCCTGGTTTGTTTTCTTTTCCTTTTATCAGGCTATATATATTATACAATGTATAATACAGCTCACATATTGCTTTTGTTTCTTTATTGCTTGTGTGTCATTAGCAATTGTATTCTTTATATTGTTTGCCTTTAACATGCTTTGTTATGTACCTTCCTTTTAGTGGTTTATAGTTGTCTGCTGTGTAGCACTTTTTGTGGGGAGTTCATAGAATGATTGCCCTTCATTTTTGTTTCTATAAAGATGAGGGCACCAGATTCACCAAGCAACTTCCTGTCATCTTGCTGAGCCATGAACATGCTGGTTAGCCTGACCTGTCTCAGATGCAATTCAACGAGTCTTGAGGATCTATGAACTAGAAACTCATTGGCTTTTGACCGTATTAGAAGCATGTCATTTTTTGAAATTGGGATCTTTGCACAAAACACGTATCTTACCACCAGCGGGTGGTTTGTGCTATTATTGTGTTGTCATGGTTTTACTTGACCCCTCCCCCTCTTTCTTCCAAGCAGTGGGGGAAGAGTTTGACTTACTAATGCCTTTGTACATGGCAACAATTATTTCTTTAGCTAAGGCAAGCATATGCAGTGTCATTTTTCATAGTCAAATTATTGTGTCATCTCATCTTGATAATGCTGATGAGATGCAATATCAAGAGAACAATTAAGTAAGATTAGCAGATGGATGCCTATGTCAGTCCAACATATCAGCTATGATGCAAAACAAAAGCTCTATTCAAGGGTCACTTATCCGACTCTCTCTAATTCACAAGCAGGACTGGCTAAGTCCCTCTCCTCTCCATCATCGCTTTCTTCACAAGGACGGCGACATGGACACAGAGGAGGGAGTCCTTGCGTGTGTGTAGTCTCTGTGGAATCCAGACATCTGGAAAAATGGGGCCTTTGCTCGCGTGGAGAACCTACCTACCAGCAGAAGCCTCTCCGTACACGTGGCTCTCCACATAGGGAAAACAACGGTATGGATGAGATACTCCTCCTCTTGCATTTTGAAGAGAACCAGATAGGATAACCACTTGAACAGGTATTAATCACACTGTTGTCAAAGGAAGCATTTACCCTAATTTAAAAAATTTAATTAGCCAACCCAACTTCCAAAAACCATTTTTATTTGCTGTATTTTTTTTACACATACTAATTAAAAATTTGTCAATACAGATAATTTCGCCAGAATAATAATCAAATAAAATTATTTGTCACCACCGGTACTTAAAACTGATTAGGATTAATTCACACTTAATGAATACCTTACACAGACTTTGCTTCTGGAAACTGCATGAACTTAATTCATTTCTGCGGAACCCAAGTGTTCTGTTACATAACCCGGATTTGTCTATTCTGATGGGCTGCAGTCTTCCAGGTTGCAGACAGAGGTCCTTCCCATCAAGTGCTATATTATACTTTTGACTGGTAGAGATGGGCTATTTGTATTTCTATCCCTGGGAATACGAAAATGAATAGCAGTACCACAGATGCCACTGAGGTTCATTCCCTCCCTCCAGAACCAGCTGGTCCACTCACCATTCGGCGCACAGTGCAGGGCTCCACCAGCGGCAGTGCACCAATTGAGGAGGAAGCCTGGACAGTTCTTCCCTGCCTCCTCATGCAGCTGACCACTCCAGCGAAGAGGTGGGATGGGGAGTCTCCCCACTCAGCCTATGAGTGGTCAGCTGTGTGGGGAGGCAGGGAAAAGCCAGCTGGGCTCCTTCCACGACTGGCACAACAACAGCAATGACTGAGCTGAGTGCCGTGAGACAAATTATGAGATGGCTGGATGGTTCTGGGTGAGTGGACCGACTGGCCATCTCTCCAGGGATATGAATACAAATAGCCCATCATGAGACCATGGGTTGAACTTGGGGTATATGTAGCTGCAAAGCATACAGTCTCTTCTTGAGGATTAGGGCTGCCATGTTTCCTATTTATAGAGGAAAGAACATCTTCTATAAAGGGGTAAAACAAGCTGAGGTAGGTTACATAGACAAATTCCAGAGTGTGTCTAAAAACTTTGGGCATCAGCTTGAGGCAACAAGTTTTATTTCAGGCAGTGTGGATTCCATTGCCTTTCTCCATCTCAGTATTCACTTCTTATTTAAAGTGCATTTTGACTGAAGTCCAGTGTAAGACAAAGAACCACCCGAAGAAGGAACCTTAAAGCTATTCATTAACAGTTAGTAGCAGTCACAGTGTTAGGATCAGTATTGTGAACTATATAATATTTCTATCTGATTATATAATTATTTCCAAATGCATATCTTACAGGGAGTGTATGAACATTTTATACAGTCTGCTACCCTTGCAAGATATTTTGCACAAATAAAAAATAATAATATGTTGCAATTATAACAGAATTCTGAAACAGCAGGAAAACCCAGGGCATTTGTTCAAGGAGGTTTTGAAATGTGATTGGAGCAGTGCAGGCAGTTGTAACACACTATTTCAAAACACGTCTACAACACACTTGTGCATTTTCCTTGTGTAGCAAACCAAATGAATACTATATTACTGTTTGGAGCTGAGTATAATAGCTGTTGCAATAGACTGAGACTTAGTTCATTATATGTTGACATGCCTTGGGTAAGTGACCAACAGCCTAGGTCTAATCAGCTAAGCACCTTAGTATTCTGAGCAACATGCTGCAGAATCCATCAAGAGTAAAAAGGGTTTTCAAATATTAATCTACCTGCAAGAATCCAGATTTTTTAAAAAGTATTTTCATTGGTGGGCAAAGTACCTTAAAAGAGTACTTACATTTTTAACCATGTGAAAAGGCACTTTTTCAAAAATACAAATTAAAGAGTAATGAAATACTACAGCAAATGTACCTTAACATTAAATGGACTTTAAAGAAAGTTGGCATTTAATAAAAACTACAAGCTACAAGACTGGAAATAGGGCTGCTTGCTTGAACTCAGATTGGCTGCCAGATTTCAGTCAATCCTTCTCTTTTAGCTTTTAGGACTGCCTATTTGTTAAGGGAGTTAGGAAAAGACCAGCTTGCCAGTGGTCAGGAATTCAGTACATACTGGCCCACTCCATGTTCTATAGGCGGGAAAGAAAGATTTTGGGTAAAGAATCGAAGAGATGCAATAGATCAGAATCCTCTAAGAGGAAGGCAAGCTAATTCTCTCCTTCTCTACCCTTTCACCTCTACAATAATATCTTATACGCGTATACGTTTTTATCAAGGTAGAGGTAGACCCATCAATCGCTGAGTAGGAGAGTTTGGAAGAAAATGGTTACAAATTAATTCAGTATCCTAAATTTGTTAAAATATACAACAATTATATTGAATTGTGTTACTTTGGTTAATAAATATCAAATTAGTACTAGCTAATTGTTCTCATTACTTTAATTTGTTAGCAGTAATTTTTAGTAATTTTAATTTATATTTTTAATTTGACAGAGTAATAGGGTTGCCAAGGCTCAGGGCACTGCCGGGGTTTAATAAGGTTGCCAGGCTCCCAGGCAATTGCTATGCTTCCCCAGGTCTCCAGGTGGGGAAACAGATGTTGAGAAAACAGTGCTGGAGGAAGAGGAGAAAGTGTGATTTTATTTTGTGCAGTGGCTTCAATGCCGAGGAACCCCTCTCTTCCCAACTACCAAGTGGCACCAGGACTCACTGACTCAGCACAAAAGTGTTTGGATGTCTCTGTTGAGCACAGAATATTTATTTAGGAAATAGTGCAGGCAATCCTTTTGTCTATCTCACTCTCTCGTGCAGGCACACATATATTTTGAAAATGTTACATTGTACCTGCCCCTAGTCAGGTTTTGATCCCTAGTCAGGTTTTGACCCTGAAATCTTAGGAAATGGGAAGGTATTGACCTGCCAACCTACAATTGAATGATTTAACACATTAATTTCACTTTAAATTTTATTCTACATGCATCCATAGTTTCTCAACAATTAACGCTGATGAGTCTATTTGTTTTAACAATTTAATGTTAACATACTAGCACTGACATTGGCAAGCTCTAAAATTCCCCTTTAACTTCAGTGAAACAATACAAAAGCCAAGGCACATGAGGAAATTAGGGAGCTGTGTTCTGCACATTTCTGATCCTAAAATAGAATGCTATTCTAGAGGGTAATTAATAAAAAGTTTCCATCCCATTTAACAAAGCAGCAAAGGGACTCTGTGGAGAGTTGAGCAAGAACGAGGAGTAGCCGCTTTATTGAAAGTTTGCTTCCCAGTTATTACAGCTCAGGCTGGCCAGTAGTCCGAACGATACATTTTGGAGGGGATAATATGGAAAAAGCATGGAGGGTGGAAGAGAAAAGAAGCACAGGATGGGCGAAATGAGCCTGTTGAGGAGCCTAAGGTCCATGTCCTTAGGCTGAAGCTCAGTGAAGGAACAAGAGCACTTTACTGGTAAGGAAGCTTGAATTCAGTTATGAGGAAGTAATGAGGACTGGTGGGATATCTCATCAATATGACATGAAGGCTCTGATAGGCTGTAAAATATTAGTAGCAGCAGCAGAAACAACAGTCGTAGTAGTCTATGTCTTGTTCCTCAGCATTGCTGGTGCAGAGGGAGGACCCTAGGGCCAAGCCTAAAAATGAGCAGTCAAGTCCTAAAAAAATTACCAGTAAGATGGCATGTTTGTAAAATCACTGTGGTGTTTTTGTTTGTTTGTTTGCTTTTTTACACTCAGGATTCAAACCAGCACTTACTGGCAATTGTTTTAAATGGGTAGCCAATGGCTCCATTTGCTGAAATTAGTACGGGGAGGAGGACTTCAAATCAAAGTAGGAAGAAGAAAAACTAATCCAGTGAAATAGGGACAAATTTTCGGCAACTGTGGAGAAATTCAATCAATCTGCATGCAATTTCTGCCCCACGACAAGTATAAAAGAAGATCTAACAAATGGCTGAGATAATGCTATCGAAGTAGCCTGCTTCTGATCAAAGCCAGTGTAATTATCTTAACATTTTAATTTGTTAATTTGTTTTTAATTTGACCTATATTACATATACATCCATAATTTTAAACCCCTAATTTTAAAGCACTATTTTAGCTTGAAGTGCTTACGGTAAGCAACACGACTATTCTTCCTGGAACTAGGTTTAGGTGCCTAGATCTGTGTGGTCCTTCCGCAGAGCCAAGCATTGTGAGAGGGGAATAGGGGCTTTTGCAGGTCACCCTGCCCAAAATATCTTTCTCTGAGGACCTCATGGATAAAGGCATTTGGGGCCTGGCAGAATCTGCAGAACTGCACCAGCTATGTCTTTGCCTAAAGCATTGTCGTGGCAGCCAAAGTGGTGAAAGCAGTTTTCAAGAACCTCCTCTGGATGGCCAGGCCACCTGCTTCCTGGATGTGGCATTTGCTGTTGCCTGCATGGGGCCAGCAGCATCACCAGAGCAGCTGTTAGGCCTTACTGTTTGTAATAGGAGGGCAAGGCCTATCTCTAGCTTCATGGAGTGTTGTTTCCCTCAGGGAACCTGAAGCACAGGGGCTAAATGCAGCCTTTCTGGTATTTTCAGGTGCCCCACCCCTTTTCCCATGAGTAGATCGGTATCAGGATTAAGTTGGGGGATGATCTTGCAGCCTCTAATCGAAATGTGGTTTACTTCTAGAGAGTGATAACAGAGATTGGAAAAGTTATCTTTTTTTAAAAACTGTTCCCAGAATCCTCCGGCCATGCTGGTTGTGGGCTCCTGGGAGTTGCAGTCCAAAATTAGTAACCAATTCCTACTACGTATCATTATCGGCCTTCTGTGCTAAAGTAAGTAAGAGGTTTTCCATTTCAACACAACATTTGTGGTTTTTTACACATGCTTTTCAAAATCTCTTCCTGGGTGTTTCTTCACTTTCAGCTCTTCATGTGAAACTTTTAAGGGAACAAAAAGCAACAGAGTCTTGAAGATAGCAAATTTCATTTGGCATGAGCTTTATCTGGCATGCTGAATCAACTTGTTAATCTTAAAGGTTGTCACAAGGCTCTGTGCTTTTAGCTGCAGCCAACAGTCTGTCTAGATACCACTGAGGAGAAAACCTGAATTGATTTACTGTACTTTTCTCCATTTCCTTCAAAGAGTCTAATGAGTCTAGTGCTCAAGCTTCACAATGAAAGCAAACACTCAGCATGGGCCTCAGGTGCTTATGTGTGCAATCCTGTACTCACATAACTGTGAGTAATCTCACTGAATGATATGGGGCTCACTTCTGAATAGAAAATTATACTGTATATTATCAATTTGTTTGCTTTTTGTTTGTTGTTTTTGTTGTTATGCACCATCAAGTCACCTCCAACATACGGTGACTCTATGAATGAGCAATCTCCAAAATGTACTGTCCTCAACTGCCCTGCTTAGTTCTTGTAAACTCAAGCCTGTGGGAGCCAGTCCGTCTCGTATTTGGTCTTCCTCTTTTCCTGCTGCTTTCCAGCTTTCCCAGCATTATTGTTTCTTCCAAAGAATCCTGTCTTTTCATGATGTGCCCAAAGTAGGACAGCCTTTGTTTGCTTAAACATTTAAATCTCTCTGTGTGCCTGTCTATCTCTTTCTGTCTGTGTAAAATTTTGAGGTGGAGGCATGCACAGCAGATTTATTCTATGAATCCCTTGCGCAGCAGCTCTTACTACCTGCCTTTAAAATTTTATTTGCAGAATAGTTTGGGGTTTGAAATGACTTGGCACTGAACATGCTGCAAGAATGCTGTAAGAGTTTGTTTGTTTGTTCTGTTTTCAAAGGGGCAAGAATATGTACATCTCCCAGAGGTCGTTTTCCCTTCAGCTGTTCTTGTGTCAATTCCTCTAACAAACGAGTCTAGTGCTCAAGCCGGTGTATCACTAGATCACAGCACAGCATGATGAACAATGTGATGTAACATAGCTTCCACCCAAATCCTGCTCTATTGATCAAAGTGCAAAGTACGCACATCTAGAGCATCGCCGTCCCCAATGGCTTACAGGAAGAAAGGTGCCTCAGTGCTCTAAACCAGTGGTTCTTAACGTGGGCGATAACGCCCCCCAGGGGGCGATTTCATTTTTCAGGGGGGCGGTAGAACAAAAAGGGGCGGTGTGGGGGCGAAGGAACAGAAGGGGGGCATTAGGGGGCGGTGGAGTGAGCCGCGCGCGCCGCCTCGACACACAAACACACACACACTCTCTTTTTCCCCCCGCCTTTTCAATGCAAGTCAGCCCAGCGAGAGAGGGCGGTGGAATCTGAAGGGCGCAGGGACCGCCGCAGACATAAGAGGGTGGGCGGTTGCTGCTGTAGGCTGACTATACCCCATGCTTCAAACAGGGTCTGCTCAGAAGTGAGACGCGCCTTGAGGCACGGAGGTCGCCGCCTCCTCCAAAGGGAGAGCAGTCCCAGCGGCAGCTTGGAGAGACGGGGGGGGGCCAGCGGACTAGCAGGCGTCCCCATCAGACCCAGCCCCGGAGGGCAGATGCTTCCCGCGGAGCTTTCAAAGTGTGCGGCTGGGCTGCAAAGCTTTCCTCCTGCCCTTATGGCTGGTGGTGGGTGGGGAAAAAAGAGGAAAGGGCTCCTGTGCCTTTAAGAGTTGCGTGACAAGCTTTTGTTGTTGTTTAGTCGTTTAGTCGTGCCCGACTCTTCGTGACCCCATGGACCAGAGCACGCCAGGCCCTCCTGTCTTCCACTGCCTCCCGGAGTTGGGTCAAATTCATGTTGGTAGCTTTGATGGCACTGTCCAACCATCTCGTCCTCTGTCGTCCCCTTCTCCTCTTGCCTTCACACTTTCCCAACATCAGGGTCTTTTCCAGGGAGTCTTCTCTTCTCGTGAGATGGCCAGAGTATTGGAGCCTCAGCTTCAGGATCTGTCCTTCCAGTGAGCACTCAGGGTTGATTTCCTTCAGAATGGATAGGTTTGTTCTCCTTGCAGTCCAGAGGACTCTCAAGAGCCTCCTCCAGCACCACAATTCAAAAGCAGCAGTTCTTCGGCAGTCAGCTTTCTTTATGGTCCAGCTCTCACTTCCATACATCACTACAGGAAAAACCATAGCTTTGACTATGCGGACCTTTGTCGGCAAGGTGATGTCTCTGCTTTTTAAGATGCTGTCTAGGTTTGTCATCGCTTTCCTCCCAAGAAGCAAGTTGTGCTTCGCTTTAGTAAAGTCAAATGGGAAGGCTTGCCCTAAGAGGAGTTGAAATGCTTACAGCTGGAGCTCTACTCAGTGTGTAGAAAACTTGCCTATGAGGAGACAAGAACTTGGCGGCTGCAGCTATGGTGCTGCAACAGATCCGGCAGACGGATCCAGAGCAGCTGGTGCTGGCAGCGGATCTGGTGCCGCCGCCGCGCCACCGTTACGTTGGGGGAGGGGGGCGATGATAACTTCCTCAATGGCTCAAGGGGGCGATTCTTTCAAAAAGGTTAAGAACCACTGCTCTAAACGGCAGAGAAACTTGGTTGACTTTAATAAAGTCCTTGATTCACAAGCTCAATCTGAAAGCTTGCTTGAGGTCTTACGATGTTCTTTCACGACTTTGTGTGTGTGTGTGTACGCGCGTGTGCATGCACACACACATGTATGTGTGAGTGTGTGTTGTGTTTATCTGTCTGTTCTCTCTCATATTTTCATAACAGTTGAACCTGATAATGAATGGGAAACAGTTCTGAGTGCTTGTTCGCATTCTGCCTTGCTCATATTTATTTATTTATATTTATTTATTAGATTTATATACCGCCCATCTAAAACGTATCTACTCTGGGCAGTTTACATATAATATAAAAATAAACTAAGATAAAATCCAGATTAGTCCAAGATGGGAAAGGAAAAAAGAAGAAAAAGAAGGAGAGAAAAAAGAAAAGAAAAGGGGAGATAGGCTAGGTAATGTAAACCACTAACTTTATGTGCTTCACTCTGCTAATGGAGTAGATGGGTGGATGAACTGTTTGAAAACATATAGCTGGCTTGATAGCTCAATAAGCTGGAGTGACTCTCTGTGAGCCAGAGTTTGTGGAGTTTGCCTCCTAGAGGAAAAGCCAGCCTTGGGCAGGGGGTTCATTTACATCAGTATAACTTTACATTGCACCTGCATGAACAGGATTTTGCCCACTAGATAGACAGATGCATGGACAGACAGACAGGGAGGACTGGGTGCAATGACACCTCTAAGAAAGAGAACAAGGAGCGAAATCACATCTGAGAAGGGTCAGCAGAGGGAGGAAAACCTTCCCAGCTAAACAAAATACCCTAAAGGTGAAATAGAGGAGGAATTGGTGCCTGCTTGCTGAGGGGCAGGAGTCTGGATGTCTGTTTCTGTGTATATAAGACAGACAGTGGTCAGGAGAGGCAATATTACAGGCTTATGTAAAGAATTTCTTTCTGTTTATGTATTTTTATGTATGAGAAAGGAGAGAGTGATTCTAGCCACTGACTTGTGACATACTTTAAAAAATACCTTGTATATAAAATGTTTTATAGATGGTATATAACTCCACAAAATTAGCCAAAATGGATGTTAAAATTTCAAATCTCTGTTGGAGATGTAAACAAAAAGAAGGTTCTTTTTATCGTATGTGGTGGTCATGTGGGAAAGCCCAAAAATATTGGAAAAGGGTTGAAATGCTTTTGCAAGAGGTTTTAGAGATTCTGATAACTGTAACCCCTGATTTTTTTCTTCTGAATATAATCCCGGATTCAATAGACCTAATGGAAAAATATTTAGTTATCCATATCTTGACAGCTGCAAAAATTCTTTTTGCTAAACATTGGAAAGACCCAGAGAATCCATCTCAAGATGAGTTAATAGCAAAAATCCTGGATACGGCGGAGATGGACAAACTATCAGAATGGCTAGACTCAACAAGAAAGATGAACCATGAAGATTGTTGGCATAAATTTTATGATTGGCTTAGAAATAGAATGTAAATTAATATTTGATAATTGAAAGCCTAAAATCAATTTAGAATTAGAATATGTATTATAAATTAGTTACACCGGAAACTTATGTATCTTTGAAATGTAATAGATAAGAATGAATATTGTAAAATGTTCATGTTGAATTACAACCCCTGTTTAATCCCATGTCCCCTGTCCCCATCCCTAACCCTATAAAATAACACTTAAAAATAAAATAAAAAAATAAAAATAAAAAAATACCTTTCTCATACTTCTTTGTTAATCAAGTGAGTAATAATGTGGTTGTGACCATCCACTGTACTGCTTAATTATGTAGCTGTTGGTAGTGCATGTGCAGGTTACCTGTTATCTGTGCAGAAGTTACCCCAGTACACAGCAGAAGCAGTTTGGTGTGCAGGGAGGCAGATTGATGATTGCAACAGAGAACTGGCATGCTGTTAGCTAAACTGCATACTTTAAGCCCCTAATTATGATCCTCAGTACTTAATGAGACTTACCACACCTAGTTAGACTTAGTACCATAGTTATGTTTCAGTTCAGCTGTGGACTCAGCAGAAGTGGCTGGAGGAATCCCACAGAATTTACCTAAGGTTAGTGACTGGGATCTCTCATTTTCTTACTTTTCCACAAACCGTAACATTCTTTTTCTTTGATCTCTGAAGTTTTCTGTTTGTCTGCACATACCTTCAGTTCTTGACCTTCTGTGCATGTGTGTAGGTGGTGTTTTGGTGACATAGGCAGTTGGGGCATGATGCTCACACCCACACCCACATTCCTTCCTCTCCCCTAATTGTTCTCCAATTTAAAAAAAACATATATAAGATTAGGGCTATCATTTTACTGCTGTGTCACTGTCATTATTTCCCATATTTACACTCCTGTTCTCTGTCACACCAGCAGAGGTGGGACCAGAAGAAGGAAGGATTGCCAGAGGTGGGACGGGAGGGAAGGAAGGAAGGAAGGAAGGAAGGAAGGAAGGAAGGAAGGAAGGAAGGAAGGAAGGAAGGAAGGAAGGAAGGAAGGAAGGAAGGAAGGAAGGAAGGAAGGAAGGAAGGAAGGAAGGAAGAGGGGGGGCTGGGGGCTAGAATGAAAATTGCATCACATCCAGTATGAACAGTGAACTCCTGAATGAATCCACAGCCTCTGACTGCACTGAGCACTGACTGTGATTTCAAATACGGCTGCAAATCAAATTACAGAAAAGCTTTCCATGTAGTTGCACCCTTATCTGGAGAAAAAACTAAATACAAGTAACTAGCTATTTGTGACTAGTTATTTCTAAGTTCAGTATTTGGTCAATAATCACCATAGAACTTGGAAATTAAGTTGTGTATCAACTGTCAGAAATAACAAATGACTTTAATATCTGCATTGTGGTTACTTCGCATTTTATAAGCACAAGGAATGTATGCACTTGTTATACAGAGAGATTTTTAAAGAGGCAAACATACAGCCATAATCTTTTTATCAAATGCACAGTCCCTATTCACCATGGCTATTGGGGCTTCTTATAGTTAACATCCTTCTTCCCCATCCCCCAACCCTCCACCCTTGCATTTTTGCCACTTGGGGCTTCCATGTTGCTTGCTTGGCTGTTTTACTTGCTATGGGAGTAGCCTGTCAGCAAGACGAATGAACACAACCCCAAGTGCATTTTGAAAGAATCGGCTGTTGCAGAATGTGTTCTTAACAAGGCAGAACAACATTTTTGACAGCTTTCTGGGGGGGGGGGAACCCACTAGTGTGTAAGTCTGGCAGCCTGCAATGTAGTCTCAGTCATGAGAGAGGAGGAAAGCAGCAAGACCTGCCCAGTTCAGAGAGCCTTGTTTAAAGATAGGCGACATATTACAGCCTTGGTCTAGGTTCATGAAGTTATAAGGGATTAAAATGTAAGCTTGTCCAATTTTTAAAAAAGTTTTTTTAATTTACCAGTCTTATTCAAACAAACCAAATGTAATCTAGACCTAGACCCTGGAGACATTTGTGAGTGTTGGTGTTGAGAGTAGACTATAACTCCCAGAAGTGGTAGATTCTGAGACGTATCGCATGGCATAATGTAAAACCAGTGATGTAGCATGGGGGGGGGGGCAGAGTGGCAGTTACCCACTTTTGTGCCTCCCATGCTCCATCTTGCCACTGGGCAGACCCAGCTGGCCCTGTCCATCCCTCCTTTCCCTGAGACCCAGCCACCCCAGAACAAGTATGGTGCTGGGCAACCAAGAGGAGTAGACTGCCCTGTTGAGGACAGTGAGCTGGTAGCCTCCATCTGACAGCCCTTCCCGGGGCCGGTGGAGAGGGTGTGGTGGCAGCTGCTGCTGCGGGGCAGTTGGAGCAACGCAGGGTGATCTGGGGGTCCAGGTGCCACTGTATCCCTTCCTGGCTGCCATCCAGCTGCTATAGCAGTGCTGAGCCTGGCTGGCAGCATCTTCTTGCTGGGCAGGTGTGGGAGCTGAGTGCATCTGTGCAGGCGCTGCAGGAGGCAGAGGTGGTGACGGTACAGTGGCATGAGCTGGATGTGCAGTGGGAACCCCTCCACGCCCTGGCTGAGCCCAGCACAAGGCAGGCGAGGAGGAGCCAGGGGAAGATGGGGGAAGGAGGGATGATGGCAGGTCCACAGGTTAGGGGCTGCAATACTTGCCATGGGTGCTGGCACCCATGCTATGCCACTGTGTAAAACCTCCCCAAAGTTATAGCTTTTTATATGTCCTCATTCAAGTGAATGGAGGTGCTCCAAATATTCAGAAATCAGAGTATTGTGACAGATCTTGGTAGAAGGTAGGGCGGAAGAAGCCTGTGAATTGCTGAGTCAGATCAGATCTAGTTCAGGACAGCCAAATCAGCATTCAGTCCAAACGAGGGGATCTGGGCACACTCCTACTTGTAACTACTGTCTTGATGCCTCTTCTTCTGATGTTTGGGAGCAGTATGCAGTTACTCACTAACCTCCTTTCTCCTTCATTCTAGACCTGCTGCAGTTTCCAAATGCTTTCCGAAGGTAGTACAATCCACAGTGGAGCTTGGCATGGCATTCCAGTCTTGCAGATTATGGATCAATAGGGCTAAAAGGTGATGTGCAGAGATCTCCTTTGGATGGAGAGCACATGCAGCACAGTGCCTAAGAGAAAAGATTGCACTACAAATAGGGAAGCAGGAGGAATTTAATGAGTCCAGTTCCCAAACTGATTCACAACTGATCCACGTCTAAAAAGTTGCTAGAGAACGCAAGGTTCCAATTATGGTATCCTGGATCTGTAACTGAGGACAGCTGCAATGGTCTTGAGCTTGTGTCCATTCCATATTTGGTAACAAAGAGGTCATTTCTATCCTATTTCTGTGTGATTTCTTGAAAATCCACATGGAAAACAACCCCTGCACAGAAACAGATTTTTTTAAAAGGATACTTGAGATGGTCTGAAGGTTTATTAATTTTTTCAGTAATTTTTAATAATAGATTATAAAGCAGTAAGGAAAAAAAAGCAAAGTGTGCTGTTTATATACTGCCCCAAAGCACTTAAAGCATTCTCTTTGTGGGTTACAATTTACGCATTACTTCCCAGCAAGTAGGGTACTCAGTTTACCAGCCTCAGAAGGATGAAAGGCTGAGTGAACCTCGAGACAGCTACCTGCGATTGAACCCAGGTTGTGAGCAGAGTTTGGGCTGCAGTACTGCAGTTTAACCACTGTGCCACAAGGATCCTTCTGCAACACACTCCAGCTAGGCTACATATGTCCCTTGCAACTATGGAATACGATGCCATGTTGTCCTTCCCAGGAACATTATACAAAAGGCTGCTTTCCTGGACTTTTCTGGACAGACACTTTTTCAACCTACATATTTGCCCTAGAAGGTCTCAATGCCAACATGGGAGGCAGGAGCTGCACTCCATGCAGCATTTTTTTTCCATGTAGATTTTTCAGGGGGAAATCCTCACAAATCTGGGACGGATAGGATTTACTGATGATCATATGCTAAAGGGACATGAACCATCTTCAAACTGTCCCATCTATTTCTAACTGCAAACGAGGAAGGCCCTGATTAAAATCTTGCTTCTTGTATGACTCACTGGATGACTTTAGAGGCCAGCTGCTCTTTTCTCTCTCAACCCTAGTTGCCCCTCCCTCATTATCAGGGATAATAATGCTGACTTACTGTAGATGATTACAACCAGATAATGTGTGTGGAGCACTTACTACACTTGCAAGCCTTTATAAAAGTTAAGCACCATTATTAAACTATGTGCATATTTTTAACTACATTATTTCAAGGCTTTTCAATATATAATTGGAGAATATTTGTGTATCACCTTTAAATATGCAAAAGTTTTTATATTCATTCATTCCAAGGGGCAATCTGGATCATTATCACCCCATTTTACTTTTGTTATGGAATCATCTTTGTTAAACTAATTTTGTTCTAGATGTCACAGTTTGCTTGGGCCAACAGAAATAAAATGTGAGATTAAATTAAATGTTTCGTATTGTTATGTGCAATTGTAGTCCTGTCCAAGTAATTCGCCAATTGTTCTTGAAGTCAGTGGTTATGATTACCAAAATTTAATGTGGTGATGAGTTGTTGCCATCATGTCTTGAGCTCAACTTGTCTGGAAGGCCCCCTTTGCTTCCAATATTCTGAATATTCAGAAATGTTTATGTTCTCTTATGTTGCGTCTTTTAATACTTGATCATGAAGTCCATGTGATGCCACATCAAGTATGCATCCAGATATAAGCTCTCAAGAGAATACCCAGCTGTTGCCATGCATGATGAGCTGACTTATCGGATCCAGTCCAAGTAATCATTATTTGTACTCAAGATACTAATGTCATTCCAGATGCTCATGTTCCTCTCTTAGATGCAGAATGTATGTTATAGCCTAAATGCAATGATATGTTTAACTTGAGTAGATCCACCGAATGAATGACACTTGTTGAGTCAACCCTTATGTAAGTCCCGCTGATTCCATGGGTTTATTCTAACCAGGATTAATAACTGGATTAGCCCTTTGCATGTATACACAACTTTATACCAGAGTGCTATAGCCACTTCTTCAGCTATAAATTCAGAAACATGAAGTAAGATACAAGATTCAAAATGACCTAACACTAGGTTGTCTGCTCAGCCAGGTGGCTGACTGCCATTAAAAATTTGGAGCTGTTTATAGCTTTCTTGCCCCAACAGTGGCTATCTGTGATTGTGGTCAACATCTGCAGCTTTTAAAAAGTTCTCTTGAACCAGCCTTTTTCAAAAAAATTGCCCTGAAGTTTTTTTGGACTACAGTTCCAACTGTCTCTGATATTGTCTAAACTGGCTAGGGATGAAAGGAGTTGTAGTCTAAAGTATTTAGAGGGCACCACATTGGGCAAGTGTATTAAGTCCTTCAAGTGATGTGAAAATCTGGAAATTACCTTGACAGCATGCATCTGATACACCCCTCTGATTCTCTGCACAAAACTAACATTGACTTGAAACAAAGCATAACCTGACATTACCTACAGTTAATAATGTATTCCTCATAAAATTTTATCTCATTCAGTAGTCCCGTGACCTACCATTTTTATATTTCCTTTGCACTTACCTCTCTGGTAAAATAAATATACAACAACACAGCTTAGGGTGCAACGACACGATAAGAAAAATGTGAATTGAATCACTGTGAAGTCACACCTGGGAAGTCAGGTTTCCTGAGTAAATTGAGTTCACACACACAGAGAGAGGAGGAAATTGACAAAATATCTTTATTTGCAGCTTGTTGACTTAGCTTTCCTGATTTACAGTAGACCACACCATGGGAGAACTACCTTAATAAACTGTGAAAAAGGGATGAGTGGCCTCATTCTCCCCTTCTCTCTTTTGGTCTGAAAAATAAAGAAAAAAGGCTGGAGATTGCATACTGGCTAAACAAGCAAGCCTCTGGCTGCAGTGGCGAATGGTGCAGGACTGGCCCAGCTTGTCCTCCCTCATGAGGCAAGAGGTGAAGGGGAAGATGCCTGAAGCAGCAAAACATTGCTCTCTCTCTCTCTCTCTCTCTCTCTCTCTCTCTGTGTGTGTGTGTGTGTGTGTGTGTGTACAGCTCATACTCCCTTTTCTGTATTGATTCAAATGATCACACTGCTTGAACCAATGTGAATGCATCTAGTTTCCAAAAAAAGTAGAAGCTCCAGCAGCAGAGGAAAAAACTATGGATTGGGTGAGGGAAGTCTGGGCTTATTTGCATTGGGTTTTACATCATGTGGTTGATGGGGCGAAATGTGAAGCAGACCATCCCATAGCATTTCCCATATTACATATCAATGTAGTCACACCCTTACTATATAAATAGATAGGTGTGATTGTATTCACTATTGCTCAGCTGACCCATGCTTTTCTGCCAGAGCTCATCAAAACATTAAGATGATGAATGCCCAGAAAAAGCTCCATTGTACCAATGCTCTTACATTCTCTTTGCATGTTCCAAGACAATTTTTCAAAAATATAAATACTGTGACATTGTGTTTGTGATGTGAACGTCCTTGGAACAGCAAATGGAATTTATAGTATGCAACCATTCCCTATTTTCAGCTCCACATCCCATGTATCATCATGCAGAATTTCAACAGAAAACCAACAGGGTACTTCTGTATCATTAGTATACCATTCACTCAAATCATTTTGATGTAGAATTCATGTTTGAGATAAGCCCTAAAAACAAGTTTATGACACACTTTAATCAGCTTTCCATCTGGAAAATAATGAAGCGTTCACTCATTTGAAGTATATGCAATGAAATGGATGACCTTTATTAGTGGAAATCAAGTATCTTCAAGAACTGTAGCAAACTATAACAGAGGGAAATGTTACAAGTTAAAATCCTTTTAGGCATAAAGACTGAAATCTGTCTGTAAATACAAGCAAGAACAGACTCACTGAATATATAGAAATCTGATAAATCAGTACCTACGTAGCTTCCACTGACTCAGTGGAACAACTGAATTTAAGCCAAAATATTTCAAAATATGCTTCAATGACATAATGCAATACATCATATATCTCCCTGTCATCATCATCATCATCATCATCATTTAGTAGGAGCTGATACATGATATGGATCTCTTACGTGGATCACATTGGCACCAGCAGGCTATTAACTTGAGTGAAATATTCTCTCATGTATTCACACACAAACAGGCAAGGGATCGCTTGTTATTCTGAAAGAACAGGAAAGGCATTCTGGGCCATTTGCAATTTGAAACCAGGATCATAATTTTAAAAATACAGGATTTATTTTAGCAGCTCTTTTACAACCTGCTCTTACAGATGCAATATGCTGCTGCAGTCATTTATGCACTTATCTTACTGAACTCAGAAGGGTTTACTCCTGAACAGAGATGCAAAGGATTACAGCACAAGTACAAGATAGGATGATAGAAGCAAGCCACATTTAAGTTTCTGAACCAATAGTAGACAGCTGGCAACAGAGTAAGTGGACAAACTGACCACAAAATGTTTCAGGGACAAATGAGATTAGCAGGGCTGGCCCTACCATTAGATTGGGACGTGCACCACAGTTGGCAGGTGGTGGAAAGCAGCATTTATGTTCCTCATAAAATTTATAATCTGCCCTGGGGCTCCTTAAATCAGCTGGGGGGCTAAGATGAGGTGGAGGACACCATCCCAGTGTCAAAGCAGGACTGGGCTGCCAGTCCAGTCAGCTTTTGCATGTGGATGATGGAGTGGGTACCATTCTGTTCTTCACCTCAAGTAGCAAAATATCAGGCCAGGCTGGGGTTCTTACTGTTGCCTTTATCTTAGCGTTCTCTTGGGGCTCTGGTGAAAAGAGAGAAAGGAGACAGACGAGGACGTTTGGGTCTGTTTGGTGTGGTTTCTGCATCAATGTAGTCCTTATGTGTCTTAGAATTTAAACGAAGGACAGGATTTGAAGAACAATGAAAAGTGTGCAACTGAAAGAGCTACGCATAATGCCTACATGATTCACTTGGCTTGGGAATGAAATGAGTCATGTAAATGCCTGTGTATCATCAGCACATTGACAGAAGAGAAATATTCTCTTCATCTGCCTAATGTTCTGAGCAGAGAATATCTCAAACGATCAGAGGCTTTCATCATTTAAAGGTCTACCCATTTGCTGAACAGTTTGCTGCAAATTCAAATGACTAATTTTTAAAAAGATGCCCCACTCACAATCCCTTTGCATTGTTCTAGGCCCACAAATGGTTGCCAATCTGTTTAATTAAATGCTGGCAGAGAGATGGCAAATCCCCATGAGCTGGTGATTCAACCGTGAACTGATGCACCAGGTAAATGAGGATTTGAGGGGCAAAAAGGACTTCCATTGATTGGTGTTACAGATTGTCTGGCAAAGGAATTTTCCTTCCCTGGGGTACTAGGTTCTGTTATGCAGTATTCATTATTTATCTTCTGAAAGGACAAGCACTTCCCCCCATTGTAAAAAAAAAAAAAAAACCCAACTAAATATTTGTACTTAAAGATAAACAACAACAGCATTTAGAACCGTAAGCACAGTGGCCAACATTAAAGATCCTTTTAAAGGGTTGGGGTTTTGGAAAGAAATGTATGGGGGTAATAGATCAATTATATTTGGAGAACACTTCTGCAGTAATAGTTAATGACGGGATGACAGAACAGATAGCTCTAGGCCGAGGCACTAAACAAGGTTGCCCTCTTTCCCCGGTTCTGTTTTGTTTGATTATTGAAATGTTAGCAAATGCAATAAGGAATTATGATTTAATTAATGGTATGGGTGAGAATAATAAAATAAAGATTAACTTATTTGCTGATGATTCCCTTTTGACAGTGAAAAATCCATTAGAAAGTATGGACAGAATTAAAAATCATTTAGAAAAATCTGGAAAAATAACTGGATTATGTGTAAATTGGCAAAAATCTGAAATAATGTTGTTTAATCATAATAAATTAGAACAAGAAAAGTTTGCTGATAAATATGATTTTAGGACATGTAAATCTGTTAAATATTTAGGTATAGATTTAGTAAAGGATACTCAGAAAATAAAGGAGCATAATTATTTTATTTATTTATTTAACTTATATGCCGCCCACACTACCCAAGGGTCTCTGGGCGGCTTACAACATTTAAAATACAATAAAAAGACAAAACAATTAAAATACAATTAAAATATATACTCTAAAAATTGCCATCGGACCCACAGCTGATATTATTTCAATTAAAAGCCTTCTGGAACAGGAAGGTTTTGACCTGGCGCCGAAATGTCATCAGCGTCGGCGCCAGACGGATCTCAGTCGGGAGGGCATTCCATAGTCTGGGGGCAGCTGCCGAAAAGGCCCTTTCTCTACAAGCCATCCCTCTTACCTCCTTAATGGACGGCTCTTTCAAAAGGGCCCCCTGGCTAGATCTTAACTGCCGGGTAGGTTCATATGGAAGGAGGCGGTCCTTCAGGTATCCAGGGCCCAAGCCGTTTAGGGCTTTATATGTCAAAACAAGCACTTTGAATTGGGCCCGGGCAGCAACTGGTAGCCAATGTAACTTAAACAGAATCAGCTTGATATGTTCCCTAGCAGCCCCACCACTCACCAGCCGCGCAGCTCGATTCTGGACCAGTTGCAGTCGCCGGACCGTCTTCAAAGGCAGCCCCACGTAGAGCGCATTGCAGTAATCTATGCGAGATGTTACCAGTGCGTGTGTAACTGTCATGAGACTCCGCTCGTCCAGGTAGGGCCGTAGCTGGTATAATTTCCGCAGCTGAAGGAAGGCGCCTCTGGCCACCGAGTCCACCTGGGCTTCCAGTGTTAGACTGGGGTCCAGGAGCACCCCCCAAGCTGCGGACCCTGTCCCTTAGGGGATGTGTAACCCCATTCAGGGCAGGGAAATAGCCCTCCAGCCTATCCGGTGAAGCACCCACTAACAGCACTTCCGTCTTGTCTGGACTGAGTTTCAATTTATTAACCCTCATCCAGTCCATTATCAGGTCCAGACACGAGTTCAGCACAGAAACTGCCTCACCTGGATTGGTGGAAAATGAGAGGTAGAGCTGAGTAGATGTTAAACAGCATGGGGGACAGTATTGAGCCCTGAGGAACCCCATGACATAAACGCCATGGGACAGAGCAACTGTCCCCCAGCACCACCCTCTGGACACGGTCAGCCAGGAAGGAGCAGAACCACCATAAAGCGGTGCCCCCAACTCCCAACCCAGCCAGCCTATCCAGAAGGACACCATGGTCGATGGTGTCGAAAGCCGCTGAGAGGTCCAGGAGTATCAACAGGGTCACACTCCCCCTGTCTCTCTCCTGGCAAAGGTCATCGTACAGGGCAACCAAGGCATAATTAACAGAATTATAATAAATTAAAAAGGGATATCAAAAAGAAATTACAGGAATATTCCAGTTTGAAACTTTCTTGGTTTGGAAGGATTCCGCTGATGAAAATGAAGATCTTACCAAAGATCAATTTTTTATTTAGGATGTTACTAGTACAATTAACAGAAGATAATTTTAAATTTTGGCAAGGATTGATTAATATATATTGTAACGAAGGGAAAAAAGCCAAAATAAATAAAAGGTATTGGTATAAGACAACAAAAAAAGGAGGTATAGGTATACCAAATATTAAAAATTACTATATGGCTAATCAGCTGAGGTTTATTGGGGAAATTATACATAACCCAGAAAGGTTAATTTGGTGGAAAATGGAATCATCAGAACGACAGGTTGATATTGAAAAACATCTGTTCGGTATAATTAAAAAATATAAAATAAGCAAAATCAATAACCCCTTTTTAAAAACTATGTTAAATGTGTGGTATAAGTATAAAAAAATCTATGTCCATCCAACTCTCTATTGGGATTAGTGGCTGAAATAGAGAATTTCCCTGCCAATATGAAAGTCTATTTAGAATTATTTAAAGAAAAAAAGTGATTAGATTAAAAGGTTGGTTGGATAAAATGAGATCGAAAGATCAAATGACACAAATTCTTCAAAATAAGAATATATCATGGTTGAATTATATGCAATTAGAAAGATGGGCTAATGAATGGGTAAAGAAGTACAAGGTACAAAGTATGAACAATTTCTATTATCATATGAAGATATTCAGATGACTGAGTCAGTGAAGGGTGTAGTGAGTAAAATTTATAGACTCCTGCTAGATTTAGAAGAAGAGATTGAGAATGAAGGATTGAAACTAGTGTGGGAACAAGATTTAGGAAAAAGAATCAACGGTGAAGAATGGATGAAGATATGGAAAATGAGGGTTATGTCGGTGAGAATAAAAGAATTTTTTAAAAAACTAGGTTTAAGATGGTATTTGACACTGATAAAATTGAATAAAATTAACTCTAGTTATCTGAATGTATGTTGGAAATGTGAGAGGGAAATTGGTACATACTTTCATATGTGGTGGGAATGTGAAAAAGTACAAAGATTTTGGAAACTAATCTTTAAAGAATTAACTGATATATGTGAAAGAGATATAGAATTTAATCCTGAGATAGCTTTGTTATCAATATTTGTAAAAGTGGAATATGATATGATGACTAGAGTGTTGATTACCAATTTATTAACAGCAGCCAGATTAATAATAGCCAGGAATTGGAAATCAAAACTTGAATTTCAAATGGATGAATGGTATAATGAAATATGGAACATTGCTATAAATGATAAATTAACTTGTAATTTAAAGGTTAAGAAAGGAGAGATAAAAAAATATTTTTTATGAAATATGGGGCAGATTTATTCAATATGTGCTAACAAGAGGAAAAGGGAAAGTTCCAAATCAGGAATCAATGCAGTTCTGGAGAAGAGGACAATAAAGGAAGAAGAATAAAGACAATGGAAGAAGAAGATTACTGCAAGAGGTCCCCAACTAGGGCGGTGGGGAACACAATTGATTTGTATTTTGGTTTATGTATTTTATGTTGTGGTTTATAAAATAAAATAAAATAAAATAAAAAAAGAACCATAAGCACAGAGCACAGATATTCCTCAGCAGGCTAAATTCCATTGTAATCAACTGATTCATAACAGAGACGATATCTCAAGAGAACCATTCTCCATGTCTCACAGTCGGTAGAATAACAGAAACAGAGGCATTTTGCTTGAGGGTTATAATGTGATGTTCTCATTGGTCCAGTTTATATATACTAAGATCCCATGTTTTTCCTGCTCTTTGTGTGTATGTGTGCATGTGTGCATTCACACACATGTGCACACTCAAGTATTTCCGGGACCACATTGTGGTGTCACCTGCAGTTCCTTGCACTGCATCAGAAATTTTATTTATTTATTATTTAAAATATTTTTACCTTTAAAGGGCCCTTTTGAGGAGAAAGGCAGGGTAAAAAAAATTTACCCAAGGCAACTGTGCCTTCCATTATTAAAAGGCAATATTTATAAGCTAAAAATAGTATAAATACAAATATTATTTTTTTAAAAAACCAAACAAATACCACACTAAAACAAAAGCAACACCAAAAACACATTGAAAGCAACAAGGCTGAACACTCCGTTTTAAAAACCTCTCTCAGACAGCCAATCATTAAGAGAAAGCCTGCCTGAAGAGAAAGGTTTTCTCTTTTCTGCAAGCAGAAAAGGTTTTTCTGCAAGCAGAAAACGTTTTTCTGCTTGCAGAAGGACAGCAAAGATGGCACCAGCCTGGCTTCCTGTGGGAGGGAGTTCCAGAGTCTGGGTACTTCAACAGAGAAGGCCCTCTCCCATGTTCCCACCAAACACAACTGTGGAGGTGGTGGCACTGAGCAAAACACCTCACCTGATGATCTTAATACCTGGGCAGGATCATAAAGGGAAATCCAGTCCTTGAGATAGCATGGACCCAACCATTTAAGACTTCATAGGTTAAAACCAGCACTTTGAATTGTGCCTGGAAACAGATCAGCAGCCAGTGGAGCTGCTGTAATGGGGGGTTATGTGATCCCAGTAAGCCACCCCAGTTGCAATCTGGCTGCAGCATTTTGGACCTGCTGAAGTTGCCAAACACTTTTCAAAGACAGCCCCATGTAGAACGCATTACAGTAATCCAGCCGAGATGTAACTAAGGCACGGGTCACCTTGGCCAGATCAGACTTCTTTAGGAACAGGCGCAGCAGGCACACCAGTTTTAACTTTGCGAAGGCACTCCTGGCCACCACCAGAACCTGGGAAACCAGGCTTAGAAATGAATCCAGGATCCAAGCTGTGCATCTGTATTTTCAGAGGGAGTGTAACTCTACCCAGCACAAAAACCACTGTGAAGGGTTTGGGTTTTTTTTTTTTTTTTTTTAAGGATACTCTTGGTTGCCTTGCAGTATACCTTATCAGTGCACAGCAAGAGCTTCTTAGATAGAACAGTACTAGTAGGGAGTGGATAGAGAACTGATTTGGAGATATTTTTGAAATGTGAACTTGCGGCAGAAAGCAAAGAGTTAAAAGTGGTGCTTTCTGCAAAGCAGAAGGCACTCTAGGACTTTGAGGCAGGATTAATTCCATGGCTACCAATGGCAGAAGTCCTTTCAGTTCCAGCATGGTACATTTATAAGTAATCCAGACGTTATAGAAATAGCATATTTCTCTCTCACATCCCCCAAATCTAAATAGGCTCTCTGTCCACAATTCTATAGTTGTGCCAGTCCCAAAAGTGTGGAGAAATTAATTCAATGAAGTCATAAAACCTGAGGAGAATAAAGACAGCGCCATTCTAAACTCCTGGTAGAAATGTAACCTAGCAATAGCAAGCTGTGCATCACTATTATTGTCAAGCAGGAGGAAGCATTATGTCCAGTCTGAAACCTTGAAACAAAATAGGTCAAGAACATTTTCTTCCAAACCAGGCTGAAACGAATTTATATTACATTGGAATTTCTCTTACATGTGGTTTAAACTGATTCATGGTTTTCAAACCCATTTTTTAGGAGGTTGCAGCACCTCTCGGATAGGGCCATGTGGTACCAAGCCTTCTGCAATCCATCGGAATGAGTTCAGAAAAATACCACAAACATTGTAAACCCAGAGAAAGAGTAGATTTCACTGCAATGTATGCATTTCAGGTGCCCACCCTGCCACTAAAAAACAAGCGGAAGGACAAATATTGATGCAAACATGCAGACCTGTCCTATGAATGGGTTTTTGATGCAAACAGTAGCAATCATCTCTTCACTGCAAATAAGGAAGATATGTGTTTGCTATCTTTTCCCCAATTGGAGCTAAATAGCAATATGCACTTGCTTCATTGCTTCCAGCCATAGGAACCACAACTGGCCCATAGGATGCTAGCAAATAAATTGTCTTCTAAAGGCAACCTTCTACCATCATGTATCACTACAAGCTTGAGGTTCTGACACTGGCAGTCAGTCAATGGCTGATGCTCCAATAGCTCTTGGTCTGAGTGCTCTCAAAAGCCACCAAGCAGTCCTCTTGACCCTCTTGACCCAACACAGATTATTTTTGTTGAACTTTCAGGCTGTTAATGTTGAAACACACCGTCAGTGATGTAGGACACAAACAGACATTAGAGACAGACCGTAATTAGTTGAAAGCACCTTAATTTTGCGGAGGCGACTGAGGCAGTCTTGTGGGATCACCTTTGCAAGATCCCACTTCAAGGGCATCCTGAAAACCAACCATCAAACAAAGCTAATTATGCTAGTTTGCATAATTCTGGAAGTAAAAGAAGCTCCTGCTGGGATACCCAAAGATTTTCATTAGTTAAGAATTTCCTTCTTCCACTGACAGGCTATCTCTAAGGTTTTTCCCTGCACACATAGTTGATTTTAGTAGTTTTAATGAATTTAGTTGATTTTAATGGTTTTCACCATAGGGTTGGTTTTAGTTGATTTTATGATTTTATTGTTAAATATAGTTTTACTTGTTATTATTCTTTTATGAAGATTGTAAACTGCCTTGAGCACTACTTTGTAGTGAAAGGCAAGGTATAATCAAAAATAATAAATAAGTTCTTTTTCTGGCCTAAATGGAATATTTCTAAGTGGAAATGACGTATCCTTTGACAGCTGCTACAACTAGAGACAACCTAGCTCAGGTTATATCTCAGATTTCAAAGCAATGCACAACTGCCTCAAATATGCAATCAGCATCCATAATAAGGATTGAAAGATGATTCATATGGGAAAGTTGCACACAAAAATGTGTATATTTGGGAAGGTTGCTGTCGCGTTCCCCCAGTGTCCCCTGTTTGTTTTCCCTCAAACACAGGTCCACCTTCGGACACGATGTACTATTTCCTCCCTTTACACGCTGCCACCAGTGGATCTTTATCCACTCTGTACCAAATAAGTTTCTTAGACTCGGGCTGCCAAATATAACAGGTTTATTTATTGTTTGATTGGTAAATCACAGAAGTAAAAGTCATAGATGTTCATTTATTGTTCAATCATTAAACTTGGATAGGATTACACGTTTGCTTGTTTGTATTCATGCACATTCACCACTGTAACAATATCTTATGACTGTCTATCTATTTTCTATTACTTTTATTTCTTATCTATTCTCTAACACACACCAACTTTCCAATCTCTGTCTTAACCCTTCAAAACCCTTCTCTCTAACCGTCTCTAACTGTCTTAACCCTTTTAAAACTCCTCTCTAACTCCCTTCAGTCTCCAACTGTTTTCTTCGCTCCGCCCCTCCTGTCCTGCCATAGGCTCCTGCCCTAGAGCTCCATATGATGGACAGGCATGACTTGGGCATTCCGCCACATACCTCCCCCCCCCCTTGGAAAGTTTGTTTCATGGGGTAAAACATACGGTAGTTTACCCTCATGAACAACGTATGAGTCAACTTACCAATATTTCCAACATCTTTTCCAATGCAATTCTCAGTTATATATTTGCAATATATACTTACTCTTTTACACAGTTTAAAGCATATTAATCTTATTACTTTACAGTTAAATGACATTAATCAACATTTTTATTACTTGCAAAACAATCCAGTCACTTTTATCCTTATTTACCATTAATTCATCTATAACTTACATTTTTATTTATTTCATATATATCTAAACACTTAGAACATTCTCTATAACATTGAAAGTTACATATTTCGTCGTTTCCATCGGTCATTCTTCCAGTCTTCTTGACAAGGCGTCGGCCACCACATTTTGATTCCCCTTCACACTCCGGATCTCGAAATCAAAGTCTTGTAAGAGTACGGCCCACCTCATTAACTTGTTGTTATTCGCCCTGATAGTTCTCAACCACAGCAGTGGGGAATGGTCTGTGCACAGATGTATCTCCCCCAGATGTATGGCCTGAGCTTCTGTAACGACCATACAATCGCAGGACACTCACGTTCTATCGTGGAAAGGTGTCTCTCACCAGCCTGCAGTTTCTTACTCAGAAACGTCACTGGATGAAGGTCCCTGTTGTCATCCGCCTGGCTCAGCACTGCTCCTAGTCTGTTGTTGGAAGCATCTGTGAAGACGGTGAACTCTCATTGGAAATCTGGCGCTCTCAGGACAGGACCGGTCATCAACACAGTCTTCAACTTCTCGAAGGCCTCCTCGCATTCTCTCGACCACAGGATCTTTTCAGCTTTTCTTTTATGTGTTAAGTCAGATAAAGGGGCAGCTATTTCGCTGAAATTCTGGATAAAGCGTCTATAATAGCCAACTAACCCCAAGAAAGATCTGACTTTTTTCTTTGTTGTCGGTCTAGGCCAGTTACTGATTACTTCAATCTTTGCTTCTAGGGGTTTAATTATGCCTCCCCCTACCATATGGCCTAAGTATTTTAATTCTAAGTTACCCAATTGGCATTTATTAGCCTTTACTGTTAACCCGGCCTCATTTAGCCTCTGTAGCACTTTCTCAATATGGCACAGGTGATCTGGCCACGTCTGACTATAGATTCCGATATAATCAATGTATGCTACCATGAATTCTCTAAGCCCTTGTAGTGTTTGGTCCATTAGTCTTTGAAATGTCGCAGGAGAATTTCGCATTAGGGTCCCATTAAATTTATCCACCAACCTGTTTGTCTGGGGATGATATGGGGATGATGTAATATGAGTTATGCCACAAAGTTGCCACAGCCTTTTCATTAATCTGGATGTGAATGATGTTCCCAAATCAGTGACAATTTCAGAAGCGAAGCCCCTGCGACACATATAATTCAATAAGGCATCTGCCACAGTTTCTGTCTCTATATTTCGCAAGGGAATGGCTTCTGGGTATCTGGTGGCATAATCTATTATAGTTAAAATGAATCGGTTTCCCCTTCTGGTTACTTTAGGTAAGGGTCCCACAATGTCTAAGCCTATGCGTTGAAATGAGGTTGAAATTACGGGTAAAGGGCACAAATTAGCTTTAGTTTTATCATTGCCAGTCCCCTGCCTTCGACCTATGTCACAGCTTTGACAGTATGATTTTATTAGCTTCCCCATCCCAGGCCAGTAAAAATTTTGAGCTATCCTCTGCTTTGTATGTGTGATTCCCAAATGAGCAGCAAAGGTGTCTTTATGTCCTTTTTCTATAATCTTTTCCCTGTATTTAAAAGGGATTACTAGTTGTTTGTGAATGCTTTCCCCTCCCCTTTTTGGATTTATTAAGACCTCTCTATATAATAGGTCTTTCTCTACACAGAATCTTTCAGGGTTTTCAGGGGTTAGCTTTCCTTCTCTGGCAAACTTAAAGCATTGTTGTAAAGTGGAATCCTGTCTTTGTTCCTGGTTAAAAGCGTTTTCATGAGGATTCCTTATAACCACTACCTCAGCTGTTTCATTGGCTTCATTTCCTCTTATAATTTCATTAGGCATCTCACATTTTTCCTCAGGTGTTTCTCTTTTTTCTATCTGGGCGCGAGTAGTTACCAAAGCACTCTTAACATGCTCAGATAGATCCAGCCCAATCAAGCATGGAGCAGGAATTTGATTTGTGATGGCTACCTTCCACACTCCATTCCACCCTTGATATTTCATTTGTACTTTAGCCATGGGTAGAGTAATTAATTCAGTTCCAATCCCTTTTATGGTTATGTATTCATTTCTCATGATATCTCCTTGAGGGATTATATCAGGATGACACAAAGTCACCTGAGAGCATGAGTCTCTCAAAGCTAGATATTTAGTATCATTTATGTAAATGTTTTCACCAGAACAACGAAGCAGCTCCTGGTTACTCTCAATAAAATAACATTGTAAAATGTTTGCTAAAGGTGGTTGTTGTTCCTGGCTTTCAGCTCTCGCAGTTACTCCGCCATTTCTAACTGCCTCATCGGTCTTTCTCTGTTGTTGTACACAGTACACTTTCCTGGGCAGATTTCCCCCTCCTTTCTGTTGACCAGCCTCTTTATTCTTTGAGGTCTGACATTGAGAAATGAAATGCCCTTTTTCTCCGCATCCATAGCAGGTTTTAGGGGCTCTTTGTTCAAAATATGGGGATTTGTCTCCCTTCCCTTCAAAGCTTTTATACCTCTGTTGATTCTACTCTGAGGGCTTGCCTCTAAAATGGCCTCTAGTAGTCTGATTGTTTCTGTGGTAATCTCTGGGCTCTTTCTTTCTTTCGTCCCAGCTTTTACCACCAAGTTTTACCTCAGAAAATTTTGGGCTCTTTATTTCTGATATATAATCAGCAGCTTCACTTGCCTGCTGTACCGTTTTGGGCTTCTTGTCCCTGACCAAATACTTCAGTTCTCCAGGTAGAACTGAATAGAATTGTTCTAGCCCAATAATATTTTTCTTATCTTCTAATGATTCTACATTTGCCTGTTCTAGCCACTTCTCCAAGTATCTGACCAGATTTGCTCCCAATTGAGAATATGATTCCTCAGGCTTTTTAGTCAATGCTCTAAATTTCCGTCTGAGGTGCTCAGCATTGATCCCAAACCTCGAGAAAACCAATTTTCTGAATGCCTCATAGTCTCTTGCTTGATCCAGTGGCATTTGAGAATAAATCTCAGCTAACTCTCCACTTATCTGGGACCTCAGCATAACCATTCTCTCTTCCCTTCTCACATTATAATCCCAGCACACTCTCTCAAACAAGATCAAGAATGCTTCAGGGCATTCACCCTTTCTAAATTGAGGGAATTTCTTAATGTCCACTTTTGATAAATTCCCCTCATTATTTGAATTATTATTGTTATTGTTCTGGGCTGTTAATTCTAATTGTTTTATTTGTAATTGATACTCTATCTCTTTTGCTCTCATTTCCATAGCCATTTCTCTTTCTCTGGCTTCAGCCTCAGCCCTAGTTCTTATTTCTAATTCCTTCAAGTGAAATTCCTTTTCCAATTTCCACTTTTCCAACTCTAGGGAGGTTAACCCAGTTTCTCCTCTTGAGGCATCATCCTCCTGAGCCTCATCTTTCTTAGCTAGATCAAGAGGGCTCTCCTCTTCGTGAGGTAACCTTTGAACATCTGCTCCCTCCATTGCTAACTTTTTCCCTCGCTTAGAAGGCATGTTTATTTGTGTTTCTTTGGGACAAGCTGGCTGATTATACTGAGGCAGACAGTCAAGCCTCAGTTTAAAAATACTTTTTTTCCTTTTCTGCGTTAGAGAGAGAGTTACTTTGTAGCTCTCCACTGGCAGCTACGGATTGCTACTATATTTCTTCAGGCACCCAGCCTCACTGTTCCTGGGTCTGATACACTGTTTCTTTCTGCCTCCAGACACCAAGCTTTTTCTCATAAATTTTTATTTTATTCAATCCTCAGTTAGTTTTAGTCACCTCTGCTATATCTTTGACCTTGGCTTCCACCTTTGTCCCCTCAGCGCTCCTTTCTCAGAGCTTGGGATCTAAAGTTAGCCCCTTGGTCTTTCACTTTAAGCATGAGGTAAACTTTAAACACAGAATAATTCTCCTCAGAGTCTTTTTCCTGTCTTAGTCTTTCCCCAAGGTCTGCGATCAGGAGTCCCTTCCAAGCTATTCACTAAGAGCTCTAGGGTTTCCCACTCCTTCTCCTCAGCCCTCGACTAACAGGTCCCTCAGACTCAGAAAATTTCTTTTTTTTCTTTGGCTCACTGGAGTTTATTCGCTTCGCATCCCACCGCTTTGCCACCATTTTGTCGCATTCCCCCAGTGTCCCCTGTTTGTTTTCCCTCAAACACAGGTCCACCTTCGGACACGATGTACTATTTCCTCCCTTTACACGCTGCCACCAGTGGATCTTTATCCACTCTGTACCAAATAAGTTTCTTAGACTCGGGCTGCCAAATATAACAGGTTTATTTATTGTTTGATTGGTAAATCACAGAAGTAAAAGTCATAGATGTTCATTTATTGTTCAATCATTAAACTTGGATAGGATTACACGTTTGCTTGTTTGTATTCATGCACATTCACCACTGTAACAATATCTTATGACTGTCTATCTATTTTCTATTACTTTTATTTCTTATCTATTCTCTAACACACACCAACTTTCCAATCTCTGTCTTAACCCTTCAAAACCCTTCTCTCTAACCGTCTCTAACTGTCTTAACCCTTTTAAAACTCCTCTCTAACTCCCTTCAGTCTCCAACTGTTTTCTTCGCTCCGCCCCTCCTGTCCTGCCATAGGTTCCTGCCATAGAGCTCCATATGACGGACAGGCATGACTTGGGCATTCCGCCACAGTTGCATGCAAAATGCTTGTTTCAGGGGAAATTGTATTAGAATACAAATTCCTGTACTTTTATTGTTTAAAATAAAATAAAACATTGCAGACTGCTACAGACTGAAAGCAACAGTTCTTGCACTATGCTCAAAGCTTTTCTTGTGGAAAGGACTCAGATTTTGACCGAACTAAACAACTTTATTCTAAAGCAGCCAGTTGTATGAAACAGGTGCATGACTGAATACATGCATAACTGATAGGGACCAGAGGCAGACTGTTTCATCCATACCTACCTGTAAATGTTCTCAGACATTTTTACAGTGCACATGCTCAGATCTTGACCATACCAGTCAGTACTTGTACGGGTGCCAAAAGCTTTAAGTCTCAAGGGATTTCCCCTTTGCTGCACAAGTCCATCCAGACAATATGATTGGATCATCTCTCCATTCTGTCTTACTAAATAATTTAGGATTACTGACAGTTTAAACAGGCCTGTGCATTTCTTTATGCCCTTCAGCCTCCTCACTCGAATAGCAATTTGTCACCTACTAAGAAGACCAGCATGCTGAAGAGGATAACAGTAGCTGGGAGCTTTGGCCCGTCTACATTTGACCATTATTTCTGAAGAATTTCCCAGGACAGTCATTAATTTATGACTCACCTCATAACTCTATAAGAGGCTTCAAGATGGCACCGGTGACGGGCGGATAGCGTTTTTCCCGCCACACTGGCTAGTTTGTTTTCTTTTTCTTTTAATTTTTCTTTTTATTTTGTTTTGTTTGTTTTATAATTTTCCTCCCTTCTTGTCCTCTTCTGTCCCTTCTGCCCCACTTTGCTTTGTCGGGTTCTTACCTGACGCTGTCGTGCTGTGCTGAGCGGCGAAAGGGCTGCTTGGAGGCTGATGTTGCTGGCTGAGCCGTGGGATAAACCGGCGGGGCGAGAGCGGGCGAGAACGAAGACACGGAGCTCAGAACGCGGGGCTTGGAACTGGTCGACCAGCGGAACTCGGAGAGTCATCATACGACCAGTGGGGACCTCCGTTGGAGATTTGAGTGAGCAGGAGTCTGGCGAGGAGGGAGAGATTAACCAGGGAGAGCCTGGAAATCCTCAGAAAATCGCCGAGTTCGCTGCAACTTTAAGAGCTGACTGGGAAACATCAGGGTCACCCGGAGGTCTCAAGGAACAGGTCGGTGCTTTGGGGTTCCGTCTGGGAGAGAGCCGAGGGTCCGCCACGTGGGAGCTGGAAAAACCGCCCGCCGTGGGTCTCTGCCAGTTGTTCTTGCGAGCCGCCATGCTGGGAACTATAAGAACTGTTCTCCAAGGGAAGAAAAGGGCAACAGTAGCACTATTGTCAGCTTCATCCTTTGTGCTACTGTTGCTCCTTCTGTCTACTGATGAAACTCTAAAAGCTTGCCTCGTCTATAAGAACTGCACTTCTACGACTCTGATGACATCTATTTTAATAACAATTGGAAGGACAGGAGTCCTGAGCGAAGTGAGGCAGAGCAGGTCTATAGGAGGGGGGTAATAATGGGGGTTTAATTTGTATTTATTTTATTTATTTTATTTTATTTTGGTGTTTTTTGGTTTTGCTCTTTTTTTACCTCATGTATGATTTATATTAATTTTATGTTAATTACCTTGTTATGTTTACAATATTTTTGTATTAATTTAGGGTTTTTGAGTTTCTTTTGAGTTTTCTTTTCTTTTCTTTTTCTGTCTGGATATGGAGTGGAGGGCTTGCCCCCCCAGCGAGGGGCCATTGAACATCTCGGTGATTATGGGTAGAGGGAGATATCGCGCTGGTCCAGCCCCTACTCGTGTCAGAAGAACAGTGAACAGATGTTTGAAGGCTGTTCACTGTTCTGGGTCTGTGGCCAAATGACAATATTGAGGTGGTCAGATCAGTTTACCTTCCACTCTGAAACTGGTGCTGTTGAACGCCAGGTCTGTGTCTAATAAATGCCAGCTTATATATGATCTTGTTCTGGAGGAGGATGCAGACCTGGCGTGCATAACAGAGACGTGGATAGGCAGGGAGGGGGGCCCACCCCTGACATTAGCCTGTCCACCTGGTTATGCTGTCCAGCACCAGGGCAGACTGGAGGGGCGGGGGGGAGTAGCCATTGTATATAAGAACACTCTAGAGGTTACTAGGTGCTCCACGGTGGTAAAGCCAGGTCTGGAGGCCCTCCACGTGTCGGTTGGGGCCAGGGATGGTATTGGGATCTTGCTGGGTTACCGCGCTCCCCGCGACCCAGCCATTTCCTTACCAGAGCTGGCGGACTTTGTCTCCGCGACACTGTTGGAGTCCCCGAGGCTTTTGGTCTTAGGGGACTTCAACATTCATGCGGAGATGGAGATCTCCGGTCCAGCTCTTGAGTTCTTGGAAACCATGGCTTCCTTGAACATGTCCCAGCATGTCAACAGCCCCACCCACGTGGGTGGTCATATGCTAGATCTGTTTTTTTCCGCCAATTGGAACGAGCGTGGTCTGATGGTGACCGACCTTGTGTCGGTACCATTGTCATGGTCAGATCACCACCTAATAAAATGTAACCTCTCAGTGGCACTCCCTCCTCGCAGGGAGCATGGACCTATTTTAATGGTCCGCCCTTGAAGGCTACTGGATCCTATAGGATTCCAGGATGCCATGGGAGGGATTACCGCTGATCTGGCCGGCGCTCCAGTCGAGGCTCTGGTTAATGGTTGGCTTACTGCAGCTACCAGGGCTATAGACACGATCACACCTAAACGCCCTCTCCTCTGCAGAGCTCAGCCTGCGTCCTGGTTTAATCAGGACCTGAGAGCGATGAAGCAAAATAGGAGAAGGCTAGAGTGCAAATGGAGAGTAGACCCGACGGAACAGAATCGAGTAGCTGTCAGGGTCGCGACTAACTTTTATCTAGCTAAGATAAAGGCTGCTAGGCGAACACACATCGCTGACCGGATAAGTGAAGCTTCAAATCAGCAGGCGGAGTTATTCCGTATAGTTCACGACCTATCCAGAATTGGTCTAGGTGATGGGCCTCCCCCTAGTATTTCACCAGACCAATTTGCAGCATTTTTTAAATCTAAAGTGGAGGCCATCCGCCGGGAACTCTCTCCTTTTTTGGATACAGTGAGTCGAGCAGAGATGTCCAGCGCTCCGTCTTGCCCGGTGGGTCTTAATCATTTTCAGCCGGTGACACCAGAGACTGTGGACAAGGTGCTTGATCATTGTCGTGCCACCACCTCATCCCTTGACCCTTGCCCGGCCTGGCTAATCAAAGCAGCCAGGCCTGTAACAACAGAATGGGCAACAGAAATAATTAATGGGTCTTTCCTTGAGGGCAAGGTTCCTCTTGCCCTCAAGGAGACACTCATTAGGCCCATAAGAAAGAAACTAAATTTGGCGGCGGACGATATTGGCAATTACAGGCCCGTCGCCAATGTTTCTTTCATGAGCAAAGTGGTGGAGAGGGTGGTGGCCGACCAGCTCCAGGCTCACTTGGATGAAACAAATGCCCTGGATCCATTCCAGTCGGGTTTCAGGCCGCGCCATGGTACAGAAACGGCATTGGTCGCCCTGTATGATGACCTATTGAGGGAGGCCGACAGGGGAAAAACGTCCCTGCTGGTCCTCCTCGATATCTCAGCCGCCTTTGATGCCGTCGACCACGGTATCCTCCTGAGGAGGCTCTCCGAGCTGGGAATTGGTGGCCTGGCATTTGCTTGGCTCCAGTCCTTCTTGGAGGACCGTCCTCAGAGAGTTCAGCTTGGGGAGAGGGTCTCGTCCCCGTGGAGCCTCAATTGTGGGGTTCCGCAGGGTTCGATAATCTCCCCAATGCTGTTTAATATCTATATGAGGTCGCTGGGTGGTGTCATCAGGGGATGTGGAGCATCGTGCCATCAGTACGCTGATGACACACAGCTCTACATCTCCTTTTCTCCAACTACAGTGGGTGCCGTTCTGCCCCTTCAGCGCTGCCTGGAGACTGTACTGCAATGGATGCAGGTGAATGGGTTGAGGCTGAACCCGGACAAGACGGAGGTACTGAGGGTGGGTAGCCCTGCCATCAGCGGTCTGGGAAACTCCCTCTCATTTGGGGGGGTGACTCTTACCGCGAAGAGTGAGGTTCGTAGCTTGGGGATACATCTGGACCCGGCGCTCACCATGGAAACCCAGGAGGCGTCAGTGGTCCGATCCGCCTATTTTCACCTTAGGCAGGTCGCCCAGCTCCGTCCCTATCTTGATGTCAGGGTGCTCACCACTTTAGTGCATGCGCTCGTAATCTCGAGATTAGACCATTGTAATGCACTCTACGTGGGAAGACTGACACGGAAGCTCCAAATGGTGCAGAATGCGGCGGCCAGACTTATTAGTGGTGTGAGGAAATACCATCATATCTCTCCCACTCTGGCCGCATTGCATTGGCTGCCCGTTCGCTTCCGCGTCGATTTCAAAGTTTTGATGATAACATATAAAGCCTTAAACGGCTTAGGACCTCGATATCTGGCGGAACACCTTCTCCCACCAAAGTCTACCCGTTTCACTCGATCTAGTCTGGAGGTGAGACTGGGGAGCCTGACGCTGAGAGAGGCCCGGAGGGAAAGGACAAGAAGCCGGGCCTTTTCGGCGGTGGCTCCTCGGCTATGGAACAACCTACCTCCAGAGATCCGTATGGCCCCCTCGCTGGGCGTTTTCAAAAGCCAATTAAAAACATGGCTGTTCAGGCAAGCCTTCCCCCCGGGCATTATTTGATTTGATTTGTTGATTTAATTTGATTTAGTTCCATCTTGAATGATTAATTATTTTTATTTTTGAATATTGCTGATTTTAATTGTTTATTGATACACTGATGTACGCCGCCCAGAGTAGTCAAAACAACTAGATGGGCGGGATAAAAATGTAAGAAATAAATATATAAATAAATAAATATAAATTTAGTATTTCGCATTTAATTAGAAATACTTCCCTATTTCTGACTGATACTTCAGGGAATCGGTGATAAAGCTTTTACATTTCAGAATGATTCATTTTAAATTTCAAAATGAGAGGCATGAAAGAGCATCAGCAATAAAAGCAAAGGAATGGTCTAGGTGTGTGATTTTGAAATAAGCAAATAACTCCTTTGCTAAATATTACGGGAATTGTCATACAGTATCGGCAAATTGGTCAATGCTGTTTGACCATTACAGAAGACACACAGATGAGGCCAACCACAGCAGTCCTGCACCTGCTCATCCTCTTTCCTGTAATACCATAGATTTGCCAGAACTCTGTTGATGTACGCAGTTGCAAAAAGACAACTGCACAGGTGGCGGGAGGTGTCTTTTCCAACTGCCTGTTGTGCATCTGGTCATCCCTGCCTGTGGAATTCATTGCATGACTGGTTGTGCAATCTAAGGAGGTGCATAAATGGCTTCTGTGATTGCCCTGATGCACACTGATTCCTGCAATAGGATTTTGGTCATTAAAGCAAAATGGAATTTTCAGAATCTTTTAGGAACCCAGCTTATCCACACCTTCCGGACTGATGTGCAGATGGGATCCTTAGCTTTGGCACATCTTGGATTTTTGAGTTCAGTTTGAGCTGAGTAACTGTATTTTTAAGAAAGAAAGAAAAAAAGAAAGAAAGAAAGAAAAGTAATACATGTTTTGAGACAAAATATATTTAAACAGATGTGTTTAAAAATGTGAACTTCCATTCAGGTTTATCAATCAGCATCACCCACACCAACACCTTGACTTGGGAACCTAAAGTCTGAAACTGCTGAAAACTGGAAGAGTGTCCCAATAAGGGATGTTTTTCCAGTGATAAAACTGGAAAGCATCATTACAATGCATGTCATTTTAACAGTACGTCAAGACTGCCAGTGAGGCTTGTCAATGTTTTATTTTAGTTGTTTAGGGATGGAGGAAAGAGATTAACATTAGTAATACATGTTTCCACTCAATCACCACACATTGATGTTTTTAAATATCTGGCACACGTCAGCATTTTTCTTATCCGTCTTTTCTCCAGGCTAACACTTTTGATACTATAACAAAATCATTTTAAAACGGAGTCTCGCTGCTGGTGGGGTATAGATGGCATCCCTGCAACTGGATTTCTTCTTTTTTTCCCTGCTATATGCACATCCAATTTAAATAGCATGTTTTAATTCTGCTCTGTAATCCTGTACAGCTGGGCCAACTGCAGTGACGGGTATTAACAAAGCCATCCAGCTGAACACCAGTCATGTTTGGACATAATAATAGTATGTTCCACCTTATTGTATCTTTGGTCTGAACATCTGTGCCTGAAGGGTCTAGTAAGGCACAAAGCTTGTAAACAGAAAACATGTGATCTCACCATGAATACAGCTTTCCAATGTAGTAATAAGAATAGTTTGGGATAAAGAGCTTTTATTGTTTCTTCATGTTTGGATCGTTATTGGCTCTGCCCTTGCGAAATGCTAACAAGGTGCTTTATGTATTATGTTAGGCTTTTTAATATTCAACTGGTGCTACCTAATCTATGCTGCATTGTGCACACAGTGTAATCTGGAATTTAACAGTCAGCACAACAGGACTGTAATTGTATAGTCAGCACAACAATAATTGTATGTAATCAAAGCATGAAAGTAAATCTCAAAGGAACTCTGAGCCGACCATGCAACATCCTTCCTGACCCATCTCCATTTTCATTCATCGCTTATTTTCATCTCCTCCTCAAAAAGGCAGCCTTTAGCATCTCAGTCCGATTTCTGTTGTCCTCCCCAGGGCATTGCTGTCTTCCCAGTCTTTCACCACCCTCCTAAAACTTGTCTCTTCAGAGCAAAATAAAACAAAACAACCTTCATCTTTTTTGTGCTGAAAATGTAGCCCAGGGAACTAAACTGAAGAACAAAAAATAAAGGTCTTCTGGGTTCTATTTCCAAAGTCACCATTTGGTCATCATATTACCCAAGTACTTGGAAAGTCACATTCTGGGACCTGTCGTCCCAAAAATAATAATAATAACTTTTCCAAACTCTGATTTCACCTGCATGTCAGCAATTCACTCTTTGTGCTTTTAAAATTAATGCAAGAAATGCCTTATGAATCAGACATCCCGTTCAGGTCCAGAGAGGGTTTGGGTTCAGAGCGGGGAAAGCAGTTTGAAGAAAGACAGGGAAAAGTATGACTTCTGCCCCTGACTAGAAGGAGGAGTTACGGAGGGCTTCACGTGCTGCTTGTGTACATGCAACAAAGGTCACAAAGAAACTATGTTCAATGACCTTTTACCCAGAAGAGAATGAAACTAAACCGTGTAGGACTGCTCCTGAAAACCTCTCCTCTGCCTATGAAAGTGGGACATTTCTAACCATGCTGTGCAGGGCAGTGCTTCGGACTTTTTTCATCTTTCTGTTCAAGTGGCAGCAAAGTCACAGAAGGTACAAAAGGACAAGGTTAGACGACGGAGGTAGAAGAGTCAAAAGGACTTGAATATCCAGCATTTTGCAAGCAAGCATCCAATGCCCCCCACACCCAAGTTCAACAAACTGCTCCGAAACTCGTTTAACATGGCTGCAGCTGCTGCTGCTTGGAGAGATTTCCCCAAACACCACAATAGTTGTGCATTATATTACTTCAACCTCCCTCCCCCAGAGCACTGGGATTAGAGAACCACCATACACTTGAATCAAAACCTAGGACTGCCAGTTACCGTTCAGGTTTGGACTTGGTAACATCTGAAGCACCTCCCGTTAGTAATAAACCTGCATGCCTATCGGTAGATTTTTTGTATCATGGTTCTCCAGTTCATTTTCTCCCTAACTTTTAAATTCTATTCCCGCTCCTTTGTCTGACCATTTGCTGTAAATTCTACACAACTGAAACACTCCTTCCCCACCTGTGCAATAAGGCCTTTTCTAACTTTTAGCTCTCTACTTTTGAAAACTCTGGCAAGCAAAGAATACTCACTAAATGATAACATTTGATCATGATTCACCTCTGGTAGCAAAAGAACAATAGGATGCAGTCACTTGCAGATGGGGAACCACTGTTTTACATTTCTGATTGAATTGACTAAAAACTCCCACAGAAAGGAGGAGTTTGCATTTCTAAATCCCTAGGTGGTAAAAGAAAAACACTTTATAATCCTGTGCTGTTAATAATACCCTATAGCTTACTATCTAACCGCTCTGCCCTTCAAGATGCCATCATTTCTTGCCTACAAAACGACACAATTGCTCAGTAGGATATCACCCATGCTGCACTGCAGAGAGATTCAACCGGTGTTATGGGCAGGCACATCACCACAAATTGTATATATAGATGTATTCTTGAAGGCTTTGTACGTATATATAGACTTCACCTAAAAAGGCTTGCAAAGTAGCTTTTAGATCACTTCCTGCTCTCAAGCTTGCAAGTAAAAAGACACCACTTGGGTTGGAGGTGGGGTGATGAGTAGATAAAACGAAAACATGAAAAACCGAACAGCAGTTCTTAACATTGTTCATTACTTAACGACCAGCTGTAATGGTTATAAAGCAGCTGGAAGTTGGTAGTCTTCTTCTCATAACCATCTGGGAAGCAGTCCAAAGAGCAGAAGAGTGGGAAAACAGCTACTGGTGCCTCTTAGCTGAGCCTATGGAGTAGCCAAGCTTTATCTCCCTCCACTACAAGCTGACGGAACAGGTGCTGCTAGATGACAGCAGCAGGATATGGAAAGCCCAATGAGCACAGCTAATGGGGGCTCTGGTCCTCTTCTCCGGCTCTTCACAGAATGTTCCATATTGGATTGTCAGGTTGAAATGTTCAAAAAAGAAAAGAAAAGAAAAGATTCACCAGCGATCTCTGAACAGTCTATATTTAGAGGCAACAGCATTAAATCTACACAATCTGTGCAAAAGAAAAGGGAGAAAGACGACATTTATTTGCTTATTTAAGCTCTGTCTTTCTGCCAAAAATACTGTTTGAATTGTTTTTTTGGTAAGTTCATTTGTCATTTTCAAGTGGCTCACAGCACTGATGAGTTCAAAAACATGCTCACTGGTGCTCAGCGTGGTTTCCAGATGCACTTGCTTTGTACAGTAAATTGAATTAGAACATCATTCTTTGATGGTGTACTACTACCTTTATCCTTTTCTAGCATAGGAGGCAATCACCCATGGTTGGTTTCATTAAAAGCATTGATTGGTATGTTTCTGTAAATCAGAAAATTAATGTTTTTACTTAGAACATACAGGCCCAAATCCTATTAGTCATATCCGCTGGCATAATGCAATTGGTGTGAATCTCGGTGATGAAGTGCTGCAAGTTTAATAGTTAGTGTAGGCATTTGTGGTTGCAGGCTGAGTCTTGTGACTCATTCCACAACAGCATATGCTTACATTAACTTCCCAAATTGCAGCAATTTGTTACCAGGATTTATGCTGATTGTATTGATCTCATACAAAAAAACACAAGAGGATTTAATTTACACTTTTATTTCATGTCACATATGCTGTCCCTAGGTGAAAATATGTGCGGAACAATGTACAGCTAGTTAGCCTGGTAACCAATCCAAAACACTATTCTTGAAGCTCTGGCTGCCACATGTCACGCTGATATAAAGTCCTTGAGATGTTGATTTAAGTCTTTTTTCTTTTCTTTTTATGCCTTGTTTAGCACGAATCCATAGGGAAGGGTGTGAATGTGCCACTGCTTCCAAAGGTGGGCAGATGGCCACCTCAGATGGGTTCCCTCCGCTTTGGAGAGCTGTGCTCCTGAGGTAACAGTGGCAGTGAGATGGTGCTGCACGTTTTCCACCCCAGTGTTGCGATGCCTGAGGCAACTGCCTCAGTGTGGCTAATCAGAGGACCATTTCTGACACCAACCCCCCACCCTATCCATGTTGAGTGAGGGGGCATTCTACTCATACCAGAGCCCTCCCATGATGTAAAGTGAGTCATCTGACTCAAGTAGCAGGTGCGGAGAGACACTGTTGACAGGTTTTGACTGTTCCTCATGAACTCTCTGGCTGTTTCCCTACATTGGAGGAGAGAGCTGTGTAGGCCCTCGGGTGCAGGGGAGGACACTGTCCCATCTCCAGTTTTTAAACCATGCTTCAACAATCTGTGCAGTTGGATTGGGAGTGCAACCTTGTTCTTTGTCTCAGACAGCTGGGTGCCATAGGCCAGGCTTCAGTCGCATTTGCTTGAATGCCAGCAGAAGCCCATGCCTTTCCTAGGGCTCCCAGTTGTGCAAAGGGCTTTACTGCCATTTTGATGAATGCTAGAAAGCCACCTGCAAGTCTCTCCATTCATCAGTGGAAGTCTGAGAATTTATGCTGGAAACCCAGCATACGTGAGGATATTGGGATACATGTACCCAGGCATGTTAGTTATGCATGTTTCTTCTATCCTGTTTCAGGCGTAACATATGAGTAGGGTTTTAATATCACTGCAAGGACCCAAGTAGTTGCTCCATTAGTTCTATGCAAACAGGAACAGAATGTGGAATGTTTTTTTTCCTTTTCTTTTCTGGACTACAATTCCCAGAAAGCTTCAGGATTCTGGGAACTGCAGTAAGAAAGACTGTCCTAAGCACAGTTCAATAAAACGTTGGGTTCAGATGGCAGCGCAGCCTTCCATGCTACATCACTTCTGAAACTGAAAGATATATCAATTATACTATGGCTAGGGATACAGCTGGAGAAAGACGGGGGAGGGGGGTTAATCCAAAAAAAAAAAAAATCCAGCTCAATATGTACAAAGTAAGTGTCCTTGGCAAATATGAAGTCACTGCTCGGAACCTAGCTGTTAGCGGTGTGATTGGGCCAGTGTTTATTATTTATTATGAAGTATTTGTTCCCAGGCATTAACAGGCCTTTTTTTTGCTTTTGCATATGCTAAAGAATGCCAGTAATTGCTTCCATGCCCAGTGCAATCCATCAAACCTCTGTGCCAAGGCCAATGCATGCAATGAGAGTCTGTTAGAACATCTTCTGTATTCATATCACAGGAAAGCTCTGATTTGATTCCATACCATGGGTTCTCCACTGACTACACAGACTGATCACCACTGTGTGAATTTCAAGGCTTTTGCCGTGTGTGTATCCAAGCATGCATTTCCAATGAATAGCCAATGTCCTTAACAGCCTTCAGAAGCCAAAATCTGATTTCACCTGTTTTAGTGTTTTTATTTTCATCATACATGATTTGGTACCTTTGTGTGTCTTCAGATTTCCCCAAATAATGATACCAAAAGCTGCTGTTGTTTCTATTTCTAATTAAGAAACTCAACTTTAATATTGGAATGCATTGTGTACATATGCTGTCATTGCACTGGAACTCAGCATTAAGAATGTGTGCAAATTCTTTATTTGTTTTAGAAGGAAGGTTTGGGTGGGCAAAGTGTTGCAAAGTTGTAGATTTTTTGGTTAAATTCCTCCAGCTACAGAGCAGAAGTATAAGGATTCACAGATCAGAATAGCTTCAAGTTCCCCAGAGCAGTCCATCCCTCTTTTCACTAACTGGCACTTGCAGTCTCAATAATTTACTCTGAGACATTAGTAGTAGCAAGAATAAAACATGTTTCATTTACTTGCAAATCAACAGATCAAACAGCAGACTGACAAACATGACTTCCTTCTTCTATCCTGTTTCAGGCATAACATACAAGTAGAGTTTTAATATCACTGATAAGGACTGCCTATTTGCTCCAACAGACTTGCTGCCTCCAACAGACAAGAGGTGGGGGGGACGAGACACTGAGCAGAGAGGCAGGACTCTCTTTGAATTCAGAGGCAGGGATGGAACAATTGGTTAGTGCCAGAGAGACTGACAGTCACACCAGCCCAGAAAGGTCCCTCCCAGCCATGCCTTCTGGAAGCAGCATGCAAGGCTGCAAAACTCCAACTCCAAGTGGGGTCCTGCAGATGTTGCTGGCCTGCAGCTCCCATCAGCTCTATTCCAGCCGCCATAGCCAGTGGGAATAAGAATGCCAAGGCTTGCCATCTAAGCTGGAGATCACAGGTTGCCCTAGTTTGAAGATATCATGGGCCTATTCCATGGGAAAGGGGGGGAGGGGGAATCCAACACCATCTTCCGCTGGCCACAACCTCACATATTTAGAATGTCATCAGAGGGTTTGGATTCACCTAGAACAATTCATTCTTGGTTCCATCCACTCAAAGATAACTTTTTCCATGAATGTGGAGACTTTGCAACTGGATTACTGATTCACCTCTGTGTATGCATGTGTGTATGCATGTGCACAGCTTGGAAAAGTTACTTTTTTTGGCTAGAACTTCTAGACCCCCTCAGCCAGTAGATCACTATGCAACAGAGAATGTGTAGTATTTCAAAATGGGGGGGGGGACACACTTGTACAGCCATATTTGATATAACAATGCAGCATGGGGTTCGTACGTCTTGTACATTTTTATGATTATTTATACAGTTTCAGCATGTGTGAATAGCTACCAATGATTCAGAACACCTTTCTGGACAGATGGTGTTTTGCATAATACAGTGGTCTCCACTGATACTTACTTAGGGCAAGAATCTAAATCTTTTTCCTCAAGTAAAATGGTTGTTGTAGAAAAAATGAATTTATTTAGCATTTGAAGCACAGTAAATTTTGTTCTGGAGAATTTTTCTTTTCAGTAGAGAAGACCACGTTATATAGTTTTATAAACCCTGTGAGCATCTATTGGATAGAAAACAAGCCATAACTATTGGTAACAAATGCCACCAGTGTTATCTGGAGCTTTCATATGTACTCCAAAGGCTGATTCTTCCTCTATCCAAGCACGTTACTCAAGTTTGGAAGTATTCTTAACATGCTGTGGTATAAAATGTGCCAAACACACTATTGTTGGGGCCATGCATTTTTCCCCTGTGAAAGAGCAGCAAAAACCTACCTCCCAAATTTGCTGGTTTGGAATCTCACCCTAATAATAATCCTTCAAGTTTAAGAACTCTGATAACATCATGCAGTGATGAACTCTTTTCCATTTAAATCACAATACTTAAAATGTATTCAATTTCGCTAGATTGGAAAGTGGTCTTTCACTCACAGGACTGGAGGAAGATGTTCAGAAGGCTTCAGCTTCTAATGTCCTTGAAGTTCTGCATCAGTCTCTACAGGGGTGGGGAGATGTTCCCTGTGTTCAGTGCCACTTTTTTAAACATTTTTCCTGGTTGCTTTCTAACTTCCCATCAGTGGGTGTTTTTTAAGTTATGCTTATCTGTGACATTATGTAATGGGACAACCCTCTCCACTATGCAGTCCAGATAACACTCTCAACCGCAGTTTTTTTTGTTTTTTTTTTTTTTGAAAAGACAAGAATAAACTTAACTTTCAGCTTCAAGCAGATAAGCTTGAATGCCTCTGAAACAATATCCAGAATGGGCACATTAAGGTTCTTTTAATCGAAGTAGCTAATAGTCAACCCTTGATTATAGCCATGCTTGTGAGAACCTGTGTGGATAAAAGGAAAGAACTGGAGGCAGGGGTCTGGGAGAAACATGGAAATAAGGCTGGAGTGATTAAAAAAGGAGAGTTAATCTTCCCCAGTTGTTGCTGAAATTCTGGAATCAGCCAGTTGTTAATCTACATTGCTTTACAGCTGAACAGGAAACCATGCTGGTGAACAAATTGGATCTAAGTAAACCAAATGCTTTAAATGCTGGCATTTCTGCTCAGACAGGTAGGAAAAGTAAAAGGCCTTTTACAAAGGACACCAAAGTTCCTTTCATGATAGCCCCTTTATCTGGCATTGCCGTCCTTCGTTTGTTCCTCTTTAACAAGAGATGCAGACAATACTATTAATGGTATTATTCTTAAAAGTGTTTTTTTCTGTTGTACTCCAGAGCAGGGCAGCCTTGATTTGTGCTTTTGATGATCTTGTTTTAACTGTTATTCCAGGCTTCAAGGGTGACTGTCCATGCTTTGCTATGACCACAAAAGAAGCAGGACTTTAAGCACCACTTCTGGGTACCTGAGGACAGATTCCCTTCCTCCACCCAGCCTGCTACTATCTCATACGTGGACTGCACCATTAATGCTCAGAGAGAAGCATTTGGACTCATATTTCCTATAGAGCAGGGCAGGCAAAATGTGACTTCTGCAGCTCTCCCACAAGGCACTCAAGAGCTCCCCATGGGCTAGCCAATCCAAAAACTTTTTTATAGTTTTAAAAAAGCTATTTCCCACTCATGGAAATATCCAGGAGTATCCTTTTTAGGTCTAGGTTGTTTGGTGGGTTATCTAAGGTCAACACTACCATACATACACCTGAAAGTGGTGGTCCAGGAAATCCATACCTCACACCCATTTCCAGACATGTTTAGGTCTGGTGCTTCCTATGACAGGTCCTGGATATGAGAAATTGGTTGCGAAGCTGTCAAAGTAGCAGTTAGGTGAACCCAATGGAGTCCTCTTTCCTATAAGGTGTTTCCTCTTCTATTCTCTACTGTCAGAGCAACCTAGCAATCCACCTCCGTGTGGCCTTACTTGGGAGTAATTATTTTATTTTATTTTATTTATTTTATTTTATTGGATTTCTACCCCGCCCATCTAGACCAAAGGTCTACTCTGGGCAGCAACTCTGCTGGATTTTGAATAAATGACTGGCCTAGGTGAATGAATTATACCTCTGCTATGAAGAAGACATCACTAATAAGCTTGCAGACAGAACAGTAGAACTCCACATTGCAGTACTTTTACTGAAAGTCATTGTTCTGCCCTAACTGAGTATTCTATTTTGTGTTAATTTCCTTGGGGTTTTCACCATAACTAGCTTACTTTTCTTGTATGGGTCTGCTACCATGTAATCATGCCAGACTCTCTTGCCACATTTGATTAGTTGTCCTTTGCTGATTTTCTCACTTTCAATTTTTTTCTAAAAGAGATTACAAAAGGAAGTTATTGGGAGGATTTTTCTGAGTATTTATTTATGTATCTATTTTGCATTTTTCATATCTTGGTACTTTATTGCAAAAATTCTGTGGGTGATTTTTACACAAAACATTCCTATTTTGCATTTTAAAAACCTTGTATTACACATTATTTGCCCAAACCTCACAAATTTTGCTTTATTGCTAATAAAAACAATGATTTTGTGCAGGTGCAAGAAAGTCAGGCAGCAGTTGACCATTTTTTTCAGTGGGACATGTCCATATGTCAAGACACACTTTTTTGTGAAGGACAAAGAAAATAATAGTGTGCATGAGAGTGTTGCTTCAGCTGTTCTCACTACCGTCTGGAGGACATGGTCTTCCATTGCTTTTTTGTCTCAATCCAACCTAATGGATTAGGACTTGGGAGATTTAGGTTTGAATCCCCACTCAGCCATGGAAACTCATAGGGGACATTGCTAAAATCATGCCTTAAACATCTCACCTACTTTTAAAACCCTATTAGGGTCATCATAGGTTGGATGCAACGTGGCACACAACAGACACAACCCTTCATCCTTTCTTTGTCTTCCTTATTCAAGAATAAAGTTGAAGATTTAATTTGCCTTGGAAGTATGGTAGGATGTGAATCAAGGTGTCTGGCTAAACACACAGTAAGCAATGGATGCAATCACGTTAGTGTTTGCTTAATGTCTATGTAACCTGCCACAGCTAATTGTAGCTAATTGACAAGATGCTGGAATGCATCCTGTTTGCACAATCAGGCAAGCCCCACTTTTGGGACAGTGATTTCCATCTCCCACAAAAAGCAATAAGAGCTTTGACCATTACAGCTTTATAACATATGATGCAAAGACACTGCGAAAGTCAAAACTATATTTAAAGGACCATATGCTTGGATTGCGAGAAAGACGTCTGGAAGGATCAACCCATTTCAGAAGTCCTATATCACTGGCAGCAACATTGATAAATTGGCTTTATTAATCTAGTATCAGTGAAAATGTGCCAGACTGGTAATTTACCATTCTCCTTTACCTTCTTTTCTCACAATGCTTGAAATATGGGCTGTATTATGGTGGTAATTAATTCTGCATAGATCAGAATTGTGGCCACCTTTTTTCCTCCACTTAATATTAAGCAAATTCTTAGTTCAAGGACTTCTGAAATGTAGAGTGATGGTGTGTCTGTGTGGTCTCCACAGGCTCTTTGACATTTGATGGATTGTAGTGCCTGTGCTAAAGTCCTCACCTGTGGGGAAAAATAAATCAAGAGGGTGAGAAGAAAACCCTGCAAAAATAAGAAAACAAAAATACGTACACTGCTACATAAAAAACAAAGAAGCATGTTTAGGAGAAATTGAAAATAAACTATGTGAAAATGTGTCTGAAATATGACAAAGAAACACTAGTGTCCTATTCCTAGTTCCAACTACTGAAACTGAATCAATTACTGAATGTTGAGTCAACACTGGTGCAAATCCCACTGTGTCAATGGGTTTACTCTAGTTTGGACTAGCAATAGAATATTGGCCAAAATCTTTGTGGGTTTTGTTGTTGTTGTTTTAGCTACAGATTCATTTTCCTAAAGAAACTGTGCTAGTACTAGTGACAGACTAGTGCTAAGTAACAGCAGGATTCCTTGGAAATTCTCTGAAAATTTGTCTCTAAAGAAGTTTTCATGCATCCGTGAATAGATTGCTCCCAAGCAGTCTCTGTAACAATGTACCCTGATCAAATGAATTGCACCAGATGGTACTGAAGCCTGCCACATGTCAGTCTAGATGGGAAGGAGGAGCAGGGAGAGAAAATCTGGTCCCCTGTTCTGCCTCTCAAACATCTAACCAGAAGGACATCAAGGAGTATCTTGCAAAGGATGTTGCAGGATCTCCCTGTTCAATGATACCCTCAGAGTGGGAGATCTGGCTCTGTGGTCTTCCTCTGTGAGATCTGGAGCTGGTACCATGCTAATATTGAAGCTCTACCATCAGAGATGACTAAAAGGAGGTTTTCTGGGGATATTCCACGAGAGGCTGTGAATCTTCAGGATCCAAAGCCCGCCAGCACCTCCCAACCCAGGAATAACTATGCCAGCCCTGGTGCAGAACTTGGAGATATCATTTCGGGACTGAAACTTCCCAAATACCTCAGGTCATATATATTCCCAAATACCTCCACCAAGATGATTATGCTGGCTAGGAAATTCTGGGAGCTATACTCTGAAAAGAAAAAGAAAAAAAGGAACTCCTCTACTCTGTACTGGTGCAATTTATTCTCCTCCCATTGTAATTGGAGGAATTGGGTCTGCTAAAGAAAGGATGGAAATCCAGCAACCAAAGAAAGAAACATAAGGCCCATAAGGTATAGGAAAAGGCAGTTCCTGCAACTTCAAACCTCTCTCTCTCTCTCTCTCCATCCCCCACCCCATAATATTGCTCTTCCTAAGTAGTAATTGTGTAAGCTCCGTATCACACAATAGTTACTTGTCACCATGGCCTACACAACAGGACCCAGACCAAACAATGTAGATAAAACCTACATTTAAATTGGTTCCCTGACTCTTTTTGAAACATGTTCTCTGCGTTTCTTCTGCTTGTTCCTTTAATAAAACATGGAAGGGAGCAGGGAGGGAGGGGAAAGACGAGGAAGTGCAAAAATTGATTATTATACAATTCTCATCATGCCTAGAGCAAAAAAAAAAAAGGTGGGCACAACTATTATAAACAAGAGAAGAACTGACGGACGTTCTGTGGGATCCTTGTCTAACAGCTTGTTCACACATTACATTTATAGTTCCAGAGAGTGATATGAGCATGGCCGGATTATTTATGGTGCACCTGCTGCAAATCCTGCAGGGCCCTTCTACAGCTCCATACTCACACACACATACTCCCTTCTTACATTGTGCGCTGGATCTGGGCTGAATACAATCTAGGAGGGGGACATACTGTAGATTTCTCTCCCAGCCGTCTCTCCAAGATCAGTAGCATCCACCCTCCACCCTCTCCCTTTTTCTGGGATGTGGAAGGAATGAAAAGTGAAGACCTTTTGGGGAATTCAGTAGAAGGATTGATCTTAACCCAAGGCTAGGCCTGCTGGCTTGCATCCTAATTCTCACATGTGGAAACTAAGGGTGTGATTACTGCTTGTGGAGCAGTCCAATGTGATCCCCCCCCCAAGTGATGACACAATGCACGGGGGAAAGTGCTCCAGCCCTACCCCAGTCTATCCCAAAGCTGGACCTTTTTGGTTCAGCTGTAGGCCTTCTATTTTGGGGGGCCAAGCTGGAGCGATTCCCTGGCAGACAGAAAGGTCACTTTGAGGAAGATTGCTCCCATTAAAATGGCCCTTTCTGGTGCAATCAGGCACACACCTTTGCTGATTAAACCCTCAGTCTGAAGAAGAGAGAAGTATCTCAAGGTGTAGGATCCCCCCATTATTGGCAAGCCTGATTTTTTTTTTAGAGCTCCTGAACTGTGTGGAGAGACCCCACACAAAGACAAAAAAAGAGTTATCTCCTCTTCAAAAGTGCAAGTACGGACAGGGAAGGAGCTCTCCGTCTCCCTCTGCTCACTGATGATAAAGGCTATAGTGTCACACCAGCTAGGAACACACGCAGGGGCTGTTCCCCTTCCCCAGCCTGGCAGGTGCTAATTTCAAGCCTAAGGAAACTCCTCTCAAGCCAATATAGCCACCGAGCACAAACCACTGAAAGACAAACCGGGGGGGGGGGGAGAGAGGGAGATGAGTGTATGTTTCTTGCTTTGCTCTCCCATCTACTCCTGGATACTTTGTCCCTCTCTCCAAGTAGGGCTGCTTAGCTGTCAGCAAAGCAGGCAGGCAGGTGACAACGTCTCACCCTTGTCCAGCATTAAAGCAGCCAGAAGAAGAATGTAGAATCCTTTGTTTGGGTAGGAAGAGACAGATATAATAAGGAAGTCTATTTACTTCTCATTATATCATGGAAGGCTTATATTGGAAGGGTTTGGGAATTATGACTCTCTGGCCTTCCCACCAGAAAGGTGGGACCAGATTGAGGAGCAGGCTGACAAATGAGCCCCTGAGTAAGGGAAGGAAGGTGATTGCACATATTTATAATAACAAACAAAACCAAGATGGGCTTAATAGTTGACAAGCACACAGAGCTTTCAGACAAATGCTAAGATTGGCACTCCAGTGGGGGAGTTCATGGAGTGATCCTTGTTTTGGAACTGCTTTGGGGCCCCAATCCCCTTAATTAGAGAGACTGGATGAACTCCTTCACATGTCAAAAGTGCAAAATTACAAGGCCACAGGGCAATATGACTCCAATGTTCCCAACTAGACACATCCTCTTGGTGATGGTTGCCATAGACACACATATTAGTGTTACTGGCACATAGGTCCTTCATAGGAGGGGGATCATGTGCATGGTTCCCCAAACTGCTTGTGAGTGTCTTTACCATGTGAGGTAATTCACAAGCATGTCATCTTCATTTCTCTCCCATGAAATGTATGACTTCTCCACAGAGTTTTCACATCCTGTTCACATTCAAATCCATTGCTGCATTTAAAAACATATGAAGAATAATGCTGGACCAGACCAAAAACCAATATAGTCCAGCTTTCTGTTTACACAGCAACCAAGCACTTGTCTGTGGGATAGAAACAGCTGAAAACTGAAACTACACATTCTGCATGTAGACACAAATTAGATTTGTAATACAAGCACAAGTTACTCAGTTAAACATACGATGCTACACAGCATCTACTCATAAACAAATTGTTACATACACACAAGCCATGATTATTTATTACCAAGTGCTAGAGACACCAAATCCCGGAGTGAGCCAGCTTTGTGACAGGTGAGTAACTTTGTGAAAGCTGAGTTAAACTAAGGTGGTTGACTCCAGATTGTGAGCCATTCATCTGTAGTCATTCAGCATGGGAAAAAGTCTTTTGTCAAAGTACCACAGGGAAACAGCAAGTTATTTGAGCTGAAACCACAGCAACAGATAAGGTCTCTTGATATCGGCTGCCACCTACTGGTCATTTTAGGCCTTAACAGTCTTACTAATGTGAGAGCAAAGTGGAAGCTTTGGATAGATTATTCTTTGTTACCCTACGTAGTATTGGAGAAACCCGGTTGCAAGCAAGGAGGATGGAAGAGAAAGAGAGGGTGTGAAGGAGTGAGAACTTGCCAACAGGCTCACCTAAACCACTTCTTCCCCCCCCCCCCCCCCGCCGCAATCAGTGTGCAGAGAATGTTGGACACGGACTCAGGACATCCAGGCTCTATGGAGTCATAAAACTCGTTGTTGGTGCTGTTGCTGTTTAGACTTACATACCACCCCATAGTGCTAAGGCATTGGATGATCTTAGGCTACTCTTTCCGCTTGACCTACCTTATAGAGTTGTTGTCAGGATGAAGCAGAGACGAGTGGTATGTTTCCTGGCTTGCACGGGGGGAAGACTGGTGTAAATGTAACCAACATAATAGACATAAAATGTGCAGAGGGAGTAGAAGCCAGTTCAGCTAAAGCAGCAAACCCCCCTCCTTCTCAGACCCCAAAACTCCACACTGAAGGCCCATGGGCACTCATAAAGCCACCGGAGCTTCGTCCTGTTGGTGAGAGGTACGCACTACCAGCCTTGCACAAGCAACAACATGCTGACCGAGACCATGGAAGTACAGGGAGATCATTAGGGTCCTTTGTGGTGTGTTCTTCCCTGTCATGTCTGATCTATTGCATCCTTGCTTGGATATATTTATCTCCTCTCTTTTCTCTGATGGGCTCATGGCAGCATCCATGACTCTTCTCCTCTCCATTTTATCCCTTTGGGTCTGAGAGTGTATGACTAGCCCAGTGTAACGCAGTCAACTTCATGGCTAAGCGGGGATTCAAGACAAGGTCTCCCAAACCCTAGTCCAGCACTCTGATTACAACTCCACCTTGCCTCTCCTAGTTGAGTATTGATTGGAAGCAACCACAAGTGCCTACAGTGGAAGAGTGGGAAAGAAATATGTAGCAAGAGACCCTAATGAATAAAACCATTTACAAATTATGAAAAGCTATATGACTTTTTAAAAGAAAGTTGGGATCCATTTATAGAATAGGAATAATATGCATGGATATCACAGAAGGTGCTAAATTTCTTCTAACAACAGATATGATGCTTTGTAAAGATTTTATCTTTAGTGATTATTCTGTTATAATTTTAATTTGTTTTGTAAGTATTGAGTTGATTAGTCACAGGGGTGTTCTTTAGTTGCATTCACTGGATCCTGGATTTTAGCTCTGCTGAGGTTATTTTAAATCTTGTTTCTCTAATTATAGAATTGTGAGAGGCAGGAAGAGAGACCCTCATTACATCCATAGGCAGGCAAGCGATGTTATATAATGAGCGAGCCTAAAATCAGAACATGGCTTGCCATTTAGACATTACAGGCTCCACGTAGCCATGGGAGCAGTGAAAAAGAATTTAGCTGCTCAGTGATAAGAAGCAAATGTTTTCCCCCATGCATCGAATCTCATATTGACTGCATGCAGAGATACTCCTGCATTTCGATATCGCTCTTAGCTGTTTTCTGGGTGAAAAGAGAATATGCATGACATGACAGGACTTGATAATGAAAAGAAGTTAATCTCAAGTCAGGCTCTCAGGCAGAGTGCCTTCCCTGTCAAACTCAATAAGCATTTTACATGTGTGTGTGTGTGTGTGTGTGTGTGTGTGTGTGTGTGTGTGTGTGTGTGCGCGTTTCTTGACCAATCTGTAGAAAATTATTTTCACTGTTGCAATATGACATAACCTTTCTGCATCAGTTTTACAGAGATTCCTTCACAACGCTGTCACAGGGCCAAATGACATCTTGCATGTAATTTCTGTGTTTCTCTACTTCCAATCCTTTTTATTTTTACAGAAATTCAGTCTCTCAGCCCTTTCCTTTCCTATTGCTCAGTATCTCCATCCTCAGATCCCTTTTTTTTTTTTTTTCCTTCAGAGGGAAACATGGCAGGACTTGTTTAGGGCCAGAATGCTTTTAGTTATACCCAGCAGCATAACTCTGTCAGCATAAATTTCAGCTCTAGATTGTCGTTGCTGTCATGTACCAGTTGAATGACTCAGCCCATGACAGTGCATGCCTATGTTGATTTGTTGATTTGCAGCAATTTACACTTGAAATTTATGTCAGTGAAAATGTCAATTCACTTCCAACCATTATGCATTTCCCTGCCAATGGGAAATCAGCTTAGATGAGCAGTTCTGAACGCACATTCTGAAGAGTTAAGCAGCTCTACCTTGCTTCCACTGCTTTCCATTCTCAACTGCAATGTCCAAGGCTGATTTTTAAACTGTTCTTAATAATGAAATATGAAACTGCAAGTAACCAATAAGAGCTGTTGTGGTATAGTGGTTAAAATATTGGACTCAGGAGATTTGGGTTCAGATTGCCACCTGGCCATAGCACCTACCTGTGGGTGGCGGTGATAAATATACTGACTTTGAATATCTCACATACTTTGAAAACCCTATTAAGGGCACCATAGGTTGGAAGGGACTTTATGGAAAATAACATATGCAATGAGCTACTTTCTCAGTTTTGTCATGGGATACTTCACTTCTTGTTCCCAAAGTAATCCACCTATAAAATGATAATAGTTACTGCTCGTATATAGTTTAAGGAAAGCACAGCACTTAGGGAAAAGACTGGGGACCTATGTTGAAATATATTTTGTAAGTCCATCTCATTTAAATAACTTACATATCAGATTGTTATATTTACACATACAGCAGTTCAATCTCACAACCAGAGAAAAGCCACGTGCAAGTAGTGCAATACTAGTCATCTCTAACTCTATTTTAAAAATATATGAAGTAACTAGTCCCATGAACAAAGAATATAGTTTTATACTGGATAGAATCCTGTTGATGCAGCCCTGAATGCATAAGGCTGATGATGTCATCAGTCACAGCCTTTTATCTTTAATTAAAAGTTTTCTATTCCTCCTCCCTAAGGAGCCTCAGTTAACCTGGGGAAGCCTTTGGGGGCAGAGACTTTAATGTCTGAAAATCAACATTGCTGGTTCCAGTCCAAGAAATGGGACCAGTGGTGGGGATTTTTTGACATTAAAAATCTCCCTTCCCCCTACCAAGGCTCTCAATGTCTTCTCCAGGTTGAAAAGGATCCCTAGGGAGCCTCACAACCTAAAACAGGGTTAGGGTACATTTAATTAAGGGCCATGGCTGATGGCATCATCAGTCTTACGTGCCTGCAGAATACTAGCCATTATGTTACCTTTGTCTGGATAAGAAACGGCAACTTCCAAAAGAAAGAAAAATGCCAGAATTTCAAGAATTTCATGAACTGGCTATTTGAGCTTTGGTAGTGTTCTTCTTTATTCTTCTGATACTGTGATTACATATTCAGAATTTATTTATTTTTACTTTCTGTGATTGTTTTATGATCACTTGGTCTTTGTTAACAAATATTAAAGAACTTTTGTTGTTTAAAAATATATGTAGAATAGAATCAACTCACAGTGCTTTGACATTTTGTACTTTATAGACATATATTTGACTTAGTTATGTTAGTATATCAACCTTAAACTTGACAGACATAATTACTCTAACAGACCTATCTCATTTAGCAGCTCAGCGTATTGGTCCTATCTGATATCGCATCCTAACACTATCACATATTTGGCCCTTTCTGCCTAAACTATCACATATTTGACCCTATCTGACAGACTGCTAACCGCCACTTGCGTTATATATCTATCTGGCTGATGCCAGACAGATTCTGATTGGTCAGAATGCTTCACTGTGCAAATATCACATTCTAGTCCTTCTCATACAAGCACACACACACACACACACACAATGTGTTGTACAATTACATTTTCCAAAAGTCTGCTTCATACATCAAATAACGTGCTTACATGAATGAACTCAAGTCATCTAACAGTCAGAAAATTCTGTCACCCAATATCACATCAAACTCCATACTTTTCAGCGGAGCTGGCTCACAATGTTTACCTGGAAGTTTACAGTCTCACATGACACAGTCTAAATATGAACTAGGTCGCCTCTTCGGTCAGAATCGCTTCAAAGGCTTTTATCTTCTTTTCTGAGCCACACAACTCTGCTAAGTCAAGTGCAGTTGTTCCAAATTAATCAAGGCCACAGCAGGCCAGGTCAGGGATTTTTTCCCCCTGCAGTATAACGGCCTTTTAACTGTTTCTCACAAAATGTGGCCGTTATTGCTCACTTACATGTTATTATGCCTGTAGCAAAGTGCAAGTTCTAAAGTACCAGATGGCAGCTCGGTTTCACACCAGGGGGGCAGTAAAAGACTTGCACATAGAGAGGCATAGAGTGAGAACGAGAGGAGTCATGATGAACCTGCAAATGGAACGTGGATTATCTTCAGAAACAGTGTTAAATTCTACAAAGTCGATTCATGTTGTTTATTTTGTCCTTCTGTGTGTTGTTCTCTCAGCCTAGAAAGGAAGAACAAAAGCTTGCTTTGCAGCATGAAACTTGTACATTATTGTTTGCAGTGCGATGCTTCTGGTCAAAAAATAGTCCAATTATCTTAACATGTTAATTTGTTTCTAATTTTACTTATATTTCATATATAGCATGTCCATAATTTTAAAACGTGCAATGCTCTGATGAAATAAAGAAAGAAAGAACATCACTAAACCTTGTCCGCAGCAAAGCATCTCGGCTCGGTCACCTTTTCAGCAACGTAGATGGACAAAAGATTCCAGATAGCATAAGGTTCCAGCAGCTGTTCAGTCCACCTCTTTTGAATGGGAGCCACACTCTCCTAATACATGGTGGTGGTGGTGCTGGGCTTGCCACTAAAATGAATGGAGTTGGAAACATCTCTGAAAGAAGCTGAGCACTCACAGCTGCTTCTCCTGGTTTACGGCTTCTTTCAGTCAAACAAGAGGCTGAAAGAATATGGGCTCAAAAGCCTGAATAATTATTACAATTTGAATAGAGATACAGTACATCTCATTGTAGCTGTAAAAACTGTGCATCCAGATGTCTTCTGAGCAGATCTTTGCAATAACATTACATTTAAGGCCTTCATGTTAAAATTATTCCTTCTTGTGTCCCTGTCCAGTAAGGTCACTTACTGCCTATATATCGCTGGTCCATTCCAGCACCATGAGGCCTCACCTTTTTCAAACAACTACATTTAGCATGGTCACTATGATGCAAGCAGGCAAAGATGGGCTTGTTTATGGATTCACGTGTTTTAAAGATGTCTGTCCTGGCTTATAAAATCCTAATTGGCCTGCAAAATGATCTTTTTCTGCCCGTCAAAACATGTTGGAAAAAAGTGGTGGCAAAAGTCAAGGAGGATCATCCAGCCTTCTTAGGAAGGTCAGTCTGACACTTCTAGAAGTACAGCTCTTCAATTCTAAGACTTATTATGGCCTTATTCAAACAAGGAAACATGGAGGAGTTATATGGTGGAAGAATGAACACTGGAGATTAGGAATTTGGCTTGCTTCACTCAGCTACATTTCTAAAGGCAGCAGGTAAGTGCAAATTACAGTGAATAATCTGAGAATCTTCACAGATATACAGTGAATAATCCATTTGGAGGTGTTTTCTTTTTCCTAAAAAGACAAGGAGAGGGGAAGGACAAAATCATTTGCATTACACAAACAAGCACCTGTTAAGTAGCTTGACCTCCCGCTAATGATAAGGTTTTCAAGCTGGTTTTTGCAGATAGAGTCTGGCCAATACATCACATTCAGAGCTCATTAAAAAGTTGATTAATGGCAACTCTCTTTCTGGCAAAGCAATGTCACATTTATAGCACCAAATTTTTTAAAAAGCAAATTAATCAGAGAAAGCAATCCCTTTCATCTGATAAATGATACATAGTCATTTGACAGCAATATTTCTCTACAGGCCTGACAAAATGTTCTTTTTGGCATAAAAGTACACCAAAGCTACAATACCACATGGCTAAGAAGTCAACTTCGTTTTCCATCTTGTCAGTGGCTGTGCTAGTCTGCTTGCATAAATACACTATATTAGTGACGCATGGACCACATACAGCTCTATTCTTGATTACTACCAAGGATCCACCTACTATGGCTGCCAAATTTACCACAGTGCAGTAAAAACTGGCTTCTCCTTCCCTTCAAAACAAGATGTATAGAACACACACCACTTGTTCCCCAGGCAAACAGTGCTCTGGGCCAAAACTACACTCTCTGGAAAAAAACCAGAGCAATTCTGCAGCAACTTCTGTCACAGCACATGATGCCAAACTATACTGGGGTTCAAAATGTCGCCCAAGCCTGTTCTTTTCTCCTCCAGTTTTTACATATGTAATGAAATTTTGTGTGTTCAGAAACTTCAGTGGGTCCAAAACACGGCAGCCAGATTTCTAACTGGGGCTAGTTACAGGGAACATGTAACTCTTCTGTTATAGCAGCTCCACTGGCTGCTGATCTGTTTCTGGGCACAATCTGAAGTGCTGGTTTTAACCTATAAAGCCCTAAATGGCTTGGGTTCAAGCCGTCTCAAGGACCATGTCTCCCTTTATGAACCTCCTTGAGTGTTAAGATAATCAGGAGAGGCCTTTCTCTTAGTCCCACCCCATTTGGTGGGGACACAGGAGAGAGCCTTCTCTGTGGCTGCTCCCAGACTTGGGAACTCCCTCCCACAGGAGACCATGCTGGCCCCATCTCTACTGTCCTTTCTCTTCAGGGAGGCTTTACTTTAGTGACTGACTGCCTGAGTGAGGTTTTAAATGGATGGTTGGGCCTTAATGTGGGGTTCCTGCAAGCCCACACCTTCCTTAAAATCAGTGTCTGCAATTAAGGCACCGGAATCTGCTTCAAATTTCACCCCAACAGGTTTATTAAGTAACGGAACTTTTGGTGATTCATCTTTTACAACATTGTTATCCAAGATAACAGCTCTTGGCATAGAATAACCTCAATTAACCATGTCAACCTGTCCTTCTTGAGTCTTCCCATAATGAGGGAACAGCAACAGCGTCTCATTCCCAAACAGCGGGATTGTAGTTTGGTGACCTAGGATCCCTGATGGAAGGCCCACCCAATATTGGGCTCCCAAACTCTCTTGCCTGGGTCCTTGCAGTGTCTGGTGGGACATTGTTTCATCCCAGGCGTGATCCCATGGGAAGACTGGCACTTTCAGTTCTCCCTATTTTGGGCTTCTCAGCTAAAATATTCTCTTTCCTTTCTTCTTCTCTCTGGCTCCTCCATCTCACCCCAATAAGGGGGTTTCCAAACTTTCTTCTTTTTCCATTCCTCCATGACCACCTCCCTCGGGACTCTCAGGGCAACCCACTTCCTTGTCCATGGGTCTTCCTTCACTGTCTCTTCCCAGCTGTCTTCCACCTCCCTTTCCCCTTCCATTCTTCCCCAGCACTCCACTGCCCCTGCACTCTCCACCCCTCCCTCTTTATAGCCCTCCTTTCCCACCAAACTCTCTTCTCCTAACGGTTCCCTCTTCCCAGGTCTTTTCGAGTTTCTGATTTCAGATCTGTTAATGCTGCTCCCAAGTCAATCAAGTCCGATTCAGTTCTGGAAGTCTTCTCAGGCAGGTGGAGGGCAGACGGCACACCTTCTCTTGCAATGTCCACCTCACACTTACTGTTTTGAATGTGCTTTTGGTGTTGCTTTGGTACCATCTTTTAGCGTGGTATTTGTTTGATTGTATTTGTACACTTACTGTTTTTAGCTTTAAGTATTGTCTTTTTAAATGATGTAAGCTGTCTTCGGTCCTTTCTAAGGAGAAATGCGGGGAGGTTAAATAAATAAATAAATAAATTTCGGGTGCCACAGAACTGCCTCTTTTTCCTCCACCAGTTCTCCACCCACCCCTTCCCCATCTTCCCTATTCAGTACCCCCTTGTTCCTCCCTCAACCACCATCATGTCTCTCCCCCCCCCTTTGGTGCTTCTGTGACACACAGAGAGAACCAATTCTCTTTTTTTAACTTGCATTTAAAATTGCACATCCAAAGATGCACATAAACAACTTTTTTAAAAATAAAAAAATGAGGGACGGGGAGCAGGGCACAACATTCCTGTCATGTCTCCCATGCCCAGACCCTTGACCTGCCCATGGCGACTGCAGTTATGCTGGATTAAAACATAGAAAGAAGTGCTGCTACTTGGTACAAGAGGGGTTTGCACTTGTTTACAGCAGATACATTTCCCCCAGTTTATTGCTGGGGTGTAATTTCAGTCCTGGAAACCCCTCCCCTCCATTCTTTTAGCCATATAAACAAGGCAACTTCAAATAGTGCAAGATCTCATGAAAATAGTTCTTCCTGCAAGCGAGAGGCACAGGGCCGCTGACCTATGGTCCTTCCTCACATTTATCTGTACCCTCTCATTCATGCAGCCTGTGTGACAATGCTCCCATCTCTATGTCACATAGTATTTATTTGTTGTTTGCAGTCGGCATCTGGCACTCATGCCTTTTAGTTATACCTGTTGGACCCAACGACAATTTACTGTCTCCTGTCACTTGGCTGCTGATTTTCATTGTCCTGCATGACAGTTTGAAACAGACCTGCCTGTTCCATGGGGAATAAAGTGGCAGACATTTTAGTCATGCCAATTAATATAGTTTGAGGCTAATGGCAGCAGGACAATAAATCTGTTGGGTTTTTTAAAAAAAACTGTTTCTTTCTTCAGACATTGCTCTCATTTTATGGTTTAGCCTGAATGATTGACTCGCCTGAGGAAAAGACTGAGAAACATAATTGCCTGGTTTCTTCCAAGTCAGACCACTGTTCTGTTCTGCCAGGGCTGACACAAAGCGCTCCCTATCCATACTGCACACAGAAGCCAACTAAATCTTACTTTTAAGCCCAAATGCCTGTAACAAGTAGTCTCAACCAGTAGAAAGTAACAAAGAGAAACAAAGCCAGGGAGTTCTATCCACAAAGCTCACACTGAAATAAATCCGTTAGTCTTCAAAATGCCACAATATTTTGCTTTTTTTTTCTTCTCTTCCCCCTCTCTACCATACTTCTTCAATTTTTACAACCAGTCTACATATCTCTTGAGCTCCACCTTTCTAAGAAACCACTTGCTGATATGTAGGTTGTTATTTTTAGGATCTAATTCTTTCCTGCTTCTTCTCCAGGAGACTGTTGCTCTTGCTTTGCCTCAGAAGGAGGCAACCATTTGTTTCCATAATGGCTGAAAGCATACCCCCAAACTCATTACAGTAAGTTCCAAGGGCTTTTGCAAACTTTCGTATAATTTCTCTTGTGATCTGTCTTTGAATGGATTTCAAAAAATGAATGTCAGCTTCTTTTTTCTAATTACCTGCCTCCAAAGTATGTTTTTTTTCCAGTAGAGACAAACTCAATACCAAAATGCTTCTACAGATAACCAGTATTTGCCAATACACCATAATTCAGGCAGCATGCGTCCAAGGCAGGTCATGGGTCATATATAAGTCTGTCCCACAACAGAGGGCAACAGCTGGGGAGTTTGTAGGGAACTGATACCGGATAGAAATGAAACTGCATGAGAGAGAGAGACAGACAGAGAGAGAGAGAGAGAGAGAAGACACAGGCTCTCACCAAGCCTAACCCTGAAACATTCACACCTAACCAAGAATTATTTATGGCTGATATAGAATAACAATGTAGCTCTTCTCCCTGGCCCAACCACCTTTTGATGTAACAGATGGCCCACCATTGGAATGCTTGTAGGAAGAAGCTAGCAATGATTGTTGTAACATTCACAAGTGATTCACAGTATGGGAGCTGGAGAATGAAGGCCATATATCAGGGCCCAGGAAGAAAACACATAAACATACCAATAGATAAGGGGAAATAGACACTCTTGCCCCCCCCCCCCCGACTTTCAGGCGCATCGTGGGCATAGGTCGAGGAAAGATGGGGGCACAATATGCATATTCACAAATGACCAATAGATTAGCGTAGTTGGCATCATTTGCCCAATGAGGGACTGGATCCAAAGCTGGGGTACAAGTGACCAATAGAATTGTAGTACTTTTATTGCTCTTTGTTTGTATCATTATAAAACACATGTACTCTGTATTCTCGGGATCTTCTCTGCTTTTAAGAGAAGTCCCAGCTGACCTTTTCTCTGCTGCTATTCAAATAAAATTGGGCCTGTGGTTCAGCTGTTGCGTCTTTGCCTGATTCCTTGCCAGAAAACCGAGACCCAAAATTGGCCGGTAACAGAACCATCAGGGTTCAGTAGGAAGAGGAGGGGTTGCCATCCTGCCACTGCTGTCCCCCAACATTTGCTATGCAAGGTAGCCTTCCCCATCCAAGCAAGCCCTATATGTAACTTTCCCTACATAAAACAATCACAAATCATTTGTATGAGTCATTACTTGGACTGGGGCTGTAACATGAGAATGGTGAAACGTGAAATGCTGATTTGCACGTAGCACTAGGAACACATCTACACTAAGACGTTGATGAATTGAGATATATATTGTTGTTTTCTTTCTATTTTACTACCATTTTTCTATCATGATTTTAATATTTCTCAAAATAAAATGTATTCTGTGCTGCTGTTCTGAAGTTCACTCTTTCTTTTAATCATAAGAAATGATCTTAAGTGCTGCCACAGCACCTTAATAATCTGTTTGTTGATGAGTGGATAGCTTTTACCAGCAGAAGTACAAATATCAACAATAGGCATCTAGGCTGTCTAGAAGTATCCTAGGTGAATATAAATTGGGGGGAAAACAATAAAAACAACAAAAGCAAAGAAGTAGGGACATTGCTAAATGTCTGTGAATGTCCACAGTGAGAATGCAACGGCTGTGTCCCCCCCCCCCCCACATTGTAAATTTATTTATTTCAACATAGAAACTGATACACGTATAGTTGTGTTTTTGAATGCTATCTCCACAAATTGGAAATTCAATGTAGTGTATTGAAGTGCTGAACTGGAACTCAGAAGATCTGGGATCATTTCTCTGCTCCACCATTGAAACTGAGAGGGTAGCAGTCATGAACATCTCGCAAAGCTCAAAACCCCTCCCATGGCTGCCATAAATTGGAAGTTCCTTGACAGCACATCTTATGGCAACACACACAATGGTAATATATCAGTATGCAGCATCACGTACCCTCTTTACCAAAATGTCTGTGGATGCCCTGCAGAAGTCCATGTCACTGAATCTATTTTGTATAATTATTCATTATAATCCATTCATGAGTGAGGGCAAGGATGGCTCTATCTTTAGATAGAGTGAGGCAGCAAAGCACAAAGGGCTGCCAGAGGAAGACAGTTTTGGGTGTTCGCCAAGTGATCGGCCCTTTGCTCTTTCTGCTGCCCTCCAGTGCACTTGTGGAGAACTTTTCTCTTCAGCATTTGTAAGGAGGTACATTGCAGGTTTAGGAAAGCATTTTATTCAATACTGGCCAGTAGAGACATCTGCAAGACAGTCTACAGAACCAAAGATAGTACTCAGCTATATAGGCAACACACAAAGGGCCATAAAATGAGTAATCTAAATTGGTAATCCTTTGAACTGTCTTTCCCAGGAAGTTCCTTTGTTCTTTCTTCAGGAAAAAAGCATTTTTATTGTTTTTAACATACCTTTGCTTAAAGATAGGGAAGGAACGGGCTCTTACGCCTTTCACTAAATGGTGGTCTTCCCACAATTCCTTGGAGACATTACACTGGCTATCTTTATATAATTACCAGATCCTAACACATATCGTTATATTATAAAGATACAGTGAGGGAGGTTTCCACGCACTGGAGAGTACTACCCATCAGCACCAGTAATGAAATGCAATTAATCCAGTCTGGTTAGCATTTAAAGAGGGAATCAGGGGAGGTGCCATTTCATCACCTCCTTCAGGCAACCAAATATTTGGGTCAGCCCTGAATGAAGCCAAATCATACAGCCTGACTCACATAGTGTAGGTGACTAGTAATGCAATCCTAGCATGCCATATTCTACTGTGAGTGGGACAAGACAGTGGCAGGCTTACCGCAACTGGCATTGATGGACAGCAGTGTTTATAATTATGGTCTGTATCTCTGTTCTACTCAAATAAATTGCTACCATGATCTACCAACATCCAATCTAGTGCCTGTTGTTCTCAGACCAGAGGTATCACTATCATATTTAAAGAGAAGCTTCCCTTACTTGTTAAATATCTGCCTCTTTCACTTCTTTAGACAGGAAACCATATTTCTCTGTTAAACTGTGCTGAAACCATGCAGCCTGAGGACCTGGGGGGGAGGAAAAACAACTCCTGGCACACAAAATATTATTTCAGACTATTACAGTGTCCCACTGAGAAAAAAGAAAGCAGTCTGCTATATGTTCTGCCATGCTGTCGAAATTGGAGCAAAAATATCAGCACTGAAAGAGCTAAAATACCCACAAAGACGTATAGTTATACTATTGTACAGCACATGTTGCTTGTGTCATTCAAGATTGTCCATAAGCAATTTTCCACAAAGAGGAAATTTAGCTGCACAGTAGTGTGTTAACATAATCTGCATGCATAGTGCATGCCATGACAACCGTGTGTGTGACTTTTACACTAAAATAATGAATAAATTTAGGATTCTGAAAGGGGAAGTACTCCCTTCCATTCTGCCCCCTGTGGAGCCTATGATCCCATTGCCTTAAACAGTACATGTTTCCATCTGAGAGGAGGAGGAAGAAAGAGAGACGAAGGGAGGCAAGACACATGTGTGAAAGAGGAGCTCAGCAGAAGAGAGACATAGCTAGGAAAACCCATGTTCAGAAGAAACCAATGTGGGTCAGTTTGAGATCGTGTGCGGCCTAGTCAGCTGAACTAACTTGTAAAGAAACAATAGCAGCTGGTCTAACACTGAATCATAGAATCACAGAATTCTACAGTCAGAAGGTATACCAAAGATAATCTAATCTAACCCCACAGCACCACAGGAATTTCACACCTAAAGCATCCTTGGCAAATAGCCTTTCAGCATCTGCTTAAGCACTTCTAGAAAAGGACAACCCAACACCATACAAGGTCATCCATTCCCGCCAAGCAACTCTTACACTCAGGAATATCTTCGTAGACCTGTAGCCTATTGTTAGTCCTAACTAGAGTAGACGCATTGACTCAATGAAATTTAGTTAAGTGTTCATGCACTATTGAGCAATTGATTCAGTGAGTCTTCTCATGGCAATAAGATACTGACCCTAATGTTTATTCTACATTTCCTTTCTTATAACTTGAATCCATTGTTTTGGGCCCTAACCTCTGGAGCTGGAGATTGAGTAATCGCTGGTCCATGACAGAGTTACAGCTGAAGAAGAGCAAGTCCATGACTGAAAGAGATGCTTGGTCAGTTGCCTTGATAAACTGAGACATAATCCCACCTTAGCCATGACAGGAGAAGTGGTTCTTATAAAGATTAGCACATAGCCTCTGAGTCCAGAAGGCTGGGATGGCACAGGCAACTCACAACCAGGGCAGGGGGTTCCCTCATCTGAAATTTTGGAGTGAGACTGCCCCCCCACACACACACACACACACTTTGGTCCACTTGCTGCTGCTGAATGAGGAGAACAAATTAATATGTGAGGTCCAAGAACCTGCCCTTAAGGGCTAGTTGGCAGCAGTCCAGAGAAGATCCCTTTGTAGCTTGGCCAGACACTAGAGACACAAGCCATAGGTAGGGGCTGAATCACTGCAAAAATGACTGCTAAGCCACCTGAGGTTGTTTCTAGCACACTCCCAGTTACAGTCACACTTCTCCTTATACGTATAGTCTGTTGAAGTTCGGCTATTTATGATTCATGCAGGTAAACACCACTGGTTTGTTTATAAGGTTTTATTCTGGATAGTTGGGTGGTTTAGGTATCTAGCTGTGGGAGTTTGATTCCCTACTGAGCCTCCTGTGAGTAGAACCAGCCTGTATGACCTTGGGCAAGCTACACAGTTCTCAGATGCCCCCAGAAGAAGGGAATAATAAACCACTTCTGAGTACTCTCTACCTGGAAAACCCTGAAAAGGGTTGTCGTAAGTCAGAATTGACTTGATGGTACATGATGATGAAGATGATGATTGTATATAGCTCCCTGGTTTAAAAAGAAAAAGCTGGCTAGATAGCTCAGCGGTTTAGGTATCTCAGATGTTGGGTGCTCAGTTCCCTGCATCCCAGAAGAGGCAGTTTGTATGGCCTTGGGCAAGCTGCACAATCCCAGAGTTGCCCTCAGAAGAAAGGAATGGTAAACCACTTCTAAGTATTCAGTGTCTAGAAAACTCTGAAAAAAGAGTTGCCATAAGTCAGAATTGACTTGACGGCACACAATTATTATTATTTAAAGGAAAGCATATATGCGAGAGTTCGCCCAGCTATTACAAACCTTTTTGAGATTTTTATCTGCAAACATCTGACTTGGTTCAGAACAGGAGACTTGACATATGGTCACAACTTAAATTTCACTGTATGGTAATCGATGGCAGTGAAACCCTAGCACATGCTTATCACTAACAGAGCCAGTGTGGCATTTTGGACACTGGGATGTTCATACTCTCCCAGCCTGACTTGCCACACCTGGTTATTTTATAGAAGATGTAGAGAGGAAAGGAGGGCTGTACTTTGCCTTGAGGACCCTAGAGATCAAGCAGGGTATACAAGTAATTAATTAATATATAATATGATTTAATTCACATGAGTTGTAAGTAACGTTTTTCCTTTCTCTTTTTCCTTCTGTTAATTGCATGCTCCTTTTATGTGAAGGCTTGTGAACAATCACATACATCCTTTCTACCACAGATGTTGAGGTTGCCATGCTGTCTTTACTGTTGCTATGGGGAACAAGATAAAAAGGAGGAAGAGAAGGACGACAAAGTATAATCATCATTCATGGAGCCTCCTCATGCTACTTAATGAAGAAAAACAGCAACAGTTTGCATAAGACCTGTTATTCCATCATTTTTCAGGCATGGACCTCTTCATTTTTTTCTCTGTCTCTCTCAGACAGGTACATTCTGCCACACCATGGTGCTTGTGATGATTGTTATGACAGGTTCCTGAAATTTAAATGAAGCAGAAAGTAACGTTTTTTCAAACCCAAATATTCTATGGCAAAAAATGCCTACAGTTATGCAAAGATTCTGTCTGTAAGACAAGAACATGGCACTTGTGTCACATGCAAAGGACAAGAACTGACACTCGTCATATTTTTCCAAACTAGTGAGCCAATCTAAGCTTTCATTCGTATTCATGGTTATTGCTTTAATCATAATTATCATTCTTTATTGTTAGTCATCAGTGTCAAGAAGTCTCTACATACAACAGCTTGAAATAAACTCAAAAGTGCACCTGACAAATACATATTGCTAACAAATAAAGGTCTAGCTCTATCTATAGCCATTCAGAAGCCGTCATTGTAAAAATGCTCACATATATGCTACCTTATTAATATTATTTTATATAATGCAGGGGCCACGAGAAGGACATTTAGAAATATGGAAAACTCCATATATAACCATACAAGTATTTGCTTTCTATGTTCATGCTCATGTGTTTCCTTAATGTTAGTTTTTTCCACCACTAACACTGCAAATGGATATAGATTTACGCTCTGATTTTACTTGATACAACATGGAGTATTCTATGACAAAGGCTCTTACAACTCACTTCTTTATAATTATTAACACTTCTTATTGTAGTACAATCATAAAGAGTTGTAATCAGCCACAATATAGTTTTCCAATTTTTTTTACAGCAAAAATAATGTTTTGGATCCATGAATTATGTTCTGTAGAGTTGGTTGGTTGGTTGGTTGGTTGGTTGGTTGGTTGGTTGGTTGGTTGGTTGGTTGGTTGGTTGGTTGGTTGGTTGGTTGGTTGGTTGGTTGGTTGGTTGGTTGGTTGGTTTGGAGCAGGATGGACATCATGTAGCCCTCTAGTTACATGCAGCACCTAGGGATGTTTTTGCAACCTACACCACTTCAGAGCCCCCAAATTTAAAAATAGGAAAAAATGGTATCCCCCCACAAATGGCCTGTTTTTGTTCATAGAAAATTCCAGGCACAGTGGAGTTTTCTATGAGCAAAAACACACATTGGAGGCCTGAGATGGCTCCATCCCACCCAGATATATAGCATGTATTGATTTTGTTGTTGTTCATATCACCTTGAAAAACAAACCAATGCCATTGCCCACCTCCTTGGATCATTTAGTTCCTAGCTCTTCTGCAATCCTCCATGATTCTGAGCAATATTCATTGCTCAAGGAGCTGTTTCTGAAGGAACCACTTGTAGGTGCATGCTTCCTAATGTAATCTAAGAGTAAGAAGTCATTCTAAACTCTTTTTAAGCTGTTGTGAATACTACTGTCAAAAAACAGGAGAAGAGCGGGAAACTTGTGGCCCTACAACAACTTGTTGGACTGCGATAACTCCAAGAAGCTTTCACCATTGGCTATACTGGCTAGAACAGTTAACCTGCTGTCCAGCTATGTCTGTAAGGGCCAATGTTACCTAATCTGAGTCTAAATGAAGAGGGGGGAGACATATGGCAGAAAGGAAATAAAGGATGAAAGAACATTAAATATGAATTGGCGTTGTTGGAGGGGGGTTGCATAAGATGGGCTTCATAGCAGTTTGAATGCAGGCAGATCAAATTATAATTTGACTTTTTTTAAATCAGTATTTGGTTTTATTTGTAATTGTTTGTAATTTTCTTCTGAGACACCATGTCCTAGGTCAGGGGAAATAAATAGCTAGCTAGCTAGCTAGCTAGCTAGCTAGCTAGCTAGCTAGCTAGATAGATAGATAGATAGATAGATAGATAGATAGATAGATAGATAGATAGATAGATAAATAACCATTGATCTTTGTTGTGATTGTTATGTACCATTACCAAGTTCCTTCCAACTTACAGTAACCTAATAAGGATTTCAAGGTAAGTGAGATGTTCAAGGAGTGGTTTACCATTGCCACACAATATTAACAGGTTTCTATGGCCAAACCAGGATTTAAACTCGGGTCTCCTGAGTCCTAGTCCAATGCTTTGTCCACTTCACCACTCTGGCCCCAGCCTCCAGATGGCAAAGGAGAAGAGGCTCATTGCCTCACACTGCAGAGCACAAAGCCTCTCTCTATGACCAGCCCCAGTAGTTCAGAACAAACAAACATGTGAGGCAGGGGTTGAAACAAAAATTCTAGATTGCTCTCATATTGGATTACTAAAAAACTTAAAGATAAAGATGAGAGCTCCTAACCTAATGGTAAGGTCCTGCTTTTTCTCATTGCATCTCTGTTACTTGGTTGGATGGTTTCTTGAGAGGCACTGCACCCTGACAACGGTACTGACTTCAGAGGTCCAGTACTCAAGTAAGTGTAGCTTAGGAAGTTATTAGGAACTTATTTTATCCTGTCTCTTTTTTTTTTCAAAATAATTTCTCTGAACTGACTTATTCCATCCATTAAATTTGGTTTCTTTATTATTTCTTACAATAATGATTTTAAAAGCCTTCTTCACATGTTGTGTATATGTTTACTATGGGTATTCTCAGTGCTGAGAATCTAGTCCTGCTGTAGTTACAGCCACTGAGTAAATGTTTTTTTTTCTTGTGACTCTGGTGAAGGTCAACTTTGGCTATCCAAGTATCCACAAGTACATGTCTTCAAGCCTAGATCGGTTGGGCTGTGGGACTAGAAAAGGTGATAGCCTATCAACCTAGCAACATTCATTTTGACCCTGGCATGTCTATCTGAAGCCAGCACCCACTTGTAAGTGTGGGTTTGTGCTGCTGTTTGTCCCCCTGATGGGTATCGATATTTGGAGATGGAGAAAAAGAAAAAAGTCCAAAAAATTCTGTTTAGATATTAAGAGCCATTGTTCTTGAAGATGGACTACCTTACAAGGGAAGATGGAGATGGCAGTTTAGTGGGAAGCAAAGATGTCCTCTTTGCAGATAAAAAGCCTGGCTTGGATCCCTGTGAATCTGTCCATTGCCCTGAGTGAGGCAGGCAGCCAGCCCCCTTGTGTTGGTTCAGAGTGAAAAAAATAGAAAGTGACACAGCAAGCATTGTGTCAGTTAAAAAGAAGATCAAAGGCAGTTGTCACTTGAAATGTCCATTATAGCCAAATTGGTAGTGGAAAGTAACCTTTTTTTGGGTCAGGCGGGCATGATTGTCCTACCAACAGCTGTAACTAGCCATTTTGGCACCTGGGGCAAGCAGCACTATCTCTCGCCCAGTGTGCCAGGAGGCATGGGCATGAGCTCTCGTGACAAAAGGGAGAGGAAAATTAATAGGGCTGTGAGGCATTACCACTAGTAGATTCATCTCTAGCTCTTGGTGGCTTCTAAATTTTGGTGTGCTGGGGCAAAGCCCCAATCGCTCAACCCCAGTTATAGCCCTGGTCCTACCATGGGCACTCTGAGCTCCAGATGATTCTAGTCGGTAGGAGGCTAAAGATACCTGACTATTGTTAGTTAGAAGACTTGTCCTCTAATGCCTCCTATAATCCTGCCAGGGGTGCTTTGAAAAATATGGTTCACCTCTTGGTTGTTCCCTTAAAGCGTTTCTCCTTATGTTACATCCAGTGGCAAATTCCTGAAAGGACAGTGAAGAGATTCCATTAGGAAGAGATTCCATTAGGACAGCTTTTTGAAAGCTCAGCCTGGCTTCATCCTTGGATGGCTTGTGTTTGAATGCAGCCTGGGCATTGCAGTGACTAGGGAATCAATATGTCCCAATGTAAGCCTTTTTTGCTGGCACAGCAAGTCTCTGAGTTGGCCTGTAACCCGGTAATTAAATAAAAAACATTTCCTTCGGCAGGAAATCCTTCATGGAAATTTCCCCTAGGACCCTATTGTTGTGGTTGATAAAGAATTTTAATTTTCCTTTGCATTCGAAAACTGGCTTGTTATACACAACATAAATCAATATTTTAGAAGTTCAGTTGCTGAATGCTCTGAAAGCGATAATATGATGCCAATACTGAACCTGAGGCTTTCATTTTAACTACCAGATCTAGTAAGGAAAAAAAATAGCATGACTCTGTTGGAGTACAGACACGGTAGAAACAGAGAAGCCTCTCTTTTTTAAGGTTATAGATTTTAAATCCATGACTGTTGTACAGCAAATGGAAACATGATTGTTTTGATGTATGAGTCATGATAACTTATTGTCTTGGAAACACAAAAGGTGATAGAAATACCCTTTTAATAGTTGTCCTATGGGATGTATCCTCATCTCCAACACCACTCTTTCCTTAATCAACAGTAGTTTAGCACAGAATACTGAAATATTTCATTCCCCATTCCAAACTGATCAACTGATGTCTTGAGAAGTAATCCTCCAGGTCTCTGTTGGCTAATCAGCAATCCAGATGCAAATTTCAAGATGTGGGAGGAAGGGGCCTGCATCAGAGACTAACTTGTGTTTTTTTTTTGCCTGTTTGTTTATATACTAACCAATCAGAGGGATTTGTTGTTTCCCGGGTTAAATAAGCTCCGCCCCTTCTCACCATGAGGTTTGAGAAACTCCATTTTGTAACTTAGATCCTTTGTGTCCTTGCAAGATGCTAGACCTCCAGGCAGGATCTCTGAACCCCAGAGATCCTCCTAGCCATGTGAGCTAAAGAAATAAACCTTTGCTTTTACTATTAATTCTTCTTGTATCAACCTGAAACCTACTGAGTGCCTGTTCATGTGAGTTAAATATACAAAACCTTTTTACACTTAAAGATCGCCTCCTGAGTGTTGTTTTTGAACAAAAGTGCTAGGCTTTGGTGAGGGTGGATAAACAAGGGAACTTCCCTAGCCAATTCTACCCTGAGGTAGCTGGCCTTCCACTGTGCATTTTACAGGAACTTACACAAGTTCCCCAAGAACTCTCAACAGTCTCTGGCACACGTAGAATGTCCTTCCTTCATCTCTCTGAGGTCACTTCCTGCTTCTTTCTCCTCCTGGCTAGGGGAGAAGCAGATTCACATGGCCTTTCCAAAATGGCGGAGCAAATTTACTGGCACAGACACCAGCTTTATGGGCTTCGGAATGTAACTAGTTTCAGGGCTCAGTTTTTAGAATGTAACTATATTTAGGGCTATTTCGTCTGCACTGTGAAGTTCTAGAAGCAATAAATGTATATTTTCTAATTTTACCTAACTGTAAGCTGTCTAGAGTAGTTACTCTTGCTCAGTTGGGACATGCTGAGCACTGTCCAACTGGATTCTGCTTGTATAAATATGAGGGCATTCTTACATTTGAGTCATGTGATGCTGATCAGAGAACTGTGCTGCATTGTGTTGTATTTAATCCTTCTTTCCATTGACATGAGCAGGATTCACATCAATCTAAAAGACTTCACCATGCCCAGGCTCAAATACAGGTTTTGTTGCACAATGACTTGGTGATAAGTGAGATCCAGTAATGGTTAAAGCAGAAACAGTATCTGATCAGTTTTCTTTCTGATCCCTATTTTGTCCAACACAAAGCTATAAGCAAACTAGTTCATGAATGCTCTGAAGGCGAAGACAAACAGTACCATATATTTGTACAATTGCTCTGGTTTCTAACTTTTTTTTAAAAAAAAAGAATTGATGGATGTTTACAGTGGAGCCTTGATTTACTAACCTCCTGTAAATGGAATGCTGTTTTAAACTGTTTTGCTGAATCTACTTCACAGTCTATATTTCTCTTTATCCAGTTAAAAAGCAAAGTGTGCTGCTTATATACCGCCCCATAGCGCTTCAAGCACTCTCTGGGCGGTTTACAAGTTAATTAAGCAGGCTACACATTGTGGTTAAACTGCAGTTCAGTTCAAAGACTGAACTCAAATTTATTCTTGTATATGAGGGTATATTAAAATCTCTTTGTGCCTATCCTGTTTTTCTTTATTTATTATTACTATCATTTTTATTTATCTATTAGGATCTTTCTTTGTTCACATCAGAGCATTGCAAAATTTAAAAATATAGATGTATATGAAACATAGGTAAAATGAAAAAAAAATTAAAATGTTGAGATAATTAAACTATTTTTAACCAGAAGTGGGCTACTTCAATAGTGTTATCTTGGCCATTTGCTAGATCTTCTTTTGTATACTTGGTGGGGCATAAATCACATGCACCTAAGTGCTGCATTGATTGGATTTCTCCAGTCACAGAAAATTTGTCCTGTATCCAAGTAGCCCCATTTTACTTGATTATTCTTTGATCTTCATACTCCACTTTGAAATCTATTAAATGACTTCCAGATGGCCCAGCTAGACTCTTGTCCTGGTGGGAGACACTCCTCAGTACTCATTCATTCATTCATTCATTCAACAAGGTGTGTTGTTTTTGTTCTGTCTATTAGGATAACAGGCAACTATGACATATATTCTTCACTCTTTTGATGTATTGGTGAAGAGGCTTTTAGATATACTTTCACATAGGCTATTGCTGAGATGCATTTTAATATGTAACTGGCACATCCTTCTACAGGCACCAGTGCCAACAAGTGCCTGGAAGGGGAAAAAATACCAAGAAATGTCATGGAGGAGTAAAATGATAAGACAAGAATACATTAAAATATCATTTTACTTGCTATATTTTCAAGCAGGAAAAACGATAAGCCAAGTAAAAAAAATAACAGAAGCTCTTCCAAAACAAGAAGAGGAAGGAGCAGAGACAGATATTTGAGGACTGAAACAGGTCAAGGAGACAAACAACAAACTAAGGTGTCCTCGGTAGCGAAGACTCAGCTTCTCACCATTTTAAGGAAGGAATTTAATTTATGGAATTCAGGAGGAACAGGTAGGTACTCTGTAGGGAACAGTATCAACAGAGCTATTTAAAATTTGATCCACGCCTTATTATAAGCGGAGTCATCATTTCCAACTCCACTGCAGAAGCTAAAGTTCTCTGCAAGTTTTCAAGGCCTGTGTTTGGATGTGTTCATATTTGAATAGGGAAGGAGAAAATCAATGTATTATAAGAGCATTTGTTCTGCTTTTTTAAAGAAATGTTTCTCAGTAGCTATAGCAATATTATTAATTTATATTGAATGGTTATCAATATAGGTTATGGTCACACTTTTTTAAGCAGAGGAATTTGCACCATTGGTATGCTTACCTAGTGTTCTTAGGTAGTACCCAAGCCAATTTTGTCGCTCATAAAAAGTCATTTCTGGTAGAGTCCTATATTTGAGAAGTCTCACTACACCTGCAGAAACAGTTCAGCTGAGGAAATATCTCAAATACATCAGCAAAACAGTAGGACCTATTCAGGCATTACTGATGAAGCAGAACTGAACAGTTGAGGAGGGAGGGCCTTTACTCCACCTCTTCTGTCCTGTGCTCAGAGCACATGCAAATCAATGATTCTGAAAAGGATAGGGCTTCCCCCCCCCCCCCACAAAGCATATGGTGAAGAACACAGTGAACATGGAGAACTCTGTTCTAGCCCTTTCAGTTGCTGGAATGAAACAATGACAGATGTTTACACCTGGCAACCTGACTGAGACAAGCAACATACATACATACATACATACATACATACATACATACATACATACATACATACATACATACATACATACATACATAGTCTCTGGCCACCCAGAATCAGGGGCATTAGTTCAACACCAAAGGCATCCAAGTGGTCTACTTACCCCCAAACACAACATCTCTAATTCAGCCTCCAGATCAGGGGGTTGCAAAGACCTTTAAGGCTCATTACATATGGTACTGTATAGAAAGGAATGTCAATGCTATGGACGATAACTGCAATAGAAAGAATCTCTCTTTCTGTGAATCAGCTGTTGTAGTTTGTAGTTATATTCTGGGGAACCTAAGGGTTATCCACGGATTTTGAACTATATGGGGGTCTGGTGTCCCTAACCCCAGTGTTGTTGAAAGGAGAAATGTATTAGCAATGTCTCATGGTCCAGTCAATCAGTAGTACTATGCACATTCCTACTCTGAGCAGCTGGAGGTGGAATTATTTTAGAAGTGACATAAGGGCCAGCTAGTCGGTCTATGCAGATCTGAAATCTTCTGAAACACAAGTAGAAAAGGTTCACTTTATTCCTTAACCACTCAGAATGAAAGCAATGTACTAATTGCATCCACAAAGAGCATGCTTCAAATGTGCTGCTGAGGTCATGTCTGTCCTTTGTCTCCTTTGGGAAGAACATCAGAGACATAACTAGAAATTTTGGCAGGTGGGGCAAATAGCCCTGTCTCCCCCCTATTCCGACCTGAGACATGGGTGCAAGAAAAAGGAGGAACAGGGTATGGTCAAGAAAATATCATCCAGAAAAAGGAGGAACACAATATGGTGTCCCTTCCCAAGGAAAGAAAAAGGTTTTGCTTTCCAAAACAAAAGCAAGTTGGAAAAAAAAAAGGCAATTGAATACAGCTGGGAGGCATTGTCATTACTTTCCTTATCACTGCCAGGAGATTCATCTTTAGATTTGAGTGGCTTTTGATGTTTGATGCCCTGGGGCAAAGCCCCTATGTGGAAGGGGAAAAACGAAACAGTTCTAAGATTTTAAAGAAATTAAAACTGAAATAAAAACTGGCTGTAACCAGGTGGCAGTATCTCTTGACATGCATCCCGCTTGTTGCAAATTGAAGTGACAGAAATGCTGTTCACCTGAAAATGACAAATGTGCCTCTCAAAGGCAGTTGAAAGTCATTATGAGATACTGTAACGTGTGTTTCCATCTTCCTTTTTTTTTATCAAGAAGGACACACAAGAGCTCAGAACTGGTTTTGACAAAAATAAAAAATATACGGTAATTGGCATAAACCTTTGATAATTACGACCTTAAGGTACAAATACATGATTGAAATTGTGTTTAACCAAGATAAAAAAGGGAATCAGTTGGTATTGTCTAAAAGCATGTGATACCAGATAAAGCTTTTATCAGGGACTATTTTAGTTACATAAAATGGATGCCAAATGCAAAATAAACTTGGCATATGATGGCAATAGGTGTATCTATCAATGAAACACTTAGAGACAGTTTGATAAGGAAACATTGGTAACGGGGGGAGGGGGCGCGCGGGGGGAAATGCCCTGAATCTGATAGTTACAACCATGTGTGTAAATAGGACATAAAGATAAGCACACAAAATCAATAGATAAATCATAAATCACTAAGATAAATCACTAAGGTGCTCATATGTGATGTCAAATTGCTTATAACTAATTGTGTCAAGAAGTAGAATAAATACCATTAATTATAGTAGTAATACAACAAAAAAGAAGAAATACTGGTACCTAAAAGATTCCTCATATGCTGGCTGGGAAATATATTCTTTCGTTTCTTTGGTAAGAGAAATACATAGGTGTGTCTTTATAGTCCCTTTATATCTTTAAACTCAGTTTATGGCACATAAAGGATAAAAATGCCCTTTTATATATTATGTGGTTAAAATTTCTGATGCTAAGTATATTTTGTATAACAGTATACTTTGATTTTTTTTATAATGTTCCTTTTAAAATATCAAATATATGTTTGCTCAATAAAAGAGAACATAATTAACATAGTCTGTTCTTCAGTTCATTTTTCTGCTCAGAAATGAGGTGAATTTTATGGAAAATTATGAAGATATTCAGAAGATAATTTGCTAAGGTGCAATTCATTATTTTCATGTAAAGAAAAACAAAATCTTCTTTTTGGAAGATTAATGTTAGACTGCATGACGCTTACTTGCAGATATTTTCTTGTTCTTTGAGGTCTCCAATTTATACTCAATAATTGGTAGAAACCAAGGAAGAGGTAATATGTTGGACTTAACCAGACACATGTTTTTGTACCCTGCTTATATCCTTGAAGAACATTAGGAGGTTCTAGACACCATAAACACACCAGGAATGTCCCAATCTCACAGGGTATCTAAGGAACTGTTGTGCAATGAATATTTTATTCAAGCTACAAGTACATAGTGAGGGAAATGCACTTTGATCTGCTGTGATTTGCAGTTTGCTGGGTTAGATCCCTGTTCCTTTCTGTGAGTGAAATCACTGTAGCTGCCCAGACAACAATGCTGTGTTTGCACAGAGCCCCAGAAAGCAGAAGCTCTCTTAAGGTGCTAACAAGGTGCTAAATGACAGCTTCCACTTTTTTTCCCTAAGTGGCCTAGCAATAATCTTTTGCACTTCTTACTTGAAAGCCTTTTTTCTTAAAAAAAAATCTACTCTCTGTAGACAACCAGAGTGCCCCATTGCCTTTGGATCAGGCAGCCATGCACAGAGGAAAGCAGAGAAAAGCAATGTGAACCAATTGGAACAAATTTAAACCATCCATGCTGGCTGAACAACAACAAAAAGACAGTTCCCAGCTCAAAAAAAAAGATGATTTCACCATGGGCTTCCCCACATTGAGCTTTATGTCTTGTAGTCACCAGGTTTTAATTCAAATTTGTCTGTGCTCAATCTGACATAAATTGCAGGCTAAATGGCCAATGGAGCCATCTTCTCGCAAAGCAATGTGCTCTAGAATTATCCCATTTACCACAGTCTGAATGCTTCAGGGCACGGAATCTGAGACATGGAGCTCTAATGTGTGCGAAACTCTCAGTCTGGCATCTGCCCAAAAGAGCAAATGTATTTGCAGCATCTTCCTGATATTCTGCTGCAATGTGCAAGGAAAATGGTGAAGTGAGAAGTGGCAGCTGGCTTTCAGCAACACTCCTTACCACAAGTGCTTTAACTCCCACTTTAGAAACAGCATGGAGACATCTAACATTGACATAATTACCTGTCTCCTTTCCAGTTTTCTGGAGGAGGATTTTATTCTGTTCCTTTCTCTGTCAGTGTGAAAGAGGACGTGTTGCTGAAGTGCTAGTTACTTTCACTGAGTTTTCTTTTCAACGACTGACCTTACTGTAGAGTGCTATAAATAATATCAATACCAACCACACACTCTCCAGTCACTAAATGAATGATCTGTGAAGGTCAGACACAAAGGCACTGATATTCAACAACTGAAACTTTGTGAGAAAAGGGAATGATGCATCGCAAGATGACTGAATTCTCTCAGCAGCTTTCTTTAACCTGTAGGCAAACCCTTTCCCGACAAATAACTCTGACCATCCTTTTCTCCCAACATTATTTTCAGGATTTTGCATTCTTTTTGAATAGGACATGAACCTTGGCGGAACAAAAATGAACATATAACTTGAATGTTGAAGAAACAAGAGCTTGTGTTGCTTATCTGGCCATATAGTCTAATTTACAGGGAGCAGATCTCTGTGTGAAGGCATTTACAATTTGAAAGCCAAAATCCGGTTTAAAAATAATCAAGATGGGAGAGCAGGAGCCTTGGAATTGTCTATCAGCATTAAGCATTTGAGAGCTGGCTGGATAGCTCAGTGGTTTAGATATCTGGCTGCAGAGCCAGAGGTTGGGAATTCAATCTCCTTCCAGAGAGAAGATCCAGCCTGTGTGGCCTCAAGCAAGTTTCACAGTCCCAGGGCATCCCCAGAAGGAGAGAATGGTATTTGAGTATTCTCTACCTAGAAAACCCTGAAAAGGGTCACCATAAGTCAGAATTGACTTGATGGTACATGATGATGATGATTAAACATCTGAAGAGCAGACAGCATGGGCACACAGGTCATCTAATGACATTCTTCCCCACTATGGTAAAGGTATATTGGATTTGTTGCTTCCAGATGTGTGTGTGTGTGTGTGTGCACGTGCTTGTGTGTGTTAGCATATATGAATTATATGCAAATTATATGGCTTTTTTGATGGATGGATGGATGGATGGATGGATGGATGGATCGTAAATGACTATTCTTCTTCTTGGCAATGCACGAGGGGTCACTCTTACCGTCAAATGTTCTTTCAGGTTTCCTGGTATGTGATTTCCACAGAGAGGTGCCACTTTTACAGGAATATGCTTCTAAAATTTAATGCCCCAGGAATTCTTCCTTCAGTACAAAGGTAAGCAGAACATAGATTGGGATCAACTGATAGCTCTCTGGGTGCTTAGCAGTAGATTGGTATGAAATTCTGTCTCCTGGTTGTCTTAAAAATATCAGCCACAAAAAAAAAAAATGTCCAGAATCACACTGGTAAAATGAAACACACACGCATGGGCACCTCCCCCCCCCCCCGAATAATCAAGAAGTGATTTTTCAAATATATATATATATTATTTTTGAGGTGAAGGACAGTAAACTCCATTCAGTTCTATTAGAATGAAGAACTGGGTTCAGAAGAACTGTCTTAATTCAAAGTGCATAATGTCTGCATAAAGAATAGATGGATCTTGGGGGTTCCAATAAAAACAAAGTAGGTTGTGCAATCCTAAAATCTTCCCATCCTGACCACAAGGAGTGTAGAAATACAATGCTTAAAAGTTCAGTATTGTGTAGAAGGAAATATGTAGCTGATTGCATCTTAGAAAGATAAATGTGGGAATTGCTTGTCCTACAGTGTTCAATTTGGCCATCTGAGAGAGAAGGAGAGATGGCAGCCTGCTTCACTGCAGTTCACTAAGCAGCTGATTTCTAAGTGCACTCGTTTCCCAAAGAATCACAAATATTGCTAAAAACTAAAGTGCATTTGTTTTCAGTAGGTGCTGAAAGAAACCTCGGCTTGCCATCGCTAATAAGAGCACTCTGTATTACAGCTGGGGTCAGAGATTGAAAGCATATAGTTTGTATCGTCAAATCCAATTTCAGACTGCATGCGGTCATAGCCTCCTGTTTCCATTGCTTGCAGTGACAGAAAGAATGCAAGAATTAATACACTGAATCAGATCAACGGTCAACTGGGGGGATGTTTCAGGCAAAACTGCCTCTTTACTAGGAGAGAAGAGAAAATTACTTTCATTCTTTAGTACTATAATCACTCAAGCCAAGAACAGCAATATACCAGAATTGAAGGGTGCAGGCTAACATTGCTTTTTGAGTATGCTCCATTTGATGGCCAAATCAGATTTTGTGAAAAGAATTAAAATGTGGCTGGTGTGCACTGATGCACTAGATGAGTAGTGCAGGGCTGGGAAACATGTGGCTCTCCAGGTGTTGCTAGATGTCATCTTAGTTACATAATGATGGTGTGAAGGACCCCATGTTCTCCAGCCCTGCTTTAAGAGGTATGGGCCGTTTGCTGTACCACAAAAATAGTGATTGCATCACGAGGGTACAGTGAGTCTTTGCTGCAACATCTTCCATGTTGATCCTAAGAGAGCCACTGGATCTTCTTCATCATCATCATCATCATCACCTCATCGTCATAGAATTGCAGAGCTGGAAGGGACCCTATGGGTCATAAAATCCAGTCCCTTTCAAGAAGGCATGAAAAAGCTTGGCCCAACAGAATATGCTACTTCATTTATGCGTCATCATAAATAATAAATTCATAGACTTTTATTTGGATGCCGAGTGTGTCAAAATCAATTTATTCTTTGACAAATCCATAACTGGCCTGATATCTTAAGGTCATTTTGCCTAATAAATGCCAGTGCTAGTGTCTTGCCAGCTATTATTATGGAGTGTTCATTACTCTTTCATCTCTAAAAAGGTACAAGGAATATAACGTGAGAGCAAGCAAGATGGTTAGTCCAAAAGCTCAGGATTAATTTGATATCATATAAAAAGCCTCTAAAACATGGGGGTTGGCTGTAGCAACATACATTCTCTTACCACTTGAGACATAAGGAAGATATAAATACATTGCATGAAGATTAAAATGCAAATTACTTGGAACTTTTAAAGTTACTTTTACAGTTGCAGGGATTGCCTCATGAAATGGTGGAGGGGGAACAGTGAATTGTTCAAGCGATGGCTCATGATCTGCTTGATGCTGCTACTTTGTGTTCTTCTGCGGATGTTGAGGCAACAATGAAGTAGACCATAGGAGAGTGTAGTTGGGTATAAGCCAAAAGCTTATGACATTCGGAAGATTTCTTTCAAAACTAAAAATAGTTTGTTTACTATTAAGAAATGAAAGTAACTAGTTGACTATAATAGTGACTAACTAGTTTTGGAACACTTGGAACTGTATTTCTTTTTTCTTTTAATTCTTTCCAAGCTCTGTTTCAGAACAGCTTCTAGTTGAAAGGATTTCCAATAACTAATACAACAAATTGATTGAGTAACATTGCAGCTCTAACTAAAGCAGCACAGGGACTACAATAAAGAAATACAGTATATTTCTTAGTGGTGACACTAAATATACCAGGTCATCTGGAAGAATCCCAATACTAACATTCTTTTTTGTTATTATTCTTATTATGTTGATATTATTTATTATGGCTATGTAGTGTGTGAAACAAGTATAGTTCTGTAACTTGAGACATAGACTGCTGCCCCCATCCAGTTCACTAAACTAAAGTCATGTGGACACACTCTTATGCACACTCAGAGTAGAATCCTACGGTATAGGTATCTAATCAGAGACAAGTTCCACTGGGCAGTATCATATCTGGAGGAGAAGGCAAAAATGTGTTTCCTGGCTCTAGCAGGTAGCAGACCTCCTTTTCCATGGCTGATGATGCAACTGGCTGTGCAACCAATCCCACAATCAATGCAAGATGAGGGACACAAAGGGGAGGTTACTAGAGCTCAGGAAACACACAATCACCTTTCAGTAGGGTCCTGGCCACTGTGTTTAATGGTATTTACTCCCAAGTGACTGTACACAAGATGGTAACCTCTGTTTAGGATTAGAATCCTAACAGTGAACTGGCTTGCATCCAGTATTAGCAGCATCACTTGATTGTTGATAGAAAAAGTAGTTCCGAATGACTCAGAGAAATAAACACATCTGGATGAGGTTTGTGCCAGAGCTCCGAAGGTAATATAAGGTCTTTGGGAATGCTGCAACATCTCTTGAGCATATTACTTACAAAATGACAACCAGCAAGTTCAAATTAAATCTCATATTGATGTTCAATGCAAGCGGCTCCTGGTTATGTGCTCACATGTGCAATTTATTGGACCACTGAAAAAATTAGGTAGATTGTGAGCTTTCAATGGTAATCCATCTTCATGAGGCCCAGTTCCAAAGTCTTATGGCATAGTTGTTAATGCCAAGCAAAAATTTCTTAAAAGTGAGTGTAACATGTTCACCAACTGATTGTTAATATAGTAAGCAGTTGTATCCCCGAACATCAAAATTTAGTCAGTCCTTCAGGTAAATATATTTTATAATTTTTGAAGATGCAGTAAGCCCTGACTTCAGTCCAATGAATCAACAACTACAAAAATCAGAGATACTTTGAAATCTGATAATAGCAGAGAACTTCATGGTATCCTGTAAGTCAGCCACAAAAATTACGCATTGTAATAGGATCAGTTTGCTCATCACTGATAATAAGCAGGAATTCCTATGATTCCACTCAGGTGCTTTTTATATGAAAATTGACTCTTACCTTTTTGGCAGAGCTGAGAAGTAATTATTTTTTTTATTTATTTTATTTATTTAACTTATACGCCGCCCACACTACCCAAAGGTCTCTGGGCGGCTTACAACAATTTGAATACAATAAAAAGATAAAACAATTAAAATTCAATTTAAAATACAGTGCTCTAAAAATTGCCATCAGGACCCACAGTTGATATTATTTCAATTAGAAACCTTCTGGAACAGGAAGGTTTTGACCTGGCGCCGAAACGTCATCGTCGGTGCCAGACGAATCTCCCTCAGGAGGGTGTTCCATAGTCTGGGGGAAGCTGCCGAAAAGGCCCTTTGTCTACAAGCCATCCCTCTTACCTCCTTGAGGGATGGCTTTTTCAGGAGCCCCACGTACAGCACATTGCAATAATCTATACGGGATGTTACCAGTGCATGTGTGACTGTCATGAGATTCTCCTCGTCCAGGTAGGGCTGTAGCTGGTATAATTTCCGCAGCTGAAGGAAGGCACCCCTGGCCACCGAATCCACCTGGGCTTCCAGAGTTAGACTGGGGTCCAGGAGCACCCCCAGGCTGCGGACCCTGTCCCTTAGGGGGAGTGCAACTTCATTCAGGGCAGGGAAATGGCCCTCTAGCCTGTCCGGCAAAGCACCCACTAACAGCACTTCCATCTTATCTGGACTGAGTTTCAATTTATTAACCCTCATCCAGTCCATTATCAGGTCCAGACACGAGTTCAGCACAGAAACCGCCTCACCTGGATTGGTGGAAAACGAGAGGTAGAGCTGAGTGTCGTCAGCATATTGCTGACTCCTCAGCCCAAACCTCCTGATGACCTCTCCCAGCGGTTCCATGTAGATGTTAAACAGCATGGGGGACAGTATCGAGCCCTGAGGAACTCCATGACATAAACGCCATGGGGCAGAGCAACTGTCCCCCAGCACCACCCTCTGGACACGGTCAGCCAGGAAGGAGTGGAACCACCGTAAAGCAGTGCCCCCAACTCCCAACCCAGCCAGCCTATCCAAAAGGACACCATGGTTGATGGTGTCGAATGCCACTGAGAGGTCCAGGAGTATCAACAGGGTCACACTCCCCCTGTCTCTCTCCCGGCAAAGGTCATCGTACAGGGCGACCAAGGCAGTCTCCGTACCAAAGCCTGGCCTGAAACCCGATTGAAATGGATCCAAAAAATCCGTTTCATCCAGCAGCGCCTGGAGTTGCCCAGCCACAACCCGCTCCAACACCTTGCCCAAATAAGGGAGGTTCGCCACTGGTCGGTAGTTAACCACCAGCCCTGGGTCCAGTTTAAGCTTTTTAAGGAGTGGCCAAATTACCGCCTCTTTCAAGGTGGTAGGGACCACTCCCTCTCTCAAAGAGGCGTTCACAGCCTCCTGGACCCAAGTGCGAACCCCCCTGGCAGATCTTCCAATTAGCCAAGATGGGCAAGGGTTGAGCGGAGTGGTGGTAGAACGGACAGATCCAAGCACCCTGTCCACATCCTCAGGTCTCAACAACTGAAACTCATCCATTAGTTCAAAACTTCTGAAATCATTTTAACAGAAAACTAACATAATGTTATTAGGGCATATCCGTGGCTTTTGCATGGGTGGGGGGAATTTCTCTGAGAAAATAATGGCCCTTTTCTATGACAAGCTGACAGACAGCAGTTGGATCAAAAACCTGCATCATAGCACACACGTTTTATTTATGTTGTCACCGTGTAACAGAGGAGGATAAAAATAGTGTGTCTTAACAATCATAAGAGACAGGCAGAGAAACATGAAGCTGTCAAAGAACTGTGTTCCAATTACATTGTGCTCAGAAGGGGCCTAATTCATTAATTCTCCACCACTCGCAAATAATGAAGGATATAGAATTATCCAGGTGTTCCTAAAGGCTGCTTCACATAAAAGCCTGGCAGTTTCTCTTTTGTATGACAACTCCCAGAATTCCCCAGCAAGCATGGCCATGTTGGCTGGGGAATTCTGGGAGTTGATATCCAAGGCAGCAAACCTTCCCAACTCTGCTTCACATGGTACAGAAAAGGTGACTCTGAGCCCTCACAGTTTCACAATAGGGCACTCACAATTTTCCAGTGATACTTGAAATACAGTAGTACAGGTATAACTGGCTAGATAGCTCAGTGGTTTAGGTCTCTGGCTGCAAAGGTAGAGGTTGGGAATTTAATTTCCCATTGTGCCTCCCATGAATAGAGCCTGCCTGTGTGGACTTGGGCAAGCTGCACAGTCTCAGGGTGCCCTCAGAAGAAGGGAATGGTAGATCCCTTCTGAGTATTCTCTACCTGGAAAACCCTGAAAAGGGTCACCACAAGTCAGAATTGATTTGATGGCACATGATTATTATTAGGTACAGGTATGTCTAGAGAAGGGAAGGATCACCCCAAATGGCATACTGCACCTCAAAGTGACCCACGTTTAGTATGCTCTAGACCAGTGGACTGCAATTCCCAGAAAGCCCAGCCAGCGCAACTAGTGGTGAAGGCTTCTAGGAGTTGCAGTCCAGGAGCCCCCAGGTTACCCGAGGTTGGGAACCACTGCTCTAGACTGATCCAGGCCAGGATAATGGAGCCACCTAGTCACACCATGAAGTCTAAAAATAAATGTTTTGTACAAAAGACCCAACCACATATAGCCCGTGAAAAAGGAGGGAAATTTATTCTCTGTGACATATATTATGTCCTTCAATGGGAAGACTTACTCTTCCCATATCTTCCCTTCACCTCGCTCAACCTGTGTCTATTAACATTTCTGTTTACAAAGAGATTTTCATGAGATGAGGAAACCCAAGAATTTCAAACAGCTGTCTCATTCTGACCTCTTGTGGTCAGCTATGAAAAAGCACAATCAGCTAATAAACTTTGGCACGTCCAAATAAACTACCATTAAAAACAATGGTATGGCAAAAGGGATTAAACGTTAATGTCTTGAACAGAAATGCAATATAAAATTAGTTGAGTGTAAAGGGCAGCCAAAGTGTGCAGGCACAACTCTGCATTTGAACGAGACTGGTTAGAGGGTTTAGAATGGTTTGAAAGCAAATGAGCTACAGCAAAATATGGCTCCACCATCTGGCTAAAGTAATAAAATGCCACTTGAGGTGTAATAGTAGCCCTTTGAATACAGCTGCATTACTATGGCAAGGAAACAGAATAAAGCTGCATTTTTACCAGTGTTCTACTTTGACTAATCTACCTTTTAAAAAAATATATTGTTTCACCAAGTCTTTAAAATGACAACTAATGCCTTCTTAAAACATGCATCTTAGAGACTAAAAGTTCCCTGTAACACTGGTCTAGTATAAGTCTAGATATTTTTAACATCTAACAGCAACTTAGAGTAACTAGCATAGTGATGTCAATATAAAACGCATTAAGTACACTTCCAAGCAACCTCAGGTTGTGCACATAGTTCTTTCTCTCCAACTTCCCTACCTCCCTACTCCCCCCCCCCCCTTTTCAGGTATGTCAGTCTGAGAGATTTGATGGCCCCAAATCTCCCACTAGGCTCTACAGTAGAACGAGGATCTGCAGGACAACTAGTATGTCACATTTAACAACACAGCAGATTCCAAAAGCTCTTGAGATTGACAATATTACCAACTGTTATTGTTCCTTTAGATCAGGGGTCTCAAACATACGGCCCGCGGGCCATTTGCGGCCCACCGGACGATAGTTTGTGGCCCCTGCCTTGCCTGCCCCCCCTGAAGCGCCCACGCGTCCTCTGCTGTCAAGAGTCAAAAAAAGCCTCGCCTCGCTGGCCGGCTCTCTCCCAAGACAGCGCCTCTTGCACCCTCCATCCGGAACTGCAGCCTGCCAGCCAGCCCGCCTGTGTGCCGGCTGGCAGGCTGCAGTTCCGGATTGAGGGTGCAAGAGGCGCTGTCTTGGGGGAGAGCCAGCGAGCAAGGCGCGCTGCTGGCCCTTTTCCCCGAGTGCCTGAGCCAAGTCGCCAACAGCTGCCGCCGCCTCTTCCAGGGAAGTGGCTCTCTGGCTCTCTTTCTCTCGGCACCCCCAGCACCAGCCCGGCCAGCGGCCGTCTCAGTGCCCGGCGGTGCTTCCTCCTCCTCCTCTTCGTTCTGCTTCAGCCGCCTCGGCTCTGGAGGCTGCCTGGGCTCGCCTTGCAAAGTATGCTCCTCTGTCGTGGTGGGGGTAGCTGCTGCTGCTGAGTGCGCCTTTTTTTGAGGGGGGCCCTCAGAGGTAGGTTGCCGGACCTCTGTGTGTGTGTGTGTGTTTGTGTGCGTGCGCATGCACCTGTGGGGGGCCCCCGCCCCATTCTGTTTAATTTCGCGGGTACCGGTGGGGGCTTTTCTCCTTTGGCAAGGCGAATTCTGTGAGGGTTTTTTTTTTAATTTTATGTCGTGCCCTCCTCCCCCCAGCTAGGCGGTTGCCGGCACTCCCTCCCTTCTCCACTTCTTCGTCCTGCTGGTGGTGGTGGTGGTGGTGGTGAAGAAGGAGCCAGAGGGGGTCGTGGCCGGGTGACGAGGGCTCGCGCGCCCCTCCTCCTCCTCCTCCTCCTCCTCCTCGGAGCCCCAGCCGGGCTAAGGAAACTCCCGGGCGGCTTCCTCGGGCTCTTGCTCCGCTTGGCGGAAAATCTGATGCGGCCCAGCCTCACCCAGACTCTGCCTCCAGCGGCCCCCAGATAAATTGAGTTTGAGACCCCTGCTTTAGATGATTATCTCAGATTATATCATTCAATCTGTAGGACCACAGGAATCTTTATAGTATACAAGAGTTTGTAACACCTGAAAAGTGGACTCTATTTTTTAAGGGAAAAAGACAGGAAGCCTGCAGTGATGGAGAAAGCGGCCAAGAATCCTCTCTATTCCTTCTTCCCACTCTTTTCCACACACGTGAACCAAGAGAAAAACTACCTTTCTAGACAGCCACTGCCAACGCACTTATCCCCACACACCAGGTTGGGTGAATCTCTCGGTTTACATGGGTCAGCCACAAGCTGAGTTATCAGAAAAGTGTTGTGTTTTGAAAGAATCAAACTCACTTATACCTCATGTTTGTTAGCTTAACTTTATTGAGGTACCTGAAAAATACCAAACGGAAAGTCAGAAATGTGCTTCAAATAAAATAAAAGTGAATCCCCTAACCCTACATAGGCACAGCACTTCTCTCTATACTTAGGGGTCAGAGTCAAGGGTGGACTCCCCCCCCCACACACACACACACTTCCCTTATTTTACAGACTATTTTAGGAAGTGTGAATAGACCTAGGCATTTCAAAACAATGGTGCACACAGAAAATTCCACACACAACTGTCAAGAAATAATGATGGAAAGCCACTGGCCCTAGTCAGGCATTAGTCAACGTGGTGAAAGGATTAGACAGGAATGCCTAACCCAGTCCCTTCATTGTCCCGTTTTTCATGGTTGCAATCTTGGATCTGAAGAGAGTAGTCCTGGTCAGGTGTAGGTTCTACATGTCAAGAAGAACATAGATTTTCCAGGGTTCTTTCTCATGTGTAGAACCTACATGTGAGAGGCATCTCTCCTCTTCAGACCCAATGCTGAGAGCAATGGAGTGAGGCAGAAGTATGTTTTCCCCTCCACATGTATGCTTATAGCAGGTAGAATTAACACCGGAACAAGCCCATCTTCCTCTTAGTTGCAACTCAGATAATTTAGTCTCAATAGTTTAATGACAGGAGATAGCCCCTGATTCACCCTGCTCCCTCCACTAGGAGACCAGCCCACTTTCAGCTGATGGCTGCAAATTATCTCAACACGCCAGCCAACAGCAGGCCTGGCTACAAATCCTGCCTTATTAATTTCAGTCTTCATTGCATTTCAGCCATGAGTTCACCAGATGTGATGACTGAAGCCATTTTTCTCAGTCTCCACTTCCTCTCTTCCATCTGCAATACTAACGATGGCTTAACATATAGGGCTGTTGTAAGAATCATCGGGCTAATAACTATGGTCGTATGTTGACTGTGGCCACATCTATGGATGAGAAAAGTGGAGAGCAAGAAAATTCATGCCTCTCTGCCTGCTAATCACCACCCAACCCTTGATCTCTTGGACTGATTCTATTATGAGCTGATCTGTGCAGAATTAAAATGCAGGCACCTTTTCCACTGGCCTTTTCACAGACAGCTCGTCACACGCTTACCCTCACAATTGTTCCTCCTTCTCTGTCCTATGTCACATGTAATGTAACAGCTTAACAAAGCAGTTTTTGACTTTTTGCTTAGAGCTCATTTGTTACTTTTTGCTTAGAGCTCATTTATTTGTTACATTTATATGCCACTTGTCTGCTGAACAGGTACAAGGCTCTCTTCCTCTCCATTTTACAACAGCCCTGAGATAAAGATTCAGGCTGAGTGTTTCATGACCACCCAATCAGTTTCATGTGCAACCAGACACACAATGCAGACTATCTGGGCATAAAAGGTTCCCCTTGACAATTTGTCCAGTCGTATCCGACTCTAGGGCGCGGTGCTCATCCCCGTTTTCCAAGCCGTAGAACCAGCGTTTGTCCGAAGACAGTTTCTGTGGTCACGTGGCCAGCGTGACTAGACACGGAACGCCGTTACCTTCCCACCATGGTGGTACCTATTTATCTACTCGCATTTGCATGCTTTCGAACTGCTAGGTTGGCAGGAGCTGGGACAAGCGACGGGAGCTCACTCCGTCGCGTGAATTTGATCTTACAACTGCTGGTCATCCGACCTTGCAGCAGAGAGGCTTCTGTGGTTTAACCCGCAGCGCCACCACGTCCCTTATCTGGACATAATTCCCTACAAATATCTGCAGGTGTAACACTGCACTGTGCCAAATAGAATAGGACTGCAGCCAATAAACCCTATGAGACACTTTGAATATTCAAAAGTACTAAACAAATGCCAAGTATTACTTTAAGATCTTTACTGTTGTGCATACTAGTTAAGTTCTGCTCTTCTTGGGAGCCAGGCAGAGAAAGGAAAAACCTATAAAGCACTTATATGTGGACAACCTAACCAATCCCTTCAAAATCCACAGGACTAAATTACTTTCCCAACTGGTTATTGGATCAGGCTGGTTAAGGTGTTGCTCAAGAATTTTATCAGATTACCCTGTGGTCATTCTCCATGAATCCCTCTCCTGATTTCTGTTGTACCAACCAACCACCCGATCTAGCCAGGAGGTGAGACTGAGGAGCCTAATGCCGAGGGAGGCCCGGAAGGAAAAAACAAGAAACCGGGCCTTCTCGGCAGTGGCTCCTCGTCTCTGGAACAATCTCCCTCCTGAGATTCGCATGGCCCCTTCCCTGGGCATTTTTAAATGCCAATTGAAAACCTGGTTGTTCAAGCAAGCCTTCCCTCCACCCACTGTCTGAATTTTTGTTTCTTGTGTTCTTTCCATCTTGGATTATTGTGTTTTTAGTAATATATTGCTATTTTAAATTGTAAATTGTTATATGTTATGTTGTTACCCGCCCAGAGTAGTCTATATGACTAGATGGCCGTCTAAAAATGTAATAAATAAATAAATAAATAAACATTCTCAACATTCCTTTTCTTAAGATATGATCAAGTGGAATATGTTTCTTAAGCCAATGCTCAGAAAAAAATTCTGAGTAGGTACTTGACTCAAATACTCCTTCAACTAAGCTAGTATCAGTGACTACTAACCATGATGCCCATTTTTAATCTACCTGTTATCAGCTTACAGGGTACGTGCTAAAGCCCCAATTAGAAGCTATCTATAGGCATCTAGTTGGCCACAGCGAGAACCAAATGCACTGTTCTTCTTGACTAAAAACAAAAACCTGGGGGCTTCAGGAAAGTCTATGAAAAAGTCTGTTCAGAGACAGAGTCAAAACCCCATTTCCTTCATCACACTTACTGGTTAATTCAGAGCAAGTCACTGCCTCTGTGTTAGCAACTGACAGGTACAATGGGAATATCCCACCCCACACCATATTTTACAATAATAATTTGAAACACACAAGATGGTGATTTAACATGCTTCTCATTTTACTGAACAAAATTTGAGCAAACATTTATTCTCTTCAAGAAAGGGTAATGGATTGAGGTTAATGACACTGGTTAAATTTTGCAGGACATTTGTTGACTATATTTCAAGCAGTGGCTTGAGGACATTTTCCACACTTCTCCCTCGCGTTCTTAACCTGGTGGCCAGCCCAGCTGACGGCCACCAAGGACATGTAGATGTACATGATATACAGACTGACCACCGTCTGGCCCTTCATTCACCACCATCCGGAATCCCCTGGTCAAGCCCAATTCAGCAGCACATTTCTTGCCCACAATCATTAAGTGTCCAAGAAGCTGAAAAAGAAGAAAAAAACATTCTAAGACATTAAGGGATAAAACGAGTTCATAGTGGTGACAGCAAAACTAAGACCAACTTAAGAAAAAGAGACACCGGTATAATTTTAGTCAGCATGTTTTCCAGCATTCAGTTTTCCTCAAAACTGGTCTGGGTGCTCATTAGAAATGGGGAGTACAGAACCATAGGCAACCTGTAAACCCAGTAAGAACTTTTTGATAACAAAACCATAGTTAGATTTTTCCTACATTTAGATGAATTTGTTTCAAAACTGACCCATCCTTTTGATCCAGCAGCCTGCACTGCTTCCATGTTTCTATGCTAGGAACATAAATCACTACGCTTAGGACCTTGATACTTGTCAGAATGCCTCTCTTAGAAATCAGCCTCCCGTTCCACCGGCTCCTCTCAATCCATGTTGCTAAAAGTGGCCACACCGAGGGAGGCCAAAAAGGTGATGACACGGAATTAGGCCTTTTTGGTGGTGACTCCCCAAGTCTCAGTTACCACCTGAGATGTGCCAGGCTCCTTTCCATTTTATGTTCAGGAAATTGATAAAAACTGATTCAAAACTGCCTTTCTGTATGAATTTTAGATTTTATAGCTTCTATATTGCCATATTGTTTGAATGTGTTGTTATGTGGGATTCTGTGGGGTTTTAAGATTAACTTGTAAACCACCCAGAGAAGTGCTGGCACTGAGCTGGTATATAAATCAAATAAATTTAATAAATCTTGGTTTGTCTCATCCTTGAATGCATGGATGAGGAACCACAACATACTTCTCACCAGCAAGGATGATAATGAATTTCTTGGTGCTCTTGATGAGTTTTTGCACTGGCAAGAGCAATGTTTTGCACAAAATTCCCCTAGATTTGCACAAAATTCTAGAAAACAAGGATGCCTGCTGCTTTAAAGAATGTGAGGCGCTGCAGTTGGTGTATTTCTTAACGATTAGCCAATCGCCTGTACTTACTGTGTTTACACAGAGCTCTACCTCTTGCTGTCAGCTGGAGGCAAGGAATCGTGGAGTTTTAAAACTCCTTATCAAGATGTCAAAACAACCCAAACTAAGAACAATAATTTTAAAATTATTATTTCCGTCTCTATAATTTTAAGGCCTCTCACCTACACTGCCTGCTCAAGAAACACCTGAGTCACTCCACTCCTGACTCATAAGAGTGAAGAAGAAGCTACATTTACATTTGTAGCCAGTGGTGCATATTTCAGCTGACACAATGTTCAGTATGTGAATACAAGGATTCATGAACGCTGGATACCAACCCAATAATACTCTAAGCCATTACTGTGCATTCAAAAGTAATGTTACATCCATTAATGATTTAAATCATATTCTTTTCTCTTAGCTTCTAATACTGAAGGGCCAATGGCTAAAATCCTCAACACAAAAGGCATGAAATGTTCATGTCTATGCAAATTTCTTCACTTGAGCAATTCGATCCTATTTGCATTTATGCCACCAGAACTAAGCAAGAGGATCTGGGGCAGTTTCTGTCCTCCCCTTGCATGCTTATTGCCACCATGTGGCCTGAAGATTTTTCCATGTTATTGCTAGTGGGGTTTTAATGTGAAGTTCTTTTTCCATCCTGTGCTGATTCTGGATATTTATAATGGAGAGCTGGGAAACTTACTTTTTAAAAGCAATCAGGTATGCTTATAGTTTCAAAGGCTCCACAATAGTTTTTTCCCCTTCATAATTTTTAAAACTAATTCTTTGCTTTCTTATTTTTAAAAAGCTTTGTTAAACACTTGCGGTCTCTATGATTCATGACCCACCTTTCCAGGCATGCATAGAATTACTGTATTACAACTCCAAATAAAAGTATTCAATAAAAGTATTCAATTCTCAGAAGGCAGAGGGTAAACAGTTTATTTTGCATAAGAGCAACAGCCATTTCACATCAGTTTATCACAGCATGGCTGCTTACAGGCTGATGTATCCTCCCCTTATATTTAGGAAAAAAGATTTTACATATTAAATTTGAGGACCAAATAAACATGAAATTAGATTAATATATCTCCTAGCATATTTGTCAATTCAATTATCGGCAATATCATAGTTCTGGGAGTCACTGTGGTGAATATTACTGTGACTTACATAACACAGATCAGTGCAATCTTCAAAATGAGTTTAAGGTGATCAGAATGTTTCAAGAGACATGCCAGGGTAATTTCCAGTCTTGAAGTGATCCCATGAACAAATGCAAGCAGATTTAATACCTGCATTATAAGCTTTTCCAGATCTAAACTAACAACAACAACAGCAAAAACAAAGGAGCGATATCACAAGGGCAAGATCTACAACAACGGTTCCCAACCCTGGGTGACCGAGGTGTTCTTGGACTGCAATTCCCAGAAGCCTTCATCACCAGCTGTGCTGCCCAAGGTTTCTGGGAGTTGCAGTCCAAGAACATCTGAGCTACCCAAGATTGAAAAGTACTGGACTAGATGTTACAGAATTATCTGCAATATGAAGGCAGTGGGTTGGATTCAACAGTGTCTATCCACCAGTGGAAGAACATCTGTTAGTTCAGATCTATCCACCAGTGGAAGAACAACTGATAGTTTATTTATTTTTATTTATTTAATTTATATCTCGCCCATCTAGACCGAAGTCTACTCTGGGCGGCTAGTTAAATCCTGAGGGCAGATAATCTTACAGATAATCTGAGAAGCCACATGCTAGAACCTACCACAAACAGAAACCAAAGTGAGTGGAATCACCTTTGCCCTTCCTTCCTTCCTTCCACCCCCTTGACTGTCCTTCCTTACTTCTCTTCACCCAGCAGGCTTCAGAGAAAGGAGAACCACTCTTGCCAGAGGTCTGAACCAATTCCTTCCTTGAGGCTTTTGAAACTAAGTAGAGATCCATGGAACATTAAGCAGGAGCCACAGACTGCCCATTCCATATTAGTAGCATGGGTTATCTCACCCATACATCTCTTCAGAGAATGCTTTGGTGCACATTTCAGGGTGGGGTGCAGTGGACTTCCTGAAGGAAAAAGGAAAGTCTATCACATAACACTGGATGTAGCTCAAGAGTACTGCACCAAGGAAAAATGCCCAAGACTGCATGGTGTGATGTAACCACCCCCAATTCTGACATCGACAGGTATTGCCAATTCACCTAGCCATCACGCCACCAGCTCTCGACAACACAGCTAGTGGTGATGGATCATGGAAGTTGCAGTCCAACAAGACTAAAGAAGATGATATACATAAACATGAAATGGCAAAAAAACCCGACCTAGTTTAGAAAAAAAGGAGACAGTATGTGTGTAAGTATCTGACCCAACATCCCCTTTCTCTGTCCTCTAGTCTGGCATTAAAGCAAGGGAGAAGAGGCAACCCAAGAACAGTTAGCAACCCCACTCCACCCACATGTCAAAACATATTTTCTCCTAAAAACTGCTCAGAACAAAGACTTGGAAAAACTGGAAATGCACACTATGCTTGCTGCTATGCTCCAGTCTTAAGCTGTGGTGTGATGCACACTTACCGGGGAGGTAGGTTGTGGCTTGATACAAATCTGCTACTGATCCGTCATGTAAAATTGTACTCCAAGACTTTAAAGTAATACTTTGTACCAAGCTGTCAAATACCACTGCTAAATACAGTTCAGTCCTAAGAATAGTCCCTCAGACAGAAGCTACTGGCCGAAATTCTATTAGTTATGCCAGAAGAAGTACAATATTAGACACCCACCTGGCAGATATCCTTTGATTCGCATTCCTGCATTGAGCACGGGGGTTGGACTGGATGGCCTTATAGGCCCCTTCCAACTTCATTATTCTATGATTCTATGAATATCACATATTGCAGCAGCAAATTGTGGCTAATTAACAAGTTGCTGGTTGCACTCCTTGTGGCAAACCAACTCACATGACCGGCACATGGTGAGGGGCACAAGCAGTGACTTCTTAACTAGTGGCAATTCAATGCTGAAATTTACCCCATACACTGGTGTACCTAACCATTGACATTCTGGCCATTATGATAAGACTGGATTTCACAGCCTGGCTAATAAGTTCAGATACAATTCCCACAAACCTGAACATGAGACCAATATATCCCTACACTCCAGTAACGCTTGGACCATGTGCTAAAAATAACTGGGTCTCTGTCTACGAAAACTCTGCAGCTCAAACTAGGTCATTAAGGTACTTGATCCACTTGGTCATCAGTCCCCCAGCAGGGTGGAGGTGGGGACTTCTGGTTTTATTCTCACACATCGTACGAAAGCCCCTCAAAAGACTGGGACATATTTCAGACAGGCCACAGGATATACTAAGGATCCACCTGGAAAACCTATAGAGAAGCCGTGTAACTGCAGAACTGGCTGTGTCTTTATTGAAAAACTGAGCAGCACATAAAAGAATTAAACACCCTTTTGCAATACTTACAGCTTCATCAGAATCTTGCACTTGAGACAACTGAGCAATTGGCTTCTTAGGGACCACTAGGAAATGGGTTGGAGCTTGAGGAGAAACATCATGGAAAGCAAGGCACTGAGGAGAGGAAAAGCCACTGTTGTTAGTAAACTGTTCTTTTAAAAAATAAAAATAAAAGGCACAGCGGTTTAAATCCACTTATTAAACCCATACAGTAAGCCAACACTTATGTAAATCCCAGTGACTTGATAGGTCTACTCCAGTTGGGACTCACAACTGGATTCAAGCTCCCCAAAACTGCATTTTCCCCCACCCCACAGTAAAAACGTTTTTATGACAAAACCTCTGTATAAAAGAGGAATGGATAACCTGCAGCCTTCCATATAGCGCCAAACTACAACTCACATCAGCTCTGGTTAGCAGAGCCAACCCACTCCCAACAATGGTGGGAGCTGTAGTCTAATAAATAGGGGGAGGATTTCTATGACATGTCATGTTTTTTTCTGCAACCTATGTTTGAGCTTATGGATGGTTTGAACATGTTTTTGAATAATCTGGTGAGAAAGGCCAGATTACTCATAAACCTGCTTGAATTTGCTTATGGGTTCAAATGTAGGTTGCAGAGAAAATGTGAAATGTCAAGAGAAATCCTCCCCCAACTAACAACATTTGTAGTCTAATATCCCTGGTATAATGGCTTCCCTGGAGTTCACTGTGTGTGAAGTTTCTTCATAGGACAAAGCTGCTTTTTGAAACAGGAATGTCAATTTATATAATGCAAAGCTTTTTTATAGAATACGCCAAGGATGGGCAAAAGGCAGCTTGCAGGTCACATGTAGTTTCCCAAGGGCTTTTCTGAAGAGCTCCCAGAACCTACAACCAGTGTCCTATCAATTTGTTTTGTCCAAAAAATATCACGTTTTGCTCCTAGAAGATTCCAAATGTGGTTTTAGAGCCACAACCAGAAGTAGTCTTCCTTTTCTGATCCCCCTCACACACACTTTTATAGCATTTGTTGTAGCCAACAATGGATCCAGGGGAAAGAGAATAATGGTCCCTGGTCTAGTCAAACTTGCCATCCATCTGGATTCATAGGTCATTGTAAATTGGGGGTGGGTAGGTGGGAATCAAAGGCTTTTTAAATTTAACAGATATTCTTGAAAAATAACCTGGCATTAAATGCTACCACTTTTGCAAAAAGACTTACAGCTAACATAAAAATGAATAAGCACCAATTAATTGAATGAGGCTGAATTACAGTCACATAAAAATTGCAGTTATTTCTATTGGCAGGATGGATAGACGATTTGGCATATGTTGCTAAGAAAGCTCTTGGAACCCAAAAGAAGATTCAAACTTTGCTTAGAACAGACTTCGCAACCACCATCTCTTGTGCTCCAAAAATACTACAGGCTACCTTGGAATCCAGTTTCTAATTTTTGCAAAGTTACTTGTTATTAAAGCAAGGAAGAGGGGAAGACCACAAATAAATAATCTGCATTCTGTAACTTCAGCTCTAAGACAGAAAAATCTTTTCCATCCACCACTGAAAGCAAATCTCTTAAAATAAAAGAGACCGGTGTGGTCATTACACAATACAAATACAGAACTAGGTGATACCTTTATAGGCCACTAAAAAAATCATGCAATCTACTAGCTTTTGTGGATCAGGGCACACTTCATCAGGCCTGCACCAGCATCTTGTCATTAGTGCAGAGAATTTAGAGTCCCAAAAGTTGATGGCAGATGGATTTTGGCTGGTGAATTTCTTAGATGCAAGTAAGGAAAGATGCAGATTCCACTAGAGGTGTGGTTTTAAAGTTACAGCTTAGGAAACTGTCGATAGGGTATCACACCCTAGCTCTTCAAACAACGAAGCTCTGGCATTACAGGTATACCTTCCTGCATGGGAATATTTAAGGAATACTTCAGTTCAATGTTCTACAATAACATATTCTTCTATTTGGCCACTGCCTGACAGATTATGTGTTTCGGAAGAGGTGCAGCTGTATGATACTATTACAAGGGAAACCCCTTTTTCATCAACATGGGTCAGTAACTTCTTCCACTTGTTAGGGAATATTGCTACTAATACCATACTTGCAGTTTCTATCTTTCCATGCACTCACTACTTGGAAAAACAACATAAATATTGATAAAATTAATTGGGAACCTTCCAAAACTCATTCACATTCCCAGATCAAAATCAAATTCTCACTCCTCAATTTGGTTGGTTCTGGGCAAATAACACACACCAGTTAACCAAACAAAAAGAAAAACCTTCTTTTGCTTTCGAAACGGTTCATCTAAGCCACTAGGAAGAGTCCGTTAAATATAGGCCAAGCATTGTACTCCCCAGAAAACCTACAGTTGGAAAAATCCATGAAGGCGAATCAGCAATTCTTCACGGTCGCTAAAGAGAGCCTCCATGTTCCAAGGCACTGTACCTTCCAATAATTAAGTGTCAGGAAGGGGCGATGCCTTCACCAGTCTGCTTTTGGCTTCCCACGACTGTGGCTGGAACTTGGAAAAGTTTTATCTACTGAACCTTGTGGGTGAAATTATTTAAAAAAGAAAAAGGCTGGACTGGAACCCAGCGGTCCTTCGGCCTCGTCCACCAGGGATCTTATGAGGGTGAAATGCACGCGCCCCGGGGCGGACGGGGGAGTTCCTCTCCCCGGGGCTTCCCCACCTGCTCGTCCTCGAAGATGATCTTGGCGGGGATCTCTTTGCGGATGATCTTCCCGAAGATGGTGTCTCCGCCAGGCTGGGCCACTTGAGCTTTGCTGATCTCGTCGGCCATCTCTGCCCGAGGCGACCAGCCGGCGCGTCCAAAGCCCACCAGCCTGGCCCTCGACAATTCCTTCCAGCCCGCCCCCCTTCCCGTTCGACCAATAGCGAAGGACTCGCGTGGTCTGTCAGAGGGCCCTAGCGATGCAAAGGCCCGTCTTATTGGTGCTTTCTGGTATCCGTCATTTCCCGCATGTTTTCTTTTTGGCAGCCGAAGAGTGAGACGGGAGGAGATGTTAAAGTGCAAAGCGTTACGGCAAAATCCTGCCGTGTTATTCCTAACCCACCTGCAGGTCATAACTCCATATCTTGCATTAATTATTTCCTACCGTAGTCTACCCTGCATTATGCAAGCGATCGGCTCTATCGCTTTAACCTTTCCCATTCCAAGAGCAAGCCGAATTCTTTTGCCTCCCTTTTGTTCTTTCTGGACTGCAGTTTTGCGCACTATGTAACTGGGACTGCAGCAACGAGCAAGGGGGTGCGGGGGGGGGGAGAGCGTTTTCTCTCTTCTGCCCTGCACAAAATGTACTTCTCCACCCGGGATTGACCGTCGAGTGAGCCTCATTAGAGTGTAGCTCTGGGGGACCCCAGAACTGTGCTGCTCCATCAGGCTAAAGGCCCACCTCGTCCTGCATCGCTTTCTCCACCTAGGTGCCAGTCCCAAGCCGACTCGGGCGAACCGATACCCTTCATCCTTGTTTCCCCCTTCACTCGTACTCAGAAGTGGACTTGCTTAGCAGGGATACAAGAGCCATCTTCCGATCTGATGGGAGACAGAACACCATTGTTTTCTATCGTTCCACAAGGATACGCCCCAAACTAGGGGATTAGCAGTTACAAGAAAGCAGATTCGGAGTAAACGTTAGCGAAAGCTTTCTCCTGTTAAGAGGGCTGTTCGGCAGGGGAACGGACCACCTCTGCAGCTGGCGGGCTGTCTTTTGTTGGAGGCTTTTAATCGAAGGTTGGAGGGCAATCTGATAGGGAGGCTTTTTAGGTTGGCGGTCCAGCTTTGGAAACAAGTTGAACTAGATGACCATTGGGATCACTTCCTCCTGTACAGTTCCGTAACTTTTTCTGCTGGAGACGCGGTAGAGCCGTCGTGAGTGACACTGAAAATCTTATCCGCACGTGTTTCAGTTGCATGAAGACAGATTGCGGCGTTGACCCGCGCCTGCAAACTGAGATCACACGAAGCCGGCCCTCGGACGTGATTCTATATTTTCTATCTCTATGGGACGGACTTTGTACCACTATGACCTTTAGGAGGCGGGAAAGGAAGGGCGGCGCTGATTTGTTGTTCTTCTCGAAGCGAGGTTTCCCATTGGTCCCTGCGGAGCGGGAGGTCAAGAGCAGTGGGCGTGTCCCGGTCTCTTCCTCAAGGCTTGTCGGCAGCGCTTGTTTCGGGAGGAGAGCCCGAGATGACGGGAAACCGGGAGGTGAGCGCCGCGGTCCGGAGCGGCCCCGCGGGGGATAGGCGAGAGGCGGAGCAAAGAACGGCGGCGAGGCATGGTGCTTGGAGGGGGTGGTAGGAGTAGCAACGCGCTGGCAGGTAGGGCTTCGGAGGGACGCTTTCGGGATCGGGAGCCGGCGTCGAGCCTTGACGAAGGGGTCCCTTCAGGTGCATTGCAGCCGTCTGTGGGCCGTTGAAAGCGGTGGTGAGAAGAAGGGCTTGGGATGACGCGGGGGGGGGGGGCATTGGTTGCTGAGATATTTTCACCTGGGGACAAAAGGGTTCACAGCACTGTCCCGAGGATGCCTATTCCAAAGAAAAGCTTAGGAACATTGCCGTTTTATGGTTATAATATAGTGTAATGGTGTGGTAGCACATTGTTACCTTTTTATAATTATAATGCAGTATAGATAGTATCCGACAAAGGTCCGCATAGTCAAAGCTATGGTTTTTCCAGTAGCGATGTATGGAAGTGAGAGCTGGACCATAAAGAAGGCTGACCGCCAAAGAATTGATGCTTTTGAACTGTGGTGCTGGAGGAGACTCTTGAGAGTCCCCTGGACTGCAAAGAGAACAAACCTATCCATTCTGAAGGAAATCAACCCTGAGTGCTCACTGGAAGGACAGATCCTGAAGCTGAGGCTCCAATACTTTGGCCATCTCATGAGAAGAGAAGACTCCCTGGAAAAGACCCTGATGTTGGGAAAGTGTGAAGGCAAGAGGAGAAAAGGATGACAGAGTACGAGATGGCTGGACAGTGTCATCGAAGCTACCAACATGAATTTGACCCAACTCCGGGAGGCAGTGGAAGACAGGAGGGCCTGGCGTGCTCTGGTCCATGGGGTCATGAAGAGTCGGACACGACTTAACGACTAAACAACAACAACAAATAGTATAGTATAATGTGGTGGTAGATAATTACTTTTTTATTAGTATAGTATAATATAATACAGTGCAATATAATATGGTAGTATGTTACTCTTAGTCATGGTTAGTATGGATTCTTGAATCTCCCACCTTGTATGTTCAAGGTGTCAGGGGATTCTGGCAATGCTAGTCAAAAAAAAGTCACTATTCCAAGAAGCAGTAAGTGCCTTCAGTGGGACTTATTTCCAAGGAAATTCCTGTAGAGTTGTGTCTAAGAATTCTTGTCAGTTACTCTAGTCAATGACATTGGGAACAATCTGGGCAAAGTCATTGGGAATTTAATAACACAATCTTCTGGACCCAGAATTACTGTATTTGCCGGCGTATAAGATGACTTTTTTTGCCCTGAAAAACATGCCTCCAAGTGGGGGGGGGGGTCGTCTTATACGCCGGGTGCAAGTGGTGCCTCGCAAGACAACGCAGTTCCCCATAGGAACGCATTGAAATCTACCGTATTGGGGAAAAGCAATCCCCATACCTACCCTGGGAAATGCAGTGGGTCTGAGATAGCCTTCCCCCTCTTTCTCTCCAGCAACAAAGAGGATGAAAGGAATCAAAGCAGCCCCCTGATGACTCCTTTTGCCCTGATCCTTTGCCAGTGGGGAGAAAAAGAGGGAGAATGCAATACAGTACAAGATATCACCAGGACTTGCTTCCTTAGCAATAGGTCCTGATGAGAGAAAAAAGATCAGGGAAAGCATAAATGCAATCCCCCATTACCACAAACTATGCAGTTGAGTTTCCCACATTTGGGGAAATCACAGGGATCAGCACACCCAAAGTGTAATGGATGAGCCTCACCCTGGGAAAACCACTTTCATGACCATGGTATTTCTCTTGCAAGGTATAAATTGGAGGGGCCCTTGCACCTCCTGCCCCCTTCTGTGCCCTGCCCCCCCAAGGCATGGTGACCCCCTGCAGCCCCAGTCCCGCCAGAGGCCAAGGGAGCTCCTCAGTGTTTTGGGGTGCCCCGCGGGACCCCCATCAGGGGCTAGGTGTTCCTCCCACAATCCTCTAGTGCACAGGTATTAGCATAAGGTATTAGCATATATATTAGCATATATGCTAATACCTGTGTACTAGAGGATTGTGGGAGGAACACCTAGCCCCTGATGGGGGTCCCGCGGGGCACCCCAAAACACTGAAGAGCTCTCTTGGCCTCTGGCGGGACTGGGGCTGTGCAGCCCTGTTCTGAGCGGGAGGTGCAGCCAGGGGGGTCACCATGCCTTGTGGGGGCAGGGCACAGAAGGGGGCAGGAGGTGCAAGGGCCACTCCAACTCATACCTTGTAGAGGAAATACCATGGTCATGAACGTGGTTTTCCCAGGGTGAGGCTCATCCATTGTACTTCAGGTGTGCTGATCCCTGTGATTTCCCCAAATGTGGGGAACTCAACTGCATAGTTTATGGCAATAGGGGATTGCATTTATGCTTTCCCTGATCTTTTTAGCCCATTGGCCCTGCTGGTTTTCCAGGCGGCAGATCCTGGAAAGCCAGCAGCTCAGATGGCAGAGCAGCAATGTCCAATGCAGCTGCCATAGTGAGCAGGTATTGGTTTGGAGTTCTTCTGACACAGTGCTGGAACTGTGGGAGGCTTCTGAGTGGGGGTGGCTAAAGAGGTTTTAAACCATTTTTACAGTATATTCACTCCATAAGATGCATACACTTTCTCCCCTACTTTTTTGGGATAAAAAAGTGGGTCTTATGGAGCAAAAAGTACGGTAATTAATGTGTTCCAATGGGGGGGAAAGCGAAGCATCATCTTGCGAAAATCGTCCATAGAAAACATCGTCTTGCGAAGCACCACAGCGCTGGCAAAAACCCATCGTCTTGCGGATTAATCGTCCTGTGAGGCAATCTTCTTGCGAGGCACCACTGTACGTCCAGTATCGCGCAGTATCCAGCGAGGCCACGGCGAGCATCAACAGCGAGACAGGGGTGCCAGCCTTTTCGGCGTGACCGGCCCGTTCTGCTCGGTGGGAAGCAGCGGCGCTCCACCCCGCCCCTTGTCTACACAGAGCTCACACATGCGCACTTGCGCACTAGTGCCGGTCACAGGGAGATGCAGGGGCGGGCCGGAGGCCGCTGCTTCCCACCGAGCAGAACGGACCGGTCACATAAGAGGGGGTAGTTTTATACAGCAAGTATATAATAAACTCTATATTTTTAGTGGAAATTTTGGGGGGTCGTCTTATATGCCCAGTCGTCTTATACGCTGGCAAATACAGTAAGTTCTGTGGTGTTAAGTAGTGCTTACTTCCAAGGAAGTGTAGAGCTCTAAGCTAATATGGGAATTCTGTGCGGAAGTCTTTGCAGGGATAAGCCCTGCTGAAGGGCATATAACATACACATGATTAGGTCATACATACGTATATTTAAAGTCTAGCTTCCCTGAAACAGTTGATAGGTTGCTGTTGAAGTGAGTGTAGTGTGTGATTTGGGGCTTATGGTACATGTCATTACTGTTATTTTATTTTTTATTGTGCAAGAAAATCACACCAAGGGTGAGAAATATAGCATGTGGTTCAGAAGGATACAAAAGCAAGATATTGAACTGAGAAATTCAGCAATAAAAATATATGAAAGAGTTTAGGAGAAGATGACCAGATATGTATCCATACAAAGTCAACATCTGTATGCCACATACCGAGATACTGATAGGTTTATGCATTTCTCAGTGCATTGAGTAATGAGGGGTGCTAAGGATTTATCATTCCAGTGCTTGTAATTGAAAGAACATTGAGAATTCATTTCCACTGACCAGAAAGAGAATTGATTAGAAGTGGAAGTGTCCAATATAAATAGAACATAAGTTCTTGTGTGCATTGCTATTTAAAATTCATAGATGAAGTGGTTATAGAAGTTGCAGTTAATACGTAGTATATAAGAAAGTGTATATTCTGATGTCTCTTCTCTGACAGGATGTAGTGTAATGCCCGACAGTGTGTTTACTATCATGCCATTTTATCTTTTAAAACAGTGGGCCCCAACCTTTTTGACACCAGGGACTGGTTTAGTTGGAGACCATTCTCCCAAAGACCGGGGGAGGGGGGAGGTGGCAGCATCTGTCCGTCTGTGTGGATGGGGGGGGTGCAGGTGGGGGAGTGAGTGCAGGCGGGAGGCAGGCAGGCGGGGGGCAGGCAGTGTCTGGGTGGGAGGGGAGGGCAGTTGCGTGCGTGCGTGCGAGAGGCAGGTGTCCGTCCCTGCGGGAGCAGGTGTGTGTGTGTGTGTGTGCATGTGGGTGGGTGGGAGTGCGTGCGTGCGCGCGTTCCTTCGGCCCTCGAAAATCTGGCTGAGCAGCCCAGTCCTACCAAGGCCATGGACCGGTACCTGTCCGCAGCCCGGCAGTTGGGGACCCCTGTTTTAAAACACACATGACTGTTCTATGGAACTTAAGGATTTCTTGCAATCTGTGGTCGCTTGTATCCAATAAATGTTGGCCTTTATGCACAACAAACCTGTAGTTGGTGTGTGTCATTTCTTACCAGTTTGAATAGGCTAGTGCCTTGAAGATTTTCTCATGTGTCAGAAATTGTTTAATTGCCCTGTCTAGTGCTGGCCAGTTTTAGGTAGGAATTCATCGTTATTATACAAAAAATAAAATACGCAGCCTGTCATAGTTGCTAAGGATCTGTGTTGCTAAACAGCCCACATTGAGTGTTCTAGTCTTACTTTATTAAAGATTGGCTGGAATCTTTCAACAGTATTGTGCATTTGAAAAACCTTGGGTTTTGATAGCTCATATTTCCTCTTTGGAAAAAGATGCATTATGCTGGGTTTTGTAAAATGCAAGTGGAATAAAAATGATAGTACTAATGATAACATAAATCTAATATTTTCTTGTATACCCAGATCCTGAAGCTTTTCAGATCTTTGCATAGGGCAAGGCAAGAAGTTTTCAAAAATGATTTCAGAGCCCTGGAAGGTAAAAAAAATACATATTTTCTTGGTAAAGTAATGTTGTATGCTTGCCATCATCTTGAAGATTAATATACTTTTTGTGATGTGTATGTGGGCTTTACTGCAACAAATTGGAGCAATTGCCTATTTAGAAGTGTTTTCCCTGGTGATTTTGTAGCATCTTGCCAAAGTGATAAGCTGTCTTCCAAAAAACAGAAGCCCACAGTAATTATTAGTCTACTGCCTCCCCCCTTACTAGCCTTCTGTGGAATGGCAGTGGTGGGGTAGAGAGCTGTGTTTCTCTTTCTGCATCCCTCTTTACTTCTATGTTGAAGAGGGGGGTTTACTGGTCCTCCTTGCCTGCATGCAGTTGCACCTTTTAAGAAAGTGCAAATGTGCAAAGGAAACAGAGAAGCAAATCCCAAGTTAAATATGAAGGAAAATAATAACTTGCTACACTATTCAGGGAAAATCTTAAGGCACAATATATAAACTAAGGGTCCTTCTAGACAAGGCTTTTACTGTATAGTTGTGCTGCCTTATTCATAGACCTTTACAGCAGGAGATTCCAGGTATGTCTTTTATTTGTTTCCCTTTCATGTTTTCCTGCCACTTCTGTCTCTCTCTTCTTGCTAGGAAACATAATTTAAAAACAGAAGGATGGAATAGATACACAATTTATTTTCACTGGAAGTGCTAAGAGTCTTCCTTCTGGAAGTACCCTAAATCATTGATCTCGCTGGAAACATTAGAACATAATGAAGCTCAAAATGTGACATGCCAGAAGTAGTAATGTTATGGTCAAACTACATGTTTTAAAGTTGTTGTTTGAGGGTGATTTAAAATTAGCAGATTGGTTGTATTTCAAACTGTGTTCAGTTCTTCCATTTAACTAAATGCCTGTGGTACAGGGTTATAAAACCATTGCAACAGGTGCCACTGTTATTTTTTGAGCATAAGAGGAAAGGGACACCATGAGGTTCTTTTACACAATCCAGAAATAAGAGTAGGCGAAACCTTTATTAGAATCCTGCAGGACTTGAAAGGTAGCACCTGTTTGGGAGATTTTAGTGGTCTAATAAAGGTGACACCTACCTTTGTTTTTGGATTCTCTATGTCTCCTATAACTGAAGATACACTTCTTTGGTATATTGTGGGAAGTTTGTACAATAGAATCATAGATAAGATTAAAAGGCGGTTTCTTTTCAGTAACCTTGCCTCTGTGCAGGATAGTAATGAATATTTACTAGGTTAGCACCTTCTTACTTAATTTTTATGTCAGTGATGTGGTTACATAAGTACAGGGAGAGCATTACTGTACCTCTGAGTGGAGCTAAGGAACAAACTAACTTCTAACAAAGAATTCTGAGTCCCTTTGTAAAGTTAGAAAGCATCTGTGTTAACACCTGGAGCATAATTTTGACATGATATCTAAAGACATACCATGAGGCAGTGTTCTGTGGTGTGGAGCTGGGTTCCTCTGAAATCTGAGTATCTTGTTGATGCTTTGCAGAAGATCTTTTTTTAAGTGCTGCTTGAAAGCTGTGTCATATTTTAGCATATTACTTTATATTCATGTGATGCCTAACACTTAATACAAACTTCTATTGTTTCAGCTATCAGCTCAGCCGGCCAGATCAATCTTCCCTTCTGCTTTGGTAGAACAGCAACCTATCACACGCTTTCTCATGCTGACCAACTCCAGTTTCCCCTGAACATGCTTCCTGTCTGTTTCTCTCTTGTGCTGAACCCCTTTCAAACACATGCATTCTGCCTCCCTCTCTCTTCTGTCCTTCTCTTTCCATACTGAAACATATGCTGTTTAAGGCAATGGGATCATAGGTGGCCATGGAGAGAAGGGGAGGGGTTTGCTTGCCCTCCTCAGGATCTTAAATTGATTTCTGTTTTAGTACACACAGATGTGTGCACTGTGTTGTAATGGTGTGCGTTATACATCTGAATTACATCAACATACCACTGGAGCTTTCTCTTTTCCCTCTGGAATGGGCTACCTCGAAAGATGGTGGATTCCTTCATTGGAAATTTCGAAACAACAGTTGGAGGCCACTTGTTAGGGATGCTTTAGTTGTGCATTTCCTTCATAAGTGGGGCATATGGGTCCCTTTGGGACCCTTCCAGTTCTGTGATTCTATATTGTGAACTACTCTTCTACATAGTTTTTATATTTTACTTATTTCACATGCCGCACAAATTTTTAGTTGCATAGATTGAGTTAGGTTGTAGAAACTGATGCTAGACCTGAAACTTGTAAATTGTGAAGAGCAGCATTTGAGTTTCTAGATATGAATTGTAATGTTCTACAATGTAATGTTGTTATTGGGAAAAGCACAGTTCTCCTAATTTTTATAACGTCATCTCAGGACAAGTAAAAATATTTCTCTCCATGTAAATAAGAGGTTGTGATACACATGTCTGTTTTTCTGTTTGTTACCAAGTAAAATGTCATGGCTTTGTATTCTCTTTGCTACGTTTGCCTTATCTACTAAGGACAAAATAATTAGACAAATTAATCTTTCTGCCCTTTTCCTCTCCTTTATTCAGCTGCAAGACTTAAGATAAATGAAGAATTCAAAAAGAACAAAGAAGAAACTTCTTCTGGAAGAATAGCTGAGGTACTTTCATAGTAATCTCTTCCTGCTGCCAAGGGCAGGTCTGTGCTGCAAGCTTAAGCTGGTTTAATTCATAACAGATCCTTTCTCACCCTTCCCCCAAAAATGTGTGGGAATTGGGAAGAATTTTGAAACCCATTGTAAAACTGGAGTTCCTATAGCCCCACACAAGAGGAAAGTCATAGCAAATAATCCAACCAAAACCATATGTTGACTCTCCAGCATTGGTATGCCCTTAACGTGTATTGGAAACCTTATATCTAGAAGTCATAGCCAGAGCAAAAGGTTTTCCGCTATGTTTACCTTGTTTTCCTTGTAAGAGGAATACATTCCATAAAAATAAAAAAGATGGGATAGGTATAGCCAGCAACTTAGGAAGTCTGTGGTCTTGAAATGTGGCTGAGAAATCCTTCATATTTATAGATTTAGAAGAGTCCTTATGTTCTGTTATTATGTGCCATCAAGTAGCTTAACATAAGAACATAAGAAGAGCCCTGCTGGATCAGGCCAAGGGCCCATCTAGTCCAGCTTTCTGTATCTCACAGTGGCCCCACCAGATGCCTCTGGGAGCACACAAGACAACTAGATACCTGTCTCCTGATACTCCTCCCCTGCATCTGGCATTTGGAGGTACCTTCCTTTTAAGACTGGAGATTATACATCCCCATCATAGCTTGTAATCTGTGATGGACTTTTCCTCCAGGAATCTGTCCAATCCCTTTTTAAAGGCATCTAGGCCAGATGCCATCACCACATCCTGTGGCAAGGAGTTCCTTGATGGCAACTCTATTAGTGTTCTCGAGGTATATGAGGTGTTCAAGGAGTGGTTTACCATTGCCCCAACCAAAGGGTTTCTATTGCTAAGCAGAAATTTGAACCCAGGATTCCTGAGTCCTGATCTAACATTCTATCTACTGCACTATGCCATATCTGTAGGCTCTGTTTGCCAGAGATTATTTGTTCATTTAAAGTACTTGCATAACCCTTGAGATTATGTTTCTAAGCACTTTGCATAAAAAAGCATATGTAATACAGTGGAGACCCTGTGTGAAACAAGGAATTGTTAAAAATTAAAAATCTCTTGTTTCTTTTTTTTTCTTTTGGGGGACGGGGAAAGCTCTCCTTGTGGCAGGCCAATTGTGTGACAAGCATGAAGGATGTTATTTTCAGCCATCTAGGGAGGGGATACAGTAGTCTCTTAAACTCTTCTCCTGCTCGGTCAATTATTGATGTCAATATATGCTTCTGTTGAAGCAAAGGATAGGTGAAAATTAAATCACAGCTTAGACTCTCCTTATGGTAATGGAGTGGCATGTCTAAAATAAAGCATCCCTTCTGTTCAGGGGTAAAGTGGCACATGGCCTATTGGCATTGTGTTTTGCCACCTGAGCAGAACAAGGACTGAGCCTTCTTTGTTGTTCCCTTGCAGAAAATCTTCCCCTTTCTTTGACTTCTTTCCTCGCAAGTGATGCCATTCATAAATGTATGCCAGTTGTGTGAATTAAGAAAAAAGAAGTCTAAAGCAGAATGGCATTTCTCGAGGACATGTTAAGGGGAATACTATAAAGCTAAATCTGCCTTTGCAGTAATGTTCATATAAAACAAGGACAAGTATTGTCAGATACATACAATATTATATTCTTCAGTGAACACATCTTTGGTGGATATTTGCTTGCGAAAGCTGCCCTGGCACAGTAGGAAAAAAAAGCCCACTTTATTTTGTAGCTTCTTCTCAACTTTGTGTAGTACAGTGGTGCCTCGCAAGACGAATGTAATTCGTTCCGTGAGTAGCGCTGTCTTGCGAAAAAATTGTCTTGCGAAAAGCAGTTTCCCATAGGAATGCATTGCAATGCATTCCTATGGGAAACCTCGCAAGATGAATGAATTAAATTCGTCTTGCGAGGCATCGGTCGCGGAAAAAAACGTCTTGTGAAGCACGGCCATAGAAGAAGCCGTCTTGCGAGTCAGCAACACGATCGCAAACGCTTTCGTTTTGTGAGTTTTTCGTGGCGCGAGGCGTTCGTCTTGCAAGGCACCACTGTATATTTATTCCATTTATGCATTGATGTTTGTGAATGTTAAAAATGCAGGTTTTTTAAAGTAAGCTATGGCTCTTGTCCATATAGATATATATTTTTTAAGATTGGGAACTAGTGATCAGAGATCATGAGTTTTTGTAAGGATCATGAATCAGGTTTATCAAGGTGACCTCAATATAAGGGTGGGTAAAGTGCACCTTGCTAATTACATGTATCCCTAAGGCCTAAATGTACCCCTCTAGTACCCCTACACTCCCTTCCTTCTTAATTTTTCTTTTAAATTGGCTCTAAAATCTTCTGAGGCAATTTTGCTCTCTTGAGGGGCTGTTCCCCACAGAATTAATTTTTAAAAAAAATTTGATCAGTAGAAGTTGGAAGGGACGTTTTTCTGTTGTTTTTTAAAGCCATTTTCAAGGAAAAGTACTGTGGGAGGGGAGAGAGAGAGAGAGAGAGAGAGAGCAGGTGTAGCTGTAACCACCTACCTCACGATCCAGAGGTGGGCATGTGTGGCCCTCAGACCTTTGGAGGTTACCTGTGCCTGCTTTAATAGTTGGCTTACCCCACCCTGAATTTCAGCTAGCCCCTTAGATTAGGAGTAAAACATCTACTAGATATGTATGATTTTCTTGAACTAAAATTAGTAGACTGCTCTGAACATGTACCAGGGCTGGGAAAGTTTACTTTTTTTTAGTCTGCAGCTTGATAACTATGCACTCAGCATAATGTGATGGTGTGTGGCTTATATTTTGGTTAGTAAGTGAGATATGAATGAATTAACATTTTTCTCATATTCAGGTAACTTGGTAAAAATTCTCACCACACGGTCTCTAAAAAGGCATTGTTTATGTTAATTAAAATAGTAATTATTTGCATACCAAAAAAACAAAAAGAAAATTATACATCTCAAGGTCATTACAGAAAAAGTAAGAGAAAATGAACTGCAGTAAAAGTATATTAGCATTTTGACAATTCCAAAACATTAAGAAGGGATTAATCGGGGGGGGGGGGGGGGAGTCCCTTCCGTCTGCTCTGGAATAAACTGTGGTTTCTGTTGCCAAAAATTTTCTCCCAAGACCTGTGTGAATATCTTTTACAAGTCTGGGCAATATTCTATCCTTGAACTATGTGGTCTAAATGTAGTCATTTCACTGCAGTAACTAATTTGCATTGAAAGCTTCAAGGATGACAGGGGGTATCGAAGTGCAAGATAACTAGTAATTTCCTGTACTGAACAGACACCTTCAAGAATAATCCTGTTGCATTCAATAAATGCTGCAATGCTCTCTCTGTGTTTGTGTTTTCTGTGCAGCTTATAAAAATAGGTTCAGATGTAGAAGTTATACTCAGGACATCTGTCGTTCAAGGTGTTCGTGTGAACTCTGACAGAATGTGTAAGTAAAGAATTGCACCTTTAGAAAATAATAAATGTTAATGTACCATTTTTTAAAAATTAAGCCATTTTACAAATTTATCATATTTCTTCATCATCATATTATTATTTCTTCTTCTGTTCAGGACCAGGTAGCACAGACCTTAGTAGCTGAAATGTCATCTCATTTCATATAAAAATACCTATTATGCTGAAGTGGGCAGACTTTGGTTTATGAAGTCTACTTTTGTTTTTCACTACAGCTCCAAGTAGAGCTGATTGCAAAATAGTGTCCCGGGAGAAAATTGCAGGACTGGGTGTGTCTGATCCACATGCTCAGATAAAATATTTGGAGCTTATGAATATATATTTTCCATACACTTTTCCCTCAGGCTTTATTGATTTCCTTCCTAAATCAAGAAGAAGGGATTTTTGTTACCATTGTTAAAATATAAACCAGTATGTTATTGGGATTTTACTCTATTGTAGGTGAAATCACATAAATTGTAGCAGCAAATTTTAGCTAATTAATAAGGTGCTGGTCAGGTGCTGGCTGTATGCCAGTCATGCAGGCAGACTCATGACTGGTAGCTGCAATTCATAGCTGCAACTTAAGCAATTCCACCTACTCCATAGTAAAATTCCATAGGATTCTGGCCATTGACTTTTTGCCACTAGAAGGCAGAAACCCTGGCTGACCTGCTGCAGGTTACATGGATATAAATCAGAATCTACTGGTCTATATTTTGTCCTCTGCTGGATCATCTTTCCAGCTGGTCACAGCTCCTTCTGAATAAAATTTGAAATTTCAAGTAGAAATTGGGAAAGAAGCGAGTGTAATTTTGAAACGTGCTTTTAAAACCTTCACACAGTTTTACCAAATATGTCCATCCTTTTATTTTCTGTATCTTTCTCTTATTTCCCCTTTCCTCTCTTTTTTTTGTTAAAAGGGGAGGTTCTTCTTTTAATTTTTTAAAGTGGAAGTGGGGATGGTAGCCTGATATAATCCATCTTGATATGTGAATCATAGTTCTCCATATGAACACCAAGGTAGAGTGGCATTCATCATAAGCCCTTTTCAGATGTTACGGCTGAAACAATGGGTGGTTGAATGTGTGGTGAGGGCAGGATGTGCACACAAGACCCAGACTTGCTGACCTCTTGGTAGAGTGGGGTATAGGTTTTATATGCATGCCTGCATCCTCCCCACCCATTTATCCTTCCATGATTTCAGACATGCCTCTGGACATTCTTACAATGTTCCTGTAATTAGAAGTCCTATTCTGTCAAGGTTCTCAGCCATGGGAGCAGTGGAAGATACTAACAGGCTCCTTTGTAGCCCCTTGTGTTAAATGTTGCTGATTTCAGCGCGGGGTGGGGATTACCTGCATTGCCACATCTATACCACCCATTTAGCCATGCATGGTTTCAGGTATGCTGCCTGCATAAGGCTATAAAATTGGTGGGGCATTGGAAGGTGCAGGTCAGACTATTTCTTCATAGTCTTGTTTCCCTCTGACTGTCAGCAGGTCTCCAGGAACTCAGGCAGAGTTTATTCTTATTTACTGCTCCCTAGCAGTTAGCAGTTCAAAGAAACGAAGTTGTCACTATCTGTAGACAAAGTATGTGTTCTAAATAGAGCTCCACTGGCTGGAGGATTTTGAGTTTTGTAGTCTAGAGAAGGTACTTTTTGAAGCTGTGCTTCTACTGTTCTGATATGGACATGTCTCCTGTTATCTTGAGCATGACTCAGATATTTGGACCCTTTGATTTGTACATGCTGCCCCCCACCAGGCATTAGATTAGTGCCAGTACAGAGAGTGTGTATGGTGAGATTGCAGCCTTTGTGGCTAGACTATTTAAGCTAATCTGACAGCCCTAACAAGCACGGTTCTCGAGTGGGTGCTTAAGACTGCCATATGGTCAGAACTTTGAAGGGACTAGCTCTGATAAGGAATTCCACCCTCAAACAGAAATGTGAATAGCTGCTGCTTCCTTCCTTCTCTCCATCCCCCCCTCTCCCTTTTTAAAAGAAAATCTATGCAGAAAGTAACACAATAAAACTCCATGGAGAAAGCAGCACTCACTTGTAAATTGTCCTGTGTTAAAATTTGTTTACCTTTGTCTCAAAAGTGTAAATAGCAGGGTTTATCAACATTGCCAGAGTCAATTAGCTAATTACAGTGGATGTTTCCAAAGCAGGTGTGGACAAAGCATCACCACGAGCCACATGTGGTCCCTTGGGGCCCAGTGAGGCCAAGCTTCACCAGCCCATTTGACCCTAACCCCCAAATTGGAAAAAAGAATGGTCCCTTGCCCTTGGACGCTTCTTGCCCCTGTTCGACACAACGGGCTCCTGTGTACTTTCCAGTCAAAGACATTATGTCCTGTCTTTCTCTCCTTAGTAAATTTTTTGTGAGTAAGAAGAAATATAGGAGGGCTACGTACAGAAGATAACATTGTCTGGACCCATCATAACATTTAGTGATTAAGGCAGGGTGATTATATACTTAAAGACTCACCTAGAAGCACCCGTTATTATTGTCTCAAAGGCATGAAGAAAATTGACTTGTCCTTTCCAGTGGCGAGGAAGTGGAAGTGCAAGGTGTTGAGGTGGTTTAGCTTTTTGACATCAAGGTGACGGATGTTTTTCTAGTCCAGCAAACTCTTCTTCGATTCACTTCATGTGAACTGTTAACAAGTCATTTTCTTCTCTTCCAGTACTGATACTAAGAAAAGGCCTGCAGCTAAACGATATGTCTTTCTCTGATTCTCCAAAACAGAAGTCATGAACTGAAAGAAATAAACATCCATGTTAATTACTACTTCTGCCCATGTGGCTTCTTTCCTTGCACAATTCATTTTCTGCAATAGCACTTTGAAGTCTATAAAACTATTTTTAAAGATTATTTGTGCTACAGGTTAAGACAGAAATTACTGATGCTTGTTGGTGTATGCAGGAAATTCATCCAGTTTTGTTTTCTGTTTTAGGAGCCCATATTTTGAATGAGTCAAAACACTTTTCAGGTTCTTCCATAACAGTAGAGTGCTTATTTTGGGGGGGGGGGGGGGGATTAGATTTTATATACTTAAAGCCTATAGTGTTTCCCTCCTTTGCGCCTCCCCTGAAAGCCAAAGTGCCAGTCTATTGTCAACCTTTATTTCAGAATTTAAAATTTTGAAATAGATTGTTTATTTAATTATTTTAAAGCATAATTTGGCCTAAGTTTTTGCAAGTGACATAAAAATCCAAATACATTATCATAAACTTCAGGTTTTCTCTTAACTATCTGGTACATTAAAAGACCTACAAAGCAAGGTTTATAAAAATTATTTTAAGCTTTTAAACTTGAGGAGATGAATGTTGGTGATTGTCATAACTGTGTAAAAATGCAACCGTGCATTTCTACTCGGATATCAGTCCTGAATTCAATGGACTTGCACCAAGGTAAGGGCTTAATGTAGCCCAAATAAATTTTGGACACTTAGTAATGCCATTTGAGCAATTAATCATGCTGACTTCAGCACTCCATCTTTGTATCTTACTCCATAGGCTGAATGGGAGAATGATTAGAAAGAAAACTGTTAAATGATATGAAAGATGCTTGTCTTTAAGCTGAAGGGTGAGAATCCTGACCTAGTGCACATGTTTCTAATTCAAGTATGCATTAAAGGGATACATTCTGTGTCTCCTAGTTTTGTTGAACAGTGTGATTGGATTAATATCATAGTTTGACATCAGGACGGAAGGGCCACTAACCTGCTTATTCTTTCCTCAGAGAAATGTCTTTTTCTGTACAAGAAAAGGTAAAATTGTCACTTAAAACACAACTGAGCAAAATTCAGGCTTGTGGAATATATTTTGATTTTGATTGGAACCCTAAGATGCACAAAACGTATCCGATAAAGCTCACTTAAAGACAAAGCTAATTAATGTAACCTCCCAACCCACATCTGAATATAAAAGTACAAAACTAGCAGTGCTAAAGTTGAGAGATTCTAGTATCAAAGTGTAGAACTGGATGAGAGAAAGCAAATAACTGATGTTTATGTAGTTAGTACAAGTTCGGCCATGACAGGGATTTGTTTATCTTTACTTGCAGCTATATTTGCAGATCTTAAAATACAAGGACCAGGAAAGTCTCAAAGTTCCACTGCAAATCTTGGCATCTACTAGGAGATCTCAGTCTTTGTTCTGTCTTGGCTTTATAACTTTTTGTAATCTGTAACATTAGGCCTGAGCTGGCGAGATTCTCCATATCAAGGTCCATGGTCAGACGTCTGTTAAGTTCATTGGGGTTTACTCCCATGTAAATGAGTATAGGATTGCAGCCTAAATTTATTGCATCCTCTCACAATCTTTTTGATTTAATACTTTAAATTATCTGAATACAAAAATGGCTGGACAGAACTTGTTTGAGAAATCTTTAAAATTTCATCAGCAGATGGCGCTTATCATACATATGTTATATTCACCAGTTAGATGCCTTTAATTCTAAGGGTGAGTGTAAAAATATTTTAATAACAACTAGAACTTAGTATTTCACTGTTTGCAGAAGCTTATTCCTAAGTAAATCTGCATAAGTTCTTTTTATTCCATTCATCTATTCTTTTTCAAAGAGAGAATGCCCCCCCTCCAAAAGAGCCATCCCTTTCTCTATGTTTCCCATAAAATTTGAAGTTTATCTTTTAATAATAACTGTCATATATGCATTTTCTCCTGTGTATAATTGAGTGGAAGTTCATACTCTTAATGAAACTGTGAATGACAGATTAATAGAACAGTCTTTTGCATCTTTACTCAGAAGTAAGTTCCATTGGGCTTAATGAAATTGTACTCCCAAATAAGTGTGTATAGGATTGTGGCACCTTTTAAAGCAGGCAAACAGTTACCTGGCATGTGGCCACCACTACTAAATGCCAGTCAAGATTGAGGACAGCTGAAGATTTAGCCTTCACTTCCTTCAGTAATCTTGAAGGGGCACCAGTTTACCTCAGGATCCATAAGGTCCTGAGCGCAAGTCTGTTTATATGTTTTGTGCCCACATACAGTTTCTGGACCACCTGCAGACAATGGATAGAGCTTTCAAGGTAAAAAAGACTGTGCATCCATGTTTCATTCCTGCCTTTGACTTGCCTCTGGAAATTGTTGGATTGGTGTCAACCTTACAAAGTCTAAGTGCAATGGTTTGCAGTGTGCACCATATTAGATCCATACATCATCTCATTTAATTTCTAGTACTGGCAGTTCCTTACATTTCCTCTGTAAAAGGGGGAAAATATTGACACTGGAAAACTAAAAATAAGGGCAGCCAACCTTTGCAGGAAGAGCAGTCCTTCCCTTTCCCTGCATGATGCAACTCTTTCCAAAAGATCTCCAAGTGCTTGGTGTAAAAACAGTTTGCTCTGTTGTTATGAATGAGAAAATGCATAGTCATGAATGCAGTTACATAATTGCTCAACCTCTGTTACCGGCTATGATCCCAGTGCACTGGAAACTCCTCCTACACAAACTCCCATTGAAAAGAATAGGATATGTACACATGTGTTACTGTGTTGATGAGTCCTATTCATTGCAGTGGGATTGCTAGTGTTCTTTGTACATGTGTAGCTACAGCCTTCCTCAACCTAGGTACTATCCACCACTGGTCATTAGGGAGTGGTGGGATTCCATGGTAGTTGAGATACCTATACATTTCCAGTAAATAAGTTAATCAGTAAATAATAAGCCAGTAATAAACAATAGTTTAAATTTTGAATTAATTCATGTTTTCAAAGTAGCATTAGATTCAGCATTAGATTGTGTGTAATTTCATTTCTCCCTCCTCCCTGTACCCTAGACTTCAGAAAGGTATCCTACAAAAGCAGAAATCTGTTGGAATTGGTCTAGGCTAGCCATCACTGTCTGCTTCCTAATGTGGAACATAGGAAGTTACTATACACTTGAGTCAGACTAGTCATCCATGTAACTAGGTACAGTGGAACCTCTACTTATGAACGTCCCTAGCTGCGAACGATCCAACTTACGAACAGCTCCGTTCGCTAAATTTTGCCTCTACTTGCGAACGGAGCTCCAACTTACGAACCGAAAAAAAAACTTTCCTGCCCTTTTTTTAAGCTTAGGTCATCTTAGGTTTTTTTTAAAAAAATTCTCCCCCTAGTGGTAGAGTACGGATTAACCGGCTCTGCATTAGTTCCTATGGGAACTAATGCCTCTACTTGCGAACAGCGCCTCTAGATAAGAATGAAAAACAGCCGGAACGGATTAAATGGTTTTCAATGCATTCCTATGGGAAATTTTGCCTCTACTTACGAACGTTTCAACTTAAGAACAGCATTCCAATACGGATTAAGTTCATAAGTAGAGGTTCCACTGTACTGTCTGCACAGGCTGGCAGATGCTATTTGGATTTTCAGTCAAAAGCCTTTCTCAAACATAGTTGGAAATGGGAAGGATTGAACCCGGGGCTGTCTCTGCATGGAAAACATAATTTTTTTCTCTGAGTTATGGCACTTTCTACACTCCAGGGAAATGGCAAGCACTGGCATTCTGCTGCACAAGCATGCTGCAGGGTGGGGTGTGTTACATGGATCTTCTCTGTATCGTCTATCCCATGTCATGCTTGTTTTCTACCACTGATTTAAAACTGGTCATGCGAAAACATCAGGAAGATTTCCAGCTTGAAATTTTGCACCACGAGTGATTAGAAGAAGGCTAAGCAAACAACAGTAGGTCCCCGGCAGCAAACAGCCACCTACTGAGTGCCAGTTTAAGCCCTTGTGTATTCTGAAAAGCTCCTGAGATCTGTGCTGCAGCTCATTCCTCTTGCGTTCCCTTCTGGTTGATCTGTCAGCAGCCATTTTCTAAGTGTTTCTTTACATGCACGTTGTTTTCTTTATTTTTATTGTCCTTAAGTCATAGAAAAATGCACATGGAGAGGAGAATAAAACCCACCCTGTAGCTAAGAAAATAAAAAAGTCAAAGAATAAAACATCAGAAGGAACAAACCCCAGACTCTCATATAAATAAACTTCAAGAAAAGATGGCTAAATGTCCAGGCAAGTATCTGTATGAAGTTGCTGTCTACATGCTGCATACGTTAATGCTGGAACAATTGTTAACATCCTCAGTCCATTGATTAATGGAGCTTGGGCATTGATCCTTCTAGTGTTGCGATAAGCAATGTTTAGCCACCATACAGGCACAGAGAATCCATTTTGTTGTCTGTAAATTTCCAGAAACAGGTAAATGGCTTAACGAAATACTGTATACACATCTAAAACACTCATACATGCTCCAGTACAAAGTTAATACAAAAAATGTCCTCCCCTACCCTGAACATTGCTATTTCATGTGTTACAGATGCACAAAATCTATTTGCCAAAAATGGGCAGACTTCAATAGTGTATTTTCAAAATGAAATCAACTTGGAAAGAACAATGTTTAAAGCTGCAATCCTGTACCCAGTTATCTGGACATTGGCCCCACTGGAATCAGTTGGATTTACTTTTCAGGGAAATGATTACGCTATGAATGTACTGATCTATTATGAAAATAAACTTCCTAATAAGGATAGAAAATAGCCTTAAGAGGCTGACTTATATGCCTTCACTTACATACTGTTCATCTACAAAATGGATTGATGGGTGAGAGGCATAGATTCCCTGTAACAGGAGCAGTTGGAGAATCTAAATATTAAAGGTAGGGTGTTCTGAATTCTAGACTGCACTTTGAAAAAGGAAAAAAAACCAAATTTAATACAATAACACTGCAGGGTTTGATAACTTGAGCTTTGTCTATGTGGACATGTTGCATGATTCATATTGCCTAGTTTGATTCTCATTGTGCAAGATGGAGCCTAAGGTCAATTCCTGTGGCTCTGGTCTGGTGCATGACATTCAATTAGCAGGAGAGGAAGGAGGAGTCGCCCAGCATTCCCTGTGCCAGAGATTGTCTGAGACAAAAAGAAAAATCTTTAGACTGTGACTTCTTCTTGCACTGTTTCAGATGTTTACCTCTCTACGTTGCTTCCAACATCTCAGTGACTATCTGATTGGAAACAGCAACTAAATTATGTCCTGAGCAAAAAAGCACATGGAGAAGGAAAAGAGAGTATTGTTCTGCAGCTGGAAAGCATCCCTCGCCCCCCCCCCCATGTTTCTCTTATAGTGGCATAAATGGTCTGCAGTATTTAGTTCCAGTATCTATATCCTGTTCTTCTTTAAAGCAACCCTTTGAGATGTCAGTCTTGATCTTGGAAATGCAAAGAAAGTGCTGATGTGCTTCTCAAGCCAGGGCTGTGATTCCATCCAAGTGTGTCTCAGTCTCCTGTCAGAGAGATAAGGTACATAGTGAGCCTCTGAAGCCGCTGCTTCAAAACAGGCAGTTGACCAAAGAAAACAAAGCTGTGGCACTCACACTAATGCGAAACAAATGAGGACATGAATAAGGATGAGAACATTGACATTCAGAGAGCAGGAAAACAAAACAAAACCAAAGAACACAAAATAAAGCATTGTCATCATGCTGCTGCTTTATTTTCACTGGCTGGCAGTCCCTTCCCCTTCCCACATGCCAATACAGTACTGCATAATGTGGATAATTCTATGACATCTTAGCCATAAAACCCTCCACACTTCCTATTGGGTCTCTCTGGTGGAAGATTAGCTTCTTGTGTTTTCTTAACTGGGTTTCCCTTTGCTTGCAACAACAGGTCTGGTTACAGCGGTGTAACCAGACATAACAGATGACTCAGAGCCCCTAAAAGAGCTATGAGTACCAAAGTGTGGCCCAGGGCAGATAAATGTGTCCCAAGAGGGTTGAAGTGCAAATCATCATTCTGGCTGCAACAGGCAATCTGTGTGCTATAGAACTGGAAGGCCTTGTGCAGCACTGATTTGTCCCTCAACATTGCCAGTATATGGGTGGCGGCAGCAACCGTCCCCCAAGGGATGTCATAGGATGGAAAAACATAGGATTCCTCAATGCTGAAAGTTTTGAGGAAATTCTACAACAGGGCATCGTCTCCGATCAGTATAGCCAATAGTGAGGGATTATAGGAATTACCATCCAAATAGAACCAAAAGGCTACAGTCACCAACCCCTGTTCCAGAAATGCTACCACTGTTCAGAAAGCATGGTAGAAATGAATGGCTTTCTAGGCTGAGGTACAGATACCTACCGTAGTATCAACACCATTTTGTGTTCCTTTTTCATGGCTGCTCTAGCAATATTTGCTAATTCTTGAACCAGCTCCTTTCCTTAGCTGAAAGGAGCAATGGAAATAATTTTGGAGGCTGGCTATGATTGTGTTAGGTTGTGAATGTTCATGGCACATAACAACGTGCTGCCTCTCAAGTTATTTAGCAACATATGACACCACAGAAGCGGACTCTGAGGTTGACCCTGATCCTGCACATTTAACTCCAGCAAAGGAATGCCAGAAACAAATGGGCCAATGTTGTGTTCGGAGTATAAGGATAACTGCACAATAATTTCTCTACTCTGAAAGGACACTGTTGCATGGCCAGTCACACAAGCGTTTGTGCAAAGGAAAGCCTACGTACAGCAGTCATGGCCAAAAATATTGGCACCCTTGCAATTCTGTCAGAAAATGCAACCCTTTTCTCAGAAAATGGTTGCAGTTGCAAATGTTTTTTTGCAACTGCAACCATGTTCATTTCTTTGGTTTGCGTTGGAACAACACAAAAAAACAGAGAAGAAAAGTCAATTCTGATACAATCCCACACAGAAACCCAAAAATGCACTGGCCAAAATTATTGGCACCCTTAACCACTCTTATTTTTCAAACTGCTCCAGGGCCTTCAGATTTGAAGGATGCCTTCTCCCAACTGCTGTTTTGAGATCTCTCCACAGGTGTTCTATGGGATTCAGATCTGGACTCATTGCTGGCCATTTCAGAACTCTCCAGCGCTTTGTTTGTAACCATTTCTGAGTGCTTTTGGAAGTGTGTTTCGGGTCATTGTCCTGCTGGAAGACCCATGACCTCTGGTGGAGACGCAGCTTTCTGACACCAGCCACTACGTTGCGCCCCCAAATTCTTTGGTAATCATCAGATTTCATGATACCGTTCACACAGTCAAGGCATCCAGTGCCAGAAGCAGCAAAGCAACCCCAAAACATCTTGGAACCTCCACCATGTTTGACTGTAGGGACTGTGTTCTTTTCTTGGAATGCCTTTTCTGTAAACAGTGCCATGATGTCCTTGACCAAAAAGCTCTACTTTTGTCTCATCTGTCCACAGTACGTTCTCCCAGAAGGATTGTGGTTTTGTCACATAAATTTTGGCATACTCCAGTCTTGCTTTTTTTATGCCTTTGTGTCAGCAGTGGTGTCCTCCTGGGTCTCCTTCCATAGCATCCCTTTTCATTCAGATGGCGACGGATAGTGCGAGCTGACACCGTTGTACCTTGTGTCTGCAGATCAGCTTGAATTTGTTTGGAAGTTAATCTGGGTTCTCTATCCACCATTCAAACAACCCTTCGTTGTAATTTTTCAGTAATTTTGCTCTTCCGTCCACGTCCAGGGAGGTTAGCTACAGTGCCTTGGGTTGTAAACCTCTTGATAATATTGCGCACAGTGGACACAGGAACATTAAGATCTCTGGAGATGGACTTGTAGCCTTGAGAGTGTCGATGTTTTTCCATAATTTTTTCTCTCAAATCCACAGACAATTCTTTATACTTCATTCTTTTCTCCATGTCACACACAACACAAAGGTTAAGTCAACTTTTCTCCATCTTAACTGGTTGCAAGTGTGATTACTATATTGCCCACACCTCTTACTTGCAACAGGTGTGTCTAAATACAAATTAAAGGAGCATCACATGCTTGAAAAGCAATTATTTCTTACAATTTAGACAGGGTGCCAATAATTTTGGCCAGTGCATTTTTGGGTTTCTGTGTGGGATTGTATCAGATTTGACTTTTCTTCTCTGTTTTTTTTGTGTTGTTCCAATGCAAACCAAAGAAATGAACATGTGAGTACCAAAACATTTGCAACTGCAACCATTTTCTGAGAGAATGGTTGCATTTTCTGACAGAATTGCAAGGTTGCCAATATTTTTGGCCGTGACTGTATGCCAAGGGTGATAAAGAATTCTTTCAAATACCCTGCGACTTGGCCATCAAAAGCTGGCAAGAAAAAGCTGATCAGATTCTATAGCAGTAGAAACAGGACTGCAAAAAGATTCACAGAACTGGGCAGTATATAAATTGAAATGCATAAAGAAGCCAACATCTTTCTGTTTCTTAAGGATTATACTGGGACCATGGCTAGGTCTTGTTCCAAAACAGCTTCAGTTTATTGTACTCTTTGTTCAGTTCAGTGCTCCTACTCTCTCTTGTATTCCTGCCATCTCTAGTTCACACCCTGTTAACTGGCCATATCCTCTAGTGTGTATATATGTCTACACTAGTGTTTACATATACAACATGCCTCTTATTAGTTCCCTTCAGGGTTGTGCAGTAAAGACAGATGGTGACTCACCCCTTGCCCTTTCAGTGACTTTCCAACCCAGTCTTTGCTCAGGTTTTTGATGGCACTTGTGCATTTCTGGATCACAAAAAAAACCCTCTTTCCTACGAATGCGGAAAATGCAAACGCTGTGACCTCGCTGGGCATGGGGGGTACACAGCATTGTCAGGGATGTGGTTGACACAGGGATTTTACTTCCACTGTCAGGCACCCCTTTAGCAATTGGGTAAATGCCAGCAGGCAATGTGATATGGACCACCACAAAGAAGAAAAGGGGGGAAGGGGAGGAAAGATGGACCCCAGCACACAAATTCTGATAGACCTAGTCAATCAAAACCCAGACAAAACAAACACAGGCATTCCTCCATAGCCACACAAGCATCCTACTAATAAACTGTTTAGTAAACTGAACTGGGTAAGAAAGAAGAACTTCCAGGCCTTACACAAGAGTGGTTTCCTACCATTACACAGAGGCCGGGTAGTGCAACAGGGCTGGCCGGTAGCTCAGTGACTGAGCACCAAGCAAGCGCAGTTCTGCCTTTGTATGAGCTGCAGCCAGATGGCAGCACTTGCCACCGCCACCACCCAACAAGATGTTGCTTCCTCTCTCATCCTGTATCCTATAGAAGTATGCAAGCTGGTCTTTTCACTCTGTTGGTATTTTGTTGAATCTCAGTTCTGTCACTGCATGAGCTTTGGGGACTATTGCCCTCTTCCTGAGAGGCATGGAATAGAATATAGAGCAGGGGTCCCCAACTCCCGGTCTGTGGCCTGGACCGGGCCGCGGAGACAGATCTCCCACACACACAGCCGCTGCGCGCCTGCGTGAGCGCCCCCCACCCTTCACGCATGTGCTTGAGTGCCCCCAAGCACCCCCTGCCCTTTGCGCCTGCGTGTGCACTCCCTGCCCTTTCGTGCATGAGCGCGGGGGGGTGCTCCGCCTTCCCCAACCGGTCCGCGGTGTTAAAAAGGTTGGGGACGACTGATATAGAGTATGTGCAGAAAACTTGTCATCCGCCAGATGTTGTTGGCCTACAACGGCAACCTGTTCTAGCCAGCAAAAGCAATGCTGAGAGATGGTTACACTTCCAACAACCTCTGGAAGGCCGCAATTTGCCCACCCCTACTTGGAGGTTCAGGTGCATACGCAGCGTAAATGGCTGGTTCTGAGATATAGACTGTGATGTCACAGCAAATTTCCTGCACTCTACACTAGCCATCCACAAAACCTTTGGTGAAAAAACAGACAACGGGGCAATGGTTAGCAGTTTGTTCCCTTTCTAAGTTAAACTGCTGGCAAGCTTTGTACTTCATCTTAGTAAAAATGGCAGTAGCCAGATAAAATTGCAGTTGTTTCAGAGGCTGATCCTGCCATGGGCTGGGCAGGTTTAGACCTTTCATGGCTATTAGAAACTACGGACAGTGTTCCAATGTTGCCAAAGTTTATCTTGCATGTTCTTTGCCAGTTTCTTGCAGATTTTTGTACTACTGTTTTTCCTTGGTCTCCTAATCAACTGAAATAAGATAGATGATTGAAATGGCATTCTATCAACATTCTAAAAATAAGCAAGGATAGTTTTTTCCGAAGTCATAAAAGGAAACAAGCTGGACCCGCAGTAAAATGCTGCAATGTAGAGAATTCTTGTTCATGATTCCAGTCCACCATTCCTAGAATGTCTTCTGGGATACTCAGTGCCGCGTCTACATAATGTTACAATTTCCTTCTGCCACAACAGTCAACATTTCATACCTACTGAGCATGCTCAGTTCTCTTGTAGTGCCAGGTTCTCCTTGCGGTTTTCTTCCCAGAAAAAAAAAATCATCCTTTTGCAATTTTTTGAGTTTCCTGTGTTCCTGCCCCAAATTAGTGTTAGTACCTGCTTCAGCTATGTAAACATCTGAAAGAAAGACTTGCTTCCTTTTTCTCTTGGCATTTCTTGCTGTCATACAAAAGATGTTGCAGAGTTTTGAATTTCTGTTAAAATTCTTTTTGCTACTCAGTATAAATAGAAAAATAGCTCCACATAGGAGAATAGCTTGAAGTTACCCAGAGACCACCCCTTTCTCATTAACTGGCATTTAAAATCTCAATAACTCACTATGAGACATTTGTAGGAGAAAGAATAAAAAATGTTACTTTCAGTTGTTTGGAATTACAGATATGTGCACACAGTTTTCTTTACTGCACATATACTTAGCAACCATCCAAACAGATAAACAGCAAACAAAACTACTGCCAACAACAGAGGAAAGAGAGGTAAAGAGCACCTAGCAGAGAGGCAGGACTCCCTTTGAATTCAATGGCTGGAAGAAACAATTGGTTAGGGCTGGATAGCCCAGAAAAATCCCTCCAGTCACACAAACTGTGGATAGCATGTGAGGTTTCAAATAACATTCCAACAAAATAGATGATTAAGAGCCTTCTGATCCTCTACTTGCTGCTTCCAACTTTAAGATACAGAAACAGAAGTGGAAAGTTGCTTTCCTGTACTATGATTCCCAGAACTGCATATGGCAGTTGTAGCCCGGAATAGTACATGAATGATAATCTTTCCCATCTTCGAGATTCACCTCAGTGAGACACATTTAAAACAATTGTATCCCAGTCAGCTATGGATCACGTAAGAAACTGCTATTATGCTGGTCAGCTTCCAATAAGATGCAGGATATTGCAAGATGTAAGTTACTTAAGATAACGAAATTCTTTGTGTGGAGTCCCCATTTCTCCACATATTTTTCCAATGTGATTAAACATTTCCCCTACCTTGTCCACCTTTTTTAACAAAAACATTCTATTATGATCCATGTCTTCACTATGCAAAGTATGCTCTGTGTTTTTGTTTCATGCTTTTCAAGCAACTGACCTTTCTGTATTTTTCCCAGGGTCCGTCTGAGGTAAAGTTGGCTTCCAGTTTAGTTGGCTGGTGCTTTAGCATGGATGAGACTGACGTAGGAACAGCTGAGAGAGAAAAACAACTAGAGGAAATGAAGGAGGTTAAAATTGTTTCCTGGTCCAAGAGAGTGCACCCATCTTTTTTCCTCAGTGAATCAGTGTTGAAGAATATTTTGCTGTTGGATTAAAACTGATCTAGCAAAATTCCCCAGGCCTTAGAGTCTAAGACAAGCTTTTTGGAAAACAGTTGTGGCTAAAAGAAGCCACTCCACAAATTTAATATTTTGGCTGGCGTGACAAAACCCTAAACATTTCCTGCTTTACTTCACTCACCAAACAATGCATGCAACTCATGCTGTTCCAAAGGTTATATGTCCCATTCAAAAACTTGGAGTTGAGCTAAGACATTTTAGGCTTTGTTTAGTCTGGATGCAGATAGAGAATAATGGTGGTCTGTACAGGTTTTTCACTAATTGTGAAAAGCCTTGTTCTGTAAAGAAGCATATTACAACATCTATCTTTCTATTTCAAGAAATATAGAGATGAATTATAGCCGTCTGTAGGCCTGGCTCTACCTTTAGGCAAAGTGAGCTGGCTGCTTCAGGCTGCAGATTTTTCATGACACAAAACGGCAGAGAGAAAGAGTTACTTTATTACAATCATTGTGCTTTTGTTGCTGGGGAATGGGAGAAGTGCTTGTGACATTCTCTGCCCCAGTGCCAAAGAAACTTGATCAGCCTTGGGCAATAAGCAACTTGACTTGTTGAGGAGGAGAAACATCTTCTAATTCATCGCAAGCAGCAAAATAGTTTTAACTGGCCCTGGTAGTCTACGTCCAGTATCTTGTTGTGTTACACAACCACAGAAGGCCAATTGTATAAGCATTCCTTTCACTCCAGCAAGCTACCCTTTGAGTGCTTGGTCTCACAACTGCTTGACAGTTGGTTGCACAAACGCTTGTGTGACTGGTCGTACAACAGTGCCCTTTCAGAGTAGAGAAATTTTTGTGCAGTTATCTTTATACTCTGAACACAACATTGGCCCATTTGTTTCTGGCATTAACTAACTGGTGTAGTGGTTAAAGAGCCAGACTACAACTCAGGATAGCTGGGTTCAAAATCCCCCCTTGGCCACGAAACTCACAGCCTCAGGCCAGTCACAATCTCTCAGCTAGACTTACCCCACAGTGTTGCTGTGAGGATAAAATGGAGGGAAGAGACCCATATATGCTGCCTTGTACTCCCTGAAGGATATACACGCAACAAACAATTAAAATTAATACAGTGCTAGCTGCTGTAAGGCTCAGCTCAGCTTTTCATAATGACTGTGTATGTTTTTGAAGCTCCACATTTATATCACACACTAATCATTTTCAGATACAAAGGCACGTGACATCATGCATGTGCATGCTCCGCCAGTTGACTACTTAACGTGGTCCTGGACCTTCACTAGGAGCAAAATGTCCCTGAAGAGAGAGGTTCCTTGGGGAGAAGAGGCAGTGGGAAGTGTTCAGGAGTTGCAACACCCCTCTCTAGACTTGCGTCTGCTTCATTATCAAGACTCACTTGACAGCTCTTCAGTCATCAGACACCCACCAGGAGTCCCACTTGATAGCTCTTCCGTGGCCATCTACACCTGAAGATACAGGCCTGGCCTTGTCATGTCTGGTTTTGCCTTCAGATGCTGGGAAACCAAATCTACAATTTAATCCAGCCAAAATAGGCTGCATAAGCAAAGAAATAAAGAAGAATTCCACCCCTGGAGGCTGTTGATTGAATTTCCTCTTTCAGCTTGCCAAACAAAGGGATGCCAGGTATTCACACACACACACGCCTCCTCCCCATTGCCTTACATTGAAACTCAAGGTTCCTTTTTGGTGGGAATTTGGTAGCATTTGAAACCTATACTTGTGACTTGTGTTTTTAACCCACATTTTGAAACTCACCTTTAAGAAAGAGATCAAGCATAGACATCTGCCATGATTTTTGGAACCTTCATCCGTTCACCCATCCAGAAAACAGTGATGCTCAGCCTGACAAAGACTTGTACCAATCAAAACTAGTATTTATAATTTTTTTAGTGGTCTATTAAAGGGATCGCCTACTCTTGGTTTTAGACTGTGTACAAGAACTGCATGCCCTTTTTTTTCCTGCACAAATACAAAATGTAGCTGTCTGTGATCACTGAAGGCAAGATAAATACACAAGAGAGAACACATCTTTATAAGGCAATGTACCTGGAGTCAAAGGTATTGCATCTCTTTGTGTGCCTAAATCTTGAGCAGTTAAACAGAAGGAGATAGCGACTGGTTAGGTATAAACTGTATTTTGCATTGTATCTATTACCCCAAATCTCATGCAGAGATCACTTAAAATCTGCCAGGAAAGATTTATTTTGACACAGCGCATTCCTTTCCTGACTACTTTTAATGACAAGCCTTCCTTTTCTCAGACTGCCGGGCAGGTGGAGGGGTGGATAAATGGGTTTTTGTTTGTCTTGTGCTAAATCCCCCCACTCTGTGGCATCTCATGACGTTTCTAACATAAGGGCAATGTGGGGAGGAGGGAGAAAGAGAGATCCTTCACAGTTTATGGTTTTATTTCCTCTTGTCTTTGTGTGTTGGTTTGTTTTCTGGGCCTGTCTTCATGGTGGCGCCATCTTTCTCTTTTACCAACGACAATACTGTTATACGAGAGAGAGAGGGAGAGAGATTGAAGATATTCTTTACAGAGATATTTCTCTCCTATTACACGCTAAGGAGTGCTGCCATGGTCCTTTTTACAAAGCACTTCACAGACAAGCAGCAGCATGTTTAATGCTTACCCATATTGATGGGGAAGGATTTGCCTGTGGGGACAGCAGACAGTTCTAATCTTTTTGCACTTCACAGCAGGAATCCTTGATATATAAATTGCTTGCTAAAAGCTGCTGCAATTAGATGGGCAGCAGAACCATCGTGCTCCAGTGAATTGCCGAGAGATGCTAACAGTCCTATGTTACAGATTAATTTTTCAATACACATTTATGCATATTCTAAAAAAGATCTACCATCTCATATGCAACCATGTCAATCTGTGCAGCAGTCCTCAGTGCCCATGAATAAATTCAGAAATGAGGGCCTCTGACTCAAGTAGAGTTCCCATGTAAAGCCCACTATACAAATTCCCCTCCACAACAGAAGGGCAACAGAGCTGATTGATAATTTTTGCCAGAAGAGACACACTGGTGTTAATTCTCCTGGACCTCTGCACAGCTTTGAGGACCAACTCCTATAGAGGCATTCAGCCTGAAAGCATGCAGAGTTCAAAGGGTGGAGGAGATGTGAGTATACCTGTAAGCCCCTTGGCCCATGTCCAGAAGTCCTGTAGACCTTCACATGATGAGCAGAAAAGTCTGTATAGGTGCTGTGAGTGCATTCAGTTGACCATGCTTTCATTGTTGCTGTAAGGGCTGCTAGTCACAGAAACCCTGAAAGTACATTCCATTCAGGCTTCACTGAATATGCAAATGTCTGCATGGCCTCTGGGTAGAGTAGGGATGTGGGGATAGCACTTTCTTGCATCCCCACATCACAACCACCCGTGAAGCCTTACTGAATGCTTGAATAGGGCTTGGGAGGCTGTATTGTAGCTTTTCATCTATACATCCAGAGGACGAAGCAGATGATCTAGATCCATTTCAGTCTGGCTTTAGGCCTGGTTATGAAACAGACAGCTTTGGTCACCTTGGTGGATGACCTACACCAGGAATTGGACAGGGGGAGTGTGTTCCTGGACCTCTCAGCAGCTTTCAGTACCATTGACCATGGTATCCTTCTAGGGCACCTTTCTGGGATGGGTGTTAGAGGTACTGTTTTACAGTGGTTCTGATCTTTCCTGGATGGCCAAACTCAGAAGATGATATTGGGGGAATCCTGTTCAATGCCCTGGCTATTGGGCTGTGGCATCCCTCAGGGCTCAGTCCTGCTCCCCCCCCCCCCCATGTTAGTTAACATTTACACAAAACAGCTGGGAGAGGTTATCTGGAGTTTTGGGGTTTAGTGCCATCAGTATGCTGATGACACCCAACACTCTCTCTTTCCCATCTGATTCCAAGGAAGCTGTTCTGTGCTTAGACTAGTATCTGTTGGTAGTGATGGACTGGACAAGGACTAACAAACTGAAATTTCATCCAGACAAGACAGAGGTGCTCCTGGTCAGTCACAAGGCAAATCAAGGGTTAGGGATTTTACATTTCCCCTTTAAAAAAAGTCAGGTCCACAGCTTGGGTGTGTTCCTGGACTCAACCCTGAGCTTGATTGCACATGTTTCAGTGGTGGCCAGGAGTTCACTTGCACAGTTAAAGCTGGTGTGCCAGTTGTGCCAGTTCCTTGAGATGTCTGATTTGGCCACTGTGACACATGCCTTTGTTACATCCCATTTAGACTAATGCAGTTTGCTCTATGTGGGGTTGCCTTTGAAGAGTGTTCGGAAACTTCAGCTGGTTCAAAACGCCGCAGCCAGATTATTGACTGGTGCTGGTTAATAATCCAGCACCAGTCAATAATAATAATGTGACTCCCTTATTACAACAGCTTCTTTGGTTGCCAGTCTGTTTCTAGGCCCAATTCAGAGTGCTGGTTATTACCTTTAAAGCTCTATATGGGTTAGGTCTGGGCTATTTAAAGGATCATATCACCCCATCTTAGCCTTCTTGGCTTTGAAGATCTTCTGGGGAGACCTCTGGGTTCCACCACCTTCCCAGTGGCACTCCAGTAGTGATCTCCTGTTTGTTTCTAATTTAAGGTGCTGATGTTAACATTTAAAGCCCTGAAAATTTTGGGGCTGAGCTATCTGAGTGACCACTTGCAACTGCCTAAGTCTGAAGACCAGCCTCTAATTGCTTTAAGGCTGGCAGATACTACCAGGGACATTTCCAGAAAAAACTCCTTGCTCAAGTTTAGACAGCCTCTAAAGGCCTTTATATTTCCTTCAACTTTCAGATTACGTACTTCAATTGCTAGTATTATCTGCTAGTATAATGTTCATGTTATTTTTAACTCCCGCTGTTACTTTCGTCTGATTGTTTTGTCTGATCTATTGATTTTTGTGCTCCCAGTCTTTCAGTATTTTAATGTTGTTGATTTTGTATGATGTTACTATGCTGCTTTACTTACTGCACCCCCTTGGGACGCTAATTTAACTTGAAAGGTGGTTTTAAAATCCATTAAGTAAGTAAGTAAATTCCTGCACTCAGCCTGCCTTCTACACCTCCAATTGCCTTCCTTCTTATATTAAATTCTCAAGAAAAAAAATCCATTAGTGAAGCAAGTCCTTGATGCCCTGCAACAAAGCTCTCCATCACTTAATAACCAGGCTCGTGCGACGTCTGAGGAAACATATAGTCTGAATGTTGTAGTTTTTCTCTTTACATGAAATGCTCACCTACAAACCTAATCAAGGACTTTTCATGGGAACATAAAAGCCATATTGAGAGCTGTACTGGTTGAGTCAGAATCAATATCGCAAGGAAGACAAACAAAACGTGGGCACCAGACTAAAAAGCCTGCCCACCCTTTCTTTCTCAAATGGGACTGGTAACTTTATTTTAATGCAATTGTAACTGAATAGTTATGTTTGGGCATGATGGCTCAGAGGATGATGATGATGATTAATCCTAGGAGAAAACGTCATGCCGTCTGTGAGGAAGCTGAAGCTTGGGAGTCATTGAACCTTCCAACAGGACAATGATCCCAAGCATACCTCAAATTCCACCAAGGCTTTGTAGAAGAAGTCCTGGAAGATTCTACAGTGGCCATCACAGTCACCTAACATGAACCCCATAGAAAATCTCTGGTGGGATTTGAAGAAGGTGGTTGTAGCATGCAAACCCAAGAATATTGCTTAACTGGAGGCCATTGGTCATGAGGAACGGACTAAGATTCTTCAGGAACACTGCCAGAAGCTGGTGTCTGGCTAATGCATCTCTTTGCAGCAGGTCATAACAGCAAAAGGATGCTCTGCTAAGTATTAAAGATTTTTCACACGAAAGCGTTGAATAATTTTGAGACTGCAGAATTCATTAAAAGTTGCATTTTCAGTTGAATTTGGGGAGACTACTTGAAACATTCAATGTGTTGATCTATTTCAACTGCTTTTGTGTGATTTGTTCATTGCAAATGGCTGAAAGTCTGTAAATTTTGATAATAAACCTGATTTGCAATAGGGTTTGAATAATTTTGATTACAACTGTATCCTTGGGCCCAAGGCACACAGGGCTCTATATGTCAAAGAGGCATCTTAAATTGAGCTCAGAAGCAAATTGGAAGCCAATGGAATTGGTTCAAGACTGGTGGTACATGATTTCTAAACACCACACCAGGCAATTCTCTGGCAGCTGCATTATGATTGTGATTTTGTTATAATAATACCAAACAAAGGACCAGGAAGGTTGTAGAGTACACCATAATCTGCTGGTAAGAGTTCTGTAGAAACCCAATTGTTAAGGATGACTTCCCATGTCACAGCAATAAAGCATTTCCCTTGATGATTGCCACAATTAATCTTTCTCCATCATCATAACAACCAATAATAACAGTAGTATTCTTAGAACTGCAGAACTGGAAGAGACCCTGTGGATCATCAAGTCCAGCCCCTGACAAAGAGGCACAGTGGGGAATTCAACTCCCAACCTTTGACTCTGCAACCAGATACTTAAACCACTGAGCTCTCTAGCGGTTCTGTACTTTAATGATATAGTACAATATATGCTTCAATACTAAGACACTAGTTTTGGAAAGCTTTAGGCATGTATGTGATTAACTGATTAGCTTGGACTCCTCCAAGCCAACTTTGCTCAGTCAGCAACTGGCAGAAATGATTAGCCAATATGATTCCGGATATGGGTTCATTTTCCCAAAGGCAGTCCTGAATGCATTCATACTATTAAATCTTATGACTGTAACATTAAAAATAGCTTTTTTTAGCCTTTTATTAAACTCTTTCAGATTATATGTGGTGAAGACATAATAAATATTTTTGGTAATCAACGAGCCACAATATATACAAAAAGGCCACATTCTCTTTCGGCATTTTAGTCCAGCCTTTCTCAGCCTAGTGCCATGGAGATGTCTGAATGATGACTTCCACCATCCTCAGCAGGAACAGCCATTGACATGTTGGTTCAAGATGATGGCAGAGCCCAACACATCTGAAATGTATTAGGGTGAAGAAGGCTATTCTATTCTGGCCCACTCAGTTTCTATAGAGTATCTGACATTGATTTTTATTCCTTCTGACTTCATTCCGCTAGCAACTTCAGCTTGAGGTCCAAACAACATTATGAGGAAAACATGGTAGTATCTTAGGACAGATTATCTGGTATAAGTCTACCAAGGCTCTGAGGTCATCAAGAGAGGCCTTCATCTCAGTTCCATCACTTTCACAATAATGTTTGGTGGGAACATGAGGGAGGGCCTTCTAAGTTGCCCCTCCTCACCTCTGGTACTCCTTTCCAGAGGGGCTCCCCTCTCCTTTGCTCTTCATTTGTTACCCAAGTAGGATTTGGGGAACTGACTGTTAAAGAAGGGACTTACAATGGGAGGTGCAGTATCTTTTTGTTTTCCCCATGTCTCTTTCCTCACATCTTCAGAAGTGTGATAGCTAAGTATCCCCATATATTGCTATATTCCATTGCGTTGTTTTTCACTGCACTGCTACAATGAAATCACTAGTAAAAGTATTCCACATTCATGAATGTTGGCTGATACAATATTGATGGTATGAGGAACAGCCTTTCTTCCTGGCTTTAGGTACCTAAAATATGTATACCAATGACCATATCTGCTACTGAAAGCTGTACTAGAGGATGTAATGTATCATATGTTATGTTACCTTCTGTTCTTATTTCACAGACAGACAAAAAATTTATTGCACAGTCAACAAATCATCACAATATTAAAATAGGATTAATATACCAATACATCAATAATATCATACCGTATTTATCAATAAATACTGTATTTTTCCGTGTATAAAATGACACTTTTTACTTAAATAATTAGACAAAAAATTGAGGGTCGTTTTATACACGGAAGGCAGCTGCTTTCCCTGCCTTTTGCGAAGCCAAAGGGTAAAGCAGCTGTGAAAGGGTGGCACGCTCGCACCCCTTTGATCCTGAAGCAGCCATGAAAGGGCTTCAGGACCAAAGGGGTGCGATCGTGCAAATTTTCAAATTTGGGGGTTAGAAAAGGGGGGGTCGTCTTATACATTGGGTCGTCTTATAAACAGAAAAATACGGTATACCATGAAGTAAAACAATATTGATATTTATACATAAAATTAAACTATAAAACATGGTAATTGTTTGATTATTTAAACCAATTTAACTGGGGACCTCAAGTAAGTACAATAATAAAACTTTAAAATCAACATATAACATTTGACTTATGATCTCTGGAATTATATTCATAGCTCTAAATCTTGATAACAATTTTATCCAAATACATAGCTCTACGTATAGTGGCTTTGACAGCAAATATTGCAACTCTATAACACGTAATTCAAATGTTTTGTAATTAAAAAACTCTGAGTCGCTCCTATTTTTTACTTTGTTTAAAAAAGACTGTAAACATTTTTCTCTTATATCCATATATAAAGGGCATTCAGGCACATAATCCAGAACCAGGATTCCACATGCACACAATCTGTCTTCTATTGGGATGGCCTTCTATTTGTAATCTCACATCTTCAAATTTTTTTAAAAAATCATTATTTTATAAGATTAGGAATTGAGCTAAATAATCTTGTAGGGGCTGTTCTTTCAACTCTGTAATTTGGTGACTGTGATAGCTAGAGACTGCTAAGGTGTTCAAAACTAGGTGAACAAGTCTAGCCAGCATATTCTACTGTTCAGTGAACAAAGAGGATAGGTTACCACAGGGAGGAATTGAGGAAGAATGGGCTGGTGGCGGCGGTGGGCTTCATCACTGTTGGTCTTTGCAAAGTGTTTCAGATTTTTGGTAAGCATATGAAGTACACCTTATATTTTGCAACAAATTGCTGTGAGGTACAGTTTTTGTTCATGCCACTTTTCATCCTACAGGATGCAGCTTGACCAGCTATTTCAGTGTGCACCCCTTCTGTTTTTTTGCCATTCAGATTTCTGTTGCACATTGTCCCATAATTTCAGTGGTTGTGTTCTGTTTCAGGCTGTATTGCTATTTCTCACAAGTGTCCCTAACTGGTGTCACTGTCTGTGAGAGGATACACCCTCTTCCCAACCAGGTCCATAGTCATACATCTGGCCTGCCCAGCAGTTTCCGCCACACTATTTTGGAGCCTTCCCTTGCCTTCATTGCAATAGAATCATGTTCAATCTGAGTACATCTTCAGTATGAGTGTACTCCTTGGCACTGACTGTGTGTGCTGCCACAATCATATGTCAATAAAACAGCACGAAAACCACAACTGACCTTGGGCCCACAGCTTGAGAATCTAATGCCAGGTTCTGGCCTCATGAAATGTTTAACTCACTGTGTGCCTTCCCTGGTGCTATGATGACAACATGATGGAAAGGTAACGTGATACTGCCATGAGTTAACACAGCCCTCATGACCAATGTTGGATAAAGGAATTGAGTGTGTCATGTGGCACACAATACATGCAAGAAGTGGGGTCATTCTGGTGGCTATGGGTGTGGCTTTGCCTTCCTTAACATGCCCATATGGAAGTGGCAATGTGAAACATCCCCCTGCCCTCACTCAATCACAAGGGTATATGCGAATGTCTGACATCTTAATAATATGCAGCAAGTCAAAAGACTGAAGGAGGAGGGAGAGGAAGTGGGCAAGAATGTGACTAGTGTGGAAGGGGCATATGATAAATTGCAGTAGGAGCGCCAGAGAAAAGAACTAAACAATAAACAAACACCCCCCTGTTTACAGCAACTCCACTAGCTGTCGATCCGTTTCTGAATGCAATTCAAAGTGCTGGTTGTAACCAAAACGACTTAGACCCAAACTATCTAATATTGTCTTTTTAAATGCTGTAAGACACCTTGGGTCCTTTTTAAGGAGAGAGGCAGGGTAAAAAGATATTTTAGAGAAATAAATTCCGGGTGCCACAGGACTGCCTCTTTTTCCCCAGTAGTTCTCAACCCACCCCTTCCATTCACCACCACTTTGTTCCTCCCTCAACCATCATCATGTCTTTGATTGTTTCTTCCTTTGTGCCTCTGTGCAGGGAACTGATTCCTGCATTTAAACCCCACATCCGAAGATGCACATAAACACCACTTTTAAAAATAAAAAGGAGGGGAGACTGGGAGCAGGGTATGACTTTCCCATCATGTGATCCCCTGCCCAGAACTGTTCTCTTTTCTAACTGACTTCTACTTTTCCTAGCATTTTTGCCTTTGCAGCAAATCTTCCCTTTACATAACATGTCCAAAGTATGATACCTCAATTGAGTCATTTTAGCTTGTGCTGAGAGTCCATCCTTTTGGGTGGCACTTCCCCACTTTTTGGGCTCACTGTATCAAATTATTGCACTACAGCTGTCATTGTGCAAATTTAAGATTCTTTTGTCAAAAAAAAGGGCCATTCCCTGTATTTCTGAGAAGGGAACACGTGTATGAGTGGGAAACACAGAAATGCAAGTATAACTGGCAGAACACAAGACCACATAGCTGGTGTCAACACAACACTGAAGGATGCAACAAGATTTGACATGAAAGAACCATGATCAGAATCTCCTGTTTTGTTTGTGTTTTTGTTTTAGCAGCAAAAAGTAGACTGGAGTTGGATTAGTATTGTAAATCTGGGGGGAAGCTCACCCCGAGAAAAAGCTGAGGGAAGCCTTCTTTCCCACCCCTTTCTACTTGAGCCACTTCCCACCCAAAGGTGCTTTATTTCTTCACTATATCTATATCCTGCCTTTCCTCTCAAGAGCTCAAGGTAATGTACTAGGAGGATGTCCTGCACCCAGCCTTTTTCTCCACAATAAGAAGTTATACTGCAACAGTATAAACAGTCCAAGGTCATTTAATTGCACAGTCTTCCAAATCCAAGTCTAGCAACCTAATGACTCCATGGCCTAACCATTAGCTACCTCTGACGCTGCCCCATGGGGTGCTACCTACCCTTACAGTGCTCAATCTACTATCAGGCTGATAGCTGACTTTCAGCATGACGTAACAGTACTTCCTCCCCCAAATCCAGCAGTCTTCCATGCCACTCCAAAACCAGCTTCAGAGAATTTGTTTATTGTGATTAAATTCATCTGGAAGGCTATTATGCAAACAGACGTCCTGCGGGTTCTGTTGCGTTCATTTGTTTCTGTTGCACTGAAGGAAAAAAAGTGCCTCCATTGTTGATTAGTTGCACATGATAGCCAAAAGCAACCCATGTTTATTCTGACTGGATGCTTAATTTCCTTACTGAACCCTCTCTTCCACAGTGTTGTACCAAAGGGAAGTGGGGAAGTCTCAGAGCTGTTGGGCAAGAATTACAAAACAATAGCTTGTTTCAAACAAAAGGATTGTTGGTTTGCAGAACTCTTGAGAAGCAAACTCTCCTGGATCTGTACAATTCAATGAATTGACAACATGTTTTGTCAAAGCAGGCAGCAGATGTCCCTTGATAGGGCCACCCTACCATTAGGCAGAGGAAAACAACCTTTTTGGGAGGAAAATGCTGAAGAGCAAACATGACAGCACCCCCTCTTCCAGTTATTCTTCTTGAGCCTTCTGCCTGGCCCTTTCTTTTCTTAAAGGATTGACCTCTTTTGTGCTGCACAGCTTATTCTACAGCCCCTGAACTGACACTCTGCCTTTAGGTATGGTGGAATGTAAAACACCACCTCCTTGAAGTGGACTAGCTCAAACACTAGTCCATTCAGTTTCTGTACATGGAATAAAGAGGGTGCTATTTCATCCTTTGCCTCAGGCAGCAAGAATCTTGGGCCAGCACTGCACTCAGCACATCCTTATTTCCCCCTCATATTCACCATGGCACATTTACCTGTGTCAAGGTACATTCAATAGAGCATGGATTCCAGTTCTATCAACTATTTATTAATTTCAGTCTGTTATTTGAGCGTAGTGTCCTTGACATTTCAGAGCCATTTCAGGGCCAAATTTCGAGACCAAGAGGTAGTGGTGAGTCCTTCTGATGTCACTGGGGCATTCCCATGTGATGTCACAAAGATGAGTCTTTGTGATGCCACTTAAGCTGGGGCAGGCAAGGACTGGGAACAATTCTGGAACTAATTCTAGGTCAGAAAACTGGGGGAATAGTACACAGGCAATCTGGATAAATGGCCAGTGTCTATGTAAATTAGTCTAGAATTTACCTAGTCAGGTAATTAATGGGGAAATTGGTTAAAAAAAAACCTGTTTCTAGGAATTTGACTATGATTTAGTTGGCAGAGAATAAGACTGGGGGGGGGGGGGGGTACAGAAACATGGAAGATCAGCCCAGTCTCATCAAACAACAGCATCCTGGTTTGCACACAAACTAGCAGTTTGTATGGTAAAATCAGTCTAGAAAAAAAGGTATCTTTACTTACAGTTACCACCAGCCTAGGAGTATTCCCCCTCCCCCAGACCTTGCACTGCAGCAGCTAGAGCTTACACAACAAGAAAGCTCTAGTGTCACGACAGTGGCCCTCCACTCCCGGCTTTGTTCCAAATCGAACAATGGGTCCAACTGCATGTATCCACTTGTTCCCTCCAACACCCCCATCCCCACTCCTGGCTTTTTTGTGCATAAACTGCAAGCACAACACATATACATACACCTTCGTGCTAAGTCTGGGAATTTTAGCAGCAGCTGGGAATGGGTGGGAATGGGTGCCCAGCCTGTAAAGCCTCTGCACACGAACAAATCAACATTTTTCCTTTTCCAGGACCAGTTGTCCTGAGATTTGGGGTCCCCTGTCTGAAAACATGGGGAAACACAACAGTGTCCCTGAGACATCAGCTGGTGACTTCACAACTGGCAGCCTTCCCAAAAGTTTCAGTTTTGGATTACATTTTCAGAATATCCAGCAAAACTAAAAGAAAAATTAAAGAAGACAAAAACGTTGTGGCTAACTGCTATATTTAAATACATTTAAATATTTAAAACTGACTGCTGTATTTTAATGTGAGCTTTCATGGACAAGTCCTCTTCTTCAGACAGTTTCCAAAATATGGTTGATTCCAAGATTTGTATCCAAACACTCTGGCTACATGACTGTTTATTTCAGCACACAAGATTTTTATGGAAAGCCTTACCCATCCTTGCTGCCATCTACGCCAGACTGTGGCCAGATACACCTGCTCAGGTACTATAAGCAGGTGCCAAGATTCCTTTGGTGGGTGTGTTGTTGTTATTTTGGCGTGCCAGCACAAAGTTCCCTGGTTTTACTTTAGTAGGAACAGTCCTCCTGATGCTAGAACAGATGGAGAAACAGACTGACTATGCCAAGACGTCAAGGAGAAAACTGGAACTGAGCTCCCAAACGCATACAAGGTATGGGCCAAGTAGAAGAAGGAATCTTTATTATGGCATGACAGTAGTCAGGCAATATATTTTGCGTAAGCACAGCAAACAGGATTCTACAATGATGGATGATGCCCCAAACAGAGAATTATAACTATGAAACTGGACCTCAGATCAGCACCAAATTTGGCACAGATGTGGTAGAAGGACTGCTTTTGCTCTGTGCTAAATTTGGATGTGTTTGGGTAAAGGGTTTTCGAGTTGTGATTTTTAAAACAGTAACACTGTTTTACCCCCATAAAGACACAAGCGACCATTTTGTCAGCTAATAGAAAAGAGATGAAAAATGTAGATAAGACAAGATTTGCACACCTGTGGAGAAAAACGTCAGTTTTAACTTCTTTTTCTTCATGCACAGGAATTAGGACAACCATGGCTCTAATTCAGACCCTTTAATTGCTGCTTTTAAACCCCTAAAATGTCTGAAATAGCTGCCTTTTTAAAAATAGATCATAATATACAGCAGCTTAAAGTTGTGAACTTACTGTTTTTTCCCCCTTTGTGGCTTTGAATGATCTCAAAGCACATTTTCCCTGGTTTAGTCATAAGTTTATGGATCCACAAGATTTCATATAATTTTTAGATGTTATCCTCCCTAAACCAATGTCAGATCATAGATCCTATTTGCATCTACAGACTACACCACAGAAATCATGGGTCCAGCTCATGGCTTTGCAGTGGTGCCAAAACATGGATCTGATGCACAGATCCTCATGGATCCACATGATTTTGGTGTAGGATCATCCCCAAACCACTGCCCAGACATCATGGGTCTCTGAGCACATGGCTTTGCAGTGGTGCAAGAACAACGATCCAAGGCACAGACAACAGCAATAGCAATAACAGTAACAGTAACAACCTTAGAATTCCAGAGCTGGAAGGGACCCTTTGATTCAAAAAGCCAGGAAATGGCTCAATATTACTGCATAATATCATGCCCGCATTGCCAGCAGGAAAAAAGATGCCAAGCTTTACATAGCAAAAGGCAGCCTTCTCCCAGTTATCATAGTACAGAGACTGAGAAAAGGCCCTCCTGGAAGATCTTAAAAAGCAGATGGAGTTGGGTGTCATTTGCAACCTGGTGGTACCAGATCACAAAATTCTGGACAGCCTCTTTCAGGTTTTTCATGTATATGTGAAATAGTATGGGGAATCATGGAACCCTGAGACACACTAATGGTCAAGGTGTTGAACAGGAGTTCCTCAGTAACACTAACATTCACAAAGTGACACCATGGAGGGTGAAATCCCAGAAGCAGACTCCTTTTTTCCTCAGGTAACCATTTCTCACCCAAACACAAAACAATTGTCAGGGCTGTTTTTCAACAAGTGTGAATGGTAGTAAGCAGAAGAGGGTATCCTGTAGAGTGTAGACCATCTTGACTGCTGCCATTGGTGTTGTCAACATTCAGGCTGCCCTTTGCTATGTAAAGCTCGGCATCCTTTTTCCTGCTGGCAATGCAGGGCACAATATTTTGCAACAATATCGAGCCATTTCCTGGCTTTTTGAATCATGGGTACAGAAGCACAATATCCCACATTCACAAACCAGAGGATGTTTTGTTGTTGTTGAAGAATTCAATTAAAATACATGATAGAGACTCGCCCAATGTTAATCCAACTCTAATTTTCAAGCATTATATTAAAGAAGAATCCCCTTTTCACTTAATACTCATTATCTTTTATGTCTCCTACATTTTTAGATGTTCTTCTCTGTTTGGGTATTGCACCTGAGAAAGCAGTATAACTTTTATGGTCGGAAAAATTATTATAAGCCATTTATCTGCAAGTGACTCCCTGGTGTACCTGACTGCTGCAAAAAAAGAAACTGGCAAGAAACAGCCTACAGCAGACAGTTGCAATATGGTTTTCCAGTTTACAGTTTGGTTTTCCTTTGGTAAAAGAAGCATGAAATGAAAACTGTTTGGTTTGGGGCGGGGGGTGTTTATTTGGTTGATGTTTTTGAATGCACAGCCTTAAGTTACTAGCGGTTTCTGGCCTTGTAAAGATGGAGATTTCTCTCTCACACACACCCCACTAGTAACTTCTCTCTTGATAGCAATATTGGTAGTAAATCAAATGTACACCAGGATTCACAATTTGGTCACTGATACAATAAAGGGAATATAATAAAAACTGAAGAGAATTTTCAAAATTACATTTGCTGCAATGCTCATATAATCAGGAAGATATTTTATTTATGGCAAATTAAAATTCCCTGGTTTTTGCTATTGCACACCATGGCCAGTTACACAAAAAGGCGAAAGCTGAAGTTCAGCATAATATTTTATTTTCATAGTAAAACATTGCTACACAACAAGAGGATATCCTGTAGACCATCTGGACTGCTGCCATTGGTGTTGTCAACATTCAGGCTGCCCTTTGCTATGTAAAACTAGGCATCTTTTTTCCTGCTGGCAACACAGGCATAATATTGTGCAGCAATATTTTACTATGACAATAAAATATATTACTTAGCCTTTTAGCATATCTATACATATATGAAAATTATTCTCAGTGCTCACCCAGTCAAGCCAGTTTCAATCCATGGAGGAAAATCCATGTTGTCCTCAACTACTGCTGCTGCTACACAATTGTTGTTGGAATCCGGTGTGTGTGGTGTGGCGTGCTGTGTTGCCTTCTTGTGTTGATGTTTATGTCTTCTGTCTCCCTATATTTATATTTCTTTCAGATGTTTACAATTTTTCTCCAAACTGCAAACATGCTCTATTCCAGGGCTTGCGAGTTTGCACCAAGGAAATTTTTATAATAGGAATTTCTATTGATTTTTGCACCTCCTGCAAATACAAGGGCTTGTAACTCAGAATCTTGCAGGCTATCACCATGGTGATAAATGTTATTGTTGTGACTAAAATTTGCAGACCCTGGAGGAATAAAGGCATATAAAATAAAAGAACTGTCTTGCAGCTACTCTTAATAAACTGCTGTTCATACTGAGATACTAACAGTCTTAGAGGGCATCTCTCCCACATGTGGAGACTCCATTTTTCCTGTTTTTCTACTGACTGTAATTATACACAGCAACCGTAAGTAAAGGTTTTTTCCCCACTTAAAATGCCTCCAGATTTTTAACATACAAACTGCACTGCTAAAAAGGGTGTGCCACTAAGACGTAAGCTATTCTCTTATGCTTTTTCTCTGCAGCTGTTTGTACCTGATACTCTGCTAACTATAAAAAGGAATTAAGCAAATTCTCCAGTAATTCAAACCTAATTTTTTAAGCACAATGTACATACTCACGGCTACTTTTTCTACACCCCCATTAATTATTTTAACACTCTAGACATATAAAATTGCACACATTGACATAACCTTAATAGTGAAAGACTGTTGGTTTGCTCTGGCTTTGTTTCCCTGTCTGATGTTTCAGGCACTCAGCATTGAAAGATCTGCAGCAGTCTGGATTGATAATGAAATACAAATTTTAGACAGACTTTATGGACAATCCAGTGTCAGAAGGGGAAAATCCTTAAGGGATAATTATGGGTAAGTACCACAGCTGGAATTTTCCTCACTTTCCAAGCTGTACAAATTTGCTTGCTTTGGTGACTGGTCTTCAGGTTCTAAGCATATCATGCCTTTGAAGTTTGACTGCTCAAATATGAAAGACCGTCTCACTCACAACTGTCTAACACTACTGTACTTTCAGTTCTAATTACAGGCTCTCCATTACATCTGCTTTGGCCCTCAGATTGATTCAGAGTGGAAACGTCTTATTTCTGTGGGCAAGGGGAAACCAGACTATGTCTCAAGCCAACTTGAGGCTAGTTAAATAGTCCCTGCAATTCCTCTGCATCGTCAAACTCCCTTCCCTTTACAGTATTTATCTGCTCAGCAATGGTCCCAGCAGGGAGTGAAGAGAAGTGAGCTCTGTCCAGTCCTTTCTTTCTTACCATGCTGGAGGAATTGTGTTACTGTCCTAGTTATTGGAAAAATAACAAATTTCATGCGTCCTGTCTCTGCTATGGAGAAACAGAGATGGAGTGAAGAAGTGATAAAGAATAGCTATGGATAAATGGCTTTTTCAAGGTTTCCCCTATTTTTATGGGGAAAGAAATTGAGGGGACAATTTAACCCTATTTCCCCAAATAAAATAGAAAGTCTTTAACATTGGGGCTCACTATCCACAGCAGTTCTAACATAGCTTCCCCCCCCCTCCTCTATGAATGTTTGCTTCTTGAACTGCACTGGACATTTCAGTGACGACAATGGCATTGGCAGCACCAAGGCCACCATTTTGCTTTAGCCACACTGCCCTCTACCTTGTGTCATTCTAGAGCACTGTAGTAGTAGTGGTGGAGGTGAAACAGCCATCAAAAAAACTGAGGTGACATTTGGCGGCGGGGAATCTGCAGAGTAGCATTCTGTTGCTAGGGTGTAAGGAAAGGAAAAATCTCTGAATGTTTCTAGGAATATCTTCAGGGAAGTTTTAACTCAGTGCTAGTTGTCACTCTTCAGGGTTCGACACCTTCTTCAGGGTCCCTCAAGTGTTACATTGGACATAGGGGGTTGCAGAGGTATATTTTCTCTTGATTGCAGATGCTTAGAATATAGCTCTCATGCCTTGTAGCAGGCGTGAAGGCAGGCCATGCTGTTTCCAGATGTACTGTGCCATAATCTGCCCTCAAATTTACCATAAGTTTTATTTCTCCATGAAAAGTGTTTCTCAAGGCCCTTTAGAATTTATCTTGGAAGCATTTTTAAACTTACTGTAACATTACAAGGTGGTCCAGGTTGCTGCATTTGTTTTTCCTTTCTGTTACTCATTTCTTCAACACTTTGCAGCTTCCCCGGCTGCCCACACTGATCTAAAAACAGTCCTGTGAAAGGAGTTACCTTATGGGACCTTTCCCTGCATTTTAATTGAAGTGTGGGACACCAGAAAAGCTACCAATTGCCAGATATGATTGTACAATGAAAGACATTTTTTTACATCAGTCTTCAGCTTTGTTGTAAATAAGGTAAGTACAAGAATCCTGAATGCCACCTATGAGAATTTCTCTGAAATTTCTTCCCATCATCATCATCATTATCATCTTAGAACTGAAGAGCTGGAAGGGACCCAATGGATCATCAAGTCAAATGACTGTTCAGCATCATATGCCACATTGACAAATACCTGCGTTGACTTAACCATTCTAACGTTGCAGAGATGCAAAGTAACTAAGGCAGCTGAATGCTAACAGAATGAGAGACACTTAAAAATCTTAGCATTTCAATATTAGATCAATCAGCAACCTTCACTGAATTAAATGGAATGAGTATTGCCATGAGTTCTTAAATGGCACTGCTGGTGCAGTAAATCAACAAAGAAGTTTCACAGACTTTTAAAATGGAAAGAGACAAAACACCCGCTGTTTTATGGTTTGCTTGATTTCTTTGGGATAGCTAACATAATCTAGTTACGTTTCCTCAGCTACCCTTGTTAATGTTAGCATTCCCACTTATTTTTTAAAAATACATATAAAATTGGTGTGTGGGAATATTACTTTGTGCAATTCTTTATACATTCTTGTCATGTGTACAAAATATTGGTTTAAAAGTAGATCTGATAATTATCTATAACAGCATAATCCCAAGTATAGCTACTCAGAAGTCCTACTGAGTTCAGTGGAACTTAACTCTCAAGTAAGCACATCCCTGGAAAAGACCCTGATGTTGGGAAAGTGTGAAGGCAAGAGGAGAAGGGGACGACAGAGGACGAGATGGCTGGACAGTGTCATCGAAGCGACCAACATGAATTTGACCAAACTCCGGGAGGCAGTGGAAGACAGGAGGGCCTGGCGTGCTCTGGTCCATGGGGTCACGAAGAGTCGGACACGACTTAACGACTAAACAACAACAACAACAAGCACATATAGGTGTGGAGTCTAAGGGAGTGATCACACTGGGAAACAGATTGCAATTTGGACCACTTGTGGAACGATCCAGTATGATCTATTTCCCAGCAATCACATGATGTACAGAGCACTCCAGTCCAGCCTCAATCTGTGCCCAAGCTGGACCTTTTTTTATCTACCTATAAGACTTCTTTTGGGGGCCAGGCTGGAGCAATTTCCCTACAGATGGAAGGGTTGTTTTAAGAAGATCATGCCTGTTAAAACCACCTTTTCCAGTGCACACACATTTGCGGCCATCTGATCACACCCCAAATGGCTTTGAATCAGGCCTTTATTAGCGATGCTACAGAAATCCACATTTAATTAGCAGCTCCCCAGACTTTCTCAACACAGGGCCATATTCTTGAATTATCATCTCTTCTAGTGGACAAAACAATGTACAATAAATGCTACATTTTAGTATAACCTCTAAAGTAGAATGAAAACTCTTAAGATCAATCTCAGAAGTCCTCAGTAGGTTTTTTTTAACACATTCATAGTTCTCCTTGCTCTTTGTTAAAAACTAATCCCCATTTTATAATGCAGTGTTTCTGAATGCATTTTTACAATTTTTTTGAGTCACCTTGGTTATTACAGTGCAGGCCAATGCATATCTACTCAGATGTACATTTAGTTTATGTTGTTTTAATTGTGAGGATAACCAATATCTATGGTCATTAGGGACAGAATGGAAAGAACCCAAGAAAAAAAAATTATCTCATTACACTCTACTTTCTGAGCCCTTCTAGCTTCACTGGATTCAGTAGAACTAATGGAAAAGAAAAAGGGTTTGGAAAAGTGCAGAAAGTAGTTTGTAAAGAGCGATTGTGTGAACAAAATGTTTTTTTTAAAGTTGGAATTAATTTATTTTCTTTATGCACCTGAGAATAAAAGACATTGTTTTTCTCCAAGACAATAATAACTTGCAGAAATTTTAGGCTGTGGGTGCAGCTATACAGTGGGGGAGATATGGTTCGATCCACTGTTTACTCACAGCTTAGCATATTGGGTCCCCCCAATGAACTACTATAGCCATTCAGATGACAATTTGCGGGAGTCAGCAGGGCAGAGACAGAGAACTTGGTTTGCAGGGAGCTCTGAAAGCAGCAGTTGCCCTAAGACGTTAACAAGATGCTGATAGGCAATTTCCACCTCTCACTTTTTTGCTTATTTAGTTCTCCTAACTATGCTAGCAATTTAGCAATAGTGTGTTTGAGTTATGAGTTGAAACCTTTTTTAAAAAGAAAATTGTATAGAGACTAGAGGTGCTCAGCTGAGGGGAACTGACATCCCTGTGAGCACCCCTTTGCATCAGATGAAGTGGTCACACTGGACAGAAAATGGACAGGAACAAATTTAAACCATCCCCACTGGCTGAACAACAACAAGATAGTTCCACAATGGACTTCCCCAGATTGAGCTTTGTGTCATGTAGTCACTGAATTTTAATTCAAATACATTTGTGCACAATCTGATGTAAATAGCTTCCATCTTTCACTATCACAACTGGCACACAGCGAAACCAAGCCCTACAACCCAGTAATTGGGCAATCAGCTAGACAGCCTGGATTAACCAGCAATTTCTTATAGGTTTCCAGAAATGCATTTAAGGGACCTAGCATGAGATTGTCACACATCCCACAATCAACCAGTCTGGCCATCAACCAGTCTGGCCGCATATTTTGATCGCTGTACACCATGGCACACAAAACCCTGGGTCACTGTGAATTTCAGCGGGGGGAGGGGGTTTAAAGGGCAGTCGGCCAGCATCCCCTCCCCAAACTACAACTCCCAGAATCCTTTGGGGGCCGAGGAGAGGCTACGACAAGCCCTTAAACCCGTTTTAAGCTTGTGGCACAGAGGTCTTCCAACTTCCCTCGCAGCCACAGTCGTGTGACAGCAAGTCCTCCCTGAGCCACCCGCCCTGGTGCCCCCTTCCCCACTTGGGTTCACCACAGAGGCCGCTCTAGGGCGTTGAAGCGCTTTAGCAACCACAGCCCCTCCGCCAGCCAGTCGTGTGTGTGTGTCTGGGGGGGGGGGGAGAGAGAGGTAGTATTCGCTCTGTGTCATCGTCGGGCTGTGGAGGTTCCGCCCCTACCCTCCTGCCGGGGCGCCGCTCACACAGACTGGAGACGAGAGGGTGGAGCGGGAGAGCCAGCCGGGGCCGCGGCCGCATGACTCCACTCCCACCCGGGCAATTCCCTGCGCTTGGCATTCGGCGGCTCCACTGAAGCGGACCGAAAGCGAACCGAACCGAGCCGCTCGTCGCCTGGCTGCTGGCAGAGCTGTGCAGCCAAGTGAAAGGAAGGCGCTGAGGAGGGCGGCGGTGGCAGCAGCAGCAGCAGCAACAGCAGCGTCGCCTTGCCTTCCTCCTCCTCCTCCTCCTCCTCCCCCCCTCCCCACCGCTTTCAGCCCGCGTAGGCTCGCCGCCGCCGCCGCTTTCCCTTCACCATCCGCAGAGCTCTGGGGAGGGGGCTCGCTCTCGGTGCCGCCGAAACGCCCCCCCGGCGAGACGCCGCCGGTGCAAGCAGGAGGAAGCCGCCGCGCCAGACAAAGGGGAGCGAGCGCGAGCTTGTCCCGGGGACAGCAGGGAGGTGAGTAGCCGGCGAGGCGGGTTAAAAGGCTCTCCTGCTCGGGCTCTGCTCTCGGCCGCCTTTCCTTGCGGCGGTGGGGGCGGCAGTCGGCACAGGTAAGCGCCCCTCCACCTTCCCGCCTCTTTCTAATACCGACCCCCCCCCCCCCAGCCGTCGCCGCCGCCGCCGCCGCCGCCGCACACGCCTGCAGCGATCGCACTGATAGAACAGCGGGCTCCGGCTTGTTCCAGTTGAAGGCGAGGGGGACGCTGCAACCCGGGGCGTGGAAGCGGCGGCGGGTTTCGGGAGGCAGGCAGGCAGGCAGGCAGGCAGGCGGCGGCGGGCGGGGGGGAGCATCGTGGCTGCAGGCATCGGCACCTCCCGAAACAAGGTACTCTGGTGGAGAGGGACGGAGGGAGGGAGGGATCCCTTCTCCCGGGCAGTCCACGGCGGAGTGGCGTCCAAGGGCCTCCCTGGTGGCTCTTGTTCCAAAGCTCTGGGGGTCTCCGCCCGCTGCAGCTCTCGGTCCCATTCTGAACCCAGAGCTGGGCTTTTCACACGTGCGTCTGTGTTTTAATCCGTGTCTCTGCTCCATGGCGCTGAGGGGTGCTGAACGAGAAATAACCGGGCCATAACGAGGAGTCGCCCAAAGACCCGTTCAGCCGCAGCAGCAGGGAAAGCATCGGAGATAGGGAGCGTCGGTTGATGCTGCCTGTGTGCGGGTGCTGTGGCTGAACTAGCCAGTAATATTATTGATAGGAGCAAAACAAACAAACGAAAAAGGTCTCACACTGGTATAGAACCGATAACGTGTGTGTGTGGGGGGGTGCACCTCTGCCGCCTTCAGCAGAAAGCGAGACCACATTGATCGTTTCTTTCCGTTTGCAGAAGCTTAATTTTTTTTGTTAAAAAAAAAGCCAGGATGGGTTGCCTCATCTGTAAATCCTGTGATTGGTTAATTATCAAGTAAAGCACGAAGAGTCTTTTCTTCACTCAGTTCCTTGCCACTCAGATAGCAGGAAGAAAATTAGGACTTCGGCTTTTTCTTGTATTAAAGCAGGGGAAATCTGGTAAGACCGCCTTGCCATTTTATGTTGTCTCCTCTTCCCTGTTTTTTCTTTCTTTTTAAATTTTTATTTTTAGTGGCTGGCGTTGCCAGATTTGCTCAGCTCTTCCTACAGTACTGGCTTCCTTGCGAGGATTTTGATGCTCTTAACAAAAATTGCTGCCAGGTGAAAGGGAAGAAAATCTTTTTCATACTCAGGTTCTTGTGCTTGGTGAAAGTGGAAAGCATCCATCAAACAGTAGTGAATAATTTATTTAATTTAAACATGTTTCGCTCTGGATGAACACGATAGTAGCGAGAGAAAAGGTAGATAGGTTGGGTGGTACCTCAAACAGGTTGTTCGGCATCACGGTTTCCGGGGCTCAAGGACAAATGGGCAAATCTTTACTCCCCCCCCCTTCCTTGGAAAAGAGGGTGTGGTGATGGTTCTGTAATGCAGCACTGCTAAGAGTACATGTAAGCAGTGTGCTTGTGCCTGTGAATGTGCAGAAGGAAACCCATAATGGTTGAAAGATAGTAAAGACAGTATGCTGTAAAGATTGTATGCTTCTAAGATGGTTGTTTAAAAAGAAAGGAAACTACAGTACCTAGCAGAATGCATCAAATCTTCTCATAAAACTCACTGAAGAATTAGAGCCTCCTATGAACAATACTATCCTTGACATAAGAGATTTGCTGTTCTTTAAATGCAGTAATTATGAACCACTATAGTTTTTTTGGTGGTTGATGTTAAACCCCCAGCAGTTTGCCCAAGCCGTTCTGTGACTTTTTTCTCAGATGAACACTCCCACTGTGTTCTGCGGGGGCTACTCCCAAGTAAATGTGTTTAAGATTGTTGCCTAAATTGCATTTTTACTGGGATTATGTTGTGCATTATGGCTTTTGCCCAAATTGCTGTTTTTCTCCAGGCTTTACAATGTGTAGATTCTAGCTTCTGAGTGGTTAACGTGATGTAAATTGCAGGGTGATGCATGACTTGATGTAAATATGATTTAAAATTAGATTTCTGTTTTTCCTTAAGTAGATGTTTATATTTTTAAGTGCAATGGCATAGAATGGCATCTTGGTATTTAAAATGTATTGAAGTCAGAAGTAGTGATTGGGGTAGCGTGAAGCTACTTATTTCTAAACAATAACTGTTTTAAAGTAGCTTTTTTTTATGGTGACAGAATTGGGGAGATCTGAGTACTTTACCCATTTCAAGATTCGTTCCCAGGTGATAAATATATATGGATAAATATATATGTATCTATACTGTTTGTGAGTACACAGATATATGTGAAAATGAACCCTGTCTGCACCTAGGGTGTTGTGTTGTTGCTGTTGTTGTTGCTGTTGTTGTTGTTGTTGTTGTTATTATTATTATTATTTGCCGGTGTGCTTATTCACTGGAAGGTGGTTCTTCTAGCCATTTCCAACACTGGTTTGGGGGATGGGAGTGGAGTGCACTAGTATGACTCTTCTCATGTATGAATTTGCACAAAAATGGAAATGGGGAATTGGGTCACAGTCTGTGATAACTCTTTCAATTACAACAGTGTGACACTGGTGTTATAGTGTAGCAGATCATTGTGAATTTTTTTCCAAGTGAGCATTCCTAGTGTAACCAAGAGGTGATAAAGTTTACTCTTGTGTTGAGGTCAGGCAGATCCATTGGGGAAGGGGAAAGTGAATAGATTCTTAATATGCTTTTAGTGTCAAAGAAAGGAAACCAGATAGGCAAAACTACCCCACGTATCAGTTGTAAATGGAGGAAGAAATTAGATGAGGAACAAAACAAAAGCAAAAAAAAATAAAAAATGAAGAAGCCAATAACATGGTGGCACCTTAAAGACTAACTGCTATATTTTAATGTGAGCTTTCGTGGACACAGCCCACTTCTTCAGACATAAAACAAACTCTAGCTTTTAAATTTTAGGCATGTTGTTGCTGTACACAAGAAACTAGCTCCACAGTAGCCATGTCTTTGAGTTGTCACATTGGTAAGTCATTTACCACTGTGCCCTCATTTAACCTTTCTGCACCCTGCTCTGTATAAAACTGCTATGCTGCATTTGTTGCTGGCATAGAAATACTAACTCATGCTTTTACAGAGTTACCACATCTTGGTTTTTCTCATGAGCCCAGTGTGAGGCCTCACAGGTTTGGTTGCTGTATTGCTACCTTCCCAGTCTAAGCATTTATTTTGTTAGTAGTTCGGCTAGTAAAATGGAAGTATGTAAAATATTAACTGTAGGTTCTGGTTTGGTTTCAGTTCAAAGAGCAATATGCTTTATTTTTCATTTTGTACCTTTCTCATCTACCCTAAACTTTGCCAATAAAATCATTCATCTGTTTAGCTGCTCAGTCCTTATGGAAATTGGATAATTCTGTTAAATTCCCCAGAATTCTGCCTATTCTGGGTCTTCAATATACTTTATGATTTTATCCTTCATAGCCCAATGCCAATATTGTTGGTCCCATGACTTTGTCTTCCTCAGATCCACAAGTCTCATCTGTCCAAAGTTTTCTTGTTACCTTAACCAGCTCTCTCCTGTTCGTTATGCCTTGATCTTGCTCTCTCCTGTTCATTATGCCTTGAAAGAAGTGCAACCACCTCTTTCTCTTACCAAATTTTACCCAAATACCACCTATTCTATGGAGCCCGTCAGTTCTCATTCCTTAGCATGGGTGTATATGATCCTCCAAATGTTGTTGGACTGCATCGTCCATTATCCCTCATCTGTGGTGGCTAGGGATCAAGGGGTTTGCAGTCCAGCAACATCTGGGGGGACATTTATTCCCCTCCCCTTCCATGTAGAATTAAACCTAACTGTATGTGAATGGAAGGAAAACATAATCCCCTTTCTACTCTCTCCACCCTCTATTGCTTTTCTTGAAATAATTTTAAAGCTCCAATGGCTTTTATTTTCATTGGTACACTACAGATTGCCACAGAGGTGGTAACATATTGTTGTGGGAATGTGGTCTTCCGTTTGAGTCTTAGACATTCTAGCTGATATATACACATGCCAGATTTCACCTTCCTTTCTGCCATTCCCTAGTGGAGGTTATGGACACTGTCAAATTTAAATTAATCTGTGCCATTTTGGTTTTAGTTTCTAGTCTTCTGTTTCTTTTAGTTTTTATTGCCATTTCCTACCTAAAAAATCTTGGTCAAGGAGAAGTGTTTAGTATGTTGAGGCTTCAGCTTATGAAATGCTTACACAATTTGCACAACTAGTTTAACAATCTTCATATCGGTAGCCTTATTCATTACAATTATTAAGTACATAAATACTTTCAGGACTGAGATCTCATATTACCAGTTCTTGTATCTTCCATTGAGAGATGTCACTTTTTTTGGTTGACAATAGACAATGGTTTGGACTCCCATGCTTTGGACTTATGATCAGACAGGGTTTTTTTTCTCTCTATTTACTAAAAAATGAGTTTCACAGTGTTCAGTGAGACTTCTCAAGTGGTATGTTGAGGTTTTTGCAGCCTTTGAGTTTCTCTCTAGCTACTCTTTACTAACACTTTCCCATTGATTTGCTGCATGAACTGGCACTATTTCTGGTTTTTCAAGTTTCACCTAGAAGTAGAGTTCCCTAGCCTTTGCTGCCATGACCAATATCAGATGTCTTAAGGCAGGTAAAAGAGATGTACAGATGCAAACCAACCTCTTTACCCTGTTGTGCAGTATGAGATGCAGCAATTACTTTTGTATTTTCTTTCTTGCTGAAAAGGCATACAGAATAACCCATTCCAGTATGTTGTGTGGAAAGAAGGAGATGAGGGTGAATAGGTAATAATTTAACCTGAAAAAAACTAAACCTGACTATTATGGGGGAGAATTGCTCCATCGTGGAAACAATAGTAAGTGTGAACACAACCTCTGAAATTTTTGTCAACTTCTAGCAGTAGGTTTGTCAACTTCACAAGGTTTTAGTTACAACCAGTGCTGGCAATTCCTTATGCCAAAAAAATTCCAAGCCTATGCCAAGAAAACCCAACTGTTCAAAAATAACCATGCCAGTTTATCCAGTTGCTTAGTTTGCAGAATCGGTTTTGAGTATAATATGTAACATTAAATTTAGAATATCATTGCAAGGACTTATATGGGCAGAAGGATGTATGGCTCTGAGAAGCATAGCTGTCTAGTTTTGTAAAGTTTCCTTTTAGGTTACGAGCCTTCATCAGACACTGTAGGACGTCCCTGAGGCCTAGAAAGTTAAGGTATGACTCTGACAACAGTTTTTGTATTGGGAAACCCAAACTGAAGCTAAGCATAGGTAGTAAAGCACAGCGTTTCATCTTCAGGCAGCAAGAGAACTGAGGTTCTTAGGCAGCCTTATGCTTGTAACAAATGCACAGAAATACAGTACAAGTGATTTGTTCAGCCTATCAGTAATTTCATAGCAATACCCTGCAACAGGGGAAAGCAGTCTGTCTAGTGGCATTTCAGTAATTCTGACCTCCATATTGCTTGTAAAAGCTCAGCTGTAGCCTTCTTCACTTGAGCTGTCATTATGTGAGCAAAGTCTGTATCTTGTCATGACAGGAGGACAGCAGGAGCTTTTTCAACATCTTGTCGTGGTATTTCTTGCTTACCACAAGAAAAAAAATGTCAGTTGACCTCAGCAGAGAAGGAAGGGCACGTTAAGTGATAAATAGAAAAACAGAAACTGTGTTCAAAATGACTTATTTTTTGCATGTTAGTGACATAGGTTTTTTGCTGCTGTATGATGTTTATAAAGGTGAGTGGTTTGGTAATAAAGTGATGGAACAATAACATTATGTGGAGGTGTTACAGTGAGTACAACTATGTAGTGTTTTCAAGAATAAAGGCCATATTTAGGTCCTGGGAGCATGTAATGGAAAATGGATTCTGGAGATAAATCAATTAACCTCTGCCTTTGAAATGAGCAGCTAACTGTGATATAGGTTATCACTCTTGTTGACAGCATTTGGCTTTATTTTAAATATGCCATTTCTACAGCGCACTCCTTTTCAGTCTTGTGTGCCTGGGTTTGCTGTTACAAACCAAAGCCAAAGATGACTTCATCTAATCATTTAGAAACAAGATCAATAATGTGGCATCTTCACTACTCCATTAAGCTTATTTGTATTAGAATTTTAAATGAGATTTGCACTGACATTTTAAGAGTTATAGTCTTCTTTCTTTGGAAGGGATTAATGCATCAGGATTAGAAATGAGTCTCGAGATTGATGCAGTCTTGATATGTCCTAAAGATGTGAGGGGAGGGGAACATTTCATTTGCAGTATCTTTCATTGCTTAATGCTTACCATTTTCCCTTGTGCATATTTTATTTGGAAATGAGTGTTGGGATTGCTTTGCTCAGTGGTTTGACATCTGGCTGCAGACCAGAGATTGAGGGGTCCATTCTCCACTGTGCATACCAGGAGAAGAGCCAGCCTGTATAGCCTTGGCCAAGCTTTACTGTCTCAGAGTGTCCTTAGAAGAAGGGAATGGTAAACCATTTCAAAGTATTCTGTACTTTAAAAACTTAAAATGATTTGTCATAAGTCAGAACTGACTTAATAGCATGTGATTATTATTATCATAATGGTAGTCACATAATTTCTGCTTCATCCTACAAGTCATCAACTTTTGAGATCAGAGTTGGAGTATTTCATTTTTGGGAGTACCAAAAAAAATACAAACACAAAAACCTTCTCCCAGTCCATATTGCCAATCACCATGCAGGCTGTAGGGTTCAGGGAACTATACTCCTTAAAAAGTAAGTTTCCCAATTCTAAACATGCACTCAAAACAATTAGCAAAACTCAGTGGAATTTGTCAGGGAAGGGTCTACAGACAGGGCTTTGCTGTTCACCAGATGTAAAACCCACCTGTCTTGTGATGTTTTCTAGAATAGTAATGTTTATGGTATTAGCCTTGTGCTGAATCTGTGGAGAGCAGCAGATCAACTGGATTTAGATAACTGTTTGGGGGGGGCGGGTTAAATATCTGCCATAACCATAATTATTTCAGGAGATCCCACGTAGCTATTTTTGCAAGTTCAGTAGTTGAAAATACTTGCTGCCACTCTCAGGTGGATTGCCTTGAGGTAACAGTTTAGCAGTATGTTTTATTTATTACACTGGGCTGAGACAGCCATTGCTATACAGCTGCATGCCCAGGTTGTCCTGTATGAACAGACTTCTGAATATGTGAACTTGCCAACAGTCTTGATCATTAAGCACAACAGTTTGATTGGCAATTGGCATAGGAGGGTTTAGACTTGGAATTCATTGGTAAATTTAGATCACCTTGGACAGAGTTTTATGGGCAGCTTAAAGAAGGAAATAATTGTGCACAGTCAATGAACTGTGTATATATTATATTTAGTGCTCTGGCAAGTGAGTTTTAAATTGCTATACCTTTAGCTCGTGTTTCATGTTGTTAACTTGATTTGCGTCAGTTTATCCATATATATATTGCTCCTCTCACGGAGATTACTGACTAATAGTCATTTTGGCAGAATATGCTGTTGCCAGAGAGTGGGTGTGGGTTAGCACTATTTCAGAAACTTCCTGTCTGTGGGTTTCTCATACACAATTGATTGGCCGCTGCGAATTAAATGCTGAACTAGACGGGTCTTTGGTTCGATTCAACTTGGCTCCCTTTGTGTTCACATGTACCATCATCATCTAGCCTTCTTTGTGCATCTAATGAAATAGTTTGTCAATCAACAAATGACAGACCAGAAATAAACCAGTTAGTCTTTAAAAGTGTCCATTATTTATATAAATTAGTATTTCCATCTTGTTGCTGCAGACTGATGTCAGTTATTACTTGTTCTGAATCTTACCACATATCTTCACAGTAGGGTACTTGTAGTAGCACTTTAAGACACAAGTAGGGATGAAATATTTAATTCTCTGTAACTGTTTTGGAGTGGAACAATGAGGTGTTTGTTTTCTCTGTGTATAAAATGGGATCCAAACACAGCAAGCTATTTGTTTGCTGAATAACTGGAGGTCACACGTGGCTTCTAAACATATTAAAGCATTTTAAGGTTTGGATTTTTAGAATCTAACTCTTGTTTGAGGATGGATTTCACTCTGTTTTGCCCTGCCTCCGCCCAGGTTTTGCTTTTGTAGCCACTCAAACCTGTGAAGTATAAAATCCTTCAAGGGGCAAGGGAGGTGTGTGGGGTAAAATACTGTTACTTGAGTTTGAATATAAGTACATTCCATGGCATATGTGTGCATCAAATGAAATATGAGATAATTTGCCAAATTATTCTTTGGTTCCTTAGAAACTGTTTTATTAGACAAACTCTTGGGGTATGTGTGTTGATATTATAAAAACTGAGTGCAATAGTGTTTTGTAGCTGCTAGTCAGATGAACAAGCTTGTTCCTAAGAGCGTTGTTAATTCTTTACTAGGTTTTGAAACTTGTACTAACTTTTATGGAGGGGAGAGAATTTCTGACCAAGAAGTATTTGTTTTCTGCTGCTATAAGAATAGTGGGAATGTAGAAATTCAAGTGAGGTGGTATACTTGGTGGGTTGGAGCACCTGGCTATATAGCCAGGGACCAGAGTTCAGATCCTCAAGGTGTCTCCTGGCAGAACAGCCAGTCAAGATCACCAGGAATTTGTGTGGCTGGTGGAGGTACATGCCTTGCCACTTATGTGACCTGGGCAAGCTGCACAGTCGCAGAGTGCCATCAAAAGGAGGAGCTGGTAAATGACTTCTGGACACGTATCTGCTTATTAGATTAAGAGAAAGTGAAGAGATCTAGTGTCAAAGTATATAATTTTGTTATATCTGCCAGAACTGCAAAAACAGTTCTGTAAATGTTATTCTGGAAAGAAACATGCCACTATATTATTTGTCAGGTGCATCTGTTAGGTAGATACAGTTTCCATTTGCCTGTTTATGTGGTTTGCCTGGTATCTCAAGCCAGAAGGAGTTTTGGTATAGGCTGCTACTATTTCATATGATCATGTGCTGGTAATGGCTATAACAAAATACAGTAGTTGTATTACCTCCTTCCCTGCTTTATGTTCAATATTGCATTTAGTTCTGTGCATTACTCATGTTCTTCCCCCTATTTATCTCTTTTGTTCCCATTCTATTTTCATGCTATTGTATGATGATATTATGGTGTTTATTGCTGTTCTTACGGTGTACTTGCATTTTATTGATCTATGTTATATTGTTTTATGGTTATGCATTACGTCCCTTTGGGTACTTTTAGAAGAAGTATAATAATCATATTCGGAAGTAAAATAAAAAAGGGGGGGAGTTCATGAAAGAATTTTTTAGAGCTTCATGTCCAAAGTTTGAATAGATATGATGGCATTTAGCTTTGAATAGAGATGGGGCCAGCCCTCCATGGGGAACAATCATCTGTAGCACCCATAAAAATGGTAAAACTCAGCTGCCTAAACCCAGCCAGAGTAGTGCTTGCACTAATGGGGTGCTGTTTAAATCAAATAAACAAATAAATAGTGTTGTCATTACATCTGGTGCTGAGCAATGCTGTTTGCTTCAAATGCAAAATAATTGATTGGGGCAGATCTTTTAAAGGGCTATTCAGTGAGGATCTTTGTAGTTAGCACTAGAGGAGGGACAGGCAACCTCCTGACGTGGGGGGGGGGCACACCACTCCCCAGAACCCTTTGAGGGATCATATCCTTCTTCCACTGGGAGTTGTCATTGCTTCTACAGAGGTTCCAATGGTTTTGTTATGAAATAGGGTAGGTAGGGATTGAATTGCCTTGTCTTCCTGCAGAATTGTGTCCTGACAGACATTTTGCTTGGCTGTAAGGAGCCCACTTCTGCAGAAAAATGGAGTATGTGAGTTTTTCTGCAGAAAAACAGAGTATGCACTGTGCTTTCCCCCACAGTTTTCAGCAGCACTGGAAGCAACCTGTCTGTGGTGGAAGCGATGTGGGGTAATAGCACAAATGAGGAGCTCTGTGCTGTCCCTGTTTAGCAACACATGTAAAAACAGGAAGGAGCTAGTCAATTTCCTATATGCATCTTCTACCCCCCCCCCCCGTATCTTCCCACATTAAACAATAATTTATTTTCACTTGAGTAAATTTCTAGGGTTTTTGTTTTGTTTTTTTGTTTTGTTTTGTTTTGTTATATGCAGACTGGGAATCATTGTTTAAAACAAACCTTTGACAATTGTTAAAGAAGCCAACAATTGACTCTGGATTGTTTTGCTGCCTTGTTCAATTAATTAGAGCTTATTTCAAACCACAATTCCTATTTCACTTGTAACAACAAATCAAGGAACTGCTAAAGTGAATCTGAAATGTTATGTACCCCTTCTCCCATTTATATAGGAGGAAGAAGTAATGAGGAGCTTCTGACCTTAAAGCTAATGCATATAACACTAAATTATGGCTTAGCATTATATGTGTTATTATCTAAGTTCAACTCCAAATAGAACAGTCTGGATTATTGATTTTTGGAAAACAAATTTAGCATGTAATATTTCAACAAGGCTTTTAAAAAAATAATTTAAATATACATTTCCTTCAAGGCCCACCCCCAAGATTTTCTTTTCTCCAGTGGACAAGTAGCATCTCCACCAGAAGGCATAAGTTTTCTGCTTTGTGCCTCGACTTACAACCATCCTGACTTACGACCAATTGGAGTTACGACCAGCTCTGGCCGCAAAATTTTGCTTCGACTTGCGACTGGATCTTTGAGTTACGATCAGAAAAAAGGTGGGGAAAAAGGCGGGGAATTTAAATTGCTAACTGTTGGTCAGCGAAGAGGCTGCTTCTTTGTAGCTCTTTCGCCCCAATGGTTAGAGTGTGTGCGTTTGCAGAGAGGCTTCGGACTGCCTGGTGCTGCTTTCTGCTTCTGAGTGAGTACATACAGGGTTTTGCAGCGTGGTTTTGGGCTGGGGGGTGGGTTATGTTTCTGTGCTGTGATTTTTTTTGTTTTTTGGTGATTTTTTTTCCGGCCCCAGCACATTCCGATGGGGCTTGCAGTGTTGTTTTGTGTTTTGGTGTGTTTTTTTTTTCCGGCCCCAGCGCGTTCCGATGGGGCTTGCAGTGTTGTTTTGTTTTTTGGTGTGTTTTTTTCGGCCTGAACACGTTCCAATGGGGCTTGCAGTGTTGTTTTGGTTTTTGGTGTGTGTTGTTTTCGGCCTGAACACGTTCCAATGGGGCTTGCAGTGTTGTTTTGTTTTTTGGTGTGTGTGGGTTGTTGTTTTTTTGGCCCGAATGCGTTCCGATGGGGCTTGCAGTGTTTTTGTGTGTGTGTGTTTTGGTGATTTTTTCCCCGTCCGGAACGGATTAATGGGGTTTCAATGCATTCCTATGGGAAATGGTGCTTCGACTTACGACCATCTTCTGGAACAGATTAAGTCGTAAGTCGAGGCACCACTGTATATCCTCTGGGATTGCCTTCGATGCTGGCAACTAAGATGGGAAATTTAAATATAATTACTTGTTTATCCTGCCTGATGAAGTTATTTAATTGCATGCAAGTTTGATACTGGAAAAAACACAAGTTGTGTAGTATTCTAAGCATATATTACTCTATACAGGGTGTGCACACTGTTTTGAAATTCTAGACCTTTGTGTAGAGAAAAGTTTAAATCTGTTCAGTCACTCACTCTCCCCAAAATAGTGTTTCCAGTGAAAGGACATTTTTACCATTTACATTTACAGTGGTGCCTCCACTTACGAACGTCCCTACTTACGACCATTTCGAGTTACAACCAGCTCCAGCCGCAAACTTTTGCTTCTACTTGCGACCGGAGCTTCCACTTACGAACAGAAAAAGGCAGGGAAAAAGGCGGGAAATTCAAATTGCTAACTGTAGGTGGCAACGAGGCTGCTTCTTTGTAGCTCTTTCGCACCAGCAGTTAGAGAGTGTGCGTCGTCGTCGTCGTCTTGGGACTGCCTCCTTCTGCTTCTGAGAGCGTGTGTGTGTGTTTGCAGGGAGGCTTCAGGCTGCCTTGTAAGGTAAGGTGCTGTTTTCTGCTTTTAAAAAACTGTTCTGGGTGTTTTTGCAGTGTGGTTTTGAGCTGGGGGGGTTATGTTTCTGTGCTGTGATGGGTCTGGGGGGTTTGTTTGTTTTTTGGTTCCCCCCCCCATTTCCGATGGGTCTTGGGGGGTTTGTTTTTTGGTTTTCCCCCCCATTTCCGATGGGTCTTGGGGGGTTTGTTTGTTTTTTGGTTTTCTCCCCCATTTCCGATGGGTCTTGGGGGGGGTTTGGTTGCTTTTTGGGGGTTTTCCCCCATTTCCGATGGGTCCTGCATGCTTCCCTTGCTTTTTCCTTTATTCTCTTTGCATTTCCAACCTGCCCCCTTTGTTCTCTGTGCATTTCCGATCTGCTCCGTTTGTTTTCTGTGCATTCCCAATGGGTCTTGCACGCTTGATTGCTTCCCCCCCCCCCCTTCGGCCAGAAGGGATTAATTGCGTTTCTAATGAGTCTTACAGTGATTTTTTTTTTGGTGATTTTTTTCTTCGGCCGGAACGGATTAATTGCATTTCAGTGCATTCCTATGGGAAATGGTGCTTTGACTTACGACCATTTCGAGTTACGTCCATCTTCTGGAACGGATTATGGTCGTAAGTGGAGGCACCACTGTACATGTTCCTGTCAGACCTCTGTAGCAGTATCAATATACATATTAATGCAGACATTTAGGTCATGCTTTAATTTTGTGTATGACCTAGGATTCTTTTATTGTGTATGTTGTATTTGAGCTGGCTGCAAATTTCAAAATACAAATTTTGTTCTTAACTGTTAAAAAAAAAAGCCCTGTTTTTTTTTTCATGTGCCCTCTCTTCCCCCCCCCCCCCCATGTGAGTATAGTAGCATGACAGTTATTTTCTGGTTTTCCCTGTGATTGACAGCAGTGTGGGTTTCTCTAGATGGAGCATTACAGAGCACCCATTTCAGCACTGAAGCATGTTCTTCAGAGCTTGGAAAGCTGGAGAAAAGTAGATGTTTTCTAGGAGGTATGGTGCATGATGAGTACCCAGGGAGATGTTGTAAACTGCACTGGCATTAATGACAAGTACAAGCAGAGATCAAGTGGTCTCTTCTTGTCTGAGCTGTAGTGGGGGGAAAAAACGTTCCCTCTCGCTATAATAATAGCTGAATGGGATAACTTTTGAAAAATGCAGTTGGTGTTTGAGAGGCATTGCAGTTGTACCTCTCTCTTAGAAAGAAAGCTGTCCAGAGGCTTATTTGATTGCAAATCCCATTGTGTGAGGGTGGTGGTGGTGCAGGAATGTGTCTGTTGGCTCTTCTGCCTCTATTGTGTTGTCAGTGGTTTGTACAAAGCTTGAATAGTTACCTTTTTGTTAAAATTCCATCTTGCATTCACACCAGCCATTGCACCCAGGGGTCATGCTAGCTATGGAATTCTGGGAGTGCCTCAGAAAAAACTTTATCAGTTGTTAATCTAAAGTAAGTATGCTGAAGTAAGGTACAATTAGAGTAGGCCCCTTTGAATCTGTGGAATTTATGGAGGAGGCCTACTCCAGTGCCACCTACTACGCTAAGCAACAAGATTTCAGCCACTTTTGCTGTTTTATTTCTGAAGTTGGAGGCAAATAGTGCTAAACTAAAAAATCTCAAACCAAACACCTATTGCCATAAGTTGCAAAGTGAGAGAGCAAAAAACCAGGGAAAAACAAATCTCAGAAAGCCAAAGTAAATAGGCTTTATTCTATTAAGCTGTTCTGTTTTGCCTCTCTACAAACTTTAGCCCTTCCTCAGGGAAGTTTTAAGAGTGTCACAAGATCTCTATCAAAGTGCGAAGGTAATTTGTCTTTCAGACTCTCAAAAGGTCCCATCCAGGTTTTCAGACTCCCTAAAGGAAGAGTTTTTAGAGCACTGAAATGTGTTGGCTTAATAGAATAAAGCCTATTTAGTTTGGCGCTCAGACTTGTTTTGGTTTGTCTAAGGTGTTGAACTGTACAGGTCTCCCTAGGGAAGATTTTGATGGGGGTCTGTAATGGAATAAATTGGATGACTGAATCTTTACATGTCTTGAAGTACTCAAGCATGGTGAATACTCTTTTTGATAACAAACAGCATCCTTTGGCCAGCAAAATACAGAAAATACAATAAATAATGGAATTTGTGACAGCCCCTAGAACAGCCCTCCCTAAGCTAGTGACCAATAGATTGTTGAACTACAACTCCCATCAGCCAGAGGCAGCATGACCATGTTTACTGTAGATGTTAAACATTGACTCATATATCTCTGTCTGGACAGCACTAAGTTGAGGAAGGCGGCACAAGAAAAATTAAAGTATATTTGTGGAGAAAAGGCTTGGCTAATACAAACTTCCTTGTGTAAGTTTCATTTTTGCGGAACCATAGATTTGTATTTGCCATTGTGAATATTAAATTTTAAAATGAAATGGCTATTTGAATTTAATTTAATCAGAATTATTCCCTTCGCTAGCTGAGATGCTTCCTTCCTCACATAGCTTTGATGAAAACACCCATTTGTTCTTGTGTACAACACATCAGCTTTAATAAATCCCCCCTTTATAAAATTATGCAGCCAGTTATCTAAGCTATTATTTCTTTCTTGAGAATAAATGTAACAGGAAACTACTATGGGCAGGCTTATCTTATGCAAGGCAGGTTGTACTTCTTAGAGGCAGTGATCTGTTTGAGCAATGAAAGCATTTGTAATGTCATGATTTATTAAATGTTACACAATCCAGTTATTGACTGATAAGACTGCTCGGTTGAAATGTTTGCCAAATTTTTAAAAGAAAATATTTATATCTTAGAGGCTGTCACTTTCAGAGACTGTGACTCTCTGAGAAGTAGGGGATCTTTCCCTTTTCCAAAATATGTGGTAAGCATGTACAGAATCTGTGGTAGCATTGGAGAAGAAAGGGTTATTTTGACCAGCAGTTCTTATTTTCTGCCTATAAAATTTGTTGTTGTTTAGTCGTTAAGTCGTGTCCGACTCTTCGTGATCCCATGGACCAGAGCACGCCAGGCCCTCCTGTCTTCCACTGCCTCCCAGAGTTTGGTCAAATTCATGTTGGTAGCTTCGATGACACTGTCCAACCATCTCGTCCTCTGTCGTCCCCTTCTCCTCTTGCCTTCACACTTTCCCAACATCAGGGTCTTTTCCAGGGAGTCTTCTCTTCTCATGAGATGGCCAAAGTATTGGAGCCTCAGCTTCAGGATCTATCCTTCCAGTGAGCACTCAGGATTGATTTCCTTCAAAATGGATAGGTTTGTTCTCTTTGCAGTCCAGGGGACTCTCAAGAGTCTCCTCCAGCACCACAGTTCAAAAGCATCAATTCTTCGGCGGTCAGCCTTCTTTATGGTCCAGCTCTCACTTCCATACATCACTACAGGAAAAACCATAGCTTTGACTATGCGGACCTTTGTCGGCAAGGTGATGTCTCTGCTTTTTAAGATGCTGTCTAGGTTTGTCATGGCTTTCCTCCCAAGAAGCAGGTGTCTTTTAATTTCGTGGCTGCTGTCACCATCTGCAGTGATCATGGAGCCCAAGAAAGTCAAATCTGTCACTGCCTCCATATCTTCCCCTTCTATTTGCCAGGAGGTGATGGGACCAGTGGCCACAATCTTAGTTTTTTTGATGTTGAGCTTCAGACCATTTTTGGCGCTCTCCTCTTTCACCCTCATTAAGAGGTTCTTTAATTCCTCCTCACTTTCTGCCATCAGAGTGGTATCATCTGCATATCTGAGGTTGTTGATATTTCTTCCGGCAATCTTAGTTCCGTCTTGGGATTCCTCCAGTCCATCCTTTCGCATGATGTATTCTGCATATAAGTTAAATAAGCAGGGAGACAATATACAGCCTTGTCGTACTCCTTTCCCAATTTTGAACCAATCAGTTGTTCCATATCCAGTTCTAACTGTTGCTTCCTGTCCCACATACAGATTTCTCAGGAGATAGATAAGGTGGTCAGGCACTCCCATTTCTTTAAGAACTTGCCATAGTTTGTTGTGGTCCACACAGTCAAAGGCTTTTGCGTAGTCTATGAAGCAGAAGTAGATGTTTTTCTGGAACTCTCTGGCTTTCTCCATAATCCAGCGCATGTTAGCAATTTGGTCTCTAGTTCCTCTGCCCCTTCGAAATCCAGCTTGTACTTCTGGGAGTTCTCGGTCCACATACTGCTGAAGCCTATCTTGTAGGATTTTGAGCATTACCTTGCTAGCGTGTGAAATGAGTGCAATTGTACAGTAGTTGGAGCATTCTTTGGCACTGCCCTTCTTTGGGATTGGGATGTAGACTGATCTTTTCCAATCCTCTGGCCACTGCTGAGTTTTCCAAACTTGCTGGCATATTGAGTGTAGCACCTTAACAGCGTCATCTTTTAAGATTTTAAATAGTTCCACTGGAATGCCATCACCTCCACTGGCCTTGTTGTTAGCCATGCTTTCTAAGGCCCACTTGACTTCACTCTCCAGGATGTCTGGCTCAAGGTCAGCAACCACACTCTCTGGGTTGTCTGGGACATCCAGATCTTTCTGGTATAATTCTTCTGTGTATTCTTGCCACGTCTTCTTGATGTCTTCTGCTTCTGTGAGGTCCCTACCATTTTTGTCCTTTATCATGTCCATCTTTGCACAAAAGGTTCCTTTAATATCTCCAATTTTCTTGAACAGATCTCTGTTTTTCCCCTTTCTATTCTTTTCCTCTATATCTTTGCACTGTTCATTTAAGAAGGCCCTCTTGTCTCTCCTTGCTATTCTTTGGAAATCTGCGTTCAATTTTCTGTAACTTTCCCTATCTCCCTTGCATTTGTTTCCCTTCTCTTCTCTGCTATTTGTAAGGCCTCGTTGGACAGCCACTTTGCTTTCTTGCATTTCTTTTTCTTTGGGATGGTTTTTGTTGCTGCTTCCTGTACAATGTTACGAGCCTCCATCCATAGTTCTTCAGGCACTCTGTCCACCAAATCGAGTTCCTTAAATCTGTTCTTCACTTCCACTATGTATTCATAAGGGATTTGATTTAGATTATACCTGACTAGCCCAGTGGTTTTTCCTACTTTCTTCAGTTTAAGCTTGAATTTTGCTATAAGAAGCTGATGATCAGAGCCACAATCAGCTCCAGGTCTTGTTTTTGCTGCCTGTATAGAGCGTCTCCATCTTTGGCTGCAGAGAACATAATCAATCTGATTTCGGTATTGCCCATCTGGTGATGTCCATGTGTAGAGTCGCCTCTTGTGTTGTTGGAAAAGAGTGTTTGTGATGACCAGCTTGTTCTCTTGACAAAACTCTATTAGCCTTTGCCCTGCTTCGTTTTGAACTCCAAGCCCAAACTTACCTGTTGTTGCCCTAATATAAATTATAGGATTGACACATCCTGTATGTTCAGGTCAGCTTTGTAATGCTCATCTACCTGGATTTTAAAGCAAAAAGACAAAAACTTGGTACCACTGTATTGACATTTAGGATTATCAGTAGGATTAAGGTTGTAGTTAAAGTCAGGATGTAGGTTGAATGTATGTGTACTGGTTTTCTTGAACCTGCTGAGAATTCCAGTGTCTCTTTCTCCCCTTCTGAATTTGAGGCCAACCTGCTGACAACCAAAGGGACATCACTTCTGTTTCTTGGCATCACAGTTCACTGGAAAAATGGCATGGGACATTTTTTGGCACAGTACACTAGACTGGCCAGCACATAAAAGGATTACAATGGCAGAAAAATAATAGATTTATTGGGATGGTTTTTATCCCATTAATTCTTTGTCATGGCAAATGGCCAAAACTCTGAGATACTGTTTACCGCTCTTCAAGTGACAATTGCCCTGTGCAGATGTTATTCAACCCCAGAGCAGTGCATGCTCTTAAAGGAGGGAGGTGCCTAACCTCGTGCCTGTTGTTGCATTCTTTATGGCTACAGTGCTGCATATGAAGAGACAAGATTTCTGCTTGTTTGCAGGCTCTTGTAATCAAGGATCCACGAGAATCTGGGCTCTTGCTTGTTGAGCGCATATGCAAGCAATCCTATGCTCTTCAGATCTGGTGCTATAACCATAAAGAACACAGTGACAGGAGGGCAGGGCTGAGTGCTTCCCTGTAGGCATGTTCACTGCCCCAGGGTTGAATAATATCTGAAAAGAAACTACGTATTGTTGTAGAATGCCTACCTTATCAGTCTAGTTCTATGTGAGTTCTGCAACAAAATGTGACTCGGGAGCACTAGTACATCTCTTTTGTGGTGCATGAGGAGCAAATATTTCTCTCTGAATTTCTTTTTGTTTTTGAACTTGCATACTGAAATAACTTGTTTGGTTGTCACAAGACTCAATCACCTTTATGAGATTTGCTTAGGCTACTGTGTGTCATTGCAAGTTCCCTTTTCCAGTTCTCTAAAACAGTTTCTGGTGCTGCAGCATGTTCCTAGTGAGCATGGTATTGCAGCCTTTAAGGGGAACTATGAGATGCACCTAGTTTCTGCCATCTCTTTCTTTGGCAGAATTTTTTGTTGCTTAATGATGTTGATGATAAGACTATGCACTGAAATATCCGTGTTAGATTCTTGTGATCTAATAGTTAAAACATTGAAAGGTGGGATGGTTGAAGTTTTTCGTTATTATTGAAAGATAACCCTCTTAAAGAACTAATTAAAATCTGTATTTTGTATATGTAAACAAGAGATTAATCCCCCTCTCCAATTTAGTTTACTTCAAGTGAAATACTTTTGCAGAATGCCGGTCTCTTATCACTCAGTAAATGTGTGTGGAAGAACAATATATTGCGCCTGGGTTTTAGGTAAGATTACTAGGGCCAGTGACCAGAAGACATCTGAAAAACTGTTCCATGTTGCTATCAGTTTCCAGACTCACTGCTTTCAGAAAGGGTGTGAAGACATATCTTTTTGAAATTGGCTTGAAATGCTGTTTAATTAATTGAGATGTTTCTCAGTACACTTAATTGATTTTAATGGCTTTAATGGTTGTGTTTAGTTTTATTATGGATATCATATTTTGGAAGTTAGGAGCCTCGTGGCGCAGTGGTTAAACTGCTGTACTGCAGCCAAAACTGTGCTCACGACCTGGGGTTCAATCCCAGGTAGCTGGCTCAAGGTTAACTCAGCCTTCTATCCTTCTGAGGTCGGTAAAATGAGTGCTCAGCTTGCTGGGAGGGCAATGTGTAGCCCGCATAATTAACTTGTAAACCGCCCAGAGAGTGCTTGAAGTGCTATGGGGCGGTATATAAGCAGCACGCTTTCCTTTGCTATATCACTCTTAAAGAAATAAGCAAACACTGTTCTGGGGAAAAGATGCAAGGATCAATATATAAAGTAGTCCTTACTGAGGTCTGGGAAGAAAGGTGGTCTCTTCAAGGCAATTCAACTGTCACAACAAAAAGGAAGACCTGAAGCACATATGAAAAAATGAGAATATCTATAGAAATAACAGATCACTTTAAATGTGTTTTTAACAGGCTGCTATGGGAGGCCTTGTTTTGCTTGGCAATACTGCTGAGGTAGAAGTAGGTGTAACCCTGTTCTTGCAGTCTGGAGCCTTGATCAATATCGCTGCCTCCACAAGTCACTGTTCATTCTTAGATTAACTTTTTTGTCTTCCCCATTCTAATCCATACGTTCCTGTGAGGTGGGTTAGGATGAAGAATTGTGATAGACATAGATTACCCAGTGAGATTGAGATTTCCATTTATTTGTATGTTGCCATAACACCATTATAATTTTTTAACCGAGGAAATAGCGTAATCTGTATAAAAATGAAATTTCAGCATTAATACAGTTAACAGAAACTCAGGTCATATAAAATAAACTTAAAATTCTAGGTCTCCAGTTAAAACAATAAGTATAAAATTATATAGAATCAGCAATTAACTTAAAATGTTGAGACCTTCCTGACAAGGCTTTAAAGCATTCCCTATTAAGAATTTCCCCCTAAAGTTAGTTGCTATAGAGAGAAAAGTGCTCTGGCTTTGCATTTAAATCTCTGTTTTGCTCAGAAAGCAGCAAGAATTTAGTCTTATGGATAGACTTCCACATAAATTCTAAAATTTGACTCATATTGTTTTCTCAGGACATTATATGACAGGCATTGCAGATTACATACATGATACACATTCCACCTTAGGCTGTGAGGATAGGTACATCCAGAGTGATTTGGGTTGAATAGACTTTTGATAAATGGAATGCTAACTCTTGAAATTCTACAAGTCCCTTAAATAATGTGGAATATTTATATGAATGTAAGGGAATTTCTTGTGCAAAGTTATGCTTCTTTAACTTGCATTTTCTTCATCACCATCAGTATTTTCCTCAGAAAACTTGTGATGGGTTTCATCCCCACCCTCTTTATGTATTGTTCAGAAAGGTATAATTTCACCATTGAGGATGAATCAACCCCCTTCCAAGAACAATGGCTGAAAGGCTGACCCAAGAAGACATGAAGGCTTCATTGGAGGATTATATATAATCCTTCCTGAGCTTTCTTTTCCTTTTGGGAAGAGATAAAATTGTTATGTGCTGTCAAGTCACGCATCACTTGACAGAACATAACAATTTTGTCTCCTCCCTAATACGGTTTCCAGGATGTGTGAAATATTTAAGGAGTTCTTTTACCATTGTCACTCCCAGTGAGTTTCCATAGCCACAAGGAGATTTGAACTAGATCTCCTGAGTCGTAGGGCTTGTCTACATACTTGGGTTGAAGCAGGCTGGAGTGGGCTAAATAGGGTCACTAGGAGGTCTGATATGTCATTTATACATATACATATACATATACAGACCTTTATTGGCATTAATATGTCATTTATAATCATCATCATCTTGGAACTGCAGAGTTGGAAGGAACCCTGTGAATCATCAAGTCCAGCCCCTGTCAAGGAGGCACAGTGGGAAATCAAACTCCCATCCTCTTGCTCCGCAACCAGATACCTAAACCACTGAGCTATCCAGCAGTTCAGTCCTCATATCCAAATAGCATACAGACCTCAAGTGACCCTATTTACTCCACTTTTTAAAAGTTTATGTGTATTAGGTAGGTGTGTGTGTATTATAAGTGATCTTTAAGAGAGATGCATTGGGTATGTGTATATACTTCTCTTATAGGTCCAGTTGAGAACCTGCTGCAGCATAATACATATAACAGACAGTGTTCTAACTCCTGTCGTCTGAAGATGCCAGCCACAGAGACTGGCGAAACGTAAGGAAGAAAAACCTTCAGAACACGGCCAAACAGCTCGAAAAACCTACAACAACCATCGGATCCCGGCTGTGAAAGCCTTCGAGAATACATAATACATATACCTAATAGACAAATGTGCTTCTTTCCCTTGTTGTAAAGGGTTAGTCGAGCTACTGCCACTCTGGTGGATCTGGCTGCAGGCAGTTTCTCGACTGGCACTTTAAGACAAGGAAATAAAAATAAGTGGCTATGTTAAAGCCACTCCATAATATTGCCTTTTTAAAAAAAGTTTTTAGTTCATTCCCAGCAATCATACACAGGGGAAGCAGACCGAAAGAGAGTGATCCCACCCACAGCAAAAAAAAAAAAGCTCCTGACAGGGCCCAGCAAGATGTAAGTACGAGAACTGCTCTGGCGAGGGGCTGGTTCATACCAACACAGACATAGGCTGGTCCCTGTCTTTAGGAGTGAACCAGGCTGTCCTTTCAGGGGACCAATAATTGGGCTAAATGCCCATGTGGTCAGCCTCCTAGTGTATTACTCCATTCACTGTGGGATGTCCTCAGCACATTAACTCCTCTTGGAAACAGATCAATCAATAAAAGTATGAACAAATTTCACAAACCTGTATCTGCATCCCAGTGAGCTTCATGGCCAATCAGGATCTTCCCTGTGGTCTACGTTCTGTCACAAACCACTTTGCCTCACTACCTCCACAGATCCAAATAGATTAAATTATTGACTTAAATTAGTCAGCTGAATAATGGAATGGATAATTGACTAGAAACCTGATGAAATTTGTGGAACATACTATGAAGTAATGTTGCTAAATCTTATTTTCAAATAACACTGAAGAAGATAATGGCTGATATCTTGTTTGTAGCATAAGCCAAATTGTAACGTTTGGTCAGCTTCTTGCTGGTAAACAAAGTGTCCAAAACTTCGACTCTTGAAGCTCATGCTGGTTTTGGGTGTGCATGCATGCTCCCTATCACAGTGGGGACACTATTTAGCAGGGAGGAACTGACCAAAAGTTGTGACTTGACTTATGCTATGACCAGGATTTTGACCACTGTTTATTTATAATTACGACCCATAGGTCCACATCATCTTGTGGTAATAATCACATTTGTCAGTAAGCATGCATAAAGTGAGAACAGGAAACCTCTACTCTTTTACCATTGTAATGCCTGTGATAGGTTTAAAAGAAGTTGGTTAGACTGATCTAGATTGAGTGAGTCATAGATGGTTTGTTTTAGGTGCAGGTGGTTATAACGAAAAATGAATAGCTTGACAACTGCAACTGTAGGTTGATAGGGAGGAGGTGTCTACTGTGGAGTTTAGTCAGGCTCATGAAAAACGAAGCCCCTTTGCACTTCTGTCTAGTGAAGGTATTTGTCACCAACACTTTTTACTGTTCTGAGTACAGGGGCTTTCTGGGATGAAAAGTGGTGGGGAGGCAAGGGAAAGTAGATTCCATGAGATCAATCATTGTGAATTAAATTGATCAAATACATAGTACTTTGATTATGTTACCAAATAGCTTCTTCTTGCAGCAGTGGTGAAAGGTTTGGTACCATCCAACAACAGGCTTTCCATAAGCACAAGATTTATTCTATCTTGTATTGTTAAATGGACTCTATGTTGCATTTCTAGTGGATGGAATCCCTTTGGTAAAACAGTATGGCATGCAAGTTCTACTTTTCTGGCTAATGTAAACCTAACTCTGGCAAAAGAGAAAAGCAACCTGTGTAGTTTTTGTTTTTAAACCGCATTTCATAAAATATTTTTTGGTATATTCAACAAGCTCTTGAAAATAGAAGAATTGTTTAACAAGATTGTTGCTGGTGTCTGGTAGCTGTGACTAATCCATTAACCACTGAGGCTCAGTAATAACCTCTGTTGATAAACTGCTCACGTTGCATCCCTAATCAGACCTGAACCCTAAGTCTACATGGTAGTGCATAGGTTTTTCCCCCCGTGGGTATGTATGTGTTCAACTGCCAGTAGTGTTCTCATGAATAGTATCAGCATAAAGACATAGCTCCACAACACTCCTAAATTAGATGTTTAGGCAAGATCCAGTGATTTGGTTACTCCGATGTTAGGAGCAGCATGGAACATCTTGAAGGTTTAGTGATCTCTTGACTTCATTCAAGTGGGAGATGACAGAACAGAACGCGGATTCATATATATGTATTCTGATAAACACTGTGTGTGGCTTTAGCTGCTTTTGAGGTTAAAGCAAGAGCACTGGCTTTAATCTCTGCAATCTTATGCATTGTGCTTCCTGCCAAGTGTCTCAAAGAGAAATGTCTTTTCTCTCCCCCCAGCTCTTTTTCATTGTTATACAAAAAAACAATTCAGCTATGTGAAAATGCATAATTCAATAAAGAATTGGACTCATTTTAGCTGTGTGCTATGTGACAGCGATAACATCATGACCATATTTTATTTTGTTATGAAGTGGTAACTACTGCAATCTGGCCATATTTTAGTAAGTTTTCTCTTTTGTGACTTATGCTAATACATTGATGAGTTTTAAGAATTCTGGATGACAGACGACTGGGGTGTAGCATTTAGAATTAGGAATTTTGATAACTAATTTTATAACAGACACAATTTTAGATCTGTGATAGGTACCTCTTTCATGGAAAGTGCACCCTACAAAGAGTCCACTTAGAAAGAAGGTAGTACTGTACTCTAATTTAGTAAATACTCCAACTTAGTAAACAAGCTTAGTAAATAAGCTTAGTAAAAAAAGCTATCATTAGGACAGAGTATGTAGAGAAAGAATGGTTTCTTGTAGGCAAACGTTTCAGACAAGGGTGCATTTTATCCCCTTATCTATTCAATCTGTACACAGAACATATATTACAGAAAGCCAGACTAGATTTAGATGAAAGAGAGAAAAATTGATGGAAGAAGCATCAATAATTTAAGATATGCAGATATCTTACTGTCAGACAGCAGCAATTATTTGAAATGACTTTTAGTGAAAGTGCTAAAGCAGGACTACAGTTGAAAAAAAGTCATGACTACAGAAGAACTACACAACTTTAACACTGACAACGAAGAAGTTGAAATAGTTAGAGATTTTGTATACCTTGGTTCACTCATCATTCCAAATGGAGATGGCAACCAAGAAATCAGAAGACGGAGACTAGGAAGGGCAGCAATGAAAGAGCTAGAAAAGATTGTCAAGTGTAAAGACGTGTCACTGGAGACAAAGATCAAGATCATCCACACTCTTGTATTTTCAATCCTCATGTATGGGCATGAAAGCTGGACAGTAAAGAAAGCTGACAGGGGGGAAATGATCAATTGAGCACTACAGTAGCTTGCCAGGTTTCTTCCTTCAAAGATATCTGCGTGCACAGTTGCCAGACAAGTGGGAAAAGCTAGCAGTCTAAATCAGTGGTTCCCCACCTTGGGTCCGCAGATGTTCTTGGACTACAGCCCCAAGAAATCCTGGCCAGCACAGCTAGTGCTGAAGACTTCTGGGAGTTTTAATCCAAGAACATCTGGGGAACCACTGGTCTAAATGCTGTTTTGAATAATAGGCTATTTACCGTATTTTTCCATTTATAAGATGCCCCCGTTTATAAGATGCCCCCCCTCACTTTTCTAACCCCAAAATTAAGAAAACTTAGCTTTGAGTATTCAGCCTCTGGGCTCAGAACGCTCAGACATTAGGAGCCTGTTGAATCTGAGCCTACAGGCTCCACCTCCAATGAGGTGTGTTCCAGTTGGTTTATTCAGCATCAGCTGACATCAGTTCCATAAGGCTCGTGATTGGAGGAAGCTGAGTCTCCTGATTGGAGGCAGCTAAGCCTCCTGATTGAAGGAAGCCTGTTTACAGAGGCAAGGTACAGGCTGTTTTGTTCTCTCCGTGTTCTCAGCTTACTTCTGTGTAAAAGACGCCCCTCAATTTTTAGTGTAATGATTTTAGGAAAAAGTAGCATCTTATACATGGAAAAATACAGTAATATTTCTCTCCTTCGTAGTGATTTTACTATGTTTGTTGCATAACTGTGCTCTTTGAACAATTACAAACATTCTAATTGAGTGTGAAAGTTTGGTGTGTGTTTCTGTCAGTGGACGCTATTTTGGTTTCCTTCTTTCACCGTTCACAAAATTCAGAGTACCTAGAAAGAATATTATGCCTTTTAGAAATTATTTCTTGATGCCAATATTTATAGGTCGTTTCAGGGATGTTTCAAAGTTTGTCCTGACAAAAGGAAATGTTTTCCTTTTTAATGTGTGATGCACATCACCCAACCATCCAGGTATAGAAGGAATGGCTTCTCCAGATGTTGTTGGAGTGTAGCTCTCCTCAGCCCTAGGCAACATGTCTGGTGGTTAAAGATGATGGAAGTTTATTTATTTGTTTATTTAAAATATTTTAACCCACCTTTCTCCTTAAAAAGAATCCAAGGCAGCTTAAAACAATTAAAATACAATATTTAAGATTAGTAACAGAGTATAAAATACTGAAAGGATCAATGAATACAATATCAAAAAGCATAAGCAACATCAAAACGTATTCAGTGCAGTAAAGTACAGCACTCCATTTTAAAAAACGCACTTGGCAGCTGTTTACTCAGGGAAAACTTGCCCGAAGAGAAAGGTCTTTGCCTGCTTGTGGAAGGACAGTAAAGATGGGGCTTGTCTAGCCTCCTGTAGGATGCAGTTCCAGAGTTGGGGAGAAGCAAAAGAGAAGGCCCTCTACCGTGTCCCCACCAAGCGCACCTGTGAAGATGATGGGATGAGAGAAAGGCTTCTCCTGATGATCTTAACACTCAAGCAGGCTCATAAAGAGAGCTGCAGTCCTTGAGATATCCTGGCCCCGAGACATTTAGGGCTTTGTAGCTTAGAATCATCACTTTGAATTCTGCCCAGAAACAGATCGGCAGCCAGTGGAGCTGCTGTAACAGGCGGGTTATGTGATCCCTGTGGCCAGCCCCAGTTAGCAATCAGGCTGCTGTGATTTAGACACGCTGAAGTTTACTGACACTTTCCATAGGCAGCCCCACGTAGAGTACCCTATTTCCCCGAAAATAAGACAGGGTCTTATATTACTTTTTGCTCCAAAAAAAGCATTAGGGCTTATTTTCAGGGGATGTTTTATTTTTTAATGCACAACAATCTACATTTATTCAAATACTGTCATGTCATCTTCTGGTTGCTGCACAATGGTGGAGGGCGGGGTTTCACTTAACTGGGGCTTATTTTTGGGGTAGGGCTTATATTACGAGCATCCTGAAAAATCCTACTAGGGCTTATTTTCAGGTTAGGTCTTATTTTAGGGGAAACAGGGTATGTTACAGTAGTTGACCTGAAATGTAACTAAGGCATGTATCACCGTGGCCAGATCAGACCTCTTGAGGAATGGGTGCAGCTGCCACACTAGTTTTAACTGTGCAAATGCACTCCTGGCAACAACCGAAACCTGGACATCCAGACTTGTGTTACAGTAACATCTGGATAGCCCAAGTTCCCAATTTCTAGAGTCTTCAGGGTCCCAGGGTAGTACTTGAGTATTACCATCTAGCTTAGTAACTCATTACTATTTAAAACATTTGATTAGTCTTTTTTATTATTGTACAGTATATTACCATGTTTGGGTGTTTAAAGAAAACATTTATGATATTTAAGATGGAGCACTAAGGTTATTTGTGTCATGTATTAAGATGTGAACCTGATATTACTGCAGTTCAATGCTATTTCTGGTACAAGTTCTGTCTTCTGTTTCAGTTTCTCTCTTCGAAAGGCTATGAATGCAGCTTTCTTCTTTGCGGTTTCTTCCTACCTATATTCATGGCACAGTGATTTTGTCCTTTCAGGGCCTTAGCTCCTATCTTTGTCTCCTATATCTAGTGCTAGGATACAGTTTGTAACAGAGCTGAACAGAGATGCTTCCCTTGCATTTCCTCTGTTTCCCTTCCCAAGAAAATGTACTAGTGAGAACATGGGAGCTTTGAATGGAAACGTGTTCATGTCTCTTGTTCACTCTTCTCATGTATTTTAGAGTTGCTACTAGAAATAATGTGAGGGTAAAATTCTGGGAGGGGTGAGCTAGAAAATGCTTTTCCCATGTTGGAGAAGAAATAAGTAGTTTGCATATTGACACTTGTTTTTATAACATTTACCTTCTATTAGTAAAATCAAATGTCATGTATTAACAATAGCAGTTTCCCCAGTGTGTTAGATGTGCAGTTCTTTGTGTAATGAAAGGAGCTGGTCTTGCCATGTAGTAGTGTGAAGCAACTTGCAACATATCAGATACAGAGTAGACCTTTGGTCTAGATGGGCAGGATAGAAATCCAATAAATAAATAAATAAATAAAAATAAAATACTCTTCAGAATCAGAATAGATTAGTGAGTGTACACCCTAAACGGTAAGGATGTTATTTGGACTCTGCTTCAGGTAGCTGAATGTTGTGGGTCGGCACTGGGAGAAACTGGAAAGGCCACTAAAATGCCCCTTCCATCTTGAGCTTGACTATCTGTGTGATCCATAATATGGTTAGGTTTACAAAGTTGTAAGGTGGTGCTGGGCCCACAAGGTGAGACCACTTATTTACATACCTAAATATTTTGAACTCAGATTCTACCTCCAGTATCTTCATATGAAGAACCAGGAAAGCTAATGGGTATTAGTTATGTTGATTGTATCATTTTTAAGTCTTCTTCAGGCAGTCTACTTCAGCATATACATAAAAAAGCAGAAAAAGTACTCCAACTCTGTCCCATCATTGCCATTGCCATCTTTAACTTGGAAGGATAACTTCTACAGTAAGGAGCTGTCTCTGCCCGTATATAGACACCATTTGATATAGAAACACTTCCGACTTCAGAAGGTGACCCACAATTTGTGGGAGATAATAGGAACAGTGAAGTGGGTGAAGCTAGTATACTTGTCCTTGTTCTGCCTGTTTGTGTGTTGATTCTGCACGTGAATGGAACACATAAATAGGGCTATTGAGCATAAGGCATAGAAACTGGTATTTAAAATCCTATCACACTTTGAATTTGTTTTTACTTGAACATTAGTTGTAGGCATTCAGTACCTCACAATACCATATTGCAAGGAATCTTTCAGACCTCTTTTTCTGCAAAAAAAAATAAGTGTCTATAGTTGTGCAGTATAATGACTCCCATTTACCAATCCTGTTAGCAATGCCAGAATTAAAATTGCTGTCTAACAGCAGTACCGGGTATACAGGGTAATTGCAGTTAGGTTTTTGTGCATGTTGATGTGGATGGATTAGGTATTCTCTGTGGGAATTGTGATATTCATAGTTTGCCATGAATGTTGGATACATAATGTGCATCAAAGCGTATTTGATAACTGCATAATCTTGCTGACTGCATCCTGACAATGCAAATGTAAGATAAGATACTGAAAATACAAAGGTTAACTGGGTGCATATAATTTAAAACAAAATAGAATGTGGTTGGCTTCTGCAGGGAATGTAGTTTCTACCTGCTGAGGTTCAGCCTTGTGCTTTAAAAAATTTATTTATGGCATCACCTTTGCGTGGATATGGATGAATATAAGTCTCTTCTTTTGTTCTTGTTATGTGCTGTCAGGTTTCTTTCAGCCTGTGACAACCATATGAATGAATGATCTCCAAAATGCCTTGTCATCAACAGCCATGCTCAGTTCTTGCAAACTCAAGTCCATGACTTGCTTTATGGGGTCAGTCCAGCTCATAGTTAGTCTTTCTCTTTTCCTGATGCCTTCAGCTTTTCGTAACATAAATGCCTGTTCCACTGAGTCTTGTTTTCTTGTGGTGTGCCCAAAGTACAACATCCTTGTCATTTTCACTTTTAGAGATATTTCATGCTTCTTTTACTTTTCTCCACTGCCTTTTCTGCTGCCAGTAGCATTAAAGACCAGAGCATCTCCAGCAACTGAGTGTTTTGATAAATGAATAAAAATAGAATCAGAAGGGATCCAGCCTGTGCACTGTTTAACCTAACTACTTTACTGGAAGACAGTACATCCTATATATTTCCAGACATCAATGCCAAGTGGCAAACCAACCCTAAGTACTTATGAGGTGGGAGCGGTTTATCACATTGCTAAGCTCCTCAGAAGATTTGGATGTTAGATTACACTTTCAATTGTTGCCATGAAAGAAAGGGAAAACACTCCATAGAAAGTTTTCTTCACAGCCAGTAAGCATATAAATATCATCTGTGATAGCGACTCCACTTTAAAATTGCTTTGTAAATTCTTCTGATTTTTGTTTTCTTTGTTGGTGCAAGTATTTTTAATGACATCTCTCAGAATTCTTCAAAACCTAATCCAGTAGCTATATTTGTCCTGTCTTCTTTAGATTAGGATGAAGTGGTCCAATACCTCCCTTTTCCCCCCTGATGCCGTTGTGAATGTCTAGCAAGAAACATGATGAAATGGGGTGCGGGGAGGAAAGAAAATGGCCCAAAGTCTATATTAGTGAGCTAGTTAGGTTTCAGTGTGCTGGGGCCTCGCTGTGTTCTTGACACAGGTGGGAATAGGAGATGCAGGATTATTTACTTAGTTATTCCTTCTAATGTAGGAGGACTGTAAAGGCTTAAAAATGACACAACAAACCATCTTGTATTCTAGCATCTGATCTTCCATCTAGATTAGTTCCTGCAGTTGGTAGTTGTGGTAGGAATAAATAGGATTGTTCTCTTAGACTTCCCTGGCCAACAGAATAGGACACATTGCCTCCTGCACTTCAAGCCCCAGACCTTTATTTTGCCTTTATTTACCCTGCACAACTTCATAAGAAAAACAATAGCAATGGCAAAAATCAGATTTGCTGGGACACTGTTTATCCAAACGTGTTTTTTTTTAACTTGGGAGAGGCAAACTCCACTTCTGTTGGCAGGGAAATATGGGAATATTGTTTACAACTGTGCAAGTGATAAAGCTGTAGAATGCCTAAACTGTAGGCCTCATTCTGTTTGGATTCTGCACCAAAGTGTGATTCTCAAGAACTAAAATGTTCCATACCAGTGCATGAAGGGTAAAGCAGGGCTGTTCTTTCTGTAATACTTCTCAGAGTAAGCTTTTCCAATAAATGAGAGGAGGAACCTTTCATTTACTAAATATTTTTATATGTCTTGAGTGTTTGAAAGGAGAGTGTCAGATTATGAAGTAATGCAATCGGAAATCTCTCTGCTTGCCTTTAACCTTGCAATTTGTTAGATAAATAGCTAGAGCAGATGGGAAGTAAATTCATCATGGTACTCTGCTCATCAAAGCATGGCAGGGAATTTAACCTTAAATAGATTGGATCTGGTTTCATGGCACTCTAAAAACAGCATTGGAAGTACCTGTCTGGTAATGAGCCTTAGAAGAGAAGTACATTGGAATTACAATATGTAAATATCTTTTGTTTCCACAATAAAAACAGACTTATTAATATTCATATATAATATAAACTAACTTTGACAGAAGGTGCAGGTGCTTTGTGACCCTCAGTTAATTGACTGAATTATTTTTGACAGTAATTAATTCTCTTGTTGCCCCTGCTGGCACTGGTATTTATGGTATGCCATCTACATGTCATTTTAAAATGTGCCCTTATTTTGTTTCTTTTTTTATTTTTATTATTTGCTGTTCCTTTTCACTAAATACTAGGGTAAGCAACATTGTTCTCAAAATTGCTTTAAAGGGGATTTGTTTCCTGGAAAAGCAACAACTTCTGTTTTGAAACAGATTATTCAGATTGGGCATTTTTCTAGCAGCTGAGATTTAATAGAAAATTGAAAGTTGTAAAATTACAACCTCTGTAGTGCACGTCTGAGAATTACTAAACACTTTTTTTCTTTGTCACAGATTCCTTTTTGTGAATATTGTTTGAGCATATTCACTTCTTATTCATATTGCCCACAAGAAACACATTGAATGTGTACAGTTTTCTTGAAAAGGAGTAAAGGAAGAGTCTGAGTAGTTATGACCATGTCAAACATAAAATGAAGAGCATTTTTCCCCAGTATTCCATTAGTATTTTATTAGAAACATCATTTATTTCTGTGTAAGGTAATAGCTTCTGCTTTTATGACCCAGATGGTCAAGTCTCACTATGACTCTAGCCATGCCAATCGCTCTGTTTGTTGGTTAAGGTCTGTTAGAGGAAAACCAGAAGAATCTGAGATCTGTACAGTATTGGCAGTTAGCTCGTATAACCAGCTTCTGGAACTGGTGACTTTTATATTGAAGTGGTTTTGGAATCTGTGTCTTTTATGTTGAAGAACCTGCTTCATGGATAGTTCTGGCTTCCAGCTGTGGTCAGGAAGATTGGATTTACTGAAATTTTGTTTATTTCCAGTTTAGAGTTAGTGTTGCATGAATGTTTTCTCCATTGCTTCTAATCTATGATATCCTACCCTGCAACTTGTAACATGGCAACGAATGATATTTCTGCATACAACTTTATTAATAGTAACATCTAATAAAATAGACGTCAGAATATTGGTTATGTGGGGAATTTTCAAAGTTCAGTATTTGCTCCGTAGAGTTTTATAGACATGAATTGAGAAGTTAATATTCTGAAATAATAATAGGCTTGACACCAAGGATAGGGAAAGTTCCTCTCCTTTGGGGCTACAGCTCCCAAAATGGCAAGAGATTCTGGAGATCATAATCCAAAAACAAAACTAGTAACTTTTCCCATCTCTGGCTGTCACCTCTTAAACAAACTTCTGGCACTTACCAGCTGAATGCCTCTCAGCATCTGTGGTATGGCTTTGTTAGTCATCAGGAATTGGACTTGCGAGTCGTGACCCACTGTTGAGTCCAACTTAAGTCACTACCTCCACTCATGCACCTGCCCCCCAGGTGATGGGTCGGCACATGCACAGAGGCAAGGGCCAGCTCTGGGAAGGGAAGCTGGCCCGTTGTCTCTGCTCATTGGCTGGCCTATCAACTGGGCGGCATGTGCGTAGTCCGAGTCTTTGGGTCTGAGTCCTGAGTCCCAAGCCTTGGGATGGGGTGGGGCAAACGACTCGAGACTCGAACTCAAGGCTTGGGACTTGGGTCTGAAGACTCAGACTTGGGACTCGGGCCCGAAGACTTGCCAACCTCCCTGTTATTCATATATGCTGGAGAATCTGGTGTTCTTTGCCTCCATGTCAGCCTGTAAGCCTAAAGCTGCAATAGATTCACAGATGCTATGCTGTTTAAGCAGTGGCCTCAAGTGAAGCTGAGTTTAGCCAACTGAGCTGAGGAAGAAAGGCATAGGTTCTGCACAGAGTAAGAGCAGACTGTCACATCTGTGCCAGAGTTGGTGCTCATTCAAAGAAGGTACAATATTTATTTTTGAGCTGACCCCATTTTTAGAATTGCCTTGTTCTGCTGCTCAGTCACTTTCGTGCACTCTCATGCAGTGGTAATTAAAATAGAATGTACATATATGCTCATCTTTTAACATCAGTGTAAATTTATCTAAGGTTTCCCAAATGTGAGTACAATGGTCTGTGGTACAAACTGTGTACATGTGGATTTTACTTTCACATTTGTGTACTCTGATGTTTTACCAAGACTTTTCCTGTAGCACCCACCCTGGGACTGTGTACTGAATTAAACACCTGTTATTCATCAAGTTCCTGCTCACATTTAACGTCTGTGTAAATTAGACTTACATATAAAGTCCCAAGACATGGAATGAATGGTGAGAAACATTCTGAAATTAAACTCAGTTGTTAGATTCTATTACATGGGTAGATCATGTAAGTGATATAATACCCAGGGTGCCAGCAAAATTCACATACACAATCTGCACCCAACTGAAAGAAAAATATTTAAAATAATAAAAATAAAACAAGATTTTTAAGAGTTTTCAGATGTTTAAATGTCATATTTATGGCAACATTTGTTTTCAGCTCTGTCTAAAAAGTGGCTGTTTGATCAAGTGATCTACCTAGTTGTCTGTTTGTATGTATGTATGCTTATGTTAGAGGCTCATTGCTAATAAGACAGGGCCATCTGTAACAATCAAGTCTAGGAGGATGTGTACAGCCAACAATAGTAATGTCTTAATAGGATGATTGCAACCACTAATTGATCAATAGTTAATTATTTATAAGGTTCAATATTGTGCATACAGCGTACATATCTATAGACGGTTTTACAATCTCTGTTGCTTGTTGGCATGTTTTCCATTTGGACTCTGTAGGCTCAAGTTTTATTAAACCATATTATAACTTTGTTTTATAAGTAATGTAAATTGTTTAAACTCTACTGTAAGTTTATTTTTAAATAATTTGCTGTAAATACCCTGTTTCCCCGAAAATAAGACCTAACCTGAAAATAAGCCCTATTATGATTTTTCAGGATGCTCGTAATATAAGCCCTACCCCCAAAATAAGCCCCAGTTAAGTGAATCCCCGCCCTGTACCATTGTGTAGCATTGTGCAGCAACCAGAATATGACATGACTGTATTTGAATCAATGTAGATTGTTATACATGGGGGGGGGGGGAAACATCCCCTGAAAATAAGCCCTAATGCGTTTTTTGGAGCAAAAATTAATATAAGACCCTGTCTTATTTTCAGGGAAACACGGTAAGCAACAAGGTTTCAGATTCGCTTGGAGCATGTGCTGTGTATTATATGGACCACACAACTAAACAAACATCTCTCAGAATTGTTCAGGTTTTGCTAGGCTGCTAAATATTATTCATTCGTCTTCCCTTCACATCTCTGTGTCATTCTCCCATACTCTTCTTTCAAATGTTATTTATTTTTCCTATTGACTGAATCTCCTATTAAATACTAAGTAAATATTGTACAGTAGTTCAAATAAATGACATCTTGACAGTTGTCCCAGAAACTACTAATTTTTGACAGCTGCAGAATTACTGAAATGAGGACTATTTCAGTAAATCACGATGATGATGATAGTATACTGTCAAGTAATTTCTGACTTGTGGTGACCCTTTTTAGGGTTTTCTAGGTAGAGAATACACATAAGTGTTTTACCATTCCCTTCTTCTGGGGACACTCTAGGACTGTGCAGTTTACCCAAGGCCACACAGGCTGGCTCCTCCCAGGAGGCACAGTAGGAAATTGAACTCCCAACTTTGGGCTCCACAGCCAAATACTCAACCACTGAGACATCTCAGTGCACCAAATTTTCATAATCCCCTTGGAAATGTAACAGAAAGTTTTTCCTCATTGCCTAATCAAAGGCAAGAAGCATCCATGGGACTGTGCGACAGCCGCTCTGAAGCTCTTTCTGATCTTTGGAATCTTCATTTTATTTCGATGACTGAGCTGCTTGTTTCTTTCCCAGGGGATTATATAATTTAGTGGGCATCAAACTGCAACATGTGAAAAAATATGACTTTTTCATTTTAGAGGTGATCTGAGTGGAAACTTACGAACATCATGCTCATTGTTGATGCTATTAAGAAGGAGAGACCAAAGTCTGAGGGTATATAAAAACATATAACTTTATTACAATTTAAAACTGCCCAACATGTTTTGGCCTGGACAATTTATGTCCTTCTTCAAGGGCGTTGTGGTATATATTGAATCTGCTCCTTCACTAGACTACTTACCAAAGTAACAGTCCCTCCCCAGAAAAAAAGGACGGGAAGAGATTCAATATATACCACAGATGAATGTCCCTGAAGAAGGCTTTAAATTGTTCAGGCCAAAATGCATTGGGCAGTTTTATATTGTAATAAAGTTAGATATTTTTATATGTCCTGAGACTTGGTCTATCCTTTATAATTGGATCTGCTGAATATTACCTATTACTTCTGGTTTTTGTCCTTGTTGATGCTGAAGGAAAGTTCCCGTCATTCTAGATGAAAACTGGAGAAAACTTACAACTATTTTTTTGTAGTTAAAGAAAAATAAATTCTGTCGAGCCTTGTAAGGTGTATTTACTTAATTTTAATTTGTCTTTATTATAACTTTAATTATAATATAATAGCTGGAATCTAGCAGTAAGTTGCAACTAGAGTAGGCCAATTGAATCAGTGGTGTGTCAACACCTATGTAAATTCCATTGATAGAATGGTCATACTCTAGTTGCAATTTACTACAGGATTTCAGACTTTAAATGGTATTGTGTTAAGAACTCCCCATTCATTATAAAAGGCAAAAACAAAAGAAAAAAAAGACAAAAAAAATGTTGTGGCACTTTAAAGACTAACAGACATTAGACGAAGTGGAGTTGTCCACGAAAGTTCACATTAAAATATAGCAGTTAGTCTTTAAGATACCACAACATTTTTGTCTTTTTCTTTTGTTTTTGCCTGATATTCTAACACAGACTAACTCGGCTACCTCTTCTAAAATTTCTAATTAACTACAATGTATTAGATACATATATTGGATGCTACCATATTTCAAAAGTTAAGAGGCTGAATGAGATTCTTCGAAATACAGTTCAAGTACTCCATTCTGGATGTAATGCTACACTCTCTGTCACTTTTCAGTTTTTGAAAACGAGCTTAATCAGAATTCTCTGAAAACAGCCAGTACCTGTACTACATACACCTAAAGCCTCAATTTCAGGATCATTCCACCTCATGACTTGTCTTCTGTTTAATGTTGTGAACTATATCTTCTGAACAATTATTTTCAGATGTATAGAGTTCTGCCAAACATTTCAAGAGGTTTTCACATATGAAAAGGTCTGGGAAACCTTTGAATCTGGTTTTGAAAGTAAACGTACAATTTCCCTGGTGTTCTCTTTCTGTGTTTTTTACAGCATACTTAGCACACATTCACTCTCTCTTAAAAAAAGAGAAGCAACCTGCGAATGTACTTAAAACTTAAGCATGTTAACTGCTACTGGATTCTAAATGAATGGATCTGAAGAACACTTTGCTTTCTTGGAACAACTTCTGGCAGACACATGTGACTTGTGATGCCTCTTTGGGCTGAATTCCCTGCATGACTCTTCATATGTAAATAGTCGTGATTGAGTGGCTGGAATTGTTCAGTGGGAGGGGGCAGCGAGGCTCTCTTCTGTCTGTGTATGGGCACTGCACTGAGAAAAGATAATGAAGCCCTTTGTACCCCCTCCAAAGACCTGCATTTCAGTAGGAATTGACTGTGCAGCTGCAACCCTGGCAACAAGACCTAGGAGAAAAGAATTAGGGCAGTCTTCCAAAATGCAAGGCAGAGACAGTGGTCCTATTTCCAGATGAGTGAAATGCCAAGTTTCTACAGTAAGCAGTAGTACCAGGAAAGTTGGAGGCTTTTTTTTTAAATTTTATATTTATTTTTTTGGTTTTTAAAATCCCAAACAGCAGCATCTGATGGCTTTTGCTCATTTTTTCCTTTTCCTTTGCTTTTTAAAGGCTAATGTAAGATGTGAGTTGGAGCTTAAAAATCTGGAAACTATGTGAAGAGGATTTGTATGCTTGTAAAACTTTTTAAAACTTAGTTTCAGCCCCCACGGTCTTTAGGAGGTAACACAGTATATGTGTTTTTATGTGTTGGGGTTTTTGGTAAAAAGTATTCTTCCAAAACATCAAAGTTAATGTTTTGTTTTCCTCTTGCTTCCCAGGACTTGATATTTTTCTTTCACAAGATGTTTTTTTTAAACTCTTGCTAGTATGCAGCACCAATTTGCAGCATAATCCTTCGAAGGAATTAACTAAAAATGATTCAGTGGGAATAAGATGTGTGTCTTCAGCCATGTGATTACTGTTTGCACAAGCACTGATTTAATCAGGATAACGGTGCTGATGTGACAACAATAGGCTTCATTAATTGCCCAGCTGTTTAAAGTGATTTAGTGAGTGGAGTCGCACTGCAGGCTTGGTGAAGGAAGGATAGGTATACCATTTTTCTTTTTTCCTTTTCTCCTAAGCCAATGTTCAGTAATTTGTATTTAATGCCCAATTATGTGTGATAGACTGGCAGACAAGTGGAACTTTTGGGTTAGAGACATACTAAATGTGCATGAAATTGTAGGTATTATTTTTGGAATATAGATGTGAGAGAAATCTGCTGCACTGTTGTTCTTGTTATGTGCCATCAAGTCGCCTCCGACTTATGGCAAACCCATGAATAAGGGATCTCCAAAATGTCCTGTCCTCAGCAGCCCTGCTCAGTTCTTGCAAACTCAAGCCTGTTGCTTCCTTTAGGGAGTCAATCCATCTCGTATTTGGTCTTCCTCTTTTCCTGCTGCCTTCCACCTTTTTCAACCGTATTGTCTTTTCCAGAGAATCCTGTCTTCTCATGATATGCCCAGAATAGGAGAATATTAGTTTCAACATTTTCCCTTCAGAGATAGTTAAGGCTTGATTTGACTTAGGATCCACTTGTTTGGCTTTCTGGAGGTCCAGGATATCTGCAAGAATCTCCTGCAGCACCACATTTCAAATGAATCAATTTTCCCCCGTCAGCTTTCTTAACTGACCATCTTTCACACCCATACTTGGTGACTGGAAATACAAGAGTGTGGATGATCTTGGTCTTGGTCCCCAGTGACACATCCGTACATTGATGATATTTTCTATATCCTTCATTACTGCCCTTCCAAGTCTCAGTCTTCTTCTGATTTCTTGGCTACCGTCTCCATTTGGATTCATAATTGAACCAAGGCATATAAAATCTCTATTTAATTTTTTTCATTGTCAGTGTTTAAGTTGTGTCAGCCTTTTGTACTCATGATTTTAGTTTTCTCAATGTTCAGCTGCTGTCCTACTTTGGCACTTTCTTTTTTCATTTTCACTAAAACTTGTTTCAACTCTTTGCTGCTTTCTGCCAGTAAGATGGTATCATCTGCATATTTTAAATTATTGATGTTTCTTCCACCAGTTTTCACTCCTCTTTCATCTGAATCTAGTCCAACTTTCTACATATGTTCTGCATTCAGACTGATACAGTAAGGGGATAAAATGCATCCTTGTCTGACATCTTTGTCTATAGGAAATCATTTTGTCTCTCCATATTCTGTCCTAATGGTAGCTTGTTTAAACAGTCAAAGGCTTTGCTGTAGTCTATGAAGCATAAACTGATCTTTTTCTGAAACTCTTTGGTGTGCTTCAGTACCCAGCAGATATTCGTAATTTGATCTTGAGTGCCTCTTCCTTTTCAAAATCCAGCTGGAACATCAGGCACTTCTCGCTCCATATAAGATAAAAGCTTTTGTTGTAACACCTTAAGCATCACCTTAAGCATTTTACAGATTCAGTCTCTGTGGCTTGAATAGTTCTAGTGGTATCTCATCTACTCCTGGAGATTTATTTTCTTCCTAATGCTTTCATAGCAGTTTTCACTTCACTTTCCAGAACTGCAGATTATTTGTCATAGGATTCCTCTTCATAGGAGTCTGTCATCCTTTTTATCTCTTATATCAGTAGTTTTACCACAACAGTTTACTGAAACATCTGCCTGCTGCCTTTTTGAACATGTCAGGCAAAAACTAATTGGCATAAAGCTATGTTAGCAGGTGCTGGTCTCACTAAAATCAGAGTTTATCTGATTTCATGTGCTGAAGAAAGCAGGATGAGCAGATGTAATCTGCTCAGATATAGCTGTGTGCATTTTGGTGTTTTATGAGATCACTGGTCACGATATATGCTAACATGACATCTATATAACAATCTGCTATCAGATTGTCATGCTAGCTGAATTTGAGGAACAGTTGGATTTGTTGAGAATGACAAAAGTTTTAATATTCTGGATTAACAAGTACACTGTAGACAGTGAAGTTAAAGTTGAATCAGTAAAAATGTCATATTTAAATCTTCTTTACTGCCCTCGTGCATGCATGCATAGCAGTTTTACAATGATTTGGCGGCTCTTCCCCTAGTGGAGAATAGCTTGTAGGGAATGGTGCTGAATTCTTATACATCATATCATCTAATTCTCAGAGCACTTGTTATTTCATGTCCCCTGGAACTAAGAAATAGCAGTAGCAGCATGAAGAGTTACTAAATCTGTTATTTGTTGTTTCTAAATTAAGTAAAGAAAGGAAAAGTAGTAGTTTTACTGTATGAAGCAGCTTAGATCTGTCTGGACCCCCTTGTAAAGAAAGAATTTCCTTACAGTTTAAGAGGGCACAGATGAGGAAAAAGAAAACCATAAATATTAATGAATGGTTGAAGAATATTTATTGCTAAAGGTAGCTTTTAGTTGAATAACTACAAATTTGCTTTCTAAACTTAATGGCAGAAATCCTGTTGTTTAGCTTAGTAAATCCCACTAGAGGAGGCTGATTGAAGCATTGGAGATTTGGTAGATCAAGTTTCATTGATTCAGCACCTACTCTGGTGCACTTTAACTATGCTAAGCAACAGGATTTCAGTCACTGTGTTATTTCTTCAATTTACAAAGCCTCTTATTTTGGCAGTCCTTATAACTAATTATACAAAGGTCTGTAGATAAACATATTTCAGGATTAAGAGTATTGAAGCAATACATAACTCCTTCAATGTGTTGTTTTGGATCCAGTGTCTCTCTTCCATAGATGCATGCCTTATCCTCTCCATGAAAAACTTCTGATCCAATGGAGCACTTCTGCTGGAGGCTTCATCAGCTTCCCTTGCGTCTCACACCTCATCTGCATAGAAAGTGAAATTATAATGGATGGATGTAAGCTGATAAGTGCACTTTTGGACTCACAATTCTATTTTGAGGAGAAAATCCAGGAGTAACAATGCTTACATTTTTTTGCAATTTTCCTACCAGTTTTCTACACTGGTAGCCAGTCATTTAATTACTCTTGTGGTTTTTGGCAGCAGTCTCAGCAATCCATAGGATTTCAGTTGGCAAATGTAAATAAAATATGGTATGTGGTTTTTTGGTGGGGGCTTATTTGGCAAATGAATAAAATAAAAACAGAGATAACCACTTAGGTTCCATGAATGAAGTGGGATTTAGTTTGACAGTCAAGCTGTTTTAGGGTCAGAATACTAATGTAGAAATAATCTTTATCCCCCCACCATACTGTGATTTTGGACGAACTTCCTGTTTCTTTTTTTGGTTTGTGCCTATCTCTATTGACTACTTCCATGGTCATTGACATGATGGATGGTTCTATATTATCATTATGAAGTGTATGCATATTGATCAAGCAGTATAATGCAAAGACTGGTAACCTTGTGATCCAACTGGGGGAACATTTGGCCCCACCATTTCAGGGGGAGCCTCGCACTCAGATTAAGGCCTACCTCAGTGTGGGGATCAGTTTGTGTGTTGTGAAGGGACTCCTGGTGGAGAGAAGCTGTACTCATAAAGAGAAATACACCCAGAAATGGACATAACTGGCTAAAGCAACTCGTTGAGTTGTTAAATATTTGATCATTGTACCTTAGATTGATTAAAATTAACTACCAATGTAAACTAAGGATTAGCGCTGAAGAAAATAAACACCTCTTTAATTGGCATGACATGTATGATATACTGATTCGTTTAAATGTCTTTTAAACTGTAAAACTAGGTAATGAATATAATTAAATTTTATGTAACCAAACAAGGCTACAGGTTAAAGGACACATCTGCCTAAGTCATGTAAATGCCTGTTCTTTGTTGCCCCTTTCTTCTGTAATGAGGCTCTTTAAATTATTGTGCAAGCAAATAGTGGGGGTGGGGAGGCAGATCAGCATGTATCATTTGTAGGACCAAAAGTTTTACTTCAGTGTGAGTTTAGGAAACAAGCCATTTCTTCAAATACATATTAAATTGTAAATTTCTGTCTGAATTTAAACAATTTAAATTCGTGTGCTCCATTCTGTTTTTCTTACAATATGAACTTAAGTTGAAATATTCTTTGTACTAAAAATCTGCATTGTGTTTTTCTCTAATCTGCCTGGCATTGTTTAAAACCACATGGTCTTTAGTCATAAGGTTGATTTAAAAAGGTAAGGTTCTTGTCTGTTTTGTCTTCAACACAGAAATGGATATTGAATAGGGTTTCACCTTACAGACCAACTTTGTTTACTCCCCTACCAGGAAATAAAAAGGCGAAACACAGATGATGGGGTAAAACTGGGCCACAATTTTATTTAATTTTTTTAAACTTTAGACCCTAGCCTGCAGCAGGGCCTCCCTATAGTACGGATCCTAGACTACTTATCATGCCCTTCTCAGCCTACAAGGGTGAGTTCCAGCCCCAGGGGCATTCTGTAGTCTACAGACATACCCCAGCCAGCTCAACTGGGGAAGCCTTCCCAAACCATCTCTGAGCCAGGTCCCATGATTTAAATTTGGTCATGACAGGGTTGACCTCAAAGGAGACTACCCTTCCCAGAGCACCTGAATCCTAGGACCGAAAGGACCTTATGGAAGTCTGCCTAATGTCAACTGGTGCCCTGCACAATTCACCATCACTACCCCCTATGATTTCTAGTAGTGCTTTGCATAACGCTCATTAATAGACACAGCATAGGAACCAACCAGCTAATTTCTGAGTAACCTCACCTGCGAGCTGAAAGTATGATTTCACTTATTCTGTGCTATTGAAAAGAAATGTTAGGGCATGTAATGTGGGTTGAAATTAATTTGTTCAAACTTTTTAAAAAGTTAACATTTTAAAACCACTAGGCAGTACATTGTTATATGACTTTATCAGTTATAAATAGCTAAGCTGTTTGAGAGCTTTGATCATCTGGATGACTTTTGCTCCTGAGATACAAAAATGATGATTCTGTGGCCAAAATTCTGCTACATAGTTACATCAGTGGAAGGGAAGTGGTTTAACTCACAGTGACAAGTTGCTGCTTAATTAGCAAGCTCCTTCTTGGATTTCTTATTGCATGCTAGTTGGGTAGCTTGGCAGATGCAAGTGGGGACTCCTTAATTAGCAGCAGATTGCCACTCCAAACTCCACCCATTCCCTTTTGCCTGCATTAAATGTACTGAAGGGTTTCAGCCTATATGTTAGGTGGCATCATTCTTGAACGAAATCCTTCACAAATCTGGCTAAAGTAAAGAATTATCAAACAAAGTAGAAACCAATGAGTGAACACCATAAACAAGTAAAAGTAAGGGATAAAGTATAGAAAATCTAAAATCACTTAAATAATACAGAATGTCAGCTACGCAAACAATAATATTAGGGCTCTTTATCTGTTTTTATGACAAATACATTGATATGGTACCTGTAACGTGTAGTGCTGGTTTCCTAGGGTCTGAGAAAATATCCAGTTTTCAGTTCTTGCTGAAGAAAATGGATCAACCATTTTCAGGCCTCTGGAAGTAGTTATTTCTGACCTCTAGATGGATGTCTGTGTATCCATCGCAGCCTGCCATGCAAGGAATTAAAAAGGGAGACAGAGAAAGAGCTGGCTGCAGCCACTTTTGCCTCTGGGCCTGCCCCTAAATTCACTTACCCCCTATAGATTATCCAACATGGATCTTAACAGGAGAGACAAAAAATCCCCACCTTTTGAAAAGGTGAGGAAAATATGTGCTTGTGCATATGTACAACTCAATAATGCAGATCAGAAGTAAAATTTGCCCCCTCTAATATAAATTTGATCATATGGTAGCTTCTCATTCAGACCATAACTTTCTAAATACTTTGCAGATCACATGTTTGGTGACATTTTGCAAGTCCCCAAGGCAGAAGGAACTTGCCAAATGTGTTATATGTTAGGCTGCTTAGGTAAACGGAGTACAGGTGGTAGAACTGACTTGCACTGTCCTTAATCTATATAAACTGTGCAAAATAACCAGTGAAAGGAAGTATTTTGTGAAGATTATAGGGGAGAGGAAAAAAATGCTGCTCAGAGATTGCGTTAATGTATGTCTTTAGAGCATTCTTCTTGTTTCAAATGTTTATGTATTAAACAGTTTTATTTAATTACAGGCTTCATATCGTATTTTGTCTTGTGGCATGAATTGTCTGATTCATTTTAAAGTTGATAGAGTCAGAAAAAGATGGGTGAAAGTATTTTTCTTTAAGTTTTACACCTCAGATTGAATCTTCTTTTTTATAGTTGGGTTTGCTGAATGTTGTAACGTTCAAAAAGCAATAACAATCCAAAAATAACCACATTACTTACCAGACCTTAAATAGTCATATGCCCTGTCAGCTGCAAGAGGAAATGGTGTGGGAGTAACTGCAGTACAATGTGTTTTGTGAAAGAGCATGTCTATTTAATTTGTGTTTTAAAATATACAGACTTCTACATGTTCTTAGTGCGAGGAAGAGTTGCTTACATTATGCATGGGAATGCAGGCGTTAGCCATATTCAACCAATAATGGTTAGCCAGTGGCATATACTTTTAATACCTAGCTGTAAATATAACTGCTTATCTCTCCTTTCATACAGCATTTCAGGTAAAGTGTGCAAATTTGGCATACTCATCTCATGCAGCTTGCCTGGTACTTGATGCTGGAAGTGGAAATGTTTATTTAATTACTTATTTATTCATTGGATTATAGTATTGAGAATTTATATGGCAATGTGTACTGTCTTGCATCAGTATATTGTTTCTCTTAAGTACTGTAGCATGGTTTGCTCACCATGCTAACATGACCTAACACATAGGTCATTGCACATTCTTGTTAATTCTCCTACCACTGAGCAATACTATGTATGTTTGTTAGTGTTGCTTCATAGTTGCAGTATGGTCCAGAATACAGTGATGCCACAAACAGAAAGCAGAAAACAAAACTGGTAGCTTTGGAAGGTGAACCAAGACATAGATGCAAAGTTGAGGCACAGGTATGTGTTGTATGATGATAAGCATATAGGAAGTGGTTCTCAAACAGTGTTATGTGAATGAATAAATAAATAAATACATGTGCCACTGGTGGGACGCAGGAATAATCTAGCTAGAACACAAGATTTTCATTACCGTTATATGGCACTCACTCCCCTTCAGTTCCTGCATTCACTGGCACACATAACATGTCATATCCTACCTGCCACGCATAATCCATCTGTGACCTTTCAGCATACTAGTAGTAACTAGAATCTCAGTGTTTTTCCTCATTCCCCATTCTCTCTGCCCACCAATTTACCAAAAAATATAACTATAACAGAATGAGCACTGCACAAATACAAAGGGCAATTACTGCATTGGTTGAAATGTTGCCTAAAACAAATTAACTAGCATCACCTGACTCATAGGAAATTCTGAATGTAGATAGGGCATGTGAAAAGACCATGTAAAAACTAAATCAGCCTTTGCTGAGTATTTTGGGGAAATGAATTTGGGTCTAAGCTAAATTTGAGGCCTCTTTAGAAAGTTTTGACTATTCTAAATAGAGTTTCTAGGGCTGCAATGTGTGTTGGTAACATTGAGGAGGAAGTATAGATAACCACATCATCTCAAGTACTTTCCCTATCTCTAAATGCAGAATTAGACATTTAATATCACTGCCACAAGAGACACTTCAATACCACTGCAACTTACCTGGTGTGTCCCTCTCAAAGAAAAAAACATCTTGAAGAATTTATATAATTATAAAAATAAATGGAATGTTGTGCTAAATACTTAAATGTAGTCGTGTCTTTAAAATGGTCTTACCTATCCTTGTACCATTTGGATGTGCAGAGTCTAACTCCTGTTAGTTGCCATACTGGTGAAGGGCACCAGGTAATGTAAAGTGGCCCTAGAGGATATAATGGAATAAAATAAACTATGTGCTTACTAGGAACTGGTTGTAGTCTGTTATGACTTCAAAAGGGTTTTTGGTGTGCTTCTTGGAAATCATAGAAACAAGTTCTTCTGTCAGTCCCATAAAGAGAATGTACAGTTGTTTGTCAGAAAAGCACAAATATTTTCTCACTTTTCTACAATTGCATCTTCATTTATTTATTTATTTAGACATAAAAGCAGTTTCAATAAAAAGATATCCTGTGAGCATGAACTTGGAAATTAGAGAGCAATTGTAATCTAGTTGCAGAACACTTTTCTTTCTTTCTTTCTTTCTTTCTTTCTTTCTTTCTTTCTTTCTTTCTTTCTTTCTTTCTTTCTTTCTTTCTTTCTTTCTTTCTTTCTCTCTTTCTCTCTTTCTCTCTTTCTCTCTCTCTCTCTCTCTCTTTCTTTCTCTCTTTCTTTCTTACAGTCAAGACAAAAGAGACATAGCGTGACAGATCCCTTAAATTCAAATAATACATTAACACCTGCAGTCCTGTTCCTTCCTCGGGTTTTCTGTGTTCTTTATCTGTTGCTCTCAGTACTGAAACAGCTCTATTGCCACACTTCCTGTCAGAAATTACAGCAATGAAATGAGACAGCCAGAAGGTTAGAGAAGTTGACCCTTAAAGTAAATGGTGAACACTATTTTTGAGTGGTTAATTTCTGAGCACCTTCATTCAAATATGAACTTCTCAGTTGCAAAATGGAAGAGCCAAGCAAAAGATCAGTGTTTAAAGTGAACAGTAGCATAGTTGGGTGGGAAGGGGAGGTCCCTTCAGCCTATAAAAAGGGAGTTTTAGTTCTCTACTTCATACTGCTTGCAATTGTAGATGAAGAAGATAGGAAAAACTTCACATCCTTAGCTTTAATAAAGGCTGCAAATCTTAAGTGGTTAATAAATTCCTCTCTCAAGTTAATCAGGTTGTAGATCTAATATGGTTAGAAATTCATTATAGGGTTCTCCTTTACATAGAATGCCATTGCTGAATTATGTAACAATAAAACTTCATCTAGTTAAAAATATTACTTGCCTACATCTTTTTTTAAAGAGGATAATCTGGTGGACCCTCATTAACCCGAGAAGTCTAGACAGGCAAGTAATGTGTTCTGAAAGTACAGCATTGAGGTCATGATCTTACCTCTCATTCTACTGCACATTCAGAAAATTATTAATGATTATGCTTTTTGTTTAAGGTGCTCAGCACATCATTGTATTTATGTATTGGCAAACATATTTAAAGCTTTTCATATAATTTTGTTGCAGGAAAAAACAGCAATGATGAATTAAACTAAATAGTTCAAACTAACTTTGAGGCTTGCTTATTTTTGAAACTACATTTCTTGCTTCAGCAACGCTGGGGTTAGGGGCTCTGGACTCCAGTGTAGTTCAGAACCCATGTATAAGTCTTATGCCCCCCAAAACATAACTACAAAGCATAAACAGCTGATTCACACACACACACACACACACACACACACACACACCAGTTCTCTCCGTCAAGGTTCTCTTTCATAGCATTAACAATCATTTCCGTACAATACCATATCTAATGAGCCTTAAAGACCTCCTGAGCTAGAGGCTGAATTAGAGATGTTGTGTTTGGGGGCAAGTAGACAACTTTTGTGCCTTCAGTATTGAACTCATGGGATTCTGAGTGGCCAGGGACACACTATTAAATATTTACTGTATTTATTGATTATTTATTATTTATTGAAAAAATCTGTGTAGATATTCCTTGCTATAATGGTGACACTTTTTAAGATGATTGGAAGAAGCTTCATTTTGCTTTGTACAGGATGCACTCTCATCAACAGATCAGTTCTTTTGTTTCAAATTCAGCCAGTGATCCATTTAGAGGCTCAGCCAAAATGTATTGTTACGAAATTCACTGCAATAATATCAAAAAGTCACTTCACCCGACAATAACCAAACAAAAATCAAAGAAGAAACATGATCACAGAGTCTTTCTGAACACTCACTCACACTGACACTGACTCCAACTCTCTCTTCTCACGGCTTCCAACTGTCTGCGGTAGCAAGAAATGTGACATGCTGCCACTCAGCATCATTCACTTGCATGTTCTCACTGTGTGCAGAAATAGCAAACAATTATTTCCATAACCAATTTTTACTTTTGTTTGTTTTTAATGGCGACACTAGTTTAGAAAAGCCAAGTTTTTCACAAACAAGCAAGGGAAATTAAGATTTTGTTCTACATTTCCTTTTCTTTCTTTCTTTCTTTCTTTCTTTCTTTCTTTCTTTCTTTCTTTCTTTCTTTCTTTCTTTGTTTTAACTGCAAAAAATCATGACATTTCTTCAAGCCTTTGCAGACCCCCTGTGAGGACATTGCAGCCCCCCAAGGGTCTGCAGATCACAGGTTAAGAACCTATGTATTAGGTAATTCTTCTGACGTCATAGTAATGAGAAAGAGCCGTTCTAATGCCTTGAAGAGTACAAAGTTTGTAACCTTTACCATTCTCACTTCAGCAGAATTTCAAAGTTGAAATGAAACATTCTGGAATGGCAGGCACTTTAAATTTTTTACTAGAATATAATAATCTTAGAACTGCAGCGCTGGAAGGGACGCTATGAATCATCAAGTCCAGCCCCTGTTTAGGCGGCACAGTAGGGAATCACACTCCCAACCGATGCCTAAACCACTGAGTTATACAGCACTGTTTTGATCTAGACAATTGCAGTATGGAAAATATCTGATGTCACAAAGTATACATCCATCCATAGTAGCATATTTGTCAACTTATTTAGCCATCTAATACCATCAGAGGAAAGTTAGGATTATAAACCCTTTAAAACTTCACATAATAATTCTTACTATTACAAACTCTTTCTTTATCTGTATAAGTTTAAATAAATACTAAGTATTATGGTATATCCTAGTCAGAGAGTCTGTTTTTTGTTGTTGTTATTTTCTAAACTTCAGTTGCCCTTGCTTTTGGGGCTTCCTGGTTGAAAGTAGGAGAATATGTGTGTGAGTATTTAAAGCTGTGGCTTCCAATGTTTTTCTTCTTCTTCTCCTGCGCCTTGTTATCCATCTACCTCCTCTGGCTTCTGTGACCTGGAGCTCTGATCACTTACAAGAGGTCAGGGAGGGCAGTGGACAGCAGGACTGGAAAGGAGAGGATAGGATAGGTAGCAGAAGCCACAGAGAGCCTTTCATCCTGATACATTAGATTTAAAAGTATATGCTTATCTTCCATCTGCTACTCATGTAGCCCTTGAAAAGAAAGGCAACAAATGGACCAAGGTTACCCTCCATTCTCCTGTAATTCTCGGTGCCTTTGTTTTCAGGCCTTTCTTCCCCGTTTTCTATTGTTCTTTTTCTTTGGAGAGTATGCAGCCTTTTGACACTCCTGCCTCAGCACTGGGGCCCCATCTCTCACTTTTTGCTTGCTTTTTCCTCAGCTGTTGAAACTAGAATTGCCACCTCTTTTTTAAAAAAAACAAAACCTGATATTGCTTCCAAGCAGGGTAATACTAGTGTTTTGCCAGTGGTGATTCACTGGGTTCTGTGCTATACAGAGCTTCACTAGCTAAATGTCGGTATTTGAAACTGCTACGAAAGGCATAGGAAGTCTGCCTTATGGCTACCTCTGCCTTGTAAACTTGAAACCTTGAAAGGGTTTATTTTGCCCCTTCCTGAAGACTCCAGAAGTTGAGAAATTGTGAATGGCCCAAGGTCCGTAAGTGAGCTTCAGGATTTCATAAAGATTTGACTATTTGTCAGCATTCTAGACGAGTGGTTCCCGAGCTTGGGTCCCCAGATGTTCTTGGACTAAAATCCCCATAAGCCTTCACCACTAGCTGTGCTGGCCAGGATTTCTGGGAGTTGGAGTCCAAGAACATCTGGGGACCCAACGTTGGGAGCCACTGTTCTAGACACTGTCTAACATAACGGTGGTCTACTTGCACATAGCAAGAGTTACCATATTTTTCCATGTATAAGATGCTACTTTCCCCTAAAATAAAGTAAAAATTGAGGCTCGTCTTATACATGGAAGTAAGCCAAACCTACGTGCCACAGCTAGCACGCAAAGCCCTCTCTGTGGGCATGCGAGCTATGCCAATGCTGCTGCCCATGCCAGCCCGGTGCAGAGCACAGCGCCACTCACTGCTGCGGTTCAGCTCAAGCTCATGCTGCCTCCTTGTCCCCTGCCTGAAGGGAGCCTGCGAGTGGCGCTGGAGGTGGTGATCAGGCGGTGACAGCAGCAGCAGGAGGTGAAGGAGGAGCTGCGCCTGGCTGCCCCTCGGCGCAAAATCGCTGCTGCCCATTAACTGCAACTCCGGCACTGCAGGAGAGCGAGAGAGTCATGCCAATGCTGCTGCCCAGGGCATGGCGCTGCTTGCTACTGGGACTCAGCACAAGCTCACGCCACCGCCTTGTCCCCCACCTGAAGGGAGCCTGCGAGTGGCACTGGAGGCAGTGATCAGGTGGCGACAGCAGCAGCAGGAGGCAGAGGTGAAGGAGGAGCTGCACCTGGCCGCCCCTCAGCAAGAATCGCTGCTGCCCATTGACTGTGACTCTGGCGCTGCAGGAGAGCGAGCAAGCGGAGCGCAGTGCAGCGCAGCACAGGAAGCCCGGGCGAAGGGCTATATTTGGGGAGGGGAAAAAAGGTGTCCCCTGGCTGCCCTCTGGAGGATGCACCAGCCCGGAGGGTGCCCGCTGACTTGGGCACTCGGGCTCAAAAGGGTGAAAATTGGGGGGCATGTTATACATGGAGGCGTCTTATCAATGGAAAAATACCGTATGTGTATTCCTGGACAAGAGCTACGACAGGAATGTGAGATGGTAGACCTTGATCTGTTGGTAGCACCATTGATGATTCATGACTAGAGATGGGGGTATTCATATACAAATACCCCCCCACAAGTGGAGATAACGAGGGTCCGGCCCCCTGGAGCCAGATCATCCACTCACTGCTCCACCGCTGCCGCAGGCTCCGCACTCCCTTCTTATCGCTCCGGAGCTCGCGGTGGATTAGCCACTCCTGGCAGGAGGCGGGATGACGAGCCTCTCTACCAGGTCGAAGAGTGGCTAATCCACCATGAGCTCCAGACTGATAGGAAGGGAGCACGGAGCCCGCAGTGGCAGCAGAACGGTGAGTGGACGGTCTGGCCCCAGGGGGCCAGACTCTCATTTTCTCCACCTGTGGGGGGGTATTTGTATTTGTATACAAATACCCCTATCTCTATTCATGACTAGATGTGAGTGCCCCCCAAAATCTGAGGTGAAGATGATCTTCTTGCCCATTCCACATGCCGTCCCTGGGTTGCCGTGTGGGTGATTGCCTCTAGATGAGCAGATGTGGTTCCAGTAAGGAGAAAAGTAAAAAAAAAACAAAAACAAGTTACACTGCTGAAATGAAGAAAACTAGGATAGTGACTCAGTTTTTGGATTGAAAGACTGAGTTCTGGAAATCAGAACAAATTTATAAGATCAAAGTTATTTAATCAGACATTTCTGAAGAAGTAGCAGCATTGGTAGACTAATTATATCTAGTGAGCTGAGGTACACAGTCTATGAAAACTGATGCCAAAAAAAGCTTTTTAGTGTGCCACTAAACCCTTCGTTGTTTCTAATTATAAATGTATATTTTTCCATGTTTTTGTTTTTAAGCCTTTCCCATTTGCCACATATTGGCCTTGCATGTTAAACATGAGATAGTGTTTTTAGAAGTAATCCTGTGTCCTGTTTGTGCAGAAATCTGTTTGTAGCGTACTGTAGTTTTTGAAGAAAAGATTATACCTTTAACATTTATGTATAAAATATTAAAAGTCCCTTTTTTGCTTTTAGTTCACATGTTTGCCATCTTCTGTTTTCCTGAAACCATAACACCTAAAGATACTTCGAAAAGGAAAAAGGGAATGGCAAGTTACAACTCAGTCCAGCTTTGTATCAGGGTACAGACTTAATAATCCAGCTGTGTTTTTTAAACATTCAAATGTATCCTTTAATTGTGTATATATCTGCTTATTTGGAGGTTTACATGGACCAATATGAAGTTTGCTCCAAATGTTTGCGTTGTTAGTTCTCTCCCAAAGGGCCCAGTCCTCATGATTTCACTGGCTCAGAATGAGAGAATTTCAGACTGCTGCTTCCTTGTTAACTGCTTAATATCTCCTATTCCCAAAACAATAAAGATTAATTTTTAACTAGAATCCTTTTGAACACCAGATCAGTAAAGGGAAAAACAATCACGCCAACTTAGCTTGTGTCTCAGAAACTTTGTTGGATGAGACAGTGGTGTTGCCCACCTGGATTTTGTTGCAGTCAACCAATCACAAACAAAAGAGTGTTGTACTTGGTGAGACTCCGAAGCTGTGCAGAGTCAGGTGAGAACCAATTAAAGTGGTCTAGATAGATCTGAATAGTTTTCTGAAAGCTGTCAGGGGATATTATTGCCTCAACAGATAGAATTCAGAAATGTCTTGGGTGATTGATGAAATTATTGCTGAGTGTCTTGATCTTATAGAGTAAGGACTAGGCAGTTGGAAAGACTATGTGCACCCCACCCATGAGCTTAACCCAGTCTTAAGATGTTCAAGGAAGAACTTGCTCTTCTTTATTCAGAGTTATATTTGGTGGGGACATAATGTAGGGCTTTCTATGTGGCAGTTTCAAGGCTCTAAAACTTCCTGTTAAGTGATGCTAGAATGGTTTCTTCTGGTTGTCCTTCTGCAGGCAAAGATCTTTTAATTCACACAGGCCTTTGGCAACCAATGTAGAATGATATTAGGGAAGATTTGATGGGTTGGGCGGTGCTTTTTTTGGTCAATGAATGCATTTTAGTAGTGTGTTCAATCTGTTCATTACATTTTAATTCCATTTGCTTTTATTTGACTTTACTATTGTTATCCACTTTGAGTTCCATGGAATTCGTAGTAGAAAGATGGGGTTTAAATTTGCTAATATTTCACATCCCCTTACTTGAGACATGAGAATAATGAACTAGTTTAGTTACACTCCATGCATTTAACATATGTTTTTATAGCACTATTTATATAGGAAATAGTATAGAGTAAAAACAAACAAGAATACCCAGTCTGCAGGTGTTGGGACCTGCAAGTAGAAATACACACAAGAGTAGGTAGGGTTTTCAGCACTTGCTTGAGTTGCCAGTGACTTTGATCCTTTCACCAGAAGCAAATTACAGTCTGGGTCCAAAATGAACAGGTGGGGGGGGGGGGAATCAAACAGTTGTGCAGGTTGGCTCTGAGCCCTTTGAAGTGGGCCTAATACTTAGTCAGTGGGTAGACAAACACCATCCAGCACCAGCTGACTGAGCCTGCTTCTCACAGAGAAACAAGAAACATAACCTTCCTCCGTCCCTGTAACACAAAGTGTCCCCAGTTTTCAGAATTGCAAACTTAAACTGTTGGGCAGAAAATCCACTGTTTGGTTTGTTTCTTGCTTTTCTCCATAGCAGGAGGAATATTTTAGATTTCACAGCACGCAGTCAAGGCTCTTCCAAGCAGGGTTATTATTTCCGAAAATATACCTGATTGATTACTGAAGCGTTCATCTCCCCCGCCCCATCCAAGCAATATAAGGCTTACCTTGGAATGTCTAGTGACAATTGTGATGGAAAATGAGACTTCCCATAATTTTCTGTCTCCTCTGTGGGGTGTGGTTTATTTCATTTCTCATTTCATGGGGTAGGGAGGGCAGAGTTTAATGGCACTTCTCTGTTCATTTCCAAAGTCAGACCCAGTCAGAGTTTTTGATTATTTCAAAACAGTGTTTCACCTTATTTTTCAAGTGATTTGAAGATGTTTTCAGTGGTAAAGTATATTTTCACAATTAGTATCCCCAATCAAAAGCTTTCAATTAGGCTTAAGTTAACTACAAAACACACAGAAATAACTCCAAAAAAGAAGCTATGATGAGAAATGGGTTTTCTTTTTTAACATAGGATTGTCTTAGGAGGGAAGAGGCTTTATATAAAAGAAATGGAAGAGAGCAGTCTGGATATGAATTTTACTAAGGACCATTCGAATTGGGTGGGTGGGGCTACAGGGGTGGTTGCCCTGGGAGCAAAATTCTTAGGGGCACAAAATTTCAAAAAAATAAAAACATAAAAAAAAAATTAAGCCCAACAGCGCCTCACCTCCACTGCCAGGTCTTGGTTTCCGAGACAGTGACAGCTTGGATGGAAAGTCCCCAGACTCATGGGAATGCACGCACATGCAAAACTCTCCAAGAATCACTGGGTTATAACACAGGGGAGAGTGTGTGTGTTTATAAATCTGTTTTGGGACCAAGATACCTGTGTTCCTGTTGGGGCGGGAGTCTAGAAGCAGCGGGGGGGGGCAGGAGAGTTGTGGGACCCCTGGGGGTTTTTCATGCAAGAATGAGCCCAAGAAAGCAGGGACAATTTGGCTGGCCCCACCGTTTGCTCCCCCTCCCTCACGTTCTGTAGCACCCACCCATCCACCCCCGCTTGATCTATTTTTAACATGCCCATTCAAAGTGTTTTGAAGCGCTCCGAAGGGATCATCTTCTCCTCCTCCTTCTGATATGCTGGGTTTTGACCCCTCCCCTTTGCGTCCCCTCCCTTGCTCACAGGGCAGCGATCAGTGATCCCTTTTCCTCCCTTCCCCCCCCCGCCACAGTCTTTGCCTTTTGATTCCCTGTTCTTCTCATCCATCTCTCCCCCACCCCCGCAACCCCAAAAGGAGTCCTGGAGGGGCTGGGTTGGGGGCACAGTATCTGCCTTGCCCTGGGTGATGGCAGCCCACCCTACACCACTGTTTCACAGGAAACAGGCTCATTCAGAACACCACCCAGAACCTTGTAACTCTTATCGGAGCTTGCAGAGCAGTTATATCCATTTCAGAAGGGGGGGGGGGAAGGAGGACATCTTTTCTTTCTCATCTTCCTGAAACTTCCCACCACTGCGCTATATTGTTCCAAAGGATCTAGTAGTTCAGAGAGAATTGATTACCCCAAACCTGTTCATGTGTATGGAAGGGGGTAGGAGGTGGGGAGAGGTAATTGTTTGCCATTTCTTCTTCAGGAAAAAAAGCACTTTTAAAAAATGCCATTGCACAAATTTGATATGCCATGCCTAACTTCCGCATGCTGACTGGATAGCTCAGTGGTTTAGGTATCTGGCTGCAGAGCAAGAGGTTAGGAGTTCAGTTCCCCACTATGCCTCCTGTGAGTAGATCCACCCTGTGTGGCCGTGGGCAAGCTGCACAGTTCCTGAATGCCCCCAAAGGAAGGGAATAGTAAACCACTTCTGAGTATTATCTACCTGAAAAACTCTGAAAAGGATCCGCATAAGTCAGAATGGAACTGACGGATTATTATTAACTTCCCCATCTGGGAAACTATGAGGTAGAAGACACCAGTTCCCCCCTCCTTCCCCCTTCCCCAGCAAACATCCTCAACATTATATTACATTTGTCCTTAGAGTTCTGTAAGTCTTGGAAGGCGCAAAGCGTATGTCGTTGTCAAGATGGTGGTTAATTTTTAATTTACAGACGGGTATATTTCTGCATACCTGGGCAATACACCAAGTATTCAGAAACTACCTTCTTGTTCTTTAATGGCCCTTGCCTCTTTCCCAGCCAGCAGATATGGGACCACCCGTATTGTATTGGAAAGCATGGTACATAAATTCACCGAGGTTCCTAATCCTGCATGTTAGTGTTACATACCTTTCTATGTAATATTTTGACCTTGATTTATAAGCGTATGATTGGGAGAATACATCCTATGCCAAATGGCAAAAGTAAAAAAAGCACTTGGATCACGCTTCATTGCCCTTTCAAAGTAATAACAGCTATATAGTTTCAAGTTAGAGATTAACTAGCCCTTCAGTTTCACAAAAGAGTGGATGGAATCATGCGGGTGTCAGTGTTTCCACTCCAGGAGCGTAAAACCTTTTAAGGTAACAGTTCATACTTCAAATATTATTTTTCCACTTTGAAAAACTATTACTTAGAGCAGCAACCTAACAGTAGTTAAATTATGTTAGTTTGGCAGCATGTGAGCTCAACTGGCACCTGGTTATTGAAACACAGAGAAATGAGGTTAGGTTGTTTAATGGACTGGCAGCAGGAACAAACAACAGTGATGTGTGTTGCGGGGGTAGGGGGCTGTCAGATCTTTTAATTGGATTAATTCCCAAGACCTGGGAGGACATCGGTGCTCCAACACATTGTGATGCTGCATGAATGATGTTGAAATGGGATAGTAAATATGACTTTTGGAGGGGAATTATTGAACATCCAAACCAAGAACTGACAGTTTGCAGGCACAGAGAAAAGGAACTCTCTTTTCCTCTCCTTTCACTCAACACTGCCCCAGAACTGGTTCTGGACGGTTTTCTAATCTTCCAGAATAGGCTTTGGGGACTGCATGGGGGCTCAGTAGAGAGGAGAGATTGTTACCCTTGCCAATTTCCATGTCTGCAGAAGTCTTCCACTGGTTCCTGGCCAGCATTTATGGAAGAGTTGTAAACAGAACAGTGTACCTACTTTACTTCTCTGTATTTTAGGATTTATTCTTCACTCAATTCATTGTCACAATAATGCCTGTTATTTTCAGTTCTGACTGAAACCTCGAATATTCTGTAAATAGAGCCTATATTATATTATATTATATTATATTATATTATATTATATTATATTATTTGTATCCCGCTCCCATTAGTGTCACAGCACTACTCGGGGTGGGGGGTAAACCTCGTAAAATAGAGGGAAAAAATAGAGATATTAAAACCAATAGCAATAACCCTAAAAAACTAGATAGCACCGACTAATCCCAGAGTGGATGGAGGAAAAGAGGGGAGGGAAGAAGAGGAGGGGAAAGAAAAATGAGGGGAGGTAGTCAGCTGGGGTTGGTGTGGAAAGCCTCCCTGAAAAGCAATGTCTCTAATTGCTTCCTAAAAGTCCACAGGGAGGGAGCTAGGTGGAGCTCCTCCGGAAGCTGGTTCCATAAAGTTGGAGCCACTGCAAAGAAGGCCCTACCTCTTGTAGAAGATTTATGGGCCTCCCTCGGAGCGGCCACCTGGAGGAGCCTCAACTGTTATATTATATTATATTATATTATATTATATTCCTATACCACACCGTCTAGTGGCAGTGCCACTACTCTGGGCAGTTTCCAATAGTTAAATAAACATAAAGAGAACAACTACACCCAACCCACAAATATTAAAATATAATATATAAGGAGAACTACACAGTTAAACATTTAAGATGGTGGTAATGGACAAGATACAAACTACAAAATATAATAGCTAAAAATAAGACTAAGTGACAAACAGTAGTAAGGGGAGGGGGGAATCCTGAAATGTCTCCCTGAAAAGCAGTTTTTAAAATGTGTTTTCTGAATCTTCGGAGGGAAGGGGCCAGATGTACCTCCACAGGTAGAGCACTAATATTATGAGATTTTAATCAGTTGTTTCAGAAGTTGAATAGCAAACGCTGACACATTTTTCTCTTATGTTCTTTTTTTTTTCCAGGTTACTTCTGGGAAGTTAATAACTGAAAGAAGATCTCATTTTTGTGATGCAAGGGCCAATATCTTGAGACAGAAAAAAGACGGAAGACCATTACTTTGGGACCAACTGGAACAGTGTTGTGGCATTTAAACAAATTTTATTTATCTACTGTGGAACCTAAGCACTAACTAATTACTTGGAGGAGATACATATTAGGAGCGTTGTGTCTTGCTCCTAACTTTGTTTTTGCACTTTGAACTGTTAGCAAAATGAGTGAATTCTGGTTGTGTTTCAACTGCTGCATTGCAGAACAGCCTCAGCCTGTAAGTATGAATTTTAATTTACACCCACAGTTTGTTGATGTTTATTATCTCTAGCACTGGTTATTTTTTTTCCTTTGCATTTTTGTTCGTGGGCTATATCAAATTGTGTCTGCTGTGTTGCTGCCAGTCACCAGTTATTCCTACACTCTGCTAGTCCCTGGGATTTTTTAAAATGTATCTGGTTGAATTAAGATAGCCCTCAATGTAGCAGGAAATGGTATTCAACCTTGTATCAGGGTGCAACTATACAGCAGGGGAAATGCAAATCCATTCATATTCTCCTGCTGCGAAGTCAAACCAGGGATTCAGTTCTCTTTGGTTTAAGTGGCCACACAGGCAGACGAGGAATAGCCTTGTTATTGCAATTCAGTTGAAGTGCCTGTAGGTGGCATGGTTCAAAGGTGAGGCAAGAAGCAATTGGAAAGATACTTTGGCAAAGCACCATGGGGTGTGTGCGTGTGCTCAGCTCAGCTGTTCTTTCTGCATCAGTTCAAGCGATCACATGCTTGAGTCGATCTGCAAAGATTCAACTTTTTTAAAAGTAGAAGATTCTCTGGGGTGGAGGAAATATTATGGATTGGGGGTGGGGGACTCTGGGTTGATTAGCATTTCCCATTATGCCATGTGATCAATGGAAACAAATTCAAATCAGCCTGCCCCAAACCCAATGTATTTTCTGCATTTTCCCCCTTGCATAGTCAGGCTCTCAATCAACTTGCATATCTTTCTATCTGTAGTATGCTTTGAGCTTGAAGATATACTGTGTATATGTGTGTCTGAGTGTGCATGTACATACATGGCATGGTCACATATATTTAACGTGTGTGTAGTATGAAAGTTGGTAGCCATTGGAGCTGTTGGGCATAGATCAGATCCATTAATACCAGAGGCCAGTGGTAGGCAGAAGTAACAATGTTTAAAACCAACTAGTTGAGCTAAAATACTACTCCAACAGAATTCTAAAGGTACCTATTGCACAGAAGACCAAAACAAACAAAAAATTCTGGTGTTTTCTTCTGTGGAAATTTCATGTCACGTGTCTGTTCCATAGCACTCTTATCAGTTCATCAGTTCAAAAATTATGCAAGGCCACAGCAAAAATTAAATAATTTCACTACTTTGGCAATTGAATGAAATATGAAATTGTCACCTAATTCAGATGTCAGAATTTCTGTTTTTCTTACGGAGACTTTTTCATCGGGTTATCAGATGCACAAAAGGACCTGGCATAACAAGTTGTACATGCTGAAATTCCTTCCTACACAACAACAATATAGGAGTTGTGTGATCTTGTGTATCTCCAACACTCGCATACTTAACAGCAATAACCGACATATTAATATTCATTTCACTAGAATGGCATTCACACAATACTGGAAAGATCTTATATTTGGTACCATGTGAAACTCCTTGAGAATTCCAGAGGCTGGGTGTCGTCTCTAAAAAAAAGCCACCTCACCACACTGCCTTTTCTTGCAATTTGTCGTATAACTTGGATGAGTAATTTGAGACAGAGCTTAATATGTGGGAGATGGAAGAAGGCAGACCTTACTTGCTCCCCCCCTATTCTCAAGTATATATTTCAAAGATCCATTAAGTGTAAATCTTACATGGTTGAGTGACAACTTGTAGGATGCAAAATGAAGACTGCAAGGCACTCTTCTCCAGCCTGGCACCCTTCAGCTTGTTTGTTTCAGTTAACGTGTCTAACGGCGAGAGATCATGGAAGTCCAAAATATCTGGAGGGAGGTTGAAGGACACTGCTCTTAAAGTGATAGTGAGTGATGGTGGTAGTAAATAATTATGATTATATTCAGCACCATATGCAGAGGGATTTGACCTGTTTTAAAGAAAGTCTCAAGCATATCCAGAAATGAAACCTTAGCTACATTATTCTGATTGTCAAAGAATGTAATTTTGACGATCCTGACAAGAAGTATTCCAAAAATGCCAGTAATAATAGTTGCTGGGCAAGTTACTCCTCCCTACTTTTGTCTGCAAATGTGACTAAATGCCAGTTTTAATGAACAGATATTTGGGAGGGCTTCATATCTTAGATGCCAGACTAAGGAGTTAGTGGATTGTATTGAAATGCAGTGCAAATTTGGAAATGTTAAGGCTCATTTAAAAATTCTCAGTAAAAGCATGCTGCACAGTCATCATAAAACAATATTACCTCTTAAGCAGGCCAAGGACCTCATCAGTGAATGTGATGAAATTGGATGCAAGATCCTCCCTCCATTTTCTGAAATGGCTCAACCCACATGGTTTTCTTGTTACTGCAGATTAGTGTCCTGTATATCTAAAACTCAACCAGGTGACCTCTAGAGAGTCCATAGCTCCCACCATACCTTCTTCTCTGGTGCAGCCAACTTGTCTGAGAGCAGAGCAGTGACAATAGACAACAGCTGCTCCTGAACCCCTTGGGTTATACTCCCAGCTGGACTGAATCATGGCCCAGCATGGTTCCATTATATCTCGAAAACGGAAAGCAGAACAAGGTGCGCAGTTGAAAGTGTGTTGGATGCATTGGAATATCTGTCACCTTCCACAACAGACTCCTCCCCAAGGACTAAGAGGCGGTAGATGGGGATGGCAGGGATGGCAATCTGAATTGGAAAGATAACGTGCAGAAGGCAGAAGATAGCGAAAGTGGTTTAAAATGCAGTTCCCATCTGAAGAAAACAACATATGTATTCAGAAACTCCTTATCTTGAGGGTGAGGTTTCCATTGGTGCCAATCCTGATTTGCCCCTCATTCTTAGGAGCGGCTATTAATTTTTTCCCCAACTGCATATGTTATTTGCCTTCACACATTTATGTCTTTTTTTGGCTTTTAATTTGAAGACACAAAACTTACGTAGCTCAACCATTCTCAACAGGGGCCATAGAGGCCCTGGCACATTTGAAGGGGGCCACAAACTGGAAACAATTCTTTACACACCGCCTTATAAAGTTTGTTATGAGACTTATACAATCCTGATTCAGCCTATATTTCCTATTGTGTTTATGGCCATGGCCATAGAAAAGGTTGAACATGGCTGATTAAGCTTATTGTGCTAAGGTCCTTGCTTAATGCCCATAGCTGAAGGTTGCTTAGAAATATATGTGTTGTCTTCCACCTCTTTGCAAAAGAAGACCAGGTGTTATAGTTTTGGTCACATACTTTACTTTTTAGCTTTCTTGAAATCATTTGAGTCGCTGAAACACCATCATAAATTCTAGCGTTGATCTCCCAAAGGGCATATTTGTACTTACAGTCTCAGTCCTTTTGAAATGTTATCTTATTTAGTGGGGTGTCAGTATACATTGGTCTGAGTGAGCTACTCTTGGGAGATGCCAACTGATTAAAGGTGTTTTGATGGCTCATATATCTTATCTTCTAACCAATAATTAATGGGTGAATCTTGCCCAGTTTGTGAAATCGTATTGTGGTTTAAGTTAAAACAACAAAATTTCCATGTGAAGTCTTAGAAGCATTATCTGAATCGGTTGTCAAAATGCTTTATCTATTAGTGCAGTTACTGACTCTTGAAATATTCTGCTTACGTGTGGGGAAGTTGCTGTGTGTTTCAAAATGGTCATCTTTAATTGCCCTCTGATTCAGGGGTAAAAATCTCTCGCTCTCGCTCGCTCGCTCGCTCTCTGACAAGTTTAAAAAAAGATCCTCAAAAAAATGAGAGAATTATGCCTTCAAGGGTTACATTTATTTTCTAAAACAAGCTTTAATCTCCCCGTTCTTTTCTTTTATCAGAAAATCTTGGAACTTCTTTAAACTGAAAGTGTTATTATTTTGAAAGTCACATCTAATTTCATTTGGAATACTTGGGGACAGGAAAAAATGTCCTTGGATCTCAGGAGCATGCACATCCACGTTGCAGATAGATTTAAGTGTTTTCAATTTAATGAATTGTCAGGTGCCATGTCACTTCAGAATCCTAGCCCAGTCTATGGCATAACCAGGAAGTAATACCACAACAGTAAATAAAAGTATAGCTCATGGCACTCTGAAGTGTTTGTGAGGAAATCTTGATCTCGTTAAAAGTCTCATGCCTGAAGTTCAGCAAAATGCTAGAGCCTCTCCTGGAATTCTGCTGCTGTTATAATTTTGCCCTGCTTTTCTGCTTCTTTGTGTAGAAATATACTAGATAACTGCATGCCTTAAAAGAAGAAGCAGCAGTATGTTCAGTGTCTCCAACTTCCCATGCTTTCAGCTTTCATACAGAAATGTTAGATAATCCTGAAAGCCTTTTCAAAGCTTGAAATAATTCTTGGCCTTCATCTAATGACGTGTCCTTTTGTACTGAGCTACTTTGTGACACTAAAAGTTTTGTTAAAATTTGAAATGCAGATTCCCCCAAACTATATATTATATTACGATGAAGCCTCACCATAAGCAGCACATCGCAGAGGGAGAGAGAAACAGCATGAGAGAATGCATAGGAGAATGGAAATTCCAGGAAGTACAATTATTGCTGTGTATCTACTGTTTTACCAAAGTAGATTGGCTGGGTGGGCAGCCAAAGGGAAAGTATGAGTTAACAACATGGGGAGGGGGAAATTAAAATCCTTGTTCTGTTGTACTAGCAATAGCATCACAATTCTAAATCATTGTTTGTTGCATGCTCAGAAAGGAATAAGAATGGTGGGCCTTGTCAAAGAGAAGTAACATGGGGTAGTCGCTAACTCCATACCTTTGTATGAAGTAGTATGGGAAAATGGTGTGCCCTGAAGTTTGAGAGCAGAAAAATGGGCTGTGAGCCTATAGTACAGTAGGACTCCCTTATCCAGAGGATCAGTATCCACTGATTCACTTATCCACAGTCTGAAAATGCAGGTACTAAAAATATTACATGGGGGGCGGGGGCAGGAAAGAAATATATTATAGATTTTCAAGATGTAATTATCAGAACTGACCACTAGAGGGAACCAGACACTATGATGTATAAGTAAGCCGCCATTTCACCTAGTCGCCCGACAGCTTTCTCTACATTCCAGAGCATTGTTGTAAAACTCAGAGCTGGGTTGTCTGGTGAGGCAGGAGGAAGTGTGCTAACCTAAGCCAAACTGCTCCTGGGAGAGGCTTCCCACCTCCCTGCCTTCCTGCTAGCCCTTGTCTTCAAAGAAAAAATGCAGAGCCATTGAAATTGTGTGTGAGAGAGAGAGAGGGAGGGAGGGAGTCTTCAGGCTTCAGCATGTTGAGGAACGAGGGATTTCAACTTGACTATTACTCATAGAGGCCCCATCGAGAGGCCTGGGTCCAACAGACTGTGTTAACTATAATCCATGAACTGATCCCCCATGGACGCGGATGTCCTACTGCAGGGGTCGTCAACCCCCGGTCTGCGGCCTGGTGCCAGTCTGTGGGCTTGCCGGAACTGGGCCGCAGATACGGATCTCCACCCCCACACACGCGCGGTGGGCGTGTCATGCTCGCGGGGGGCCATGTCGCACTCGCGGGGGGCGTGTTGCACCTGCGGGGGCATCACGCTTGCACGCGAGCGCAACACACCCACCGCGCTCACGTGGGAGTGCCCCCCCGCGCATAGAGCTCGCTCCCCCCAGCTGATCCGCAGTCCCAAAAAGGTTGGGGACCGCTGTCCTACTGTATCATTCTTTGTCAACATAGGTGGAAGCTGGAGTTTGGAATTAACACTACCAAAGTGAAATACAGGTTTTATTAAAATGAAATGGAATCTGTTAATGTTGGGTGAAAATGTCATTTCAATTCCTTTTTTATCAGAATCTTCAAAAATTTGAATGATCAGCATGTGGAAGAAAGTGAAATGGCTCATTCCTTCAGTCTCTTAACTCTGGTTTCATAACTTAACAGAGGAAGAGACATGGGAGGAAGTGAAGTCAGTACAGTGGTACCTCGCAAGACGAATGTGTAATGGGAATCTCATTCTTAAAAGACAAATAGCATACAAATGTGTTTATCTTTAATTCCTCTTGGTTTTTTAATGAGAGAGAATCCTTTTGCCAACTTATGCTTGCATAAGGGAAATTGCATAAATATTGGCAGGAAGTTGTGACTCATTAAGACAGCTCTGGTTGCATGCCTGATTGCTTGATTGGGTATGCACCTTGGAAGGCAGCCAGCACCTTATTACTGATTAGTCATTTGCCACTAAGGCTTACTTCGTTTCCCTTACAGAGGTGTAAACCAGCAATAGGATTCAGCCATTACTTTTCTGTATTTATTTTTAATTTTAAATTACACTTTTTCCTTTGTTAAAAAAGGGTAGGATGATTGTGTTGGATGAAATTTGGAGGTGATTTTTCAAAAATCAAAAAGGGGCCATGATGTTGAAAAGTTTGGGAACTGCTGTTCTATTTTCCTTAGTGTCAGCTCAGTTGGCCCCTTGCAGTTTTGACCAGTTACGTACAAATGTACTGAAATGTATTAATTATAGGTCTGATTACTTTAAAGCTACTTGGATTCATCACTGTTGTCATGGCTCTTGGTGGTAAATTCCATAAACTAATTTCTGTGTTCTGTGAAGAGCACACGGTGTGTCCTCAGAATCTGTTGCTTACCTGTTTCATGGGATGACCTTAAATCCTTCTGTTTAAGAACAGTTTCTGATCAGTTTTACATAATCCAAGATTATTATTTGGGGGGGGGGGAAGGAACTTAAGTGGGGGGAAAGAATTCCCCTGATACGTTGAGGATTTTAACTAGCCTCTAATTTGTTTTGAGATAAGTAGCAGTATTGCCATTGTCTTAAATATACCAAAGTAGATAGCGTCCTTGAAGTTTTTGAAAATGAACAGTGAACACATTGGTAATGGATGGAATAGGATTACTATAATCCAGAGTTCTTTCCGTGGTGAAAAGTGTTCTTTCTTTGAAAGATAATGAGAGATGAAAAGAAAGAGGGCTAATTCAGAGCATATTAGTTCTAAACAGTGTACTTGCAGATGTAGAACTGCTTTTCTTGGAAAATGCACAGAAGTAGCAATCTGAACAGGGAGCCCTCACCCCTATGTAATTTTCAGAGAAAAACACCAGCTATTTAAAGTTAGCCATTTTCAGGGGATGTATCTCTGTATCCAAGTACAAAATGTCAAGCAGGAGGCATCAACCATTTAGAAGCTTCTTCCTTGCTTGTCAACAGTACAGAAGGGTATTATCAGGCAATATGCAGAGTTTTCAAGGACAGCTAGAATTGTGGTTTCTATTTCTTTGACTATAGATTAGTAAAACATAACGGCTTGAATCCAATTTGTAGTCCAGACTACAGAAGACTCATTTAATTAGTTAGATTTAACTAAGTGTGGATGCACTTTTCACCTTTTGCCTCAGTGGGTTTATTTCAGTTAGGCCTTGCTGTTGAATTAAAAGATTTTTTAAAAAAATTGGTTGATTCAGTGGGTGTTACATTTTGGATTCTCCTGTAAAATTCTTTAGGATGTAGTATGTTCCAGTGATGCTGTCAGCATGTCTAGGTCCCAAAGTAGGTCCACCAAGGCACATGTGGTATAGCAGTGGTTCTTAATTGGTGGTACACATACTACTGATGGGACATACGAGAGATCTAGGTGGTATTTAGAGCTCCCATAACAATAAATTTTCAATCTTCATTAGTCCTTTGTCTTCCTTGACATGTGACATGCCGGCTAGAATCTAGACTAGACACGGAACGCCATTACCTTCCCATCGAGGTGGTACCTATTTATCTACTTGCATTTGCATGCTTTCGAACTGCTAGGTTTGCAGGAGCTATATACCACTCCTAACTGCAGCTAATTGATCAGGTGCCAGAGCATATCTCAGTTGTGCAGTTGGATGTGTGGACAGTCACATGGCCAAGATTCACCCAGGCATCTCCTCAGTTAGCCACAGGTAGCCGTGGCAAGTTACACAAACTGGAATGTGAACACCAATAGGATTACAGCTAGTATCTCCTACCACGGCTTTCTGTCATGAATCATCCAACTTTGTTTAAAAAACAAATTCACAACAAAACTAACTTGATTACCTCAGAGACAAAAAATAGTGTGACTTGATGCAGGCAGAACCATTTCACAGATATGCTGCTATGGTACTGCATCTTATTATGGTAGACTAGTTGTTTTTGACTTTCAGCCCTTCCCAAAGGGGGTGAAGGGATTCCACAGTAGAGTGAAATAGAGCTACTATGCTTTCACATCCCTGCTGGAGAATTGAAACAGATAAATATATGTCATGTGGCTAGACACTGAATTAATTTTGTTTTAAATGTGTTGAATTTCCTTCCTAATAAATTAAAACAAGTTAATTCTTTCTTTGCTAAAGTGGTATAAGTGATAAACCAGTTCTAAAATGGGGCATTCAGTTCCCTGTAGGCATATACAGCAAATAAGACTGCAGGAGTGCCCTAGATATACCACGCTTCTTGAGTCTTGCTGACGCCAGTACTTAGACATTTCCAGGCACTGAATAAACATATATTCTGAGCTCCTGTATGTTAGTATTTCTAAGGTCTCACTGCTTACAGTATTTAGCTAGTAACCTGGTCATAAAAGAATTTCATCAAAAGAGGGTCATGTTCCCTCAGTGGTAGGATTGAGATGCACCAGGTTTGGTGTATATCTACATCTCGGGATGTATATTTATCATTCAAAAGGGAATGCTGCTTGCAAGTGACTGTTTTCACTTCACTTATCCTGATCTGTGACTTACATCTGGATCCTGAAGGAACTTTATTATATGTTAAATGTGTTTGTGCTGAAGGTGTGCTAAAATATGTTTTGTTTGATAAACGTGGAAGATCAATGTGTTTTAGATAACAGGTTTACATGAGAAACAGGCCCCCATATAACTGCATTTATTTTTGCATATATGTGTAACATTTTAGATTTCTCTGACCTACAGCTGCATTCACCCCATCCAAGCATGTATGCTATGTGTAAAGTGTTGCAGAGTTTTGAATTTTTGGTTAAATTCCTCTAGCTGCGCAGCAGAAATGCAGGGATTCACAGAGCAGAACTGCTTCAAGTTCCCCACATTAGTCCACTCCCTTTCCCCCTCATTAACTGGCACTTACAGTCTCAGTAACTCATTTTGAGACATTGGTAGTAGAAAGACTAAAAGGTTTCATTTACTTAAAGTGAATAGAGAACAGCAGGCTAAAAAACATGAATGCTTTGAGCAACAGGTCTCAACAGACTAAAGAAGGGAAACAAGCAGAGCAGAGAATCAGAAGCAGGGAAGGAACTGTTTGTTAGTGCTGATGGACTGACAGCCACCCCAGCCCAGAAAGGTCCATTCCTGCCAAACTACTAAAAGCAGCATACAAGGTTGCAAAAACTCCAACATAAAGCTTGTCTCCGAAGAAGTAGCTTTTGATCCATGGAATCTCACATTGACATAAATCTGTTAAGTGAAATTTTGTGGCACTTTGAAGACTTTTTTTCTATCTTTTCTGTTTCTTTTTTCCCTTTTATTTGCCAACATATATAAACCTGCCAACCTGGAGTTAAAACATAGTGCATCTACACTGAAGAAGCAAGCAGTGTCAACAAGATCATATGCCATAATAATCACAAGATGTTCTCTTTTTTTCATAAAACCTCTGTATTTTACCCCTTGTGGATTTCATGTATAAAAGCACGCATAATTTCCAGAAAAAAATCTTATGAATCCCACAAGGGGGAAGCAGTTGTTTCCTTGACTAGAATTTTGCAATCCAAGGATGAAAACCACCGCTCTCAAAAGTCAGACCTCTTCTTTAAGTATACTAACATATTTCTCTTTCAGGCTTCAAACAGATGAAACAACCAGAGAATTTATGAGTAGCATGTGAAATATCAGATCACAACTGAAATTGATAGGATTGTGGCTGTCTTTCTAAAAACAATTTATTTTTGTGGTTAGGAAGGAGAATAACTCTGTATTTCATAGCTATTATGTGAGGCCATTAGGCAACCATATATTTCATGAGAAACATGTTGCCTGGTATTTGCCTGTGAAATATGACTTTGGTTTTATAGTTTATAATAGATACAAAGGTACTGCTGTTCTGTCTGATGAGAAGGATAAACTGGTCTATTTTTAAATGTACTGCACAGCAAAGGACTTATCAACAGCCTCCCCCAAGGACATAACTGAGGCTCTAATGCAGACACAAGAAATGTGTGGCCCTCCAGATGTTGTTGGAGAGCCACACCCATCATCTGCCACCCTTGGTTATGGGATGGGAGGTGTAGCCCAGCTAGATCTGGAGGGCCATATACTTCCCATCCTGATCTTTTAAACTTTGGCAGCTTAGAATCGTACAGTGTTTCAGCTTAGAAGAGGTCCAGGTTCCATCATCATCTTCAGTGTCTATTGTGTTGTACTAGTACCTTTATGATCGTTAAAAGCTTTGAATCTGAAATTGCCTGGGAATATAGGGCTGTGGTAAAAAAAAAAACGAGAAGGGATGAGACTGTCATACAATAGCTGCAAAGTCATGTTGGAGAAAGAACGGCTGCCTCTGGCTTCACCCATTCAACCATGGATGCTCCTACCCGTTTTAACTGGAGAGCCATGCAAATTTACCTGCAGAATTGTATTGCTTTGTTTTTTATTTTAATTTTTTTTAATATTTCTGTGCCACCTTTCTCCCCAGAAGGACCCAAGGCAGCTTACATTACTAAAACAGTATTTAAAAACTAAAACAGTAAATATACAAATATTAAAACAGAATTAAACAAGTACTATATTAAAATAGTAACTAAAATCAATATTAAAACACGTTTCAAAGAACATACAGCATTATGTAACTAGCCAATCTACCTGGTTAGTCATTTTTGTCACATTATTAGTCTGAAATAAGAGAAGAAGAAATTCACTCACTCCAGTGCAGTACCTGCTGACCTGTAAGTGGTTTTGTAGTTTCGGCAATCAGCTGAGCAGCCCTTTACAAGCTTCTTGTAAACGTGAATCTAAAATATGGTGGGTAGTTTCTGGGTATCAGAGGTGAAGTTGTGGCATTAAGTAAATTACCTGTGAAGCACTTGTTCTTGCTTTCTTGCTGCTATGTTGTGCTTCCAGAATCCTTCCACGGCCCTATATTCCCAGGCAATTTTAGATTCAAAGCTTTTAACAATCATAAAGCTACTAGTACAGCACAACAGACACTGAAGATGATGATGGAACCTGGACCTGTTCTAAGCCAGAACAATACTGTAGGATTCTAAGCTGCCAAAGTTTAAAAGAATTTTGAGTGTGTTGGGGTACCAGAAGGCACTATTCTATCCTGTCTTTCCTTTCAGGAATAATAGACAACAGCTGTTTAAATATTGGAAAATATCATTGGTGTTGTCCTGTTGCCTATGCTTAAAAGCAGCTTAATGAGCAACATAGGGTTTTGCTTCACATTCCAAGGACAAACCAGATGTAGTGGGGTGTTCCTGCCCCCCCTTTTTTGGGGTCATATAAACAAACACTTTGGGGGGTGGCATAAAAAATGATGACTCTTTTCCTCTTATTTTGCATTTATTTTGCTCCTCCCCCAATTCCTGCCTTCACTTCACTTTAAGTAGGTTTCTCCCAGTTGGACTCCAGTACTCGTTTCACTTCTCTCCCACCCATGGTTTCCCCAATTCTCTTGTCATTTAAGACAACTTGCCTCCAGTTGTTATTGGACTGCTGTTCCCATTATTACTAGCCAGTATAGATAATGATGAGGCAGGCTTGGCATTGTGGTCAACATCTGGAAGGCTACAAGTTACCCACCTCCTATCCCTGCTTTTTCTACGTGACTAGGTGAATGAGTTGATAAAAGGTCAACCATCACATCTAGTTTGTCCCTAAGAAGACTGTTCTATCTACAAAAAAACAGATTTGATAAAATTATAATTATTTATTGTGCAGTATCAGTACATGTTATTTGGTAATTGAATGATTTATTTATTGGGTGGGACAGGAGCTTCTGAGATATCTATGTAGCCACTGAGATACAAGATTTATTGGCTGGAATCCTGTTAAAAGGTAATGATGTGAAAACTCTAGGGAAGCCTGTTTCACTTCCAGTTCTCCCCAGTGGTAGTCAGGTACTATGTGAGATGTTTTTGCTCCGTGCAGCCTTTCCAAAGGCAAACTCTCTACTTTCTCCCTTCTCTACTGGATGTGACATTCACTTAGTTGAATAGGAAGGGCTTTGTGTTGTAACTACTGACACACATCCTGTCATGGAGCTGTAATGTTTCATCATGTTGGTTGACCTCTTTTCAACTATTTCCTGTGTTAGTTTTAAAAGACTCAACTGAAAGTGAAAAACAGTCTCAATCTCTTTTGCTCTCTTTTTGTTTGCTTGCTCATTTCCTGCTGTGTTTCCTTATAAGTGGCTATTGCTTCAGTAGCTGCCAGTCTTCTTGAAAATGATCATATTGTATTTTAATGTAATTTTTCCCCCAGAGGTGGGTAGCCATGTTAGTCTGTTGTGACAAAAACAAGGAGGAATCTTGTGGCACCTTAAAAACCAAAACGCCTTATTTGGCGTAATCCTTTGTGGGCTGTAAGCCATTTCTTTATGCATCTGAAGAAGTGAGCTACAGCTCATGAAAATATATGCCGAATAAAACATACCAGGCCATACACTCTTTTCTATGTTAAGGTAGTAATTCTTATTAGCAGGAATTTTAGAATGCTGTTTGAGATGCAGTCACATCTTATTGTTAAGCTTTGAGAATTTGTCTGCACTGAATTTGAGAATAAGCTTGGACAAAGATTTATCTTGTAACATTCTTCATTAAACTAAACATAGGATCTCCCAATTTAGTTCTTACCTTGTTCCTTTGATAAAGGAAAATGTGAAAAGTGCCAGGTAAGCCAGTAATAACTGTTAAAAAATTTAATTGGTTATGGGTTGCCAAGTCTCAGAGTTACTAGCACTAGTAAAGGGTTTTCTAGAAATGGTTTACCAGTCTCTCCTTCTGGTGGTGCTCTGGGCCTATGCAGTTTGCCCAAGGTTCAGCCTGGCTCTTTGCTCAGGCACAGGGAGGAATTAAGCTCCCAACCTCTGGCTCTATGCTCCAACCCACTGAGATATCCAGCCAACTGGTAGTAGCTACAGCTGTGTGCAGATGGCCTTTCAAAATTCTCCACAGTATTTTCCAAGGAAAGGAAAAATTCTCCAGCAGTTTTTCAAAGCAAGGTTCACCATTAGCAGTGATTTTAGCACATGTCCTCCTCCATGGTTTGTGATTTTTGCATTGCTACTGCATTTAGCAACAAAACAAACTATGTTAGAAGTCTGGACAGATCTGTCCAGATCTGGGAGTTGGGGGACACTGGAAGAACAGTGGTGGAGGATCCCACCCCCACCCCACCCCAGTTGACTTCTCTTTGGCCAGCTGGGAAAATAATTCTCCTGCTGGCTTTGCATTGGACAACAGACTGAATTCAAATCAGAGACTGTAGGCCAGGGGACAACAATTTTCACTCCAGTCCGCCTGCCCAGCAAAAAACTGGTTTTGTGTGTGTGTGTGTGTGTTTCTTTGTGGTAGTAGTGGAACAACCGAACAATTAAGGTTTGCTGCACAAGTATTAGGGGTTATTTTTCAGGTGTTTAGGGTACTATTGGGTTCGGTGTTCTTTTGGTTAATTTTGTCACAACTTTGTTGGTGGTTTGGACCATTGAGGTTGGATTCATATGGTATGAGGGCAACAAGCAGGAGACCCTGTTCATCCCAGATGGTAGAGGAATCTTCCTGTATGGGGAGCTGGGAGCACGGCCACATTCTGCCCCAGCTTGGGGACCCAATGGCCCTGCCCTGCCCTCAGGTGGCAGAGAGTCATGGAAAGGCATTATGGCAGTGTGGTCTTTAGAGGACTGCCACTCCTGGTGGAATCAGCGGCTGCTGTAGAAGATGGAGGTGTCATTGAGCCTCTCAATGCACTCAATCCAGTTCATAATGCTAGCCCGGGGACTGCTGCTGTAACTAATAAAGTTGTCGTCTCTTTTCTCTAAAGTATTATGTATTGTGTTCTTTTCATGTAAAGGTAGACAGCCCAAGGCCTGCTCTAGACCAGCAACAGAATTACTGAAACGATTCTGAACATGTGAAAATGTTAATCTTAGCATTCTGTCCATTCAAGAATCACAAAAATTGAGGTTCTCTGTTGTTTCTGAGATCTGTCACTAATGTTTGTTGCATCATGTAAAAAATAACTGTAAAATGGAAATATTCACAGAACATTTTAAAACAAAGTTTGTGCAGTGTTTTAGAATAGAGCATGGCTAGTTTAAACATGCTTCTTGAAAGCACTATTATTTTCAGGAATCATCTGACAAATGTTACAGCTTAAAAAGCAGGGGCTGAAATTGCTAGTTTTCTCATGTGATGAGTAATATAAGTATAATATAATGACATATTGGGTAAACACTAAACAGAGTAGAGGCTGCAGACTTTCAAAGATTGCTGAGGTGATGGTATGCTGAGCTAGCTAAAAAAGAAAGGAAATACTCATGACCAACCAAGTAGTGTAACATCAGTGACTGAGATGTTTTCCTTCAGACTGTAGTGGTCAATTTGTTACAACAAGAGTCTGTTTCATGACCACAACAAATCTCAATCCCCAGACACACACACTTGTCTGTAAAAGGCTGGGTTGCAGATTGACATCTGTTTAGAACAAAGGAAATATGGTGCAACCCATACAGACCATTGATCTCCAAGAGAGCATGAAGAAATTCCACAGATATGCAAGACTGAGATTTTCACAATTAAAAAAAAAATACTTTTTTTCAGCTTAAGCAGTGTTTTTTTTTAAAAAAAACTTTAAAATCGTATACCGTAAAATAAGTGTAGAGGGTAGCATATCAATTAGTAGGCAAGCCAAAAATTATGTAGAGATTTATGTAACTTTTCTGAGGGGGTTGGGTAAAACAGAGTTTTTTGGGGAGATGTGGGGATTTTTCAAAAATAAAAAAGGGGGTGTAATGCATGCAAGCCTGCTCCTTGCCACCACTTGCTTTCCTGAAGTCTTTTGGAGAGTATGACTGGTGGAATTCTTTGCCATGCTGGTGGGGATTCTGGGAGTTGTAGTCCAGAAAAGGAACATCTCTCACTGGTCAGCAGCACACCTGAACCTTTCATGTTTTTGCTTTAAGCCGCCCAGAGTAGACGTAGTCTAGATGGGCGGGATACAAATCTAATAAATAAATAAAATAAAAAAATAAATATGAGCTCCTTGCCTCTTACCGCTCTCAGGTCAACTCACTGAATCAGGGGTGTACAACCTGTAGCCCTAATCCACTGCCTCTGTACAGGCACCCAAAACCAGAGGAACTCCATCCATGTTTCCCTGCAGCCCAGCTGATCAAACATGGTTTCCTGGCTTCTGAAATTGCTATTTTCCAGCTGCTAGTACAAAACAATATTTGCCCACTCCTGCTGTAACGTGATGGGCAGGAAAAAGCAGCAGAAGCACCACTGTGAGTAATATGTCAGGTGTATTTTGAACTGGGAGTTTGTTGCCAGAATAACCACTTGTCACATTTTGTAACATCTACAAGCACATCAGCCATGTCATACTTTAACTATTATGGCTTTCTCCAAAAAGTCCTGGGGGAGTATCTTGTCCTCCCAAGTTTTCCAGTGTTGCCCAAGAAGCAGGAATGACTTTTATACTTGTTTAAGATTGCAACCCAAATTTAGAGATGTACCATCTGCAGTGGGTTTGGAATGGGCAATGGAGAACCCCCTTGTGTCGGCTGATCTCAGAGATCTGCCAGCAGAAGGATCTGTAGTACAACCATTGTGCTGGCCAAGATCAGCCAGCAGAAGTGCCAAAAAAAGAGAAGGAGTGGGGCAGAGTGATGTCAGACCCAGCCTTCTCTAACCCAGGGACACAGCCACTGTCCCAACACAAAGCTAGCTCTAAATAAGGTAGTCTTATTTCCAACATTCATAGACTAGAAGGGATAGATTTAACGCAGCTTTAGCTGGCTCTCAATCTTTCCAAGCACCGTATGGAAAAGAGGAGTGCTATGCCTTGTCTTTTGCTTCTATAGAAGTTAACTTTTTACTTAGATATGTCTGCCAGTGTGTTGCTACTTTTTTTGCAGCAGTGGCAACCAGAGTTTTTTTTTTGTTGGAGGTGGTGCTGTTGACACATCCACCTATTTTTATAGCAGCAGATGAGGGAAAGAACAGAAATTTGGGGGCTCGTTTGAATAGTTGTGTGAATGATCAAGAATTGTATTAGGACTCACAAGACTAAACTGGGCAAGTAAAAGCACATATACAAAGAGAAGTTCATGCCAAGGTTATGTGAAAGCTTCAGTGCTGCTAATTGGAGAAATAATTCAGCCTCCAATCATAATCCCTTGAAAGTTAGTTATAATTAAACCAGACTTATATTTGTGGCTGTTGGTAATTTAAAATGCTGAGAGGGAAATGTTTGAATCTCCCTCGACTGTTTTTTTGTCTGTTGTTTCTTTTGCACTAGCTACCAGGTCAGGGGTAGCTTTGACATGATATTGTTTACCTAACTTTGGCACACTGATAAGTGATGGATTCTAAAATATATTTTGTTTTTAATTGAGTTTATGAATAAGTATTAGATTTTGCATTGAGTTTTCTCTATAGCTTTTTTTTAATATAAAATCAGACTGCAGTACTACACAGAGAGCTTCTCCACATATGATTAATTTCATATATGGGTTCTGCTTGTAGGGAAGAAAGGTTGTCATGCATGCATTGTTCATGCAGCGTCCTGCAGAGTTGAGAGATCTTCATAGGAAATTTGTCTTGTATAAAGTGGCCCTGAAGAAGAAAGGAAAGCATGTAGGAGTCAAAAAGGATATGGATGCACATTGGAAAAAATATGGATGCCAGAACCGATGCGTATTCTAGTAATGTTCTGTGTGGGTGTAAAGTTTGTGCTTAGCAGCTTTAAAACAGGAACAACTTCAGTTAATGCCTGAGCAGTTGTCATAGTAACTGGAGCATCCAAAAGTTCATCTCCTGAATGTGCAGAGAAAAATATTCACAACATGGTCTTATTGTAAAAATAAATTTTGGGAGGAGTGTGTGACTTTTCATTTTTCCCACTTGGTTGAAGGAATGGCATTCCTGTCCTGACAGGGTTGTACTGGTTGAAGAGAGAGGAAAGATGTTAAAGGGAAGTTAAATGTAGCATTGTCAGCCCTTCTGCAGGCTCCCTCCATGTTGAGCAAATGGCAGTGCCCATCACACTGAGCCAAAGGTGATGCTGAAATAATCTCATTTATGAGATTCATGAAAGCCACTAGTCCTGATTTGTTGTAAGTACTGAACCAACTAAGATAGGTACTAGGAATATTTTTAGTTTTGCATTTAAAAAAATGCATAATGCTCTATTTTTGTAGCATGTAACTTGTTTGGGAATAACAGTCAGTGGTAACTGACTTAAATCATTTATGTATATAAGCAAGCATGCTGACGAAAGGTAATGTACTCCCCCTGCCTCTTGAAAATGCTGTTTTGAGGGTCAGAAGATCCTGTTCAGTGACTTTGGCTGTGGCCACACAGGGAGACTAAGGGAGAAGTGGGCAATCCCTGAAAGTTAGAGCAGAGATAACCTCTGTTAAATGGAAGATTCCAGTTGTGTGAAGGCTTCTACTTTTGTTAAAACAAACACAATTGGAAAGTCACTTCAGGCTTCCCCACTCACTGCATAGTGTCTGCAGAGAGAGTAAGAGAGATGTATAGACGCGCATACACACACACACACACACACACACACACACACACACACACTGTTAACCATATATACTGTTAACCTATATATATATAGGTTCTTCAGAGAAACAGACCAGCATATGTTACTAGAAATTATTCTTGTAATATGTCTGTAACATGCTGACCAGTGATGGAGAAAAGGACTTTGGTGCGGGAGGTCCTAGTTTCTAATCCTAAAATCTCGCACTAAGGCTGAGGAAGGCTCCTGTCTGAAACCTTGTCAGTGTGAACAAGACTGAAGTAGCTAAACAAATGGCATGACTCACCATAAGGTGGTCATCTATGATATTAACCAACCCAAATTAGAAAACAGCTTCCTTCCTTTCTAATATGATTGTTTTTTTGCTGGAGACAGGTCAAGGGATTTTTGACCCTCCAATTTTGGTCTTAAATACAGATGTTACAAGAGCAAGATTTGGTGTTCATTTGCATCCTATACTGTAGGAATCTCTTGAACCATCCCAATCTGATTCCCCCTCCAAGTGTCTGAGTCAGAAAGAAAAGATGCCTGATGTGTTGTCAGCTATGCTCAGTACATTTGCTTTGTTGTCTAGCCATCCATACTCACAAGTCAAAATTATGTTGCATAATGTCCCACTAGAATAGGTTCATTGAATCAAGGTAGACAGTGAGTCGATTCTTTTGTAAGTTCTAACTGCAACTTAACCTAAAGTACATCAGTTAGAGTAGGCCAATTTGAATCAATTGAACTTCCAGAGGAGTTGACTCACCAAATCCCTGATGATTGAGTGAGCCTATTCTAGTGTGATTTACTACACAGAGGATTTTGGCCATAGTACTGTGACATTTTCAATATGCCAGTCTTCTTTGCCTTATCCTAGTTGATAACAGATTTATTTTTTTTTTGCTCTTCATTCTACTGCAGTTGCTAGGGTTTGAACTTTTGACGAGAACCTTTTCCAAGTACGTATGTTTAGGTTTATTGTGCCACCCTTTTTTATTCTTGTCGTCTGGCATGTTTTTTTAAGCTTAACATTTCTGTAGCAAGAGTTCAGCAGTCCTGGTGTGTTAGTTATGTGGAAGAAGCAGGGGTTCTGTAAGAAAGGACACGTCTGTTGAAGGCTTGAGTTCATTCCAAACATATCTTTCTTTTATGGGCTATGGGCTATGATGTATTCCCAGCTGTGTCTTTGATTTGCAATGACTCAACTGCGACAATGTTTGGACAGCAGAAATCCTGCTGATCAGATGCATAAACTTCCACTGAGAACTCTAGGTGGTCTTACCATCTTGGCCCATAACATGAGGTTGCTGATCTCCTTAAAATATGTGGGGGAGAACATGTTTATAGGGCTGGTGAGGTGGGGTCAAGAAACCTCTGCAGGGCAATTGTGTAAGGTTTAATTTCTTTTTGATGCTCTCTTTTGTTAAAACATCATGCCCAGCATTATGTTATTCAGAGGAGATATGGGCTTTTGCTTCTGCTTAGATGATAAGGGGCAGATATTGCAATGTTGTAATTTTCTTTTGCTGCACAGACATTTTGAGAAAGAAGAGAGTCTTGACCTGGAAAAGATCTCCCATCTGTGTTAAGTCAAAAGGCGCCCACATCATTGGGGGCTGCATTTTGTGCTTGCCACTGAGATGATTCTACCTTAGGAAAAATCAAGAAGCAGATCATTCTGAATTCTGTGAAAACTCAGGTTCTAATATGTCATGCTTCTTCATAGTATAAGAAAAGACAAGCTGTTAATTGATTCAAATGGATCAGGTACAATAAGTGATAACCAAACTTGTAGTAATTAGAATGCTTTATCAAGGAATTACCATTAATATAGTAAAAACAAACTGAAAATGCCCACACAGCAGCTATTTCCCAGACACATGATTACATTTTTTTGTTCTTCTTTTAAAGCACACCATGTGCTAGCTAGATTGCCAAAGACTTTATTTTGTTGCTGCTTTGGAAAGTGGCAAGGTTGTATCCTGAAAACAAAAGGGGAAGAGGCAAGCAGACAGAACTCTTCATTCAGATTCTGAAAAGATTTAAATGACATCTTAATGGACTACTGTATGCTACAGCTCTTGCAGACCTCTCTTTAACACACACTCATATTCACTAAAATGTTTTGAAAATTACAAATCATGGACCAGACAGAGGTCAGCTACCCAAACCAGATTTGAAATATGTGACCACTTCTTCTGAATTTGGGTCACTGAAACATACCTAGTAACATTCAGAGATCACATGTGAGCAGTATTACTTGCTTAAAGACACAATGGCCAAAATTCTGTTGCTTAGTGAAGTAAACTGCGCTAGAAGAGGCCCATGGAATCAATGGGGATTTAGTGAGTCAACTCTTCCATAAATTCTGTTGAGTGGACCCATTTGAATCAATGGAATTTATGGAAAAATCAACACACCAAATTTCCATTGATTCAGTAGGCACACTCTTGTGTGGTTTGCTACACTAGGCATTAGGTTTTTGGCCATTAGGTTACACAGGTATTTAATATTTAAATTTTGATTGTTTTAATGAAGAATTTGGGTTCTGAAATAAAAATGTACCCAAGTTTCGGACAGTATTTAGTAATAACTTTCCAGGTATTTTGCCAAATAGCTGGTCCATGTTTCAGATTAAATATATATTTTTTTTCCTTTTAATTAAACCCGTTTCTTATTTCTCAACCTTTCAGAAAAGACGGCGACGGATTGATCGGAGTATGATTGGTGAGCCAACAAACTTTGTTCATACGGCTCATGTAGGTTCTGGAGATCTCTTTAGTGGAATGAATTCGGTGAGTGTGTTTGCCAAGAAGCTTTGGGGGAAAATCAGTATTTTAGAGAATTAAGTTGTTAAATTCATATCCTACTTTATCCCAAATATTAAAGGAAAGTGAAAAAAATATTTGTGACTTTTTGTAAAGATGTAGATGCTGTATATTTTTTTCAAAGTAAAATGAATTTATTTGTTAGTGCCATAAATCATCCAGAGTTTTTTTTACAGAGCATACTAAATTAGGTTCAGTGCCTTTGGGCTATGCAATTATACAGCTCTTGAACTGAAAAACAAACCAATTTACATATAACACAGAGAAAGGAAATAATACATCAGAACTGGAAAGGAAGAGAAAAACAATCTACAAAGGTTCAGATGAGTCCATCAGTTTATTGAGACCTAACACATTTCTAATCAAAGAACTCTTACTCAGGGGCAACTAGAAAATAAATACCTAATACAGTTACAGCTCAATTCTGTGTGTGTGTTGTTGAATTCATTGTGATTTATTCCAGGCTAAGAGTATATAAATTGCAGTCTTTGTGTGCTGTATAAAAAGTTATGAATGCACTTGTAATTTTAAAAGACTAATATACTGTATATGATTCATTCAAATGCCTGTAAGATAGACAAATTAAACAGCAAATATTGTTTCAAAGTAGAGGAAGGAAAACAATGTGAGGTGCATAGTTTAGTTACCTTCTAAGAACATTTGCTCTGTAATATAGCACTAGAAACAACAATAAAACCTAGAATCCTATTCTATTAGAATTATATATTTATCATGTACTTTATTTTTTATATGTTGAGTATTTTCGTGAGAGGAATTAGTTGAGCTGTCCTGCCTGCAGACTGACTGAGTAGCTCAGAGACTTGCATACCCTTGGGTCCAAAGATCAAAAGGTTCATTTGCATGTAACTGCTAGATAAAAGAGAGAGCACAAAGACGTGTGCACATACACTTAGGACAGAAATAATAAATTTACAGTTGGACTCCAGTATTCTGTTTTATTGTGTTACCCTTGGAAACATATTGGAAAATATTCATAAAGCATTAGGCAGGATTTACATATATACAGTATTTGTTCATATAATTTGTTACATACCAAGTGACAAAGCTGAGGCTGTGAACACCCCAATCTACCAAATTGATCCTTCCAGGCAAGTGCAGTCACAACTAGAAAAGGCTGAGCACCACTAAGTTGGGGATATGAACCCCCTACTGGCAGCATGCACACCTTGCTTGAATTGAGTCTCAGTTTATTGACTGTCATTCAGACCATAACTTAGTCCAAGCGCCCTTTCAAGATAGTCCCTGTCTTAACTGTATGATAGGAAAAGGAGAGTGCTAATTGAGTATCCCTTGCATGCATCTTATTCCTTTTCTCCAGATAATCTGCCCAGCAATCTTATGTAAATATTAAAATAATATAGCATTTTATGAAGAAAATCACTAGTGAATACATGATAATATCTGTCGTAACATTCCTATATATACATACATGTATATGTATATGTTTGCCCATGGGCAGTATTATCATGGTCATAACAAAGCAATTATGATTCAGCTTTTCTGCATCTTCTTGACATAACAGAGATGAAGTTTACAGTTTCATCTTTAATCTTACAGTTTGTCATTCTTACAGCAGCACAAGAAGTGACTTGATTTAATTCATGGTTTGCAAATCTCACTGAGAAATGTAATTTTGCCAGACTTTTATGGATAAAAGTTGCAAAACTTTTGTCTGTTTTTATTTACTTGACCCTAGAAGTATTTATTTTACTCGGCAGAACTGATACATTCGTGTTCCATTTAACTTGGTCCCCTGTTGGGGGCGGATCAGTTGGAGAACAAATAAATCTTTTACACCAGACTACCTTTTACCATATTTATTTATATTTTCTGAATTCAGAGTCTTTGTTCTCCATTCAGGGAGCCAGTTAGTTCATGTTCTTTTATAATTGTTGAAGTGTTCGTACACACCCATTGCAAATAAATGGTGTAAGACTGTTTTAGAGATTCTTCCATAGTGAAGCATTAGTTGCTTATTTAAAAGAAAATCTGTGTTTTTGAATCCACATATGCATATTCACAGGTTGTGTCATCAGCCAACGATTTATATGTGTGAAATAGCCATCACAGACAAAACCATGCACACCATCTAATGTAACCCCCAAACAGTATTTTTCAGCAAAGAACACATCCACACAGCAGCTATTAGCAAAGAAAGCCCTCTTTATCCATTACTCACATGAAGGGGTGTTCATGGAATCAATGGGCCACACCATGTGGAAACATGAATATCATAGCCCCTTGCCTTTGGATAGAAACTGAGGGGGAAAACCCTCTTTTCTCCTTACAGTAAGATGATTCTTCACATGTGGTTGTTTTTTTATTTTTATTTTCCTCAAGAAGTCTCAGAGGAAATGTTGCCAAGTTTATCAGAAGTTTCATGGTCATTTTTTTTTCTGGAAGAAGTGTCAAACTGCAAAGTATTGTTACAGTTCTGTGCAGAACAGCATCTCACAGGATTTATCTGGTGAGGGCAGAAGGAGCAAGGACCAATCTCCTCAGGATTGCTATAGCCCCTAAGCAGATGGCATGTTTGCTGTGCAGGATTCACAGGAAAGAACATTAAGCCACACCAAATTTGTCAGTTTCCCTGCATGGAACAAAGAGTGAAAAACCAAAAAGGAAGAGGAAATGCAGATAGGGTCTCATTTCTGTGGGAAGCTGAGGAATCTTGTTGATGCAGGGTGAAGTCTCAACAGGAAATATCCTCATGACAAGATTCAGAAAACTGCTGAGAACAAAAAATTAAGTGAATACTTGTCACATCGCTACAACATGGGCCATATCCCTGAAATAAAGCAGCTTCTCAGGTCTGATGACGATATGATAAACTTCCTGGAAAACGGAGCCCTGATTTTTCAGGGTTCTAGGTCTCAAGGAAGCCTAGGTGCATAGAGATCCATTGGCACAGCTTTTTCCATTGCAGATGCTCATACCTGGCACAATACCTGCACGACCTTGGTAGGTGGAGAACTTAGGAAGTGAGCTTTGTGTCAAGCACCTTTTCATTTAAGTGAGGCATGAAGGGGACTGAAGACATCATGCAGAGCTGGGTTTTTTTTTCCTTTCTCATTCCCTGTGTGAAGCAAAGTCACTTGTTAGCACTGCTTGTTGTGAAGAGAGTAAAATGGCAATCAATCAGAAATGACCTTTTGGAGCACAATTTTAGAATTAAAAGTTAGCATTATTAGTTACACTAAAAAATTAACAATATTATCAACAGCAATCTACCACAGTTGTTTTTTGGAAAACTCCTGTATGCCTCGTTATCCTAAAACATAATGCATTACTACAGGTCATGTCTTTACTGGTAATGTGCACTTGTTAATTCTACACTCTGTGTACATGCATTTCTGAAGAAATCTTGGAGGACAGCACTGGCATTGTAAACAATTTTATCAGTCTTGTGAAAATGAATTAGGTTTGAGCAGTGGAAAGATTAAATTGATAACTTAAAGCAGGGAAGGCAGCATAGCAATCTGCAGCATCCCTTTTCTACTGTGATTTGGCAGGTTATAGTAAATCTGTAATATAGGTCTAGTGATCTTGCTATGACGTAATGAACTTGAGAAGCATCAGTTCACAACTGACTCCTTTTCACTCTATTCCTGTGTGTCTAGGTGAGTTCAATTCAGAACCAAATGCAGTCCAAAGGAGGCTACGGAGGAGGCATGTCTGCAAATGTTCAAATGCAACTTGTAGACACAAAGGCAGGATAACTGTGGGACCCATTTCCAGTGAGTATTACATGGTCTGCAAGTTCTGTTGTCTACCACCTCTGCCCAGTGGGGACAGGAAAGACACAGGGCAGCACTTGCTGGACTGGAAGAGCTGGCAATCATGGCAATGGGCAGAGGTCCTTGGAGGGAATCCTCTGGGCCAGAGTCACAATTTACAAGGGGAAAAAAAATAAGGTAATGAAAATCTTCTGGCTAAATCCTGTATTGGGGTGTGTCTTAGAGCCCTGACCAGACATTTCAGTCTTCAGTGATTTCAGCTTTAAAAGGAGCTAGCCAAAACAGGATCAACAAGCACGGTATCAGCAAGAAACATTTAGGAGCAGAATGTTTCTTCCCAGCAAGAATGCCCAGACCCCTCCCATGAAGGACGTTGAAATCTATGAGTGCTTTTACAGGGATTGGGGGTGGTCTTTAAATTGGGCCGTCCATCCTTGTTCAGTGTCTTCATTATAATGCTGAGACTTTCAGTGTAATTTTTATTTCACTAAATGGTCCTGTTTTGCCAAGGTCAGAAGGAAAATAGAACCACCAAAGGAAAAAAGAATGACTGATGGGTCCACTTGGCTATGCTGAGAGACATTACAAGGCACTTGTCATCATGCAAGGCAGTGATGTCTCAGACGGTCACTCAGCTAAACTCTGGGATACATGATGACCATGTTAAGAAAAGGAAGTAATGTTGACCTGATCATGCTAGCTGATCACTGTGTTAGCTTGTACTGCCTGGATGTACAATGTCCATATAGAAGAGTAGGCTCTCTGGCTGGGGTAGTTCATGTCAACATGTTGAGAGCAGCAAACATTGCATAGTGATTATTAGTTAGAAATTGACCCAGTATGGTAGCCATGTTGGACATCCTCAGATTTCTTGGTTGTCATCTCCATTTGGGTTGATGACTGAGCTGTGGTATAGAAAAGCAGATCAAATTCTTCATTGTCAACAGTAGAGTTATGTAATTATTCTGTAGACATAATTTTTGTCTCAGTGTTCAGCAGCAGTTCTGCTTTTGCACTTTAGCCTTTCAGTTTATCAGGATTTGTTTCAAGTCATCACTGCTTTCTGCCAGTAATACGTTGTCATCTGCATATCTTAAATTATTGATGTTTCTTTCATTAGTTCTTATTTCTCCTTCATTTGAACCTAATCCACTTTCTACATGATTCATTTTGTATACAATTTGAACAGACAGGGAGATAAAATACAGCTTTTTGTTTTTTGTGTATAATAGAACCTTCGTATCTGCAGGGGATCAGTTCCACGATCTGCCATGGATGCCTGAAACTGCAATAGAGGGAACCATTGTATACAACATACAAGGAAGCAGGACAAAGGCCATAAGGGGGCACCCTTGTGTGTTGTATATAGGGCTGTGGCAAACTACGGATAAGCAAAACCACGGATATCTATCCTGCAGATATGGAGGATTGCATTACCTTTGCCTGTAGAAAAAAACACCCTGTTTCTCTATATTCTCTTGTAACAGTAGATTCTTGTCTAGCATATGGGTTACACATCAGGGGAATAAAATGTTGTGGCACACCAATTTCTTTTTATGACCCATACAGCCAAAGATTTTGCTATAATCTATAAAGCATAGACTGATATTTTTTTTCTGAATTACATTCCATTATCCAACCTGTATTTGCAATATGATCTCTAGTGCCTCTTTCTTTTCTGAATCCAGCTTGAACATTAGGCTGGATGTTCAAAGGCAGCCATAACAGAACTAGAAAAAAAGTTTGCAAGACCTGAGCAGGGCTGTTAATGACAGGACCTTTTGAACATCACTAATTCATTGTAAGTTGTAAGTGAGGTGATAGCACATAACAGACAAGGCATGTTAGCCTGTAGCCTGTTGGAACACAACTAACAAAGAATCTTGTGCAACCTTAAAAGACTCACAAGTTTTATTTGGCAGAATACTTCATAGACTGCAGTCCTCTTTCATCTGGTTGTGAAAATGTGGGCTGCACTCTGTGAAATCTTATGCCAAATATGAAGTGAATTTGCTACCTGTTGTAATAAGGGAAAACACAGGCTACGTTTGACATGTCGTGTTTTCCCTAAGCTGTAACTTTGTTCTGGAAATGTTGCATTGTGCGTTTCATTTATTCGTTATTATGTTTTTCACAGATCCTTGTGAATTTCTGTACCTTCCTTCCTGTGTCCCTCTTTATGCCTTGGTGACTGCTTCCTGTGCTCATGACGAGAGAAGTTGATGGCTCATCATCCACCCCTTGTGATCACGCCATTGAAACATTCCTGTTCTGCTGTGAGGATAACATTTTATCAGACTGGTCTTGTTGTGCCTTTTAAGTGGCAAGCTTACATCTCATTGCTACCAAACCATCTGTGGACATAGTATTGGTTGGATTGTTTTGTGGGGGAATTCTCCCATTTGTTCTCAGCATTTTAAGAGAATATTTTAAGCAGTCTGAATTCTCAGCATATAGTTTGGTATTGGGTTGACTCTTTTTTTTGTACTTCCTCTGCAAATTCCTTGTTTATGGCATTATTTTGTTTTTTTAAATCTTTATTTCCTTTCAAGTAATTAGAGCCAAGTTCCTATTAATATGTTCAACCTGTCATTGTTAATATAGATCTTTTTTTTTAAAGGTCTGGGACCTGCAAGCACAATGTTCATTTCACACAGTCAGAAGTCAGCAAAGTATATGACCGCATGCTATGTGAATTTGCTTGGTATGGTGGCCTGTTGGGTGCCAAACACTTTATTTTATTTTATTTTTAATGCTTGTTCTCGCAGATGGATGATATTATTGCTTATTAAAATGTTTTGCAGTAGCACCCAACCATGCCAATCTCTTAGGGGTCGGGGGGGAGGACTTGTAACTTTTAGCTGCTTTGGAAAATACATCACCTTAGGTTTTTGATCCAGCTGGTCTTGAAATAATAAAAAGAGTTTGCATTCATGAGGCATTTTGTTGTAAATGTTCAGTATATTTATTTTGAAAGAGCTGACCTCAAGATTGTAAGCCAGTGTAGTAACGTACAAACTAAATGTTGTGGTGGCGCTTTTGTCTGGTTAAAAAGGCATTGTTATGTTGGCTGCTTTTCTTTTCTTTTCTTTTTTTCCCAGAGCTTGGAAATGTTGGCATTAACAGTAAAATGTTAGCACTGACATTAAATCAAAAATTAATTTGTTGATGTTAACTGTTGCAGGGAAAACTCTGAAATTAATTCATCAGGTTAATTAGTAGTGTGTTAGTAACATGTTACTTTTAAGTTTTAAAAAGAAAAATACCAATCGATTCCCAAAGGAAGTTAATTAAAGTAATATGAAGTGCTAATCATTGCTCAACTCATAAAATTTGTTGTCATTTTAAGGATTAAAATAATCATTTTTTAAAATCACTGGGTTATTAATTACAAATTAGGGTTAACAGATTAATTTTTAATGAACTACTTCCAAGCTCTTTTTTTTTCCTGAAAAAAAAATGCTTAATTTTAGGCCTTTCTGGCATTTCCAGTAGCAGCATGTAGAACTGCCTGCAATATTATAGCTGGGATTTAGTTGACCTCTCTAAGTAGTTGGCCGTTTCCACATACTAAATATTTAGGGGCCATGTCAGTTGCTACGAGCAACATACTAACCTGGCAGCAACTGATGCCAGTGAAAACAACATACAGGGTGGCTTTTTGCTGTATCGGTAAAGAAGCCGTTTGCTCAGGTTCCAAAGCATGTTCCTCTTTCACAAAGTGTGAAAATTGTTTTAATATTGCACTGTTTTTGAAATATTTGTGTAAGTAGTCCTTTTTCCTTCTTTTCTTTTCCTTTTTTAATTTTTTTATTTTTCATCTTCCCCATCATGTCCCCCTGGTCACAAGAAACTGAAGTCTGTTGATGAACACTAGCAAAATATTTTATTAAACAATATTTAGGATCCTCCTCATGCAAAATTCTTAACATCTTAACTGGTAAGTGGAATAACTGAGCCTAATTGGAGAAGTTTTTAAACATACACACATACAGACACACACAAACACAGAGACATTTTGTTACAGAAGTGCCATTCATTTCAACAAGAACCATACAAGGAACCACATGAAGACTTCACTGAAACTAAAGGGGATCACACAAGAGCATTATGCCTTTTAGCATTTTCTCCAGTGCCATTTAGAATTTGTCAGTGGCAGATATCAGAATGGGGGATAAATGTATGGAAACTTTTTTTAAAAAAAAGTCCCTGGTACTACTCAAAACTCACCATTTCAAAAGGTAATGATATCCTTATCCAAGACCACTGCTGTGCCCAATTCTCTGATTGAGAAAAAGCAATTGATTGGATATATATATGCACGCTGTTGCTCCAGGTCTATGATGTGAATTCAAAAGATGTTCCTGGTATATTATGCAGACGGGTGATACAGCAGTAGTATGATTGTGCTGGGGCAACACCTGGTTCAGGTAGGCAAGTCAGTTTTCTATACTGACTGAAGCTATCTTTGGGTATTTGGGTCAAATATGTAAGCAACCTAGTGATCGTTGTGGTCAGGATTTCAAAAGTGTACGTTTTCAAAAATGCTCTTCATAATATTCTAGAATTTCTGGATAATTTTCAATATTATCCTCACTGACTGAAAATCTGTTTTAGAGAGCATTTTTTTGATCCAAAAAGTAAAAAAGAAATAATCTTCAGCTCAGTCGCCAGAAAAGAGAGACATATTTTTATAACAAACATACATTTTTTGTACATTATGTTCATTCTTAAATAATGTAAGTTCAATGTTGTCTTGTAGATATTAAAAGGAGAGTATTGACTTTTGATTCAATAAATGTTTTCTTTCAGTTACTGCTTTATCTGTTTCTTTGTCACAATCCATGCCTTTTGCTTTCAGAAAATCCATTAGCTTAGAGAAATCATCCCTTATTGCAAATATAGGGCTGTTACTACATAGTAAAGGAGAAGCTATGCTGGGGCTGATTATAGAGTCTCTCTTCACATCAGTGTTCATTTTACACATGTGCATATGCACATAGCCACATGCATGCAGTTCTGCCATGTGGTCTTTTACCAATCCGGTACTGACTTTTAGCTCAAAAAAGAAAAGAACAAAGCAGAACCCGTGAGCCTGCATGAAGTAGAGCTGACTGAATCTGAAACTTTTCTGTCTCATTTGTTAACTTTCCTATACTTACTAAAAGCAGTGGCTAGTATCCTTTTCAGCACTTAAGGGAAATCACATAATTTTTCCTCTGGTTCCCGCAGACTTCCTGTTGCATGACTGGTCAGACAACTGATTACACAGTCAGTCTTGTAACCAATGCAAGAGAGGGCACACAAGAAGGATTGTGCTTAAATATTTACACAATTGCATAGTGCAACAGGATAGTGGCCAGTGTGTTTTGATTTAATGGTGTGTGCCTCATAAGAGAAGGTATTATGGCTGTGTTTCTCTAGAAAGCCTCAACACTACTCGGAAATGTGTAGGGCCTGCACAAGATCACAGTGATCTTCACACTCATGCAACTCTCAGTATCACAAACATTTACAGTTGGGTTGTGCAACCACTGATTAAAGTATAGTTTATCAAAGAAAACAATATTTTATTATTTACAGTACTTATATTATTTTCAGGATACAGTATTACAAAATTCTGTATGACTCCTTACCACCCTCTTAAGCATGTAAATAGTTCCATGTTAAGCCAGCAAAGCCATACCTACTACAGATTTCTATACTGAATATGTTTATCTTATTAGATACCATCATTCACATTCACGCTTATCACTTATGAGTATGCTTAACTCACAACAATCTCTCTAAGCTAATTTTTCACATGTCTCCTATCCAGCCCCCATTACCTGTCTGCTATTGCACTAAAAACACACACCTTACTATGCACCTGTTTCTCAATTTATTTATTTATTTGATTTATATACCGCCCATCTGGCAGCCAAGGCCACTCTGGGCGGTTTCCAACAAATAACAAAAAACAACAGAGTAACAAAATAGCAAACGGTGACATTAATACATAGGGGTGAAAATCAAAAATCATAAAGTGAAGTGAGGATAAAATTATAATACAATAAATACAATTGAAAGCATAGAAGAAAATAAAAACATGGCGCATGGCAGTATGATATAAGTTATACTACTGGACACTATTGTATCAGAGTATAGTTTATTCAGGGAAGGCCTGTCTAAATATCCAGGTTTTTAGTAGCTTTTTGAATGTGCCCAGTGAAGGGGACAGGCGGACTTCAGGTGGAAGAGAGTTCCATAATTGTGGCGCTACCACCGAGAAGGCCTGATTTCTAGTGGTTGTTTTCCAGGCCTCTCTCGGGGTCAGAACTCTCAGCCCCCTGCCTGCAATGATCTTATAGGACGGGAAGACCTAACTGGAAGGAGGCGCTCAGCCAGATATCAAGGTCCCAAACCGTTTAAGGCCTTATAGGTTAGTACCATCACCTTGAAACTGGTACGGAAGCAAACAGGTAGCCAGTGTAATGCAGCCAGCGTGGGAGAGATATGTTGGTATTTTCTAAGCCCACTCAGAAGTCTGGCCGCCGCATTCTGGACCCATTGCAGTCTCTGTAGCAGTCCCAAGGGCAGCCCCATGTAGAGGGCATTACAGTAGTCTAATCTCGAGACTAGCGTGGCGAGGGACCCGGTGTCAAGGTAGGGACATAGCTGGGCGATCCGCTTTAGGTGGAAATAAGCAGATGTCATTGTCTGAGATGTCATTGATAGCGATGGGTCCAAAAGCATGCCCATACTACGAACCTCATCCTTCATGGAAACAGTGCCCCCCCTAAAAAAAAGACAGGGAGACACTAGGGGCCTCAAAAGAAATTAAAATAGCTATATTTATTTCCTTAGAGCAGGGGTCCCCAACCCCCGGGCCACAGACCGGTACCAGTCTGTGGCCTTGGAAGGTCTGGGCCACTGGGACAGATGAGTGGCGAGCAGGAGGTGAGCGGCGAGTGAAGCTTTGCCTCCTGTCAGCATGCTCATATTAGGTTCTAATGCCGCTGCTCATCTGACAGGAGGCAGAGCTTCGCCCCCCACTCCCCTCCTGCTGCTGCTAGATCAGCTGTGCCAGTGGCATTAGAATCCAATAGGAGCCTGCGCTTCTATTAGGTTCTCAGCAGTTGCTGATCTAACAGGAGGCGGAGCTTCAATTGCAGCTCACCTCCTGCTCCTGCTTGCCGCTCATCTGTCCCGGCACAATACATGTAATGAGCTCGATTCAAGCTATCCTCCAACAACCTACTGCATAACAAGTACCCCCCCCCCCTCCAGTCCTTGGGAGAATGGTCTTCAACGAAACTGGTCCCTGGTGTCAAAAAGGTTGGGGACCACTGATTTAGAGAACATCTGCACACTACAAGATGTTGCCATTTAATCACTCTACTCCCATCTATCTCCACACAGCAGCATGATCCAGCACTTGTACCTGCTACACCCCATAACTACAACAGTGGCTGGAATGTTGCCATTACACCACAAAAGGAAAATGAAGTCTCTCATTAAGCTGCAATACTAGCACATAGAGTGATGGACTAAGGAAACTTAGGTCTGAATCCCTGCTCACCCATGAAAACTCCTGGGGGGTGGGGGGTGGCACTGGAAAAACCACTCTTTAAATATTTCACCTACTTTGAAAGCCCTCTTACAGTTGCGATAAATTAGGTGCAGCTTGATAGCACACAAGTAACAATAGTACTGTCATGTAGTTATTTTTTCATTATTGGAAGAAGGAATTACTTACAGATTGCTAGTTATAACTAGTTAGCTTCAGGGCTTAGGTAGATAGCTTGTCCATTCATCCTGTCAGGTCTGCCCAGCAGTGGATACAGTGATCAAAAGGGACATCAGTATATAAGTATGTAATTTCAGCATGCATACTAATTTATTATATAATTTTAAAATATTGCCATAGATGCTGGTTAATATGATGGCTGTACTTGTCCTGTATTTATCAATTAATTTATAGCTGATAATCTTATTGATCTGTAAATATTTCATATATTGCTGTGCAAAGACTATGCATGCCAAAAAGCAAAAGATATTTGCATTATTGCTTTTGAAAGATCATCTTCAGGAACTGTGGTTATCTGAACAATGCATAGAGTTCTTCTTTAATGCAATATCCACAAATTCTATATGATATTTCTCAACAAAGCTCTTGGCAGAATAAAATAAAAGTTTAAAAATATATCCAAGAAATAGCCTTATGGATCAAATTCAGATCCATTAGGATAGTCAAAGAGAAGTTCCATAATCTTGTTGAAACATTTAATAAATTCTCAGCCAAGTTCTTTTTAATACAAAATGCTGTTTGTTTTGCTTTTATAAAAATTAGCGTCTACCCCCGGCCGTTAGTTTAACTTCTAACTTCACCAACAGTTTTCTCATTTCAAGTTGCTGGCATTCAAATATTTATCTTCAATTAGACTACACTGAAGTGTCTGACATGAGAGGGTCTTTTTCCTAATTCAAATAAAAATGTGTTACAGGAATTCAAACTCGTTAAACTGTGGAATGTGCTGTGCTGGGAGATAAGTGTTAAGCTTCACTGCAGTAATGCTATCCCAAATCAAACCATCATGCTATAATCGTTTTGCAGTCAGATATAAATATAGAATGGAGTGTCTTAATTCACCCAAAGACCTAGGTACATGTTTCTCTGACAGCGAGGCACAAATCCACGATATAATCTGTACACAAGCTCCTAAATCAGGGGATGACTTCAGATGGATCTCTTCTTGCGCCATTCATTCATCAATGTGCTAAGTTCATTAGTGCCAGCAGTTTTGTCCACTATGCTACTTTCAGTGACATTCACAAACCAGACACTGTATAAATAATGATTATGTCTTCTGGATTAATCAAATCAGTAAAGTTATTCTACTCTGTGCATTCATTAGTGATCAGTTAGAAAGATTATTTGGTATAAAAAATACACAACTCTGCTTTAATGTGGGCATGCCAGTACTGTGTATGTCCGGTTGTGTGGAGCTGGCTGCTCTTCAGGTACTCTGATAAAAGCCACCAAATGAAAAGCAGGAAAATGCTTGTGTCACTTCCACTCTCACTGTGTCACAGCCTGAGCATCATCCGTCCAGCTGAGTTCACAGCAAGCATCTGTGGCTCCTGCACTTTTCTGGCCCACTTTCCATGAATCCTGGCCTACTTCTGACAACCTTTATCAGGTGCCATTAGAAAGAGAGCCTAGTGTATCTGTGGTGCCTGGAGGTGCTTTGATCTGTTCTGGTACGGTACATTTAAAGCTGATACTTGAAAGAAATGAGAAATTTTAATATGATGCCTGTTTAATGGTTTTTTAATATTTATTAGTATTAGGCATCCTTCAGTCTCGAAAGACTATGGTAAGGTTTTTTAATATAATAATTTATGATTTAGCTTTTAACTTTGTCTCTTTTAATACTGTCAACCTCCTTGGATCCTTTAGGGAAAAGTGTAAGTAAGTAAGTAAATAAATAAATAAATAAATAAATAAATAAAATGAAGCAAGCTATTAAAGCCAGATGCACTGGTTTAGTACCATATTTACTTACTGGACTCCTCATATTCTCCTGTCATTTTAGACTCATCCTAAAAAGTCTGAGCCTAAATCAGCCCTAATGGACCTTCTTAAGTGTAATATTAAATCACAGTACTCAAGCAACTTGACAAAACACAGCAGTGACAGATGCTTTAGAACAGGGGTCCCCAACCCCTGGCCTGCAGCCCGCTGCCGGCCCGTGGCCTTCGCAGGACCGGGCCATGGAGACAGATCTCCCGCCCCCCCCCGAACGTACTCCGCCCACGCACACCCACCTGCACGCATGGCCCGCCCACCTGCACACACGGGTGCCACACTCACCTGCAAGTGTGCCACACCCATCCGCGGATGCACACGAGCGTGCCACGCCCATCCGCGCATGCGTGTGAGCATGCCATACCCGCGCACCACACCCATCTGCGCGTGTGTGAGCGCACCACACTCACCCCATGCATGCACACGAGCATGCCATGCCCCCCGCACACGGACCCCACCCCACCCAACCAGTCCGCAGTTCAGAAAAGGTTGGGGACCACTGCTTTAGAATATGTAATGAGTACATTGCACTATGGGGTGGTATATAAGTTGAAATAATAAATATGTGACAAAGACTTCCTAAAATTATAGAAACAATAGATTCAAGACCCCCTGCCTGCATCCCACCATGCCCTGAAGGCTATGGGACCTTCTGGAGAGATATGAGTGTGCACCAGGGAAGGAAGATAATTTTTGTTGTCAACTCATTTAATACTGGGTGTAACCCAGAGACAGTCCACATTGTAGAAGGTTCTTATCATGGCAAAGTTCTCACACCACCTCAAAAGAAAAAATAAACAATGTTAATTCTGAAGTCTTTCTTCTAAAGTGGATGCCATTTGCATGATACACAATGGCTGAAATTCTTTGCTTAGTGTAGTAAGTTCCACTGCAGTAGGCCCATTGAATCAGTGGGAATGTGGAGAGTCAGCTCCTCCATATGTTCTATTGATTCAAGTGGGTTTACTCTAACTGTAAGTTACTACATTAAGCAACAGGATTTCAGCTGGCAGCTATTAAGCCACTCCCTCTGCAAGTCCCCATCATAGTCTTTCTCTGTATTCATCTACTGAGCTTTTGTTTTGAAACAGCAGTAAGAAATAGTTACAATATTCAAAATCCAAGAAAAATAATAATATTGTAGGAAACTTTTTATTTATTTATTTATTTGCTTGCTTCTCTGTTTATTAAATTGTAGAAAACAGGAGGCTAGGCTGGTCCAACTTTGCTATCCCGCAAGCAGGCAAAGACCATTCTCTGCAGGCAAGCTTTCCTTTAGTGACTGGCTGCCTGAGTAGGGTTTTTAAATGGATTGTTGTACCTTACTGCTTTGAGTGTGTTTTGGTGTTTCTTATAGTTTTAGGATGGTATTTGTTTTATGCTTTTTATTATTTGTATACTCACCGTTGTTAGCTTTAAATGTTGTGTTTTAATGATGCAGGCCATCTTGGGTCCTTTTTTTTAAGAGAAATGTGGGGTAAAAATATTTTGAATAAATACACTTCTGGCCCTTGGCACACATCTACTAATTTGCACCCACCCCCCATTAACCATATCTGATATATCTGATCTACTTCCATTCTTGTGGTAAAAAATTTTTCAAGACAATACAGTACTTGAAAAGTTGTGACTTGTGTCATCGGGCTCTTGGAAGTCACATTAATCTCATCTAGTTTTGAAGACTTTTTAATATAAAGTAGGAAGCATTATTTCTTGAAATTATACTGTAAATGTCAATTTAGCCTTAAAGTTCTGTACAAGGTTATGTGGCTTAGAGGCTGTAACATGGAACTCAGTGGGACCCCATCTGCCCTGCTCATGTACAACACCGCCACTTGGTATCATAATGGAAATCCAGTTAGTGGCATATACAGTGAATACTACTTTGGAGGGTGTGCCAACATGCATTAAACAGTATGCTCTTACTGAAGTTTTAGTCCCAGAAAAAAGTCATTTCCTGTTGAAATATATATTGGTGAATGAAAGCTATTTGTGGCAATAAATGTTGATGAAACACATGTGAATGACATGAGTCAAAGTGATCATTGCATAATAAAAGCATGTGTTGCTGCTCAACCCAGCCCCTAACCCTCAGCAGAGCTTTGACATCATCCCTTGCAGCTTCCTCTTCTTCCCCCCCATATAAAGTGGGACTTGAAAGATGATGAAGAAATGAATAAAAGAGAGACACTTGGAATTCCTAATCAACGGGATGCAGAAACTGGTTTTTCTATTGGGATAGGTGCATTCCTAGAGGGAGAGGATAATATTGAAGAAGGAAATTCTGGAATGTTGTTTGCTTTTTTATTATTTCAAAGATTCAGTTTGTTTCCAGGTCATGAGGCAACAAGCAAAACTTGTTAGTCAACACTCATATATGGGATGAGATGTCTGGTGAAAGGCTGTCAAACAAAGGACTGAAAAATTTGAAATGAAAAAAGAATCAAGGATGCACAATATAAGAGAGAAAGGAGAAAGGAGGGACGCAACATCCCAACAGCTCAAGGAGTCCAGGACCAGCTAGCCTGCCTCCAGTTCCCGTATCTTCCAGACTCATATTGGGCTAGTCCCTCACCTGTGCAACCATCAGTGTGCTAGTGTTCAACCTTAACCACCCACTTTTTCCACTAAATGATCAGTCTGATGGAAATCATCTTAGAAAATGAAGACAAACTATAGCATAGTATAGTATATAGCATACGATTATATACAGTCAAGAAAGTATCAGAAGAGAAAGCTACAAAATTAAAAAATAGATATTTCTAAAAGGTTAGTTCATTGCAGGACATCTGCATTTCACAACTGCTGGACGGGGGGGGGGGGAGGCATTACTACAAATGGGAAATTTTGCAGACCTTTTTTCCCCTCTCCTGAGTCACAGTCATTTCTACAGACATATTATCCGTCTCCTTCTTACTTATCCTGTGTGGAAGCTTAGAGTGAAAAGCAATTGGGCAGGAGGGCTCTCTTAAAAGTTCATTGCTACTGTGTTTCCCAACTGAGGTAACTAATCCTCTCATGTTGAATGGCATCAGCATCATATTCACAAGGGATTATATGGAATAAGCAGTGGGAACTAATAAACTTTTAAATCCTAGATCTTTTTTCATGCAAATGAGCTTAGCCATAAAGAATGTGGGAGAATATCACAGTAAAACTATACATTTTCAGTTAGTGCTTTAGGTCATCCTTTGCCAATTCAGTCAAACAGGTCAAGTTCTTCACAGAGACGTCCTCTTTCACGCAACAACGGTAGAACAATCTTGCCTGAACCCTTATTCCAATATTGTTTTGCTCCATCCAACATTTTCTGCTTTATATTTCTACAGACTTTGGTTGTGTCAAGTATGTGGTGGTGCCCACAGCTTTGAGTAAGAACCAAAAAACCATTAACACCATGAGCAAGTTCAAGAGATCTTCTACAATACTGAAGATAAATGCCTCCCAATTCCCAACATTCCAATGCAATCCATGTCTTTTCAGCAGGAAAACAAATCCACAATGGAACTCTGCAAATGTATCATTAGTTCCCTTTAACTCCACTTGCTTAGGCATGCATAACCGAGCATTCACAGACTGCAGCCCTAAATCGCTTTCATGACCATGATAAACCTGTCCGAGTGGAGACATTATTAATGGCTCACTTTATAGCTGGTAGACTCAGGCTAACAACCTTCAGTGCTTTGAGTACTGATCACAATGCATTGACCAATTGTCCTTCTGAATGTCCATCATGAGATTCCTGATTCAGTTGGTGTCTCCATGTTACAAGGTTGATAATTCTAGTTATAACTATTGTAATCTTGCTGGTTATTTCCTGTGCAATAAGGTCTGAAACAACAGTTTCTTATCTAAAAGAGGTTTGAGAAAGCCTCAGATTTCCAATGGGGGGGAAAAACCCTGAAGTAGGAAACGTCTAGACCTAGGGCTGAATACACCCCTCCTGAGATCACAAATTGGCCCATATTGTGGTACTTTCTCAGAGCTTTTTTATTTTCCTTTCTTATTCAAAGAACTTAGAGGAATCGAAGGAGTTCAGGCTATTACAAGCAGGAAACACTTCTGCTGTGACTCTGTGTATATTTATATATCACAGGACTTCGTATTGGTGGTAAGAGCTTTTAAGTTAGAATACACTATTATCTTATGCCCCTTCCTTCTCCCTTCCTTCCTGTTCACCACTGGAATGTACTCTCCCTACAAGAAAGTGAATAATCTGAAATTGGATTCAGCCCTCAGGGTGAGACTCTTCACATGCACCCTAACTCTTACTCCTCAAGCCAGCAGGATATCAGAATGGAAAAAAGGTGGTAGTGGGAGGGGTGCATGTGCACATACCTGCACATTGTTCTCATCAGTCACTCAGTTCTTTGTCTCATCTACTCTGTCCCTCTGGTATGGAGCTTGTATGGACCTGCTGATACTGGAGGTAGACGGGAACACAGATGGTGTGCATACATGTCCTCAGTCGTTCCTTAGCTATGGCCTTGGTTCTTCCTCATACTTATACATTTGACTGTTAATTGTATGCCGTGAGATGCTTGCAGTAGCAACAACTACAACAGTAAGGGTCAAGCCACATGTTAAGGAAAATGATTATTTCTACTCTGAACAACAGTATTCTCCATGCACAAAATACCTTCAAAGCACACTAAAACTGGCAAATGAAGCCCATGTTTACCTCCTGATGACCAATCCCAAAACAAAAGCAGGCTGACTGAAAAGTGAGGCATGCCTGTATGAAGACAATTCAATGTTTCTCTTTGATTCAAGAGCTTCTAATTCAAGAAGCTCTATTTGTAATTATGTGGACAGACAAGTTTGGGCCTAAAACTAAAAGGGACAACAACGAGGAAGGAGTGATCAACTGCAATAAGGTAAAGGGGCATCTCTTGTGGCTATCAGAATCTACACTGACTGTATGGTCTGTGCCACGGCCACTTCAGCAACATTCTCCTTTACTGTCACAGGTCTCCCATCAATGGTTGGTTTTGCTTTCCATTGTATTAAGGGAGCAAGACAAGGATTCATGGAACATGGGAAAATGAGTACCATAATCTTTCCATAATTTCTGAGTTTTTGTGGATCAAGTCCATTTCCTCAGACATACTGTAAGAGTTAGACTATATGACTGCCATGACCCCATGACCATGTAGGGATACAGATAATGGGCTATAATGGGATAATCCCCACTTGGTCATGAACATGTACTGTATAAATATTGTGGTCACACAGTCTCACTCTTACGGCTGAGAAAGTGGACTTGATCCATGAAAACTCACTTTAAAATATAGCCGGTATTCTTTCAGATGCCACGTTTTTTTCTCTTCCTTTTGCCTGATATGCTTGCACAGATTAACATGGCTGTGTTAATCAAAATCCATAATTTGTTTTAGCTTTTAATCATTTGCAATCCCAAAATGGAAACACAAATACATTTCAGTTGTGCATGTACATTGGATAAAAATATTGGATGAAATTCTGTTGCTTGGCATAGTAAATTGCACTAGAGCAGGCCCAATGAATCAGTGGGGATTTTGTTTATCAACTCCTCTATAAATTCCATTGATTCAAATATGCTACTTTAATGGTGACATACTACACAATTAAAGTAGGCCCAATCTGAATCAATTAAATTTATGGAGGAGGTGACTTGACAAATCTCCACTGATTCAGTGGGCCTGCTCTAGTACAACTTATTATGCCAAGCAACAGAATTTTAAACAATATTTTTTTTTATTATGTAATATCTATGATAGGAGGGTTCAATTTTTCATGCAAAATTTCACATCAAAATGCATTTTACCTTAAAATATTCTCTGTCGCTTCATTTAGTGCCTGCCTTTGATTTGGTTACAGGAAGTATGGTCACCCTAAAGAATGATCAGTGCTGCCAAATGGAATATATCTGTTGTTCTGTTGTGCCTCATAATGGCTTTCAGTGCCATCAACCATCACATTTACTGCAGGTACAGAGTTTTATTGCATAGCTAAAAGCTTTTACAACATTCCATCACATTTTGTCACCTCGTTAGGGTTGGAGTATCCATGTGGGGGTTAGTGGTTCTAGTCATTTCTTGAGAGTAAATTTCAGAGGGCGATACCAGAAAATTCTTCTTCTGTGCAGAATTCAGCAGAGCTTCAGCCTGCCTCCCCATACTGGGAGTGACCAATGAGTCACTATTGTTTGTCACCCAATATAATGTGGACATATGATGACACACATGGTCTCCTTTTTCTCTAGGGATTCCCTGGAAGTTCTAAAGTGATGTCTGGAATCAGTACAGTGGACCCTCGACTTACGGAATTAATCCGTATTGGAACGGTGGCTGCAGGTCGAAAAGTCTGTAGGTCAAGGCTCCATTGACCTACAATGCATTGAAAACCGATTAATCCGTAACCGGCCGTTTTTGGTCCATTTTGTTTGATTTTCCGGTCTGTAGGTCGATTCTCCGGCCGCAAGTCGAACCTAAATTTTGCGTCCAGAGAAGTCTGTAACTCGAAAGGTCTGCAGGTCGAGCCGTCTGTAAGTCGAGGGTCCACTGTATTAGGTTGCATTAAGGGAACACCCAGACAAAATTGGAGTACTGTTGGTTGGAGACTATGATCAGTCTAAGGATAATTGGATACTGTGGTGTTGAATGGGATGGCATTTCTTTTGAGCACCCAGTTTCCCTTTTTGGAAGTGACCAAAGCACACAGTATTTAAATTTTAAATACTAATACTTTTGTTAGGCAGAATTATGGTTATCCAGGTCAATCCACTGGTTACTATGGCATAATTCATACATTCCTCATATCTAATGGGCCAGAATATCAAGCCAGAGCTTGGGAAGTTTAGAAGGAACAAAAGGAGAACTGAACCAAGCCACAATGAATTGTGAAAGAGATTCCCCCACCCTGCACCTAAATTTATGAGGGAGAGAAAGTAAGCTATCAGATCAAGCTCTTTGCCTTAGAAAAGAAATTAACATTAAAATTCATTAAAGGGAAATTATAAAGGATACGATTTCAAGTGAAAAGCTGAGGAAGGAGGTATCCTTCTTGAGGTTAATGGAAATATATAATATTGACATAAACAAGGAACATAAAAATGGAACCAAACAAACAAGGATTTGAAATTTATTTTTTAAAAAACCCCTTTTTAAAAAAATTAATGAGATAAAAGCACGTGTTAGAATGCCTGCCTCACATTGAGTGTTCTGTGCAAGAGAAAGCAAAGCAAGACTGAAATGTAAGAAATTAATGATGGTATGAAGATAAATGAATACACATCATAGACTGAACACACATCTCTCAGAAAGAACCATATTAAAAAATAATGTATTTTCCCCTAACTGATAAGGAAATAAACGATAGATTCACTGCCTAAACTCTACAGGATATGACAAACATTTACACATCCGAGAAAAACTGAATGCAAATAAATATGTTGTTCCAAATTAGGCCAAGTGCTTCATTGCCTACATAATGGGCTGGCAAAATATGGTCTGTGACTCCAGGGACATTTTTGTGATCCTGGGCCTCCCTCATAGGTTATACACAGAAGTTCTACACAGAAAGTCCTATTTTGTATTCAAAAAAGCCTCTAGGAGAAGAGTTTGTTTTGCATACAGGCCTGCCCTCCCTAGGACTCCTGTACTCATCCACACCCCTTTTTAATAGCAATTTTCAGCCATTTCTGGGCTTGGTGCAGTCCTTGCTACCCCAGTCTAAAGTCTACACAATGCTGACCCCCACACTTGTATATTTCACAGAGACAGATTAAAATAGAAACGAAGACAACAGTGAAAGGAATCATATCATCATGAATTTAAAAAGCTTTTTTACTGTAATAAAAGTTTCAAACCAGCCAATATTTTTGAGAATTGAACGAAATGAACGAAGAAAGGATCTCAGATGAGACTTCAACCTGATGCCTCAACCCCAGACCATAATCCAACTTTTGCCTGCTGCAGAACCACCTTCCACCTGGATGGAAGAAGAAACTTATTGTATCAAAGTCACAAGTCTTATTAGGTTGAGTGGCAAGTAAAAAATCCAGATGTCAAATATTTCTGATAATTAATTATAAATTACACAAATACAGGAGCATGCAATCCCTTTATTAGATGAGTAAAAAACTGAACAAACAGCAAGCTTTCATGGGTCAAGTCTACTTCCTCAGGCTACGCACTGGTATTTTGTGGATACTGCAGAAAAATTAAAAATGAGAGTCCTGAAATTTGTAATTATAAATGTTGGCTAAAATGCAAACTAGTATATGAGCAAGGTTTGGATATGTTTTTTTCTTCTCATCTCATATATTGGTTTCACTCAATGGTAACCTCTAAAATTAGTTTCCCCTCTAAGCAATCTGATAAGATCTTATCTTCCTCAGCTATCCAAGTACCTACATGAGCTAAAGTAGTTGTAATAAAAGAAAATTATTTCCAGTCAACAAATATGAAGTCTAAATAATTTTATGGCACCGGGTTTTTTTCTTTCTTTCTTGCCAGTAATTGGTATTCAGGTTCTTTCTTTGTTATCCCCATGCATATAGATTGATGTAATTCTGGAAGGGTTACATCACACATGATTTTCCCCAAGACTATTTGCCAAGCTTTCCTGGCACCATTCCATGGCTTCAGGGGTATCTTCCGTTTTGTTCAGAAATGCAGCCTGTCTGCAAATGCAATTGAGACTGTAGCCAGTTGGGCACACATCCCATTCTTTTATCCCCATTATGGTTAGGCCCATTTAAATGCTCTCTGCCTCCTCAGATAATGATCCCTGCTTTCTCAAAGCATTACAGTATTCTTTGGGTGAAATGGGTGAGATTACTTGTAATTCTGACTATATAGTATATTGTAAGATTATCTATCTGTCCGTCTGTGCATTTTGAACATATGAACACTGAAGAGTAAAGAGTATGTACAACCACTGAACATGTATTACTAGCTCTTCTTCGCTTTCACTTAACAGATTACTCTCTATTGTTTGAATCTGCTCCATCTGAAACTAAACACTCTTAGAGGTGCCAATTAAGAAGACAACATCCAACTCTGCTCGCACTTACTTTTTTTAGTTCCTGTGACTCCTTAGGGTGACCAAGGCTTCAAACCCAAAGACTGAGGTTATTTTACTTGACATTTTTCACTTGATATCATCCTTTTGCATGAACATTTTGGTTACAGAGCGTAATTGCTAGATTTGTTGCCTTGAATGAAAGAACTAAAATAAGTGATACTTCGATTTGGGTGAATTTTATTAGCATAAGAAAACATACACAAGCTACAGAACAGTTTACTGGCTGTGGTTAATTTTCACTCACATCAAGAAAAAGGGGACAACTGCAACATGCTAATTGCTCCACTGTGATGAGTAGTCACAGATTAAGAGCTACATCTGTAAAAAAAAATCAGATGCTTCCAGATGAGGCTTCTATTGTGCAATCACCAAATTTTACAGCAAGAAAAGCAGGCATCTAGACATCCATGTGTTCCATGTGCAACTAACCCCTCTCTTTCTACCACTTCTTCCGTATCTTTTCTTACATGCCCCCCCACAGAATAATAATAATAAATATATGTTAACAATGGAAAGATGAATATGTGCAGCTTTGACAAGTGATTCTAAGCCATCATATCACCCAGTGTCACCAGGCACAAAAAGGCACTTCACACATTCAACTAAGGATCCAAGTAGATGATAAGATGAATACATTTTCCCTGGAATTGTTTTCCCTCTGAACATGTTTTCCCTCCGAAGCTGGGATTTCCTCAGAGATGTGTTCTTCAGGAATGAGATTTGCAAATTGAGCCTGTGTTTACCTTCCAGTGGCCAATCATAAAATAAAGCATGCTGGAATGCAAGACAGTAGGATGAGGAAAACCATGTGTTAGGACAGATATCTTTCACCACTTGAGGGAATATGGCTTCTAAATATGTGCTAAGTATATCATTCCATCTGAGGTACTGTGTGATGAGATACTAAGAGGTGAATGAAAATGTGGGCGCTAACCCAATGATATTTGTGAAAGCTCATACATTAAGTCAATGTTGATTAAGTCTATGTTGATAAGTTATAACAGAGCCCCACACAAAGGCTGAGTTGCTAAAGAGCATATCAAGGAGGGAAAAAAGAGAGAGAGAATAGAGAAGGAAAATCAAAACCACCAAAGTTCTCACTTCTGTTTTTTTTCTGGGGAATGAGTCAATATTCTAATTTTATTTATTTATTTTTTTAAGTCCTAAATGGCTTTGGCTTATTAAATTTTAGAATCTGGCTTTTCCTTTTTGTTCTATCATGAGTTGAGAAGGTCAAAAACTGAGAACCCTCCTGCTCTGCTAACTGGTCACCAAGATCCCATCGCAAACAGAATCTAAAAAGGCATTTCCAGTTGTGGTTTAAATCTATGCATGGTGCAGTTCTGTTGTTCGGGCAGATAAGGCAAGCTCCCACCACCTCTCCCAATTGGGGAGGAGTGTACAAGGTGCATTTAAACTGGGCAAAGGCAGCAGTGGGGTGGCACACGAAATGTCGTTTCTGGTTTGTGTGTGTGTACATTTGAAATTACCTTTTGCATCCTGGGATAGAAATAGAACTAAATGCAAAAGCTGCATTCTAGAGCATGTGCTTGGGGCCTAGCAATGTTCAAATGTAAGTATGCACAGGGTTTTAGCCAAAATATTTAACTCTGAAACAATAACAGCCTGCTTCATACATTACAGGAGAGAGGGACAGAGAGAGAGAGAGAGAGAGAGAGAAATAAGGTATAGGTGCGCATGCATGTGCTAGCATGAACTCCCATAATAAAGCAAAGTGAAACATTTGCATAATGTTCTATGAGACATCCTGTTTGGGGGGTTTAGAAGCTAATGGAGTTGGATACAGCTAGTATAATATGCTGCATTTCACCAGTCTCAGGCGACAATATTCAGAACCAATTGAAGCTAGGCTGTCTCAGAGGCTAGCATTACCCTAATTCAACCTGGTAGTGACCACCACATGAATGCCTAAAGGCTAAACCATACCTGTCATTAGAGCTCAAATTACAGGAGTTTCAGAGGAATGATCTGGGCAGACCTTCATGTCTGGCAAACAAGACTTGCAAACAAAGGCTGTGTTTAGTTCCTGAAGACCAAACACAAAACAAAGCAAGCTAATTTTCAAACTATGTGAGGTGAGAACAGCTTTTGTGTACCAGTCATATTCTTTCAGCAATTAAAGACTTCTCTCTTCTAATTATGGGAAATCTATAACACACAGTTAAATCCCAAGTTTTTATTCATCCAGGAAAGGGCACAGCTAACCAACTAAACAGAATATGTGCATGTTTCCACCTTCCATTCCAATGACCCTGCTATGGTGGTCTTTGATTCCTCAGAGGAAAGCTGGAAAGCTGTCTCTTTCCTCAAACAAAATGTTGTTCCAAAACTGCTGTCTATTTTTCATTATCTGTTTACATTTCTAGATTCATGTGTATGTGATTTATGCACCACCACATGTACTGAAGAAAACCTAGTAAGTGACCAAGCTAATGCAATTGAAGTAGCCCACTTCAGGTCAGAAAGAGTCATTTTAACATTTTAAATTTGTTTGAACTTTATATTTAATATATGTCCATAATTTTTAAATTGTACAATGTGTTGATATGAATAAAGAAATATCATCTGTTTACAATTCAAATACAATTAATTATTTGCAAGTTTCATAACTTCAACTGGCTCTTTCATGCCAGATTCTCTGAAGTCAAACACCTGTTAGCTGGCAACACGGGGGGGGGGGGGGGGGGGAGAGGGAGAGAGAGAGACCAAAAATGCTGGCTGCCCATCTACCTATTTTTACTTAAAAAATAAATAAATCTTGTTGTGCTTCTATAATTGGTAAGATATACTGTAATATTATGAGTGTTTCTAGTTATAATTGTTATCTTAGTGCATCTTTCAGCTTCTATTGCTTATATGGAATTTAAAAAGCAGTACAAAGGTCTCATTGTAAAAATTCTGTGAGACTGTCCATAATAAAATATATCATTTTCTCTGAGACATCATATTGATATCTTAAAGAATGTGAGGTACAAGAAGTTGAAGCACATACAGTACAAGACTTTTTTAGTCAGTTCTGGTAAACTTGATTTTAACATACACTATGGAATATTAAGTAGCCCCAGTGGATCTCAGTTATGCTTGTGGCAGAATCTGCAAGACGCTTAAAATAAACGTCACAGTCCTAAACTAATAATAAGTAGATCATTAATGTCAAGCTATCAAGTTATGTAACAAACCAGACTACCTATGCTTCTATCAGAGGGAGCAGAGAGAAAGGGTTAAGTTTACTTATTTCTAATAGCTGGGGAAAAAATCTATAGAGTTTTATTATTGGTAGTACTGAAGAATAATAATTGAATGAATGTTGGACAAATTTGTGCAGAAAGGCCAGGAACCTGGCTTGTCCATAAGGATGGCCTCTCTAGATAGTTTGGTTTGATTGATCAGCAAAATAGACGTTTACAATTGCTTCCTGCTTCCCCTTTTCATTCAGGGCTAAATGCTAACCTGCAGGGTACACAGCTATTTCTCCTTTGCCTGAATACTTAGGAGGCACTGTAACAAGGTGTGACCTCTTCACACTTACTTTTAGGAAACTATTCAGTGTGTTTGCTTGTTTGCTTGCTTGCTTGCTTTTAATCCAAAGCAGTGATGGTTGCCTTGAACTCAGGTGACCATCTTTCCAGTTCTTTTTTTCTTCTGGGAAGCGCTGGGGCTGGAAAAATGGCTGAATCCCTGGTGTTGACATAGTGGAAGGACTCAAGCTAAGTGGAACGGATTGCTCTGCCTCTTTCCTTTCCTTATAGAATGAGGCAGCTGCCTAAGATGGTAGATGCAGAACAGCAGGGGGCATTTGGTGAAGCCTTGAATGGCAGAGTTCTGTGTCCCTTAAGAAAGCCTGGTGCCCTCTAGTGCAGTGGAGGACACAGTACTATTATCAGTATTAGAACTACAGTAGATTCAATTACCAATGTGGGTTGCTTTCGTTTATTTGTTTCATTTTGACCTTGTATTTTCACTAAAAAAAGCTGACTAACAAATGCCTTTAAGAATGCATGACACAATAAAACCATTAAAAGTGCCAGAAGAGCCAGAGCCTCCTGACAGTGTGGGCTTTGACAGGTACTCAATAATGATACTCCAGATGCTAGTCTTGAGGATAAGAAATAGCAGTAAAAAATAAGGGGAGCTGCTCACTTCACAGATTTGCTGCAAAGTTGTTGTCTCTAGCACCTATGTGACCCCTGTAAGTGTCGGGTGGTTTTCAAACTTCATTTACACATCTAGACACACCATAAACGTTATATGGAGTGATGTTCCTTTTAAGCTTTTTTATGGATGCCACATTTTATTTCTTTAATTTGTATCTCAGTTACTTGTGCTCAGTGATAACTGGCAGTCATAAGCTTCCCACTGTTCCTGCTCCACAAAATAGAGGAATTGCATTTTTTATTTCTGGTTTATTTGTTTAGATCAGAATTGTACAGAACTGTACAGAATTGATACAGAATTGATTCCCCACCCCACCCCCTGAACTACAGTGCAGAACTGAAACAGTCCCTGGAAAGTCCAGCTGGCTAAAATCCCAAAAATTTATTCAGACACACTTTATGCCCCTAGCTGATTGCTCTTTCAGATGTACTTCAGAACAGTAACATTTGGGACCATTCCCTGGATGGGAAACAGAACTGGAAAAGCAGGACAAGGTGAATTTTGCCTCTACCAAAACAGTAGGGTGGTCAGGTGGCTTACCTAAGAGAGGCCAGTCTACCTTGCTTGAAGAGGCTTCAGAGGGGAGATAAAATACCAGTTTCACAAAGCAGCTTTCTGCTTGCACAATGAACTAAACCCATTGTCTTCTTACCTACAGAAAAAGACAGTGGGTTACAGTCTACTGAAATTAGTAGGAGCTAAAAGTGGCTAAGATAATTGGCTGGGAAATTTCTGGTTCCCATTTCCACCCTGGAACTATTTGGCCTTAAGCTAGCTCCCATTCTCTCAGCCTCAGCCTCACTCACCCACACATTACACCTGCAACGTGGGGAGGCAACTGTATTCTAGCAGAACTCTTCCTATAGAGATAATGCATGTGAAAAAGCTTTGATTACTTTTTGTGTGCTGTAAAAAAACACTCAGGCCCATTCAGGATTAGTACAGCTGGATTAAGAACAGAGGTATTTTCATTTTTAAATGCTTCCAGAATATGATAGAGGGAGGTACTCCCAAGATTTTCAGTTAATACTGGATGCACAGCAATTGCAAATCCACATGTTTACCGTTCTTACAGAGATTATTTTTGCACATAGTACCATTAGAAGCAGAAAAATTCACACCAACTGCGGTCTGCCGTAATTTGTGTTAATTTCATTTTGACGCAGCCTGTGGCATAAAAGAAATAGCACACTATCCTTTTTCCCTAAAATATGACTGACTGACTGTCTAATCCTTTTTTAACCATTACTTTGCTGATGAGTCCCAATATTTGCAATAACCCTTCACCATGATATCTCTGCAATGACTTATTTATTTATTTATTTCCATTTCTATACCACCTTATTAGTGTTACCACTCCTTGGATGGTTTACAATGTACAATAAAATCATACACTTAAAATATCATATATAGTAAATACAAAAAAATACAATAAACTCTGTTGCTAGCTAAAACTATCTTTTTAAAAAATACACAAATTAAAATCCATTTGAACATCTTGGGACAATATTTACACTAATATAAGGCAGCTTTATATAATTTTGTTTTAGGTAGTTTCCTAAAAACTGAGGGATGGTGTCTGGCAAACCTCTGTAGCAAGCTTATTCCAGAGGAAAGGGGCTAGGAAGCAGAATCAAAACTTACAAATATTACTTTTTTTAACTATAATTCCTAGGCTCTCCCCAGCCATGATGGCCACCGGTTATGGTGGCTGAAGATTTGGGGAGTTGCAGTCATCATGATGCCTCTCAAGCTTTTATTTCCCTGATATTAATTTGGCTCCAATCAGCCACTTTGTCCCTCAGTGGTTCTTTTCCCTGTAACCTAAGGAAGTCATCCTTCTTGTTCATATTCCAATGTGAAGGCATTATAATGGAAAATCCACTCATCATCTCACAGTAGCAAAATGCAGGGACAGGATTGAAAGCATGCTGGCAAAAATCAACAACAATGCTGGCACGATGGAATTCCTCCAGTGAATTCCTCTGACATATCAAAGCAGCAAATTTCTGACCATTTTTGGCTTTGCTCCTTTAATTAGATGGGGCCATACCAGTCCAAATCTCAAAAATGGACACACCATTTTGTCTAGTTCCCAATTACCTTTTTAAACATATCTGTTTTGCATTGATTTCTGCCTAATCCAGGAGTAGGAAACCTATGACTCTCCAGCTATTGTTGAACTTCTCCTCCCATCCTCTCTTATCTTTGGTGAGACTGGGAGGACTGGTGGAAGCCACTGTTCAGAAAGCCAGAAGTTCCCCAGCCAGGGCCTAGTCTAACACATAAGCCTTCCAAATTGATATATATTTTTAAGATGATTCATTTCTGTTTCAGTACTACATCTCTTCTATACTCATGAGAAGCAATGAGGAAATCTTTGCTGAAATGCTGAAACGAGATCACAAATCATGTCAGCATAAGAAGTAAGTCTACTGAAATCCATGGGCTCCTGTCCTGATAGGAATGTGAACATCTTTCAAACGCAATTATGTTGCATTTCTCCAAACCTCACCCGCCTTCTTGACCCATCTTTAGTATTTATCACATCACAAGACTCTATTTCTCACAAGGGAGTTCACGAGTTCGATCATACGCACACCCCTCCACGAAACCGTGTTTATATTTTCCAACAGTACATATTTTTAGCCTTTTGCGTTTTTAAAATATACGTTAGGTTTTTTTTCTGTTCTTGTGAAGTTTGTTCCCTGCTATGAAATAATATTCCTTGTTTATATGAGAGGGGACATTTATTTATTTATTTATTTACCACTTCTTTCTCCTTAAAAAGGGACCAAAGTGGCTAACCTCATTAAAAGACCATATTTAAAGCCGAAAACAGTTAAGTATACAAATACTAGAAAGCCTCAAATACCACACTATAAAATGGTAAACAAAAACAACAAAGCATGCCTGAAGAGAAAGGTCTTCACTTGCTTGCCGAAGGATAGCAAAGATGGGGCCAGCCTGGCCTCTTGTGGGAGGGAGTTTCAAAGTCTGGGAGCAGCAACAGAAAAGGCCCTCTCGCATGCTCCCTTTGACCAGTGTTATCCATCTCTTTACTATGAATTCTAACTGTTGGTAGGGAGAGATATGGATGATGAAATCTATAATTTCCCCCAGACCAACTATAACAAAGACGGGACCCAGACTTGCCTGTGGTCCCGTGTTGAGGACGGTGCAGTGGCTTGGGTCCCTTTTGTGGCAGAAATGATGTCCACCATGCAGTGCCTTGCAAAGAGAACCATGGAAAGGGCCCAGGAGTGAGGGTCAGCCCCGGATTGACTGGTGTGGCACGTGGAGGTGGGGTCTCCTGCTGGTGGACCTGAGGGGAGTAATTCCCACTCTGGTCCGCCAGCACAACATAAGAAGAGACAAGCTGAGGCCAAGAGCCTTAGTCTTGCTGACGCACTGTGTCCCAACCTGCCGGTGTTGCACTAGTTTCTGGGAGTACACAGGGTGCTCTGGGGCACAGTTTTATTTGATGGTTGATGTTGGCACTTGTGCTTGTTTCTTTTCACCTGTCACAACTTAGTAGCATTTTCGAGCATTGCAACGGATTCAACTGGTTGTTGGGGCAGCAGGCAGAGACTTTGCATGCCCGGGTAGGGGGAGAAATCCCCAAAAGGGAACTAGGAGTGGGTCCTTGGTCTGCCCCAGCTTGGGAGGGGAGAATTGCCCCTGCCCCTGGATGGCAGTGGAGTCATGGAGTGGCGTACATCCGTGTTGTCTCCAGAGGGAACTGTGACTCCCAAGTGGTCTCTCAGGGAGATGTTGGTCTGCATTGGGGGACACATGGGTCTCCCAATTAGCTGGATTCAACCCAATGCTCGGCCAGAATAACTACCACTGTCATCAATAAAGTTGTGGCCTCTTTATCCCAATTATGGTGCGTGTGTCTGTTATTCATAGACCCCCAGCTTAGCAGTAGCCCATCAAATCACAACTACTTTTATTATTTTTCTAGAAAAATTAGCTAATTCAGAAATAGCAAACAGTAAGGGGGGTGGATCCTCCCTGTGTAATTTGAGCACTATCTATCTTGTTTTATTTTGTTTTAATTAATTGGTTTCACTCAGATTAATCCCACCATAGAACTCTTGATGGAAACAGAAAGAGCTTCCCCTGAATTTAAGCAACCCTAAGTCTTTAGGGAGCTGGCTGGATTGCTCAATGGTTTGAGTATCTGGCTGTGGATCTGGTTGGGATTTTGATTCCTCACAGTGCTTTCTGTGAGTAGAGCTAGCCTGTGTGATTGTGGGCAAGCTGCACAGTCTCAGGGAGCCCCCAGAAGAAGGGAATGGTAAATCACTTCTGAGTATTCTCTACCTTGACTTGACTTGACAGCACATCATTATTATATTATGGAGTCTTTAGGAACAGACAAGCATGGCCCTGAGATGCTTTTTCTTTTTCTCTAGAGTTTAGAAAACTACTTTTTGGATTACTCAGCTAGCGCCGTGATTCAGGAGCTATAGTCTCAAAAAGTAAAATTTCTGGGTTCCATCAACAACAGGGCCCCCAACTTCACATCCATCCCAGCTTCACGCCTGCCTTTGTGCTCATAAATCCCCTTTAGCCCTTTAATGTTTAGATACTGCTATCTTTTTGAAAAAGGAGGGAAGGAAGGAAGAAGTACAGACAACAAATCTTAATAATACCAGAAAGAGGAGTTCAGGTCAAGAAAAGAAGAGGAGAGTCACAAAACATTAGCATGCAACATGTTTAAAACTGGATTGTTTCCACCCCTTGGCATCCTAGCTTTTTAACAGTCTCTGAGTGATAATAAATCTCAAATTGTTAAACACTTCCAGGGCTCTGTTGACAGAAGAATTGAAACAATTCAGTGATGTTTCTACAAGTCCCTTTGACATTCTGACCTCTGCACATTTCTGGCTTTCAAATGCAAACCTGAGACAACAATACTATATGATCCAGCCTGTCACAGATTGAACAGCACTTGCTGACTCAATGTACAGTACAGATCAGATAACCAACGCTTTGCCTCAAATGGCTTGATGGTTATCTTGTGAAACTGCTTGTAGGTAATGGTGTAGCTCACCTTCCATTCAGTACAGAGATAAACTGAAAGCCATGGCTTCTGTTCCCATGCTTAAAATAACTTTAGGTTAGTTTCAGATGTATATCTTAAAATAAAAGGCATTACAGCAAATTTACAACTGTTGGGGTAATCAGAAAATGTAGCCAAACACTGGATATTGGGGGGGAAATTATCTGGCAAATTCTTTACTGAAATTTGTTTCCAAAAGTTTAAATATATTTTCTAATGCCATACACAACCTGTCCTACAAGCACAGACTTCATTCATACAGTATTGTTCAATTTGGAGCATGATGGCTATCATAAGGATCGCAAGCACCATTAGAAGGATGAAAATAAGGATATCATATTCAGCTCACCTCAAATGGGGGAGGGGGTGCCATTAGAAGGCCTTCCACTAAATATTGTAATGTATGTGTGCGTACATACATATATGCATCACAAAACACTAACTGTATGATACAGTCTGTATCTCACATGCTGGTCCTGTGCCACCTATTCCTCATCCTGGTCTGCCAGCTACTGGCCTGTTCCATCTTAACCTGTAGCTACTGCAGTATGGCTCCTTCTTTTATCAATAGCCTTGAGCCTTGTGAGGTAGCCCATGCTGTAGATCCTTCCCATGCCAATGTTGCCCTAGTTTCTAGAAAAGACCCACACTGCGGTATTCCCCATATTCAGAAGATGTCATGAGCAGTGGCCCCCCAGGAGGAATGCCAGGATCTGGGTGGACCAATACACACATTACATTAAGAGTTGGAAATACTGAAAGAGTGTTTCTAAATCCAGTTAGGACCAGCTTATGCTTGTAGACATCCATCTGGATAATTCTCCATGTGAATCAGAACCTCTTCCAGACTGTAATATTGTGACTAATTTAAATACAATACAGAGAATCTGTCTTTAGTCCTCTGCATAAACTGTCCTAGAAGACAGTTGATCTTACTCATCTAATACAATCTGATTTAACCATTTAATGACATGCGGGCTATCACTTACTCTTTATCTTTTTCCTGATCCATAGGCCTTGCTTTAATATTATCCAGTAATTTCACTGTATTTATTTTCTGCTAAGTAACAAAGGACTGGAGGCTACATTAGCCAGGAAGATGGCTACATGGTTAAATAAACAGTGATCTAGAAGACATACTCTGATATTTTCTCCACATGAACAATGCAGCCTTTTTTTGAAGCTCCAGGCTTATCTCCCTTCAAACTAAACTGAGTGCCCTCATGCTGGGTGGCTGCCAACCCTTCCAGATGTGCGCATTTCAATAGTCAGCTGATGCACAGAAGAGGGCTCTGGAAAACATCGGATTAACTGCAGTCAAGCCTTGGTATTGCTGTATGGAACTAATTTGAAAATTCTACTGTTGTAAACTACAGTTCCCAGATGTCCCCCTCCTAGCTTTTTATTTGATGAACTCCAAAAAGCTTTAATGTAACCAATTTATTTAATTAATTTTATTTATTTACAATATTTTTATCCTGCCTTTCTCATTAAAAAGAACCAACCAAAGTAAGAATGCGTTTGACCGGATTAAGAATACAGTTTAGCAAACTTAACATATTATCCTTTACCAAGCAATCACAACCTTTTTTATATAACTACGTGAAATATCTCTTTGCTGACTTGAAGTTCTACTCATTTAAAACTTGCCTTGCAAACTCTGATGTTGAGAACAGAAAACAAGCAAGCTGAGTCAGAACCCTAATGTCTTTAGATCCCCCTCTACTGGTGCAGTTGGAGCACTACACCTATGCTGGAAAGCCCTCCTGTCCCCCCCCCCCCCCATACATCTTCTTGACTTCATCTAGCAACGCTGACTTTCTTGTGGAAGCATCCTTTACATTAAGACTTATTTCTGAACGGTGTTCCATGAAAGCTGCTCCCATGCATGGACCTCTACATTTAGGCTGCAGGGAGATTAAGTTCCCCAAAGCATACAGCAACCTGCTCTTGGAAATTGGATGTTGGGTTGTAAAAGGAGTGGGGAACATGTGCCCCTTCCATGTTATTGGATTGTAACTGCCATTAGTTCTACCATGCTTAGCTAATGGTAAAACATGTTACTGGACTGCATAGCTGTCAACTCAGCAATTGGTATAGCCAATGGTGAAAGCTGACAGGAAATGTAGTGAGTAAAACCTAGAATGCTGCATGTTTCCCATCCCTAGACTACAGAGACCATTTGTCCCATTAGCAGCTGCCTTGTTAGGCAAACTGCCACTCCCAGAAGCACTGTATTCTAACCTGTTTGATTTCATTAGTTCTTTTCACCTTTCTGGGCAAATTTTCATTGTTATTATGAGGGGATTCGTAATCTGTAGCTTCCAGTATATGACCTTGTTGAGATACAGCATTAAACTGATCTAGATATATATTTATGTGCCCACGTGTCTCTAATCCTCAGAATGATGCAAGAAGGAGAATGGAAGCATTCATTTGAAATTAAATGCATTTTCTTGTTTTGTCCAAACAAGAGACTATAGCTAGTTTTAACTGTCGTTTACCTCAAACAATCCAGAAACATAGGCTGGGCTTGTTGTAAAGCTAGTAGTTTAAGCCAGTAACCACAGTTTGTACCAGTCTGGACAAAATAGCAAACTGGAGTTAGTAGAAAACAGAAATGGAAAGGTTCAAAAAAGTGTGAAAGCTTTTGAGATTAATTATCTTCAGCAGGTGATACGTAAAAAAAAAATAAGTATGGTGGAAGGAAGAAAGACACAAATGTAAGTCCTTTAGTTTGCATGTTGTCCCAATATGTAAAAGAGGAGGCAGGATGTAAACAATAGGAAGGTCACATGGTTAGGTCTTGCATTATCTCAAGATGGAGGGCTGAACATTTCTGAATGTCCAGCTCCCAATAGGTTTATGAGCTACTTTGATGAAATACAACACATTGTGACACCTGATGAGCCCAATTCTATTGACCACACTTCCTAACAATTTGTTTTATGATAACAAGGCTGCCAAGCTTTTGAGAATTCTTTTCATTATCATTTTCTTTCCTATCTGCCAACTGCCAAAAGTTGTTTGACGTAACTCCTTTCTCCCTTTCAATCTCTTTTCCCCTGGGTGACCAGTTAGGGTCACTCCTCCTCATTTTCTTCCCTCCTAGACATTGCAGAGGAAGGTAGCCACTATAAATATCCACAGTGAACATTTTTGTAATTGTTTCAATTTTGGGGATGGTACCTCCTCCATTTTCATGTTTTTTGTGCACCAGTCCTTTGGTTTTACATGAGGGGAACCACCTCTTTCAGGTCATTTTGTTTCATTTTCTTCATTAGTGTTTTCTGGCACTAGTAGTCCAAAAGCCCAAGTGTCATTTATGCTATCTCCAAGCCCCCTTCCAACACTGGAACCACAAAAAGCCACCAATAATATATAACCAATATAAAAAATATGTTAGAAGTGATATAAATAAAACCAGCCATGAACAGTTCTCCATTTCCCCATCCCGCCTGACTTCAAAATAGCTACACTTTTTACTTCCCTCTCAGGCATCACTCCCTCCATTCTAACCCCAGAGCAGCCTGAGTCATTTCCCCTCCCCTTTGTCCTCCTTTTGTGTTGTCCACCTCCTCACTATTCCATTGGACATCTGTTCTCCTTGGGTGACTCCTGCTGCTGCCACCACCACAGTTGCCATCTTTCTCCCATTTCCATATCTGTAGCTATACCATTCCCATCTCTGCATCACTTTCCTGGCCCTTTGTTTCCTTTTGTGAGCTGGATAGGAGAACTGACTCCTGCCCTCAACTTCGTCTTCACCTCTTCCCCACACACATTGAAAGAAACAAGGTAATGATGGCAGAGACATCAAGGAAGCCTGGTCCATATTGTTTAGATTAATCATGATGAGACCACCCACTCCCCATCACTCCGTTGCTAACAGTGATTGAAACAGAGAAGCAAGACCAGAGTCCCACAAGAATGGCAGAAGCGAAAATAACTCCTTTAATCAATCCAAGGCCTTCTACAGATGTTCTGATTGGCTGCTGACAGCAGCCCTAATGATACTATTGGATGAGAAATTTCCTAGGTAATTTGACCCCAAAGACTAAAAGAAAGGTGATGTGAAAGAAGTAAACATAAAAGAACATAACAGTTTTATGTACCCCTCTTTAGTTTAAACAAATAATTTGTGTTTAACAAATCAATAAAAGAACACAAAAACAAAAAAAGAGCCTCTTGCATGTATTTTTTCCCCTTTCATGTTTACATGAAAAGACCATTCCTAATATCCACATGCTGTCTTATACATAAAACAGTCCTATGATTAAAGAGCTGTCAGAGGACAGCTCCCCCCACTTCCCGCTTGATGCCCTCTATTTGAATGGCTGTTCAGTCCAAATTTGATCTTAAAATGAAGAATCCTGAACAGAGAGATCAAGAATTTTGAATTTGCCCACCCATAGTCAGCAGTTGGACAGCTAATTCAACAGCCGAAAGTTCTATAATCATCAAACATTTGTATCTTAAGGCACAAATTAGATATGGAGCAGGCACATATTACATACGGAATTTTATGCAGATCTATCCATCCTTTTATTCTTTTTTCCTTCCCCCCCCTCCTTTTTTGGTGATGTATTAAGTGGCCACCCTGTATCAAATATAATCCTAGAGAGGCCTTATGGCCTTCATTGGATAAATCAGGCTTTAAACATGGCATTTTTAATAAAAGCCACACATTTCTTACACTACATCTATAGCAAAGTTGCAGCTACGCTCTCCTCCTGAGCTGACACAGCAAGCCTCTTTCTTAAAAGACATTGTAAGAATGGAGAGATTGGTCAACAGAGGCAATGAAGAAAATAATACACAAAAACAGTCACATGGATGAAGATCACTCAAATTTTCAGTGCCAATAGGATAGCTCAGTGAAATGAAGAAGGGACTGGGAGTTCAATTCCCCATCGTGCCTTGTAAGAGAAGAGCCAGCCTGTGAAAGCTTGGCCAAGCTGCCAGAGTGTTCCCAAAATAAAGCAATGGTAAACCACTTCTGAGTACTGTGTACCTAGGAACTCTGAAAAGGACTGCCATACATCAGAATCAACTGGACAGCATATAATTATTTATTACAAATACCTGGTATTACATATGACCCTTAATGAGGGAGCCAACCTAAGCACCACTTCCATTATTTCTCAGTTTTCATATATTGCATACCACTGAGACATTATAGGGGCAAATGAAGTGAAGCGAAGCAAAATGAAGTGAAGCAAAGCAAAGCAAAATGTGCTGTTTATATACCACCCCATAGTGCTTAAGGCACTCTCTGGGCAGTTTACAATTCCATTATGCAGGCTAACCATCCTGCCCCCCCCCCCCCCCCCGGTGAGCTGGGTACTCAATTTACCAACCTAAGGATAGAAAGCTGAGTCAACCTCATGCTGGCTACTGGAGTCTGTTGGCATTGAGCTCAAGTCACAAGCAGAATCTTGACTGCAGGACTGCAGTTTAACCACTGCACCATGAGGCTGCTAGTAAGCATTTGTGTGGATTATTTGTGTGGATTATTAAAAATGATGTACTGAATTTGGCCTGCCTGTACATGTGACTGGGACATTCCGATAGCTCCATCCACAATTGCATTTGTCCCCACCCCATCCCCCACCTCCACCCCCACTCCTATGAAAGTTTGAATAGCAAAAGAAGGGTTTTGAGCCTCTTCTAAGCCATTTATCCCTGTCCTCAGGGATTGTGGACACTTATTATTAATTTATGCTGTCGGAAGCTGGCACACAGAAAGCATGCTTGTAATTCTTTGTCAGTTGAAAGGCACATGCTAATTAATAGCATGGGGAATGATGATTTGACATATCAAAGGACTTTTTGAAGCTAAATATTAATAAGTGTAGAACACACTTCCTTAGGTACAGCTGAGGGACCTGAAGCCAAACCAGTTTTCTTTTATCACCTTTGTCCTAGCCGCTCGCAGAAACTCCCTGGACAAAGTTCATTTCAGGCTGATCTTCTCAAAATTGCCTGGGAGTGGATTACAGTACTTCCCAAGGGGCCTTTCTGCCTGGGGAACAGTGTTTCCTTTTAAGAGGAGATAGCCATGGCACACTGCCAGCCGAGCCAGCTCATGCAGCTAGTTAAGGAAATTTTATTTCCCCTTTGGTCCCGCATGAGCCTGAAGGAATAATTTCATACTGTGCACTGTGACATAACCCCAAATTGAAATTGTTACTCTCTCAAGTTCAAGATGTCGACTGAGTTTTCAGTGGAAGACTTTAATCATCATAATGTCTTGTTCCTTATATTGCTATGAAGATATAGCTGACACATGTACCTTGTGTAATGTACATGTTGGCAGCTCAATTTTCTTGGGATCTTTATCTTCCTATCCCCTCCACACACAGTCCCATACATGCCGAGAAACATCTATCCAGACACTGTGCAAACCAGCCTATATTATAAGAAAATGCCAACAACATACCACCTCAAAACGTCAGATAATATTAATTAAAAGAAAATGCAACTGAGACACTGTAGTCTTTGAATCTATCAGTTGGCAATCGGAGAGAAAGTAGCTTTCAGTCATCCCACTGAGTTTGCATGCTTTTGTTTGAAATTTGAATTACAAGGATTAACACAACGCAAGAGAGCATTTTTGAAAAACAAACCACAGTTCATGAGTTAAACGTTTAAGCAGTGTTAAATTAGTGTTTACAATTCCAGTTTCATTTAAAATTCGGTAAATGTGTAAGCAACAATGTTGTCACTAGGTGGACTCGACAAGTAGAAACAATCCCATGCAGCCATTATATTAACATTATTATTTAAAATATTAATTATTTAATATGTCCATGAAGAGGACCTGGAATTGACCATCCTGACTGTTGTGCCAGTGCAGAGCAAGAGCCATCAGTCACACTGCAGCAGTGCAGCCTGTAAGCGGGCTTATGCAAACACCCAGAGCAATTGTCAGTTAAACACTATAGCACTGAATGTGTACGCATCTGCATGCTACATAGAACAGACATGGAAATCTGTATGCCAGAGAATAAATGGACAGCAATCTAGCATCATCAGTGGCAAGACACAACCGGCAGTGTTAGAACATTTCAGGCTCCCACAAAATTCTTGTCACTGATTTTTAAGAGTCTGTAGTGGCGGGGGGGGGGGGGGGAGGAATTGCAAAGGGAGATTTGAGAGGGGAAAGAGAGAGAGAGAAGAGGTGGATTATATTAATAAATTCTAGTATTCGTCTAGAGCTTAAGATAGAGATCAGGGTATTGTTGCATAAATAATAAGCTGGTTTTCTCTACACTCTTGAGTATGCCAAAATCTCTCTTGATCTCTTTGGCTAGACTAGGACCTCAGCATAAACAAATTCTTCCTGAAAGCAGTACTCATTATGGTAACACATCAACACTTCAAAGACAATGGACAGAATCTTCTTTGCAAAATTTACACAAAAGACATAACTTTTAGAAGTGTATTGCTTCAAGTTAAGAAATCTCCATAAACATTATTTGTTGCACACTGAGCCCCATGACAGGATTTCAGCTATTATCACCTGCTAGCTGACATGTTGTTTATATTAGCTATGTACTCTACATATTGCCAGAATGCTTATGTAAACAAGACTTTGAAAGCTCAGTACCTGTGTCTATATTCTATTCTGCTTGGTCCTTAACTCAACAAACACGTGCATTATGTAAGTAAACTAGTAGCCTATGTATTGTGTTCTATATTGTTTTCCACATGTCTGAAAAAGTGTGTTGTAGCCCATGAATGTTTTAAAGAAGCCACAATACCTTTGGTTTTGGATTGGGTCTGGTATACTTATTTCTTAACATGCAGAAAATGCTCATACATGTGCTCTTACCTCACTAAGTGAGATATTTATTTTACCTTCTTGCCTGCTGTCCACCCTTTCCTCCTTCCATCAAGTCCTTTTAATCTTGTCCTTTCACACTTTTTATCTGCCCCTTTTTGGCCTCGTGTGGTGATTTTTTTTAAAGTTGTCATCTGATGCCAGTTGTGGTATTAGAAAAGTTAAAACTTGAAAATAAAAATGGTAAGTGTCTCATTCAGAGGACATCTGCTCCCTACTTTAAGAACAATTTTAAAAATGAAAGGAAGAATTTTAAAACAGATTAACAAAGAAGACCATAGGATAATAAAGCAGTGGAAACACCAGTCTTCAAGCATTTTTATCTTGAGTTGCACATTAGTTAAACACGCCAACAAAATCTCTAAAATTAATTTTCCTTTGTCTTCTATTATTCTAAATCACTCTAGCTAAAGTAAATTTCTGTAGTCATTTAGCAGATTTAGCAGGATCTAAATTCTATGAATGGTAATAGGTAACACTGCAGAAGATAATTTGACCATTTCTGTCTAGCCTGCCTCATGTTTCCTATGTAGAATAACTTTTCACATAGTTTCCAACCCCCACTTGTACAAGCTGTCCCTCAAAGCACAATACCAGCCAGATCAATAAGGCTCAAATGATGGTAGAATTGAAGCTCCCTTGATTGCTAGAATCATATGGTACAGCATTTTTCAGTATGCAATGCAATACTTCCAAGGGGGCGAGCAGTAGGGTGAAGGGGTGAGCAAGAGGGTGAGGGAAGCAATCAAGCAGGCAGGCAGTGGGTGAGTGATTGGGCGGTTGCCAAATTTTCCAGCAAGCGCAGTGCTTTTTATTATTCCTGCTATCTGGTTTAGCGCTGTATCAGATAGCAGGAATTTTTTGAAAAGCAGATGGGGTGTTCACATACATGGAATCAATTCCAATGAATCAATTCCACATCTGCTGCAAAATAAACAGATCTGTCGAAGGAGCAAAAAAACTCGCTCCCCCAGCACAGTAGTCAGTGCATGCACGTACCTTGTGTGTACACTAAAATTTAATTCATTTTTTTAAAAACAGAACCTAATACAACAGTGCGATTTATTACCAATGGAACCGAGCCCTTAGACAAATTATTTGTGAAGTGGGAAATAAAGGCTGGCAGAAAGTTTATCTCTCCTCCGTCATCCATTGGCCACTTCCTGTTTTATTTCCACAAAAGAATGGCTGACAGATGTTCACAGATGACCGCAAAGGGATGCCTCACCAGATACACAGAGTTGTTCTTCACAAAATTAGCGTGCTTTTCTTGAGGAAAACCAGTGCTTTCTTCTATGTGATAACTCCCAAATACAGAGACAGCCTGTTTCCAGACAGAAATAAAACATTGAACTTAGCTTTAAACATCAAAGAAGTCATGTTTGCGTCTAAGCATTATGTGGAGGACACCATTAATTTCATAAATCTACAGCTCTTCTTTCATTATGACCATAGACTGTCCCACCATAATTTCCTATCAAAACCTTTATGCATTCTTAGAGGGCTGTTTAAGACATGATGAGCCTGTGCCACAGTAAATTTGAAGCTTTCTTTTCTTTGTCTGTTCCATATTACTCCTATGTTGCTGCAGCATAGGTGGAATGTCACTGATGGCCATTGTCTACCTGAAGTGTCCTTCCAAACACAGGGATGTTGTAATATATATATTATAGTATTTGCATGCAGTATTTTCATATAGTATTTACATGCTGTGGCTGATATTATAAATGGATGTGTAGTTGAAGGAACAGAGGTTGGTGAAGTTGCTTTAAAATGCAAGTTATCGAGAAGTCAATCCTGAGCTCTTTTTTAATCTATTCCAAAGAGTCAGGCAAAGAAACAAGTATGCAAGTGTGCAGTTCAAACATGACATAAGCTTTGTTCAGGCATTAGAGAAGGGGTCTCCAGACTTTTGACCATGAGGGCCACATCATAAATCTTCAATGTTTCTGAGGGCCGAAGGAACGCACGCACACACATGCATACAAACGTATGCGCGGCTGCACACACACATGCATCAGCTGAACTATGAAGGAGGAGAAGGAGAGCATTCTCTCCACCCACTACACAAATAATCTGGATAAAGATGAGCCATTCCAGGCCACCAAGAGTGTTAAGGAAAAGAGATTGACTCCTTGGTCAAACCAGTCATTTCAAGGAAAGCAAGCCTGAAGAGAAAGGTTTTTCCTGCTTGCGGACAGACAGCAAAGATGGGGCCAACCTGGCCTCCTGTGGGAGGGAGTTCCAGAGTCAGGGAGCAGTGACAGAGAAGGCCCTCTCCCAATGTCCTCACCAAACGCACCTGTGAGGGTGGTGGAACTGAGAGAAAGGCCTCGCCTGATGAGCAGACTGGAAGAAAATCAACCAGGATGGATTATTTGGGGTGAGGCTGATGAGGGGGCTACATTCAGGGACTTGGTGTGTGCCTACAGAGCCCTGGTCGCAAGGTGTATGCCCACCTGGTGGACAGTATTGCAGGTACTTGGCCACTTATGTTTCACCAAAGAGGACAACAAAAAGGACACATATAATTGTATGAGCTTGTATGAGTTTATATAGTCAGTTGCAATGCTTAAACCAGTATTTATAATAATGCATATCATCATCGTGGGGAAGCTAGTGACCAGGCTTGCTGAGTCTGCTGCCCATGTGCTCTCTGCAGACGGAGAGCTTCAAGTGCCTAATCTCCCTCCTTCCAGCTCCTCAGGTCAAATTTCAACTAGATAACCAGACAAATGGAGGACACCTACAAAAGCCAGATTGAACTCTGGCAGCAATTCAGTGGAGGCCTGACCTCTCTACAAGAGGACATGGAGCCCATCCTTAATGCAATATGAATTACTCTTGTCCATGAACATCATCATCATCATCATCATCATCACCATCCCAAACTGTTCTATTTCCTGAGCACGGAAAAGCCCCAACATGCATTAAAGTCTCTCTGCTTGAGTTCAGTGGAGGATGCTATTGCTTTTTCAAAAGGGAAGGACTGTATTCTCACACTTGACTGCCAAGCCAAGGTCTTACTAAATGTGCCTCTAGAGGGAGCTGTAATTTCAATGTACAAGCATGATCAAACGTGTGGTTTACATTAACCTTCCCCATCTTGCTGAAAAACAAGATACAGTACTTCTAGGTATCTCTTTTAAAAACGTGAATAACTAGTGATCAAAAAAGTTGACCAAAAAAAGCTCCTCCGCCATCTGTCAACAACCTGCATTTGAAAAAGATTCCCTTAAGAAGAGGAAAGTAGATTTCCCTGCTGTGGTATCCTTGGAAAATACTGTTTGGATGCATTACATAATAGTGGTCTGAACTGTTTGGTATGTAGCCAATTACTGCAGGCAATAGATGGAACCTAATAAACATGGGAGTCTGACCGGTTGTGATTGGTCAAAATCTTTACACCCAATATTTTATTGCTTTTAATTAAATAATAATAATCCAGGGGAAAAATGCTTGCATATATTCAGTTTTACATCTCCCCTGTCTCTCTTCAGCAAGCAGTTTGTTTTACATCAGGATTTCACACTAGACATCATAATTTGGAGGTTTCAACTTCATTGGTTAAAATAATACAGTGTGGATTTTTATGAAATTTGGCAGCTATGGCTATCATACAAGCCTAATACAAAACATGTGTCTGGAGATTTGTAGTGCTTAAATTCAAAATTGAATTGCATGCTGGCGTTTAAAGAGACTGCTGTGTATCATGCCCTTGGTCACAGCAAATTCTGTCTCCTTTCATAAAGAGAAACAAGCTTTTCAGAGGCTGTCAGCTTGAGACACTAATGCTATGAAGTATGGCTATAGATTAGAGAAGCCAGCAGTTAAACACCTGTATAAATCTGGACAGAAACATGGATACTGGTGTCAATTTTGCTGGCACTTTAATAACAACTATAGGCCAGCAAGCCACTTCCAGCATATAGCAACTCTCCCCGGGTGTTCTAGGTATAAAATACCCAGAAACAGTTTATCAGTCACTCCCTCTGGGACCGTGAAGCCTGCCCATAGCAACATATGTGGCAGGGCATGTAAACTCACCAGCTCCACACACTCCAGGTGATCCCAGTTAGCCCCTTTCTTAGGGGGTACAATGGGGATTCCAACTCCCAGCTCCCGGCTTTGTCGAACTCTCCCATTCAGCTACACCACCGTCATTTTACCTGTTTAGGATTAGTTATTTGTGAAACTGCTATAGTCTTGATTCTTCAGTTGCACAGTAGTGAGCAACCCATGGCTCATCTGTTATGGGCAGCCCCTGAACTCCACCATTGTTCCCCTCACCACTCGTGGCCACTGAATAGGCCACCAATCACAAGCTGCTCTGCCAAATTTGGTGACAAAATAGTGCCAGTTTTCCTTGCCACTTCATGCTTTCTCCAAGACGCTTTGTTCTGTGCTCTCTTGAATGATGGAGCCACTGCACTGTTTGCTGAATTTTGGAGGCAGTGGGCAACAGCAGCAACAATATCTACGGAGTGGATATTTGTGGGCAGGGCCATATGAAGCCATGGCCAGGCCCCTGGGTTTTCAGGTATTTCACCCTTAACCATTGGAGCCCTAGGGTGCCTCAACAACAACAAAAATTCAGCCCCCTAGTCCCAGCCTTGTTTGTGGGAAGGGCTCTGTTGTTGCACCCATACCATTCAGTTGCCCACATTTCTCTGAGCACATTAAAATACAAGTCTTTTGTTCCTCTAGGCTTAGCTTTTTAAAACTTGTGAACCATAAATTAGCATAACTGGACCAGTCTACATATGCAGTAGAACAAAGACAAATGGACTGAAAACCTCTGATATAGTAAAATAAAAAAGACTGAACTGTTAAGGGAATGCCATTTTTCAGTGCTCCCCCATTTAAAAAAAACGAATGTGACAAGTAGAAATTTACACATCACAAGGGAAGTTCGAATCTACAAAATATTTAGGGCCATGTATCTCCCATGGTTTATTACTTTCCTCAGGTCATTCCGTTTCTTACTTTGTCAGATCAAGAATAAAATATTTCCTGCAACAGCCTCTTTGAAATTCATGGCTTATCTCTTTTTACTGCCGTATTACTGAAGGATATCAATTCTAAATCTGAGGGAAAAACCTTTTTCTAGGCACACAAATGATCCCCTGAAGGCTGCAGCATATTTCTGGTTTATGGGACTGTCAGCTGAAACACATCCCTTATTTTTAACAGGAAAAGTGTGGTGACGTTTTAAGTGGAATAAAGAATAACTTTGCTTTTACATTCGGAAATATTTACTTTTTTAGCACTGTGGAAGCCACAGAATTTTATTCAGATTGTTACACACACACACCTTCTGAACCTAAACTCCTCACAGTTGACATTTTTCTTCTTCTAAGAAGCAAAGTCAACAAAAAAAAGAGGAAGTCTTTTGGAGCATGTCTTAGCATCAGTTTACATGTCTTTGTCTTGCTAACCGAAAAAGTCATAATTAATACTGGAACTCAGAAGGTGTCTGCCAAACCTGAAGACAGCACTTGTTCAACCTTTGGTCCACCACTACCTGCTGCTTGAAGAACAGACATTGACAGGTAAGGATGTACAGCTCCCGGATGGCTGTGAAAAGAATGGTTTGAAATATTTCAGGATGATGCTAAATCACAATAATCCAGGCATGTTTCTCCTCTGGCCCCCTTCTCATCACCTGGCAGCCCTGTCTTGATCTAATTGTGCTTTCGCAAGTGCTGTGTGCACCAGCCCTCATGGCCCTTATAGAGATTTTGGTGTAGCTTGTCCTGGGCAATTTTTTATTTTTATTTTTTGCCTCAGGCAAAGAACAAGATGGGGCTGGAGACTGACTTTTACTTTAGCACTGGTGGCAGGACAGTGTAAGGTTTTGCCACTATTAGGGATGAGGAACATGTGGCCCATGGGGAAATTCAGCAGTATTGTTTGCCTGAGAAAATTACAAATCATGATTTTACTGAAAGACCCTTGGATTATGAACGATTGCTATAAATATAAGACTGGACTACTGTAACATGCTCCTCATGGAGCCACCTTTGGAAACTGTTGATAAATTGCAGTCAGTGTGGAATGCTGCGGCCAGATTACTATGGGAGTGCTAACTAAAGAGATTGTGTTAGTACTGTTATAAGATCTGCACAGGCTCCCACTTAATTTCTGGGCAAAGTGCTAGGCATTACATTTAAGAACCTATAATAATAAGAGATTACAAACTAGTTGTCCTTTCATTACCTCAAAAATCAGCTGCCTGACATGGTCACCTCATTCTGCCTCATGGAGGGTTGGGGAAGGTGTGATCCATGGGTCACATATAGTTCTTTGGGGACCCAAATGTGGGCCCAAGCACACAAGTCCCCGACACAACCCCCATTAATTTTTTTAAAAAACATTTTTGTTCTGAAATTCCCCTTTCCTTCGAAGGTATGAGAAGCAATTCTGTCACACCCAGTAACCCTGGACTTTCCCACTTGCTGAAAAATTGTATTTTTAAAAATAGAAGATATGCAGGGGCTTTTTAGTATTTTTTTTTAAAAAAAACCTTTTAAAAATAAAAATATTTTGGAGGTAGGCAGTGGGTAGGAGCAGGTGTGGTGGAGGTGAGCATGTGCCATTAGGCACTGTGGAAGCTGGCCCACATTTAATGAGGCTTAGCTTAGCCTCCCAACCAGTGATGGCGAACCTATGGCACGCGTGCCACAGGTGGCACGCAGAGCCCTTTCTGCGGGCACGCGAGCCATAAGTCACCAGATCGCTACTTCCCCCCCCCCCCCCCGTGCAACCAAACCTGTGAAGGTGGCTGCAGCTGCGGTGCTGGCGCTTTGACAATCAGATCCGGAGCAGCTGGTGCTGGTGGAGGATCCGGAGTGGGGTCTCGAAGCACCTCCATGCCCGGGATTCCCCCTTCCGCTGCCACTTCCGGTTCCACCACCGCCACTTCTGGTTCCGCCACAGCTCTGCCATGGCACACCGCCCACTGGGTTTTCTGTTGTTGTTTTTTCAGTTTGGGCACGAGAGCCCAAAAAGGTTCGCCGCCACTGCTCCCAACAGTGGTGCAGCTGAAAATATCATTGACTCATAAAATAATGGCGTTGGAAGGATCATATACGGCCATTGAGTCCAACACCATGCTCAATGCAGGAATCCAGCTCAAAGGAAATCTGACAGATACCTGTCTAACTTTCCCTTGAATACTTCCAATATTGGAGTCTCACCACTTCCCAAGGTAATTGGTTCCATTGTTGCACTGCTCTAACATTTAGGAAGCTTTTCCTGATATTTAAGTTAAATCTGGCTTCCTGTAACTACAGCCCATTATTATGTATCCAGAACTGGACACAGTACTCAAGATGAGGTCTAACCAGTGCCGAACAGAGGGGAACGAGTACTTCATAGGATTTGGAGACTACACTTCTGTTAATGCAGCCTAAAATAACATTTGCCTTTTTTGCAGCTGCATCACACTGTTGACTCATATTCAGCTTGTGATCTACAGCAACTCCAAGATCCTTCTTGCATACAGTATCACCGAGCCAAGTATCCCTCATCTTGTAACTGTTGGTTTGTTTTTGTTTTCCTAAGTGTAGAACTTTGCACTTATCCCTGTTTAATTTCATTCTGTTATTTTCAGCCCGGTGCTTGAGCCTATCCAGATCTTTTTGAATTTTGTTTCTGTCTTCCACGATATTAGTGATTTTATGTCATCTGTAGATTTGATAAGCACTCCCTGCATCTCCTTATCCACGTCATTAATAAAATGTACTGGGAAAGGGGCCTTTTCTGCAGTCGTTCCAGGATTATGAATTTATAACTCCTTAGTTTGTATAGGCCCCACATTGCAAGCCTTTTACTAGGCTGTCAAGATGATGCTATTTCTCTGGGCTTTTAATTTGATTATGGTAGCCCTACCATGTTTTACTGACCTCCTTTTTTTATTTTTATTTTTTATTGTTTGCTGCTGTTTTCTTTTATTGTGTCTTTTAAATTTTTGATCAGAGGTTTGTCTGTTAATAATCTTTGGGAGCCTTTGACTTTTGGACAGAACAGCAAACTGTAAAATTATACACACATACTGCAGATGTGACCAAAAAAGGTGCACATGAACTTTAGCTATACTCAAGGAGACCTCCAAAATAAGAGAAGAACGAAGTGGTGATAAAACTGAAGGAAGACAGGACCTAACAGTGTTACCAAGAAACTGCAAATCACTCTGACTGTAGCTGTATAGCAAGCTGCTGGGTCCCCCCCCCCCCCCCAGTTTATTGGTTCATCTAGTCACTATATGACCTAGCAGAGTTTTTGATGGCTTGCTTTGTTTTATTCAGGATGAAGATGCCCTGAACTAATGTAGTGGATCATGGAAGTGATGCCAGTACATTTTCACTGCACTCTGACACATTCATTTTCAGAGCACGGAATGCGTGTCAGCATTATTTGGTTTAATCTCACAAAGTGTAGTGAGCTACTGCTGAGACTGTGATTGTTGGAGACAAGCAACTATTCTGGAGGCTGGTAATTAAGGCATAAAGAGAAAATGTACCCTTTATTCCCTAAAGAAACAGGATAATGGAGGAGGAACCATTCTTAAGATCCTAGAAGTGGTCCATGTGTGCAGATTTATCTTTCTAACTAAAATACAGCAGTAGACATGGGCACGAACCTCAATTTGGAGGTTTGTGTTGGTCTGTACGCAAGGCACCACAGGTGCCACGCATTCCCTTCCCCCACCTCCCCAGCTGGATCCCCCCATTCACCAGCTGGCATATGCTCCTCTCCTCCTTTTTGGCTGTTCGACCAGTCTCCAGCAGGAGCACGGGCTTCTCTGCCCACCTCCTTGGCTGATCGCCCACTCAGACAAGGAGGCAGGACAGGCAAACCTTTGCTCCTGCCAGAGACTGGTTGAACAGCTGAAGAGGAGAAGGAGAGAAGTGTGCTCTGACTTGTGAGTGAGTAATTGGCTGGGGAGGTGGGGAAAGGGAATGTGCAGCACCTGTGGTGCCGTGTGTACAAACCAGCATGAACCTCCGTACTGAGATTTGTGTCCACTTCTATATACAGCAGAAAGAAGAATCAGGTAATTACTTCAGAAGGGGAAACTTCAGAGCACAAGTCTGCATGTAGATCTAGAAAGAAGAAAACAGAGAAAACACTCCACTATCAATTTGTCTTTTGCCTCCAACCCACTAATTCAAATTACTTAGTATGTATGTTCTATTCTGACAAAAAATAATAATAACACTTTCAGCACATATGTTGTTCCACACCCACAGATACCTGGCACTTGTATATATTATGCTGCAAAAGCCTTACACTTTTAGGCTCAGTGTGTTGAAGACAGAGGTGGAGAACCTGTGCCCCTCCATATACCATTGGATGATGGTTCCTGTTATGATGACAACTGGCTGGCTGGGGCTGGGGGGGAGTTGGATTCCAACAACATCCAGAGAGTTACAGTTGTCCCATACATGGTTATGGAAACAACACCATAGCAACTGTTTAGCACTATGATGATTCCAGTACACTCTGTGGCAAGAGCACTGAAGTTGAAGAGAGGAGGGAAAATAGCATTGGAATGGGTCTGGTGATTGGGGTGAGTGGTTCTTTCTTGGATCTGTCTGTATTTCTGGCATTCTTTGCTTGATCAACAAAAAGAATGATAATTCTCCCCTCTGCTGTGGGTCAAAGGCTGTCAAAAGGGGCTTGCATGAACTGTAATAATTATAAAAAGGTAATTTTTTTCTTAAGCTGTAAAAAGCCTGGTAATTTATTTTCTCAGCTGGTAGAAAACTTTTTAAAAACATTATCTCATAGTCCTAATTCATTTGCTGCCTCATTACAGCCGAACTGAGATATTTGCACAACAGACTAGAGCCAATTCCATGTAGACAGTGGAAGACAAGAAATACCAAGTGGGCGTACAAGGTTACAGGGCGGGCAGCAAGGCTAGATCTCCACTTCAGCCCACTTTCACCTCTTCTTTTATACAACAAGATAATTTTCTGTTCTATCTTCCTTTTGAAGATCCTTTTGATGACATTATCCCAGATCCACTGCATACTAATGTTGCCCTCCTGTCTTTTTTCAGAAATGGTTTGTGGCCAAATCCAGGATTGCCAGATGGCAAACATGAACTGGCAAAGTATTATTTGGGTTTTTAGACTTATTAACTAGAAGTTCCCTTCACACAGCTTCTGTCTTTATTAGTTCCTGTTCTGTGTCACCAAATCATTGTACCTTTCTGTTCTTGAAGGCTTTCACAGCCGGGATCCGATGGTTGTTGTGGGTTTTTTGGGCTGTTTAGCCATGTTCTGGAGGTTTTTCTTCCTAATGTTTCACCAGTCTCTGTGGCCGGCATCTTCAGAGGACAGAAGCTAGAATTCTGTCTGTGTTCTGGTGCAGTGTGTGGGATTGTTGAGTATTTGTAGCTGTGGGATCAGGGTTTTTGTTCTTTTCAGGAGATTGGGTGTTTCCTCTGATCAGGGTGTTTCTTGTTGTGGTTTTGTTGATTTTTAGACTTTCTTCTTATTTGTTGAAGCTGTGCTGGTGTTTGTGGATTTCAATGGCTTCCCTGTGTAGTCTAACATAATGATTGCTGGTGTTGTCCAATATTTCTGTGTCTTGAAACAGGATTTCATGTCCAGCTTGTTTCAGGGCGTGTTCAGCTGCTGCCGATTTTTCCGGTTGTTTTAGTCTGCAGTGTCTTTCATGCTCTTTGATTCTGGTCTGGATGCTACGTTTTGTGGTCCCAATATATACCTGGCCACAACTGCAAGGTATCCGGTATATTCCTGCAGTGGTGAGGGAGTCCCTTTTGTCCTTTGCTGACCGTAACATTTGTTGTATTTTTGTGGTGGGGTTGAATACTGTTTGTAGGTTGTGTTTTTTCAACAATTTCCCCGTGCAGTCCGTGACCCCTTTGATATATGGCAGAAATACTTTATTTGTGGGGGGCTGTTTTTCTTCTTCAGTTTGGTGTTGTCTTCTTGGTTTGATAGCTCTTGTGATTTCATTCTTGGAAAAGCCATTTGCCTGTAGGGTCCAATTCAGGTGGTTGAGTTCGGTGCTGAGAAATTGAGCTTCACAGTTCCGTTTCGCACGGTCTACCAGCGTTTTGATTATGCCTCTTTTTTGTCGTGGGTGGTGGTTGGAGTTTTCGTGTAGGAGGTCAGGTTTGCATATGACCATGACATCTAAGAAAGGGAGTTGGCCCTCTATTTCTTTTTCCATGGTGAATTGTATATTTGGGTGGATACTATTGAGATGGTTTATAAATTCTTCCAGTTTTTCTTAACCGTGGCTCCAAATTGCGAAGGTGTCATCCACGTATCAGAACCAGACTGTGGGTGTGAAGGGTGCCAAAGCCAGAGCCTGTTTTTTGAAATGTTCTATGCAGAAGATCGCTATAACCGGGCTGAGGGGGCTCCCCATGGCCACTCCATCTGTCTGTTCATAGAACTCATTATCCCACTGGAAGTAGTTGGTTGTTAGGCAGTGTTGGAAAAGGTCCTTGATGTCTTCTGGAAAGACCTGCTGGATGAGTGTCAGAGTGTCCTTTATTGGTACCTTGGTGAACAGGGATACTATGTCCAACTCTTCTGTCATCTAGGTATTCCTACAGTGGCTGCAGGCTAGATGGGTGGTATCTAAACAAACAAACAAACAAACAAACATTCCCAATGGAGCTTAGATTAAAAATAAAAATGTAACTGTAACTACACAAAATATAGTTAAACGTTTATTTTTTTTAAGCAAACAAACAGCTAAGTATGACTATAAAGCTTGGTTTGGACATGAAATGAACTACCAGGTGAGGCATACTTAACTGGCGCCTAAATCTTAGAAACATGGCATAAGGCTGGTTATTGTTACATGCCATCAAGCTGCCTCCTATTTATTATGAATGAGCAATCTCCAAAATGTCCTGTCCTCAACGGCCCTGATCAGCTCTTGCAAACTCAAGCCTGTGGCTTCCTTTATGAAGTCAGTCCATCTTGGATTTGGTCTTCTTTTCCTGTTTTCATTCTTTCCCAGCGTTACTGTCTTTTCCAGAGAATCTTGCTTTCTCATGATGTGCCCAAAACGGGACTGCCTCAGTTTCAACATTTTTGTCTCCAGAGGTAGTTCAGGCTTGATTTGCTTTAGGACCCACTTGTTAATCTTTCTGGCTGTCCACAATATTCACAAAGCTCTTATTCAGCACCACATTTCAAATAAATCATTTTTTTCTGTCACTTTTCTTTAATGCCTAGCTGTCACTCCCATACATGGTGTTTGTTAATCCAAGAGTGTGGATGATCTTGGTTTTGGTCTCCCATGAAACATCTTTACACCTGGTGATCTTTTCTAATTCCTTCATTGCTGCCTTCTGAGTCTCAGCCTTCTTCTAATTTCTTGGTTACAGTCTCCATTTGGATTGATGATTGAACCAAGATATACAAGATCTTTAACTATTAGTTTCAGGGGAAAAGCCTTCATTGCTCTTCTAAAATTTCCACAGAGCTACCTCACAGCCAGGTCTGCTGCAAGTCAGGCCTGTTGCATGAAACACAGCACAAAATGGTGTCTCTTAACCCCTGAAGACAACTCAGAAGCTGCAACTAGTCCAACATGCAACAGTTAGGCTACTAATAGGTGCCTCCCACCATGATGCTATAACACCTATTTTGTGCAAATTACATTGGCTGTCAGTGGTTTTCTAGGTTCAAGGTTATTACTTTTAAAGTCTTACATGTCTTGGAAACTATATACCTACTGGACTGCTTCGACCCCTATGAACCCTTTGATGAATTGAGATAATCTAGAACTGCCCTTCTAAAGGGGCCAACTGTTCACGCTTGACTTGAATATGCCAGGAACAGATCTTCTTGTGTTGCTGTCCCTATTCTTTGCAATTCTCTTTGAGTCTCCATAAAATATGCCTTCTGTGCAGCATTCAGGAAGGGATGTAAGGCTAGGTTGCCAGATACATGGGTACCAAAAGGAGGACACAAAAAGACAAAAAAGAGGACAGAGGAGGACGTATTGAATGTTTCATTTGAATCGTTCCAGATTAAACCCGCAATCAATACAATTTTATTACAATAGCTGCTAATAAATGTCTCTTAGTGAACTGACCAAGAAACAGTCATGTTAAAAAGTAAAAATAAATTCAATGGAGGCTTTTTAAAAAAATTCTAAAAAACATTATTTAAACAGCCAATTGTACAATTATTACTTTATAATCTTTATTAATCACACGACATATCCTGGAGCCTGCTGTTGTTGCTCCTTCACTTGCGCCGAGGCGAGCTCTGCGAGAAGGTTTCCCTTTCTTTCCTGCCTCCTTTTGCTGTGGCGGCAGCGGTGGCTGCCGCCTCTTCTCCCTCTCCCTCTTTCTCTGGCAGGCGCCTGGCACGGAGCCCCGCTCTTGCTCTGGCTCCCCTTCCCTGCAGCTTCACTTCTTCTCCGCCAGCCTTCCTCAATCTTTTCTAGCCGCCGCCGCCGCCTCTCCTTTCTCGACTCCTGCTGCTCACTCGAATACCTCTGGGCAAACCCACAAACTTTTTTTCCCCCTTAAAAAAAAAAGATCCTGCTCTTCTCTGGTGGCCGCTCTCTCTCAACTCTCTCCTTTTGTTTTGCCCGTTCCCTCTCACTCGTGGTGTGTGTGTATATATATGTATGTATATATCTTGCTCTCCTTTCCTTGCTAATCTTTATGCGCAGCTTGCTCAAAATGAAGCAGGAAGTCACCTCCAGAAGCAAAGGCTCCACGTGGGCGTGGCTGATTTACAGCCCGAAGTGGTGTCTTAGATTGTGACTCCATCAGAGACTGCTTTCCACCTTCCACCTCTCCCCCTCCCATCCAAAATTATAACATTAAATATTACAAAAGCCGGACATTTTAAAGGTTTTTAGCTTTGCCTGCCGGACGGAGGACATTAGGCTAAAAAGGAGGACATGTCCTCCTTTTGCCGGACATCTGGCAACCCTATGTAAGGCAGAACAGTTTCAGCAGAACTTTGCATATTATTAAAGTGTTGTTCCACAACTTGCCTGTTGAAGCATTGTGTGGCATTATGTATATAAAATAAAAACTGATTGGTGAGCTTTTAGCTGTTGCTAATTTCTATTTTAAAATCTTACCAATTATGTGAATTATTTCATTATTTCATTGTTATGTCTTTTATATGCAATATATGCCATTGTGTCTGTTTGGGGGTAGTAAAATGACATACATACATACATATATATACACACACACACACGCACACATACACACACACATACATACATATATATACATATATATATGCATATATATACATATATATGTGTGTGTGTGTGTATACATACATATATATATGAAATTAACTAAGTAATTTTACTCACATTTACTTCTCAGAGACATACATGGGTCTGTGCTATAAAAGCTAAAACAAGCATCTTGACATTTGGCTGATGACTCAGAACTCATAGTAACAATGCAGTATCTATAGTCACCATCAGCAAAAACCTATCCTGCTTTATTCTGGAATCTTCTCTGAGTCTATAAGTAGAACCTCATAAGGAGTGAATTACAGTAATGAAATTAAGAGGTGATTAGGACTGGAGCTAGATCTTTATAGGCATGGCACCAGAAAATAAGCAAGTGGGTATATATCAGACATTCGTCTCCTAATGCTTCTAGCTCTGAGGAGAGGTTTTCTCCTCACCTGGGTTCCACACATGCTACTCCCTGCTCTCTTGCTCTCTTTATTCATACTATTGAATACTGAAAAACATGCACACATGCAGGCATATATCTGCATAGATATTTCTTCTGAAAGTGTGTGAAAATCAAAGTGTGATAGTAGTAGATCTGTCACTCTTCAGTGTAGTAGTAACATTATGACAGCGGGGGTGGGGGGGAGAGGTCTAAAAAGAGCTGCTAAATGTGCACAGTCCCTACAGTAAAGACCAAACATCATTACAGAGGATAAGAATTGCTTCCTTTTGTGTTTGATCTCATCGTCTGTGAGCAGCTTAGCCAAAACTGCTCTAAGCATAACCAATGACAAATCAATATGGATGCCAGGAAATAGCTTTTTAATGGTTGGAAACACATGCAGTTGGGTTAATAATCCTAACGCCACACTACGTTGAGGGAGAAAACTCTGACTCATTAGTACGGATTGAGAACAGGGATGATTTTTATTGTTTCGTTATCTTGAAAAAGAATGTGCTTTATAATTTAAGTACAATACTACAAGCAACTGTAAAATAAAAATTCATACTTTAATAATGGGAAGGATGACAATAAGTATATATAGACAATTTAGCAGAGTTCTTTGCGTAACAGATGACAGTCTGTGCAAAGAAAGAGCATGCATGCGCTCACCCATTTGATTGTTGATGGAATAATCAGGACACGACCTCAGTAATAAAAGGGATGAGACAGAGTTTCAAACTGAGTCTAGTCTCCCTTTGAGCAGCAATGCAGACTTCAATGCTGCCAAACAAAATACATTTATTTGGCTAATGCTCACCTTACTTTTAGGAGGAAACAGGGCCAATTAGCTAGCATGCTGCTAGCACAGAAAGATATTCACAAAGGGAAAAAGCCAGAGGATGCCATAAAGAATGTGATCTTCCTTAAATTTGGCAATGACAGCTCCCAAACTACTTAAAAGCAGTAATAGTTTGGATTCGTGCAGACCCCTTCTGTTTATCCAGATGTCTAGATTTATTTTATTGTAATCCTGCGCAGAAATACATCCTGCTGAGTTCAATGGGACTTACTTCCATATAAGCGCATGTAGGGTTGCAAATGAATGCCTAAGCAATCTGAAAGGTTTCCCAAAGGTGGCTGAGGGCAAATACTAAACTTGACATTTCTTAGAAAAACCATTTCTCCTGATGCTGAGTGGAAACATATGGTAAAGTGCATTATTCTTAATTAGAGTGTGCACTCAGCACGGTGCTGTTGGTTGGTTTAACCTTCCTATAGTATCTTCAATGAAGTACAGACTCCCTTGTGTTTAATTTCAGGAATACCAATTGCACTACAGATTAACACAATAGTGATTTCCAAGGTAAGACTTAGAGGCACTGTTTTGCAGTGGATCTGTTCTTCCTTGGAGGTGAACTCAGAAAGTGATGCTGATTGAGTTCAATAACCTGGCCGTTGGCACCCAGGGTCCTTCCGGATTCTTCCTTGTCCCTCATGCTGTTTAATATATGCATGAAACAGCTGGAAGAGTTGGTGTGGAATTTGGGAGTTCAGTATGCTGATGACACGCAGTTGTGTCTCTCTTTCCACCTGAATCAACGGAGACTACTTTGGTTCAAACTGGTGGCAGTAATAGATTGGATGATGGCATACCAATTGAAGCTTAATCCAGGACAGAAGTGTTCATGGTCTGCTGAAAATCAGATCAAGGAATAGGGCTCCAACCTATGCTGGATAAAATTACTTTCCTTTTGAAAACTCAGGTTCCTAGTTTGGGCATATATCTGAATTAAGCCTTCAGCCCCAAGGCCCAGATTTTATTGGTGCTCAGGAATGCATCTGCAGCTAAAGCCACTGTGCCAGCTGCACCCATTCTTTGCTATCCCTGCTCTTTCTATGATGCTGTTGTTATGTGCTGTCACGTCGGAACCAAATTATAGTGAACCTAACAGGGTTTTCAAGATTGAGCTATTTAAAAACTGGTTTTACCAGTTCCACTCCCCCAGTCAATGGCTGAGTGGGTATTTGAACCCTGTTTGACAGAGCCCTAGTCCGTCACTCTATCCACTACACCACATTGGAAATCCTTTCTGTGTTAGCGCAAACCTTAGTTACATCCCATTTGGATTACTGGAATACACTTGAGCTGCCTTTGGAAAGGTTTTGGAAACTTTAGCAGGCTCAAGATATTGGGGCACATTGCAGCCAATTACAAGGCAATAATAAATTCCTGTTTATGGTTGGGGATGATGGGAATTGTAGCCCAACAAGTCTGGAGAACCTGTCATTTAGGGAAAGCTGCTTCAGCACACCCATTTTCTAACTCTGAAGCCCCTTCTGCCAACAGAGATGGCTTACCATCAAGCTGGGTACATGGCAAAATACACCCCTGTTCCTCCAATCACTCTCAGAAGAATAAATCCTGCCCTCTCCACCACCGCCCCACAAGCCCCAAGTACTGAAGTTGGTTATTCCTGCCAAGGAGTATTCCACACCATTTTGCTTGCTTCAAAGATCACACTGACTAATACATAACGAAATATTGCATCAGGTATTCCGCTTACGATGGAACCTCATGAAATAGCTTTGTTCTTCCCACAGAGCTCTTGATCGCTCTTGAGTTATTTGTCTCTAGATTCATGGTAAGACTTTGAAATAACTATTTCTCAAGAGATACATCTAGGCGATTGTACGCTTCTTTAATCATCCTTGGAAGCAACTCACGCAGACATTAAAATTGCAGAGACAAATATGACACATCACTTCTCCTAGTCTCCACCCACACGGAGGGACTCGTTTTAACTCAGTATGTCATATTCCCTGTTCATTAAGGACTTGTTCACACATATGAGGCATCATTTGATTATTCTGAATTTTATTACTGGTAGCTGAATGGGTGAGACACACAAGGCCTTTGGAAATGCACGAACCTTTTTCGTAGAACTGAGGGCAATGATTTGAGGTAAGCCAGGAGGCAGAGATTGTGCCCACAGAACCAGCAATTACATCTGAGGAGTATGTGTTTTGCACATTTTTGAAAGATGTATGTTTGTCATTACACATGATTTCCCCCGCATCTTTTGCATTTAAGTATTCTCTGTTTCCACCCAGTAATCTGACTGGTCCTTGAAAGGTGAATCTCAGCACTGAGACACATATCTGTAAAGAAATCATATCATAGGAATGGAAAATAGGTAAATCCTGGGAAATACTGCACATATTTCTCTTACTATCTAGTTTGACCCTGTAACACACTAGAACCCAGAAGATCATTATTGCTCGGACTAAAATTCTGGTCTAAACAGGAGTCCCTTTATGGTTCTTCCTGACCAGGAAGCTGCATATTCTCTGCCTCACCGAAAGCTGTCACAGGACATGCATGCCCAGCATCGACCTTGATGTGGTACTGCTTTCCTGGCTCTGCTCCACCCTACCACAGTTCTACATTGTCAGGCACCACAAGAACAAAGAAATATTGCTTGCTTACACTGAGGCTGCATTGTCCTCTCTGCCTTCTGGTGACTCTGGCCAGTCTGGTGCCTGTACTCAGGGGCTCCTGTGCAGAATGAGCAAATAAAGAAATGGAAGGAGAAGGAGAACATTGTGGAACATTTTTTGGCAGCTGGGCAGGCAGCAAAATGCACTCAGGAGCTACAGCCATTGCTGCCTGCTAAGGTTTGCGTTCCATATGGTTTCCCCTATAGCACACATGACACATGAAGAGTGTTTTTAGCCTCCACGTTGATTCCACATTGGCTTGGGAAAGACTCGCCTGCTCACCCACATCCTGTGCCACTGTTGACAGGGTTAATGCAACGAGAATGTTCACACATCACGCTGCTGTTGCTGCACAGCCTGCCTTGCTCCCAATGACACTATAGGCCTAAGTGCATGGATTCACTAAGTCACTCCCGACTCTCCTCCCCATGTTCCTGGCTTTTTACTATATCACAAAAAAATGTCACACTCACATACATCTATTCTGAGTGAGTAAGCCCTGGTTCCAATTGGCAATGGGTTGTGATGGCACACACGCTAAAATCAAACTTTCTCATCTTCCAGCAACATTTATCCTGAGATTCATCTCCGTGCCTGGATGCTCAGAGAAGCACAACAGTTAACTGAGACTTCAGTTCCACCTGAAGACCTGGAAACACTTTGATAGGGTCTGCCATCAGCAAGACTAGTAGACACATTTATGAGGCTGACTGAATGGCATTCAGCCTGCTGGTTTGGTCAGCTGTATGGGCGGGCTGTTTCAAGCCTAATGACGGCAATCAGGCATCTTTGCTGGAGTGAACCAGCCTGCCCCCAGAGTGGTCCAAGCTGTGCTTTACTGGCCCTGTCAGGGGCTTCTAGTAATTTGGTATGAGCAGGATTGCTCTGCTTGGTTTGTTTGAAGCACATGCAATTGCTGGAAACAAACCAAAAGGGAACCTTCTGTTAATTGCCAATATCGTGAAGTGACTTAAGAAGAGAGCCACTTCAGGAGACTGGCAAAGTAAACACTTCCTTAGCTCCATTTTTAAAGTTCATTAGGACAGTGCATATGTGCCGCATCACTTTTAAAAATGAAAGCTAAATGAAAATCTTCCTCCCAAATGGGAAGAAACTGGAGGGGGTAATGAGGGGGATTTGTAGCCATGATACACGGGTGTTAAGGATTTATTTATTTAATCTAAACAGACACGTGGTGGGAGTTCTTTGTTGTACCTATGTTTTTCCCTAATACCCCAGTCCATCCAAATGCCTTTCCTTTCACCACTGCTTTTGACTCTCATGCATCAGCATCTGACATTTTCATCCTTCAGAATCTCACTTTATAGCAGAATTCACATGAAACTGGGCCAGCAATACTGTATTGGTATTCTGCAGCATTGTCACCTGGACAGTTTCAATAACATCCTCAAGTGGCAGTCACTTACCATATCAAGGTTAAAATCATGTTGCTTAATGTAGTAAGTTACACTAGAGTCAGCTCACTGAATCAGTGGGGATCTGGTGAGTCAGCTCCACTGTAATTGCCATTGATTCAAATGGGCCTACTGCAGTATGACTTACAGCAACAGGATTTCAGCCACAGTGCTTTTTAACAAACAAGAAAACAGCTGAGACAAATGAAGCCCCAACCAATCCCTTGCTTATTTGCCAATGGGGTACATTTTTTGTCTCTGTCAATATTGGGATAAAATATGTCCTATACCCTTTGTTTGTTTGTTTGTCAAAACCGTTTGTAAAGGTGCATTTGCTGGTTTTCATTGGATTATCCTTGTGATGGTGTATGTCAGGGACATTCTTATGGGTCATAGAATCATAGAAAAGTGAAGTTGGAAGGGGCCTACAAGGCCATCCAAGTCCAACCGGCTGCTCAGTGCAGGAATACAATCAAAGCATATCTGCCAGGTGATTATCTAAGTTTTTCTTGAATGCCTCCAGTGTTGGAGCACTCACCAACTCCTGAGGTAACTGGTTCCACTGTCGTACTGCTCTAACAGTTAGGAAGTTTTTCGTGATATTCAACCGAAATCTGGCTTCCTTTAATTTGAGCCCATTGTTGCGTGTCCTGAACTCTGGGATGATCGAGAACAGATCTTGCCCCTCATGAAATACCATATGTGTACATGAATCTCTAAAACTAACCCCATCCCTACCCCCACTGCTAACCACTGATGTTCTCACTGAGATCAGAAAAGAGCTTACAATTCACTCCATGCAAGTTGTTTGAACATTTTTGGCATATGAGCATTAATAACATGGTTGTATAAAATGAGATCGATAGATCAAATGAAACAAATCCTTCAAAATAAGAATATTTCATGGTTGAATTATATACAATTAGAAAGATGGACTAATGAATGGGTAAAGAAATATAATAAAGGTAGAGAATGCACAAAGTATGAACAATTTTTATTATCATATAAAGACATTCAGATGACTGATTCAGTAAAGGATACAGTGAGTAAAATTTATGGACTTCTTGATTTAGAGGAAGAAAAAAGCGAGAAAGAAGGATTGAAGATAGTGTGGGAACAAGACATTAGAAAAAGAATAAATGAGGAAGAATGGAGGAAGATATGGAAAATGAGGGTTTTAAGATTCATGTCAGTGAGAATAAGGGAAAACTTTTTTAAACTGGGTCTAAGATGGTATTTAACACCAATTAAATAAAATTAATGCTAGTTATCCGAATGTCTGTTGGAAATGTGAGAAAGAAATTGGTACATACTTTCATATGTGGTGGGAATGCGAAAAAGTACAAAGATTTTGGAAACAAATTTTTAAAGAATTAAACGACATATGTGAAAAAGATATAGAATTTAATTCCAAGATTGCTTTGTTATCAATATTTGAGAATGTGGAATATGATAAGATGACTAAAGAATTGATAACCAATCTATTAACAGCGGCTAGACTGATAATAGCTAGGCAATGGAAATCAAAATCTGAATTTCAAATCAATGAATGGTATAAAGAAATATGGAATATAGCTATAAATGATAAACTAACTTGTAATTTAAAGGTTAAGAAAGGAGAGTTGAAAAAGAATAATTTTTATGAAATATGGGGCAGATTTTTGGAATATGTGTTAACAAGAGGAAAAGGGAAAGCTCCAAATCAAGAATCAATGCAGTTCTGGAGAAGAGGACAATAGAAGAAGAAGAAGAATATAGATGGAGGAAGAAGATTACAGCAAGAGGTCCGGTCTATGGTGGTGGGGAGCACAGTTAAATTGTATTTTGGTTTGTGTATTTTATGTTTATGTTATAGTTATAAAAAATAAAAAATTAATTTCAAAAAAAAGAAGAAGAAGTGGTTTGCTGTTCCCTTCTTCTGGGGCTGTGGGGCTTGTCCAAAGCCACGTAGCCTCGCTCTTCTGGGGTGCATAGCAGAGAATTGAACTCCCAGTCTCTGGCTCTACAGCCAGATACATGAAATAAAAAATATGTTAGCAATGTCACAAGGAAGAAGAAGAGCAAAGTATGCAGGCCCAGTTTATCCTGCCAAAAAAAAAAAAAAAATGGGTTGAATTTAGATTTTTGGAAGGGGAGTGGCTGAAGTGAGCTTCCACACCCCTCATCTCCTCCAGCCCTCCAAAAACACTAAACAGAGGGTTTGGGGACACTACTGAACCAGTATGAGCTGTAGTGTGGGTGAAGAGCAGGAGGTTCCTGAAAATTAAAATAATAATCATGTGTTGTCAAATCAATTCTGACTTATGGTGACTCTTTCAGGCTTTCCAGGTAGAGAATACTCAGAGGTGGTTTACCATTCCCTTCTTCTTTGGGTATCCTGGGACTGTGCAACTTACAGGAGGTGGCATGTTCCATGAGCAGAGCCCTTCTGCCCATGGAAGCCAGATCTTAGATCCAGCCCAGTGTGTGAAGGTGCATTTTGAAGGTTTGTTTCACCTCCCTGCTGAATTTTTAAAAGCAGTGTCTCACTTTGATGAGACCTAAATTGCATTTAGCTCCCTCCTTTGTATTTCTCGTTTTGAACTGATCCCTTGCTGCTCTCCTCCTGTTACAAACATCCAGCTGAGTTCTGTTTAAAATTCTAATAGGATACCACTGAAGAATGTGACAGCTAAGCAACATTTTTGTACTAACAGCCAGGGGAGCCGTGTCTTCTTCCCCTTGTAGAAAGATGGTTGGGCCATCCCACGAGGTTCTCATTCCTGCTTTTATTCCAAAGAAAGCAAGCACTCTGATGCTGCATCCCAAGACTCTACACACTCTGCAGAAATTCTGTCAGTATTTAGATAATCAGCCCTCATTAAAGGTCAGTGCTCAGCACGAAGCCTTGGCCTTTAGGAATACTCTTGTGCCTGGAACATCTGCTTGGCAGTGAGCCATCTGAAAGCTGCAGTCATTCCTGTCAGACAATGGAGTTGGGCTGGGCAGTGCTGCCTCACGCTTGTATCTCCAGGTGCCTGTTACGGTTACGGGAACAGGTGTTTCCCCTTTAGGTCAACCTTAATATTGATGAGGGGAAACAGGATTTTATTACAATGACCCCTTTCAATTTCTTATTATTTTAAAACAATATTTTATTACTCAGCTACATTACCAACCTGGTGTATTAAGATTGGCCAATTATCTCTTCACCTGTGACTGAATAGCAATTGCCTCCAGGTAAGCCTTAAAGGGGAAAACAGCACCTGTCCCACTGACGTTGCCTCCTAAGACCCGTGTATGCTGGATCCATACCATGACATTATGCCAACTCAAGGCAACAGCAATCATACATACAGGAATCTCTGTTTTCAGGACAGTACGGTATAATAGGTACCATAATCGGGCATCAAGCTGGCTACGTATGTGATCTGAGTTCCCTTCCTGACATTTAGCCTTAACAAAATAGGCTTTTGCAGTTAGAAGAGGAAACGCGAGGCCAAGATTTAACATGGGAGCAGCAGCTCTGGTTAAGTCTGGATCTGCCCCAATTACACATTAAATAGGGATGTAAGAAGAGCACAAGTGAGAGAAGATGCTGAGCATCCCGGTAGCTGCTGCTTTACTCTGGCCCTTCGGTTAGGGAATGCCAGGAAGCAAGTTTGTGGGGTTAGGAAAAGACAGCAAATGGGTGGTGGCAGTTGATTCTTTTATTCCTGGGAATCAGAGATGTGCTTCCCTTATATGGCTAAATAACTTGACTGGTGGTTGTTATGGTTTTCCGGGCTGTTTGGCCGTGTTCTTAAGGTTTTTCTTCCTAACGTTTCTTCAGTCTCTGTGGCCGGCATCTTCAGAGGACAGGAGTCAGAACTCTGTGCTCTGGTGCAGTTTGTTGGATAGTTGACTGGCTTGGAGTAATGTGCACCATGACTGGGGAGGGGCAAAATGTCTTTGGCGGGCCCACATTCACTTCTCTACAGATCATCTCCCTCTACAGCTCATCTCCTACAGCTCATCTCCTTCCTTCTTAGCCGGGTTCACTTCCAGTACTGGAACTCAGCTGAAGAGAAAAAGACCAGGGACTGCCACCTTCAGTGCTCAAAGTCTGTGGCTGAGATCCTGCTGCTTAACTTAATAAGTTTCAACTAGAGCAGGCGAACTTGAATCAATGTAACTTGCAGAGGATTTGATTCACCAAATCTCCACTGGTTCAATGGGCCTACTTTAGTGCAACTTACTATTCTACTGTAAGCAACGGGATTTCAGCCTATATTTTATTGGGGCAGACTGAATTTTAATTAAACATGCTTGCCACCGTCATGTCTGTTTTGGCCCTCCTGAACCAAATACACGGCTGTGCTGTGCTAGTGAACAACTGTCCTGATTCAAGCTGCAGGAGGCAGGACTGTTGACAAGATTCAGCCTCAACCCACATCTCAGAGAGACAGAAACTTAACTGGAGAAAGTCAGAACTGAAATCCTGAAGGTAGAAGGGAAAGCAGACCCAGGTAGGCAAACGAGAAAAAGACAAGTGCAGGCGCAGAGGGCCAAACAAAGCCTGAAGCCCTGGGAGAAGCCTACAGAGATACTTGTTATACCTATGACAGAAGCAAGCAAAAGTGTGGGAAAGCAAGCAGTATTATGGGTCAATTCCTCATAAAAACAGCAAGAAAGAGAATGTGATGTTACTCAAGATATTTGAGTGCCAAATGAGAAGTTTTTATATTAGAGTTGATAACACATTTTTGAAGAGAACTGTGATTTTAATAGCCGGGCGACAAGCAGAAATCCAAACAATTAAAATTTTCGAGGCCTGAAGATGCATTAATAGAGTAAACTTCATATGCTCAATTTCCTCTTGTAATGTAGCCATTACAAACACTAGAACCTTGACAGGAAAGAAATTTGTGATTTTCTTTCTGACTAATAGTAAGGGAATCCCTGGTTTCAGGCTGTTAGAAACCAGCAATTCCCAGGGTACATATTTACATGTAATAATGTTGGATGTCCAGTCTCATGAATGTGGTATTTTTGAACAATCAAATACATATCGCTTGGTAATGTTGGCTGTATTATTGTAAATGTTCATAATATTCATAATTACTAAGCAGACTAATTACCTTTCTTGAGTCTTAATGAAACAATAGCATTATCAGATACATGCACCTGTGATAGAAATGTCATTTATTAAGGTAATATGTTTGCTTTATATCTCTCGAATGTTTGAGTTTCAACTATTTGGAATTTCAAGAACAAAGGGTTAAGCGTGCTGAAAATAAAACTTTTGTGCTTATCCTTTCCAATGTAAATAATCTACTGTAATAGAAAAATGGCAACGTAAACAACTGTTTTTGTGTATTGCAACCTTGAAAGATACCAGTTATTGTCAGCTCTCCAAATTTGAGAAGAGTTATCATTTGGAAACTCTGTTGTACCTTGTGCAGAACTGCTCTCTAGTGGAAAAGGTTTACTATTGCAGATGATGTCCCGACTTAGTTGTTGTGACAGACTGAAATAAATTAAGCATCTTGCCATCACAAAGGCAAGTAGTCTCTAGGTAGACTTTCTTGTCCAATAGGTATATAGTCTGAGGATGCTGCTGCCACCGCCACCAGATTAGTTTCATGTAATACACAGTTCTTAGAAATAAGAAATGCTGGGATTTCACAAGGTTGAATCCAGCCACTATTCTAATAAGGGAGGATGGCCACATGTTAAATGTTATGAAGGACAGTCTTCCACTTGAAGGAACTGACAGAAGGTCCTCTTTTGGAAAGTATTTTGGAAGTATTGTCTCTAGACCAGCCATTCTCAACCTTTCTTTGGCCACAGCCACAAACACAATATGAAAGAAATTAGACCAAATCAGGATTGTATAAGTCACATCATGAACTTTATAAGTTGGTATGTGAAGAATTGTTTCAAGTTTGTGGCTTCCTTCAAATGTGCCAGGGCTCCACAGGGGGTCACAGGGTTTCCATTGAGAATGGCTGGTCTAGACTAAATTTTATTTAAAGAATCATGAGAAGTGGCACCAGAAACCGTGACGTTGATCATCCAGTGAGCTGCACCTGGACAGCAGATTCCTCAGGTATGCAGGTCACATAGTCAAAATCCACCCCAGCTCAATACAATACAGTAGGACCCCCTTATCTCTAGGATCAGTATCCACTGATTCACTTATTCGCAGCCCTAAAATATTAAAAGAAAAAGCTTCAAAATATATATTTTGAATGATGTCATCACCAGAACTGGCCATTAGAGGGAGCCAAAGGCCACACTATGTATACCGTTGGCTAGAGAAATATATTTCCAGAACGTCATTACCAGAGCTAATCACTAGAGGGAGCCAGAGACCATGCTATGTATAGTGTTCACTATTATAATAGTGTTATATAATCTACTTTTTCAGTGTCTGCAGGGGGGGTATGATTTCCCACAGATACAGGGGTCCTACTGTACACTGTAAGTCTGCTTAAATTATAACAAATTTTCTAATTTTGCATCTAGGCATATAAATTAGCACATGCAATTTTATGTAAACCAGTGCAATCATCTTCTTATTTTTCAGTGATGCTGTAAGAGCATATCCTGAGTGAAGGTCCATTCAGAGCACCTTTGTCAGTAGAAAGCAGAGGAGATTATTTCTGTCAGTTCCTTCCATCTCTGCAACTCTGACAACCCCCTCCCCACTGTTCTGGATGATCCTGCAGCCCATGGAGAAGATTAGAGGATCATGGAGTATTGCAGAAATGGGGAACTGACAGGTATCAAATTCGATAACTTTAGTATTTAGTATCGAAGCAAGCCTGATGAGGATACTAATCCGAAATGTGTGTCGTATTCTAGTTTAATACAGTCAACAGGATCTTTCTGGACAAAGTATTTTTAAAAATATGGTCTTCCTATACTCTGCAAACTTAATACCTACGTAAGTGTTTCTTCCTACAGAATTACTTTTAAGAAGTATTGTAATGCGCACACCTCCATTCTCTGAGCATAAGAATTTCTGCAGAATTTCCCCTCATTTTGGTTTCCTTTAGAATTAAGTCACAAGAGGCTTATTGGTGTTATATAGTGTTGAGCATATGTGCCAACAGATACTCCAGAGGCTGCTGTATCTACACCAGGCCTTCCAGGCAAACAGCCTGTGCCCTGAGAAGTTCTAGAGGTTCAACTTCATTTTCTTTATAGATTTCTTCTATGCAAATATCCACCCGTTGCCTGGATGATAAGATAAGGTAAGGCTGAATTATCTTCGTCCATTATTTGTACTTTCTTGGACCATGTAGCATATTATCTGAATATTACAATCAACAGTCTTTTGTCAGGAGTTAAGAAGCATTATTGGACAATTTTGCTTTTTAATGGGTTACATCGCTGCAGAAATCAAAACGACAGACAGCAGCTCTTTGACTTGACTAGTGCCATTTAGATTTTCATGGAAGGTGCCTTGAAGGAGATGATTGGCATCTGTCCTTTTGCTTTCAACAAAAGCAAACTATTGTTGCCCTACTTACCCAAATTGTTACTGCTTTTGGAAAGTTTCCTGAGGTTCCCAGCCCATCACTTTTGCTGAATCAGGGAGAAGAGAAACTGCAGTCTGATTACAGACCAAGCCTGAAGACTGATTTATGAACGGTTTCTCCTAGACAGCAAAGCTAGCTGGGCATACTGTCAGAGGACCAATGTACGCTATAAGTCTCTCATTTGCCCCATGGGCTAGTAAGCAATCCAGTTAACAAAATCAAAGGCAAAACCCATGTACAGCCTTTGAATAGCAGACTAAATGTATACTTCTAAATTCATGCCAGAGAAACAAAACTGTGAAATTTGGAAGTGTATGCATTTTTATCATCACAATAAAAGTAATGCCTTACCTCATTTGCCTGTCTTAATACATAGAAGGTGGTAAACCCAATGAATCATGTTCAATTTATTTTAATCTGTGCCCAGTGAATTGCTTTTTTTTTTAACTACCCATGCAATGGGAAGTTTGCAAACATTTATTGCCCAGTTCTTGAAGGATGGAAAAGTGCTTCAGATCAGCTCATTTTAATTCCCTGCTATAACCATTTTCATCATTGATATGCAGTACAATATATGACACAGAGAAGCAGTCTTGGCAAAACACAATTAGTAAGGATTTATTATCTTTGTGTTGTAGCAGTAATAGTTAGACCCTATAGTAATATTACTATTTTCAACTACTATATCAAAATGTCAGTAAACATAGAAACATCCTTCTCAGAAACAGGGAACTGTCTGTTTCTATCATGTTGGATATAGGACCCTGGTTCTTTGATATGTGATGAATGATGACATTTAGGACACAAATGCTTGAGAACCACTACCTAATGAACGTAGAGATGTCTTTCCGGCAGAAACTTTTCTGTATTTCTACGTTTTCAAATCTGTAACATGTTAATATTACTTGAACAGTCTTATGAATTTTTTCAAAGATTGCTTTAATATCTAACAGATTGTTTTAATAACTTTTTAAAATTGACGGAACTGAGTTTCTTGCTGATTAATGGCTGTTGGTTGCTTTCAGGATGTGGTTTTCAGCTTGTTACATGTTAAACATGTCCGTATTGGCAGCTACTTTGTTCTTGCATGCCAGCTTGGGTAATCTAATACAATTGTATTGTATTACAGTTACCATTTTAAAATTTTGTTAGTCAGTTCATTGTACTTGAGCCAGATCATTTAGTATGAGCAAACGAATATATGTGAATGTAAATAAATCCATGCAGCCCCATAGAGGAAAAAAGAATGTCAGCGAAGGCCTTTAGAAACGGTGTTCTTAAATGAGATAATCCATATCTGTGGCATAATGCCTTCAGCTTTAAAAACAAAGATGTGCCTTTTTTTGTTGTTCATAAGGCATACTGTTGGAACCAAACTTGGAAATTATTGCACAGACCTTACTAAGGATTTCCCAAGACTGAAGATGGAGGAACTCCAGAACCCATTCTATCTTTCATTCTCTATCTTCTGCAAAGCCGTGGCTGTTTGGGTAGTGAACCCATGCAAAATTCTTGCTGCCTGTCAGACTCGAAGTGTTCTGCCATCACCTTCATGCATGTTTTACTTATAACGAGAAGGAATTCCTGTTTGCCTTCTGGTCTGGATTACATGGATCTGCAAACACTGCAATGCTCTTGCAAACTTAAGTAAACTGGCAGGACCAACTGGTTAACATTTTTCCAGTTGACAAATTGATTTTTAAGGATACCAAGGTTGATCTGGTTTGGTGTTTTGAGCATCAGCTTCCTGGAATTCAATTTTTAAACCACTACATAGTATTGAAAATTACAGAGTATTTATAATGTGGAAAAGCTTGGGACTGCATGCTACCATTTTAGCATTGTGGACAGATATACTGCATTGTTAACTCTCTAGTTCCCGACCTTCTGTTATGTTCGCTCTGCTGATCATCACAACTCTCCCCAGAGAAATCTAATGTTTTCTTTTTTAATGGCTGTAGCCCATCCCTGATTGAAACTGAGTAGAATATTATTCATTTGCATTAGCCACCTGCCTTTGCAGGTGGTACATTAAGCATTGTGAAACCAATGCTAAAATGTGAAACCAACATACTAAAAACCATAGAGATAAGTACATAATCAGTCAGATAGATAGATAGATAGATAGATAGATAGATAGATAGATAGATAGATAGATAGATAGATAGATAGATAGATAGATAGATAGATAGATAGATAGATAGATAAAATAACTAAATCTGCAGAGAACTACAATTTATAAACCATATTGAATATTATTTTAACTGCTGCTGCTGCTAAACAGTTTGGCCAACTGTACTATCACCTCTTTGTCTTAAAGAATAAAAGGCATCCCAGCTGGATTACTCTAACATGCTTTACGTGGGGCTGCCTTTGGAAATTTCAGTGGGTCCAAAACACTACAATCAGATTGGTAACCAGGTCTGGTTACAGGGATCACATAACCTGCCTCATTGCAGCAGCTCCACTGGCTGCAAATCCATTTCTGGGCACAATTCAAAGTAACGTTGTAACGTAGAAAGCCCTAAACAGCTTGGATGCAAACTATCTCAAGGACCATGTCTCCCTTTATGAGCCTGCCTAGGAGTTAAGATCATCAGGAGAGGCCCTTCTCTCAGTCCCATCACCTTCACAGGTGTGTTGGGTGGGGACAGGGGAGAGGGCTTCCTCTGTCACTGCTTCCAGACTCTGGAACTCCCTCCCATGGGAGGCCAGGTTGGCCCTATCTCTGCTGTCCTTCCACAAGCAGATGAAGACCTTTCTCTTCAGAAAGGTTTTCTCTTAGTGGCTGGCTGTCTGAGAGAGGTTTTTGCCTTGTTGCTTTGAATGTGGTTTTGGTGCTGATTTTGTTTACCATTTTTTGTGTGGTATTTGTTTGATCCTTTTAAAATATTTGTATATTAACTGCTTTTAGCTTTTAAATATTGTTGTTTAATTATGTAAGCTGCCTTGGGTCCTTTTTAAGGAGAAAGCCAGGGTAAAATATTTTAAATAAAATAAAATAGCCAGTTTGGGGCATGAAAGCCTGGAAATATCAAATCTTCAACTTTAGTTACATATAAATGAAATAAGATTAAAGTTAAAATGCAGTGTTGCTTAACCTCTTTGTTGATGAAAACAGGATCTATAAAATACCTGTCAGTAGTACACTATACCCTTGGTGAGATACTATTGTAAAGACATTTAGTTTTTAAAATAAATATTTTATCCATAGTTGTGGAGCATAATTTTTCAAAGAGTCTTGCATTAGGTCAATATCCCAGAAGTCCAAGCTGGATTTCGAAGGGGCAGAGGAACTAGAGACCAAATTGCGAACATGCGCTGGATTATGGAGAAAGCCAGAGAGTTCCAGAAAAACATCTACTTCTGCTTCATTGACTACGCAAAAGCCTTTGACTGTGTGGACTACAGCAAACTATGGCAAGTTCTTAAAGAAATGGGAGTGCCTGACCACCTTATCTGTCTCCTGAGAAACCTATACGTGGGACAGGAAGCAACAGTTAGAACTGGATATGGAACAACTGATTGGTTCAAAATTGGGAAAGGAGTACGACAAGGCTGTATATTGTCTCCCTGCTTATTTAACTTATATGCAGAATACATCATACGAAAGGCCGGACTGGAGGAATCCCAAGCCGGAATTAAGATTGCCGGAAGAAATATCAACAACCTCCGATATGCAGATGATACCACTCTGATGGCAGAAAGTGAGGAGGAATTAAAGAACCTCTTAATGAGGGTGAAAGAGGAGAGTGCAAAAAACGGTCTGAAGCTCAACATCAAAAAAACCAAGATCATGGCCACTGGTCCCATCACCTCCTGGCAAATAGAAGGGGAAGATATGGAGGCAGTGACAGATTTTACTTTCCTGGGCTCCATGATCACTGCAGATGGTGACAGCAGCCACGAAATTAAAAGACACCTGCTTCTTGGGAGGAAAGCCATGACAAACCTAGACAGCATCTTAAAAAGCAGAGACATCACCTTGCCGACAAAGGTCCGCATAGTCAAAGCTATGGTTTTTCCAGTAGCGATGTATGGAAGTGAGAGCTGGACCATAAAGAAGGCTGGCCGCCGAAGAATTGATGCTTTTGAATTGTGGTGCTGGAGGAGGCTCTTGAGAGTCCTCTGGACTGCAAGGAGAACAAACCTATCCATTTTGAAGGAAATCAACCCTGAGTGCTCACTGGAAGGACAGATCCTGAAGCTGAGGCTCCAATACTTTGGCCATCTCATGAGAAGAGAAGACTCCCTGGAAAAGACCCTGATGTTAGGAAAGTGTGAAGGCAAAAGGAGAAGGGGACGACAGAGGATGAGATGGTTGGACAGTGTCATCGAAGCTACCAACATGAATTTGACCCAAATCCGGGAGGCAGTGGAGGACAGGAGGGCCTGGCGTGCTCTGGTCCATGGGGTCACGAAGAGTCGGACACAACTAAACGACTAAACAACAACAAATTATGCACAGCAAAATGTGTGATAATTTGCAGAACCATTTTTTTCACCTTTGTTATACATAGGAAGATGTGTCCCAAATTTCAGGTAATAAACTTATTTGACCTATGAGTTTCACCTGAGTGAACATGAAGCTGGCAAGAAAGGGGCTCGCCAGCTGATATTGGATTTTACATGTTCTGGGAGCAAAAAAATAAATAAATCTTTTTCTGGTGCTTTGTTTTTATTTTATTTTTCATTTGATGGATGAGACTTTCGACCTCATGAACGGAAACTGGTGGCTATTCAGGAATATATTCTAGTATTACTGTTGTTTGTTGAAACTGATAATTAGAATCGGAAAACAGTATCTTGTAATGCCACTTCTGTTCTTTAGAACCAGTAACACACACCAGGAAATGAGCAAACATTATCCATTATACAGTTTGTCCTTTGTTTTCAAATAAGACCATTTTTATCCAAAACTGAAAGAAATGATAAGACTACCCTGCCTGTTTTGGCACACAAAATCAGGTTTTATAAATGCATTAAACTAGTTGTTGTGCACCAAAAGAGGCAGGTATCCTTATCAGTAGAGGCTTTTATCAAAATTTGCCAAGCATTTTAAACTGTTTTTTGCTTTCCCCCCAATCTATAATTTATATACAGTATTTGTCTCCTAGCAGCACACTCATTCAACAAAAGTTCCAAGTTAGTTTTCCTACACTCATGATGAATTGTTCTCATTTGACTTTTGGCATGTTTGCATTCACTCACCGGCCAATTGTTATCAAAGTCTTCCCAGAACAATGTCTATTTGGTTTGGGTTTAAAATTTGCCCCTAGTTGTTCAATCGGAATCTGGAATAGTTTTATACCCTAAGTAGTTTGTCTGGGAGAATGCCATATATTCTTCGGTCTGCAGCAAAAGGGACAGCACAAGAGCCACTATGGGTGAGCATTTCATTCTCTTACTACAAGTTACCCCTAGATCTTTGATGGGATAAGAGTGTGATCCTAATTGAAGTTTATTGTGTATTAGCTATGCAAGTATCGAAGTCCAAGATATGTTATCACTTACCTCCTATTGTCACACCACCCTGGGAGCACACAATCCCATCTGGCACTAACACCCACATTCCCTCCTTTCATAATGTTTCCTATCCAGCCTGGCTACAACATGGCTCCGAAACAACAATGAACTTTCTTATGAGCTTTTTTTTCTTTGTTACAGTTGCTTCACTGAACATTCCTACTCCTCTATAAATTGGCAAGAGATAACCTGCTAATTACACGACTATGACTATGCAGGCATAAATGTGGTTACAATAAAAGACTCATGGTTAAAATGCTTGATAGGCTGGTTTATAGTTATGACCATGTAGAATAGAACACTGACATATTTAACAGCTGAATTCTTAATCCAACTCATTTTCATTTAGGGCAGGTCTGCTAAATAAGGGTCTGAATTTCTGGTTCAATAATGAAGCACACTACTGGAATTGTAGAAACTAATTAACAAGAATTAAAACTAAGTGCCACAGAGCTGTGTCCACACACACAGACACCTCAAAAACTCTCACTGTTCCTGCAAGGCAGAATCTCTTCTGCTTGCTCTGCTTTCTTACACTTACACCGAGGGGAATGACATGTGGCTTTTCCTTTTCTTATACAAACATTCTGAAGAACATGCTGAGACTTCCTCCTTCCCACTAGCATCTGCTTTTTTTGTTCTTTCCAAAAAACTCCTTTTCCTTTCCAAGTCATATTTTTGTACTAAATATCTAAGTTTGCTTTCCTTTCCTCATAATTTACTCAGTAAGCACTTTATTAATTTTGTTTAATAAAGATAAGCAGATGCTGTCAGGAGAGCAGCATCTTATTACCTAAGCTTTCAAGGCCAACCTTTAGCTGGGGGTGGTGGCTTGAGATGTTACAGGGACGAACCCTCTTGATGCCACAGAGACAGGACAGGCAAGGAATAAGGAGAAGCTTGAATCTGGGTAAAATTCTATGAATCTGGCCATCCAGAGTCATAAAAAAAGAAAAAGAAAAGAAAATACAGCTTCTTGGTAGGGAAAAAAGAAAACACAACTTCTGGGCAGCCGGTCGGGTAGCAAAATGCTCCCACCAGCTGCTGCAGTTGCTGCCATTCTTGCTAGGGCTTGCCTTCTTGACTGCCTTGTCTGCAGCATATGTGACACAGATGGAGTTTTTCCAGGCCAAATGGTACTGCTAAAGTTTACAAAAAGCTCACTGCTAGCCCATGGGGAGTGGCATTAGCTGGGAATAAGTGAAGATGGGTGCCCACGTTTGAAAGCCATCACACATTCAAAACAAACAAACAAAAAACAACCAACCTTTTCCTCCTCCAGTGATACCCACCTTGCTTGGAAATCCAAGGAAGCACATAAATTCCCCAAGACTGTGAACAGAATCCTGAGACTTAGCAACTCTATTCTTTATACCAGTGGTTCTCAACATTGGGTAATCCAGGTGTTCTTGGACTGCAACTCCCAGAAACTCTTGCCAGCACTGTTAGTGGTAAAGGCTTCTGGGAATTGCAGTCCCAAGAACACCTTATCCAAGGTTGGGAACCACTCCTTTATTCCCACTAGCAAATAAATGGGACGAAGGTTGTGTCACACCTACAGTGATGTCACTAGCAGAATAGAATAGGCACACATAACAGTACAATCACATCGCATGCAGTACACTCGGGGGGGGGGAAGAGGAAAAAAACAGCAACCATTTTATTCAGTTTGTTTAACAATTTATATCCTTCTGCTATGGGGGATCAACCTTCCCGCAAAAAATAAATAAATAAAATCTCAAGAGGTAGTCACAGCATGTACAACCCACAGTCAGAAATAACCAGTACCTTTAAAAGCCTTGTTTTATTGGTAAGAATGATGTTTTGGAGGAAACATTCTTTAAGAGGTATTTATTGGTTAATTGTCATATGTCACATAATTATGTCCCCCAAAAGACTTCAGGCTCTTCAAGAAGATGAGACAATTTTCTGAGCCTGGTTGTCTCTAGTTTTTCATACTATTCTGATGGCTTTCATTTTATTTGTATATGAATCCCACCCATCTCTCTCATCATCTGAAGGAAATCTAACAATCAAGTTATTTTGCTGGGGTACCACCTTGTCTGAACCTCTGTCACAAACAGTAAAACCAGCTATGTTTTCAGGCAGAAAAGTGGTTATAGTAAAAATAGAAGCAGATCCGTGCAGAAGGAGTAAGCTTTAAAAAAGAACATGCAAGTTCTGAAAATAATTTTTAATGATCACTCACTTTACCCAGATTGTTGCTTGTAAGGCAAGGCAGGGAAGGGAGTGGCAGCCATGCTAAAGTTACATAACTGCAGTCCTGTTTCTCTGCTTGTTTTGCCCTTGGCCACCAGATGTAATGTATTACTTCAGACTCCCTTCCCACATACTTTGCTTCCCAAATGGCTGAAAGAACAGTGTTTCACAAACTGCTGGATGTTTCATGTATGATGGTTGTTACATTGGTAATTTATCATAATCAGGCTATAAGCACTAGGTTCATATTAATTGTTCTCTTAGGTAATACAGTGGTGCCTCGACTTACAAACTTAATCCGTCCCAGAAGATGTTCGTAAGTGGAAATGCTCGTAAGTTGAAGCACCATTTCCCATTGAAATGCATGGGAACGCGATTAATCCGTTCCAGCATTTAAAAAAAAAATACCATAAAAAAATTAAAATACTGTACTGTAAAAACAGAACAGTTTTAAAAAAGCAAAAAGCAGCACCTTACCCCGCTGCCTCCGCCGCCGCCAGGAAGCGAGCCTCCGGACCATGCTCCCCGCTGCCCTCTGCCTCCCGTCCCCGCTGCCTCCGCCGCTGCGGGAGGCGAGCCGCCGGACTCGCTGGACGGGCTCTGCCTCCCGTCCCCGCTGCCCTCTGCCTCCCGTCCCCACTGCATGGTCCGGCGGCTCGCCTCCCGCAGCGGTGGAGGCAGCGGGGACGGGAGGCAGAGCCCGGCCGGCATGGTCTGGTGGCTCGCCTCCCGCAGCGGGGATGGGAGGCAGAGCCCGGCCGGCATGGTCCGGTGGCTCGCCTCCCGCAGCGGCGGAGGCGGCGGTTTGAATTTCCCGCCTTTTTCCGTTCGTACGTCAAAGCTCCACTCGCAAGTCGAAGCAAAATGTTGCGAGCGGAGCTGTTCGTAAGTCGAAATGTTTGTAGGTAGGGGCATTCGTAAGTCGAGGCACCACTGTACTGTAGAGGTAAACAGATAAATGTCATTCTTTCAAAATGGTGGTGAGCCATTACCACCAGATCTCATGCTGGGCAGATAAAGAGACCTTTCTATATCTGTAATCTGTGAAGTTGTATCAGTATTGCCTGAACAGGATTCAGCCTTGGTCCATGTTAAAGGAAAATCACAGGACCCTGTTCCAGATGAAAATATAAAAGTCAGACAATTTTTTTAATTTCTTACATAGATGTGATTAGCGCTAGATCACCCTATTGCTCGGTCCTCATTATGATTTCCTGTATTTATCTCCCAAAAAAAGGACTGGCAGAAATGGGACCAGAGTAAAGAAGAGTGGCTGTGGACTGAAATGCGAATTGCATCCAATATGAGGGGGTAACTCCAATCAATCAATCCATAGCCCACTGAGCACTGACTGTAATTTCCCATGGAATACCGGCTGTGAACCAAATCCCAGCAATTGGCTCCCAGATATCTTTCCACTGTAGTTGCACCCTCATGGTGTAGTAAAGTAAAAAAAGAAAAAGAAAAAGTTAAAGCCACCACTAGCAAGAACAAAACTACAGAGTTGGGGGAAAGAGGAGGGCGTCTCTGGGCTGATTCGCATTTCCCTTTGTGTCATGTGCTCAAAAGAAAAGAAAAAAATGCGAATCAGCCCATCCCAAACCCGAAGCATTTCCCGCATTTTTCCTCCTAGTTTTCAGCCGGAGCCTTGTGAGCAACCTTGAAATAGCTGCCCGCCCCCTTTCCCGACAGTGACCTCCGAGTTCCCTGTTGCTTAACCCTTTGCCCAGATTATTTTTATTTCTCTCAAATGATGCTCCTCTTATAACTGTCGCTAGCAGGCTTTGGGTGTCGCTCTCGAGTCGCCTCCCTTGTCACAAATACCCAACGCACACGGGACTCGGGGTACAGTACACCCCTCTCCTAGGCTTGGAGCCGTCCTCCCATTATTGCCCTCTCCCTACAAAGGAACCCCAAGCAAAGAGCCGGACAGAAGCCACGCGCGTGCCCTCACAGGCGCGAGTTGCCCCGGGCGGGCCTTTGCGTCGCCCCTCCCTTCTCGACACACCGTGACGTAAGCGCGCACGACGAGACCCGGAAGCCTCTGGCAGCGATGGCGTCGGCGGAGGGCATGGGGCAGCAGTGGGTGCTGGTGGAGATGGTCCAGGCCTTTTACGAGGTGAGCTGCGGCGGAGGCGCCGTCTTCTCCTGGGCGCTTGGGTTCCAAACCCCCCTCCCGAGAGGAAAAGGCGGTCGGTGGGTGCGTGTTCTTGGGGTGGTGGAAGGAAGTGGGAGTAGGAGCAAGGGAAGGTGGGGGGGACGCTCTTGCCGAATAGTTTGGTAGGTCAGGGAGGCTGAGCCTTGGGAGCGCTGGAGACGGAGGGGGCAGGTGCTGGGGCACCGGTGAGGCGGGAGTCAAAGGGAAGGGGCCCGGGCAGGGAAGAGAGGAGATCCTCGCGTCTGGCTGGTGTGATGTGGATGCAAGGTATGTCATTCCAACAGTTGCATCTTAGAAGCGTAGAAGTGGAGGAAGATCCTTTTCTGTAATTGAATTTTTAACGTGTCCAGGAGCATATGCTTGATCCTGGCACTAACCACTGTCGTCACCATCCTTGGGAATCTGTTTATATCAGCCCATACAAATGATGCCCTTGTAGGTGTGAGTTCTCTTCCCCTGCCCCGTTCTTTTATTGTTGTTTTTCGATGCAAGGGAGAATAACATCTGGCCCGTGTTTGAACAAAACTTGGAAGGTATCTTACTTCTAGATGCCCTTGGCCAAATGGAACTGTGCTAACGTTGGTCTTGGAACAGAGTAGATTGGGATGTGGTGTCACTGGTACTTTGGAAGTAAATGTGCCTGGATTAGCACAGAGGAGTTTTCTTGGGTGTGACTGAACTCTTACGTTGTTGCTGTTCAAGAGTTGCAAGATGTTTCCTGTTAAATTTAACCCGGGAGCCTCTTCTGGAGCCACTCTTCACATTCTATCAAAATGTCATAAAACTTGATTGGTAAGGTTACGATGGTGAGGATCATTGTGTTATGTGCTTCCAAGTCAGAGCTGATTCATAGACTCTAATAGAGCTTGAGATAAATGAGATGTTTTAGGGGTGGTTTTACAAGTTCACACAAACACCCAAACTTCCATGGCTGAATTCAAACTGTATCTCCTGAGTCATGGTCCATCCTACTATCCACTGCACCACAACAGGTATCACAAAGATCCTTATTAGGAATGAGGATTGTAATCCTCTGTAAATTTAAGAGGATGTGTTACTGAATTCATTGGGCTCTGTTTCTGGGTGAATAAATTGTTTTTGAATGTGTCTGGTTTTGATTATTGTTGAGGTAGATGCCTGTCTGGAAACCTGTACTAAAGCAGCCCCCAATGTTGATTTGCTTTCTGTTCTGGGCAGTCAAACACCTTTATTCATGCTTCTGAAGTTCTACAACTCTACATGCCTGTATTGTTGATTTCAGTTGACTGCTCCACTTGCCGTCTGTGACTTTATCTTTTTGTATTTAATCTTGTAGAATGTCCTAGAATTGCTTTTGATGAAGTCTGGTATAAAAATATTTTTAGTCATTTAATAGTCTTCTCTTGTGGAACTCAGATATATCTGCTAAGTTTTTAGTTTCCTTCATTATTTCAGTGGTAGAGCTCGTTATCAGTATGTGAAATGTTTTAAATTCAATCCCAGGGCATGGCAGTAAAGCAGGAATGAGGAAGAATTGGCACTCCAAATACTGTTGGATTTGAATTCCAATCAACCTTCACCATTTGCGATGGTAGATATACCACCATAGTACCCTAAACACAGGCATTCTCCTCTAATTTTGGGAGCTGATCAAGCCAGGTCCGCATAGTAGATGGATGAGAAGCCGCCAGTGAACACCAGAATCTCTGACAGGAATAAGAAAGAATCCCATTCAAAAGCTTGAAAAATAGCAAGCCAGTTAGTAACTTGACAGTACTTGAGTAGATGGACCAATGGTCTGATTCAGTATAAAGTGGTGCCCTGTATTACTGTGGTTTATGAGGGTTGCAAACCAATGTTCCTCACTTTTGCAGTAAATGATCTCTGGCACATAAAGTCCAATGGAGTAAGTTAATGAAGGAACCCTGGAAGCTCATTGCAAACAGAGCTGTCTTGGATACACTGAAACTGTAGTTCTCTACACCAGAGGTCCCCAGCCTGCGGCCCAGTGCTGGTCCATGGCCTGAGCCAGACCGGGCCACGGAGACAGACTTCCCCCCGCATGTACTCCCCCCCCCCGCACAGCCCCTTTGTGCATGGGCGCGCGGGCCTGCGCCCACACAAGCGCTCCCCCACCCCTTCACGCATGAGCACGAGTGCCCCCGAGCGCTGCGCTGCCCTTCGTGCATCCGCACGAGCGCACGTGCACCTGCAGAGTGCCGCACCGCCCTTCACACATGCGCACGAGCACGGTGCACGCCTGCCCACACAAGCACCCTCCCGCTCCCTTGCGCATGCGCACAAGCACTTAATAATGTTCAACAAGACCGCCAGAGATACTGTTGTTTGAGAAAGAAACTTAACCTTTTGGTCCTATGCTTCAGAATCAGAGGTATGCGCTTAATCTGTTCAATCCCTCTACATGCCACTTAATGTTGATATAACACTAGTTGGAGCAATTGTGTCTGAGTTTCTGGACAACTGTTAGACCTTTCTGAAGTATATACATTTCTATAGTTTAATCCCACAACATAATTGTGTTGCAACTTTTCCTGCTCTGATGCCTTCCACATATTTTGGACCACAGTTGGTATCAGCCGTCATGGGCAGTTATCGGGGATGCTGACATTTATACCTCAGAATATCTGGGTAAATTTGGAAAACGCTGCATGGAAGGAAAGAAGGACTGTGAGGCAAGCTCTGGAATGTAGAGACCAGATTCCCCCTGTGATGGGCCCTCTGTAGCGGTTACCCCAGTCGTCACCTGTCCGTCACAGTGGAACCTTGGCAGGAGAGCCAATGAGGAAGACGGAAGGCGGAGTCAGGAAAGAAGGAGGGGTACAAAAGGAGGAGTCTGAAGGGAGAAGAGGAGATCAGAGGATTGAGAAGGGTAGTGATTGAGATCAGAGGTTTGAGAATGGGATTGATTGAGATAGATGAGAGATCAGAGATTGGAAAGAGAATGATTAGAGATATAGATTGATGGACTAGAAATAAGAGCTGAGTGTTGAGATAGAGCTGTTGAAGGGGAGATTTGGAAATAGATTGAATTAATAGAAGGAATTAAATAAACCCAAGTTAATATAAGTGAGTTACTTCCTGTGATTGACACTGTTATTTCCAACCAATCATTAACCCCACCCTGATCAATAAACTGAATGCGTTTGATAACTTGTGTGTCCCGGAAGTGATTGATGTTTAATCAAAAACAAGTGGTGGCAGCGTGAGGAGAAAGAAGCAGCTTGGGTCTTTGTGAGGGCCAAAAATAAAATTAAAGCCTCAAAGACGGAGCCGCGACACCCTCCAATTCCCCCAAACTGAAATAGAAGGACCTATGAGTCCATTTCTCATTTTGTAAAACCAGGCAGGCGCTGTATGGTGGAGTTGTGCCTTGTTTTAAAGGAGGCAGTTCATTTTTGGATGATTTGGAAGGACGCTGTGTGTGTGTGTGCACTTGGGGCAAGCAAAATCTATTAGTCGTCACATGTATCACGGATTCATGGTGCTCGCTCCTTGCTTAATACTTGAAAGCAAAGAAGATAATGGCTAATACATTAGTGAATACAATATTCATTGCATAGCATGCAATGGATAATGTCTACGGTGATTTCTGAGGCAATTTCCCTCCAAAACAAAAGTTGTGCTGTTTGTTTTATGCTGGGGGGACTACAGAAGAGGATTTTGCCCTTTGCTTTTTACCCTTTGTTGGTGATTCACATATGTGTAAATCAAATTGCATAACTCACCACGGTAAAATGCTGCCAACTAAGAAGGCACTCATTATGTTGTGAGGTGCATGTCTGATTGCACAGTAGGCACACACTTGTGAATGCAACTGGCATCTCTTCAGTTTGTGGCAATTCACAGTGAGTTACACAGTGAGTTACACAATGAGTTACACAATGAGTTACACAATTCACCTTACTCATGCATAAGCCACCAACAGGATTCTTGCCACTATATACATGGAGTGTCATTTAATTTATTTATTTATTTATTGCATTTGTACCCCGCCCATCTAGTCAATTGACTACTCTGGGCGGCTTCCAACATATATAATAAAACAAAATGAAATATAACAACATTATAGACATCAGTAATCAAATTATTCAAGATGGAAAGAGATAAGAAAAAGTAAATCAAATAATAACTGAAGGAAAGGCCTGCCTAAACAGCCAGGTTTTCAATTGGCTTTTAAAGATGCCCGGCGAAGGGGCCGCACGGATCTCAGGAGGAAGATTATTCCAGAGGCGAGGAGCTACCGCCGAGAAGGCCCGGTTTCTTGTTTTTTCCTTCCGGACCTCCCTCGGCGTCAGGCTCCTCAGCCTCACCTCCTGACTAGATCGAGTGATATGGGTAGATTTTGGTGGGAGTAGGCGTTCCGCCAAATATCGAGGCCCTAAACTGTTTAGGGCTTTGTACGTAAGCATTAAAACTTTGAAGTCAATGCGGAACCGAATGGGCAGCCAATGCAAAGCGGCCAGAGTGGGAGAGATATGATGATATTTAAGTCCTTAGACATTGTGTTCTGAACCTACCATTTGGTTTTGGGTATCTGACAGGCTTGCAATATTATGTACAGTATTTATTTATGTTATTTCTATGCTTCCTTTCTCCTAATTATGGGACTGAAGGCAGCTCAGAATTATTAAAAGACAAACCATTTAAAAACACAGTGGCCAAAATCTTGTTGCTTGCCATAATAAATCATAAGTGGCCCATTGAATCAATGAGGATTTGTTGAGTCATTTCTTCTGCAATTTCCATTGATTAAAATGGGCCGGCTCTAACTGCTATATTAACATAGTATGTTTCAATAAGACTGGGCCCATCTGAATCAATGGCACTTATGGAGGAGTTGATTCCCTCAATCTCTGTTTCATTGGGCCTACTCTAGTGTGGTTTACTATGCTAACCAACATCATTTTGGCAAATAAATTAATATATTAAAAAGAAATTAAGCATATATAAGTATTAAAATAATGAATTAAAATGGCTAAAAACACTTTAAAAGCAAATTAAAACATATATAAAATAATATGCAGTACCAAACTCATTACTGCCTAATTTAGCTGTTAAAACCTGCTGAAACAGTTTGGTCTTCATCTATTGCAGGAAGTACAAGAGGGAGGGGGCCAACCTGGCCTTCCAGGGAGGGCATTCTACAATCTGGGAGCAGCCACAGAGAAGGCCCTCTCTTGCCTCCCCACCAAATATACCTGAGAGGGCAGTGGGACTGAGAAAAGGGCCTCCCCAAAGATCATAAGAGCTGAGAAGGCTCATACAGGGAAATACGGTCATTCAGAGCCTGAACCCAAAATGTGTAGGGTTTTATAGGTTATGAACAACACTTTAAATTGCGCCCAGAAACAGACTGACAGCCAGTGAAGTTGTTATAACAAGGGAGTTCTATGCTCCCTGTAACTGGCTCCAGTCAGCAGCCTAGCTGCAACATTTCAAACCAGTTGAAGTTTCCAGACCACTGTAATACCGTGTCCAAAAATGAAATATTGGAGACTGACTGATAGTTACCTGATACAATGGGGGCCAAGGAGGTCTTTTTCAGGAAAAGTTTTACAACTGCCTTATTTAAACATGCTGGCAGCCTGCCTTGTTGCAAGGAAGCATTTAGCACCCCTCTTATCCACTCAGCCAGTCCCCCTCTGGTAGGTTTTATAAGCTGGGAAGGACAAGAATCCAGCATACATGTGGTGGCTTTCTCCTCCAAGAATTCTTTTCACATCCTTAGGCTGCACAGATTGAAATATCCATTATAACAAGAGAAGCAGGAGCCAAAGTAACATCAATAGGACCCGTATCAACTGGAGCATCCAAGTCAGACCAGATCCATGTGACTTTATCTGCAAAATACTGTGCAATTTTTTCCCAGTGGAAATTTGAATAATTTGAATTATTTTGCCAGTCATGGACATGAAATTCCAACCACCTACATTTCTTCCTTACAGTTCTTAAGAGTCTCATTAGGTTTATATTGGTGTTCCCATAACCATAACATACCTTTGTTTTCTATCAGATGTGAGAGCTTGTGTGAGAATACCTTCATCCCCATTTCAGTTACTTTCAAGAAATTTTGATAAGGGAAAAAATCAAACAAACATGCACTTACAAGATGAGGATACTTGGCTCAGTAATACTATGTGCAAGAAGGATTGCAATTGTTGTAGATCACAAGCTGAATATGAACCAGCAGAGTGATGTGGCTGCAAAAAAGGCAAATGCTCTTTTAGGCTGCATTAACAGAAGCACTTCGTCTCCAGATCTTGTGAGGTACTGGTTCTCCTCCATTCGGCACTGGTTAGGCCTTATCTTGAGTACTCTTTCTAGTTCAGGATACCATACTTAAAGAAGGATGCAGACAAACTGGAACACGTTCAGAGGAGGGCAACAAGAATGTTCAGAGTACCAAGCCCTCTGAAGAAAGACTGGAAGAACTGGGCATGTTTTGCCTTGAGAAGACGGGGGTGATATGATAGCATTTTTCAGATACTTGAAAGATTGTCATACAGAGGAAGGGAAGGATCTGTTCTCGATCATCCCAGAGTTCAGGTCATGCAATAATGGGCTCAAGTTACAGGAAGCCAGATTTTGGTTGAATATCAAGAAAAATCAATAGTGCAATTGTTCTATTGCTCTAACTGTTAGAACAATACAACAATGGTGCCAATTACCTTGTGAGGTAGTAAGCGTTTCAACACTGGAGGCGTTCAAGACAAAATGAAATAACTTTCTGTCAGATAATACTTTCTTTTAGATTTCCTGCATTGAGCAGGGCATTGGACTTTATGGCCTTGTAGGTTCCTTTCACCTCCATTATTCTATGATTCTGTGTTATAAGGTAAGCTTAAGCATAGCAGAAATTGTGACTTTATTTTTCTTTATCTTTTAGGCTCCTGCTTACCATCTTATTTTGGAAGGTATTCTAATCCTTTGGATAATCAGGCTGCTTTTCTCTAAAACGTACAAGCTTCAAGAACGATCTGATCTCACACCTAAGGTTAGATGTTTTGAAACAGTCTTTACACATACTGTTGTCATAGCAAATGCTAAGTTAATGTAGGGGTGTAATGTTTCAAATCACAGTTTTAGTATAAGTATGTACTGGTCCTATTGTTTTTCCACAGGATGATTTTGTATTAGATAATGCCTTTTTAAAACAATATTTCATGTTATTGATAGGCTGACTGTATAGAAGCTTGTATGGATAAGACAGAGATAAGAAAGAGATAGCTGGCATCCCTTCATACTACATAAGGGTGTTTAGGCTCCTCACTGGCCCAATTAGATTCAAGCCTGTGTAATAAGTTGTTGTATTCATGTTTGTTGCAGTCAAGGGTAAATTCCATTGTTTCTCTATGTTGCAAAACATCTGCATTGTAAGCATTACTCTTTGAAAGTGGTAACTTTCAAGTGGAAAATAAAGATTAGTTTTACAAGATCTTAAACATGAAACATAGTTGTTAGACTATAAACAACTTTCTTTCTCACTGCCGTTTTTGGGACAATTTTCACAACTATTCTTGAGCAGCATCTCGTTTCACTCTAAGGCTATGGACAGCTATGGTGAAGCGGACCGGTTGGGGGGGCAGGGTCTGTGCATGGGGGGCACCCCTGTGCTCGCGGGTGGGTGGGGGCGTGCTCGCGGGTGGGTGGGGGCGTGCTCGCACGCATGCGTGGATGGGCGGGGCACACTCGCGGGTGGGCCGGGTGTGCATGCTTGGATGGGTGGGGTGTGCTCGCGGCTGGGTGGGGCGCATACGCACGCACGGGGGGCACCCGTGTGTGCGGGGGAGCAGGCTGTGCGTGTTGGGGGGAGTGCGTGCCGGGGGGGCGGGATATCAGTCTCCGCAGCCCGGTCCTGCCAAGGCCACGGACCGGCACAGGGCCACTGACTGGGGGTTGGGGACCCCTGCAGTAGGACACTGAACTCCCAGTTAGAGAGATGGGAGTTCAGTGACCTTCAGATGAATATCTCCACACGGCACCGTAGTTGCCACGCATAACCTGTTCCCATTCCCCTGGCTGGCCGGCCCATTCACTGTTTTTCATGTGTCGCTGGGGTTCTGATGAGAAGGTTTGGACGGGGATTCTCCTGGTGCAGCTGATGAGTGGTTGGCTGCTGGGAGAGGTAGGAACAAGCAGCCTAGGCTCCTGCCCGGATTGGTGTGTTTCCAGAACAGAAGGGCCCTGGTGATGAGCAAAGAACAATGAATGGGCCAGGTGGCTGGCAGAGGGTGGGACGAGGTTCCGCACGGCACGTATGGTGCTGTGCAGAGATATTCATCTGAAGGGACCCAAATATACTACCGAAGTTTTCCTGGAGGTACATTGCCATTTTTCTGCTTATTTTACTTGATGAGCCTTAGCTTGAAGATTTTTGAACCTATTTTGTAAAGGATCTTAAAGATATAGTAGGTGCTACAGTCTTTTCAAATGGAGCACACCAAGAATGGATATATGTTCACCTGTTCATAGACTTTCAGATATAATTTTGGATTTTGGAGAGATTTATGAGATAGTGTGTTATTTTCTCCTATATTTGTTGAAACCGCTTTAACTAGATGGGAAGTTAAGAATGCCATACTAGATTTGCCAAAGAACTATCTAGATTAGTACTCGTATCTGTTTCAAGAGATTTGGTTAGCTACTGTTGGAAATCTTATGAGTAGGATATGAAGGTATGCTCCATATTTTATCCTTTGCAATATATTGTCTTTGAATGTTGAGCACCCATTGTGCAATTATCATTAATACCTGCTAGCCAGAATAGTTATTATAGGTTATTTACTATGGCCTAAGTGTCACTTGTATTCCTCATTGCATACCAGTTGCATGAATTGGCGCACAATGAGGAATGCAAGTGATGACTCGTTAATTACTAGCAATTCACTGCTTCGATTTATGCCATTGCATTTATGCTGGTGTATATAAGGATTCTGGTCACTGATAGGCATTTTGTTCCAGTAAGTTGTTTTAGAAAATTTCGTCTTGAGTTTCTGTCTAACCTTCCTCATAGCCTTTTATTTGTTCTTTTATCCAGTTATTTAAATAATATTGCCTGAGATAGGAAGTGACTGTGAACATCTGGGATGGGGAATGTAAGGCGTTCTAGATATAGTGTTGCAGCTCCTATCATTCTAGATGTGCTGGCTTAGTCTTCTGGGTTTTGCAGTCCAATTACATTGGAGAGGGCAATATGTTTCCTCACTTGATGTACATGATCTGTTGTCAAGTTAAAAGGAGCCTTTCTTTAGTAGACAGAACTATGATAACAAGCTAGATTTTATGCTGTTTCATTTACAGTTCTTTGTAGAACATGCTGTGCAATGTTTTAGTTTACCGCCCAGGCTAGATAAATTAGTTCTTTTAAAGTTAATTTTTATATTTTATATTTTTTGTTTGCAGCAACAAAAATGATTAAAAATATCTTCATGTAAAAGAAAATGTAAGACAAATGGCTGTGAAAGTCTACACATTTTGGCTGAAACCTTGTTGCCGTAGCTTACTCCACATGAGGCAGTATTAGATGCAGTGATTTTTCAGAAATTAAATATTTCCCATTTCTCTTCTGCAGCTCCCATGTAACCTTTTCATCATTGGGAATCTGTGGAAGTGGTGGGATGGAAGGAGGAATGTTTTAATTACCTAAAATTGTTTCCACTGGTGAAGTTATGAAAAAAAAGGATTACTCAGGAGCTTCGGAAGAGAAGTCAGAAATGTTTAATTTCTGAAAAATGACCACTGCTGCTGATGTCATCAACCTTATGCAGCATTAGTTATGATAACAGGATTGTAGTCATTATCTTGTAAAGTGTATGCCATTGTTAAAGATAAAACAGAGATAAGAATCTCCAGGGGGTTCACCCCACCAGCTATCACTCCAGGAGGAAAATACATTCCTAGAATGGCAAACCATATTCCTAGAAACTTTGGAGAAGCACAGTTACCATTTAAAGTCTATTCGGTCCCCATGGTCTGATTATGCTAGGCCTGAAATCACAGTTTATTAGGATCCAGAAATTTCCATCCGAATCTCTTTGTGTTTCTAAAAAATATATTTTTCTGGCCATGAAGTAATGCACCATTTAAATGACAATCTCTCTTTTGTCAATTTTATTCACTGTAATTTAAATAATATTTCCTACGTTGCCTATAAGTCTTTTCTCCCCTTTAATTCACCAAATATTTCTGTAAATGTTGTTATCTACTTAAAGTAGTGTTTTTCAACTTAGATCCATAAGTGTTGTTAGACTGTTGTTATGTGCTGTTAAGTTACTTCTGAGTATTGGTGATCCTACCTTTTATCAGAGCTGGTTAGGGGTTCTTTTGGATGTTGAGATAATAAACATACAAGTGGAGGGAAAAGATAAAAATCATTAAAGAAACAGTAAAACAGAACACATAAGCAGTGAAATAAGAGAGAGAAATCTCACTCCTCTTTTGCTTGATGGGACCCCTGAAGAATGGTGGCCAACAACCTCTGAAATCATTAGTTGTGCAGCACCTTTTAGAACCCACGTCTTCTGCAGAGGTAAATTGAACCAAGGTATCTTGGTTCTTTATATAGTTTTTGACAACCTAGTAGGTGCCCCAGTTCACTAAACTTATCCAGGTGCTGCCAACTTTCCTGTTTATTTTTAACTAATTGGCGAAATGATAACACAGCAGACTCATAAGAGAACCAGACATCAGAGGATGTCAGAATTGGACATCAGAGCATAAGTACTTACTAGAATTATTGAGTCTGGATACTAGCCTTATCATCCTTGGAATTTTGCTGGTTTCTAGCAGCAGCTTAAGCATTGGGCATAGAGAAAATATGGATGAGGCATATGTGTTTATTTTTGTTTGGGCTCTAAATTTCAAAATTCTCCATTCTGGGAGTTCTGTCTGCCAAAAGGACACCTAAATTGTGCTCACCTGGAGGAAGGTTGGACTGGAGGGCTTCATGGCCCAGAATAGGCTGAGTTCTGCCCTGGTTTGCTGTTAGAAAAGGAAGCTGCCTCAATGATTGCTAGGACTCTGGGAGCCATTGGGGGCTGCTTCATTTTCTAAAAGCAAACTAGACAGAACTTGGCTTACCCTGGACCATGAACACAGTTTAGGTGTCTGTCTGACAGATGGAACTCCCAGAATGGGGAATTCTGGGATTTATAGTCCAAAACTGATGGATGTGCTGAATACTGATCCATATTGTGCTAAACCTCCTTACCATAACAGATGTTTCCACATGGATGCTATAATTAAGGATAGGACTTTTGAAGGTCTCTAACAGCTCCACTCAAGTCTTTCAGTCAATGACTTTCTTAGTGAGTCGATTCATCTCATGTTGGACTCCAGCTCCCAGAATCCATGCTGGCTTGGAATTCTAGGACTTGAGGTGTGACAATATCTAGGGATGAAAATTTGGGAACCTCTGGTTTGGATTAAACAGTCTTTCCATAACCTTCACAGTAACCATGCTAGAACTCAAGTGTTTTTTGTTTCTGTTTGTTTTAGGAAAAGGAAGAATTGATTGAAGAATGGCAGCCAGAGCCTCTTGTTCCTCCTGTAGCAAAAGACCATCCAGCTCTCAACTACAATCTTGTTTCAGGGTAAATCTAGAATGAGGGAGTTTCCATGTTTATACTTAAAAGCTTAGTTCATCCCATGATTATATGAAAGTCCATCCCGCTGATTTCAAAGGTAATTTGCTTCCTGGTAAGTGCAGTTAGGATTGTGATCCTAATCACTTCTAGGAACCATTATGCTTTAGCCTCTTGCAGACTTTGAGATGCAGGTGATAGCGTAGATTGAAATTCTTGCATACAGTTGAATTCTGCAGTACTTTAAAGTGACACAAGGGTATTTGATAATTGTTTGAATTGAGCTCCTTAGTGAATTAATTATAGGGCCTTTCCTAATACATTGTTTTAAGCAGACACCAGCTTCCTTAGTTCCAAATTTTTTAACCTAGGAGATTTCCAGGGGTAAGAAGCAAAAATTCAGAATCCTTTCAAGAGGTTAATGAATCCCAAAATAAAGTATCTAATCGTAATTGTTATCCATGAAATTTTCATTGTATTCTGTCTCATACAGTTTGCAAGAATTCATTGTTTATCAGTAAAGAAGTAAGGAAAAAGAACTTAAATGAGTACGTCCAGGTGGAAAGTCTATTTATCCCAATAAAAAAGCAAAACGTGCTGCTTATATACCGCCCCATAGTGATTCAAGCACTCTCTGGGCAGTTTACAAGTTAATTACGCAGGCTACACATTGGGTACTCATTTTACCAACCTCGGAAAGATAGAAGGCTGAGTCAACCTTGAGCCAGCTACCCAGTATAGAACCCCGGGTTGTGAGCACAGTTTTGGCTGCAGTACAGCAGTTTAACCTCTGCACCACAAGGCTCAGCGGTTTTAACAATAATATTAAAAGGCAAGCAGGTCAGGCTCCTCTTATCATGTGGCAATTCTTTCCTCCTCCACATACAATGTTAGAGCATCACACATATTCACCCTGAGCCTTGAAGGGTCTCTTCCATGCTCTTTACCTGCAAAAACGTCATTTCCCTACAAAAAAAAAGTACCGTATTTTTCCGTTTATAAGACGACCCCCCATTTTCTAACCCCAAATTTGAAAATTTGATCCCTGCTTTTCCCTTCCTTTTGCTAAGCCCCGTGGCTTAGCAAAAGGAAGGGAAAAGTAGGGATCAATGGGCTGCACGATCACTGAGCCCGCAACCAGCAGTGGAGGCAGAAGCAGCAGGAGGCGGAGACTGAGGCAAAGAAGCAGCCGGGCTCGGCCGCCTCTTGCGGCTGCCCATTGACTGCCGCCGCTATCACCCAATCGCAAAGAGACGATCACTGGAGGGGGCGATTGGGTGATGGCGGCAGCAGTCAATGGGCAGCCGCGAGAGGCGGCCGAGCCTGGTTGCTTCTTTGCCTCAGTCTCTGCCTCCTGCTGATGCCTTCTGTGTATAAAACAGCCCTCAATTTTCTCTCTCTAATTATTTTAGGAAAAAGTGTTGTTTTATACACGGAAAAAATATGGTATGTTTTGTTACTGCAGAAGCTTCCATGCACCCTCTAGTGGTCCAGAACATTTTTTTTTTGAAAAAAATCACTTCTAATTAAAACACGGGCCAAAATTCTGTTGCTTAGCATAGAAAATTGCACTATAGAAGTTCCATTGAATTAGTGGGAATTTGTGAGCCTCTTCTCTCCCCCGCATGTTTAATACATACTGGGGTGGCCAAGATTGCTGGATTCGGGGGCAGGGCAATCTGGACTCTGGGGGCTGCAAAAGAAGTCTTAAGAGACTACACTTTGCCCAATCCTGAGATATACAGTATGTTTTTAAGGCTGGACTAGCCTCTGCAAGTGTCCAATGCTGTACATATTACCCCAGAATTACCGGTAAGTCTCTAATGAAATCAATGAGTGAGCAGCTTGTGGCCCTCCAATGTTGTTGGTCTGCAACTTAAACCTTCCCTCCTCACTGTCTGTGTTGGCTAGGACTGATGGGAATTGTAGTCCAACATCCTCTCAAAGGTGATGAGTTGTCCATCTCTGATCTACACCAGAAAAATCCTCCATAATGAGATAGACAGCTTGGGCAGATTCTGCTGTTGCTGTATGTATTTAACTATAGTGTGTGACTTCAAGACCACACAGAATTGAACAGAATATGCTTCTCAAATGTGAATGTTATCTGACTAAGCTATGATGATCATTACTAAGTAATGCTGTGTTTAATTTTTGTATTTTAAGGCCTCCAACTCATAACATTACTGTGAATGGCAAAGAATGCATAAATTTTGCATCATTTAATTTTCTTGGACTTTTGGATAATGAAAGGGTAAAGGTAAGTGGTGTCGTAGCTGTTGAAGTGTATGTTTTGTATTATAATGCTGTAAGCTTGAAATGGTTGGGGGCTCTGAGGGTGGAAATGGGTGGGACTACTCTCTCCACCTCCCCCCCCCCCATCCTCTTTCATTCCCACTCATTGGAAGCGAGGGAGACATTCTTGCCAGAAATCTGTAGTAATAAGGCACACAATTTTTTTTTCTTACATGTAAACAGGACGCTGTGTTTTAATCTTTGACTCCAAACCATGTTCTGGGCTTCTTTTCATACAACTACTGTTTATAACTTTCTTATAAAATGGTACTTGAGGTTTCCAGATGACTGTCCAGCTAGGCACTGAATTCTGTCCCTAGGCTGGCTAAAATCTCAACTCTGTTAGATACCTTCAAACTATTCTCAGGCACCTTTTTTGCAATGATGTGTAATCATGAAAGCGTCAGTAGTAATGGTACAGCAGTGCTTAATCATGATTTAATCTCTACCGCAGAATTATGCCTAACATGGTTTTTTCCTATTTCCTTTTTTGAAGAATGCCGCCCAGGCATCTCTTGCAAAATATGGGGTAGGTTCTTGTGGTCCTAGAGGATTTTATGGAACCTTTGGTAAGTAGGGCATGCATTTCAATATCGTTATTGGTTACTTATAACTTATTTATTATAATTCTTGTTGTTTACTTGTATACAACCCCATAGTGCTTAGAGCAGCCTCTGGGCTATTTACTGTGTAATTAAGCAAGGAACACTTTGCCGCCTCATTTTACCAACCTCAGAAGGACGGAAGGCTGAGTCAACCTTGAGCCAGCTATAGACATCAATATTTGCATTCTTATCCCTGGGGATATGAATATGGCACCACAGGTGCCTGGGAAAACCGGATCCTCCCTCTCAATCCAGCAGGTCCACTTAACTGCTCACTGTGTGGCATGCGCAGCCGGCATAATTCGCATTGTGCCAATCTGGAAAGCAGCCTGGCTGGCATTTCCCCACCTCCCCACACAGCCAACTGCTCAACAGCTGAGCGGGGAGACTCTTCATCCCGCCTCTTTGCTGCAGTGGTTTGCTGTGTGGGAAGGTGGGGAAACTGGCCATGCCGCTTCCTGGATTGGCGTGACAAGAATGATGCTGGCTGTGCACCGTGCAGCAAGCAGTAAGTGGACCTGCCGGTTTGGTGGGGGAGGGTCTGGTTTTCCCAGGCACCTGTGGTGCCAGTATTTGTGTTCGTGTTCCCAAGGATATGAATACGAATATCCTATGTCTAGTCAGCGACCTGAACTTGTTGGGATCGAACTCAAGCTGAGAGCAGAAGCTTGACTGCAGTACTGCAGTTTGACCACTGCGCTACAGGGCTTACTAATTAGTTTTATCCTCATATGAAAGAATTGGAAACTGCTGATATTCCTAATTCTGGTTAATAGTTATGCAAGCAGGGTGTTGTTGTTTTTTAAATCTAGTGATGTTTTATAGTCTATAATGTGCCTTTTTTCTGTCGATGGCTACATTTCCTTGAAGGTAATGTGTTGGGCTGGGCCAAAGCCACCTTGCACATCTGCACTCCATCTCTTGAATATTGATCATCAAGATTCTGTAGTTTTTCTCATAGCCTTTCTCATGATGTCACACCTGATGTGTATGTCTCTGATCAGCTGAGCTGTCTTAATCTTCATCTCCCTATGATCTTAACTAGAGATGGGGGTATTTGTATACGAATACGAATATCCCCGCACAGGTGGCAATAACAAGGGTCCAGCCCCATGGGGCCGGACGGTCCACTCACCGATCTGCCGCAGATGCTGCGATTCTTCCAGTGGCTCTGCAGATCATGATCTGCGAGCCACTCTTCAACCTTGCAGCAAGGCTTGTCCTCCCGCCTCCTGCCAGGAGTGGCTAGCCGATCGCGATCTGTGAAGCCATTGGAAGAATCACAGCGTCCGCAGCAGCGGCGGATTGGTGAATGGACCGTCCAGCCCCATGGGGCTGGACCCTCGTTATCGCCACCTGTGTGGGGATATTCGTATGTGAATAAGAATACTCCCATCTCTAATCTTAACCCTCCCACCCTTATTTATCCGGTGTGATGAAGCCATTCCTTTCAAAGACGCCACAAGAGGGCAGCCTGATTTTTGGATGAGAAAATCTACAGTGTAATGTAGATTTTGTTCACACGCTATATCCGTGTGATAATCATGGAATTTGAATCCAGTCTTTAAAGCAGAGGGGTTTTGTAATACAAATCCTGCTCTGAAACTCCCAATCCATGTTTAATCACAGCCCATGATAGCATTTCACATTCCTCTGCTGTGGAGATAAAATATGACGTAAATAGCAATACAGCAAACTTAAACATCCCCCTTATCTTGCCTATAACTTGATTGGTGGAAGTGCTAGACTTGCTGGTTATTTTTGTTCAAAGGATTAAAAAAAGTGCCTTCCATAAGGCCATCTGAGACTGTATGAGTTTTAGAAAGGAAATTGTTCATCTTATCACTGGCATTTTTGGCACTGTGATTTAATAGCTTGCTATATAAGAACTGTTTTTTCTGTGCTTCCTTTTTTTTTAAAACTGTTAAAACTGTAACACTATCCTTGACCATAGTCAACACTGTTTTGGCTAGATCTTCATCGGAATATCTGGTTTGAACTTTTGAGCCATGTGTTTTTTCAATACAGGGGACTGATTTCCTACTATATCTTATAAGTTTATGTGCCATCCTCTCTGCTTCTGCCATGCCTCTCTTTTGTAAACCAGGATCTGTATAGAATAATCATATTGCAAATTAAGAACATAATTTTCTAATGGATATTCTGTGTATACCTTACCAGCCAACAGTTCCAGTAAAGAGTGGTAGGAGACTTAGCTATTCTAATCCTGATGGATGCCCTTGCAGGTAGAAATTAGGTGTATTGATTGTTGCGGATTAATGTTTATATTCCCATTTACAACTCACCAATTTATTACCCTTTATCCTGGACTCTGTTAGGAAAAGTATGTTTTTGATCTGCAATATGATTAGGATTTTAAGTGCATAGAAACATGTAAAGGGTGAGATCTAAGGTTTTCCTCAGTTGTGTCCTTGTAATACAATAGCAAGTTTATTTGTTTTTAAACATGGGCAGTCCAAATTGGGGCTGTGGACAAAGGCTTGAGAATGGCTGTGTACATTAGAAGAGAGTGGTTTTGATCCTTCTGGGTGCACTTTTTGTTTTGAAGGAAAAGGTTCAGTTCTGTGAAATATACTGTAGATAATAGCAACCCTGTCCTTTGCCATTAGCACTTCCTCATTAAAGCAAGGAGTGAGGAGAGCACGCACCTGTTTGGAAGCTAATTAGCACTTCAGGAAGTGCTGATTGGCTCCCAAACAAGGTATGTGTTCTTTCCTTGCTCCTTGTATTAATGTCTAAGTGTTTTGCTTAGAGGCGGAAGCTGCACTACTTGTTTTGTTTTGCTGCTGTCATGGTGCCCAGTTTTAGTAGTCTGATGGCAAGGCCCCTGTTGAAGTACCATAATTGACTTGGACATACATGCTGCTTACGCCTGCTTTTAAAGTAATGAAGTCAAATACTGAAGTGAATTTCTTTGTATCTCATAAAGTGAGAGGATGTCAGTTGTTTGCCTGTCTTTATGTTCTCCAGCAAAAAAAGGGTGATGATAATTTTGCACTTCTGCCACTTTATGTATAGCTGCTAAAGTTGAATGATTTTTTCATGGTGTTAATGATGTTGAGTACAGGTAACTATACAACCAATCGTTCTGCTTATAAATGCATGAATTCTACCGTTCAAACAGATGTACATTTAGAATTGGAGGAACGACTTGCCAAATTTATGAAGACCGAGGAAGCTATCATATATTCCTATGGATTTGCTACTATTGCCAGTGCTATTCCTGCCTATTCAAAACGAGGAGACATTGTGTTTGTGTAAGTATTCTTCACATTTTTCGTACTCCAGAGAGAGGTTTTTGGAGAAAGTTCTTCAGATCCTTGACAGAACTTCTGCCTTTTGTGTAGATACAATCATGGCCAAAAATATTGGCACCCTTGCAATTCTGTCAGAAAATACAACCCTTCTCTCAGAAAATGGTTGCAGTTGCAAATGTTTTGGTACTCACATGTTCATTTCTTTGGTTTGCATTGGAACAACACACACACACACACAAAAAAAACCAGAGAAGAAAAGTCAGATCTGATACAATCCCACCCAGAAACCCAAAAATGCACTGGCCAAAATTATTGGCACCCTTAACTTAATATTTGGTAGCACCCCCTTTGGAAAAAATAGCTGAAATCAATTGCTTCCTGTAACCATGAATGAGTTTCTTACACCTCTCTACTGGAATTTTGGACCACTCTTCTTTTGCAAACTGCTCCAGGGCCTTCAGATTTGTAGGATGCCTTCTCCCAACTGCTGTTTTGAGATCTCTCCACAGGTGTTCTATGGGATTCAGATCTGGACTCATTGCTGGCCATTAACTCTCCAGCGCTTTGTTTGTAACCATTTCTGAGTGCTTTTTGAAGTGTGTTTCGGGTCATTGTCCTGCTGGAAGACCCATGACCTCTGGTAGAGACGCAGCTTTCTGACGCTGGCCACTATGTTGTGCTCCAAAATTCTTTGGCAATCATCAGATTTCATACCGTTCACACAGTCAAGGCATCCAGTGCCAGATGCAGCAAAGCAACCCCAAAACATCTTTGAACCTCCACCATGTTTGACTGTAGGGACTGTTCTTTTCTTGGAATGCCTCATTTCTTTTTCTGTAAACAGTGCCATGATGTCCTTGACCAAAAAGCTCTACTTGTGTCTCATCTGTCCACAGTACGTTCTCCCAGAAGGATTGTGGTTTTGTCACAAAAGTTTTGGCATACTCCAGTCTTGCTTTTTTATGTCTTTGTGTCAGCAGTGGTGTCCTCCTGGGTCTCCTACCATAGCGTACCTTTTCATTCAGATGGCGACGGATAGTGTGAGCTGACACTGTTGTACCCTGTGTCTGCAGATCAGCTTGAATTTGTTTGGAAGTTAATCTGGGTTCTGTATCCACCATTCGAACAACCCTTCGTTGTAATTTTTCAGTAATTTTGCTCTTCCATCCACGTCCAGGGAGGTTAGCTACAGTGCCATGGGCTGTAAACCTCTTGATGATATTGTGCACAGTGGACACAGGAACATTAAGATCTCTGGAGATGGACTTGTAGCCTTGAGATTGTCGATGTTTTTCCACAATGTTTTCTCTCAAATCCACAGACAGCTCTTTACACGTCATTCTTTTCTCCATGCTCAGTGTCACTCACAACACAAAGGTTGAGTCAACTTTTCTCCATCTTAACTGGTTGCAAGTGTGATTACTATATTGCCCACACCTCTTACTTGCGACAGGTGTGTCTAAATACAAATTAAAGGAGCATCACATGCTTGAAAAGCAATTATTTCTTACAATTTAGACAGGGTGCCAATAATTTTGGCCAGTGCAGTTTTGGGTTTCTGTGTGGGATTATATCAGATTTGACTTTTCTTCTCTGTTTTTTTTTGTGTTCCAACGCAAACCAAAGAAATGAACATGTGAGTACCAGAACATTTGCAACTGCAACCGTTTTCTAAGAGAAGGGTTGCATTTTCTGACAGAATTGCAAGGGTGCCAATATTTTTGGCCATGACTGTGTGTGTGTGTGTGTGTGTGTGTGTGTGTGCGCGTAGTGTGAAGATTCTTTACAAATAACTTATTTCTAAGTGCTTTATTCCTCCAACAGTAACAATCCTAGAATGGGTTCACATACTATTGTGTTAAAAGTTCATGAGCAGCAGGCGAACATGACTGGAGTTAATAACAGTTATTGGGGAACAATTTCTGCTACCGTTGTGACAATTCCCACACTGTCAGTGATTTCCTGGTTCATGTATTTTTATATGCAATATGCAACCAAAGACTCTTCTGTTGGTAGGCCTGCTTCCCAACCCAACCATCTCCCAAGAAAATAAATCTGATAGATTAAAGTCACAGTTTCTCTCTGTGTTTTGATCACTTCTGCTCCAAGACAGTTTGATCTTGAAACACTTTTGAAGGATGTACAGGTTTAGACTTTGACTGGGCCTTTCCAGGAGGAAATTTTCAAAATGCCCTGAAGTCCAATTATGACTAGTGTTCATCTGCAAGCAGACACTATAGCCCTAATCAGTTGTGCTTTAAAGTGTGTGGGGCCCACATATCTTGAAGGAAGCACACTACCCTGACCCCCTTCTGTCTGAAACATGGCTGCCTGAAAAGGGAGGCTGCTGTAGACAAGCAGTCTCTTCACACATGCCAGGACCCCTCGCTGGTCAAGGTTTTAGCTCAAATAGACTACTCAACTACAGTAGTCTACCTCTCTTCAGATAATTGTTTCCATGATTAGAGTAATGATGAAAATGGGGCTAGTGCTGTCCCCTCAGTATGTGGGGCTGGAGATTTCCCTTTTTTTTTTTTTTTTTTTTTTGACTCCAGCTCCCAGAATTCTCCCCTTGATAGGTACCTAAATTTCTCTGACCTGGGGGAAAGGCCTAATTATAAGGCCTAGCGCCAGCCCAGCTTCCTGGGGTTTTTTTGTTTTTTGTCTGCCAGATAGATCTCTTGGACTGGAGAATTCTGGGAAGTGGAGTCCCAGAAATCCAAATGGCATATTGTAATGAGGACTCAGCACACTTCAAGAGCATGAGTGGATGGGGCTTATGTCTCTTTCTAACTGCCTCTGCATCCCAAAAATGCATGGAAGAACTGGCATATGACTTGAACTGTACGAGGAGGGTGTCTCATAGACATAGTCAGAAGCGTTTTCCCAACTGAACACTTTTTTCCAAGAATTTTTGCCAGCTGCTGGGCAATACCTTTGTACAGCCCAGTTATGTTAAATGTTTTTCTACATAAATCCCCTCTCCTGGAGATGACCTACAAATTAAAAAAAAATGCTGTTTCTCTCTGTGTGTTAACTAGTTCTGAAAGATGCGCTTCTTTCTTTTACTGAATACAGATTATAAAATCTCCCTCAGTTTAAAAACAAATTTGCATGATTGACTGAGACAGTTGAATGTATTAACCACTGTAAAAGTCCCTTAATAGATCCTGGGGAAAAGGTGGGAACAGAAACCTCGACTATTACGAAAATCATCACACACAATTTAAATTATATATTACTTAAGAGCATTTATTTGATCTTGTCAATTTCAAGGATATATCTTGGTAACATTTTAAAGTGCTTGTTAAAGCACAGTTTTAAGTACTTATGAAATGCTTTTAACATGATTATTTACTTTTTACAATGGATTGCAGCTTCAAAATCAGCTATTTAAAATTATTAACATCTGTTGAAACGCTTTGTCAGTATCTCTGTAGTTACAGCCAAGCAAAGAAATTGAGCTGACAAAAGCAGTTAGAGTGAGTTCACTTAAACGTTAAACAAAAAACTTACAAAAGCAGTCTGGCTGAGCTGCTTAGCCTTCTTCTGAGCTAGATGATGCTAGGGATGGGAAGATTGGATTTTTAGGACTCCCATTTGCAGAATTTACCCAAAAATCCCCTAGGCAGACTTCTGGGAGTGGGAGAAAAGAAACCAGAAGGCAAAATAGATGTTGCACTATTTCCATTTTCTGCTTTACTCCAAATGTTTTGGCTGGGAAGAAGAAGGGAATGCCCCTTTAGTCCCACTTCTACATTCTGAAGCAGATGTGTAAGGAAGGATCAAAGCCATGCAAAGTGTTTGCAAGGCCTCTTCCACCTATATGGTTTGGAAAGATACCATGGTGTTGACGGTACTGAATCAATACAAGCATGTCAGGAGAACTAGAAATGCTCCCTTCTCAGATACTCTGCCAGGGTGAACAAAAAAGTATCAGCCTCAGAACTGGTCAAGCATCCAGAGCAGACTCTGTATAATCTGTTTCAACAGAAAATACAAAAAACAAACAAAACAACAACAACAACAACAACAAACACCTTACCAAAAGTAGTCTGGCTGAGCTGCTTAGCCTTCTTTTGGGCTACTAGAATTCAGTCATCAAAGCTCAAAGCACTTGCCAAGTTATGGTAAATTTGAAATGGACCGGTGGCTGTTAAAATCAATTCGGTCATGGTTGGGTTTTTTGAGGAGGAGCATCCAAACAGCATCCCAAGAGCTCTTGAGGCTCTATCTACTCATAGAGATTTGCCAACTGCATCAAACTCCATTAGCCTTGATTTACATGTCTAATAATCTGCAATGGGCAAAGGTCCATAGTAGATGTGACAATACTCACCACCTTAAGAATCATGTCCATAATGCCAGCCTGTATAAACAGGAACATTTTTCTACAAAATTGACACCGATGGTTTCCTTTGTCCAAAGCTTTTAGAAGCAGTACCCTCATCAGTCTGATTCCAAGTCTTAGTACACAAGCAATTTCAAGCACAGTATTTTGCAAAATATATTGAGTGTTCTGCCTTATTAGTTCCCATTGCCACTTATGATAGCTCCACCAAGTGAAACGTTGCAGATGTGATTATGGCACAGGAATGTATGTTGCTTGCCATTACCAGCAAGAAAAGATCTGAGAGGAACTTACGTTCTGTTAGATTTAGTCTCATTTTCCTACACTTAAGTATTAGCTGTTGTTCTAGTGTGTTCTAGTCAGCCAGAATAGATTAAGATGACTTAGTTTTATGGATAGTAGAGGACATATTCTTGGCAATGTCTACATTCCAGTGATCAACCCAAATGTCAAGATTCCAAATAGGAAAACCACAAGGAGACATCAGAAATTATCTGGTTCCACAAGCCTCTGGAGACAGACTATTCTGATGCCACCCCCTCCTTTTAGACCACTAAAATCTCAGAGTCATTCCATTCTCCGGGATAGATCAAGAGTGCTCCCCGTCATGTGCCATAGTGACATCCAGCATTTACTGCACTCTAGAACTTTGAATAGTGATTGGAAACTGCAGCTAGTTCATATTGTGGCCACCAGCATGTTGAGAGAGATGCACTATACGAAATGTATGATTCTAATTTTTAAATCGTTTGTTCAGTTTTGCATGCCACTTTTGACCTGTGGCATTTTAAACTGTTTGGATCAAAGCTATGCTGCCTCAATAGATGAGCAACCTCCAGAGATCTAAGGCCTACACACGTCCACTCATGGATTTTGGAGAGTTGCTTCTGTGCATCATACGCCCCCATAAGTGTTTCATTATAATTGACCACACACACACACATGCTTTCTAGTGGCCAAAAACAATTGCAAACAGTTTTGGGAGGGGGGTTATGTTGGAATACCTCTAAAATTTGGCAGAATTGTCTCCCACACTTTGTTAGGGCACAAGAAAGCTTTTGGAGCTAAGCAGTTTTTGAAACTTTTTTATATATATATTGGAGAGTACTGGGGAAAGTAGGCTTCGCTTTGCCCATCCCTGCTCTTAAGGGTTCCAAAGGCATTTTTCTGTGTCCTTTTTGCTATTGGTGTACAAAATAAATTTGTCCAGAATTCAGCTTTGTTGCCAGTCACACCAAGACTTTCAGCTATTGCCCTTAGGGGATTGTTCTTCCCTTCATGGAGTCTTCCACATCTGTTATGATTATTCAGATTCCTCTGGAATTTAAGGAAATTACTTTGTTTCATTTGGTAGTACCTGATCAACTGTATTTGGATTTTAAATTTGTGAGCCATCTTGGTGACCTGTTTAGAGTTAAAAAATGTAATACAAGCATTTTAATAAGCAAAAAACAATGTAGTCAGTAGCAGTACCTATGAACTGAGTTAACAAGGAAGTTGCTGTGTTGTTCATAGGAATTGCTGTGCAGTTGGATCGTCAGACTATCTACATTCAGATGTAACAATCAACTATGGTTTATTGTTGCATGAACAGAACTATGGCTTGAAAGCTGCTATTAATAAGAGTTCATTGGTACCACAAGCAAATCTTCCAATCATTCCTCTGACTTTCTTCTGGTGCTGCTGTGAAGGAACGATTGGAAGATTTGCTTGTGGTACTAATGAAGTCTCATTAATGGTAGCTTTCAAACATTGATGAACTGTGGTTATTCCTACCTTCATAAACTACAGCTGTCTTCAAACTGGGGCTTATGAAGCTAGTTTGTTTCAATAAATCATATTTAAGATTGCAATTCAGGCTAGTTCATTGTAGCAGAAGCAAAATCTTTTATTACATGTTTGAGAGAAATGCATAAGCACAAAGTAGCACTAAGCCATCGTTTCTTGTAGCAGAAAAATGTGTTTTTGTGGGCCACATACATATAGCTAGAGATGGATGAGACTACTTCCGTGGAGCAAAAATAGTATTTGAAGCAGCTGTGTGTTGAGGTACGTTGTGGAAAGAGATCAGCCTTGAAAATGCAGCTTAAATTAAGAATGAACTGACAGAACTTTGTATTTACAGCGATGAAGCCGTCTGCTTTGCTATTCAAAAAGGCTTACAGGCATCCAGAAGTAACATTAAGTTTTTTAAACATAATGATATGGCTGACCTTGAGCATCTACTAAAAGAGCAAGAGATTGAAGATCAAAAGGTACTATTCCTTTGAAGAAACTGGTGTGTAGTAGGTTGTATTTTCTTTTTAATAAGTAGCATATTTCAATGGCTTCATTGCTCATTATTTCTCTTCTAAGCCATTCTGAAAACTGAATGTTGTCTAACATTTGTAATAGATTTGGCTGCTGTGTTTCATTTGCTGTGACTAACATTTGGGAGGAGGACAAAAAATCTGTAGGTAGAACTGTAAATACAGTTCACAAAATTCTATCCTTAAAAAAATATACTTAATAGAACACATGCTAATAGAAGCTGCATACTTGCCAGTGCCATGTATAATGTTTCATTTGTTTTCATGGAAAAATAGTAAGCTGCATTTTTTAGGCAACACTCTTGTTGACAAAGTCTGTGTTATGTAGTTAGGATGGTGCAAAAGGACTATGCAAAGTTCTTTCTTCATTTACATTCTCTTACTGTTTTATTCTAAAACAATAAGAGAAAGCAGCATTAAGCATTTCAGCAAGCTAGAGAGTCTACTGGTCTAAAGAGTGCCTAAGTTCCAAAGTATGTTTTCATGAAACATGAGATTGATTCAACTGACTTTTGGTAAAGTATAAACTTGAGATTAATCTTCAAAATTTTATCTGCTTTTGATGATGTTCTGGTTCAGGTAGAAACCCAAACAAGTTGTTCTTAAGCAAATGAATCTTAAGAAGTATTTGTATCTGATTCTTTCTCTACAGAATCCTCGTAAAGCTCGGGTAACACGAAGATTTATTGTGGTAGAGGGTCTGTTCATTAATACTGGAGATTTATGTCCTCTTCCAGAATTGGTAAGTACATAATTTTTGTTTTATAATCTACATTGGCCTGTGAACTGAAACTTGAAGAAATCTGTGGTTGCTTACTATTATTTAGTTAGATGTTTGCTTGCTTATGTAGACATTAGTTTAGCCCTCTGTCCCTTTTATGGCTGTATCCACTAGGACAGCTAGTGCAGGCACAAAAGAACCGAGTGCAGCTATGCCAAAGTCAGGAGACACTGGAAATGGAGTATTTCACTCACTGGAGTTTATATCAAATTGAAAACTAATGGATGAAAATAGTTTAAATCTGTTCTAAAAATGTATTTAAAAAACCAAAACAACAGCAACGACAAAAAATGTTTTTAAGAACCCCCTCCCCCCACCCCAAAATTAGGCAGCCTGTTAATGTGAAAAAGCCTGCTTGAAGAAAAAGGTCTTTGCCTGGTTGGGGACGGACAGCAAAGATGGGGCCAGCTTGGCCTCCTGTGGGAGGGAGTTCCATAGCTTGGGAACAGTGTCAAAAAATGTCCTCTCTCATGTCCTCATCAAATGCACCTGTGAAGGTGGTGGGACTGAGATAAAGCCCTCCCCTGATGATTTTAAAACCTAGGTAGGCTCGTAAAGTGAGATACAGTCTTTCACATAACTTGTACCCAAGTCATTTATAACTTTTTAGGTCAAAACCAACACTTTGAAATTTGACCAGAAATGGACTGGCCGCCAACGGAGCTGTTATGGAATTATGCAATCCCTGCATCCAGCTCTTTGGACCTGCTCAAGCTTCTGAACACTTTCCAAAGGCAGCCCCACATAAAGTGCAGAATAATAATCCAGACAGGATGCAACTAAGGCATGTGTCAACATGGCCAGGTCAGACATCTCCAGGAACTGATGCAGCTGGTGCACTAGTTCTAGTTGGGCAAATGAACTCTTGGCCATTGCTGAGATCCATGCTCTTGGACAAATCCAGGAACATACCCAAACTGTAAACTTAATATTTTCAGAGGGAATGTAACCCCATCTAGCATAGGTTGAAAGCCTGTTCCCTGATTTGCCTTTTAATTTACCAGGATCAGCTCTTTTGTCTGGGTAAAGCTTCCATTTATTTATCCTCGACCAATCCATTACTGACATTAGACACTGATATAGAAGCAAAATATTTCCCTTGGAATTATATGGAAAGGAAAGAGAGAGTTAGACATCATCCTCATACTGATGACACTGAATCCCCAAATTGGCTGTCTTGTCTTGGTGGTGCTGTGTTCCATTCTTTTCTTCTGACTACATGGCCAAGAAAAGAAGTAGATTCTGTACATTTACAGATGAAACAATCCTTCCCCAGGCCTTTGCCTTCCAGATGTTGTGGCTTGCAGCTCCCATTCACCCCAGCCAGTATGGCCAGTGGTGATGGCAGCTATAATCTGAAATGTCTGAAGTGCCCTTTTTTTTGTCTTGGTTTTTCAAAAGACATTTTTAGAACAGTTTTAAAGGCAAGCTGGGGGAGGAAAGCTAGGCAGTGAAGGACAGCAGAAACAGAAGCTGGGATGTGTTATGTTGCATATATACAGAAGAACCATAGAATTCATCACAGAACTCTCAGCTTTTTGAAAGCTGTCATCTCACACTTACAGCTGTGAAAGCAAGCTTTGACATATGTGTGCAATGGCTGCTGGAATTTCAGGAGCTGTTGGGTGAATCCACTAGGATTTTTTGTAGTCCAGCATTTTGTAGAATAGCATAGCCTAGTGACATTCTCTGTGATGTACAAAAACAAAATAAATAATGGAGACATGAGAGGATGCATGGAAAATTTCTTTATTTGCATAATGTATGCCAGTTTTCTTCAGCCTGATCAATGGGAGTTGTATTCCAACAATCAGAAGGAGGTGGAGAGAGCTGACACATATAAGCTCAGTGTTTTGGCAAATAATTATTGCAAAAATAGTCTCAGTTCTGCCACCCCTGACAGTATTACCTTTATATTGAGGGATATGAATAATAACTATATTCCCGATGCTTAAAATTCTATCATGCCCTCCACATTATGTTCTGTAAAGACAATATTTTTCTGTAAGACAAATCTTGCATCACTGGTGCCTGCGTGAATATTGTGTAAAATAGTTGTGTTCTTTTTAAAAAATGTGTTGCTTTTTCAATACACAAGGAAACAGAACAATACATTATGTATTTATTCAGAATACTTAAAATAAATAGCTGTTGAGGTTCAAAATATCCATGTTCACAAATCTTTTGTCACAACAATCTGTTACTGAAATTGGAGGCTTAGAGGTAAAATGTTTGAGTTTACAAAATCGTATGCTATCCAGTCTGTGGAGAAACGAATTGAGTCCAACTTATTAGACCCATTAAAATCAGTGAAACTTGTATTAGAGTTGGCTATACAGTCTCACCAACTTCAATAGGTCTGTTCTAGCTGTGACTAAAATTGGATTTAACTCCTTATTTTTGAGGATTTTTCTTTTGAATATATTAACAAAAATGGTAATCAACCTAATTGTTAAAGTATACCCCCATATATTTTTCTGTTATATTTCTTATCCAGTAATCACATTCCAGGTATCCAACATTTTTTTCCTAATTACTGATATTGACTACACACACTAGATTGCAGCAAAGAATCCCTTTTGCCCTAAGGATTATCTTTTTCTTTTTAACAAATTAATTACTCACAACAGAACCAAACACTGTGAAGAAGATATGATACCAGTTAGGTTAATGGTCCTCCATCTCTTCAAATCAGGAACCCACGCCTTCTCAACCATTTAGATGGATCATTTTCCATTTTCTTACATTGTTTCTTCCTTTGTCCAGCAGATTCTGGAAGGAGAAAGTTAGGAGAATGTTAATTGCCCATGTAAACATCCACTTTAGCTACTAACATGAATGCTGGTCCGGACCCCCAGGTAGAAGACAAGTGATTTATATAACCGCCTGACTGTTTCAAGGGACAGAATTTTTAAATGTATTTCTTTTAAAATATTTTTCCCAAAGAGAAGTTTCCAACTTAAAACACATGCACACACTTAAAAATTGCCAAAATCATCTAATGACTTTCCCATTTTGAATTATACTGTCACTGTTGTTAATTATATTGCTTTTGCTTTTATGTCTTATTGTTAGCTGCCCAGAGTAGACTTCGGTCTAGATGGGCGGGTTATAAATCGAATGATGAATGAATGAATGAATGAAAATACCGTTGAATAGAGCAGATACAGCAAAGAACACCAGTTGAAACAGGAGCAAACAAAAAACTGGGTCAGCTAAAACAACCAATAAAAAGAATCAAAAGCCAGGGCATATTAAACTTCTGTGAGATAAAAAATGGTCAGCTGCCTCAGTCTGAGATTGCTTTGCTAATGGCGTTAAATAGGCCAAAATATTCTGTGACTGAGAAATTGCAAGAATATGTTGTAAAAGGATAGTGTATGTGCTTCTGTGAGGAACTTTTTCTGTCTTCTCCCAAGGTTTGAACAATGGTATCACTGCTGTAAAATCAAAACTGTTAAATATATTCTTAAATCTATGTATACTGTAAAGAGATCACTGTTCTAGTCTGTACAAAGCACAGGAATCTTCGTTATTGCCCCATTCTTAAGTAAATTAAAATTGACTTGAACAATAGTGTTAGAGTGGTTCCAAAAGTTACTCAGTGAGTTACTAAAGCACAGGAAGTTGCATCCTGTGCATAACTAATTGTTTTCAGCAGCGTCTGAGAACTAAAACACATGAAGATTAAGTTCAAATATTAAAGTAGTGATGTGCTACAAGTAGAGATAACCTGCATGTAATTCTTTGTCCCAAGCACTGAGGAACCTTGTATTGTTATTTTTTTGAAATAAATCTGCAGGTAAAGTTAAAATATAAATACAAAGTGAGGATATTTTTGGAAGAAAGTCTTTCCTTTGGAGTATTGGGAGAACATGGACGAGGAATTACAGAACATTGTGGAATAAATGTGAGTTGATTGTTCTCAGTGCAAACAGATTTTAATGCCAGGAATGTAATGGCAAAAAGCAAGCTCTGATATACACTGTTTTGTTCAAATAATTGCTTTGAAATCATTAATGAACATATGCAAAATCCCTTATGTTCAATAGTTTATGGCTAATCCCCAGATTATTATTTTTGTGCAAAAATGATAACTGTACCGTGTTTCCCCGAAAATAAGACAGGGTCTTATATTAATTTTTGCTCCAAAAAACGCATCACGGCTTATTTTCAGGGGATGTTTTATTTTACAGTCATGTCATCTTCTTCTGGTTGCTGCACAATGCTGCACAATGATGGAGAGCGGGGTTTAACTTAATTGGGTCTTATTTTCGGATTAGGGCTTATATTACGAGCATCCTGAAAAATCATACTAGGGCTTATTTTCAGGTTAGGTCTTATTTTCGGGGAAACAGGGTAGGTGACAACAAAACAACAGAGAATATTCACGGTATCAAAACTTTTCTCCACTGACTTACTAGAGCATGCTGAGTTGCATTTCTCTTAATTGGCTAGGCAGGCTCCAGATTTGTCCACCATGATGACCATGGTGCTGTCCCAAGTACATTTGGCCCACACATGATTCAGGACATATGCTGGACCTGGATTTCTGTGCTGGCCAAGATAGCTATGATTTGGGTGTGGAGGAAATCTTTGTAGGTCCATTGTCATTGACAGGTTTCTATCCAACGTGGTTTAGATTTAACTGAACTTTGAGTGTTTGCAGGGGTTGTCCGCCATAGGAGGTTTATGTATCCCAATGGTTTTCTGATGGTTCTTGGGGAGTTTCCTGCAGGTAATCCTGTTGAAGCTCTGGTTAATCTCCCAAATGAGGAGATGGCCAGGGTGGTGGACACATATCTTGTCCTTGGTTTACTAGGGAGTTGGCTTTGATTAAACAACTGGGCCAGAGACTGACATGTTGCAGTTTCGGGAGCCTGAGGATATGGACAAGACTGAGGTTTTTTTATAAGAGAGCCCTCCTTGAATCCCACTGGATTGGATAATTACTGGCCTCCAATATTTCATTTTTAAGACAAGTTATTACAGTGTATGGTGGCTTCTCAGCTCCTGGCATTCCTGGATGAAGTAGATTATCTAAATGCATTTCAGTCTGGCTTCAAGCCTTGTTATGGAAGAGAGGCTGCTTTGGTTGCGTTAGTGGACAACCTTAACTGGGAACTTGATATAGTGAGTGTAGCCCTGTTGGTTCTGTTGGACCTTTTGGCAGCTTTTAACACCATTTACTATCTTGGCTCCAGTGTAGTTTTTGTTCCAGACAATGTGTCCCATTGTAATTGTTCAGAAAAGCTAATACAAAGCTCTCCAGTACAATAACACATGTGTGATATGCATAAAACAAATTGTATTCTAGCAGTGAATTGAGAACACCTTCAAATGCACTTCACTCATTTTGCTGGTTATGGATAGCAACGAGAAATTTAATATGAACTGGATTTCTTACAAGACTGTTACTGACAGCAGATATATGTAGGTCCATGTTACTTATAATTTCTTTCTCCTGGCTTACTGGTTGTATAATTCACAAGATCAGTTGAAAGTAGTGTATGTTTTCATAAAATTGTGGGTATATATATTTCACTGTGGAAGTGACTGTTGCCTTTCTTTCATCTGAATGACAAGTTACCAAACTGGCACTTTGTAATTCTGTGCCATTACCCTGTTTTGTGCACTAGATTGATGATATTGACCTTATAAGTGCAAATATGGAGAACGCTTTGGCTTCTATTGGAGGATTTTGCTGTGGACGGTCCTTTGTTATAGATCACCAGGTACGTGTAGGAATCTGAGATAAAAGATGTTTGTTGGTTATGGAGTTAAATTCCAGTTAGAAAGCTGGGACTAACAGGGTATCCAGTGATGCAAGAGAGACTCCTCGAATTTACAAATGGCTTATAATGATCCATCTTGCCAAGAGCCAATTCTGACTGGCACACCAGGGTTTCAGGACGGCCTTTTTCCAATCCTATCTAGAAAACTTGATATTTTTCAGTGGTCTGACTCTGCTTAGCTTCTGAAATCAGACACAGCTGGGTGTGCTCAGGATGGTATGTTAGCTGTTAACTGGTAATGGAATGCATTTTGTCAAGTAAGAATTACATCAGAGAGCATGGTGATTGAGGATCTCTTACTGTGGAAAGGAATAGGGCTTTCATTGAACATGGCTGATCCACCTGCATGACATAAGGGGAAGGAGGAAGTGGCTGACCAGCTGAGGTTTGGAGAGAAGAAAACAACACCAGAAGGAAGGTTCTTGAGTTTGGGAGAACTGTCTACTCTGTTTCTCTCCCAATTTCAGGTCCAGATTAATTGACACTAGAGATGGGTTGTTTTCTTTTGTTTTTTTGTAATTCTATGGCTTCATAGTCTTAGATTCTTTGGGAGAACCTCTCCATGAACTACCCTCCCCTGGAGCAGTGAAGTGACTCATAGCAAGTAGTTTGACTGAGGAAACATTCCCTTCTGCTTCCCAGCCAAAGCACATGTTGTGAAGCAGACAATGGTAGTAGGAAGACCTCTCTTTTCCCTTCTCCTCCTCTCCTAGCCCCAGAAGTCTGTATGGAGGATCCTAGGCACCTTTTGGGGTTGGAAATCCTAGAATTACAGAAGTCCCATCCCTAGTATATATAAGGCCACTGAAGAACTAGATGACCAAGAAAGCTTAAAGGATATATAACAAGGACAGCCTGAGATTATTGGCACTATTACAGTGACAAGGCAACCCAGATTATCCAGTCATAGTCCAAAGAAAATTGGGGCTTCTTAGATGCACACCTTAATAAGCAAAACTAAAAGGTGATAGAAGTAGGGTCAGAATTCTGAATGCAGCTTTTCAGTCACTGTAATATAAAGACAAAGAGAACTACTATAATACACAGTGCAGAGAAATAGAGAACAATGAAAGGGGAAAAACAATATATCTCTTCAAGAAGATCCAAGAAATCAAAGAGGAATGTAAGCTTAGATTAGGAATGCTGAAAGAACAACAGGGAAGCACACTGTCTGACCAAGACAAAATGAAGAGAAGGTGGAAACAGTGTACAATGTAGTGAAGACGTATACAGAAGGGACAAAAGAGTGACCAATTCCTTTGAAGAGGAATCCTGTGGGAAGAAATAAATAACCAGAAGGAGATGGAATATCAATAGGACTATTTCAAGCCACAGAAACTGAATCTGTTGAAGTCCTAACAAGAATATGCCAACAAATATGGAAAGCAAAACAAAACAATAGATAGGCAATGTTCAATATACATTTCAAGTCTCAAGAAAAGAGATCCAAGAAGTGAAGTAACTATAGAAGTGTAGTAATTTCCCATACAAGCAAAGTGATGTTCAAAGTGTTGCAACAAAGGTTTCTACCTTATATGGAGTGAGAAATACCTGATGCTCAAGACGGATTTCAGAAAAAGGAAGAGACACTCAAGATCATACTACAAATTTGCACTAGCTACTGGAAGACTTCAAAGAATTTCAGAAGATCCATCTGTGCTTTATACACTACTGCAAAGCCTTTGACTGTGTGGATTGTGAGAAACTATGGGTTATTATGAAATAAATGGGCATGGCCCAGCACTTGATCACCCTGGAGTGTAGCCTGTATTGTGGAGAAGAAGCTACTGTTAGGATAGAATATGGAAAAACAGAGTGGTTTCCTATGGGTAAAGATGTCAAACAAGAGTGCATTTTATCTCTTTATCTGTTCAGTGTGTTTGTAGAACATATCAAATAGGAAGATGGACTAAATTCAGAAGAAGGAGGAGTGAAAATTGGTGGAAGAAACATCTTTAATTTAAGATATGTAGATGCCATCATATTATTGGCAGAAAGCAGCAATGACTTGACATGACTTTTAGTGAAAGTGAAAGAAAAAAGTACTGAAGCAGGACTCCAGTTGAACATGAAGAAGATAAAAATCGTGATTACAAAAGAACTATACAGCTTTAATGTTGACAATGAAGAAACTGAAATGACTAAAAGTGTCATATGCCATGGTTCAGTCATCAATTCAAATGGAAACTGCAGCCAAGAAATCAGAAGACTGAAACTTGGAAGGGCAACAATGAAGGAATTTGAAAAGATCAAGGATGTGTCACTGGAGGCCAAGAACAAAATCATCCACTCTTGTATTCCTGATTACTATGTACAGATGTCAAAGTTGGAAAGTGAAGAAAACTGACAGGAATAAAATTGATTCGTTTGAAATATGATGCCAGAGAAGAACTTTGTGCCAGGAAGATGAAGAAGTACGTTCTAGAGCAAATAAAACCTGAAATATCTCCAAAAGCAAAAAATGATGAAACCAAGGCTGTCCTTCTTTGGGCACATCATGAGAAGGCAAGATTCTCTGGAAGCAAAAATAATGCTGGGGAAAATTGAAGGCAGCAGGAAAAGAGGAAGACCAATTATGTGATGGATTGACTTCATAAGAAAAGTCAGAGCCTTGAGTTTATAAGTGCTGGGCAGAACTGTTGAGGGCAGGACATTTTGGAGATTGCTGATACACAGGGTTGTCATAAGTCAAAGGCAACTTGATGGCGCATAACAACAGCCAGGGTTTTAAAATTTTCCCTTTTATAAAGTTGTGGATTTCTTTCTGAACGAATGTATTCAGAGTTAGAATTGTGGTTAGGGTTAGAAGTAGGGTTAGGGTTAGAAATAGGATTTCTTGTTGTCTTTTTCTCCATTGAGAATTTCCCTCTCCCCTGAAAGGGGTCAACCTGGTAACAAGCGGAGCATGCCCCTTCTGTTTTCCTGCATTATAATTCATTGAAAACTGGCACATTTTATTGCCTAAGACCAAAAAATATATATTTTTTGAAAAATAATTAAATTCCCAGTAGCAAAAACGGTAGATTTGTTGTGAGTTTTTTAAAAACGGGCTGTCTTTTATTCATTAAAAGAAAGGTGAGTACAATAAAGAGCTGTTTCAAGACAACAAACCAAAAGAATTTGTTGTACCAACTTCTGGTAGAAGAGGAAGGAGGAAGAGAACTTTAAAAACATATATAGCAGGCAGCTGAGATTTGAGGATATTGTTTACTTTGTTCATGTACAATTCTGAAGAATGGCCAGCATTGCCAGTCTAGGCCTTTGTGGGTATTATAAGAAAACATGGCAGTGGGACACTAACATGTCCCATCCTATTATATGATGGTAAAAAAGATGGTGGGCTTGTAAACTTATTTAACAAGTCATGGTTCACACATATAGGTAGTGTCAAGGTAGGCATAAGAGCAACTTTAGAATAATAAAATCTATGCTAAATATTTAAATGAATTCACACTGTTCTCCAATGGATTGTCATTCACTCATTACTGTTTTTTCTCCCAGAGACTTTCTGGTCAGGGGTACTGTTTTTCAGCCTCACTGCCTCCACTCTTGGCTGTTGCCGCCATTGAGGGCCTTAATATTATGGAAGAAAATCCAGGTATCCTTCTCAAGAATGTCTTTTTTAAAACTATTAATTGCCACCAGTGCTTTGAAAAGCAGTTGAAATGTCCTGTATAAATTCTGCATCTGTTGGACTTTCGATTCATGTTTGCATGCGCGAAAGTGTTATTCTAAGGAGTTAATATCTGGGGAGACATTTTCATAGATGTTTGTAGATCTCTGCTTACTGAGAATGGTGGAACTCTGAGCAGACTCTTAAGGAATGTCTCCCACAAATGGCCCTGCCCTTGTTAAGAAAATAATTCCTCTTGAAACCTGGACAGTGCCATAGAACCCCTTCACACTTGATGCTTCTAATGCATCTTTGCTGGCCTCCTGCTTTTTAATAGTTATTTACTACTCCCTTTGGGAGGAAGAAAGGAAGAGCTGTTTCTTAGTGGTTAGGTTTAAAGGCAGCATGTTTCTATGCTGATACGCTTCTGCAACCACATCTGCCATTTGAGGGCACCTCCCATCTCTTCCCTGTACCTTAGAGAAGCAGCAGGGGGTGAGCTAACAGGGTTCCCTCCCGTATTTTTATATGGTAGAATCTAGTCGCATGGGCAAACGATAGCATAAGATTTAAATAGCTGCTTACGTTGTTTTTGTCATTTAGACACTGAAACTAAAAGTCAGTTTGCTTTTTGTCTAGGTATTTTTCAGATTTTACAGCAAAAATGTAAGCAAATACACAAGGCTTTACAAGGGTAAGTGACTGTTTTGTCTAATTATAGAAAATGTACCTTTGAATGTGAAATGGCTGCTAACGAGTTCATAATCCAATAACTCAGGCATTTTAAAAAGCTATGGTATACTTTGAACCACTTTGGAAAATACCGTATTTTTCTGTGTATACGACCCCCCGATGTATAAGACAACCCCCTAATCTTGACCCTTGCCGGAGGCGGAGGAGCAGTCAATGGGCAGCCACGAGGTGCCCCTTGACTGCTCCTCCACCTCTGTCTCATGCTGCTGCTGCCTCCGCCACCCGATCGCCTCCTCCAGTGCGACTGCCAGGGCTCACCTCCAGCTCACGTCGCCGCCTTGTCCCCTGCCCGAAGGGAGCTTGCGAGTGGCGCTGGAGGAGGCGGTCTGGCGGCGGCAGTCAATGGGCAGCAGCGAGAGGTGGCCAAGCGTGGCTGCTTCTTTGCCTCCATCTCTGCCTCCTGCTGCTGCTGCCTCCGCCGCCGGATCGCCTCCTCCAGCGCCACTCGCGGGCTCCCTTCAGGCAGGGGAAAAGGCAGTGACGTGAGCAGGAGGTGAGCCCCGGCAATGGTGCTGGAGGAGGCAGTCGGGTGGTGGAGGCAGCAGTCAATGGGCAGCCGCGAGAGGCGGCCAAGCGTGGCTGCTCCTTTGCCTCCGCCTCGAGGCCGCCTCCTTCCGTGTATAAAACGACCCTCAATTTTTCCTCTAATGATTTTAGGAAAAAGTGTCATTTTATACACGGAAAAATACGGTACATTTACTTTTGTTGCTTTAGAAACTTAACAGGTATGCTTTTGATTACAATTGTAATTATATCTTAAGGTGATCTATCTTAGAAACTTTATTTTTAGAGTAGAGTCTTGAAATATAGTACGAGCATATTACTCCTAACAATCTGAACATGCTTCTCCAGTACATTTCAGAGGCATGTATTAATTAAGGCGACCACAGCTTCTCTGTTAATGCAGTATTAAACAGTAGCTAGAATAAGTAAACATGCCATGCACAAAATAGCTCATGTAGGCAGTCAGAGTTTTTTTTCTCCCCTTTGTATGCTGAATTATTAACAGAGACTAATAGTGTTTAGTTGATTCCAAAGGTGCAGTCTATATATCTATAAATAAAAGGCGGACTAATTCATGTATATCTGCTGGTCAAAAGGCATTATGGAATCATTCTTTAAAATAGATGCCAACAGAATATTACTGCCAAGATAGTTCTCCATACTGAAGGATATCCTGTACTTCCAGGTACAGACATTTAAGACCTTACTCTCTGCAAAGACCAATAAAAACCTGGGGTGCAGTAATTCAAATCTGTCATGTGCAAAATTAGTTTCCAAGCACAAATCTTTCATGAGGGTTTGTATTATTGTGCCTTTGCTATGGTAAACCTCTGTCCTTGGACATTGAAGCCCTTCTTCCAGAATCACAGAGATGAGATTAAGCAATAGTGTTTATTTTGGAAGATGACTTTGTACTTATATTCTCTGTGCAGGTGTATCATATTTATTTGCCCATCTTTCCCTCTGCTTTAACTCTGTGTTTTTTGCTACAATTCTTCTAGCATGTGTTTTAGTTGGAAACAGGCTGTGCCAAATTTCCTGTCTTTTCCTAAGTTAAATAGTTGTTAGAATGGGGGTCAGCAAAGTGTCCCTCTCTCCTGGGGCCCAAGTGTGCCCTTCAGCACCCTGTAACCTTTAGAGAAAAAGTTTCAACATTATTGTTTATTCAGAAAGTTCCCCTCATGCCCTCTGGGGGGCACAGGGCACATTTTCTGCACATTTAAAGCCACTTAAGGGAGCTTTTTTCAATTTAAAACATCTACATATTTGGAGGTGAGTGGGAAGGCTGGGGGGCAGTTCCAGCTGTAGAACACAATTGTGAAATAGCCAAAGTGGGCCTCTCTTGTCTGACACAAGAATTAACTGAACTTTGGTTTGCAAGAGCTGTTTGGTTCCTTGTTTTTCTTTTTGTTACTCTCTGACTGAGTGCATCCTTGAAGTCAGGTGATGGTTTATTTTAAGTAAGTGAAGAAAGGAACTTGGATATCAGCTTGGGATTTGTGTGGGAGCCCCTAGAAACTCAGAGTATATTTATTATGAACGGCTAAATCTGCAAATGTCAAAGCCTTGAATTGGCTGCGGTTCAAAGATAGTTTCTTGCTTTAATGTTCTGTAAGTGTTCCTTTGCTAGTTTCATTTCTGAAATCATATTAATGGTCTGTTTCGTATCCTTGCATTTCTAGATATTTTGTCTACCTAATACTTAAAACTTGGTGTCCACTTAGTCAAGTGGTTATATAAAAACATATCTAATGTCTGTCATCAGTCCAAACAAGACTGCATTTGAGATTCCATTTTACTATATTGTTCCAGAATGTTATGATCATGACTTATATGTTACCATGAACTCCTGTAATTATGAGAATTTTTGCCCTTTAAATAATTACAGTTCTGGCTTATACTTTTTTTTGGGCAAAGAATGTGAGATTTAGATCTGCGCTGCTACATTTAACCTATAAGCCCCATGTCAATATGGTTTCAGATCTTGTGCCTAATGGTTGGATAGTCACATGAAGATAAACACCAAATATCTGATAAACTCACTTTTTAAAAAGAGACAAAAAGTACAATCTCCTTAAATGCTTCTGTAAAATTCTTGGTGAATTCATGCTTGGAATTGCTTGCATAATACTGGTTTATGTCCAGGTAATGCATGTTTGTGTTACTGTCCAAATATTGGTCCCCTTTTAGTAATGGAGTCCTATTATTAAAATGATCTTCTGAACGAACTATTCCAGGATTGCACACTTGAAACAATATATTTTCCCCAGGAATTTTAATGTTTAGCTTTCAGAAATTGAAGTGACCTCTTCCATGGAAGTAACGTATTTAAGAATGCTGTTGAAACCGAATTCAACAGAACCTTTCCTGCACAGCTTTAACAAGCTGTGTTCTTCTGTCTTTTATCATGTGAGATTCTGATGAAGGCTATAGTGCTAATCGGATGATCGCCTGAAAGTACAAGCTTTCACTGCTCAAGGGAGTTGCCTTTCCTTCCTTCCCTGTTAATGTTCAGGTTTTTGCCAGCTCTGTTACCAATAGCCACTGTGGCAAGGAGGAGCTGAAATGCATCTTTAATAGCTCATCTTTTGCATTTCTCTGATATCAAATTTTATAGACCTCATCCTATTATCTTTTTACTGCTCTTAGGCACACTGGCAAGCTTTGTGTTTCTTACATTGCTTGGCCACGAGACCGTGAACCCATTTAGCTAGGGTGCAAGACAGACTGCAGTGCTTGCCGGAAGAACCCTGGAGCGTCATGCTAGGGCTGCCCAGCACAATATTTGTACATAGTACGATAACACCCTCTTGATTCATTGGAACTAGATGGTGTCATAGGAAGTGGACTATTTGGTCTAAATCAAGAGAGTTTTTTCTTGCTGTGGTGAAACGTGATGCTGTGCATGTAGGAAAGTAATTCTGATCCCAGATTATTTCTTTTTGATACTGTTCTATTTGGGATAAGAACAGGGGAAATAGGAGGGTTTCTCCATGTTTGTCTGTACCTAAAGCCTGCCTTGCTGCTGCTTTATGGCATATTATGGGTTTGTTTATGTGAATGGATGGATGGGAAGAGGGAAGTTTCTTCTGATGGATTGGGTAGGCTACCTTGATGACTTGACTATCAGGTATATTCTAGCCTTGTACTCCAGTGCAAAGGTAGGTGGTCACATTTAGTTCACTTTTGTAGCAAAATTAATGCTAATTTTACAAACATTCTATTTTTGTTCAATTATCAGTTATTTAGATTGTTTTGGTGTGATTGCTTTATTTAGGATTCCTGGTCTACGAGTGGTGGGCGAATCACTTTCTCCAGCATTACACCTTCAGTTGGAGGAGAGCACTGGATCTCGAGAGGGTGATATGAGGTTATTGAAGGAAATCATAGATTATGTAAGATGCCTTTTAGCAAATTTTAGATGTCTGTCCATTAAAACAATATAGTGTATTTAACTGAACATGCATTCTTGAACCTACTCTGTTAGCTGGGCTTAAATAGTGTTTGAAAAGTAGCAGATGGCCACTCACCTCTCTAGAATTAGCCCCTTTTATTAAGGAGTCATATGAAAGGCAGTCTAGGAGCTAAATCTCCTGACTCACAACTGTTGAGTGATAATATCCTTTCTGAACAATATTGCTTCAGAGCACAGCTACCCATTTGCAGCTGGAAATTTATGGTTGAGGAGGACCTTGCTGGGAGGGAGAAGGCTAGTCTACATGCCTCCAAGTCACAGCTCCACTTAGCAAAGAATGGAGAGAGGAACCAATGATTCAGTGTTCGAATTTGAAGTATGAAGTGGTTCCGTCCTGGTAGTCTTTGTACCACATGACTGCTCAATATGGAGATTACTGAACATGGAGACCAATTTTACTTCAAATAAAAAGCCAAAGTAAAATGTGAAATCCTGTTTTGGTATAAGCCTTTATTAGACCGATAGAAGAAGACTCAAAAATATAAATTGCAAATTCTGTTATAATGTCTGAATGCAGCAAGTGAGCTGAAAATTATTCTTCCACAAATTGCCAGATACTGCCAAAGAAGTGGATTTTTTGCTTTTAATCAACTGTTCACTAAATAAAAGATCCTAAATTATTAGTAATATCTTAATTAATTTCGGGGTTCTCAAATCTATTGTGTTTATCTTCAGCCAGCCAGCCATTCATCTGCATACTCCCATGCATGGTGATGCATCAAATTTTCACTTTCCACAGGCTTTCCCTGTAGATTGTCTTCTCAAGATCAGGGGGTTTCTGTTTGGAATGCATACATGAATTTCCAGTTCAAAGAAGAGAGAACAAGCCCATGAGCCCTAGATGCTTCCAAACTGATCCAAAGACTTGGATGAACCTCTGATTTGAGTGCTGTCCTTCTCTTTCTTGGAACAGTTGCAGTTAGAGAAGTACAAACCAAACAAGTTGAACACAGTTAGAAGTTGGCTTGTTTCAATAAACAGTTGCTGAAATAACCCCTGTTTTTTCTGAGTTCAGATGTAATGAGGGGAGTGGTATCAGGGGACAGGTATCTAGTTGTTGTGTGTGCTCCCAGAGGCATCTGGTGGGGCCACTGTGAGATACAGGAAGCTGGACTAGATGGGCCCTTGGCCTGATCCAGCAGGACTCTTCTTATGTTCATATTCAGTTGGAAATTAGAGCAAAAGATTCTGATCTTTTTTGCTCCAGTGATTCTCAACCTTGGGTTCCCAGGTGTTCTTGCACCACAACTCTCAGAAATACTGGCCAGCACAGCTAGCAGTGAAGGTTTTTGGGAGTTTTAGTCCAAGAATATCTGGGGACCCAGAATTGGGAACCACTGTTATACTTGAACCGAAGGGGGGGGGTGTGTGTAGAATTCTGAAATATAGTTCAGCATTGCTTCCATATGTAGGTAATGTGATACCTGGAAATGGAATAATGATGATGGAGGAGCTGTAGTATGGCAAGCAGAGATTGTGAGGTGGTGGTGGTGGGGCAGTGAAAGAAACTAAGATTAAAATGGTACTATATGTTTACAGGTTGCAATAATTGTTAAAATATCAGAATGACATCTGATGTTCTCTGTTTTATATCTGGTTGTGTATCTGTATCTTAGTGTATGAACAGAGGTATTGCATTAACTCAGGCTCGCTATTTGGAGAAAGAAGAGAAATTTCTCCCGCCACCCAGGTTAGTACAGTCATTCACCTGCCACATGTCTGCTCAACTTCACAGCACTTTTAATCACATGTAGACATAGGTGAGAATCCTGAAATAACTTTTGTCTCAATCTCTGGATTATAAAAATCATTGTATTAAAAATAACAAATTGGCATACTGAATAGATAGACCCTTCAAAATCATTTGCAGACAACAGAAGCACACATGAAGTCACCTGACTTGTGTGCAGTGAGAATAAGATTAAGCAATGAGGAATCAAAGTGTCCATCTTCCACTGTAAATTACATCATTTACCTTATGCTAGTATAATTTAGGCAAGAAAATTTTAGCCCCCATTTTGGAACGGAAGTTAATATGCACCAAAAACATTGGGACAGATCTCAGTGAAGACGAGCAGCAATGAGAATGTATACATACAGCTGCCTTATATTGTGTCACAATGTTGGTCCCTCTGAACCAGTACTGTCAGCATGACTGACAGCTCTCCAGATTTTGATTCCTTTGTTTGTATTTTTAAGTTTGTACTAAAAAGGAAAACCTCTACTTTTCCTTGCTAATGAGGAAGGAAGTAGTCATAAAATAGTTTGGTAAGTCACTTAGAATTATCTGGTGTAGTTTAAAGGAGTTTTCTGGTGGAGAAGTTTAAGTCCTTAAATACTAAAATACAGATCCCGGGATTCCTTAGGATGGAGCCATGGCAGTTAATGTGGCATCAAACTGCCATTATTGTGCAGTACAGATACTTTCCTAGTATCACTTGATTAATCACTTGAATTTGTTGTGCACCTCATCGTGAGTTAGTCTGATTCTACCGGTCTGTACAATTCTAAAGCGGTTTTGTTTGTTTCTTTGTTTATTGTTGTGCTGTAAAAAAAAAATACTGACCTGTTTTTGCTCCTGCCAGCATTCGAGTTGTAGTCACAGTAGAACAAACAGAACAGGAATTGGACAAAGCCGCTTCGCTTATCAGGGAAGCTGCAGAGTGTGTGCTGAACTGAGGCCTGCAGACTTGGATATTCGTTCCTCACACAACAGTGGGTACCTCTTTTCTACCGTCTGATGAATTGGCTTGCACTCCAAAGGTTCAAGTTGTCGGATATAATTTGATGGCACTGAAAGCTTGACTTCTGCTGAGTCATTCCAGGACAAAATGATGTCACAGATATGAGAATGCTAAACATAACACTGTATATACTGAACTCAGCTCTATTTTTATGTACTGTTAAATTGGAGATCATTGTTACACTGGTATTTTACATTATTCTCACTTCAGTTCTTACAAGGGCCTTATTCCTCTCTGTATTTCTCTAAATGTGTAAAACACACTATTTTTGAGCGTTCATGTGTAATGCTAATGGAAATAAAAAGAATATGAAAACTTACAGAATAGACTTAATTTAACTACTGTTAATAACTACTGTTAGTAACATTTGTTCCTTAAAAAGAACAGTTCCTATTATTGTCAGACTGGAGAGCTAAGTTGTATTATGGGATCCTACTTTTCAATTATGTACCTAACTGTCTTTTTTTTACACTGGGTATATGGGACTTTATACACTAATCTTTTTAGATCTCTTCGTTTTTGTAATTTTCAGAGCCAGTTTGTCAGCTTTACATCTGACATCTCCTCTCATGCCAGTGCATTGTGCCAATGTGAGTTGGGAATTGTCTTGCTTTTGATAATGTATTCAGCTTTTAAACCGATGCCCTACTCAGCAGTGCTCAATATGCCCACAGGGCTCTAACATGGACATTGAGTTTCTCATTCATTTCAGTTGGGCAAGCAGTGCCATCATGTGCACAGAAGGATCCTTTCATGGTGATGTCCTCACCATTGAAACACACTGGCAGACCAGCCTATGCGTTCTGCCTGTATGTTGCAGCACACACAAGAGATTAGGTGCTGGAAGAACATTTCCAGGATCATAAGTACTGATCTATACTATAATCTGGCAGGTGCATAAATTGATTGAAAAATCTGTTTAGTCATGATTTTTAATTATATATTACTCATTGGTATCTAAAAATCTAAAAATACCAGACAAATGCCTATATTTAGTTGCAAAGGCACACATCCCTCTGGAATCTAGAAGTTCCAAGCTCTCTCTCTTGAAAGTGCTTACTCAAGCCCTCCATTAAGATCCATGGTAAGGATTTCCTGTTGCGTATGGGTACCTTACTAGAAGTTACAAGAAACCAATGTTCTCTTCTTCTGTCCTTCACAGAAGTTGGCATGGTGTAACTTACATAATATGAATCAGCATAAATAGTGTTCCAGGTTTTTCGTGAAGACTGCTTTTAAGACTCTGTCATAGCTGGATTGTTTCCACACGTTTGTGCCTTTTATGTTTGCTGCTACATGGATTCCAGTGCTATATTTGAGACATATTTTTTTAAATAAAAGCATATATTTGAGCCATTTTTGTGTCCTACGTATTACTTCATCTTTTATTTATTGGCAGAAAATAGCAGGATTTAAGGCACAGTACTATGGTCCCTAGAGAGGGCACACCAGAGGTGATTATATTTTATTTGTATCTTTAGTGCCTGCCTTTCATTCAGTGAGCCCAACTCAGGATACATGGTCTTCCTCTCTATTTTTTATCATCACACATAAACTAAGCGAGGTAGGTTACACTAAGCAAAAACAATTGGTCCAAGCATTAGGGCTGAGTAGGGATTTGAATCTTGTTTTCCCCTGTACTAATTCAAGCACTACATGTGGAGTGAGCAAAATGTAGGCTGCATGCAACCCTATGTGCCACATGATGACATTCATACCTCATGAGGACATTCATAACTCTCAAAAAGGTGTTTTTTTTAAAAAAAAATTGTAGCTCCACATGGAGAGGGAGAAATTCTTCCCTGCAGGGTTACAGATCTGGCCTGACAGAACAGGATGAGAAGATTGCAATACATGTCAGTCAGATCTACGGAAGCAATGCTTTCTCCAGGAAGTATAGCTTCTCTTGCTGCCCTGGTAGTATATATCTTGGGGAGATGCAGATTCTGACTCTCTTAAATAATGTTAATTGTTTTATATTTTTAATTTGTCTTTTTTTTTTTTAAAGTGGCATTTTCCTTCTACTTCTGTTTTTGAATATCAGGTAGAACAGCTGGATAGCTAAAATAGTATCCTGGCATAGATGCATACAAGGTCAGAAGAGGGTGAGGGTGATGCATAGGTTAATCCACAAGAAGTACAAGCCAAAAAGCACAGCAAAGTGATCTGTGGACCCAGTACTACATTCCCCATGTTGAATTAAAATATATCTTTTCCTGCATAAATCCATTGGAAGATCTGCATGCTTGTACCTGTATTCAGAGACACAAAAAAAGGTGGCTGCAGATCAAACCAAAACACCTGTAGCCAAAAACTGTTTTAGACCGCTACAGCACAAAACCACGTTGCAGGAAGGCAGTAAAGGTTGCTTTTTTGGGTGGCAGTTTTTTGTTCCATGTAATTGTATTTTGCCTGTGTTGGGAGCAGGGTAGTGGGAGAGAAAATGCCGAAGGAAAAGAATAGGGTGGTGATAAAGGCCCCCTTTCAGAATTGCATTGTTTTTCAGCTCACAGCCCACCCTCTATTTACATAGAGGGTGGACTGTAACAGGAGGAAGATCCATTGACCTGGATGGTACTACAGAATTGGACTTCTAACTGATTTTTAAAAAGAAAGTAACTTCATATCAAAGTTGGGAAGCCGCCTCTCCTTGTTTCTTGAAAAAAGTGCTTCTGAGTGAAACACTAGCAAGGGATTGTGTGTGCATGTGATGGTGAAGCTTTTCATGGCCCACCGTGTGATTTGCATAATAATAAAACAATATGGAAATGTCAGCACCTGGGAAACTGCAGTACAGCAATCTCAAGAGTTAGGACAAGGAACTCACTGTGCTTTGTAAAGTTGCAGAGGAGAGATAGGCAAGGGAAAGACTGAACAAAGGGAAGAAAACAAAGGTCAGTGGGGACAGAAAGAGCACTGGAGTGGTGTTGGAGGAGAGAGTTGAACCCAGACATAGCTGGGTACTTTTGCTTGTGGGATGGGGAGAGAGGCCTAGAGCAGACGAATACATGAGATTCTGAAGGCTGTTGGTGAAATTTCAGGTGCACAAGTTCTTTATACCTAGTGACCCTAGGGTTTTGAAACCAATGGAATCCACCTTTTGATGCAGCCATTTTGACAAAAACAGCTCTCTCCTGCTTTTCTGTACCCTCCATAATTGCAGCCCTCACCTGGCATGCCATGAGAGTTATCTTCCACCAGTCCTCATTTTGAAGATCTGTACTAATAAAGTCTTGCACAAGCTCGGTAACTGAAACACAGACCATTAGATGTTAGTTCAAAATCATTCAAAGAGAGGAAACGTGCTTTATAGATTAGGCATGATTAGGTGTAATTCACATTTAGGATAAATGTATGCAACTCATTTCCAGTTATTGGGGCAAATGATTTGTCAAGTTTGAAACACTGAAACATGTTTTCTGGAAGCTACTGTCCTCCAGTGGTTTTGTTAGGACTTTATAGTACCCTAGGTTGCCTCTGTTATTTGGACAAAAGTTTGATTACAGCATCTTTGGTTGCCTTGAAGTTACATGAATTCTGATTTTGATGCTTCTGTCAAGGATGTGGAATATGTAGCCCCTCCCCCATCCTGTTACATCTCAACTTCCATCATCGTTTAACACTGGCTATGCTGGCTGCAGAGCCAGAGGCTGAGAGTTCGATTCCCCACTGTGCCTCCAGGGAGAAAAGTCAGCCTGTCGCAGCTTTGGGCAAGCTGCACAATCCCAGAATGCCTCCAGAAGAAGGGAATGGTAAACCACTTATTGAGTATGCTCTACCTGGAAAACCCTGAAAAGGGTTGCCACAAGTCAGAATTGACTTGACAGCACATAGTAATTATTATTATGCTGACTGCGCTGATGGAAAGTGCAATCCAACAGCATCTGGAGAGCGGCATGTTTTCCGCCCATGGCTTAGATCTGTGCACTCAGTTTTCTAATCCTCTTTGACCAAAGAAAATTATAGATTAGTACATGAGTGGTGTGGATTTCTGTGTAGACAAATACCGGATAAAGACATTTGTAACATGTTTAATGTTTTAATAATATACTTTTATGCAGCCCTGTTCCCAAAAGACCAACCAACCTAGGCACTTTACATTAAGACACAGGGTCTGAAGGCAAAATGGTTGAGAAAATGGGTGGGGCAACTTCGCTCAGTTTGGAAGTTATTTTTGCCTTGTCCCAGACCTCAGTAAGGATTATTTCAGTGGTGGAGGGTCTTCTTGTTGCTGTTGCTGTTGTTGTTCTTTCAAATATCCTTTTTAAAAACTGAAATGAACAAAATATAACTCCCAGGGTTTTTTAAAAGCTGGTTGCAAACCTTTAAAATACAGGCAAGGGGGGACAGCATTTAAATGGTTAATGTTACTCCCCACCCCATGCTTCTAGGGATGCCATTTTCACGCTGAAGCAATATTTGTGGGGCACATGGGGGAGTTAAGAAGAATCTGAGGGGGAGCTGCAGCCCTTGGGTTGCACTTTGTGTAATGCATTTGTGCATTTTAACCTCTTGTATTTGTGCATTTTAATCTCTTGCATTAAATGGGAGAACCAGTTTTGCAAGTTTCCAGTGCAGTCCTTTTTTTTAAGGACAGCCTGACTGAAGCACATAGGCAAGAGCAAGGCAGAGCTGTTCTAAGGTCCAAAGTAAGCTGTTATGGATGCTGTGTAGTCTTATCCAAAGTTCCCTTCTCATATGTGAAATCAAGGTAGAAAAACTGACTACCACCCTCCCACTGAAGCTTCTAAGTAGAAATATTCAAAAACCAGTGCTTTCGTAAGGTATTTCTATGAATTCATAACACTTGCTTTAATTGATTTCTAGCACGAGCTAGGCAAGAAAGGAAATTCTGAGACTGCAACGCTTTACTGAAACTGGCTAATGCCAAAACAATCCTTGCGTAAGAAAATTAGATTATCTGTCTGTATACGGTTACTTCTGTTTCCATACCACTCAAAATTAAATCAACAGAAACACTTGGAAAATAATGTTTGCTTTTTTAAAAAAGCTTAAATCTGTAACACGGATGCTTATTTGAAGCTGAAACACACAATGAAATTGTTAAAGTTAGGAGCGCAAGCTTGCCGGAAAAGCTTTGATTCTGCTCCCCTCCCTTCTGCACGTTTGAAATGTGATCCTGGTCACTGCAAAGAATGGGGGATTGTCTTCTTTTCTTCTCTTTTGTCACCCCATCTGGTCTTTATTACTCTGAAAAGGGTTGTGGGGTGTTGGCATTTGCAACTATCTGGAGCTGCTACTGCAACCCCAGGTTTGTATCCTGCGATGATTCACAAAATGCACAGGAGCTGTAAATGCTGCTCCAAAAAGGCTTTGTGTTTAGGGTTAACCCCAACTATTTGAGTGTTTACAATTTCAGTGCTCTAATAAAAGGGAATATCTGGAAAGAAAGACAGAGAGAATTTGCCCATACTGTGTGCAGTGAGTAACCGAGCCTATGATTTAAAAGGAGCCGTTCGTTCCTTGATCTCCTTCTACTGTTCACCATTATAATAACACCTTTCTAAAAGGGTCAAGATCTCTTACAAATAAAACATACAAAACTCAAGAGAAAAGCAATGTATAACAAAAAACAAAATCCCACCCCCCAGAGCGAATGATTGGGATTATCAAATGGCATAAGGCCAATATTTAAAAATCAACCAATTTCATTCTATCTGTTTTTCTATGAACAGAGAAACTTCTTAATCTGGCCACCAAAACAGTGTTATTGGCAGGGCCATATTCTTCTAGGTCTATTTAAAGTGTGCCCAATAAAATGTAAGCCAGAAGTATACCACAGTAAATGGAAATGTTACTTTGAACTAAATTATAAACAGAGCATAGGTAGACAACTGCCCAGATGTTTTTGACTGCAGCACTGTTCACTCGCAGTCAATCCATGTGATTGTCAGAGGTAATGGAAATTGGTCAAAACACCTGAAGGATGCCACTTTGCCTACCTGTGGAGAGGATTCTAAGCCAACTTTCAACACACATATTTCTTGCTTGGTTCTTCACAAATTTTCCTTTGTCTTATCACGTGGAATGCAGAAGCTACACAACCCACAGTGGATTGTTTTGACTCTCATTTTCCTTCCTTTGATGTATGCTGATTTATGTGGCGTGGTGTAAAGGTATGAAGAAAGTAGTTTGTCAAATTGGTTGAGATATTACATCAGGAAGAAGGCACTGGCACAGAATGGGGAAACAGAGAGAGCCACCCCTCACCAGCTTGAGAGAAACAAAAGCTATTACTTCACTAATCATAAAATGCTAACTATCTAAAACTAGTTGAAGTCAAAAATTTTGAAGTTGGCAGTTTTAGGGAAAAGAAAAGAAAATATCTAATGCTTCAGTCTTGTGCATATGTATTTGAAAGTAAATCCTACTTAGTTCAGCTGGGTTTATGCCCAGCTTTGTGGGTGCTGAATTAGATTGTTGTTTCAAATGGCCTGTGGGAAACATTTTTAACCTACACCATTAAAATGTGTCAGTGATAACTTGAGGAAAAGCTAGAGAGTATCTTCAGAACACATGAGGATATGCTAAAAAAAATGCAGTTGTGGGACTGTAGAAGGAAGAAGGAAGGAAAAGAAAGAAAGAAAGAAAAAGAAAGAAAGAAAGAAAGAAAGAAAGAAAGAAAGAAAGAAAAAGAAAGAAAGAAAGAAAGAAAAATTTGGCTGGAAAAGGTGCAGAAGGCCATCAAAATGTTCAAGAGGCTGGAGCATCTCCCCTGTGGGGTATGGTTGGAACGACTGGGGCTAGCTTAGAAAAAAGGTAAGGAAGGAAATTGATAGAGATGCATGGGATTATGTATCATAATGCGAAATCCAGGGCATCATGCAGTAAAGCTAAGTTGTGGCACATATAGGACAGTGGAAAATAAACACATTGTTAAATTCAATACGAGATCTTGTGCTGGTCACTAATTTGGACAGCTTTAAAAAAAAGGATTGGAAAAATCCATAGATAATTTGTTAGGAGGCATCAGGGTGCCTCCTTATTAGCGGCAGCATGAGATGCCTCTGAATATCAGCTCTTGGTAGAACACAAACAAGAGGGCACACTTGACTCTCTGTCCTGCTTCTTGGGTGTTTCTTTTTAGGTGCCTAGCTGGTCACTATGAGAGCAGAGCGCTGGTCTCGAGCAGCTGATACCTATGGGATCTTGATTCCATGCTCAAGAACAAGGTGTGCATTTCCAGAATATAGCTAATTAAATTTAACAGATTAGGAGGAAAGGAAAGAGTTAAGCAGGAAGCAGTGTGATCCAAAGCTACATCAAATATAGCTGGAACAATTGATAGCGTTCATATGACTAAAGTATCAGGCATTAAGGACAAGCTTCAGTAGAATATAGATGCGGATTTCTAACATAAAATGGATTATAGGAAATTCTTCACAGAAAAATAATTTTCATGCTATTTAACAGGTATTTTCATGATGTTTTAGCAGCTAATCTATGTATATTTTGTTTAAATTGTTGCTTGGATTTTTTTTTTTTTTTTTTTTTTTTTTTTTTTTTTTTTTTTTTTTTTTTGCTGTGCAGTCTGTAAAACAAAAGGAACCTTTAAAACAACATCCCCCACTTGGCTAAAACATCTTCATGTAGTTTGTTTCAGGCTTGCTTTCTCTCTCTTTAAGTCAAAAGCCTGACAAGTTAAATTACAATTTCAGCCCAGTGAAATAAAACACTAATTTTCCTACATAAATAGCTTTGCTTGTGTGCATATAGGTCATTTCTGTCCACTAATACCAAATGCTGCCTTCTTTTCTTGGATCTAGGGCAGGAGATCAAAGGTAGGGGGCCAGGCTGAGCTTGTGTTCACCAAGCCACAGGTCATGGTTGTAGCCACACAAAATTAACATGTAGAGAATGGCAGCAGTTTTCATTTAGCAGATCTCCTATGATCATATGGGCTTCCCAGCCTATCCTTCTGCATACAGACACGATTCTCCACACCCAGTTGGTGACTCACTAGCTCAGCTACTCTTAACAGGTCCAACAGCAAAGAAGACCAAGGGACAAACTGTGAATCTTACTAGCCTTCTGGAAAAATCAAGCTCTCCTTAAGTTCCAAAGTGACTCCTATCAGTCAGAGCAGACAACAGTAAACTAGATAGCTGCACAGCCCAACTTTGTACAAGGCAGTGATTTCTGTTCCTATGTTCTGCATACTCTGTGTTTTTGCAAGTTGACCTTGCCAGCACAAACTCTCCTGTGGTGCAGAATTGGGCATCCTGTGGTGGTGTCTTTGGAGTCATAGGTGATAAAACACACATTTGATAAAAGTTTGGATAACATGGTGAAACTACACAGGACTTTCCAGAACTAGGTTGCAGCGGTTCCATGCTCTCTCCCAGTAGCAATTGTGTTTAAAGTTACCTGCTGTCCAATATCAGTTTTAACTTTCTGTCTTCTTTCTCCCCTTATACTGGCTGAACAATAAAGATTGAATCAAACTCAACTCTCTGCCACTATTCCACCTCCATCCATGTTCTTTCATGCACCATTCCATCTCCCAAACTCCTCTCTCTCTCACTCCATAAGTTCCCATTTTACTCAATTTGGAGAGACAAATACAGGTGGCAATAGAGGCCTAATGTTAATACAGGGCATTCTTGGAAGGCTGACGTAGCCTGCAAGACTCTCTACCCTAGATCTCCCTTTAACCAGTTGTCTAAAGGTAGCATACACTAGAAGAGTAGATTTCTGGGATGTCATTTACTTTTCCCACAATGTCCAGAGAGATTCTACATCATGGGCATTGTGATGAGAGTTCCATCAAAGCATTACAACCTCTCACTTGTTCTGCCAGGTGAGATCACAGCTCCGGGGGGGGGGGCACTCAAGGCCATTTGGCTTAGAACCCCCTCAGACCTAGAGTCAGGCTTGTAAACAGATTTCATGTGCATGCCCTGACACAAGACTTGCCAAACCAGGTGTGTTTGCAGTAGAGAACCAAGCATAAGAGTTAAAATCCAATCATATCTAAGGTGCCAGCTTTTAAAAAATAATGTTTTTAGATCCCATGGAGATATTCAAAATTACCAACACTTAGAAAGAGAAATTGTACATGCACTTCAAAACATAGGGAAAAGAAAATAGTGTATTTCCAACTTTGGACTATATTTAAGGTTTACTGTATATTGTCAAGATGTAGCAATTAGATACAGTGCTATCTTAGCCCTTGTATAAAAAAGATGGAGCTGAACCAAATCAGAAAATAACTTTCTGGTTTCCATCACTGCAGTATCCAAGCATTTCTGTGACTTGTTAAACTGTAGCTCAGTTTAAACTGTGGTTTTTAAACTTTATGCAGGAGAGCAAATGGGGGCCTCCACACAGGTCTTTTCTCAACAGGTCTCGGTGTTTATGCAAAAATTGTAACTTGGCTATACGTGATACTAGTGTGTGATCTAGATTAGGATTTAGACGTATCAGTAAAGTTTGAAATAGCGGAAGCAGAGTGGTCGGTAAGGAACATTTTATTGTTGATACTATGGGGTTGTTCTAAAGCACTGTTTTTTTGTGGACAACGTCAAAGTCTCTGATCTCTCTTTGGGTGCAAAGACTAGACTTCCTGCCTGTAAACCATGGGTCTAACCACTGAGCTACAGTCCCTTTTCCAAGAGAGAAGTAAATAGAGACTAGGGAAAAGTTGGGAGTGGTGTGATCATTCTTTTATTGGTGATATGACAGTTGACTGTAAGATAGACATTTTTGGATTAAACATCTTGCATTATATTTCTAAGAAATATCAAACCAGGTTGATACTTCTCCTCTGTATGAATGTCAGACAGCTTATCCATTCATAAAGTCTGTCCTTCCTTCCTTCCTTCGCCTGCTAAAATACATGAATCAATATAACCCTTACTGTGAGGGGATCAGTAACAAACAGTGAGGAAGGGTATCCATAGAAATACATCAACCCATCAAATTCAAGAATAAAATGCAGGATGTTTTCTCATTGTTTGGTTTTTCTTTTTCTAAACATGTAGAATCTTTGAAAGGAAAGTAGAACACTCCCTAAAGATTGTGATGTCTTTTTTATATATAACATTGAGTATAGTTAATTTTTTTCTAGATATCTTGATCTAAGCATTCCATCACTATGTATTTCAAAACTCATTCTAACTTTCTCAGAATACCCTTTCTTAGTGGCTTTTTTAAATTGAGGAAGCATAATTGCATTTTTTTTTCCAATTTGTGATCATTTGTTTTTTCTTTTCTATATTTACCATGTGTCAGAGATTCAAATTCTCTGAGATGAATTGCAGTCTTTCAGTCTTCTGTTTTTAATGAGCCAACATATTACTTAAAACAGTTCGAGAACTGTAAAATGAAAACAAAGATTGTGCAGTGATGTAACTCAGCTCCAGTCTTTTGTTCAGAAATACATTTTTTGATGGCAATCATCAAATGGGATGCATGAGTTGACTTGTACATGGGTGATTTGCAGATCGATCACAAGGAACCATGACATTTCTTTTTGTTACTAGTATACTCCCTAGCTCGGCACCCTCTGCATGCATTGTACTAAAACTCTTCAGACAGCTGTGTTGATGGAAGTTGTAGTTCAGTGCTTCTGAAAGTCACCAAGTTGAGAAAGATGAAGTAAAACCAGCAGAAAGCCTTGTAGCACCCCCCAAAAATAAACTGATAAGTTTTATTTGGCACCAGCTTTTGTGGACCAAAGCCCACCCTTCAGATGAAAAAGAAAGGTTGAGAAAGATTGCAACACCATAATGTCGTGAAAGGCACAATGTTAAACATCCTTCTTAGGGATTAGATGCCATCGAATAAAGTGGGGCTTACCTCTGAGTCACTATAGGGTTGCACTAAAACTGTAGGGTTTCTTTTTGTTCCCCTGTTACCCATGGTTGGACATCATCATGGCCATCTTGACTTTGGATGTGGCAGCTCAAAACCATGATGTGTTGCAGTATTCCAGGTTCATTAGCCAAGATGTTCTTCTCCTTCCTGTACCTGACTGTTTTTCCTTAAACAATCAGCTCTAACAACTTTTCATTTTTTATCGCTTGATCAAAGTTTCCTTCTTTTTTACATTTTATGTGCTTTATGATTTCTTGGGCTTTATGCTTTCACTTTACTGTTTCTTTGTTGGTCTGCCTCTTGATCTGAGAAATGCTTAACATCATTCAGTACCAATTAATACCGGGGGGGGGGAGCAATACCCACTTGTGCCATCTGTTTAGATAGTACTGCTGACAGCTCTTGATAAAGTGCTGGAAACCAATGATTTAAGATCTGTCTCTTATATTACAAATCTGGTGAACACACAGACTGTGTGTGTAGCCCCATTTTATATGAGGTGGGTCAGTGTGTTCACTACATATATATGTAGCAAAGAGATGCAGCCTACTGTAGTTCCCCAGAGTATGTACAGGCACTGTAGTATTTCTAGATATTTTGCCGAGTCTCCATCTCTAACATAGGAAGTGGATTGCATGAGTATCTTTAGGAATTTTGGAGAGGAGAGGGAGAACTACACCGTGTTGTGTTAGCAAGATCTGTGCACATAGTATCCACCACTACAAAGTTGTTGATCTGTTTCTGTACACTAAAATAATAAATCATGTCTCTAACATTGAATAGGGTCTACTACTTCTTTTTTTAAAGGGCTTCTCATCTTTGACACCTGTAAAGTAGAGAGGTACAACATGGTTCCCCCTCTCAAGGTAAAAAAAATGTTCTTATTGATTCTGGCTGATGTAGATGGCTGAGAATTTTGGTCAGTATGTTTTTTTTAGGACATTTTAGCAAATTTCTTCATAAACCAGATGGAAAGAAGTTCAGAATGCAGGAGAAAGTGAGTCTGCGAAAGAACACATATTCATTCTAACATAGGGCTTGAATCTATGTCCTCTTGAAACTATGGGACAATGGGACAAAGTTTCATAGGAGCCTCGTGGTGCAGTGGTTAAACTGCTGTAGTGCAGTCAAAACTGTGCCCACAACCTGGAATTCAATCCCAGGTAGGAAGCTATCCTTCCAAGGTCAGTAAAATGAGTACTCAGTTCACTTGGAGGGCAATGGGGTGGTATATATAAGCAGCACACTTTTTGCTTTATTGGAAAGAGCTTTTCCATTTGAAATTGGCTAGGCCTACATTTAGTACTAGGGACGTGGTGGCGCTGTGGGTTAAACCGCAGAAGCCTCTGTGCTGCAAGGTCAGAAGACCAGCAGTCGTAAGATCGAATCCACGTGACGGAGTGAGCTCCCGTCGCTTGTCCCAGCTCCTGCCAACCTAGCAGTTCGAAAGCATGTAAATGCGAGTAGATAAATAGGTACCACCATGGTGGGAAGGTAACGGCGTTCCGTGTCTAGTCGTGCTGGCCACGTGACCACGGAAACTGTCTACGGACAAACGCTGGCTCTACGGCTTGGAAACGGGGATGAGCACCGCCCGCTAGAGTCGGACACGACTGGACTAAATGTCAAGGGGAACCTTTACCTTACATTTAGTACTATACTGGAACTTGAATGTAAAATGTAATTCAGTATTTTAAGACTCTTTTCTAACTACAACAGGAGATAATCCATGCATGATTTAGACAACACCTTCCATTCTTCCTTGCTCTAATCAGTACAATAATTCAGAGTGTCTATCCCAGATAATATATGGAACGTAACCTAAAGTTTAATTAATTGCCAAATGCAGGGTGGGGGTAACACTTTCCCGCCTCCAGGCAGGTGGCTATGTTTTTGACCTTGTATACACGTAGCTCCTTTAATCATTTAGATATACAGTAGAGCTGAGAAGTTTCCAGATGGAAGCTGAACCCATGACCCCTCAACATAAAAACATCTCTGACACCAATTACACCATCTGTTGGTCATAAGACCACATTTGCTATCTTTCCTCAGCTCTTGTCTTATACAAAGCTGAAGGTTGAGATTTGGGACTGTTCACGTTTATCCAGGACTTTAATACAGAACACATTTCCACCAGGGGAGAACAAAGCACAAAAGCTCTAAACTTTAATTTACATTCTTAAGTCAGGGAAAACAAAACAAAAAGAGAAAATAAGAAACACTTGTCTTAAAGTAATGCTTATTTTTACTCAAAACTATGGCTTCAAAAATGTACATCTTCTTATGATGATGCCCACCGGTTACATTTACATATCTATATATAGATATGGATAATATAACATTTCTGAAAAGTTTTAAATAGTTTGAAATGTTATGGTTTGAAAAACATAACTTAATGGCAACAAAAGTCAATTTAAATGGTAATAATTTTATGTTATTATCCCGCCATTTAAAAAAAAGATCTGCCTTTTTAGATGAGAAAACATCTGCTGAGCACATTATTTGGACTGTTTTGGATACTTTGCATAAAAATGTTTGGGAGCTCAAGGTTATTTTAACAGCAGGAGAAAGTAAGACCTACATCAAAATATTGCAAAGGAGAATGTATGATTCCAGGCACTCTTTTTCATCTCTCCTCATCTCTTTCTCACCAACAGCCAACATTTCTCGGTCACTGAGCATGTTCAGCCCTTATTGGAGCACATAGTGAATTCCGTAGTTATGATCCCCCCCCCCAAAGTGTGTTGTGCTTTTGTAAGTTTCAGTTAAATGTTACAGTTTTAGAGCTGTGGTTTCCCACTGTGCCACTGTGCCTCCTGCAAGTAGAGCCAGCCTGTGTGGCCTTGGGCAAGCTGCACAGTCCCAGGGTTCCCCCAGAAGAAGGGAATGGTAAACCATTTCTGAGTATTCTCTACCTAGAAAACCCTGAAAAGGATCACTACAAGTCAAAATTGACTTGATGCCACCTGATTATTATGAAGTGCCATGGTCTCAGAGTGATAGTGGGCACCCACATACACCTCACATGCTCCTTTATTTTAGATAGAAATGGAAACACTGCTTTAAAGTCCCAATGCTGTACTGTAAGAGCTTATTATCCAGCCCACTTGGAGGTACAGATAGATGGGGAATGCTATGGTTCTTACATCACTTTGTTTCATTTCCATGATTCATTCTTTAATACCAGAGTTAAAAGCCAGATGACATTAGTGCAGAGTACAAATTGTATTAATTCTGAGGTATTCACATACACCTCTATTGTTTTAGAAGGGGATGGGGGAGAAAGAAGGATTTATTCCTCTTTCCTTTCTACTTGCCTAATCCATTAAATCCCTGCAGGACTCTGGGAAAGCAAGGAAGAGGGCCTGGGTTTTGGCTGTTACATGTCAAACTTTCTTTTTCTTTCCCAGAAAATGACTCATTTGGATGAGAAAAGAACTGAAAGGGCAGGGAACCTTTTTTTTTTTATCACCGCAAAAAGAGAGCAAAAATCTGCTGAACCAGGAATGAAGTTGGCTTATTATTATCACTGCATCTGACTTGAATTAAACAAAACAGATACTGCATTCAGTCAGGAAAGATTGTGTATTATGACAGTGGTGCACCTTGAACAACACTTTCCTCTTATTTCTAGATTCCTGAGAAGATGAATCGCTATACATTTGGCATGTGCTTGATTAGTGTCTAGCTACTAACATTTGTGGCTATTTAGATCCGTCAGCCTGTCATGGGAGAAGCCTGGATCATGAACTGTTACATTAAATGTACTGTATAATCAAATCCCAGGAAAACGAGAAGACTTCACAATTGTTGAGTTGTCAAAAGCCATCATAAGGAGTCAGAGATGGGAGAGTTATTAGGAAAGGCTTAACACAGTTTGTTATGAGCCCTGAAATCAAATTTGTTTTCTTTAACATTGAATGGTGAATTTTTTTTTAACATAGTTCACTTTTCTTTTTTTTTGGGAGGGATGCTGCATTCTCCTCCTCCTTTGTCCCGGGGGGGGGGGGGGCTTGTGTTCTTGCCTCCCGGCAGACTGGCCAGGAGACAGGGCTGCTTGCTCCAGACATCAAAATGGCAAGTTAAAGTTCTGGTTTGCCATTATGTCAGTTAACACTGGCATGAGAAACCACAGGGTTGACAGAGAAAGCAACATAGAACTCCTTCTTGGCACTGTTACCCTCAAGTGGCACCTTTTCTTGTTGTCCTTCAAAGTGCTCTCTGGAGAGCTTAAGCTGCCTTCATCCATCTGATGCTTTCCAAATATGTACCAATCCCACAATTTGTTTGCTAGGAGGGATGGTGGGATATGATGTCCAATAATCACAAAGATGGCAGATTGAGAGAAACTGTCCTAAAGCATGGTGGCTGTACAACTTGATTCTGCTGCTGATCTGCTGCATTTCTTCTCTTCTTCCCACCAGCCCCTGAAAAATATGCATGCCGTTCACTCACCCTTTAAGCACTATGGATACTTTAAAAGTGAATGGCATGAGATTGGGGGAATTGCTATCCAATGCCATAAGAAACGCCTGAAAACACTAGCTTATGTGTTACAGCAAAGAAAGAGAAAGAAAACGGGTGGGGCATTATATCAGCTACGTTTCTTACTTTTTTAAACTCAGGGCCAAAAAAAAAAAGAGAGAGAGAGAGAGATAGCACACACACCCCTTTTAAGGAAATTCCATAAACCAGACAAGTGTTAATTCTGCATTGCTACCATGCCTATGTTGGCATTAAGTATTGGGGTGATTCAATCACTGCCTTGACAGTGACAAAGAGTATATATGGAATCAAGCAGTTCCCCCTTTGGGGGCTACAGCTATCCTTTTCCAAACAGCTTAGTGTGCCTCACGTTAGGTCAGTGGTATAGATGTGGTCAAGCAATGTAGTGTGTGGGTAATGATGAAGTGTAAAAGTCTTTGTTTAATTTAGCAAATTCTACCGTTATGTGAAAACTGCCAAGAAACATTTCAGAAGATATCAGTGAAATATGGCTTGGCAAAGTGAAAGAGGTTACGTGTGCTGCATCTCATAATTCCACTTGGTTTAAGACTGTAAAGGTATTCAGTGGGCATATAACAATGTCATTTATTGCACTCAGTTAACTCCATGTTGGCACTTATTTCACGGATCAGGACCAAGTGCCCATCTAGATGTGTTTGGACTTTAACTCCCATCATCCTTTGCCATTAATGAGACTAGTTCAGCTCATGGGATTTGCAGTTCAGCAAAATCTGGAAGACACACATTGCTCGATGATGATGTACTCACTGATATTATAAGTCTTTGCTTTAGACCATGGATCATTCAATACTAGTTACAACAGCATGGTTTATGGATGTCAATAGAAGGACAGAAATGGCCATCAATAGAAAGTTAAAAGTCTTTGAGAATTTAATTATTAAAACATAAAGCATAAGAGAATCTGAATGTAACTATATTAGAAAGAACAATCTTTTTTTTTAAAAAAAAGAGTGTTGAGATGACCTTGAACTGCAGCTTGTATGAATAAATGCTTTGACCCCCCCATAAAAAAAGGTGTTTTCCCAAAGAGAAGATAATTAGGTGAATGGCCTTGAACAGTACATTTATATCTCCTAGAAAGTTTGGCAACTTGCCAAAATGAGATAAGAACTACTTTTAATTAAGGGATATTTACAGTTCACAGAAATAAATCAAAAATATTTGTCGAAAGACTGAATAAGCTCCAAAAGATAAGAAGAGGACATTAATTGCTTCTGTTAAATATCAAAGGGACACTAAGAAATAGCAAAAAAAGAGCTTGTAACATATAAAATGGAGTTCAATTTTTTTTTTTTAAAAAAATATATTTTACAAATGAAGATGGTAAAATTTTATTAGCTAGCCAATTTAAGCAGGAAAAAAAGGATACGAAATGTTAATTAAATTTGACAAATGACAACAGGTGGCCTCAGCTACTCCAGAGTAAATAACATAGGAATGTGATCCGAGGTATTACCTGGACACAATCCCAGCCAACACATTTTAATAAAAATGCAACATTCTATACATATACATACACACATACCCTGAAACAGCACCTCTATAAGGTGGAAGCTCTGAAGTCAGAAATAGTCAGCTAAATGGCCCATAACATGTCTGAATAACCTGTGGGTAATGTGGCAGGGATGTTTTACAAAAGGTTGCAGGGGTTATTGTTATTTTTCAGGCCAGGTAGAACCGTACCATAGATGTAATGAACACATTTGTGAATTGTAGAACTCTGCCCTCATTTGCCTTGTCTTTTAGATGGCTAGTAGTGACAACAAACCGACCTTTTAATAGTTCTCTCTAATGTTACAGTTAATCCCTGATTTTGTGTAGTTTATAGTTCATTGTAGGATTTCTACTGTACATTTTTTGTACCTCATGTATTTCATTGTTTTTATCTGTACATTGCCTCATGTCCTCCTTGAACCCCTCCTGAGTGTCTTGAGGCACAATCTAACAGTGTTCTCAATGAAGAACAATAATAAATATTATGCAACTTTTGCACCAAATAAAACCTCCCATGTGTGTTTTATCTAGCAGTTTGAGCTAAATCCAGTTATTAGTACCAACAAGAGACGACCCATTGAAGGGACCCAAGTCCCTTACGTAAGTCGTTCTCTTTGAAGGCTCTGCTTTAATTGGGGCTAACAACTGGAATTAGCCCTTCATAGACTGTGCTTGCTTTATTTTATTTACTTATTTAAAATGCCTTTACATTCCTTCATGAACTTCTGGAGTCTCCCATTTTCCCTGGGTCCTAGCAATCCTATTGAAGTGTCCTGCTAGAACAATGTAGACAGGGATTTGTCACAAACTTTTATTTGTGTGGCATTTGAGCAATAAGATTCTGCTATTGACAATATGAGCTTTGTCTCTCTAAACATGCTACGTACAAAAACAAAAGTTTCCATTGGAGTTCTTACATGAAGAAACACTGATCGAATTACCTTGTACATGTTAATGTGACTGAGTGCATTCTGCCTCAGCATCAAAAATGAAGCTAGGAAATGAAGCCCTGATAAAAGATGCCTCCTATAAATTGCTCTTTCACTGATAAGAGTGTTGTCCATTGCTGAAGGCCATAGACCCGTGAATCACATTTCTATATATGGTAATTCTGAAAAATATGGTAATGTTAAAATGTAATCCCTTTGTTGGAAGGTATGTATGTTTTTTGTTTATATAGAAGCTGGTTATATTACTTTTCTTACATGCAACTGATTAGGATTTGCCAAGAAGGTTGTAAACTTGCTCCCACAGGAACACTCCATTTCTTTCTTTCTAGCACTGGAGATTTTATTATTTCCATAAGCTTTCCATCTTACTCAGCTCTTTGTTTCAAGTCTCCCACCCCCACCTTCCACACTAACAAATTCTAGTTGTTATTCTTCAAATCAACTTAATATATTACATCAGATTTTAAAATAAATGCTGACAGCAGCAGTCCTGGACCTAAATACCAGGCAGATAACACATGGTTTGAATAACTCGAGGCACCCCATGGAGTGTGGATCAAATCAAAATCCTTGGACAGTTTTTGCTTACTGTTGATTCAAATCTGTCTTTTAAAGTTCCCTTAGAATTTTTTTTAAAATAGAGTCTTTGCTGGAGGTATATTCTCCTCTGGATGTATTTATGTAATTCCTATTGAAGTTGATGTACATTTCCAAGAACTGTTGTTCAATTATTCGGTCAAATTCAGCTTTCATTTGAACTTGCAATCTTGGGCTGAACACATGTGTTGGCATGTCTGCCTGCCATGCTGGAGTAATAGCTAATTCTAATTCTGTGCATCTTTTATCATTTCTGAGTGTCATACCCATATTACTCTGTTGCTGCAAAAACATGGAAAAATCTAGTAGCACCCAAAAGAATAACAAGTGTGCTTTAGCATAAGCTTTCTTGGATTGCAGTTTGCTTCAGGAGAAGAATTGACTTCTATCAAACCCATATAAGTTCATTCAAACTCAGGCCATGTTCCTGATGACAACACAACTGCTAATTATAGGAGCAGATGAAGGGAAAATATCATTCAAAGTTCCAGGGGAAATGTGCAGAAAAACAACCATCTACATGCTCACTTTTCATTATGATCTTGGATCATAAGGTTCAACATAAGTCTATACCCCATAAGAGCAGACCGTTGCCTATGCAAAAACCTACAACAGCGAGACCATTACTTAAATTATAGGATGTGTAGCATGGGGCTACAATGTTTGCTGACAATAGCATCATACTTTCCAACATGTAAAACTGGTCACAAAATCAGACCTGACAGTTGTTATATTTCATATATTCTATAAATCTCTAACTATTGAAGTACAGTGGTGCCTCGACTTATGACCATAATCCGTTCCAGAAGATGGACGTAACTTGAAATGGTCGTAAGTCGAAGCACCATTTCCCATTGAAATGCATTGGAACGCAATTAATCTGTTCCAGCCAAAAAATAATAATAATAACTAAAAAAAACAAAAAAAAAAACCACACAGCAAGCCTCATCGGAAGGTGCTGGGGCTTAAAAAAAACACACAACACCAAAAATAAAGCACACAGCAAGCTCCGTCGGAAGGCGCTGGGGCTTTTAAAAAAAACAACCAAAAATAAAGCACACAGCAAGCCCCGTCGGAAGGCGCTGGGGCTTAAAAAACACACACCAAAAATAAAGTACACAGCAAGCCCCATTGGAAGGCGCTGGGGCTTTTTAAAAAAATAACCAAAAATAAACAACACAGCAAGCCCCATTGGAAGGCGCTGGGGCTTAAAAAAAAATAACCAAAAATAAACAACACAGCAAGCCCCATTGGAAGGTGCTGGGGCTGAAAAAATTAACACACCAAAACACAAAAAAACATCACAGCACAGAAACATAACCCCCCCCCAGCCCAAACCCACCCTGCAAAACCCTGTAAATGTACTTACTCAGAACCAGAAAGCAGCACCAGGCAGTCTGAAGCCTCCTCCGACGCACACACTCTAACCGTTGGGGCAAAAGAGCTACAGAGAAGCTCTTCCCCACCCAACAGTTAGCCCTCTAATTTGAATTCCCCACCTTTTTTCCCTGCCTCTTTTGATTGCAACTCGAAGCTCCGGCTGCAAGTCGAAGCAAAATTTTGCAGCCGGAGCTGGTCACAACTCGAAATGGTCATATGTCGGGACGGTCGTAAGTTGAGGCACCACTGTAATCTGTTTTTAAAGACATCTTTTTGAGTTTATCTTTATTTGTACCCATTAACACTTTGTGTTGTACTATGAAATTACATTTGTTACTGCCTGCACTTTTTTCGTTTAAAAAAGCACAAATCCTCTATAACAGTGGTCCCCAACCTTTTCCCAAACGCGGACCAGTTGGGGGGGGGCGTGTCGCGCTCGTGGGGGGCGTGTCATGCTTGCACACATGCAAAAGGCATGTTGCGCTCTCAGGGGGCATGTTGCGCTTGTGGGGGCGTGTTGCGCTTGCACGCATGTGCGCGGGGCGTGTCGCGCTCACAGGGGGGGCATGCTCGCAGGGGGGCAGGAGATCTGTGTCCACGGCCCGGTCCTGCCTAGGCCGCGGACCACTGCCGGGTTGCGGACCGGGGGTTGGGGACCCCTGCTCTATAAGATTGTTTTGTTTTAGTGAGTCAATGTTGCTATGCAGACAGTGTTTATACTTTATCAATCTAGGCAATTTATAGTTATCACAGTATATTTACAGCACCTTGAACTTGTACTTCAAACAAGTAGCAGTCTGGACCTCAAAAAACTCTAGAAACCCTTGAAGCTAATGGTGCCCCTTGCAGGGGGAAACACTTGGAGAATGGAAGCCTGGCAGCTACCTTATTGGTGAAGACCTTACTTTGATCAGATATCTTTAGACAGTTCTTGGGGCCTTCAACCTGGCTAAGCCCTTTGAGATCCTGTTATCGATATTCAGCAGCTAAAGTTGTCCCAAAATATTCATGCACACAATCACTTCAGGTTCTTAAGTCACAGAAATGAAACAAAACTTGAGCTATGTATACCAGCAACATGGAACATGTGATCCTCCAGATGTTGTTGGATTACAATTCTGATCAGCCCTAGCCAAAATCTGAAGACCCATGCTTTCCCTATCCCTGATCTATGCTTTACATTATACCCCTCTCTTCTTCAGTGTAGACGGATGTTTGTGGTTCCAATTATGATTCTTAATGTTTAGGAATATGGTATCCTACAGAATCCAGAGGTTTTCTGAATGCTTCAAAAGCAGCAAGTTTTCCTGTAAATATTTTTTTCACCTTCATACCACGTGGATGAGCCCATGCAAAGAACTACTTCTTCCATATAAACTTCCCTGCTTCTACGTTAAGTTGCTGAGAATCTCTTTAATATACCTGTTGGTGGAATACCTTGGTACCTAGTGTAGTAGATCAGTAGAAATTTTTCAATCCTACTAAGTTAAAGATATCAGTAATAAAAAAGTCCTAACTGACTAAACAGAAAAAGTGAAAGAATATAGCATCTCTCACTCCTATTTTATTTTGTGTTTGTGCAAGCATTGTGACTAAGGGTGTAATCAGGCAGCAAGAGAGGTGCATGTCTGGTCACATTGGAAAGGGTTGCTTTGTCCTGAAAATGACCATTCTGTCCATTGAGTAAGCCTGGCCACCAAAAGTAGTAATCTTACTGCTGGGCCAAAATATTCCTGCTTGGCTCCAGATCACAATTGGACTGGAGCGTTATTGCCCATATATTGTGATTGTCGGGAAATAACTCACACTGAGTTGTGCCACAAGTGGTCATAAATGTGAGCTATATGCCCATGTGATCACATCCTGGCACTTAGAAAAGTCTCAGCTGCAGAAATAGATGGACAAAGAAAGCAATGAAAAGGAAAATGCCAGTGAGTATGGTCTTCTACACACACGTTTGATATTGTATCTGTGTATGAAATAGGGTTCTCCTGTCAAAAGGTTTACAAGGAGCGCTCCGCACGGCGCAAAGCACGGAGGAGACGAGCACAGGCAAGTGACGTCAAGGCTGGGGTGGGGCTTGGAGGAGCCTTCATCTTGCTTGCCTCCCCCGAGATCGGCCTCTGTTTGGTGACTGTCTTCGCGGAAGACGGATGCCGCCGGAGAAGTGTGTCTGGCGGTTTGATCACGCCACGTGGAGCTGGCGTTGGTGTGCAGGCCTTTGATTTGGGGTGGCGCATCAGCGCACCCCACAGTGTTTTGGACAGCTTTGGGTGTGGGGCGTAGGAGCCTCACGGACAGGGAAATAAATTTTAAAATAAATAAATAAATAAATAAGAATAAATGTTAATTGAATAAATTATTATAATAAGACTAATAAGGTTGGCTGTGGTAATTTATTTGATGAATAAATAAAGATAAATAAATAATTTAAAGCTGTGACAGGGAACGAAGGGGGGAAGAGGGGGGAAGAAGGGATTAGCCCCCACCCCCACCCCTCTGGGCCTATTAGTAAAGGAGTAAGAAGGCTTATGACAGTAGGTTGGGGGGGGAGACATATAAATAGAAATTAATTGTTTGATTAAGGCAGCTTGGGAATTCTGATATAGGTATAGTCTATGTGTGTGTGTGTGTGTGTGTATCTATCTATCTATCTATCTATCTATCTGTACTGCTGATTATATTTTATATTAGCATGAATATATTTCTATATATATGATGCATAATTAAATAAATAAATAAATAAATAAATAAATAAATAAATAAATAAATAATAAACTGTTATTTAAAAAAGAGAGAGAGAGTCACGGCTCCCAAAAAAGGCCAAGGATCTAGAAATGGCAAACAGCCCACAAAGCTCAAGGCGCATATTATTATTATGGTAAGCATATTATTATGATGGTGTTTTGTATGTAATGTTCCCTGTATGTTCCGTTGTTCATAAGGGTAAACTGTAAGGTTTTCCCTCATGAAGCAAACCTTTTCTTAGGGGGGAGGAATGTGGCGATCGCCCACGTCACTCATGCCATTCATATTCATGAGCTGATTTGCATGAACCTATGAGAGGACTGGAGAGGCGGAGTCAGCAGTTACATGAGGCTTGGTGGGAGAAGGAGGAGTCAGATAGAGATTGGGATGAGATGCAGATAGAGATAGGGCTGGTTAGTCAGAGAGAGAGGGAACAGATACTGAGAGAGATAAAGCTGGTTAGGAGAATAGGTAGAGAAGGTGATAATGATATAGCAAGAGAAAAGTAGTATGTACTGAGATAACTGTTGATGAATTGCTTATGTATAACGTGTATCTGAAGAACTTCTGTTATTATTCAATCGGCTTCACTCCAATAAATAAGTTCTGTTTCTGTTCACAAGACAAGTGTTCTGACAAACGTCATTTATATTGTGGATTGAGGTAATCCACTGGTGGCAGCGAGAAGAAAACGTGATGTAAGCCTTTGTGAGGGAAAGACAAGCAGGGGCCACAAGGGCAAACACCACAATTTACCTTTGTTGTGGCTACAGACTATGAATTCCAATGACAATAAGCTTGCAAGATGGACGCTAAACCTACAGGACTTTGACTTTTAGATCCACAGCATAAAAAGGGCTCAGAATACGGTTGATGACGCCTGGTCTCGAAGGCCAAATGACTAGTGGGTGGATAAAAGAGTTTAATGTTGTATTAAATGTTCTGTTTGTGCACTAGTTATGAAATGCAATTAAAATGCAATGTCTCATTGAATGCTGATGAACTAAGAGGTGTATAGAGATGGGAAATGTTAATTAATGTAGAGGTATTAATGTAGAGGTAATGTAATTTGTATTAATGTGAGTAGTGCAAATGTTTATAATTGCATTGATTGTTTTAAATGTTTAAAGTAATAAGTTTGGTCTAGTAAACATAGTAAGAGAGAGAAAACTAGTATAAGGTATGTATAAGTATATGGTAAATATAATGTGTTATATGTTGAAATAAGATATATGATTTAGGACATAACTGGTAAGCATATTATGATGATGGTGTTTTGTATGTAATGTTCCCTGTATGTTCCGTTGTTCATAAGGGTAAACTGTAACTGTAACCAACTGTGGCATTTGCCCTGTGTGGCCCCTGTCGCGTTTTGACCCTTTTTGGATCCCACACCTCTGGAACCTATGTGGCGTTGGACCCACTCGTGCCTTGGTCTGTCCACCTAGACTCAGACCTCAGAGCACACCAGGGCAAAACTAAACTCTTTCCTTTCTTCCACTGCTTCCACCAGGAGATCCCTAGATCCCCATAACTCCTTTAGAAAGAATCAGGTCCACTCTTTAATGAAATAGAAAGATCTTTAGTTTATTTGCTTATTGGTTTCAGTATTTTAATATTCAGTTCTATTCCTTCTCCCTTCCAGTCACTGGTCAATCACTTCTCAGATCTCCTACTGTATTTTCATCAGTCTAATCACAATCACATAAATCTCTGAACTCTGCTAATCAAACTCCTTCCAAAACTCTGATCTTCCTTCTCCCCCTCAGGCTCTGCCTCTTATACTCTGCCTCTTGGCTCCGCCTCTCAGCAACATAAATGCATGACTCACTCTAACTAAACCTGAGCCATGACCACATTTAAAGGAGAACGCTACAGACCTCCCCCCTTACTTAGGTTTGTTTGGGAGGGGAAACACATTTTTCCTCCTGAACAAACAGGTGCAATTGCTTAAACTTTTTTAAGTTTCTCATAACATTTTACCTTTCACATTTTTACTAAATTTCAACCAAATACCTTACCTTATCATTTAATAATCAATACAATACTTTACCTTTTCATCTACTAATCAATAATATACCTTACCTTATCATTTTACAGAATTTACAACCATACAGAAATCACGATCATGAACTTTTACATAAATAATTAACTGTGAATTATAGTCCATTTCAGTTTATAATAAAAGTCCTGGTATCATTCATCTAGCCTCCTGGAAAGCACATCTGCGACAACGTTGTGGGTTTTCGAGGCAAGAACTGAGTCTCTGTTGCAAAGGCAAAATTGCAAAGTTCAAGTCTCTCACTTTTCCGTCGTAGTCTGGCGCACCATGGACTGGTCCGGTTGTGGTCATCTCCTTCAGCTGGACACACCTCTGCTGGTACTCAGGAGTCCCTCTGTTGACCACTGGCTCCTTCCTCCGCACCCTTTTCCGTCGACTGGCGGTCATCAGCCACTCGGTTGTCCACAGGATGTCATCTGCTGGTCGTTTTAGTGTGACGTCATCTTTAAGTCTGGCTCGGGGCTTCACTTACTCAGCTAGGGAAAGGGTAAGCAGTTCCCTCTTCTCCTCCCGAACATCTTTAGATGCATCCCTCTTTAAGGCATCAGGGCCTTCCTCCTTCTGTATCACATAATTGACATTGTTCAATTTTGTCACCACTTTATAGAGATCCTCCCAAGCTAATTGTAGCTTGTGACCTTTGACTGGCCTAAGCAAAAGAACTTCATCTTCAGGCCCAAAAGTTCTTTCACGGGCTTTCTCTAGAGACCTTTGCAGGGTGTTTTGCAACATGTGCATATATTCTACCACTGACTCTGGGTCACTTTCTCTATGGTCTTCCCAGTTCATGCGGAGCAAATCTAAAGGTCCGCGCGTCTCTCGTCCTAGCAGTAACTCAAAAGGACTAAATCCTGTGCTCTCTTGAGGGATGCTCCTATAAGCATATAGTAAGGGTTGTATTTTGCAGTCCCAATCATTTGGGTTCTCTGCTACATACGCCTGAATCATGCGCACTAAAGTGCCATTGAATTTCTCAACTAGCCCGTTGGTCTCTGGATGATATGGAGTCAAATTGATTTGGGTAATTCCACAAGCCTTCCATAACCTTTTGATCAGTTTGGATGTGAAACTCATTCCCAAATCGCTGACTATCTCGCTGGCAAATCCCAATCGGCTCATGTAATTGATTAGGGCATCTGCCACGGTGTCAGTTTCCATGTTGCGCAAAGGAATTGCCTCGGGATATCTAGTGGCAAAATCCATTATGGTCAAGATGTATTTATTTCCCCTACGGGTGGCATTAGGTAAGGGACCCACTAGATCGATTCCCAGCCTTTGGAACGGTGTAGAGATGACTGGCAGAGGACATAATTTGGCTTTGGTCCTGTCCTGCCCAGTCCCTCGTCTCTGACAGACATCACACGTTTTGCAAAAACAAGTAATCTGTTTGCCCATACCTGGCGAAAAGAAGTTCTGGCCAACCCGTCTTTTGGTTCTGGTGATCCCCATGTGAGCTCCAAATAAACTGCTGTGAGCTTGATTAATGATTTTCTCCCTGTATTTACTAGGGACCACTAATTGCTTTCGGGGTTCCCCTTTTCCTCGGTATGGAGTAGCTAACGTTTCCCTGTACAGAAGGTCTTTGGTTAAGCTAAAGCTCTCAGGGCACTCAGGAGACAGTACAGTGGGAGTCCTGGCAGCTTCAAAGCAAACTCCCAAGCTAATGTCCTCCTTCTGCTCCTGGGCAAAATTGTTATTTGTTTTGGGATTCTGTAGTAGCATGAGTTCTGCCTCAGCCCTATCATCAAGCTGGGTTGCCACGGTAACCGCTCCACCTAGGCCTCTCTCTGCTACAGTATCGGTTTGAGCTGCAGAGGGTGAGTTTTGACCCCCCTTTGTGCGGGTAAGCACTAACGCACTCTTGACATGCTCTATTAAATCCCAACCAAGGAGAAAAGCTGCTGGTATTTCATCTGACACAGCTACTTGCCACTTTCCAGACCAATTCTGGTATTCTACTGGTATCTCAGCCACTTTTAAAACCACGGTTTCCTTCCCAATTCCCTTTAAAGACATTTCTTTGCCAGGAATAATGTCATCCTGGGCTACTAAATCGGAATGGACAATGGAGATTTGAGATCCTGTATCTCTTATTGCAATGTACTTCTTTCCTTTCACAACTATCTCTTCACCTGCGTTTCTGAGAAGGGTCTGGTCATTGCTGATATAGAAACAATGGACTACTTGGGCTATAGGAATATCTTCCTCCTCATGGTCAGTAGAAGTGGTGGTGGTTATGGGATCAGGTCTCTGTCTACTATTTTCCTCCCCTGATTCCACTTGCTTGACACAATACACCTTTTTGGTTAGAGAATCATTTCTCTGCAAGTTGGGGTATGGTTGCCTACACTGGAATTGTAAGTGGCCTGGTTGCCCACAGTTAAAACATTTAAAATTCCTTTTGTCATTCTGAGGTACTTTGGCGAACCGTGCCTCAGGGTTTGATGTTTTTGGCGGGCTAGCCCTTGGCAACTTCGGGGAAGTCCCGCCCTGACCTTCTCTCTCAGGATTCCTGCTGAGGTAATTTTTATTAAAAGGCTTTTTATAGTTATTGTCCCAGTTTGGTTTATTTACTCTCAGCTCTGAAAATCTAGGGTTCCTGTAAGCATTAATCAAATCAGTTTGTTCTCCCGCTTCCCATAAATTTTTAGGATTCTTGTCCCTTACTAAATACCGTAGTTCTCCCGGTAATAGGGAGTAAAACTGTTCTAGCCCAATTAAATCCTTCAACTGTTCTAAAGAAGTGATCTTCTCTCTTTCAATCCGCTTTTCCAGAGTCTGCGCCAATCTAGCTCCTAACTGAGAGTATGATTCATCCTGCTTTTTAGAGAGAGAGCGAAATTTTCGCCTCAGGTGTTCAGAGTTCAGACAAAATCTTGAATAAACCATCTTTTTATATGCCTCAAAATCTCTTGCCTTCTCGGGATTCATCTGGGCATATATTTCTGCCAGATCTCCGCTAACCTGCGCTCTTAAAACCATCATTCTATCTTCATTTCTGATTTCAAAGTCATTGCAGGTGCGTTCAAAAGCAATGAGGAAGGATTCAGGACAGTCCCCTCTTTTGTACTGGGGAAACTTCTTCAAATCTATCTTTGACAGGATTCCACCTCCCCCACTGTTGTTATTATTAAGGTTATTGTTTAGAGCAGAAATCTCTAGCTGTCTCATCTGTAGTTGAAAATCCATTTCTTTTTGCCTTAATTCTAGTTCCCTTCTTCTCTCCTCCTGCTCAGCCTGTCTGGCCTCCTGCTCAAATGCCATTTGTCTAGCTTCCTTCTCAGCTCTTTCTTTGATTTCCAGTTCCCTTCTTCTCTCCTCTTGCTCAAATTGTCTGGCCTCCTGCTCAGCTCTTTCTTTGATTTCCAGTTCCCTTTCCTTAAGTTTAAATTCCCTTTCCAGTTTCCATCTCTCAAATTCTTGAGGGCTTAATTCCTTATTTCCCTCCAATTCCTGAGGTAACTCTTCAGACTCAGGACTCCCCCTTGTGGTGCGTTTGTGAGGCATCTTTTCTTTCTGGGGTGATTAGAGCAGCGTTCACTAATTTTTAAAAGGACCTGTTTTTCTTATTTTACTTCCAGTTACTGATATAAATTTTTCAAGCCTTTTCTTTTAGTACTTTCCCTCAGATCTGCTATGACCTGGCTTCTGCCTTATCCACAGCGCTCTCCTATCTCAGAGCCTGGGATTTTACAGTAAGCCCTCTGATCCTCAGATCCTGAGGTAAACTCAGAAATTCCCTCTCAGAGAATTCAAGCCTTTTCCTTAGGTTCTCTCCCTCAGATCTGCTATGACCTGGCTTCTGCCTTATCCACAGCGCTCTCCTATCTCAGAGCCTGGGATTTCACAGCAAGCCCTCTGATCCTCAGATCCTGAGGTAAACTCAGCAATTTCCTTTCAGAGTCGTTCCCTATCTTAGACCCCCCTGATCTGGGTTCTGAGGCCCCGCTACTAAGCTTTTCCCAAAAGCTCTAGCAGGAACCAAACCTCATTGCCACAGATCCTGTCTAAAAGGTACCCTTGACTCAATAAACTCTTTTATAAAGGCTTCTCTGGATTATTTCAATAGGCTTCACTGGATTATTTCAATAGGCTTCACTGGATTACTTCGTTTCCCGCCGCTGGACACCAATGTCGCATTTTGACCCTTTTTGGATCCCACACCTCTGGAACCTATGTGGCGTTGGACCCACTCGTGCCTTGGTCTGTCCACCTAGACTCAGACCTCAGAGCACACCAGGGCAAAACTAAACTCTTTTCTTTCTTTCACTGCTGCCACCAGGAGATCCCTAGATCCCCATAACTCCTTTAGAAAGAATCAGGTCCACTCTTTAATGAAATAGAAAGATCTTTAGTTTATTTGCTTATTGGTTTCAGTATTTTAATATTCAGTTCTATTCCTTCTCCCTTCCAGTCACTGGTCAATCACTTCTCAGATCTCCTACTATATTTTCATCAGTCTAATCACAATCACATAAATCTCTGAACTCTGCTAATCAAACTCCTTCCAAAACTCTGATCTTCCTTCTCCCCCTCAGGCTCTGCCTCTTATACTCTGCCTCTTGGCTCCGCCTCTCAGCAACATAAATGCATGACTCACTCTAACTAAACCTGAGCCATGACCACATTTAAAGGAGAACGCTACAGCCCCTGCTTGTCTTTCCCTCACAAAGGCTCACGTCACGTTTTCTTCTCACTGCCACCAGTGGATTACCTCAATCCACAATATAAATGACGTTTGTCAGAACACTTGTCTTGTGAACAGAAACAGAACTTATTTATTGAAGTGAAGCAGACTGAATAATAACAGAAGTTTCTCAGATACACATTATACATAAGCAAATCATCAACAGTCCTCTCAGTATATTCTTCTTTTCTCTTGCTATATCATTACCACCTTCTCTACCTATTTTCCTAACCAGCTTTATCTCTCTCAGTATCTGTTCCCTCTCTCTCTGACTAACAGCCCCATTGAGTTCAGCATCTGAGAATGAGGATTGGCCTGACTATGGGGCCATTTTGACCAAATTAAGGAGCGGGAAAGAGCACTTTCTAGAGGGGCGGCTAGTTTCAGTGTGCCCAGAAGGTCAGGCAGGGAGTCCAAGGCCAAGAAAATGGCAGAATTGAGGTATTTGCATGATTTAATGTTATCCCGTATCGCTATTTTAGAGAGTGAATGACCAGGCCCTTCGGGAGAGACATCTGCGGCAGCATTGCCTGGTGGGCAGAGCGCTACGCCATCGGCTCTTGTAACAACAGAGGAGCAGCACCATCGCTCAGGAGTTGGGGCAGCAGCAGATGAAGCAAGCGGGAGCCCAAGGGTGTCTCTTTAGAGGCTAGGGAGAAGAGACAGAGAGAGGAGGCTGAGGTCGTGGTAGTTGGCAGCACATCAGGGTTGGGAGTGGTCAGTGGCAGTCCAGACAGGGCTGCAAGCCTGCCACCAGGTGAGCCACCGCACACAGACACAGTGGCACTTGGTGAGGGTATTTGGCCATGGGGGCAGTGAGCCCACCTGGGTTCAACCTAACGCCCATTGCCCCAGCAATGTCAGCTAATGCAAGTGGAACACTGCTGGGGGTTTTGCCAGCACCAGCTTCAAAGCCTTGGATGGCACCCTACCCTGAGTGGTTCATGCCCAGTCAGGCTCCAGGTTTCGCTGAAGGGTTTAGACAGTTGCCCCTTCCTCCCATTCCAGTTACTGGTTATAACTCTGTTTCGTGCAGGGCTCTCCCTTATGGGGATCAGTCCCTGCCACTGAGGGATCATCTCCTACCATCCATAATTAAAAAATTTGAAGGGGGAAATACATTGATGTTTTTGAATTATTAAACAGGCAGTTGGAGGAGAAGAGGGGAGATAAGGAAGATGATAGAGAGAGAAAAAAATTTAGGAGAAAGAAGCCTAAGAGGTGCTGGGCTAACTGGCTTCCAGGTTTCTTCATTTATGCTGGGATCATTGTGACAGCGCAGCCTTTGTGTGCCTTTTCACTGATTCAATATATGGACTTGATTTACCAGGCCTACGTGGATTTCCCGGGGGATGTGTGGCTTCTTTATGATGAGGGGTTCCGTATGAGAGTGGCGATTCACCCAGAGATGTGCTGGGATACTCAGCACCACGGTTTATGGTTACAGTTGATGACCCCGTCCCGGCCCAATTTGGGTGACCGCTTTGACAGTGGTCATTTAATTCAAAAAGCAGCTGCAACAACTATTCCCCGTGTATTGGCGAGTCAGGCGGTTCAACCCTGCTTGGTCTGCTGGGAGTTTAATGCCAAAGGGTTTTGTGGCTGCAAACCATGTAGATTTAGGCACCAATGCTCCATCTGTGGTGCCCCACACGGATCGTTTACCTGCTTCAGGGAGAGGCCAGGGGCAGGGGCAAATAGGGAGCAAGGGAATATGAAGAGGCCACCTCCTGGGACGGCTAACTCTGGAAAAGGGCTCCAGCCCAATTTAAGTTTCGGTATTAGAAGAATGGCTGGAGTTATATCCAGACAAAGAAGTGGCCAATTATTTGAGGGAAGGATTTAGGTATGGTTTTAGGATCCCATTTCAAGGTAGGAGGGTAGCCATTATGTCCAAGAATCTAACATCGGTTATAGGAATGGGAGAGGTTGTAAGGAAAAAGATTGATAAAGAGGTGGCAGAGGGGAGAGTGCTAGGCCTGTTTAAAGAGCCACCGGTTATGACTCTGAGGGTCTCCCCATTGGGAGTGGTGCCTAAAGAGACACTGGGTGAATACAAACTTATTCACCATTTGTCATATCCAGCAGGGGACTCAGTTAATAAGATCCCTCAGGAGCTATGCTCAGTTAGGTCCACGTCATTTGATTCGAGCATGTGGGCATGGCGCAGAATTGGCTAAATGCAACATTCAGTCCCCATTCCATTTGCTGCCAGTGCATCCTAGTGATTTTGAGTTACTTGGTTTTGCCTTTGAAGGCTGTTATTACATGGATAGGGCCTTGCCAATGAGATGCTCCATATCTTGTGCAGCATTCAAGTGTTTCAGCTCGTTCTTGGAGTGGGCGCTCAAGCGCAGGTTGGGGCTCCCCCATGTAGTGCATTATTTAGATGATTATCTTTTTTGTGGAAGGCAGGGGACCTCCCATTGTGAACGGATCCTGAAGTCATTTCAGAGGATAGCAGGAGAGTTAGGAGTGCCCCTTGCTGCAGAGAAGACAGAGAGGCCAGCCACGGTTCTCACTTTTCTTGGAATTGAGTTAGACACGGTTCAACAATCTAGCAGGTTACCGGAAGACAAATTAGTGGACCTCAGGTTACGGTTAAGGGCCATGTTGGCTAGTCAGAAAGTTACATTGAGGGAGTTGCAAGTAGTGGTTGGCCATCTCAATTTTGCATGCAAAGTGGTAGCACCAGGCAGGGCCTTCCTTAGGCAACTTTGTGAGGCCATGAAAGGCCTTTTGAAGCCACATCATCGGAGGCGCCTTTCGGCGGGAATGAAGGAAGATTTGGTCGTATGGTTACGTTTTTTAGATAGTTTTAATGGGGTATCATTTTGGAGGGGTACAGTTCACCTGGGGACAGATTTACAGGTGCATTCGGATGCTGCAGGCTCTTTAGGTTATGAAATTTATTTTAAGGGCAGGTGGTGTTATGGGTTATGGCCCAAGGAGTGGCATGATATGGGAATCACTAGGGACCTTACCTTTTTTGAATTTTTTTTCAATTGTTGGGGCACTATGGTTCTGGGCATGCACATGGGCCAATTCTGCTGTAACCTTCTGGTGTGACAACATGGCGGTGGTTCATGTGGTAAATTCTCTCTCATCAAGATCAGGGAGGGTCATGTGTTTAGTGTGTGCATTTATGTTGTGCTGTTTACAGTTTAATATAGTTTTCCAGGCGTGACATGTGCCAGGTGTAGACAATGCTCTTGCTGACGCCCTGTCCCGTCAACAGATCGACCGGTTCAGGGCGTTGGCTCCGGGGGCCCGGGCTCTGCCAGATGTCTTACTGGAAGAGGTATGGAACCTTGGGCTGAGGCCAATAGGGCCATAAGTTTAGCGGTGGCACCCAGCACTAGATGCAGTTATGCAGCGGCCTTGCAAGGAGTTTTTGGCTTTCTGTAGACATGAAGGTTTAGGTCAACCATGGCCCATTACAGTTGACCTTTTACAACAATATGGGGTGCATTTACATCAGAAAGGTTTAGCCCCTAGGTCTATTCAAGGTAAGATGTTGCCTTGGCATTTTATGCCAAGGTGCAGGGATGCCCGGTCCCCACGAATGACTTCCACATTCAAAAAATGATAGAGGGATGGAGCAGAGAGAGGGGTAGAATTAAGGATGGAAGGACTCCGATCTCCCCAAATGTTTTAGTCAAATTAGCAAAGACATGGGAGGCAGTTTGTAAAGATAGTTATGAGGTGGCCCTGTTTAAAGCAGCGACACTCATCACATTTTTTTGGAGCTTTTCGAATTAGTGAGTTAGTGCAGGCATCTAAGAGGGACCAGTCTTGTTCGGCCCTGCAGAGGGATGATGTAGTGATCTTCGAAGATCGAATCATTGTCCACCTGTGGAGGTCTAAGACTGACCAAATGGGAAAAGGAAGGATTATCTCTTTGGGCAGATGTTTGTTACCAAAGTTATGTCCAGTTCGTGCCATGCAGGACTACATGCAGGCAAGGGGTGAAGTTGGCAGTGAGCTTTTTTGTCACAGGGATATGTCTCTGCTGACAAAATATCAGTTTTGGATGGTTACTTTGCGGGCTTTGCTGAGGGTGGGCATTGTAGGTCGGAAATTTGGGACCCATTCCTTTCGCATTGGTGCCGCATCTACAGCAGCAGCATTGGGTTATGGAGAAGAGCAAATAAAGAATGTGGGGAGGTGGTCTTCCCAAAGGTTTAGACTTTACGTTTGTTCTTTGCCTCAGTAGGTACTGGTGTTGTTTCTCTTTTTCTTGCAGGTTTTGAGTTTCCAAGGAGGAGGTTGCAAGTTCTGTTATATGGCCATAGTTTTATATCCTGGGCGGCCAAGCATGCTTCCCGGACCAGTTGGGGTTTGAATCTGGGCTTAGGAGCATAGGCCACGCTGGAGTGGAAAGGGCGGAGAGGCATGCTGTGGGATAGGTTTTTGGAAGTGGCATTGCAGGATGCTTTGCATATACCCCCTGATATATTAGTGGTTCACCTGGGATGCAATGATTTGGCTCAACACACAAGCAAGTCGCTTATTATACAGGTGATTGAGGATTTCTGGGCCATTAAGGCCAAAGTTCCTGGAGTAAAGCTAATATGGTCAAATATAGTACCAAGAATTATATGGTGGGCGGAGTGTGACCCCAGATGTATTGACCATGCCAGACGGGGAGTCAATCGAGAGGTTGGTAGAGCCGTAAAGGCTGGCCTGGGGTCAGTAGTAGCACACCCGGATATACGGGTGCAGCGGCCTGAAATGTACAGGGATGATGGTGTACACCTGGCAGAGTTGGGATTTGACCTATTTCTCCAGGATTTAAAAGGGGGCCTTTGGGCCGAAATTTTCGGCAGTGGTGGCGGGCATGGGGCATATGAATAGCCCCTTTGCCATGGCGGGTAGTGTGAAAGGTAAGAGATTTGGTGAGTTCCTTTGGGACACCTGAGGAGGGTGTCAATCAGCCCATTTCCCTGACTGGTAGAACAAGGAGTATATGAAGGGGAATGGACTTAAGGGAATCTCCCAGGCAGCAGTGCACCTAGGGTCTCAAGGCTCGGTGACTGAAGCCGTGGGAGGATTCCTGCAGATGGGCGGCTGAAGACGTGCTAGTCAGAGGCAGCGCGCTTCAGCAATTGGAACTCGCTCTTGGTGACCTGCTCTGGTTGTAAATAGTACACTGGAGTCAGAGGATAAATTTGCACTACGGTAGGCCCCCTTGTGAAAGGGAAACTCAACATTTTAATAGTTAATAAAGTTGTGGCCCTAGTTTTATCCAACACCTGTGTCTCGTCTCTTTATTCCAGGCTGGGCGGGCAAGGGTCAGGAAACATTACCAGGTCCAAAATGTGGCAGCCAGATTGCTGACTGGGTCTGGTTACAGGATCACATAATGCCCCCCTCCAATTATAGCAGTTCTACTGGCTGCCAATCCGTTTCTGGGCACAATTCAAAGTGCTGGTTCTAAACTATAAAGCCCTAAATGGCCTGGGTCCAAGCTATGGACTGTTTTCCATCATGAACCTGGTTGAATGTTAAGCTCATCAGGAGATACCTTTATCTCAGTTCCACCAACTTCATGGGTGTACATATTTGGTTGGGACACAGAAGAGGATCTTCTCTGTTTCTGCTTCCAGACTTTGGAACTCCCTCCCACAGGAGGCCAGACTGGCCCCATCTTTGCTGTCCTTCTACAAGCAGGCAAACTCCTTTCTCTTCAGGCAAGCCTGAGTTTCCCTCACATAGCTTTACAGTCTTGTATGATTTCTTCATATTTACAGCAGCTTGAACTTGTACTTCAAACAAGTAAATTTATTCCCACATGGATGAGAAGAAAGGGCTGTGGGTTTATATGTGGGATGACAATCCTTCTGTCACATCTCTAATCCATCCTTCATGAAGACAACATACTTGGCAAGCCCAAGGATCCTCCATGTACACTTTGGGTTCAATTCCACCCAGTCGGGGGTCTCCCACTACAACTACTCTTCTCTTCTTCTTTTTGTAGGGTGTGGGCTCAGTGCCTCTGACTGGCAAAGCTTCAGCCTCTCTCTCTTATTGCTCTATGAGGTCTCCTGTAGGTGTTCTTCTGCAACCTGTCCACTAGACTCTACAAGATGCTGAAGCCATTTTGCATTTCTATTGGTAAAGAGTGTCTTCTACTTCTTTATAATCATAGGCACCAGCTGTACAAGAAGATACAAAAGGCATTCATCAGTACGGAATGAGTTAGCTCTTAGACAGGCTTCTTTTAATTTAACCAAGGAAATGATTTTTCTTCATTAATGCTAAATCTCTAAATTTCTTAATCCAGTATTTCACTTTAGGGATTTTACTATCTTTCCAAAATTTCAGTGTTTGCAGTTGCTAGCCAATACTGAATAATCTTCCATTTCATTACCTCATAGATATATCCTATCAGAATTGTTTGTGGTTTTTCTGGTAAGTTATACTGTGTTGTAACATGCATCACTTTTATCACCTCTTTCCAGAATTATTTTATTTTCAGCCAGTCCTACAGAATATTAATAATATTCCCTTTAGACCTCTCTTTTTCTAGTCCCGGCTGAAGCATACAATTTTATAAAAAACCTCCAAAGTATGTAATTCCATCTACAAACCATTAAAAACAAGGTTCTTTTAACTAGCCTTACATATAGGGTTGCCATCTTGCCTGGCTGGCAGAATTTTATTGATATTCCAGACATGCCATACAGTGTCTAATACATCGTAAGCTGGATCAAATTCCCAGCTTTCATTACACACTCTTATTATTTCCCTTCTCCATTTTGTTGCAAAATGGTAGCTTGCTACTGCCTTTCACTGTATTTAACCAATGAGTAAAAGCACTGACAGTTTTGCTGACAGTTTTAGGACATTGTACGTATATAATTTCCTATGGAGACAAAGTTGCTCAAGATTTTGCAACAAAAAATCTTGGAATGAGTGTTACTATGTACTCTACAGATTTTTACTATAAGCAGCACACTTTGTACAGTATATGGACTGAGAAATGCCAGATGAAAAGTTTCTTAAGTATAAGGATGAGTAGCTGGAGACCAAGGACAAGACCGTCTGTTCTATAGTATTCCTGATTACTATGTATAGATGTGGAAGCTGGACAGTGAAGAAAACTGACAAGGAAAAAAAAAACCGAACTGATTCAAATTATTGTATTGAAGGAGAGCTTTGTGGATATTAGGAACTACCAGAAAGACAAATGGGTGGGTTCTACATCAAATCACACTTGAATTCTCACTAATGAAGGATATTGTACTTTGGACATACTATGAGAAAACAAGATCACTGGGAAAAACAAATAAGTGCGAGGTGGCAGGAAAAGACCCAACATGTGATAGATTGACTCCATAAAGGAAGCCACAACTTTCAGTCTCTGAGAGCTGCACAGGTCTATTAATGATACTGCCTTTTGGGGGGTCACTAATTCATAGAGCTGCCATAGGTCAGAGGTGAATTGATGGCAAATAACAATACAGAGTCACTGTGAGCGGGTGAACATGGGCACGCAGGAATGGTCTACCTCTATGTCCCATTGGCCCTCCGTGGATCATCGTCAAGGATACATGGCAGGCACAGGGTGGATCCCTTCTGCAGGGTACTACTGCAACCAGGAACCAAGATGGACCAGAAGGGGCGAGAAGGTGAGGAAGACAGGAAAAAAACCATGAAGGAGTTTTCTCTCCAAAACAAAGATAAAGAGGAAGCAAAGGAATATCTCAAGGCAGTAGGCTGGAAAGCGGAGGAGGACAGCAACGTAGAAGATGGTGCTGATGGCCCAGAGTGGAGTAGGGAGGAGTCTGATCCTGCCGTATATGCTGGATATGTGGCTCCAGAAGATAGTCGTCTGTTGGGCTACATCCTCCCCCTATTTTCTTTTGAAAGGAGAGTCTAGAGGATCTGATAGGACTGAGGCCACACTGAGAAAGAAAGACAAAGAATGACCCTGTTACGGTGAGTGAACCAACCCTGACCCAGCTGTGCTGTTTATGTTGGGAGAGAGTTTAAGGGCCTGAGTCAGCTGGCCAAGGACATTCAGGAGGGGAAGCTAAAGGTTTATAAACCATGACTGTTTGCTGGTACATATGGGTGCAGGATGTAGTAAAGGCAACCTCATCCTAGCCCTCTAAAAGTGACTCAGTGCTCTAGAGCTAATTTCCCAGTAGAGAGAACGGTGGTGTGAGCTGTGTGGTGGAGAAGAGATGTAAACAGTTCCAAATAAATCCTTGATGGTTAAGTTGACTATTTAGCCTCTTTTGGGATAATGAATGACAACAGGTACCCCATCCATTTGAATGAGGCATGCTCTTCACAGTCATTCATCTTTCTCAAATGAAAGACACTGTGGAAAGGCAGTATTTGCTTGTTTTCTTAGCATGTTAAAAGTGAGTGTACAAAGCACTTTTCCTATGCTGGCCAAAATCTGATTGCATACTTACACCAGCGTAAATCCAATGGTTTAAATCTCAGAAGCAAATTGCTCACATATTATGAGGAGCAGAGCATGTGCATGAGTGCAAGCTTCCACGAGTGTTTGTAGTGCAATGCAGAACTTCACCATCTACTGGACTCCATCCAGCAATAACCTTATTCCTATTTCAACTTTCTTTTCAAGAGGGTTCTTTTATAGGGCTGCAGTATTTTATTTCTCACATCTCTTTGGACTTTACACATTATACATGTAGCCTTATATGCATATTATGCAAATTAACCACATTAACTGTTGTATTTTCCCCCCTGCCAATATGTTTCAACCTTGGCACCATTTATATAGTACCACTGTACTGATCTGAAAGAGACTCTGTAGTGTAATGGTTAGCAAGTTGGACATAGAACATGGAGACCCAAGTTCAAATCCCAGCTCAGTCATAAAGCTTATTTGTTGCCCTTAGGCCAATACTTATCTCTCAGATAAATCTACGTATCTTACAGCGTTGTTCTAAGGACAAACTTACGAGAGGAGAACCATGCAGCCAGGTACAGGGCCGAGGGTTATAAATAAAGAATTAGTGGATTTTTTTTGCCATGCATGGGGGCTTCTGGCAATACTCTTATGATAGGGCAACTGTGTTTTGCCACCATGAGTATTTTTTCATAACAACCCCCAAATCCATGAAAATACTGCAGGAATCCCCCATGAGTGGAACACACTGATTTTAAGGGGGAAAAAATACAGAAGAAAGTGAAAATAAATTGCAGAAATTTGTGGTGGGGAAAAACAAGACACAATTATGTTATGCTAGGGAACTTTAGCAACCATGTAAAGGCCACCATGTCAGGAGTGCTGCAGGCTTGTGTAGGAATGCAGAATATGGCTTTCTCTATGGCCACTCTCAAGCTGAGGAGCTCTCTGCCAAGCAGGCCTGATCAATCCACTCTTTGTTGTCCTTCCCTAGACAGGTTAGTGGCATGCTGGGATTCATAGACAGGTGTAGTGGACAGAGTGGCATGCTGGGATTCAGGAAACCTGGGTTTGAGTCCCTACTCAGCTGTGAAAACTCACCAGGATGGTGGTGGTAATAGTAAACCATATAACTATTCCTTAAGTATCTCACATACGATGACCTTAAGAGGTCTTTCAAGGTAAATCAAATGCAACTTGATGGCACATAACATAGACAGGCAAAGGCTCCCCCCATCTGCCCGGTTTTTACATTTTAGCTGGATTACTGCTCAATGGGTTTTAACAAAGGGGATGCAACTCCTTTTTTGTTGATCCATTTTCATTGCTTGAATTGTATTTGTTTTAAATTGAATTTAATTCTCTTAGCTGCCTTGGGCAGCATCTTTTTGGAGAAAGACAAGATATAAATTCTATAAATTAATGAAATAAATAGACTTTCACCATCACATCTTTAGAGGATAGAGTGGCATATTGGGTAATAAGGTCTGGTGTCACTGAGCATACAAAGAATGTTCAGTTGTTGAACATATGTTGTATTATTGATGACGTTGTTGCATTTTTCTCACTTCACGCTTCTTATATATAAAAGACAGCATGTCTTGGTTACATTATAGCATGACCAAGAGAAAGAGCGACTAAGCTAAGTAAATAAAAAGGAAAGAACAATGGAAATATGCAGGCAGGTTTGATGGCAAGATCCTTGTGAAAAAAGGTGGAGAGAGCAAACTGAGCAACAGGTTTTTATTGTTTACCACAAGAGTATTTAACAATGGGATGAAATGTTGCTAATCATGCCATTACTCTATATGAAAAAATGTAGAATCCCAGCTCTTAGAAAGAATACCCTCAATCAGAATGTTCACTTTTATTTCTGTAATCAAGAATGCTTTATTCCATGGGATTACAAATGCCACAAGAAAATTGGCCTAGGCAATGTTAGAAGAGGAAAATTGTAGAGTGTTGCCTGCAGAAAACGTTATGAAATAAGAGAAGAAAAGTTGCAAGCAAACTTTTCTGAGCAACAGTTTTATCTAATAGCCTTGGTTAGGGAAGATATTTCCACTGTAATATGGACGTCTCCTTTGATGTTTTACTGCAGTAGCTGTATTACGTATGCATGCCAGAAGAGTTTAGGAAGAAGACGGAAAATTCTGCCATATGCAGCTACTCATGTCTGCTTTCACCTAGCTGGCTGAATTTGCTTCATGCAGATTCTGATTCCTTTTTGATTATATATGGGAAAACCTTTGATGTCTTCATCCAATTTTAGAGGTCTACCAAATGTATATTGGCCAAAACTCTCTTGCATAGTTATGCAAACAGCATTATTTTTGGTATCCAGTTGCCCCAAAATAAGAAATCACTGTACACATTATCAATTGCACATCGAGTCATACAACTCAATATGCAATTGATAAAATTTACAGTGATTTCTTAACTTAAGGCAATTTGCCACCAAAATTTACACCACGTGCTATGCTATTATAATTAGGTAAGAGGATGTGAACCATTGCATCCTTTCTTTTCTGTTATATGTGAGCCATTGTAATTTTTTCCCTACAGTATGATACTATTTGGTAGTATTCCCTTATAGCTTTGCACAGGATAAAGTGTTTATGCACATGTAAGGCAGGACACTTGATTTTCACTAATTCACTCTCCATGTGTACTCTGTGCTATTTCCCATGCTGTTTGCGGGATTTGCTCCACTTATAAAATGGGTAAAATTGAAGTATTTTTTTACTGACTACATGATGCAAAGGCTTATCACCTTATCGCTGGGTCCTCATTATTATTACTTCCTGTATTTACACTCCATAAAAGGATCATCAGAGGCAGGACCAGAGGAAGGAAGGATTGGCAAAGATGGGACCAGAGGAAGGAAGGAAAGAAGGGGGTCTATGGGCTGGAATGAGAATGGCATCATATCTAGTATGAACTGCTGAACCAATCCACAGCCCCTGTGTGAGCACTGACAGCGATTTCAAACATAATGCAAGCTGCACATCAAACTTCAGTGTAGTCCACTTTCCTTTCCAGTGTAGTTGCACCCTATCTTAAACAACATGAGCTATCTACTCTCTTCATATCCATTTCTCGATGCTGGATCAAGAAAGTATGGGTGAAACATGACAGATGCAATTGTGATTTCTTGTTTATCTGGTAATTTCCTGATTCACTATATCTACTAAGTGTTTGGAATATTAGAATACCTGATGAGCTATTTCAGGTATGCCCACAGATTTGGAGTTGTAAATGATTTTTTTTTTCCGCTCCTAAACAGCACTGGCCAACCCCTCCTAATCACAAATTGCTCTTGAAAGCCCTATAAATTTCAAAAGAATATTTGAAACACAGAGTTAAGGGCTACAGTTTGAGAAACTATGACAAAACCCCATTGGGTACGTAGAACTACATGAGAGGTTCTCTAGATCTAGGATGGAGTGTAAAAACATGTAAGTGCATGTGTACCCACCACATATTTACATGTACATTCAATATTTTGGAAAGACCTTTAATATATTATATATGTATGCTTTCCCAAAGTATTTTCCTAGATCATTAAAAATATATTTTGAAGGCATTCTCTCTCTCTCTTTGTTTCATTCTCTTTCAAGTATTCACACAAAACATCTGTTTTTGAGTTTCTCCTGCCTCTGTAAACATACCACATGTTACTGGAACAGATGTCTGACAATCTTCCACAGCAGACAGATGCTGACAACCTTTCATGTCATCAGAAGTGATATGTGGAGAAGGGTACACTCTATAATATTCCTGGCATTTCCCCTTCCTGAAAACAAAAGGAAAACTCAACACTTACTTTTTATTGTTTTTTGGGGGGGGTATTGTGGGGGGGGGTGAGAAGAAAAGCAAGCAAGGAACAGTTTAGATATGTACAAAGGAACATACCTCTCTCCCATAATTCCCCAGTGATCCACATTAATGAGATCCTGAGTACTATTTTGCAGTCTGAACTCTCTGACCCTCATAAAACCAGAAACACTTTTTAAAAATGGGATTGTGGGATAATTCTAGTTTTTCAGTGTCTGCTGTTTCTGTGACTTAAATATTGCAAATGCACTGGAAACATGTTTTGATGATGCAGAGAAATGGAAAAACTGTGTCATAGATTATCCAATAAGAACACATTAAATAAATTAGTGACTCAAAGACAATTCTTGTCTTTTGTCGCTACTTGTTAGATAGTCTGAAATATTCTAACTGCTGTCATCATGAGAGCTGAAAACTAATAGTAACTTTTGCTATAATTATTGGTGGCCATACTGTAAAGCTATTTTAAAAGTTGCAGGTTGAGGCAGCAATAGATTTTATAGATGTTGGCCTGACCTTACAGGGTGAAGCCATACTGCAGAAGTTAAGCAGGGTCTGAGGATGGTCAGCATCTGAATGGAAAGCTGCGTAATGACTCCTCATACACCACAATGAATTCCATGGAAAAAAATTTGGGCATAAACAAAACAAAGCTGAGTTGTTATTTCCATTACCTGTTGTTTCTATTCATATTATTTTGGGGTGTGCATGTGTTAATATCAATATTTGACCCCCTTTGGTGTTTTACAGAAAGGAGATATAGAAGTCTTTCAAATAAAGATTGTACCAATGTAGTGATTTCACAGTTATTAGTGGCAGAGTTGTAAAGCAGGGATGTATATTCATAAACACAATTGTACTTACATAAACAAAACATAGTCCAGTTAGGACTTCAGACATATGCAAAGATGTAGGCAGATCAATACCAAGAAAAAAGAAAACAGTTGGAGAAGGGGACTGTGTCACCCAAAAAGAGGACAAAAGAGGAGATACAATAGAACTAAATCCAATTGCTAGTCCCAGAGAAAGAAACTCACTGAACCAATTGTTGCATTATGTGACAGCAACTGCATATTTCCAATTGATTCAGTGGGTCTACTATAGCTGGGAGTACCAGTTCAGTTCAGGAATTACTCTAATGTAAATAGAAATACAACAGATATCACAAGCATTGAGTAGACTATGAGCAGGTGACGAGACTCTGCATAGTGTCCTGTCTAAGTTGTATCATCTGATGGGCAACTTCAAAGGCCATCCTTGTTCTCCCATACAGTTCTTTACTTTTCAGCAAGACGTAGATTAGACAGCCATTCAAATTGAGGATTGTCTTCTGATAACCCTTTGGATGACCTGTTTTCAGTGAAGTGAGAGATGAAACTGAAGAGCCCCAGTGGGCCCCAGGGTCAGTCCTACCCCATGCCTTCAACACTCCAGGGTTAATCTGGGAGGTAGGGTAGAGGCTTATCAATGAAAGACACCTATAAGACTGCTAGCAGATGGTGAATAGTAGAGGAGAAGGACAAAGAAGGAGAGGTTTGGTTGCTGGTACTGGAATAACCTCAGCCAGAGTTTCCCAAGGAGGTACTTCAGGCCTCCTGTTTCAGTTAGCCCCATGGCATCATTGCTCAGAGGAGGCATGGCCAATCTCCCCCAGATCCTGTCCCTGCAACTCCAACACCCACAAAGCTGTACCAGTGGAGAAGACAGCAGCAGTTTGAGCATCTTTGCTGTTTGGAGGCAGAGGTGGTAGCCACACAGAGACTGGTGCACCCAACTTGTGGCTGCAGGAAGAAATGTGAACAGAACTGACACCTTTAGATACCTTCACAGAATCAACCACTCCCAATTCTAGTTGTTAGAAGAGACAGAGAAAGACTGTAATGTTGAGTTACCAGTTTGTTAAATAAAGTTCTGTTGTTTCAGAATACTGGACCCTGCCTTTATGTTTGGACCTGTAGGACCTTTTGATGGACTGTGAAGGACTTGATCCACTTAGCCAACACAAGTATCAGCTGTTTAAGAACACACATTTCAAATGTCATTCAGAGTTAATGTGCTGGAATTAAATCCTATTCACACACATAATGAACATACATATTAAGTCACTATTAAGCATAATAATTGCTATCCTGTACTTTACTTGGCACTTAGCCTGTTTAGTACAGTGAGACTAACTTCTACGTCAGGCGTGAGAAATCTGTGACTCTCTCAGTGTTACTAGACTACAATCCCTACCATCCTTTATAATTGACCTGCTTGTCAGTGGCTGATGGATGATGTAATCTGACTGTTCCTCACCATTTGTTCTCAGTAAACTTGCATGAGGAAATTGTATGCAATTTCCACAGTTAATGTTTACTAAACAAATTACATTTTCCTCCCCTCGCTACCTCCTTTATGGAATGTTCTGCTTATGTTAAAAATTTTTGTTGCTATTTCGCTTTCATCTCTTTAAGCCCAAGGTGCTTCAGGCTAAAACATTCATGTTGCTTCCTCATGAAGAGATTCTCAAAGTGAGTTGTTGACAGCAGATTTTATTCATTTTTAAAATGTTGTAATCCATTCATTTTAAAGTTTGTATACTATTCAGTTGTCCTAATTTTTTTCTTAACAAAACACACATTACACCTACCTCTTGACTAAAGATTTTATTATCAAAGATAAAATGGACTGCTATACAGAAAGCAAATATCTCATCAATGTCCTATTTTGAGATTTTAACAGGAACGTCAGTCATATCTTGGTTCTCCACATAGTGGTTGATTCACCACAAAATGTCAGTTGAAGTCAGCAGTAAAAACAAGTTTCCATTTTCAGTTTAAGGAGAAGCTGAAAGCTAATAGTAACTTTTGCTATTATTGGTTGCCATTCCATAAAACAATTTCAAAAGTTTCAAGTTGAGGCAGAGATAGATTTTATAGAAGTTGGCTTGACCTTAGTTCCCATCGCACTTAGTTTTATACCCAGGTATTATGAGTCCTGCACAATATTTAAGCTCCTCACACTGTTCCAGTTCTAATACACAAACGTGTGTTCTCTGGAACAGCTTTTGAAAATGCACAAATGGCTGGATAAGGGTAGGGCTGTGAACTCCAATCTTAGCTTTAGGAAGCCCCTCTGAGGGCTTGTCTCCGAGGGCTTTGGTATTTTTCATAGCATCCAGCTAATGCAAGTCTTGACCTGCTGTGAACCCTAGTTACCCCTGCCTTTCCAAACTTTTTATTCTCCATGAGAAAGTGTCCTTCTTGTTGGATTTGGGGTTTTTTTTTTGGGGGGGGTGTTGCAGTTTAGTGCTACAGAGCTTCTGTGGAGAATGCATTTCTGCCTCAGAGTCCCTGCCTCAGAAGTTTCTAATTAGCATACAATTTTAGCACTTTACCAAGAGAAATGGTGAACCTCCAGCTGGAATATGGATGTTTCCCCCTGCCCCCCCGATCTCCCAAATAGCAGATTTCAGAGATATGGCTGTTTCACATTCACTGTGGATCCAATTGCCAGTAATCCCTGTGATTTACCAAGAGAAATTTGGATCTGGGATGGAACCTTCAATTAATCTGGTCAAGCCTTCTGCCAACTATAGTGATTAGCTAATGGCTAAATATTATCGCCAGATTTTGTCAATATATGCTTCCATGTGATGCAGATATGTTAGTTAACCTATATTAATATTCATGAGAATGGAATCAGAATTATGTGTATTGTACTGGATACACTCATCTGGATACATCTAGTGTCAATTTCACTAGATAATGGCACTGCTGCCTTCTAGTTTTGTAGAGTATGAACACTACAAAAGCAAACAGGTTAGTGATGGTTTGAAGTCCAATGATGGCTGAGGTCCTGTTGCCAGAAGATAGGCCGTGTGAGGACTGATGATGTCATTAGCCATGGGCAATTTTTCAGAAATTAAAGAAGTCCAGTCTCCTCCCATAAGGTCACACTCGCGATACTTCCTTGGAATCCTTTTCATCATGGAGAAGCAGTGGGGGGGCCATGGAACAGGGGAGGACTTTAATTTCCAAAAATTGCCATTCCCTGGATTATTTTACCCCGCAGTGCCAATCTTCAGAAATTAAAGACTACCCACTTTCCTGTGGCCCTCAACATCTACTTCACAATGAAAGAGATCCATAGGGAGCCTGGGGACCTTTTGCAGGATGGGAAATCAGAACTCCTAAATTTCTGATTATACCACTGATGATGATACCATCAGCCTTACATGGTATACATTGCACAAGAGGATTTCAGCCATTCTATTCTTACTTCAAGAGCAGGGTGGATTTCAAAGTGACTACTCACATGGCTGCAGTAGAAAGATCAGGCACTTAATAAACTGCTAGGTTTTGTGTTAGCTTTAATGTTTGGACTGAACCAAAGTGAACTACCCAGGATTCTGGAAGCAATTATGAATCTATTGTAACTTTATGAACTAAAGCCTTAGCAACACCAGAACTCATCAGCATTGCGAGAGAACAATATATATGCAAATGTAAAACAGCACAGGATTTTTAAAGAATCAGAAGTCTATCAGTGGTTTTGAAGTATTTGACTACATCCTGAGCAAACATATTAGGAAGTACATCTCACAATATTCAATAGCATTTGCTTCTGACAGAACGTGACTAGGGTCAACTATCAGCAGTATCTATGGCTTCCAGCTATTCACATCAGGCACATTTTTAAACCAGATGGTCATGCAAACAGATCTTTTGTCATCAAACAGAAAGCAAACAGTTTGAAACCAGATGTTAAAGAGCACACAAGCGTACATTCAAAAGATGTCAGAGAACAGGCCGAGCAGAAGTTGTCTTCTCTTTTGTACTTGGGAGTCTTTAATATTATTATTTCCCAGCAAAAAGTAAGAATTTATATGCCTTTGTGGTTTAATCCATCACTGGAAGGACCAGACCTAAAATAGATTCCTTCAGCTATGGTCAGCATGAATACTGTAGGAGCATATCAAGCCATTTTATGCTGAGCCAGACTATTGATCCAACCTAATCCAAGAGGGGTCACATTATTCTGACCTGCAGCAAAGGGCTGCAAACATCCTCTTCTGCTTTTACCATGCTGCAGTGTATGGCTGATAAAAGTCAGAGGCAAATTTGATGGCTCTGTAGTGCAACAGGATGCCAGAGCATCATTCCAGACCACAGAGTTCTGTGCGACCACAAGGAGAACATCTTATCCCCTTCTATTGCTAAGCAACAGGAAAACCTGCCATGATTTTGGAGGCGTGGGTCATGGAAAATGATCCAGAGTTGATTCTCATCCATTCATTGGTAGGATTGCTCTGCTGCTCTCTCTCTCTCTCTCTCTCTCTCTCTCTCTCTCTCCCCCCCCCCCCCCCATTCTGAACAACTCTATCTCTGGATCAGTGTTGGACTGCAATGAATGGTGTTCCCTGACTGTCTTTCAAGTATGGAAAAAACTTCCCCTGGTTATTTGCCAAGTAGTAAGTCTAAGCATGTTCTGGAAGCAAAACAGGCTTGATTCAGCTGATTTTGATGGTGAGAGGCAAGGAAGATGGTTGTGTTTTAGAAATTTCTTTCAGATTTTTATACTGAGCATATTTTACAGTTAAGAAAATCCTTGAGGTGGAGAAGGCTAACGATCAAATAATAAAAACAAGGGCAGAATCCTTGGACCATAATATCTCTGTTGCATTAGGACAAAAAGAAGTTCCGTTCACAAGGAGCTGAGAAAGATCATTGGGTCTAAAAAAATAAAGATAGAATTGAATTCAAAACTATGAATTACAGCAATGATTGGTATTTTTTTTTTAAAAAAACTTAATTATGCTCAGTAGGTAAAAGCATATGTAGACGTTTACATATGAGAAAAGAGACAGAAGAACAGCCATGGTGGTTCAGATCAGGGGCCTATCTAATCCAGCAAACTGCACTCATAGCGGCCAATCAAGTTCCTGTGGAAAGGACCCTAGCACACTAGCACCTCCTGTCCATGATTGACTGATATCGAGGGGCATATTGCCCCTGGCTACTGGAGGCAATATAGAGCCATCATGATGAGAAGAAAACTGGCCAATCATTTTTTCTGGCCCAAACTGTAATCAATAAGTGAAAGCATACATTTAAAAAACGAATGAAAATATTATCATTAAACTTTCATGTGTTATCTATTATTTAGATAAAAGAGAAGCTGTGTTAGTTGATCATAGAAAACCTAACAAAAAGTCCTCCTGAGGCTACTTAAGGGCCAACCTATTTACTGTAGTACAAACTTTCATAGGGAATACTTTGTTTCATTAGATCAGCAAAGGCCTATTGAACATGTGCCTTGTGGGATTTACTGCAATATGCTAAATACACCACCTTATTTAAAACTTAATGAGTAGAAAAAATGGATTCTACAGACTTTTGTTTGAAAAGAGTTCCCTTGTTTCAGCGTGTATATCAGCATTCTTCCAATTAGAAGAAAGGACACTGGTCTCCCTCTCTACCTATCTGTTAAGACATCAACCTTTGATTTTATCTTCAAGCCATTCAATTCAGAAACTTTGGGCATTAAGCTGGCTCTCTTCCACTGCTCTCAATTGGATAAAAGCTACAATAAAAACACTAAGCCAGTGATTCCTTTTGCTCTATGTGAGCCATGAACTCATTACAGGGGAAGGTGCCTTGCACAGAGGCAGTCCAGAAAAATATACAGTGGCTCCTGTTAAAGCACAGGACACCAAGCCATACAGTGGTTTAAAATAGCACCCAGTCCTGTTCTTTTCTACTTTGGTTTATTTATTTTATGCCAGTAACAGGTAGTACAAATTTAGCCCTTTTGTATACCAATTGTATGCTCACTCCTTCGCCACTTCCTGTTTGTCACTCCTTTGCTCCTAAGTTGACCACCTTATGCTATATGTCCATCCTCACCATCCTGTTTTCATTTTTTCCCGTCATTTGTGTCTCTTTCACACACATGGACAAGTGTTTCCTTTAAAAAAAAATCTGTAATGAAAATTACATATCCCAAGATTCATGGCCATGGAAGACAGTGGTTTTCTCATGGAGGATGTCTCTTCCAGAAGCTGTCGTGTCTTGGACCCCAGAAGAGGTGGTGGATCTCCTGGAGATCTGCGAGGAGAGAGTGCAGGACCTCTTGCAGAAGAAGTAACACAATCAACAACTTTTCTAAGCAATTTGTCTGTTGTGTGTATATGTGGGTTTCTGCTGGGGGTGGAAAAGGGGTGTTGCTCTTAATCTTAAATTCATTTTTTATTATAATGTACACAGGCCTGGGGGCAAATTGAAGTACATGAACATCCACACATGTGAATAAACACCTTTAATTTATTTTTAATAGGGAATTGGGAGTGGGACATGACATTTCCCATCACGTGACACCACAACCATGCCCTGACATGCCCATGGCAATACTGTCTCTCTCGCCATTGTATCGACATCCTAGATAGAAACAAAGAAAAAAGCACTGCAACTTGGATGTATGCTACAAGTGGAATGATGCCCGTTTGCAGCTAAACCAGTTAATTGCAGTTTCAACCCCTTTCAAAAGCAGACACAATCCATGCATTCAGGATGACATGGGTATAGAAAGTTTTTGTGGATCACTGTTTAAGCAAGCCATCTTAAACATTTTAAAAATAGCCAGCGCCAAACTGGGTGTCAACTTCTATGTTAAGGCGAATTAAAATGCACCGATTTTAATGATTTATTATGCTCCCCTCACCAACACATTGCCCTTGTCACAGTACAGATTAGGCAACCAGGGAAAGGGCTTTGCCCTTGTGACCTCTTCCTCTTGCGACCTCTTTCTCTGGAACTGCAAGTAAGGGCCTCACTGAGCAAGCAGGTCAGTCCTCCACAGACCATGTGCAATACCCTTGTGGGCCACCAATGAACGATGACCGTAGGCTGAAGAGAACCACTGCTCGATTCTCCTGTGACTTCCTCAACAGTAGAAAAGGTACATTTATTTTCAAGAAAAGTAGAAGCAAATCTACAGTATGTATCTCTTTGTCCTTTCTTCACATAACAAATACAAGAAAATACCGTGAGTTGTTCATATTCATTAACTAGGGGGAGGATTCCTATGACATGTCATTTTTTTCTTTTTGCAACCTATGTTTGAGCTTATGGGTGGGTTTGAACATGTTTCTGAGTAATCTGGTAAGAAAGGCCAGATTATTCATAAAGGTGTTTGAACTTGCTTAAGGGTTCAAATGTAGGTTGCAGAGAAAATGTGAAATGTCATAGAAATCCTCCCCCTACTTATTACTCTCCTCATTCTTGTCTTTACTCTGCACAGGCAAATTTAATGAGTAAAGCACACACACATGTGTTTATTTTATTTTTCATAGGTTAATGTCTAAATAATTTAGTGTTTTTAACTGTTTTGATAAAATGTGAGATAACAGAAGGGTTCAGAGTTGAAATGGAGTCTATTGATTTTTTACATACATTGAGATTTTCCTAGCAAAACATCATATAGTTGCATAAATACATCATTTTAGCTATAGGGTGACAACCACATGAGTGGAAGGCAGCATATGAAATTGAGCTTTCTCTTCCCCTTAACCTCCTAGATGCTCTCTGTACTCCCCTCTAAAACCTCTCCACAGGGTTGGGAAAAGCTCTACTGACCATTCTGAGGTAGGCTGTATGAAGTGGCAGTGGGAGGGAGGAATTCAGCTAAAACTGAATAAAGGAGTCTTGCGTTGATCCCCAGTTAAGGATCCTCTCCCCTCCAACTTCAGCCATGTAAGACATCGCCCACAATGTTTGGTAGGTCTCTCCCGACCTCTGTAGAGGCTTTAGGGGAGGAGCATGGAGGACTGTATGAGGCCTCCATGCAGTCAATACTGCATCAGGCAACACTGGATATCAGCCTTGACTTTCAAAATGGGGGTAGATGCTTGCCCTAAGAACCACAAGTACATGGGCAAATCATGTGTCTTCTTTATATAGTTATTGGGAGATGGACTTCAGCTTTAAAATTCCATTTAAAGATTGTTCAAAAAAGTTGGAAAACCTCTGATCTTCATGGCAAAGAATGTGACTTCGTAGCCATGTCCGCATGTGAAATGTACTTGGAATGTCTCTGTGGTTGCCTTGCAGAATGATGTCTTCAAACTCAAAACTCTTCACATCACAGAAGCCAAAATAACTCAAATTAAGCAAGAGCAAGATGACATACTGTTTGAGTTCTTTCCCAAATGACTTTGACAAGTGCAATAAATCACTTCTGAAATGTTTTGCAAATTTCAAAGAACAAACAGAAAAAAATTTCTGTCTCTTACTGGGTATTGTTACACAATTTACTTTTAACAGTGAAATGAGTGAAATGCAATCCCCTGTGTTTTTAAGAAAGGCTCATGTTCTTTGAAACAGTCTCATCTTAAACTGTGCACTAATTACGTAATGAATCTGGACAGTTTGTTAGAAAGAGCCATTGATTTTTGATCACTTTACTTGGAAGTGACATAGGAGCCCAAGCTGTAGTTACCAACAGATCAAGACTCATAAAACAAGACCTATGGACATATTTTTCCCCTTTATGAGGCTTAAGGGATTATGAGGTTCTGTAAACATTCCTCCATATCTGGCATTGCTGCCCTATGTGCCACACAATATGCATGACTTCTTTATTAAAATATTTCAACTCTATCTTTCTGGCCAACAGACGTACAAGGCTATCAAAGGTTAATGACATGTCCCCTTGTCATGGTCGGATCAGCACCTAATCAAATGCAACCTCACAGTGGCTCTCTGCCCCCCACGAGGAGCAGGGACCTATTTTAATGGTACACCCTCGTAGGCTACTGGATCCTATAGGATTCATCTGGATGGCGCTCCTGTCGAGGCTCTGGTTGACGGTTGGTCTGCTGCTGCCAACAGGGCTATAGACACGATCGCTCCTAAACGTCCTCTCCATTGCAGAGCTCATCCAGCGCCCTGATTTAACCAGCGGCTGAGAGCTATGAAGCAGAACAGGAGAAGACTAGAGAGTATTTGGAGGCAGAACCCGACGGAAAATAACTTAAAAGCTGTTAGGATCATGTCTAACCTTTACCTTTCTAAGATAAAGGCTGCAAAGAAAGCTTACTTCGCTGTCCGGATAAGCGAAGCTTCTAACCAGCAGGTGGAATTATTCTGCATAGTACGCGATCTATCCGGAATTGGTCATAGTGATTGGCCTCCCCCTAGTATCTCACCTGACCAATTTGCAGCATTTTTTAAAGCTAAAGTGGAGGCCATCCGCCAGGACCTAACCTATTTGAAACCAGTAGATCGAGCCGAGACATCCAGCGCACCGTCTTGCCCGGTGAGAATTACTCACTTTCAGCCCGTGACGTCACTTGAGGTTGACAAGGCACTTGATCGCTGTCATGCCACCACCTCCTCCCTTACCCTTGCCCAGCCTGGCTAATCAAAGCAGCCAGGCCTGTGACAACCAAATGGGCCACGGCAATAATTAATGGGTCTCTCCAGGAGGGCAGGGTTCCCCTTGCCCTCAAGGAGACACTAATTAGGCCCATTAGGAAGAAACTGAGCTTGGCGGCAGACAATATTGTCAATTATAGGCCTGTCACCAATGTTTCTTTTCTTAGGAAGTTTGTAGAGAGGGTGGTGGCCGATCAGCTTCAGGCTCTCTTGGATGAAACCAATGCCCTGGATCCGTTCCAGTCGGGCTTCAGGCCGCGTCACGGTATGGAAACGGCATTGGTCATCCTGCTTGATGACCTATTGAGGGAAGCCGATAGGGGCAAAATGTCCTTGTTGGTTCTCCTTGATATCTCAGCCGCCTTTGATACCGTCAACCACGGTATCCTCCTGGGACAGCTTTCCGAGTTGGAGATCGGTGGCCTGGCTCTTGCCTGGCTCCAGTCCTTCTTGGAGGACTGTTCCCAGAGAGTTCAGCTTGGAGAGAGTGTATCGGCCCCGTGGCTCCTCAATTGCGGGGTGCCGCAGGGCTTGATCATCTCTCCAATGCTGTTTAATATCTATATGATATGGGTGGGGTCATCCGGGGGCGTGGGGCTTCATGTCACCAATATGCTGATGACACACAGCTCTACATCTCCTTTTTTGCAACAGAAGTGGATGCCGTTCCATCCCTTGGGCACTGCCTGGGGTCTGTACTGCAATGGATGCAGGAGAAGGGACTGAGGCTGAACCCGGAGAAGACAGAGGTTTTGAGGGTGGGTGCCCCTCCTATCAGTGGTTTGGGAAGCTCCCTCTCTTTTGGGGGGGCCGACTCTCACTACAAAGAGTGTGGTCCGCAGCTTGGGGGTCCATCCTGACCCAACGCTTACCATGGAGTCCCAGGTAGTGTCTGTGGTCCGCACCGCCCACGGCGGATTGCCCAGCTGCGCTCCTATCTTGATGCTGGGGCGCTCACCACTCTGGTCCATGCACTTCTAATCTCGAGATTAGACTACTGTAATGGGCTCTACGTGGGGCTGCCCTTGAGGTTGATGCTGAAACTACAAACGGTCCAGAATACAGCCGCCAGATTATTAACTAGGGTGAAAAAATACCTTCACATTTCCCCCACTCTGGCAGCCTTACACTGGTTGCCCATTCATTTCCACATTGACTTCAAGGTGTTAATACATATAAAGCCCTAAACGGTTTAGGACCTCCATACCTGGCAGAGCGCCTACTCCCACGTAGCTCTACTCATGTCACTCGATCTAGCCAGTCTGGGTGGCTTGACCCCGAGAGAGGCCTGGAAAGAGAGAACTAGAAACCGGGCCTTCTCGGCAGTGGCCCCTTGCCTCTGGAACACCTTGCCCCTGGAGATTCGCCTGGCACCCTCGCTGGGAGTTTTTAAGAACAAGCTGAAGACTTGGTTCTTCAGGCAGGCCTTTCCCCCTTCCATTTCTTAATTTCCTAAGTCTTACCATCTTGGTCTTTGCTTATCTCTATGTTGTCTGATATTGTTTGTTTTAAATTTTGTTTTATATTCGGAATGTAAGCCGCCCAGAGTAGATTCATTGAATCTAGATGGGTGGGGTAAAAGCCGGAAAAATAAAATAAAATAAAATAAAATAAAATCAATCAATCAATCAATCAATCAAGAGTTTTATTTTATTGACTTATCAATTATTCAGTTTATTATTAGTATTAAAAATTTGTTCGAAGTGTATGTTTTGTACAAGCTTAATCAATACAATATTATGAGATAAAAATTGCAGGGGAGGAAAGGACACTTACCATCTGCTTGGAAAATGCCAACCAGTTCATCCCACTTTGCCATCATTCAGTCCATACTCATGACTCCCTATCATAATAAAAATGATCTATTAAACGTAAGCACTTATTGCAAACTTATACAGAATTTCTTATGTATTTGTGGCTGAAATGCAAATTTGTATTTCAGATATTCAGTAACTATTAGGCATTACTAGCCCTTCAGACTTTCTTTACTTCCAAGATGGTCAATCTAGCCTGTCTAGAGGGTGTTTTTTTTCACAATATAGAGGAATGTCTGATTCTCAGCAAATCTCTCAAAGTGAGGTTGAGTTCCATTTTCTGATGAAATTAAGCCTTGCCCCTTGATTCTTTGTTCACCAGTTGAACACCAGTTGAACTGAGGAAACTGGTCCCACAAGACAGGGTCAGTTTTCTCATGCAGGAATAACAAACACCTCTTGTGAAATACAATACTGTTCTGATATGTTTCCTAAGGAGTACACAGATATGAATCCTTATTTTGGAGCAGTCCTCTTGGAGTTTACTTCTGAGATGGAAGACTTGGCTTGTATGGACTGCCAAGTCTTGTATGAATTCCCAGAATGCCCCATTTAGCATAAGGCAGTATTACTTACCTGGCTTTTCTGTGAGAGTAACTCACTCTAATGGACTAGACACTGAGTAAGAATAGGATTACTTGTTTAGCTCTGGGTGGGACACGATATAGCAGTTAATGTTTACTGAAAAGGTCTTATGGAGTTTGTGGAGGCAATGTTGTAGAGTTTTTAATTTTTGGTTAAATTTCTCTAACTGTACAGCAGAAGTGCAGGGATTCACAGAGCAGAATAGTTTCATTTCCCAGAGTAGTCCACTCCTTTTCTCATTAACTGGCACTTACAGCCTAAATGACTCACTTTGAAACATTAATAATAGAAATAATAAAAAGCCTTTTCTTTAGTTATAGTTTAACAGATCAAACAGTAAACTGAGAACAAACATGATTGCTTTCAACAACAGGTCTCAATAGCTACTAGACAGGGGGAAAGCTCAGAGCAGAGTAAAGCTCTCTTTGCATTCAGAGGCAGGAGGAAACAATTGGTTATTGCTGGATAGTCCCTCCCAGCCAAGCCTTCTAAGGGAAGAGTGTGAACTTGCAAAACAAAACAAAACAAAATCTCCAACTGGCAAGAGGTTTTGAGGTGACCTCGCCTGAACCCCAGATACGGGTGCAATATGGTCTCTGCCTGAAGTTCTGAATAAGTTCTAGTCACTCTGTTTTTCACTTGTGGTGCTTTCCTTGTCATTGTCAAGAGGAAACTCTATGTAGAGCACACTGCAATAAATGATCCATCTTAACTTATTTACTGCAATTATTTATGTGCCTTTCAGAACATCAGCCCTTCTGAGATAGCTCACTAGTATCAAAATGATAAAAATCCCCCCAAAACAACGTCAGCAAATAAACTCTCTTTAGGGTCCTTCTGACAGAGCAGCTGGTGGTAGTTGGTCCAGCATGGTGCTGGAGTGGTGGTAAAAGAAGAGACAGGATGAAGCAGGTCCCACATTTTGTGTGTGCCTACTTCTTCTTTCCCTTGGAATCCTTCCTACAGAGCAGATGATGCATGACAGCCTTGTAGCGAGGGGGAAGTCATACTAAACCAGGCCCAGAGGTCTTCTTTGGCTGCCTTTCCCCTCCCCATTTCATTATATTTGGGATTTTTTTTTATTTGTTTGTTTAGCAAATTGGTTCCCAGGGCAGCTCACAGTAAGATAAAAAGCAAAAAAACATGAAAACAGAATTGGAACAAAATCAGACTAGAAATTAAAAGCAGCATATTTTAAATTAAAAACAGGGATATTACATATACATTATTCCCTACGGCAATGCAATAGAGAAATACAATATAACAGCAAAAAATGGTTTTGAAAAACTGTCTGTGGCCCATCGGGGTTGTAGAAAGTGGGTTGAAAAGACACACTGAATTCAGAGAAGTGTAGTTTATTTCAATTACACATCTGCTCTTCTGCATGAAAGTCCTAGTTGTTACAAACTGAGAAGAAAAAGATAACACCTTCCTATCTAAACCAGTACGATGCTGCAATTAGAATGCTGGACTAGAACTCAGGTGAATTCAGTCCACATCTCCACTTGACCATGAAATTCACTGGGTAACCTTAGGCCATTCATGGTCTTCCTGGCTGATCAACCTCACAAAGTTGTTGTCAGGATGCAATGGGGAGGAGAAGATCCTTGTACGCTATCTAGGGCTTCCTGGAGGAAAGGTAGGCTACAAATGTAACAAATGCTTAACAGAAAAAAGGAAAAAAAAAGTTCCTTTGCCATTACAGTAGTTTATCTCTGGAAGTCCATATCTGAGGTAGTTACCAGACCTTCCTAATCTGAAGGAATACCCTTTCTTTTAAATGTCCCTTACAATGTATTATTCCCTGGAAAAGACCCTGATGTTGGGAAAGTGTGAGGGCAAGAGGAGAAGAGGACGACAGAGGACGAGATGGTTGGACAGTGTCATCGAAGCTACCAACATGAATTTGACCAAACTCCGGGAGGCAGTGGGAGACAGGAGGGCCTGGCGTGCTTTGGTCCATGGGGTCACGAAGAGTCGGACACGACTTAGCGACTAAACAACAACAACTACAACAACGTATTATAATCCATGCTTATTCATTTCATTTCATTTCTGTGTCGCCTTTCTTCCAACAATGGACTCAAGGCGGCCCACAAGCCATTAGGAGAAGAGGAATTAAAAACAACATATAAATAATAATTTAAAATTATTAAACAATAGTCATTAAAATAATCATATAAAACAAATGATGAAATATAAAAACAAACACACTAAAAGGACATACTAGCAGCAAATGTAGGGCAACAAGCTATGTTCAAATCAGATGTTAAACTGCAAAAGCTTTTTGGAATAAAAATGTTTTCACTTGCTGCCAGAAAGACAGGAGAGAGAGAGAGAGAGAGGGCCAGCCTAGCATCACAGGGGAGAGCATTCCATAAGCTGGAGGCAACACTGAGAAGGCCAACTCTTAGGTACCTGTCAAATGTACCTGGACTAACAGCAAGGCTGGCTTGGTCAATATTGCTCACATAAAACATTGTGTTTCTATCTGCATCCTGTTTCACATGAACAACATACCTGGCAGCAACAGCGGTGACTAGTGTCTATTGGGTTGTTGGGTGGAGAACATAACAGCTAATGTTGGGGAGAATCAGGAGTGATGGATAAAGTCAGGGACAAATTTGTACAGTGACACATTTCAAGTGTAAAATGCTCCCTAGTGGTCTTGGTAGCCCTGGGTAGGTAGTTTCCTCTAGGGAAGAGAGGAAGGCAAAGGAGTAGAAGGGGGCAACTGTCCTTGCTGGTACTCTTGGGGCACTCAACAATGTGTGATAACCATATATCATGTTATTCTAACTTCTGGGCTAACAACAAGAATTGTGAGCGGCACTTTGCAGGATTTCTGCTTTCACTGTGTGCCCTACTGTGAGGCAGAGGAGGGCCGTGTATAGTAACTTACTGTCATTTTCCCACGAGAAAAGTAATATTAAACTGTGCTGAGTGCAGCCCAGGAAGCAAGTCTGGTCAATTCAAAGTTTGAGAAAGTTGGTTTCTGGACTACAGTTGGTATAAACCAACCAACAAGGGGAGATTCTGGCAGTGGTCGTCACCATGAACAACCAAGAGTTTGTGGCAACTTAAAGAAGATCAAGTTTTATTTTGCATAACCATTCATAGACAGTTGCCTCTGAAGAACAGGCCACTGTTCCTGAAAGCCTATGCCAAAGAATCTCAAGGTGTCTGATTTTAAGGTGACAAAATCCTTTGCGATTTTTGCTGCAACAGACTTACACAGCCGCAATGACTACTCCCTGTAGTAACAGCCCCCCCCCCCCCCCAAAGTGATCTTTTCCAGCTCTGAGTAAAACTCAGTGGGTTTTGCTCTGGTCCAAGTAGACAAATCCACAGGCTTTGGCACTGTTGGTCCCAAAGGCAGATGCAACAGCATCGTGCCCTCATGCCAACCGAGCATGGCAAAACGAGCGCCTTCCAAGACTTTAACAAGCTTTATTTGCCAGAAACCTGTGTGAACGCAGCCCCCAGCATATGGAGTTCAGAACTCGAGCCACAGGTTTCAAGGCACACTGGTTCCGGGCATGGGGCCGGGCCTTGGCCGCCTGGGCCTCCGGTGTGTGCCGCGGGCCGAAGCCGGGCTGCCCGTCGCCCCTGGAGGGGCGCGCGCGTCAGAGGCGAGTCCTTCTGGCCCGCTTCTTCTCCCCCTGCTTCGCGGGGGACGCCAGAGAAGGAGGAGCGCTTCCTCGCCCGCCGGCCCGCCCCTATTGCTTTGGGACGGCCGGTGGGTCTGCGACAGGCAGGGCAAGCCGAGCAGCCGCTGTCCGGCGTGGAGGGAAAAGCGCGCCCACCAGGCGGACTCAGAGGCTCCTTTTTCCTCCCCTCAGGCAGCCTCCGCCGGGTGGCCAGTGTGAGGCGCGGATTCCCGGGAGGAGGCGGAGCGCGAGCGTCTCCCCTCAGCGCGGAGCGAGAGCGGTCGCCCGTCTGTTGGATAGGCGGGCGGGCGGGCGAGCGAGCGAGCGAGGAAGCGAGCGGGCAGCCAGCATCTTTGGGGAACTCCAACCGCCGCCACCGCTACCTAAAGCGCGAGAAAGGCCATAAAGGGCTCTTTGTGCGGCTCCGGCGGCGGCTCCTTCGTCCTTCTTTCCTGGCCGGCGCCACCATGGGGGCAGCCAGCGCCGCCTTCGTAGCCCTGCTGGCGGCGTCCACTTTTCTGCTTCTCGGCGCTGCAGGTAAGAGTGAAAAGCGCCTCGACGGGCTGAGGGCGGGCAACCCGGCCGGTTTACGTTGGCCGTCGGAGGGAGCAGGGCGCGGGGTCTACTCCGGAGTAGGGCATGGCGTTTGGCTCCCAGGGGGACCGCCTTCTCCGAATTCGCCCCAAACGGTGGTCGTCTTCGGGATTTGAAGCGGAAGAGCGCGTGCCTCTTACTCCAGAGCAATCGCTAAACTCCCGATTTGGTGGGTTCCGATCTCACTAACCCCTTCATGTGTAAGGACGGCTCTGGATTAGAAGCGCCCCGCGAGCCTCGCCTCAACGGGCAAGGCAAGGCAGTTTCTGCTAAAGCAGCCAACTCGATCCCGGCATTATGGCCAGTATTCTGTGGCCAGTTCCAACTAGAGTAGACCCACAGACTCACTGGGAAGTACAAACGTGTCGATTGTACCAGTCAGCTGTTGATTCAGCGGTTCTACTCCGGTTGAGATTGGCAACAGGAGACTGACCAAAGGGTGCACTTAGTCCTGGAGTAAACTTCTAGAGGTCGATATCCTGCTAAAGGGAGCTGCTTATTCCGTGGAGACAGGAGCTTGTAGCCTTGAATGCTTGCTCGGGAGTAAGCCTGGCCCTTCCACCCAATGAACCCTGCATGGAGTGCGGGGCGCTGTTGCTCGCGAGTAATCTCGTTGGTTGGCGTGTTAGGGTCGCGCCCGGATGGATTCTTGAACCGGCTCGCTCACTTTTCTGCGCACCTCCGCGTAGAGGTTGCAGCGGGGGCTTCGGAGCAGGAAAGCTGCCTCGCTCGCTCTCGAGGCTGCCAGCCTTCCTTAAACACTCCGGGAGCGCCGTTGGGAACTTAACTAGCTGTCGTGGTGGGAGTGGTGCAAAACGCCCTTTATTCCCCCCATATCCCCACCGCGCCATCCTTCCCTCCCCCTCTGAATGAATCTTACAAAGGGGGGGGGGATAAAAAATTCAAAATAAAACAAGCCTCCTTCTTCAAAGAAAGAAAGAAAGAAGGCAGGAAAAGATGGGATGGGCAAAAGGAGAACGTGTCGGCGAGATGGTGTTTGCAAAAGTTGTGGAAAAGTTATATGGCTCCATCCAGCTTTGTCTCTCTCCTCCCCCCGCCCTTTCCGGACCGCATCGCCCACTCTGTTGGAGACCCCAAAGTGGGCAGAATTGCTGCACATTGTTAATTTCGTGGGCTGAGGCGCGAACTCGGGGAGAAGAGGCAAAAATAAGCGGGTTCTCTTCTTGAAAGACGCACCGATTTTCTCCGGGGGGGGAGGGCGCGGGGGCTTGCTTGTTTGGGAAGGGACTACATTTTGTTTCTTTGTCGGCGTTTCAAAGGGACCCGGGATGGGCAGAAGAGGCTCCCGCTGCCTCCCCCTCCCTTCTCCTGGCGGGGGCTGCGGGGTGTGTGTGTGCGTGTGTCGGGGGGGGGGTTGTTGAGCATAGCCAGAGGCCGGCAGACCTGGAGGAAATGGGTGGGAGAGCGACTGCGCTTGGACGCTTGAAGTTGTGCTCCTTTTCCCTCCTCCCTCCCGCCTTCCCGGGAATGTGTGTGTGCTTAAGGAGAGCCCCATTTCCTGCAAGTTACCTGGCTGACCTCACCCAGAAAGCAAGAAAGAAAGACGAAAAGGGTCTGCTGGGCGGGGTGGGGGTGGGGGTGGGGGGGTGGGGAGAGAGCGGCCTTGGGGATCAGGAGGAAACATTAGGACTCGGTTCAACAAGCCTTGCGATTGTTTAGAGGGCTTGCATTCAAGCGGCCCTATTAACATCTGACCTTGCACCGTGGCGGACTGACTGACTGCTGTTGCCGCTGCTGAACCGTTGCCAAATCGGCATCTCGCTCTTTCTGTGCTCCAACAGCGGCAAGATTTATGGGAGCGCTTTGGAGGGAGGAAGTGGGGAGCATGCTGAATGAATACGAGACGCTGGTGGTGGAAGACTTAACAGTCCTTGCAAAAGCAATTGCCTGATCTTGCATTTTATGTCCAACTGTGGATTTGTGGCACTCTCTCTTCAGCTCAGGAGGGACGACGAGAAACAGGGCTTACGCTGTAGTTTTGGCTCCCCCCCCTCCCCATGAAATGAAATGGTGTGTGTTTGTGGGAAGACTGTGCAAGACTTAGACTCCCCCTTTGATCCCAGCGCTAAATCGTTATATGGCCTCTCCCTATCCCCTGCCTTGTTCTTTCTGCATCTCTATGGTCCCCTTAGTACTCACATTCTTGCTTGCTTCGTTTGTCCAGTAATGGCAGGGATATGAAAACACTCTTCTCCCCTTTTGCTTGAGTCATGCTTTATCACTGCAGCAGGCAAGTCTGGCAGGTAGCCAGTGACTCTTCCATCTAATTATTTCCCCCCACCTTTTCTTTTAAGAAATGTCTTCCTCCCAGTGGAGGAATAGTGGGCCAGCCATACTGATTTAGAAGAGGGCTAGCTGCATGTTTAAAAGAATGGTTCTTCCTTTTGTTGCAGGCTCTAATCCATTTACATCTCCCCAGGAGGTGACAGATGCCTAGATTTCCTGTTATTCAGCTCTGGGGTCCCATGGTTTTGCCATTTGTTGCTTTATCATGGCGGGGGGCGGGGCGGGGGGAGAGATAATACTCCTGCCTTTATTGTAGGGGCAACCTTATGGCTGCTTTGAAGGACTAGAGTGAGGTGGAGGCAAAACTTTAGACAAGAGGTCAAACGAATTGTAGATACCTTGCAGCACATCTGATCTGGTTTATGTCCAAGGGGCTTCAGTTTCTTTGGGTGCTGTGGCTTTACAGATGTGTGTGCGGGAAATAGAGCAAAATACTCCCAGTCCTGGGGAAATAACTGCAGAATTACAGAGGACTGTGTATGCAGACTCGGTGAAAAGACTTGAAGACTGCCAGAGTGAGACTGATAAGTTCACTCTGTTTGCAGACCTTCCCTTCCCCCAACCTCAGAGTGAGATTTAACCTCCCAGCGCAGCCCCCTTTCCTTTCACAGCTGGATTTGCTTTAAAGAGACCAGTAGGGAAGTGCTGAGAAGAATCTCCCGCCTTCCCACATCTTACTGCAAGAAATTTTCTCCTTCCTTCTTTGGTAGATTGCAGGCATTTCTAAATTTCCTTCAGTCAGTGTTATAATGGAGCCCTGTTCTTTTTCACAAAAAATTGCTTTTACTCTGATAACATCCCAGACCTCAGTGGTATTATGAATAAATAACTTCATTTCTCTTTTCCTTATAAAGAAGGAGAAATTGTTTAAAGTTTTAAAACTTCTCTGTCTTTCCTCTCTGTGGAAGGTCTCCTATCAGTATTACCTTGTATATGTCTCCTCAGAAGTAAGTCCCATTGGTTTTGCTGGACCTAAACTCTCAGATAAGTGTGCAGTGAATAGTCAATGTGATGTGCTGCATAGAGTGACTGACTAGCACTCAGGAGATCTGGGTGTGAATGCCTGATCAGCCATGGAAACCCATGGGGAGGAACTGGTAAAACCACTCCTTAAATATCTCATTTACCCAGGAAACCTGTTCAAGTCTTTGTAAGTTGATTCCGACTGGATGACAACAAATGTTTACAGGATTGCATCTTAAAACACAAGTTTCCTGGTAGTGATCACTTTCTTTTTACTATGGAAATAGCTCTGCATGATTGAACTCTGCAGAAAAAAACAACTGCAGACAATTTCTGATAGACATGGCATATTTGCAATCTTCTCTGTATTTTATAAAACCTCTGCATGGGGTATGCTAGGACTTTGTGCTCCCAAGGGACAAAAAATGCCTGCCAGCCTGTTAATGCGTATCATAGGACATATCCACATATGTTTGTGGTTTACTCTGATAGCTTGCTGTGAACATCAATGTCTCAGAATTTGAGGGCAGATGCAGTAAGAGTTACCAGCTATGTCACATGATGAGGTATAGTGATCCAAAAGCATGGTGGGAAGAATTGCACAACATCTCCAGGGGCAGCCACCATGTGTGTTTGTCCTAAGACAGATGGCCTTCTAGCTGTGACTTCTGAACTCTCCTCGGCTTGGCCTGCTTGCATGTGGGGTTGGGAAAGGAGACACCTAGGGATCATGAGGGTGGGGCATTCTTCAGACTTTTAGCTCAGCCTACGTTTAACTTTAGAAAAAGTAGTGTTGTTTTATTTGGTTTTCTTTCCTGTTAAGGTTTTTTTGTTTTTTTTGTTAGGCCTTAGTGTGGATTATTGGCAGAGTATTTAGTTTTACTGTGCTGCGAAATGTTTGGGCTATTTACATGTTGTTCTGTTGAGTTATCTGAATATTATTCTGTATTGTGTAATTTTCTATGATGTTTATATAAGCTGCTTTACTAGGGGAGAGCAGCATATAAATAAACATGGTGATGATGGTGCTCTGATTGCTTTTTCCTTATCTTTCAAGTGGGTTCATTTGTGCAGATGAGGCTTCACTCAATCAAGTTTTTGTTTCTGTTTCGCAGAGTCCCTGGTAAATATAGTAAACTTGCACAGTGGTCTTCGTTATTGTCTTAATGATGTAAGCCACTATGGGCCCTTCTTAAGGAGAAAGGTGAGGTATAAACAAACAAATAAACAAATCAATAAATAGTCTTGTAGTATTGAGAAGATTAGGATGAAAATGGAGCCAATGTTAGACTAATCCCTAGCATCTTCCCAGTAGTGCAGTAGCACAAATCACAGTCACTCAGAACTATATCTGTGGCCCTATACTACTCTCCAGGTGAATACATGTGTCTGTTATGATACAGTTCAGCCCATGCAAACAGATTTGCATGGGCTGAACTGTATCATAACAGCACTCAATAAAAGCTGTGGAATCATCACTGGATGCCTGAAGCCAACCTGTACTGATAAAATTGATTACCCAGCAGGCATTGCTCCCAGGTCATATGGAGGAAGGTAGCAGCTACTAGTGCAAGACTCAAAGCATCTACATCAAATCCACATCCATTCTTCAGTTACCATCCTACCTCTCCCTGATTAAAACCAATGAAAAGTTTTTTTTCAGAGCATTTGTGAATCTTGAAGGAACAGCTGAGAATGCAAGCACCATTATGTGGAAAGAAAGAACTACTCATCTCTTGAAGTGCATGGAGCCCCAGCATGGAGCATCTAGCTGCTGGTCACATAGAAGTCCTTTATAGGCCACTGGTTACCTGGAAGTGACTTTATAGGCTACAGAATGCAGCTGACAGAACCAAAGTAAACTTTTCATACAAACCCATTCCTTTATGAGTGCAACAGAAGAGCAAGGAACTTCACACTTGTGTCAGTGTACTCTATGTTCTTCAATAGTACGATGGAAGATTTGACATTAGCTGCTCCAAATACTTTTGATGTAGCTCATTATTGGATGAAACTGATATATTCATTATTTGTACTGTGGTGCTTCTGATATGAAAAAAAAATGCAGTAGCAGTTGTTGAGCAGTTGGGTCGGGTGACGTGTTGGTAAAGCATGCCATTCCATTTTGTGAGATTTACTTGACTGTAATTGTAGTGGACACCCATTGTGGTGTAGTGGATAGAGTAACAAGCTAGGACTCAGGAGACCTGGATTCGAATCCCCGCCCTTCCATGGAAACTCCCTGGGGGAGTAGAAGTGGTAGAAATCAGTCCTTAAATATCTCACGCCTGGAAAACCCTGTTAGGGCTGCAATAAATCAGTTCCGATTTGAAGGCATATAACACAAGTGCAGTATAACATTCTGCTTCACTACCCAGTTACTTAGACTTGAAGACTCTTGCAGTATATGTGAATTCCACAACTACTTGGCTGGGACTGAAAAAGTGAATTATAATCTATGAAAGCTCACACTGAAATAAATTTGTTGGTTAAATACCTTTTTTTCTGGCTTTGCTGAGCCATAGATGCCTCTCTGAAATTTCCATAAGAACTGACTCCATGAAATAATTGCATGAGATGTCACCAGATCTATACTTCATCTAATTTGTAATGCATTTCACAAACCTCCAAGTTTAATAAAAGTTTCTTCAGATACAAAAATCCCAATCTCTTTTGTTTTATACTTAAAATGACAGTCATAGAATCATCAGTTTGTTCTTGGGTCAAAAGCAGATAGTGTTTCTCTGAAAAGAGTTTCCCCTGGGAGTGATCTGCTTTGTAAATACCAGTTTGGTCCGAAATGCTTTCCCCCACAATCTCTTGTCTTCTGCAAAAGTGAAGAGGGAATAAGCGGGGGTGGGGTTGGGTAAGGAAGATTGACAAATTCATGGGATTAATCCTCTTTAAGGAGCTTTCAGCTGTTTGCAGGAAAGCTGATCTTTTCTTTTTAAACATCACTTCGGGCAAGGTGTTAATAGCATCCAGTATTTGCCATCTGTATGGAAACAACTTTACTACTAATTACAGAATGAACAGTTAAAGTCTGGATGGTTGGGTGGTTTAGATACTTTTTTTTTTAAGAGTGGTGTTTTCATGAAGTTCAAGAAGTATTTGATAACTTGGTATTTCTTGTTAAGATTTAGGAGGGTTTGCATACTGACTGCCAAGTTGAAACTTTTGTGTTCATTAAACATCATATGGCACAAGCCTTTAACACCTGAAGTGTATATTTAAATGCCAGGAAAGTTTAGTTATGTTCTCTGCCATGTTCTGAACATTGTGAGCACAGCCAACATCTCAAACAAAACAAATTCACAATTCAGTTTTGTATGCATTGTTCAGAATATCTTTGTATTGCTTTATTTCCATGGAATAAATGTTTATGTTAATATAATTTTTGCAAAATGTCGATATTTGTGGTAGTAGGTTTCTTTCATATAAAGGACAAGGTGCAATTTAAACTTTCTCTGAGGGTTGCTGCTTTTTAAAAGGATGCTCTCCAGTATGTCTGGAGAGTGCGTAGGTGGGCAAATCTTCTAATCCAGTGAGTACAAGCTAGTTAGATCTTCAAAGAAAAGGCATAACAGGCTTTTTCTGCAATGAAAGAAGTGGCATTGTTTGATAATCCTGTTTTTTCTAATTGTTATTTAGACTGTTGTCTCCTTGTAACCATTTGGGGTAAATAGCAATTTGAATTCTTTCTTTGGTTTTTTGATTGATCCATGTGAGAGAGCTTAAGGTCAAAGAGGTCTTCTCAGTTTACATTGTTCTTATTTCTTTTTATTAATGTTATTATCATTTTCAACCTCTAGTCTTATCTGTAGTTTTCAGCCTAATGTTTCCTATTTTGGTTTAAAATAACATGTAAGCTGTAAAATTTCCTCCAGTGTCTTCACTTCAAAATGATGTCTGTGGCATGTAAAAAGTTTCTGTTTTTAGAAATTTAGATTCTGCCAGTTTCTTTAAAGTTCCATTTTGAAGTTTGCAAATGGATAGCAAGAAAAATATTGGATTTTATGTTGTAACATTCCCTGCTGAATTGTTTATATCCATTTATATTCACTTAAGTCTACCTTGTGTTGTCCCCCCACTCCCCCCTTTGAGAACTGTGTTGGGGAAAACCTCCTGATTTTTATTTTTGGATATCTGTGTATGGCAAAATGATTGTTTTAAAAAGATTGTTGGAGTTTGGTTGTGTGAAACTGGTCCAAGTACCTTGATGTGGCAAATATAAAATAACTCCATGAAATAATACAGTTAAGGGGACAACAATATCATTCTTAGGGTGAAGTAATTGTTTGCTCACTTCTGCTGTGTTTTTTTCTTTTTAACAAAGACATTTTCAAGAAAAAGTTTGGTCCTGTGTGTTTAAAAAAAGGGAGAACAGAAAAGGATTATTTTCAGAGATTAGTTGCACAGGAAGCTTCTCCAGTTCAGGCTGTTGTCAAGCAGCTGGTTAACAAGGAGGGAAATGCTGCAAACATTTTGCCACATTTTGTGTGACTTTATTCAAACAAGAAACAGTTGATGGGGCCCTTTCTCTAACACAATCTGCTTTTCTGCACCCTCCCCTTATTGTTCCCCATAATCTTACAAGTTGCTTTCTTTCTGCCCTGTTCTTTTATCTCCTTTGGTGCTTCTGTAATATATGACTTTTTTTCTCTTCTTTTGTGGCTCTTGATGTCTTCCCTTCCTTGCCAACCAGCTTTGGAGAATGGCAAGTTTAGATTCCCAGGATGGTGTAGTGAATAGAGTGAGGATGGACTAGGACTCTGGAGAACAGGGTTCAAATCCCTGCTCACCCATGGAAACTCATTGGGGAAGTGATAAAACCACTCCTTAAATATCTCACTTACCTCAAAAATCCTGTTCGGGTTACTACAATTTGGTTTTGGCTTGACAGCACAGATCAGACACACTCAAGTTTAGGTATGATAAGTGTGGATATTCATTTTCTGAAACTCTAAGACTGGCAACAACTAGCACACCCCGTTTCTTATGGGTGACAGAGTTTGTTTGAGGATACCCAAAGAAAAAAAGAGGAGCATCCTTGTTCTTTGTCATATTGTTGTCTAGCTAGCAGCTCCCTACTCTGACTGGAAATGGATGTGCAGGGTTTCAGGCAATATTTTTTTCCCTAGACCTGTTTGAAGATCCCTGGAATTCCTTGACAGTCTCCAATCCAAGCATTAAGCAGCCCCAATCTGCATTGCCTTTCAACATCAGCTCAAGGAGTTTGGCATGTCTTGGAGATGATACTGTCTCTTGCATGCTTTTGGATTGTGAAGTTTTTGTAATGTTGGGGGGGGTGTCCCATGTTTAAAATCTAGTCCTCTGAGTTGTGATTTCTTTTCTTCATCAGACTTATATTGTATGTCTTGCTATTTCTAATATCTGGTGCTTTTGTGTGGTTTTCTTTCTATAGTGACTTTTGATTTTTATTGTAATGTGAGGAAATATTTCGTATTCAGTCTTGTTCATTGTACTAAGCCTTAGAGGATACCTATTAAAATCAACAGAATTGAAGCTAAACAGCCAGTTGACTTGAATGAGTGTCGCTAACTACAGTTAAGGCTGGCTGCAATTCAGTGTAAAAAGTTTTGTGTAAAAGTGGACCTAAAGTGGAAGTGAGCACACTGAGAGTGTTTTCCCAAAAGAATTTGTTAGAGAGTAAGCATCAAGGCTTGATCACATTTATGATCACAAAGTGTATATATTATTTTGCCCTCTTCTTCCCTTGAATAAGCTAGTATTGAAATAGATTGTGATCTTGCTTATAGCAATGGAAGGACAGCAGCCATTGTTATCAATTCCAGCTATAATGATTGATGGTGAGCAAAAATACTTAAGGGGTCACATAATAAATAAAACAATGCTCTGCTCGCTTAACATCTATTAAATGTAATACTGTACGAGTATTTTACTTCAAGTACAATAAGAGGATCTTTCTCTGCAATGACTTGGGAGTTTATAAATTAGAAGCAGGCAGTAAAAGCTTTCCTTCTGTTGACATAAAAGGAAGCTGTTTTCTTTGACTTCTGCCTGTTACTGTCTTCTGCCTAGGTTTACCCAAAACCTATATAGAGTTTTGAGGAAGGGTGTATAATCTGTTATTGAAGACATGCATGGCAACGGGCCTTTGCTTGGATTGCATTATTTATTTATAGTCACGCAACGCAAAATTCATTCACTCATCCCTTGCAAATGAGCCAATAAGTGTTTTGGCCCATACGAAACATCTTCAGCTTGCTTGACTATTCTTGTCTTAAATACTTATGTGGCAAATCATAATCTATTTCTCTACATTCCTAACATGTAGTGTCTGGGTATATTGACACAAAATCCTAAGGTATGATTCTCCAGAAACTTGGCTTTACATTTCCAGGTAAATCTGCTGCCTGATCACCACTAAGCTCCTTCTGCAAGTAGTAGAGGGCTGAACTAAATGTAATCTTAGCAAGGCATTAAAGCTTCATTTTGTTTCTGAATACAGACTCCTGACTTGTCACTCCTTGTAAAAAGCTAGGTTTGACATTGCCTTCCCAATATCTACTTGTTTGGGGAAGAGTAAGTCAATGTCTAACATGCGCTGGATTATGGAGAAAGCCAGGAAGTTCCAGAAAAACATCTACTTCTGCTTCATTGACTACGCAAAAGCCTTTGACTGTGTGGACCACAACAAACTATGGCAAGTCCTTAAAGAAATGGGAGTGCCTGACCACCTTATCTATCTCCTGAGAAATCTATATGTGGGACAGGAAGCAACAGTTAGAACTGGATATGGAACAACTGATTGGTTCAAAATTGGGAAAGGAGTACGACAAGGCTGTATATTGTCTCCCTGCTTATTTAACTTATATGCAAAATACATCATGCGAAAGGCTGGACTGGATGAATCCCAAACCGGAATTAAGATTGCCGGAAGAAATATGAACAACCTCAGATATGCAGATGATACCACTCTGATGGCAGAAAGTGAGGAGGAATTAAAGAACCTCTTAATGAGGGTGAAAGAGGAGAGCGCAAAAAATGGTCAAGCAGGGATTTGAACCCAAGTCTCCTGAGTCCGAGTCCACTACACCACATTGGCTTTGCAGATCTTCCTCTTACTCATGCCAATTTTATAGGACAGACTTCAGGTGATGGACAAATGTGCAATGTGATTTAGGCTATAGGATTTCTTTCTGTTTAAAAGTTGTATGAAATTCAAAAAGCCTGTATATCTTTACACCCACAGATTCCATAAAATATCTCCTAATCACTGTAACTTAAACATTTTCTTTAGGCCAATTTTACTTGTCCTACTAGAAAGGGTTTAAGCCTTTCAGTAAAAGTTCATCTGGTAAATATTATCTCACAGTGAGGTGGTTGCTCTAACTGAATTTCCTTTTTCCCCCCAGTTTAATGTTCTGGCATTATTTTCATATACTTTTGTGTTTTTAAATAGAATGACTTTGCATGCTGCATAAAGAAATGATAAATTCAGCCATGGTTCTGTAGCAGGTTAGAGTTAGGATTAATTGAGTGTGAAAGTTAACTTTTCAGCTTGGGCTATATAGCTGTCCAACTGAATCATAAAACTGTCCAAATTTTCAGATTTTTATTTTAATTTTATTTTTTTGTATTGTGAAGGTTGTGAATTATATTTTTTAGTTTCAAAAAGGCCTATGTTTTTTAAAAAGAGATTCTGATTAAAAGTAACTAAAGAGAATTGAGGCCTTTTTTCTGGGACATTTCTGGACATACAATAATTTGTGCATGTGAGCCCCTTGGCTGTGGTGAGCAAATTGCCTCACATGTATGTGCCACAGTGTACTTGTGCAAGTTGTACATTTATTGACAGATATTATTTTTCCAGCCCTTGACAGTGTGTACTGAGAGGTAAATTCTTCTGGCCAAGGGTGCAGTGTGCTTTGAGGTGCTGTATGGATGTTTCTCAAACAGTCTTCCTGTTTTCATATAACGTATTTCATATGACATTTTTCCTATTTTTGCATTGGCTAGGCAGACAGAAACTGCCTCATTCATTGCTGTCTGTAAGTAAATTAAAGTTTTAAACAAAAAAGTAATTTTTTTAAAAAAAATTGTATAACTCTGGACAAAATATAACCCAGGATGTAATTCCTTAATGGGTCGAATTCTGTTCCTCAGTCACAACAACGTTGCATGCAGTGGTATAAACTGAAGTGGAGAATTGCTGCCAGTTAATGAGTTACTGCTTGTATCTCTCATTGTGCATAATTTCACACAACTGAGGCACAATGAAGGATACAAGTGGCAGCTTGTTAAGTGGAGGCGATTTGCAGCTGTAGTTTATTTCTCTACACCTACACTAGTGTAACTAACTAGTAGAGTTTGTCCCAGAGTGCATATTTCAAGTAATAGCGCAAGAAGCACTTCTTGGTGATTCTTGATTAATTTGGGGCTAGTTTTGAGTTAAAGTGAAAATTGTAAAGGAGGCCTATAAACAAGAAAAGGTAACACACTCAATTCTATAGGTTATCAAGGTTTTTTTTCTTCATTAAAAATGTAGGATCTTCTTTGCCCAGTGTGCAAATAGATATTGCTATGCAACTTTCCTGGTAGTCCCTATTGTGTGTGTTCAGAAGTCAAGTATGATTTCCACAGGACATTTTTGATGAAGATGTGAAAACGAGGTTGCCAATCTTTTCATCAATAAGCCCTTGTAGACAGATTTTTCTGTTTCTCATAATAAAAATAAGCAAATCAAACACTCCAACAGTCTCTGCCTGCAGCCTTGATTCATGTTTGATCTGGCAGTTACTGTATTTTTCTGTGTATAAGACACTACTTTTCCTAAAATTTTTAGACTGAAAACTGAGGGTTGTCTTATACACGGAAGTAAGCTGAGGAGAGAACAAAACGGCCCATACCTTGCCTCCGCAAACAGGCTTCCTTCAGTCACGAGGCTTAGCTGCCTCCAATCAGGAGGCTTGGCTTCCTATAGTCAGGAGACTTAGCTTACTCCAATAACGAGCCTTATGTAACTGACGTCAGCTGATGCTGAACAAACCAACTGCAACAGTGCTCAGATGCAACAGGGACTCCTTATGTCTGAGCATTCTGAGTCCAGAGACTGAATACAGTTAAAGTGTGATGCATAATATAACAGTACTGCATATTAAAGACACTATTATAACCCACTGATTTTCTTACCAACCAACCATGATCTCTGTATTGGTATCTATACGTTGATGCCATGTATAAATATTTGCCACATTATCTCTCCTTGTTTTGTTTCTAATGAAGTGGACTTGCCCACGGAAGCTCACATCAAAAAATATATATAAGTTAGTCATTAAGGTGCCATCACGTATTATTTGTCTTTCTTACTTTTTATTTTTATTTTGTTTTTACCTATAATGAAAGGAAGAAGAAGACCAAATAAGAGATGGTCTGACTCCCTAAAGGAAGCCATAGTCTTGAGTCTGCAGGAACTGAGCAGGGCTGTTGAGGACAGGATGTTTTGGAGAGCACTCATTCATAAGTCAGGAGTGAATTGGTGGTGCACAACAACAACACAACAGCAGCAGCAGCAGCAACTACAACAACAACGAAGGAGGAGGAGGAGGAGAATCATAGGACAGATTCCTTCTGGCACTGTTGGGCACTCTATTTCAGATAGTCAGTCCCAGGATCCTTTAAATCAGCGGTCCCCAACCTTTTTGGGGCTGCGGACCAGCTGGGGGGAGCGAGCTCCATGTGCGGGGGCGGGGGCACCCCTGCGTGAGCGCGGTGGGCATGTCGCGCTCGCGGGGGGGGCGCAACACGCCCACCGTGGGTGCAACACACCCACCGCGCAAGCGTGACACGCCCACCACGGGCGTGACACGCCCCCCGCAAGTGTGACATGCCCGGCGCGGGCGGGGGTGGCGGAGGTCCGTATCCGCGATTCAGTTCTGGCAAGCCCACAGACCGGCACCGGGCCGTGGACCAGGGGTTGATGGCCCCTGCTTTAAATAACTAAGTGCCTTCTTAGGTCATCTGCTTCATAGGTTTCATAGCAAATAGGATAGGGTTCTCTTTTAGAAGGCAGGCTGTAAGATCCTTTGATATCCATACCTCTCTGCAGTCATACTCCAGACATGGATACTGTAGCTTAAAAAATGGTGAGCTGTTCAAGCTCGTGTTTGGTTGGTTCATGCTGCCACACCACATGACTATGGACATAGAAGCCTTTGTCAAGTTATAAGAAAGAATACAGTAATTTTTTTGTTATTTCTTTTAGGTGATGGAAATAACAATTAATTTGACTAGTATGGTGAAAAGCTCAGATAGTTGCTAAACAAAAGGTTCCAGGAAGTTTGTATTTTTTAAAAACAATTTTTTTTATTTCATATTTTTAGTGAGCTCAAAAACTAGTTTGTTGTTATTCGAACAGTTGACAAAAATAAATCATTACTTCCAATCATTATTTTAAATTGGTACTCTTAAAGAAACCACAGGAGTAGGAGGGAATGGCAAACATTTTGTCAGTTCAGCGGAAGGGAATGCAGTGGATTGTAACTGGTACATAATGGTTCTTTCAGTACTGTTGTACCAAAATAAGTCAATTTGCTGTGTTCCAGGAACTTCTCTAGTCATTATAAATGAGTAGGAATGTCAGTCAAATTTAGAACATTGTGCAAACAGCAAGACTTTTGTTCTTCTATTATCAGTAAAATCAAATGTTCATGAGTGATAGATCTTGCATTTTACAGTATTATTTATAATATACATCATGGTTGAGTTATTTTGACATTGGCTTTGCATTTGAAAGCCATGACAAAGAAGCTTTTAACCTAGCCTCTGAGCCTACAATATCTCTCAGGATTGTTGTGTAATTAAATGTATACATTTTCAACTTCTTGTCAGAAGGATGGAAGCAATAGATAAGCCAACTAGCTCAAGGTAAGTAAAATGAGTGAAGACAAATCATTAATCAAGATGAGTGAAGAAATAAATGGAAGAGGGTGGAAAATAGATGCACATGCTAGAAAGAATAATTAACTAGCTAAAGACTTGCTACCATATTAGAAAATGTGATAAAGGAACAATGTGTATGTATGTTGCAAGGGAGGAGTTAATATCAGTTCTGTGCTCTTAAAGAAGTCTGTTTCTTGGGTGGTAGGAAGGAGATAATAGAGTTGGCTCCATGATTTGCTAGTTCCTGCCTCGGACTTGGGAAACCTCAATGCACTCCATGCTATAAGGAAAGAGAAGGAAGGTTAGCTGCAGTCATGCTTTTCTTACTCATACTTAGTATAAAGGAAGATTGTTTAGCTCTCCTTAATTGAAAACGTAGTTCTTTATTCTCACTGTTTTGCTCAGATAAGCTTATGGGCATGGCCATTAAGTCAGAATCAACAAAAAATCAAGCCAGTACACGTTTTATTGAAATAACAGACACAATAGTGAAAGGTCCTAATTGTTTGTAAAAAGTAAAAATAAAAAAAATATGATTTTCAAAATAATACTAATACAGATCTCCAAAGAAAGTTTCTCTCTCTCTCTCTCTCTCTCTTTGTGTGTGTCTTAAGGGTATCTGCAGAAATAGTGTATGTGTGAGGGGGAGTCTCTTATTGATATCTGTGGATTGTTGACCTGACTGTAACCCTCCCAGTACCCATAAGGTGGTGCTGGTGAGGGGCAATAAGAATAATTATACAAGATTAGACATTTCACAATTAACATGTGATGGATGATATGTGTTTATATTTTCATGTAACAATAACAGGGTAAGCTGTAAAGATGCACAGCTTTCAGTAGTTCATTGAACAACAAGATTACTGAATTCTAAACTAAGTTAAAGCCATATTCCTACAATTGCATTCCATGGCTGAAATCCCATTGCTCAGCTGCGTGCATGTAAATCCTGATGATGTCCTCAGCCATGGATCATTTATAATGAGATTAAGTGTAAGGGATGAGTGATGGACAAACAATTTATTGCCTGCTAATAAATTGCCCTGATTTGTGCTTAAACCTTACCATCTTTTCCTGTCATGTTTGAGCAACCATTGCATCCTTATTGAGATGCAGTCCAAAATCTGAACAAGCTGATAGGATTGTGTTGGCTATGCCTAATGCACTTTGGTCTGAAATCAAAATGATCCCGAGGAATTCGTCTCATGTACACATATATTCTTATCACTTTGTTCCTCAAATCATATATCTATTGACAGTAGTTCTACTCTAAAGGTATCAGCTGTTTCATCTGCTAAAATTGAGAATCTTGTGGAACCATTAATCATTACAATAATATCTTCCCTCAAAATCTGACTGCATAAATTTATTAACTCATTATGTTTTTTGTAGTTGTATACTAGGTGTTGCCTGCCCCAGTTTCCAAATGCCTTTTAAAAATTTAATTCCTTGCCTCCATGTGAAACTCGAAACGGTCTGTCAGCTTCTTTCAAGAGCAAAGTCATAGAAGCCACAATCTATAGTGTTTTAACTTATGGAGTAGAGTTTTTATTGGCCTTCCTCTCTAGGTTTTGCATATTCCTTATTGAATTGTTGCACAGTCAACACCTTCTTCTTGTTCATGATATGAAGATGCTTCTAACTTTCTGTGAACCACTGTGCCATCTGTGGTGGTTACCTGGGTTCAGTAAGTCACTAGCCACTGAGCCCCACTATCTTGTTTATCCTGAATTAGGTAAACCCAGGAGAGTCAAATGTGGTGATGAGTAGGGAACCTGTCTGGCACTGGTGCCTTCCAATACTCCAGTCTACCCAGATTTGGTAGTGGTTCCAGAGAATCCAAAAATCAACAAGATTAGGCATCCAGAACCACTATGCCCACCTTGCAAGATATTTTCCAGGTTCCTTCTTTGAGGAGCACCTCCAGTGCAAGATTCTCAAGTTCACCACTGGAGGTGCTATAAATGGTCCTAAAACCTGTTCTTCCTTACCTTCATTGTTAATCTTGTTCTGAACGATGTCTACCATCACAGATTTTAAGTTCTCTGCCCAACTGGAGCCACAGGCTGCAACAACTGGATGTTGAAAACCAAATTACCTAACAGGAACCCCATGCCTTGCTGCTTGGGATAGGCCCTCAACCATTTCACTAAAACTCCCAGCTTAACTGGGCTGGGACCATTTTGGAGGGTTAGCTCACTGCCCAGTGGCTTTTTAAATCTACTTCCCGTCCTTGGCCCTGCCTCTCCCTGCATGACCTTTGAGGCACTCAGTGCAAGAGTCCTCCACAGATGGAACATTCATGATGAAATTTAGTTTCCTGTTGAATGGCACCTGGGTGCTAGATTCCCAACACAGCAAGCAGGGTTGAACTGCATTGCTCATTTGTGTATAGGAGGCTAACAGCTGGGAAGTTTGCTGAACTAAATGCCCACTATCAAAGTACTCACCCTATGTGAAGCACACAGGGGTCATAAATTGGAGGTTTCTCGTCCCAACATAAGTTGGGGTATGTGTGTGTGTGAATGACTTCTCTCAATCTGAACGCCTCATCGTACAGAAACCATACATGCCTCCAAGAATCCACATCAGCCCTGTATATCAGATCACTGTGCTGCAGCAAGAAAGGTGTACTCCCCAGGTGTGCTCTAACTATAACCCCTGCATAAATAAAGAATGCTGAAAGCCAGTTAGCCTATATTCTTTTTGGTTTGCACCTCCTAGGCCTATCCTTGTCCTCATTCTCATCCTTCCACTCTGATTCCCTATTTAGCAAGCTGAACAAGTTTACAAATTCTCCCTTCCAGATGCTCTCCTTTGTGATTTGAAGAATATGATCTCGTATTAGAAGGGTCTGCTCCCCAAATGGGAATGATCCCCATAACCTGTGTCAAGAGCAGGTGAATAAGGCCAGACCCTGTTGGGCCACTTGACACCTGCCCAGACATCATCCAGGGATAGACTTGTCTCATCCATAGCCCTGGGGCCATTGGAGTTGTAGGAGCCTCATGGCATAGTGGTTAAATTGCATTACTGAAGTCAAGACTCTGCGCATGACCTGAGTTCGATCCCAAGAGGCTCAGGTAGCTAGCTTAAGATTGACTCAGTCTTCCATCCTTCCAAGGTCAGTAAATTTACCGTGTTTCCCTGAAAATAAGATAGGGTCTTATATTAATTTTTGCTCCAAAAAACGCATTAGGGCTTATTTTCAGGGGATGTTTTATTTTACAGTCATGCCATCTTCTTCTGAGTGCTGCACAATGGTGGAGGGCGGGGTTTCACTTAACTGGGGCTTATTTTTGGGGTAGGGCTTATATTACGAGCATTCTGAAAAATCATACTAGGGCTTATTTTCAGGTTAGGTCAGGGGTGGGCAATTAATTTCTATAGGGGGCCACATGAAAAATCTGAACTGCGTTTGGGTGGCCGAACCAACTTTACTTAAAAATAAAATGAAACAGTGATGTTATGATTGTTCTTATTTTAAACTTGTGAAATCTTCACAAATACTAAAGAGGTTTTTTGCGGTATGTTAAAGATAAGGAACTGATCAACTTTAGACAAAAAGCTATAAATGGTTTTGATGTCCGGCGGGCCACATTTTGCCCAGGTCTGGGTTAGGTCTTATTTTAGGGGAAACAGGGTAGTACCCAGCTCATGGGGGGAGGGCAAGGTGTAACTTGCATAATTAAATTGTTAACTGCCAGGAGAGCTTTAAGTGCTCTGGAGCGGTATATAAGCAGCACATTTTGCTGGTGGCATGCTCATGTGTATCCATCTATCCATGGATGGGTAATTCCATGACAAGGGGGCTGATGCCATAGGGATGCCATTTGTTCCAAGGCCAGCCGCCAACCGCAGCTTCTATGTCTGATGCAGCTGCCACCTTACCTGGCTGTGTTGTGTCTCCAGATGCCTGCAGTCCAGTTTCCTGGCTCTGCTGATATCATTGTTGCAACTGTCTCTTTATCCACAGCTTTAGCTTGTTGTCATTTTGACTGACCAGCGATGTCCGATAATGGCCCTTGGTGCTGTGTCTCTAGACTAGACTCACGAGATAGAAGTTCACCTGGCGTAACTGCACCACCCACTGAATTCACGTAGACTTGAATTCCCTGTTAGACCTGTGGGGTGGGGTCCCACTCAATCCTGGGCTAGTTGCCATTTTATCCTTCTCCAAAGTGGGAGGCATGTCTAGTATGGTGACCTGGAAGTCAGGTAAACATTTGTGCTCTGATGAAGATGAATGTGCAGGAGGTGATCTATGAGGAGCCCTGTCCTTTTTTAGGATGCATAGTGCTTCCTTTTAGGCCCCGAGGGGATTCTGAGCAGTGGAGAGGACCCAAGTTCCAAGCCCTCCGTACTCGCTAAACTGGGTGGTGCTGGAATGGGTTGAGGAGATCTCTGCTGCTCTGTGGTCTATGAGAACCATAGCCTTTTCCCTTACTTACTCTGGCTGTATATGGCATGTAAACCTCTCCCCTCTCGCTGGTGTGTGCCTGTCCTGCCCCTTGGAGGCTAGTGAGCAAGTTCCCCCAAGGTCACCTTCAGCCTAACTACACAACCACGTGGGTCCCACTTCAAAATGTGCTCCAAACCACAGGCCCAACTGTTGATCTGTGCAGGTGCTTCCTATTATGTGGCCCATCATTGACACGGCTGCTCACCAATGGCTTCTGCCTCCCTGCCAGGCAGCCACTTAAAACTATCAGGGCATTGCCACTAGGCTCTATAAATATCCTGCTGCTTGATTGCCAAGCAGCCTTGAAACTGCTGCTGCTCCTCAATTGCTGCACAGCTTTGTTGCTGCCGCCGCCGCCACCCAGTTGCCAAGCAGCACTTCAACTGCTGCTGCTTGATCTCCATGCAGCTCCGAAAGAGGCAAGCTGAGAGCAGGGCCACCGAATAAAGGCATCTCAGTCCCCACCCCGAGCTTGTGTTATGAGGTTATTTATAGGGCCTAGTGGCAACTCCATGATAGTTTGAAGTGGCTGCCTGGCAGTGAGTCAGCAGCCATTGGTGGGCCTGTATTCCCACAAGTCTCTCACCTCCTCCATGATGGGGAGGCAATGAGCCCCGCCACTGCACTTCAGTGAGCCTTTGGAGGCAAACCTTCTCACGCTCTGTCTCTACCCACTTATTTTCTGTCTCAGATTAGCAGGATATGCTGAGTGCTACGGACAGTACTTCAGATGAAATGCTGTCTTCAGTATGTGGCTGTGGCTTGCTAGCTGTCTTCTGTTCTTTATGTAACTTCAGTTTTCTATGTCTAACCCTCCAAACAAAACAAAATACAAAGCAAGTGAAGAAGTAATTCTATTAATAATAATTGTGTACCATCAAGTTGATTCCTACTTATGTTGACCCTTTCCAGGGTTTTCTAGGTAGAGAATATACAGAAGTGATGTACCATTCCCTTTTTCTGGGAGCTCCCTGGGATTGTGCAGCTTTGCCATGGCTACATAGGCTGGCTCTTTTCCCCGGAGGCACAGTGGAGAATCAAACTCCCAGTCTCTGGCTCCACAGTCAGATACTTAAACCACTGAGCTATTAGCCTGGTTTAAATTACTGGGGTAGGAATGGAACGCTTCAGACTACTTTGGAATGAGATTGTTTCCCATTGAAAACCTTTAATTTATAATTTTGGTGATTAGAATTATTTTTCCACAGTGACAGAATAGGTCCCCCCCCCCCCCCCCCGTGGAATATATTTAAGATTCTGTTTATGTTTACTGCTATGGTAATATAAAGGTTACCTCAGTATACTCACTAGATGGCTGACCAAAAACTGTATTGCTATTGTCTATGATACTGTGTTTTAAATAAGGTCCAGGTCACAAAGTTAATTATATTGAGTACAGCAACTGCCTTTCAGTGTGGTTGGAGGCATACATAGTTCAAGCTACAAAGCCTTAGTCTGTAGATCTGAGACATTGTCTCATAAAGACCCTGTGCTACATGGAACCTTCCAGAGATTTAATTGTATTATAGGAGGCTACTTACAAGATTAGTTCTCCAGGGTAGTGGAAAAGCAAAACTAATTCGGGTAAGAGATGCAACATACCAGATGTTCTGGTAAGTGTAGTGTGACATAAGAGATGCTTGTCCTATGCTGCAGCTGCTGTTACAGCAGTCTTGTTGCATTGTTACTGCTGTTTGCTGCTTTCTCTGAGGTAGGGCATGGCTCACATGAGAGATGGGATATTCGTATTTGTAAACAAATGTGAACATCCTGGTTCCAGGTGGCTGGAATCCCCACCCCTGCCTCCCCAAACTGACCTGTCCACTTACGCGTGCATGGCCAGTGTCCTGCTTATCAGATTAGTCTTTGACGAAGCCCAGGTGCTGTTTCTATGCCTTCCTGCTCTTCTGGCCACTCCAGCCAGAGGGCGAGATGACGGGTCTTTCCACTCAGCTGCTGAGTTGCCAGAAGAGCAGGAAGGTGGACAAGTAGCAGCCAGGCTTCGTCAGAGATTGGCTTGATGAGCAGGATGCTGGCTGTGCGCACTGCATGGTGACCCGTGATTGGATGGGTCGGTTTGAGAGGTGGGATTAAGGATCCTGGCCACCTGGACCTGGGATATTCGTATTCGTTTACAAATATGAATATCCCATCTCTAGCCCATACACCTTGCTTTTTGTGAACCCTTCTGTCTTGCAAGCAAGAGGCTCAAGAGGTTTGGCTAGTCTCTTTACTGATTCCAGATGTGAGACCCCAGTGACTGTTGGGGAACCCCATCGCTGACACAGATGAAGAGAGAGCACGCAGAAAATTAACACTGCACTTAAAATAAAAAAATACCTCCCATACAAGCCGTGAGGAAGAAAATATAACTACTTATTGCAAGGTCATAAGGCTATATGTTGGAACAAGGGTTGGGGGATCTGACCTGTGTTAGAGAATTGTGCTGCTAGGACTAAGTTCTGCTGAAGAGCAGAGAAGGAAAAAAGTCACTGCTATTTGCTGGGAGATAGCTGTTGGCTGTACCACAATGACTTTGGAAAGAGTTCCTTGAACTCTTGAAATCAGTGGGCTTAGACTGAAATAACACTCTTTAGGATTACACTATTAATCATAGGAGAAGGGATTGGGGTGGGGCGAGGCTTCCAAATGCCATTTGCCAGAGGATAACCAGCATCTGCCTCCTTTCTGTACCATCTGTAGTTGTTGAGCTGGCCAATGTGCCTCAGTCCTCCACTTTGTATGTTTTTCTTGTCAAATTCATTAAAAAAAACCCAACCTAGTCCTTTATTAAATGCCATAAACCCAACCGCCTAATTTTTGATGCTGTAGAAAATGTATATGTCCTTGTAGATCTGGCTCCAGCAAAGGGCACGTTCTTGAGTGTAGTAAGAATATGAAGTGGACTCTAGCAAAGGCCAAGAGCATCAGCATAGGTTTGTTAAAACTCAGATTTGAGCCAGTCTGACCAAGGAAAGCTTGAGAGAGAGAGAGTCCAGAGTTTACCACGTGACTTACTGTGACCTGCTGCCGCCTCAGAAACTGCTTCGTTGGTTTATCTTCCACTAGACCAGGGGTCTCCAAACTTTTCAGCGTGAGGGACACATTATATATATTCCACATTTTTGAGTGCCGAAGGTACACCCACCCACCCGCACACACGCACTCCCACCCGCGCCCGCACGGGCTGAAGGGAGCGGACCTGATCCTGCAACATTTGCTGGGCTGGATAAAAAGACAGAGTGGGCTGGATGTGGCCCGTGGGCCGTAGTTTGGAACCCCTGCTTTAGACAGAGATGTGCAGTGAATCTGTGCCTGGCATTTCTTAAGTATCCACATGGATTTGAATCCTCTCCTTCTCCAATAATTGAGTTTAGGTTTTTAGTGTGGTGACCTACAGTGACCTAAGGTTTGCAGCAGAGTGCTCATGTTCCATGTATGAACTGAACAAATATTTGTTATAGTATGCATCACCTGGTTTTTCTTTTTCTTTCTGCTATTGTTTGTTTAGTAACCCAGTTTGGAGAAAACTGTTAGAAGTTCTTCATAGTCTTTCTTATGGGGATTTTACTATTAGGAATAATTCAATGAGCTGTCCAAACCTGGGTACCTCACAACATAGTCTTGAGACAAGACCACTAAAAATTTGTTGAACAGAGCAGATTCTAGTCAGAATGTTGACAAACTCAGTGTACTGTAGGAAGGTGCATATAAATCTGCTTTTCGACTCTGTCCAGACTCTTTGCTGATTCTGTGTTAGTCAGGTCAGATACCACATTGCTATGTTCATAGAGATGGATTAGTTGTAATGAAAAGTCATGGTAGTTTCATGACTAGGAAGAATATGCAGATGGAAAGCTTGCCAGCAGAGAAATGTGTTTCGTTTGAATCATGACTTAATATGAAACAGTGGGTTTCTAGGGGGGAAAGGATCATTTTTAAAAAATGCTAGTTTGTCATCATCACTTCTCTATGATCCTTTGTTCTGAAAATGTAGTAGTTTACAATGTCTCAGAAAAGGGGGGCAGGATAGGAAGGAAGGAAAAAAGAGAACAACAATTAGTTCAGTTGATTTAATAGTCTGCTCTATGATGAAGTGCTGCATATTTATCATAATTTAGTGGCTAGCAAGATATTTATGATGTGATAAGATTACTCTATGCTGTGGGCAATTTAGTCTCTAGAATGGAGGAGGAAAGGGTGTTTTTTTTTTGCTAGTTAAGTCTCAGGACAATTTCAAATTATAGTTTTAAGATGAAATACCACAAAATTATAATTTTAGGCATTGATTTATTTAACTACACAGAAGGATTGTAAATAAAGCTTCACAATAGCAAAAAATCAAATCTTTTGATCTCTGCATGCTTGTAGCTCAGCAAGTTCCTAACTGAAATCTAGTATTATTCAATTTTTACCATCTGTATACTTCAATAGGCATCTGTTTCCTAAACGAAGTAGATTATGAGGTGTCCTTAGATGTTAGACACTGTCTGAAATCCTTTTCCTTAGTGTAGTAAAGTTGTGACTAGAGTAGGCCTGTTGTATCAGTGGAACTTATGCAAGGGTTGGCTCACCAAATCCCGACTGATTGAATGGGCCTACTCTAGTTGTGATATATTGCACTAAGCAACATGATTTTAGCCATTACATAGAAGATCTTATATTACTACATAGCTAATGTCCAATAGCTAGAATGCCCTCTAGGATCCTCAGTTATATCTGAAAGACTTTGTGTTGTAATGTGCTTCAGTTGGTCCAGAAGAGCTGAAGCAAACAGTTCTATAGTAGGCTTAGCTGACTGTGAAAATGAAATTGCTTTGTGTGTAATGGATGGGTACCAATATAAACTGTCTTCATCTTGTATAGACAGGTATGTACGTTTATGTGGAAAGTGGTTGTCTGTTTGTGGTCTCTTTACTCCTCACTTCCTGGTGCATGTCAGGAAGTCTTGAAAAGTGCTCAATAAGCTTGATCAAAAGCTTCTGTAGATCATTATGTAAGAGAGCTGATGTTTTTTGTTTGTTTGTTTGTTTTTGTTTTATGTAGTCTACGGCTGATAGAAGTTAAACTTGTGCATCAAGGTGTCTTTTGTAGATTCCACCACCATTGTGATTGTTATGATCATTAATAATTTGCATGATACAGATCATATGTCACACATAGTTCATCTTATTTTTCAGGGAAAAGTGAATGACTCCACCACTCTGCTACCCCCTGTATATACTCCCTCCTTCCTTGCATTATTAGTTCTTCTCTTGCATTCTCCCCTGTAGTATGTTGCGTGGACAACCAGCAGTGGCCCATATATGACAGCTTGAGACCTCCTAATAGGTAAATTAAATTCGATTAGTGAACAAGAACTAACTGAAGTTGCTATGTATGTACCATCCATACCTTGACTGGATACTTACAGGAAACTAAGGAACTGTAGGTCCTTCGGGAGGTAGTAGAGGTGTGAGGTGTGGATAAAGATTATTGTTTGAAGACTTTAAGCCCCTAGTCCTCAAGGAAGAGTCAGGTGTCAAGTCTGCTGCTGCTGCAGAACAGGCCATCAGTTGATCTCTCTTGGACTAGTCTTGAGTCAGTTTTGGGGAACAGGTCTCTAGTGACAGATCCCTGAACCACACTGTGCAGGTACTTGATGTCTCTGAATGGTGATATACAATGAGGTAAAACACTCACAAGGTTTGGGAAATACTACACATGTATAATCACTTGACATATCACTTTCTAGGCATCATGGGATGCAGCCTGTCCTCCTGTGTAAAAATTTCCACTCTCATCAAGTCTAAATCAGCCCATGGTCAGAAAACTTTTTAGATTAAGTTATGATACTTTTCCTTTTGTATTTCTTTAGACTGAAATATTTGACCACCAAAAAAAGTTTGTTTCTTTTAAACGTGGGTTTCTCGAATTGGTATAATCACATACTGGCAGCAAATATGTGGAAACGATCAAATCTGATTTGAAACGGTCTCACAATCCTTAACTATTAAGTTACTCAGCATTCAATATTACTGTTGTTGTTGTTTGCATTTTCATTTAGTATTATTTTTTGGCTTTGGAGCTGGCATATCTTGAGAGACAGAGAGGGAAAAGAAATCGTAAACAACTCCCATATGAACTTAAATGAATAACTAGTGCCATTTTTGTTTTTGTGTGTTTGTGTTTTAAATATGACACAATGGGTTTGAGTAGTTACAATGCTGTGTTTGGAATCGTGTTGCTTAGTGTTGTTAGTTGCACTAAAGTAGGCCCATTGAATCAGTGGAGAATTGGTGAGTCAACTCCTCTTTAATTTCACATGGGCCTACTGTATTTGCAAGTAACTATGCTAAAATAAATCACAAATAGAGCAGGTCCATTTGAATCAGTGGAACCTATGGAAAAGTTTACTTACTGAATTTCTACTGATCCAATGGGCCTATTTTAGTGTGACTTACTATGCTAAGAAACAGGATTTCAACCAATGTGTTTCAGCCCCATTTGGAATTTAGTTTTTACCAAAAATCTCCCTGTCTTCAGTCTTTGTATGAAAGTGAAGGAATGTTGTGTAATCATTATTACTGGTCCTGCATTTTCTTCTGGTAAATTTAGTATTTCTTGGTGAAATACTAAACATATATTTTTCTTCAATAATTCCTGTGCTCTTAATAGATGACTCAGTGAGATAAAAGTGATGCTACTTCTAATGAAACTGAAGTTTGTGCAATAAAGCACTTTTTGGGTGGTCTGCTCATATGAGGAAATATGAGAAACTCATTATGGGAATATTGTTATTATTATTCCAGTTTAGAATGGGGAAATGGTCACAGATCAGATGAGTAGTCAGTAATAGTCTCATGTTAACTTTCTGTGGCTGTATTCCTACTGTGTAGCTATGTGGGTGTACCTTGATGCTTACATCCACAGTAGCTAGAATTGTGCCAAGGTGGAAGTGCTGTCCATGAAGCAATTTCAGAAGCACAGTGGGCAACCAGACTTTCATGGCTAAAGTGAGTAAATGAATATGCTTCGTCTCTGCCAGATTTCTTGGTCCATTGTTTTTTCTCCTGCACTGCCCCACCCTTCTTAATACTCCCGAGAAGTAGATTTCCAAAAGGCATGCCTGTGGCTGTTGTTCTTGGTCTCCCAGTGTGGTCCCCTGGTAGAAGCTGAGGTGCACACAGCCACACCCAACAAAATGCTCCTTTCCTCCCCACATATCCCTAACTGAGACACCAAATCTCTCAGTAATCAACTTTGGGAAAGCCAGTTACAGTTGTAGCTTTCTCTCTTTGCTTGCATGCCTCCCTTATTAAACAAACAAACAAGCAAGCAAACAAACAATGACCACAGTCTAATTAAGCAGTCCAGACTGCCTGGGCATAAGACCTTGACATTAACTTGACATTATTCTAAGATGAACAGGATTTCAGCCTGTAAGTATATTATGTGTTTGGTAAATATTGGCTTAATGTAGCATTAGAACTTAAAAATGTGTTAAACACATTTTGAGCTATCTTTTTGAGGGCATCCTCTGGTGAGTCTTAATACTTTATGTGAATATTATAACTTGAAGGAAAAAATTAAAGACAAGAACTGTGGTAAGATAACTGTCCTTGTGTTGAATTCTACCCAAAATCAGTAATTATACGGAAGATTCCATGTAAGGCAGTAGTTTCCAACCTTGTGTAACCCAGGTGTTCTTGGACTGCAATTCCCAGAAGCCTTCACCACCAGCTGTGCTGGCCAGGGTTTCTGGGAGTTGCAGTGCAAGAATGCCTAGGTTACTCAAAGTTGGGAACCACTGATGTAAGGAATTAGAAAACTTTTGGTAAAAAAAATGATGGTGTATATTCCAAATCCACATATTTATATTGAGCAGTTCCTTGACATTGGTTTTGAATAGGGTGATACAGTATATCACAGTCCAATTCTTCTGCGGTCAGCCTTCTTTATGGTCCAGCTCTTACTTCCATACATCGCTACTGGAAAAACCATAGCTTTGACTATGCGGACCTTTGTCGGCAAGGTGATGTTTCTGATTTTTAAGATGCTGTCTAGGTTTGTCATCGCTTTCCTCCCAAGAAGCAGGTGTCTTTTAATTTTGTGGAGAAAGTAAAAATCTGTCACTGCCTCCATATCTTCCCCTTCAATTTGCCAGGAGGTGATGGGACCAGTGGCCATGATCTTAGTTTTTTTGATGTTGAGCTTCAGACCATTTTTTGTGTTCTCCTCTTTCACCCTCATTAAGAGGTTCTTTAATTCCTCCTCACTTTCTGCCATCAACAAGCTGTATACTCACTGATTTACATTGTAGCCAAGTGTCATTTCTTCAGTGTTGTCACATGAAAAGATATACTAAAATATTTATGAAATGTGAGGGGGTGTACTCACTTCTGTGATGTACATATAGCATCCCCTCTCCATTTCCCGTAATTGTGTTTAAATGTGGTTACTTTTGATGAAATCACAGTGTTTTGCTTTAGTGAAATCACTCTTGTGATCAATTGGAAGAAGCTCCTGGCATGTGTTTATGAGGAGGAAGTTCTAATCTAGATGCCATGGAATGTGGACAGTAAAGACCCATCTGTCCTCATATCCTCCTACTCCCCAAAAATTCTTTAAAGCCTTTCCTGGCTTCTGTGAAGCATCAGAAGCATCAACAAGTTTTCATGTTCCTTTTCTGCTTCTTGGGAGCTAGACCAAGAGTGAGCAGGATAGGCCCCTACACATGATGCTGTATTGCATCTTCAAGGATTCTTCACCATTGTAGTCCCACAGTGTCTGGAAAGCTGCACTTTGCCCACCCCAGGTTAGAGTTTTGGTTAATGCAGCTGTGCTTCTTATGCCTCTTTAACTCATTTTGCAGTGTATTCACTTAGCTTCTCAGGGTTGTTTTTTTTGTTCCAAGGGAAAAGAAAGATGGTTTTGTTTCTGTTAAGATGTTAATTTTTTGGCCCAGAGTTGGCCCCTTTTAGCTTAATAAAGCTGAGTGGATGTGCTTGCTTTTCCACAGGGTTTTTCCCCCCTGATTTTCTTTTTTTAAACAGTCTCCATTTACACATTTTTCCAACTGTAAAGCTCAAATAATACATTTGGATTTGAGTAGAGTTTGGAAGGATTAGCTGAGAAGATAAGAGTCCTAGGGAAAAAAATGACTTTGTACCAATGATTGTGGGTGGCCAAAGATAGCAGAAGAAAGTTTTAAGAATCATTATCCTAAAGTTTTAAGAATCATTATCATTATCACTGTTAAGCTGAGAAAAATACTCCAAAAGAGAGCAGCCATGTTTGTACATTTAAAAAAAATGTCTGCAAGAAAGTCATGTATGCATTTTCATGTATGTTTATTAAGGTAAAAGAAAAATCTGTGTCGTTCTTGCACAAAATTCCAAAACAAGAGTGGGTAATACTTTCATTGGAGCACTAAAATATTAGAATCAGGCATATATTAGAATCCAAGTCATATTGGGTATTGCAGAGCTTGAAAGGACGGTGGGAGAAACAGAAAAAGTCCAGAAATTGTCCTAAACAAATGTTATCACATCAGGATCTATGTTAAAATAATGTCCCAAGATGGAGAGTCCAAACTTGTTGCATCAGATTGAAGTGTGAGCTTTCATCTCTGGCCGTGTAGGATGAATTGTCTTTCCCCATCTCTGTAGACAAAGGGTTGCCAATCATCCAGTGTATTTACTGTTGCCTTGTGCTGAAGAATGTAGTCCCTGTTTGTCCCAAATTATACAGAGACACTGCAGTACACATATAGGAACTGAAGATTACATTTGTTGGACACGATAGGCAAAAGGTGTCACGAGAAGTCAAATTAATATTACCACCTGTCCTTTAGAAGGAGATGAAATCCATGGACTGAGAGGTCCTTCTTGAGTTGATGGTGGATCTTCTTGCTCTGGTTGTGGCTTGTGCCCTGAGTGGCTGTTCTGGGCATTTTCCACAATCAGTTCCCATAGTTATTAGAATTTGTTCTTTCTCCTCCCACCCCCTCAGGTTCTGCAGTGCCCAGCATGAAAAACAGTCCTCATGTATTCATAAACTAAGCTGCTTTTAGTATTTTATTGCTTCTGTAAAAGTATTACCCACTCTCGTTTTAGCTTTTATAATGTATGGATAATCTGAAAATAAGGCTCAATATTTGCTGCAGTGGGCAAGAAGGTACCAGAGTATTAAAATCCAAGATCATAAGATGCATGCAATTTTCTTGATGTATGCATCAGGAAAGTGAATAATTTTTCGTTATACAGTGCAGTTGTGTATGTAGTTGCAAGTAATATAAAAAACCTAGCTTTGAACTCTTCCAGAAGTCTTGTATTAGGTTGCGCATTACAGAGATGGGGATGGTGCAGAAGAAATATTCAAGGTCGAAAAAGGAGATGAGATGTATGGGCCAGCTTCCTTTGTTTAATGCAGGTTCCAGAATGATGGGTGTAGGATCAGTTCAGAGGTAGGAGGTTCCAGATGTTATCTCTTGAGGATGTAGATTAGAATGTCCCTCCCAGTCTTCTTAGCCAATGGGCAGCCAGTAACTTGGCACCCTCCTTATATTAAAACACACAGGACCCAGGAAATAGATACTTTTGTGTCCCTTTCTCCAATGTATACATTTTGGATGGTTTTCTGACTGGAGAACTGTACTGGAAAGATCTAGGAAAGTGTGAATTTTGGTTCCACAAGTGTGTCTTTTTGTGTGTGTGTGTGTGTGTACAAAGTATGAAATTGCTACTTTCATCTGAAAATTCAGGCTTAATGAATTTCTCCGCATCCATATTCTGAATACCCGTCTCTCATTCATTCATTCATTCATTCATTCATTCATTCATTCATTCATTCATTTATTTATAGGTTTTACAGTTTGGGTTGATTTTACTTGTTTGCTCCTTGCTCTATGGCCTACTTGCATTTCTGTAAAGAAATTAACTTCCTCCCCCAATATTTTCTTCTTTTATTTTAAGTTCTGTTTGAGTAAGTAGTTGTATGCATTATTATCTAATGCTTTTGAGGCAATGCAGTTTCCGTTTAGTCTGACATTTTTGCATACCTGCTTTTGCATATAGAATCCAGAACTTGGATGGGACTCAGTGGATCACATGCAACCTCACAATAAGGCAGGAACTTTTTACATCTGGAAAAGCACGCCACTTGCCTTGGTGTTAGCACTGCCTGTTCTGGCATCTGAGATTGTCTGGCAGTGGGACATCCTATACCAGTGATGGCGAACCTATGGCACGTGTGCCACAGCTGGCACGCAGAGCCCTCTCTGTGGGCACGCGAGCCATAAGTCGCCATTGAGAAATACTTACCTGTCCTCCAATCCCGGATTTTGGCACTCCCCTCTGCTGGTGCAGTGGTCCAGCGGAGGGGTGCAATGGTGGCCATTATCGGTCTATCCCAATGGGAGATTGGAGGACTGGTGAGTATTTCTCTGTTAATACCGCCCCTGGGGGGGGGGGAACAAGTATTTAAACGTTGCAGTACAGGGGCAGTTGTTTTTTCTAAACTAAAAACTCAGTATTCAGGTTTAATTGCAGTGTTGGCACTTTGAAATAAATAAGTCGGTTTTGTGTTGCAATTTGGGCACTTGGGCTCAAAAAGGTTCACCATCACTGTCCTATACCTATAATATCCCCACCGGAGACCTTTTCTATCTATTCTCAGAAACCTTAAAAAAAAGAAAGTCCCACACTTTTTCTCCTGCCATTGCAGTTCAGTCCAGATCTACTTTATTATCCTCTTTTTCAAAAGAGATGGTTCATAATCTACAAAAACTCTAACTGAAATACATTTGTTAGTCTTAAAGGTGCCGCAATACTTTTGTTGTTGCTTTGCTTTTGAAGTTTTTGTCTCTAGTCTAAAACCCTTGCTTCTTGTCTATTTTCTCTCAGTAGGTGGAGCAAAGATTTTTTTGCCCTTTTTTCCTGGCATCTTTTTAACTAATACGTTTGAAAACAGTGTGTTTCTCTGTAACTTTGTGGTGCCACTAGATGATTCTTGGCAGCTTAATTTGTTTATTCATATGTCTGCTCCATTCAGAAGCAAAGCACAGGTGTCCAGTTCTTGTATGAGAAGCAGAGCCGAGGATCGTGTCCCATACCCCTCAGCACACTCTGTATCTTCAGAAATACATGCGTGGTGTAAAGGTTAGAGATACACAGCTCAAATAGGCCAAACAGCCATTTCCCCCCTCATGCCCAGAGTACATACAGAGAACAGTGACAGGGAAGAGAGTGTGCTGTGTTTATGGGGAGGTGTTGAGAAGAAGAATCTGGGCTGTATCTGAGGGTGCTGCCTTCCCTACTGTGCAATAACTGTATTTTCCTCATTAACTCCTGCAGAGTCAGAAAGAGCACCATATGCAGCTGCATCTCTAAATGAAGAACTCTTTAAGTTCTGCCAAGTTCTTTGTAGTGCAGTGAAAAATACTTCTTTTCTACATTTCTCTCTCCCCCCCCCCCCACTTCTGGTAGTAGAATGTACATTTATTTTGGGGTGCTGGATTTAGGCATCAAAGAAATTTGGGACTTGATGCTGAGATGTGTTAATAGAATTTTTAGATGGTCCTCTCAAGTATTGTAACAGTTTTGCACTTGGCATTTTAAGTCACCAGCAGAAATTGTGGCATAATTCTCTGTTTGTGCAATTCATTTCCGCTATGTTCCAAACAAAAATTGTCCCACTTTGGAAGTATGAAATATACTATTCAGTTGGGACTGGTTGAGAATGGTGGTAGACATTGTGATGGTCATTTAGAAGATTATTTTTGTAGCAGTCCAAAAATAATCATCTGATGGGTATATATGCATTTGTTTGGTTTCTGATCCTTATTCTCATCTGGAACTCTAGTCACCTCACAGAAGTTAAAAAAGTTATTAAAGTAGAGTTAGACAAATGGTTAAAACACTTCAAAATTTAAAGTATGTTAAAGGCACATCAGTGAAAAGGTTTATCTTCTTGTTATGGGCTGTCAAGTTACCTCCAACTTATGGCAGCCCTATGAGTGAGGGATCTCCAGAATGCCCTGTCCTCAGCAGCCCTGCTCAGCTCTTGTAAACTCAAGACTAGTTCCTTCAGGGAGTCACCACATCTCATACTTGGTCTTACTCTTTTTCCTGCTGCCTTCCACCTTTCCCAGCATTATTGCCTTTTCCAGAGAATCTTGCCTTGTCATGGTGTGCCCAAAGGAGGACAGTCTCAGTTTAATAATTTTTGTCTCCAGTTCAGACTTGGATTTGTTCTAGGACCCACTTGTTTGTCTTTCTGGCAGTCTAGGGTATCCACAAAGCTCTCCTCTCGCACCATATTTCAAACAAATCAATTTTTTTCCTATCAGCTTTCTTAACTATCCAGCTTTCACACTCATACATGGTGATCAGAAATACAAGTATGTGGATGATCTTAGTCTCCAATGACACATCCTTACACTTGGTGATATTTTCTAATTCCTTCATTGCTGTGCTTCCGAGTTTCAGTCTTCTTCTGATTTCTTGACTACATCTGGATTGATGATTGAACCAAGGTATACAAAATCTTTAACTATTTCAGTTTCTTCATTGTCAACATTAAAGTTGTATAGTTTTTCCATAGTCATGATTTTTGTCTTTTTCAAGCTCAGTTGCACTCCTGCTTAGGCACTTTCTTTTTTCACTTTCCCTAAAAGTCATTTCAAGTCATGGATGGTTGCTTTCTCCCAATAATGTGGCATCATTGAATATCTTAAATTATTGATGTTTCTTTCACAAATTTCCACTCCTCCATCTGAATCTAGTTTGGCTTCCTCTATGATATGTTTTGCATACAGATTGAACAGGTAAGGGGATAAAATGCATTTTTGTCTGACATCTTTGCCTATAGGAAGCCATTCTATCTCTTCATATTCTGTCCTAACGGTAGATTTTTGTCCATAATACAAATACAATCAAATGCTGAGGCACACTCATTTCTCTGAGAATAATCTATAGTTTCTCATGATCCACAGTCAAAAGCTTTGTTGTAGTCTATAAAGCATAAACTGATCTTCTTCTGAATTTCTTTGGTGAACTCTAGTAGCCAGTGGATATTTGCAATATGATCTCAAGTGCCTCTTCCTTTCTGGAATCCAGCTTGAACATCAGGCATTTCTCACTATTCTGTATAGGTCTTCAGTACATTGTTTCCACCTTCTCTTTATTTTCTCTTGGTCAGATAGTGTGCTTCCCTGTTTGTCATTCAGCTTTTCTAATCTAGTCTTAAATTTTCCTTTGATTTTTTGGATCTTCTGGACGGGATCTCTTGTTTTTCCTCCTTTTTTTTTGTCCTCTATTTCTTTGCAATAGTTATTAGAATAGTTCTCTTTGTCTCTATGTGACATTCTGTCACCTTTTACTCTAGCTTCTTGCAGGTCCTTCACAATTTTAAGTGTTTCTTCCCATCCATCCAGGTTTTTCTTTTCTTTTTACTACAGGAATTATATTTTTGCTTCCTTTCCTAATAATATTTCTGGTTTCAATTCACAGTTCTTCTGGTTCACGGTCAATTGAGTTTAATAATGCAAATCTGTTCCTTATGTGGACTTTAAATTCATCTGGAATGTTGTTTAAAGGTACTTAACTGTTAAAAGCCCCTTTCTCAGTAAGCAGTCAGTTGCCAAGAGACCACTTCAATTGAAAGTTCTTTTCTTGCCTGCAGAAGGACAATAGGGAATGGCTAGCATGTCTTCTCTTAGAAGGGCATTCAACACCTTGCGTGTGTGAATATTCAGTGCATATGCAACCTGTAGCCTAGTTTAAATGGATTGGGGCAGCAATCAAAAATATAGGCAGTATAATCTAGTGCATTTTAAAAAGTGGGAGGTGCCCAAATATTCGCTGGTTGCCTAAGTATCTTCACAATTTTTAGCCAGAAGACTAGGAGTAGAGTGTGGATGTCAGTGTTTTGCCATCTGCTGGGTTGAATGCTGCCAATGCACCTTTCCTTTCTAATCTCCATAAATAAAAAAATGTGCTTACCCTTGAGAAAAGATGGGAGATTAAGTGTTCATAGAAGTGGAGAGCATGCCTTCTGGAAAGCCATTTGACTCTAGGCAAATTCCATAAATTCCTAGAATAGCCCTGTAGGAATTGATAATCAAAGTTTGTGAAAAGTTTGTAAGAAAGAGTCCGATCAACTCATTCAGCTGTGCAAGTAACATGCTGACCAGTTTGATTTAACTCAGCTGTGGAAACAAAATGCTGGAGAAGAAGCCCGGAGAAGCTAATCTCTGATTGTCCACTAGGGGCAATAAAGTTGATAGCCTCTGAGCATTTGGTTGTTGGGTCAAATGAGGAGAGACAGAAGGAGCTACTCTGCAGGACTGATTTACGATGCTGGATATTGCTATGGACTCTGGATATGTGCTATGGTAAATGGACTGATATTGAATGCTTTATCGTGTATGACCAATGGACTGAACTAAGACATCTCTGTATGTATGACTACTGCTACAATACAATTTTTCTTTACCTTAATGGACTCTCATTTCATTGCTTGTCTGCATACTGGTATCTGAATTGGATAAACCTCTGCTAGGGCAAAGGAAAGGGTGCTGCCTTATCCATAAAAACCCTGACAGTTTGGAGCATTTGCTTAATAGTGTGCCCCACTAACATCTTTGCTGAAGAAGTCTCTTTTCATGCACCTCAAGGGCTGCTCTTTCAAACCTCAGTGATGTGACAATAGTTTTGGCAAGTACTGTCTAGGCCAGTCCTAGTTTTTTAGTAGAAAAGGGTGAGGATTTTCTTTGGTTCAGGGTTAGACCAGCTCTGAGTGCTTCAGCTACTCTACTGTGTTAAGACTATTAATTACATCCTGAGAGAAATTGTAACCCACACAATTTACAAGTGTTTGTTGCAAAATGTTAAATTGATGTTATTGAAGTCAGAATGAAGTAGAATCAAGAGTTTACACTGTACTCAGTGTGGTGCAGTGGGTAGAGTGACAGACTAGGACTCAGGGCACTTGAGTTAGAATCCCTGTTCAGCCAGGGAAATGAATTGGGGGAGTAAAACTGGTTAAACAACTCCTTGAATATCTCACTAAACTACAAAGCCATGTTAGGGTTTCTGTAAGTCAGTTCTAACTTGACAGTGCATTATACACACACAGTTTTCTCTGAAGTTAAACTTCAGTTGGATCCAGCAATAATTGATACTTTTGTTGTACTTAATATAATCCTTTCAAAGATTAACTGGTCAGTTCAGCTAAATATTGGCACTATTATGCAGGTAACTCTTCCTTATGGCACAGTATGTTGGCTTGTCCAGTGGTGGCTTTCTGGCTGGATCTATTGCAGAACTTCCCTTCCCGCCTTTTATGGCCCCAACAGGGCCGTTTAAGAGGTGCACTTCGTGCACTAATAAGTTGCCTGTTTCTGATGGCCACGATTCTTGTCTTTTTTGTTTGGGAGAATTGCATCAGCCAGCCTCCTGCTCCTATTGTAAAAACTTTACTAAACAAGCCATCAAGCTCCATCAAGAACGTCTTAAATCTTTCTTGTGGGAGCAATCTCTTCGTCCACCATCGAAGATGGATGAGACTCAGGCCTCACAACCGCCACCGGTTTCCTTGGTTACTAATTCGCCGTTACCGACTCCTAAATCTAAGCCTAAATTGCCTAAGTCAAAGTCTTCTGGATCGACGTCACAATCAACCCCGACACCGAAAACTACTTCGAAACTGATTGGTACCAAACCGAAGAAGTCTAAAAAGTCTTCTGTAGACTCTCAACCGCCGGTATGGCATCCTTCCATACAGGATCAACGACCTATTGATCTCGATACCGACCGCGAATCCATTCCGCCTCCGTCCGGCCAACCGCCCTCTCCTTTACTGGCTCAATCTCCATCTTGGGCGGACACCTCTGCCGAGGTGACTGTGCTGCCTTATTCGGCCTGTTCGAGCCCCAAATCTTTGGGTCGCTCTGTGTCCGGATGTGAGTCTGGATCGATATCTGTTCCTGCTGATCCAGTTCCTTTGCGGAAGAAAAAAGCTAAACTCCACCACATTGAGGACACCGGCCGTTCCGATACCGTTCTCTCACAGCCTCCGAGACTTTCGGGACTGCCGGTATCGCCAGGCTCTCGGGCTCGACATCATCGGCCCAAACGAGTAACAGTTTATGAGCCTCCTGTCTACTATGATCCGCCACCTAAGCGGTATTGACATTGTCCGCACCGGTATTGGCAACATGATACCGAACGTTACGTCGAACCCAAGCGTTTTCGGTATGCATACTATTATCCTTCGGACTCTTCAGAGTCCCCCTCGCCTCCTCAATACCATTCAAGCTACTACTGCGACCAGTCGTTGGATGATGAGAGCGTTTCTCCCGCTTCGGTACCGAAGCTGCATAAGAAAACTCACAAATGGCATGCTTCAGCTGCCCCGGCCCCATCGACTTCGATACCGAATAAACCAAAGCCGTCGGCCAAGCCCTCTGTACCACCAGCTAATATGGCTGCTCTTTCTCGGGACCGCTCATCATCCTTACAAGTCACCACGACTTACACTGGACCCCCGCCTGGTACCGTGGATTCTAAGAAACCTCAGAAGCGGAAGCCAGATCTCTCCGCCCAATCGATACTGGGCAAGCACGGTACCAGGGCTCCTAAGCGCCACTGGCCAGACGCCCCTCCGGATACATCAACCTCTTCATATCAGCAAGGTTCCTCGCCTTCACCAGCGCATTCTTTGGACTCGGAGTCCTCCAATTCCATGGCCTTACAAGAATCACCCACCAATCTTCCGACTCCCGATTCCGATGTAGCTGATGCTAACCCTCCATCACAATCACCACTTCTGCCAGGAGTGGATAGTTGACTGTAAGCTCCGGAGCAATTGGAAGGGAGAGTGGAGCTGGCAGCAGCAGTGGATGTGTGAGGAGACGGTTCGGCCCCAGGGGGCTGGACCCTTGTTACGTCCAGCTGTGTTGGGGTATTCATATACGAATACCCCCACCTCTACCAATAAGCCAAGTGTTTCCTGTTCAGAGTATCTGTTATTCAGAGATATATTGCCTCTGAATATGGAAGCTTCATTTAGAAGAATATTTTGTAATTCTTCCAGAGAACCTGGCACCTAACCTAACATGGGTGCAGTTTTTAATTCCTGATGTTCATCTAGTTGGATAAACCCAGGAAAGTTCCATGTGGGAAGGGAGTTTTATCATGACAGTTCAGTTTGTTCATTAATTTTCATAAGCAACATAACTCTGTCGAATTCCAGCCTACCTGGCGCTTCCTTGCTGTGCTGGCCTACAGATTCCATCCCATCTCCAGTTGGATAGAGGTTGCCCATCAAGGCATCTGAGAAGAAAGTGCCAAGGGAACCTGTGCTTTTTCATGTGTTTGTCACAGTATTGTTAACGTGCAGTAAACAAACGGGTTCACATGAGGGAACTGGTGAGCACTTCTGTCTATTTAGTATTTTTTTTATTTAAATTATTTATATGCCGGCTTTCTCCTAAAGGATCCAGTATGGCTTACAGTATTAAAAGAAACAAAGTTTAAAAACTAAAATAATAAATTATTACAATATTAAAAAAGAATTAAATGTAAGTTTTATAAGTAAGAGCAAAATTAAAAGCACAAGTAAAACAACAGAATACAATAATCCCTTTAAAAATCTCCATGGCCAACCAGTCATTTAAAGCAGAGGTCCCCAACCCCTGGTCTGTGACCTGGCAGCGGTCCGCGGCCTATCCAGGACCGGGCTGCGGACACAGATCTCCTACTCCCCTGCGAGCGCCCCCTCGTAAGCGTGACGTGCATGTGAGCGAGCACATTCCGCCCCTGCGAGTGCGCTGTGCGCATGAGCATGAGTGTCCCCCCCCGCAAGCTCGACGTGCGCATGTACGCGAGCAAGCTCCGCCACCCTGTGGGCGCGCCACACCCCCCCAACTGGTCCGCAGTTGGGAAAAGGTTGGGGACCACTGATTTAAAGGAAACCCTGCTTGAGGAAGGAGAGCAAAGACTGCCTGGCCTCCTGTGGGAAGGAATTCCAGAGTCTGGGAGCAGCGGCAGAGAAAGCCCTCTCCCCATGTCCCCACCAAATGCACCTGTGAGGGTGGTGGGACCGAGATAAAGGCCTCTCCTCTTAATACCTGGGCAGGCTCATAAAAAGGAGAGATAGTCTTTTAGATAGATTGGACCCAAGCCGTCTAGGGCTTCATAAGTTAAAACCAGCACTTTCAATTGTGCCCAGAAGCGGATTGGCAGCCAGTGGAACTGTTGTAACAGCTATAACCAGCCCCAGTTAACAATATGGCTGCCATGTTTTCGACCCGCTGGAGTTTCTGATCACTTTCCAAGGGCGCGTATCTCCCAAAGGCTGTATCAATAATGGTAAAATGTTACTTTGACAGCAGGGGAAGAATGATAATAGTAACAATCTGCTGCTTATCCAAAGTAATGCAACAGGTATATTTAATATAAAGAGAGAGTTCCAAGCTGTGAATGTAACAGGAAATTCAGCAAGCAGAATGAAACTGAACTTGACAGAATCCCCCTCATCTCTCTTCTTCGATATTGATCTTTTACTGCTGCATGCTTGGTGGGGGCCAATATAAAGCAGACATGGGTGATGTTGTCCACATGCCAGGTTTTCCACACTTGAGCACAAAGGCATTTGAGAAAAACTGTGTGTGTACTTCTAGTTGTTTTGTTTGAAAGATTCTGTTGGAGCCCCCTTTTGCAGTCAGTTAAATGTTCCATGTGAATGCAATTTAATAATGCTTGTGTTGTTTGATTTTCCTTCCCTACCATCTGGTTTCTCTCTGTCTCTCTTCCTTCCAGGATAAAGTGTTCCCCCCCCCCCCCCAACTAACTTTTTAAATGTCAGGCATGCCATCCGAACATTTAACTGGCTCTGAAACTTAGTAATGAAATTTGTTTTTGTGGAGAAGGGCCTTTTATCTTCTCTCTCACTTCTTGACTGGAAGCTGTGGAGAAGTCAAAATGGCAGGAATGTAGTATCTGTTCTTTCATACTCTTAACATTAGCTGAAGGCTCATTAAATGGAGAGTTACAATATGGCAGTTCAGTTCTCTAGAATATAGTTAAGAGTTGTATTTTTTTCACAGAAACTAAGTATTAATAGTCTGGTTTAGTCTAATGTTCTTTTGGAAGAAAAACCATTTACACACACACACATTGACACAAATGTTGTTTTTCTTTATTTGTATCAGAGCATTGCACAATTTGAGATTATGGATGCATATGAAATATAGGTAAAATTAAATCAAATAAAAATGTTAAGATAATTAGACTCTATGCCCAGAAGTGGTCTACTTCAATAGTGTTATCTTGGTCATTTGCTAGATCTTCTTTTGTACCTGTGGTGAGACATAAATTGCATGCACATAAGTGCTGCATTGATTGAAATTCTCCAGAGTCACAGAAAGTTTGTCCCATTTCTTTGAACTTCCTACTATGTTTCGAAGTCTGTTATGTGACTTCCAGGTGGTCTAGCTGATGTCTTGCCCTGGTGGAAGACTCTCTTTGACATTCATCCATTTGGTAAGGTGTGTTTTTGTTCTCCATAGGTTTAGCCTAACCTATTTTGGTTTAATATTTACAGCCTGAGATGTGTGCAGAAGACTTTTTGATTTTAACAATCATATAGGGCATTGGTACACATGAAGTGGGTGTATTTGGTGTTGTATTGCCTTATTTCATTCAGCTCTCAACATACTTCTGGAGGGGCAAAGCCAGCTAAATAATAGACTTTTTCAATGGAGGTAGGTTTCAGACAGTCAGTGATAATCCTGCATGATTCATTAATAGCTACATCCACTTGTTTGGCATGTGCTGATTTGTACCATGTAGCATTAGCATATTTTGCTGTGGAGTAACACAGAGACAAAGCTGTTGTTTTTAATGTTTCTGGGTGTGCACCCAGGTAGTTTCATAAGTATGCTATTTATGGTGGCAGCTTTCTGTTAGGTTTTAAACAGTGCTTTTTGTAGGTCAAGGGTCAATCCAGAGTGGCATCCAAATACTTTGAGGGAGAGCAGTGTTCTAAAATCTTGCCTCTCCAGGTAACTCATAGCTTCATCTCTACTTCTCTGTTCTTTAAGTGGAAGGCACAGAGCTGTGTTTCTAAACAGTTCAGTTTCAGGTGGTTGTTTTTATAATATAAGGAAAGATCTTTATTTCAGAGGTTAGCTGGTTCTTGATGGCCTCAAATATTTCCCCCTGGACTGTCAAAGGTGAGATCATCAGCAAAGATGAAACTATATGAGAATGTTAATTGAACATTTGTGTAAATGTTAAAATATAATGGTCCCACAACCCTATGAGGTTCCTTTGATTTCTCCAGTGAATGTGTCTCCCTTCAGATACAACAAAGAGTCTTGAAATAGAACAACAACCATTTATGTTAGTCCATGATCTTTAGTAAGGAGGTAGAGCTTTTTGAGTAGCAGTTGATGGTGGAAGTATCTTATGCCATTGTAAGATCAACAAGTGTTCCTCCAGTTATTTGATGTGATCTGTATGCTGGGTTAGATATAGGATTTGAGCCATATAGCTCTTGCCAGGTCTAAAGCCTGCCTGTTTTGGAATAAGGATTCAATTTTAGGGGATAGATAGTTTAATATCATTCATTCAAACACTTTGTGTAAGTGGTCTGGTAGGGAGATTGGCACATAATTTTGCTATCAAGTCAGAACTTACTCTAATAGGGTTTTTCTTCGTGGTCTCTGTGAATGCACATTAATGGGTTTAATCTGCGCTTGCGCAGAGGTCTCCGGAATATTCTAGAGCTTTATGATACATTCGTCAAGGACCGCCCCCCTAGCCCACGTGGTCCGCCCATCCTGGTAATTACCTCAGTTCCTTTTTGCCGCCACTGAGGTCTCTCCTCTCGTTGAGCTACCGTTCGTCTTTATCGATATCTGAAAAGAATTACAAACCTTTTATTGATTCTCTTCTTCAATCAAGGAAATTGTAAGAGACTTTCCTTCAATTTCCCCTACCGCCCCCCTTCCCCGTTCCCCGCCATTTATGGCCCCCCCTCCCCCATTCAAAAAGTGCACCTCGTGCTCCAGCAAGGGTCCTCTTTCAGACAGCCATGAACTCTGTCTTTTCTGTCTCGGAGAATCTCACCAACCCTCCGCTTGTCAATTCTGCAAGAACTTTACCAAACAAGCCCTTAAACTACGGCTACAGCGTCTTCGGTCATTCCTCTGGGAATGTTCCTTACAACCAGCTCAAACTATGGAATCATCCCAAATATCTCAACCCCCGAAACAATCTCCGGGTCCGTCTACTGTTTCTCCGACAGCTAAATCGATTTCTAAAACTAAACCAAAATCTAAGCCCAAACCTCCCAGTTCAACTAAGTCCATCCCGGTACTGAAATCTCCTTCGATATCGGAACACTCCAGATAAAAAAAACAAAAGAAATCTTCCATCAACCCTCATCCTTCCAGACAGAGACCTATACCGGACCCAGCACCATTACAGGACCAGCCTACAATCTGCCTCGACTCGCCGGAAGAGACCCTTCTTCCTCCGTCTGGTCAACCTCCATCTCCATTACTCGCACGCTCTCCATTTTCTGTGCTGGATCCCGCTGACGTTACCATCATGCCTCGATCGCCACAATCGAGCCCCTTGTCTTCGGGTTGCTCCGTTTCCTTGGGCGATTCCGAGTCGGTGTACCCAGTACCCGACATTTCACCTCCGCGCAAGAGGTTAAGGAAGACCCATCACACATCGCAGACGTGCCAATCTGATGCCGATCCTGTACGACCCATGACTCCAACTGGGTCCCTGGCATCTCGAGAGCCTTCTACTCGGTATCACCACTCCAAACGGGTCACGCTCTATGAGCCTCCACAATATTACAACCCTACATTCAAACGCTCTCAGCATGGAGCATATCGGTATTACCAACCCGAGCTCGACTTCTATACCGACCGTCGACACCCTCGACGCCGATACTATTACCAATCTGACTTCTCCGAGTCCTCACCTTCTCCTCGATACCAATCACAGTATCATGACTTCTACCGTTCCTCGTCTGATGATGACTCCATACCACCCCCTCCGGTACCGAAGTCCCACAGACCTCACAAGAGACCTCATCCCGAGCCTCTCCACGATAAACCTACGGTACCGAAACGACACCGGACCTCCGTCCAGACAGTGCCACGAGTCTCACAAGCCTCTGTTTCCACTCAACCACAGCCTCCTTCGGTACAAGCAACTACCACTTACGTTGGACCTCCGCCCCTACCTTCTGGTACCGTGCATTCCCATCATAAGAAACACTCTAAACATCAATCTGTTTCCGTACCAGCCCAACAGGCTCCTGCTAGACATCATCATGATCTTCCAGAACCTCTTTCCACCTCCATCCCGAGGTACCGTCCTACTTCTCCAACCTCATCTTCTCAATCCTACTATTCAGAGGCTTCTAACTCTGTACCAGAAGAGGAATCCCCCCTAACCTGCCTACACCAGACTCGGATGTCAATCAGGTTAACCCTCCATCACCATCTGATGACTTCTCTTCCTATTCTCAGTTGGTCCTTCGAATTGCCAAAGCTATGGAATTAGATGTGCAGCAACCTGTTCAAACCCAATCAGATAAAGTTTTTGAAGATATTAATGAGGAACAAACTCTACCTCTAAGTATGAGCTTTATCCCTTCATTATTAGACCTCACTAAACAAACTTGGTCTAAACCATCATCTGTTCCACAAATGTCTCGTAAAGTCGGAAATCTTTACAAGACACATGGAGAGAATACTACCTTCCTCTCCAAACATCCACCTCCCAATTCGGTCATCGTGGATGCCACTCAAAACAGGGCACGAAACCGTTCCAGCACCACACCGAATAACAAGGAAGGAAGGAAATTAGATATTGTCAGGCGTTGGATCTATTCCCTTGCCTCATTTACTCTCCACGCTGCCAATTATCTCGCAGCTATGGGAGCTTATCATCGTTATCTTTGGAACAAGACTCTCCCGTCGCTGCAGTCAGCTTCAGGAGAATACAAATTTTGTGGCCTCGCTTTCCACCAAGAAGCCATGGCCCTCGCACGTCAGGAGTGTATCACAGCCAGATATATTATTGAAGCATCATCTAGACATATGGCGACTGCTATAGCCCTCCGTAGACATGCCTGGCTACGATCCGCCCACATCTCAGATGACGCTCACATGAGAATTGAAGACTTACCGTTCGATGGTACCAGTCTATTCGATGAAAAGACCTATGACATACTGGATAATCTACAAAAGTTGAAAAAGACAGCACAATCATATAACACCCAACCATACTACAAACCACAACGATATCAGTGGCGTCGCCCTTACTCTTACCAACAATCCAGATCATTTGCAGACAAAAATAGGTATCCTTCACAGCCTGCTCCTTCCTTCCAACCTAGACACACAGTGCAACGTCACCGTCCCAAACAGCCTTTCCGTTGCCCTGACAAGAAACAAAAACAGAGTCTTTGATTTCTTCATCCCCCAGATCCGCTCAACTTACCTTTCTCCTTCCACCACCACTCATCTTTCAGCCCGTCTTCCATCTTGGGCATCTATCACCACCGACTCCTGGGTCCTCACTATCGTCGCTACAGGTTACGCCATAGAATTCGTTTATCCACCTCCACCAAGGATCGTTCTAACCTCACTGTCCGTTGCTCTCAAACAAGAAATTCAATCTCTTCTCCCAAAGGACGCCATATCACCTATCAACCCTTCAGAAAACAATCCAGGGTTCTTCTCCCGCTACTTTACCGTCCCAAAACGAGACGGCGGTCTACGACCTATCCTCGACCTTCGGGACCTCAACTACTATATCATTCAGAGACGTTTCCGTATGGTCACGTTAGAACGAATCCTACCCATTCTTCAACAAGACGACTGGTTCGCAGTTGTAGATTTAAGCGATGCGTACTTCCACATTATAATTCGCCAAGACCATTGCAAATTCCTCAGATTCACCATAGGACCCCATGCCTACTAATTCAAAGCCCTTCCCTTCGGCCTCTCTACAGCACCGAGAGTATTCACAAAATGTATGGCACCTGTAGCAGCCCACCTGCGTACTCTGGGAATCTCCATCTTCCCATACATAGACGACTGGCTCATAGTCTCCCCTTCACGCTCTCAAGCTTTAAAGGATATCCAGTTGACCCTTTCTCTCCTCGTGGATCTGGGCCTCAAAATCAATGAAGGAAAATCCATTCTTACTCCCACACAATGAATCGTCTACATAGGTGCAGTCCTCGACTCTACCAAGGCAAGAGTCTTTCTTTCTCTAGAAAGGGCGATCAAACTTCACACACTCATCGGTCAATTCCTTCCTCACGCCTTCGTCACAGCGCATTCAACTCAACGTCTCCTAGGTCTTATGGCCTCCACCACGTCGACCATTCAACACGCCAGGCTAAAGATGCGCTCTCTACAATCATGGTATCTGTCCCTATTCGACCCTATGACAGACCCACCATCCAAACTTCTCCAGGTCACCCCCGAGCTTTCCTCTCAGCTCCTATGGTGGGAAACTCCATCCAACCTGTTCATCGGACAATCCTTTGCTCCTCTTCAACTATCACTTCAGATCACCACCGATGCAAGCCCTACCGGATGGGGGCCGCATTGCAACGACCTTCATATCCATGCTACCTGGTCCCGCGCAGAGCAGGCTCTTCATATAAACAATCTCAAACTCTTAGCCATTTTCAAAGCCTTCCGAGCCTTCGAACCAATCATTCTCGGCAATTCCGTTCAGGTTACAACTGACAATACCACCGTGTTGTTTTACATAAACAAGCAAGGAGGCACACACTCCCTTCCACTGCTGTATCTCACAGTCCAATTCTGGGAATGGTGTCTAGGATGCCACATTTTCCCCGTAGCAGTGCATATTTCCACTCAAGACAATCTTGTAGTGGACACCCTCAGCAGACTGCATACACAGATGCACGAATGGTTTCTAGACCAGTCCGTATTTCTCCACCTTTGCAAGATCTGGGGTCGACCACAAATCGACATGTTCGCCACGTCCCAAAACTCCAAATACGCCCTCTTCTATTCAAGGGCAGGCATGGGACACGGATCCCTCGGAGATGCACTGATGGCAGACTGGACCACACACCTCATCTATCTCTTCCCCCCCATCCCTCTCCTTCTCAGAACAATAGCTAAAATCCGTCACGATCACTCCAACGCAATCCTCCTTGCCCCTTGGTGGCCAAGACAACCATGGTTCACCATGCTCCGCTCCATCGCCATGGATTACCTCCAACTGCCTCTCATTCCTCACCTCCTCTCACAGCATCAGGGCAAGAATCACCACCCAGATCTTCACACTCTCCATCTCACGGCGTGGAGGATTCACCCTTGGTAGACGCCATCTTAGCTAACGCCCGAAAGCCTGCCACTGTTAAGCTCTATTCCTATAAATGGACTGTCTTCACCAAATTTTTGCTCCAACATCATCTTCCTACCAATCCTACGACCCTGCAAGCAGTCCTTCAATTTCTCTCCCATCTATTTCATAAACAACTCTCCCTCTCTACTCTCAAAGTTTACCTATCTGCTATAATAGCTCATCAACCTCAAGATTCCGATGCTACTCTGCTTTTTCGTCATCCCACATTGAAACTCTTCCTTCGAGGTGTCTCCAATATGCGTCCTTCTGCTCCCGCACCTTCCCCACAATGGTCTCTACCTCTTGTTCTTCACTGGCTTACCTGTGCTCCATTTGAACCACTTGCTACCGTCTCTGAGCACCTCCTTTCACTCAAGACACTCTTCCTGGTCGCCATTACTTCTGCTCGTAGAGCCTCGGAACTTGCTGCCCTCAGGGTCGATCCTCCATTTCTTCTATTTCACCCGGACAAAGTCACCCTCTTCCCTGATGTTTCCTTTCTACCAAAGGTTGTGTCGCATTTTCACCTCTCACAACATATTGTCTTACCTACCTTTTTTCCATCACCTACGAATAACCTAGAACGGTCTCTACACACGTTGGACGTTAGACGTGCACTTGCTTTCTATGTCTCACAGACCTCTTCCTTCCGCAAATCAAAATGACTTTTTGTGACACCACACCTCCCTCACAGAGGTTCCCATGTTTCCTCTCAATCTATATCCCGTTGGATTGTTTCTACTATAAGGTTAGCGTACCAACTCGCCAAACAGCCTCTACCTGCTGGTATTAAGGCTCATTCTACCAGAGCTCTGGCTACCTCTGCAGCATTTCTTCATGGAGTACCACTCCCGGACATTTGTAAAGCTTCCACATGGGCAACGCCATCTACGTTTGCCACCCACTATCGCCTCGATCTGAGAGCCAAAAAGGATGCAACATTTGGGAGATCTGTACTTCCTTCTGTTCTTCCGTGACGTCCCTCCTCCGGTAAGTTAGCTTGTTAATCACCCATTAGTGTGCATTCACAGAGACCACGAAGAAGAAAGAGAGGTTACTTACCCGTAACTCTTGTTCTTCGAGTGGTCATCTGTGAATTCACACTTCCCGCTCGTCCTCCCCTCTGTCCGTCACTCCTGTATCTCTTGATGCAGCGGCGGGCTATTCTTCGGAACTGAGGTAATTACCAGGATGGGCGGACCATGTGGGCTAGGGGGGCGGTCCTTGACGAATGTATCATAAAGCTCTAGAATATTCTGGAGACCTCTGCGCAAGTGCAGATTAAACCCATTAGTGTGAATTCACAGATGACCACTCGAAGAACCAGAGTTACAGGTAAGTAACCTCTCTTTTTTCAAGGTAAGTGAGGTATTTTAAGAGTAGTTTTATCAGTTCTGCCCACCAGTGAGTTTCCACAGCAGAGCCAGGGAATCAAAGCCGGGCCTCATGAACCCTAGTCTGTTACTCTGTCCACTACACCATACTTGATACCCCCTCAACACACATATAGCATAGCATATATATCCCCCACCCCAAAGAAACATCAGATTAAATCAAACTTTATTATTATTCAGTTTCTGTGGAAAAATGAAATATCACTTTTATCAGCAAGTATAAATACAACTGTGTTTATATATGCAATTCATGTATGTTGGATTTGTTTTGTATAGTGCTTGCTCTCTGCATTTTGCTTTTGAGTCATGGACATTGCACAAATAATATCTCTTGCCATAACATTAACTTTAATTAATTAACCCAGCTTTCTCCTAAAAATGACCCAAAGCAGCTTGCAACAATTAAAAGACAGTGTTTAAGTTAGTAACAATGAGTATACAGTACTAAAAGTATCAATGAATACAATATGAATAAAATAGGCAACACAAAAACACATTCAATACAGTAAGGTACAACAGTCAATTATAAAAACCCGACTAAGCAGCTGTTCACTCAAGGAACGCTTGCATAAAGAGAAAGGTCTTCATCTGCTTGCAGAAGGACAGCAAATATATGGGGCCAGCCTAGCCTCCTGTGGGCGGGACTTGCAAAATCTGGGAGCAGCAACAGAGAAGGCCCTCTCCTATGTCCCCAACAAATACACCTGTAAAGATGGTGGGACCAAGAGGAAGGACTCTCCTGATGATCTTAACACTTTTAGAAACTTAGATCCTCTCTGAATAAGAGTTTGTGTCCTCCACTTTGGTAAATTGAATTAATATATATTTGATCAAAAATTACTGTCTGTAATACAGTGACTACATTCGCAAATTGCATGCTTTAAAATTGAAAGACACTTAGGAAAATACTCCCAAATACCCAAACATGAATTAGTGCAGGGTTAGCTGATGGATTACTGTTTCCATTTACAAACTAGTAATTAAGTGGCTTTGCTATTTTTAGGGAAATGTGTGCAGAAAATAGAAGGGAATATTCCAGAGGTGCTGTGACAATATGCAGAGTAGTCACTGTACTATGTGTATCATCCAATACTTGGTTAATCTTGGAATTACACATTTGGTGAAAAGCATGTACATTGGTAGAAAACATACTTACTGTTTTGTGCATTGCTGAAGCATTTCTTAGGTTCCTTCTGTTTTTCTTCTTCAATCAGCTGTGGAATAAATGCATGTATATGGAGGTGAAGGAAGAGATAGGCCGCTCCCACAGTCATCTGTCTAATCGAGCTATCAGATGTTGGCCTGTTATGGATATCTGGATATCCCAAGAGTCACTACATAGCGGCTAGGTAGCTTTGAAAGTGGTTTATATGAAACATCTGATTTATCTTGGGACTTGGTATTGGATACAGTTTTGCTGAATTTGCACATTTGGAATGCATTACTAATAAGAGACTTTAAAGTTGGTGATTTATATTTTAGGCAGCCTGTATTTTAGTGTGCATATATATATATTGAGTCAGCCATTTTGGTTAGATTTCTGACATCTTGGCTCAATCTCTGCTGTGTTTTGTCTTTCTAGGAAGGATTTTGCTTTGCTTTGAAAAGACCAAATATATTTCTTGTTTGCCATCCTGTTCTTCTCATTTTCAATTATTATTTCACTGTTGGTAGTTGTAATTGATGTACTAAGGTTGGCTTTTCCTGCTGACACAGTGACAGATATAGGTGGTAAGTACTTTGCAGTTCTTGGTATTGTCATAAAATTTGTTGAGGATGACTGTGCATATGTGGATTTAGACAATTTTAATACTGTATTGGACTGCTACATTATTTGAACTTGTGTAAAACTAAAAAATATGTCTGCTTTCTTGTTTGCAAGGGTTTTTTTTTGTAATTTTCTTAAATGTCTTTATAGTATTAGTTACAAAGATTCACTGGTCATACAAAATAGTGAATAGAACATATGAGAATAAGTCTGTTAAATGTTGCATTATTTTCCCATTTTATTTTTGGCTTATTATATTAGTAAGATACTTTAGATAAAGATACTTGTGTTCAAGAAACTGCGGGAAAATGCTGTGTGCAGAAGTGTGAACCCACTGTTAACTGTCTTCACAAAGCAATATGCTTGTGCAATTTTCAGATATGATTGTTTATGTACTCCCCCCTTTAAAAAACATTCATGAAGTGGCTCTAGTTTTGATTGTGGATCAGAGATATAAGAATGATACGTGCTGGTCAGAAAGGTTTATGTGTGCTTATTGCTTGTAGTAAACTTGTCTAGCATTATATCTGTGAAGATTCTCAGTCATCTAGGTGAGGTTATCTGGAAGCTGGGTCATGGTAACTGGACTTCTTTCTTATTAGGTTGAAATGTTTCACTACTCATCCACATAGCTTCTTCAGTCTGAGGAGAGTTGGTAGGAGACCCCTGATATATCTTCCACGTTGGTTTCATTTCCCCCTGGTCTGAATAGGCAGTCCTTCTCCACCCATTGTCATGGGTTGTTAACAGTCGTCTTTCTGGTGGGTGTGGTCCTGATCTCTAACGAGCCTATTCAGACCAGGGGGAAGTGAAACCTACGTGGAGGATATATCAGGGATCTCCTACCAACTCTCCTCAGACTGAAGAAGCTACTTGGATGAGTAGCGAAATGTTTCAACCTAATAAGAAAGAAATCCAGTTGCCATGACTCAACTTCCAGATGTCTAGGGTTATTACAGTTAGAGTGTCTTGGTTCTAAATGTTTATCTAGTAATGCAGTAATAGTTCTCTCAGAAATCTTACTCAGCATCTCCCTCATAGTTAAGTTTACTGTCAGATCAACACATAAGTTGATCTATGCTTGAATGAAAGTATAGCAGTAGATGCAACTTGCCTTGAAGAGTATTATGTCAAGAATATGAAGGTTTCTTGTCTTCCTCCTCGTGCTTCTCCTTCTTCCAGAGTTGGACAACATACTGGTTTTAGATGCAGCAGCTCTAAATAGTAATACTGTATTGTATCCAATGCAGTCTTCAAAGTTCTTCAGCCAGTTAAGTTCTACTCCCTGCACTCCCCCCCCTTATAATTTTACCTTGAATTGTCAGTTGTAATGATGCAGATTTTGGATTTAATATCATGTTTTTGTTATGTGCTATCAAGTTGCACCTGGCTTACAACAACCTTAATAGGATTTTTGTTTATGAGATACTTAAGGAGTGATTTTACCAGTGCCACCCCAATGAATTTCCATGGCTAAGCAGGGATTTGAACTCAGATCTTCTAAGTCCTCATCTGTTGCTATTCAATATGCCGCATTGACTATCATTTAATAATACCATAGCTATTCCTTATTCTGTATTATTGGCCGTTAATTATTTGTTTTTGATAAATAAAAGGAAACGGCGACAAAGGTTTGTCTCCAAAGAGGTTGAACAGATGCAGAAAATGTATTAGCTCTCTTTTCTCAATTCCTGTGCAAGATAGCAGAAGAGTTCTTAAATAAAGTACCGTAATGTATTAGGTGTTGCATTGCAGTATGGGAAACATGGCAAATAGGGAAAAGTACAGTGTTGTAACATATAAACTGTAGTGTTTCAGTCTCAAACTTTTCAGCATCGTTCTCCCCCTTAAAAAAAAAAATCTTATATCTCCTTTCTCTTTTGCCCACTTATAACAAAAGATTCTATTTGTAATTTAAAATTAAAAATGTCAATTTCTCATTCCTCTTTGGAATTTTTTTGTCTCTCTATTAGTGCTCTAGTGAAATATAATATGGTCCTGAGTTTATAGTGTCTTGTGCCTACTGATAACAAACTGCATTATTTCCCTATAATTTGAAGTCATCATTCTTCTATCTCTCCTTCTCATATATATTTGCTATTGTTAAACTTTTGTAAGTTTTCTTGCATTCAAAAATGATATCAAACAACAGAAGAGAGTATAAATAATCCATTCATTCATTGGCTATGTTATGATCTGTCTAGATGGACTCAGGCAAATTACTGTGATCCGTGACTTAGGCATACTTGGAATGGATTCTAAAATTTCCCTGGAACTACCTCTTAATCTCTGCCTGCAGCCTCCAGTACAGAGACAATAAGCCTTTGAGATTTAAAGGTTGCTGAGATAGAAGCCAAAATGCTGTTGGTGCTTGTGTAAACTTCATGTAACTTGCCACAGTTAATTGTAGTTAGTTGCCAAGGTACCAGGGTACATTTCAGTTGTGTAGTCCGGTGTGTGACCAAGCATGTGGTTGAGACATGTGGGGACATCTTGTCACTTACTTGCAATTAGTCATTGTAAGTCTTGCAAATCTTAGATGATTATATCAGTAGCCAGTGGCCAACATAGATGAAGTACTTAACATTTTAAAAGAACTACACAAGTACTCCATATTGCTGTGATGCTAAGGGGTTTCCCCTTCTTTTCAGGTAAATTGAGTAGACAAACTTAAATTTTGGTCAGAGATCAGGATGTTTCGGTAACTGTACTCTTTGGTTTAACTAATGGTTATATTTTCCATAGTAAAGGATTTTAAAAAGTTGGTTGCCTACTAATAAAGTTCTTATTCACCAAGTATTCAATTTGCTGGAAGTTATTCCTATGCAACTGTTATTGAGATGAATGCATATCTCAGTTATTTCGATTAAAACTCAGAACTTCCTGGTGCACTGTAGGCAGCCTGATTATACTGCATAAGATATCGGTTTGAGGAATGGACTGTAATATATTTTCCTCTTTTTCCATTTCTCAAAACAGATTAATATATGTGCCCAGTCTGCTTGCCTCCTAGTCATGGAAGACAGATGTTCTCATCCCTGCTGGGAAATTAGTCTACTCATTTTTTTTTTTTTTTTTTTTTGGTCAGACATGAAACTAATTTGGGAATTGTATACGTGCATTGTATAGTATTACGCCATATGTTCAGCAGGATTTTGCAAGATGGTCAAAGGAATGTTTCCATTATCTATAGTGAAACAATGCAGTGCCAGCCAGTTTTGTATCTGTTTCTGTAGTTATGTAATCCGTAAATATGGAAAGATAATTTTCTGGGATTGCTACAAACTGAAAAAAAATGTTATGTAGCTGTAGTAAATTTATTTGAATGATAACTTGCTTTCTTTCCCAATGAATTCTGTGTGAATTAAAAAAACCTGACTAGCACAGTGGTTCCCAACCGTGGGTCTCCAGATGTTCTTGGACTAAAACTCCCAGAAACTTTCAGCACTAGCTTTGCTGGCCAGGATTTCTGGGAGTTTTGGGGCCAAACATATCCCAAGGTAGATGTACAAATAAAATAACTTGATAGCATGGCACCATTTGCAAGTGAAAAAAAAAAACCCTCTTGAAGTGATATTTCCTGAAATATGGTAAAGCACATAGTTGCTAGATTTGAGATTGTGAGGGCTGTTGTCAGTAGTTAATCAGAATGTCCAAGGGAGGGAGAGGGAACTTTGAATTGTAGAAGGACGTGGATTGGTTGTGGAACCCAGTGAAGGATGTTCTTTTGCTTCAGTTTTTCCTTGTGGGTCATACCTATGTGCTGCTGAGCTCTGTGGTGCCCTCTGTCTTGATTGTGCTCTTCATCTGTGCGTTTTAACCTGATTTTTTTTGGGGGGGGGGAATCCCACTCCCTTTCCTTTCCTGGCTTATTTTTGCTGCCTGCTGCTTGTGTTGGTGGTGGACTCAAGGAAAAGGAGACATTGAGTGGAAGGAGAGAGATAATTTCCCTATTTTCCAGTCATTTTGGTTGGGCAGGAGCTGTGACTGTATTTTTTGCTTTTATTTGTTTCCTTGCTTTCCTTGTTTTTTGGGAGAGGGGGCAAGGTGTGTTTTTTTAAAAAATATTTTACCTGTTTCCTCATTTGTGTGGGGTGGGTGTGGGTGTGGGTGTGGTGTTTTCCTTGTTAACTTTTTAAAATGGTGCTATTTGTTAATTTACTGTGGATTTCCCTCCTTGCCCTGCTTTCTGAAGGTAGGTTTCAAGGGTTCTTTAGGGCCTTTGAATTAATTGTCTGTTGTCTGCTTTGCCCCTAATTGTTTAGAGTTAGAAGGGTTCATTAGGACTTTTGGATGACTGTAGGACAGAACATGTTTGGGGAATCTAAAATGAAAGAACCCAGAAGAACAGATCCCTTTGACCAGTTTCTGAAGGACATGAAAACTGATCAGACTACCTCTTAAAACAACCCAAAACAAGTGAAATCTAAGAACATACCCCTAATATTTGCTGTGATTATCTGCCATTGTATGAAACACCATGATGATACTTTCCTTTCCCCCCCTCAATATCTGCAGAGATAGATGCTGTCATTTTTAGGTTTCCTGTCTTTATATCTCTGGAAATCTGATGGTGGTTCAAAACAGCTAAGAGTTCAATTAACTCTAGACTAAGATCTACTAAGAAGACAAATAAATAATTTATACAGAAAGAAACATAAGGCTACATTTGGAATATGTTAAAATTCACAAAGATTAAGTTTGCAGAAAACACATTTCAGTTACAGCCATCCCAGCTATTTACAAGACAGTCTGTTTTATTTTATTTGACTGGATATAAATTTTAAAAGAGATAATATAAAATTATGTGCTCTATAAAGTTGAATTAAAAAGCTTAGGTTGGTTTCAGATTCTTCTGCCTAAATGATTATCAGTGTCCAATGAGCCTCATTAAGGCCTAGGTCTCAGGTTCACAGTGTTTTATATTTTAGGTATTGTTGCAATATTCTGTTAAAAATGATGTTGTCTACCATGTGATTTGCTTTCCTTCAGCCTTATGGACTACATTGTTTATTCCTTTGGTTTGATCACTGAAATGACTGCATTGGTTGAGCTTTTCAGAAGCTCTTGTGCCAGACCACCCAGGATCAAAATGACTGTACTATTTCTAGTATGTGGTACCATCAGCTGCATTTCATATGTGTCTGTCCTTGAGAATTCGTTTTATTATTTTCTAAATGCACATTGTAGGAAATTGTGCAGGGCCACAGCAGGAAATAGTAGACAGTCACATCTATTTCATGTGGGCTGTCTTCTGTGAGGCATTCCAAGGGTTCCTTTTATGTAAATGTTACTTGTGTCCTAGTGGTATTTAAATAAACGAATGCTCAAGTGAGTGGTTCCCTGTCATCAACTGAAGATACACTGAAACACAAGCTTTTCAGAATTCTGGATTAGTTCTTGAGGTTGATGAATAACTGTGATTACCTAATGGTTAGACTGAAAAATGGAGATTTTGCTGACCATACAGCTCAGTCAACATGTAAGGAAACAGTATAACATATCCATGTTTTCTTTGCTGTTAATTATATACATTTTGAGAAACAGTATTTGCATCCTACTTTAATGATGGGTTACTAACAAGCTGTTAGCCTAAATATTCTGATTATTTAACCATTAATCATTGAAATTTTAGTTTAATTTAGAACAGATAAATTTTAGTTCTGAAATATAGCAGTTGTCCCATATGTGGGAAAATTATTTAAATATTAGTTCTCAAAATGTTTTTGTGAAGATTGAAAACCTGTGAATGTACAATAAAATACTGAAATAAGAAACTGCCTGTCTTATTATGCCACGTTCTTCAGCAGAAACCTTTTTGAGAACACCAATAGCTGCAGAGGTGTTTCTGAAAGGTACCCAAGAGAAGGCCTTATTCTGTGTAGTTCATAGAAGGTGAAATGCATTTTCTGCAGAGTTGTGATCAGATCACTGCTTTTAGGAAGGGTGTGAACATATGCGTTTCAAAACTGCCATGTAATGTCTAACTCAGTGTGATGTGTTGAACTGTTTGTGTACTTACTTGGCTTTAATAATTTTTATTTAACTGTTTTATTTGAAATTAATGATTTTATGCTTAAATTTACTATTCTTATTGTCATACAGTTATTGTAAGCCACCTTGTGCGGGTATGAATATAAGATGGAATAAATGAATGAATGGATAAATAAAAACACACATTAAAAGCTGCAATAGCTACACATGTACATGAGAGACAAATGAACATTAACAGTTGGGCAGTCCTTTTATTATGGCCAACTAACATGTCAGAAAAATGTGCACATATTTTTGAGTTTTCCAGAATGTTTTCATCAGGCAAAAACACAAAAAACCCAAGAATTAGGCCAGATGTTGGATCAAAGTGAGATATGCATTTTAGACCTAGTCTCAAAACGGACGTTGAAGAGCAAATTAATTAGTCATTGTGAGGTGCTGCAAGTGTAAGGTTACACCTAGGATTCTGGGGGAGAACAACAGTGACTGACTTCCATTTCTGAAAACATAAAGAATGCCTGGGTGCCCGTGTGTTTGGGCTTGGTTAGAGCTAGCCTATATGTGTTCAGAAACAGGGAAATGAGATGCTCTGGGCTGATCCTGTTATTTTGCTGTCTCTCCCAGAAGGCATTCTCTTGTAAAAAGATTCAGACTGCTAAATATTGTAAAACGAAGAGCTGGGATATTAATTGTAATTGGGTTAGGAAGTATGGAAAGGATAGTGTAGCCCCAAATCAGCAGGGGGAAATTGTGTGTGTTCAGCTGAATTAGAAACTGTGCCAAGATATGGGCGCTGTGCATGCAGTTCTTTCCTTGATCCAGCTGCCAGAATAGTTGCAAGTGTAGGTGGATTGGCTCCTCTAAACATGTTTAGCTTTTGTGGTAGCCACTGTGCCCATACATTTCTATGAACTTTGGCAAATAAACCAGTGCTTTTTTCTTTTTTCTTTAAAGTGTTTGTAGATGCATCAATGCTGGTGGATGTAGACTTAAGGAAATATGCCACTTCTGAACATATGGAAACAATTGGTTGGTCTCCAAATAGTAATATTTAGACTAAATCTAGTGAATTTGCTTAAAGCAGGGGTCAGGGAACTTTTTTACCTTTTACCCCCCAAAAAATTTATATACGCCGACATTACCCCCTTGATTTGAAAGGAAGGAAATCATACATTATTTGAATTCAAAATATTATTGAATCTACACAGGCTGTGTACCGAACTAGCAGGATATATCATCAGTATCAATGGCTGCCAGGCTATGTACCGAACTAGCAGGATGCACCAAATTTAATAAAGATGTGCACTATTTTTGCTGGAACACATTGCACTCTAGCCATGGGGTGGTATAGGCAGTAGTAAGGTGTCCAACGTGCCTAGCAAGTTGCATTAAATTTTTGCTAGCTCGCAGAGGATTTAATCATCATCAATGGCTGCCAGAGTGGTGCTAGCAATGACATGCTTGCTAGAGACAGCCAACGCAGAGGGGGGGGGGGGTTCCTACCACTTTAATCATTCTGTGTGTGGTGTGCAAAAAGGAACAAACCAGGCTAAAGGTCATGTCACCCACCCTGGTGCCATAGCCCAATATCAAAGGACCAGTGCGCTATTTTTTTTATCATCATCAATGGAAAACTCAGCAGTGGCCAGAGGATTGGAAAAGATCAGTCTACATCCCAATCCCAAAGAAGGGCAGTGCCAAAGAATGCTCCAACTACTGTACAATTGCACTCATTTCACACGCTAGCAAGGTTATGCTCAAAATCCTACAAGGTAGGCTTCAGCAGTATGTGGACCAAGAACTCCCAGAAGTACAAGTTGGATTTCGAAGGGGCAGAGGAACTAGAGACCAAATTGCTAACATGCGCTGGATTATGGAGAAAGCCAGAGAGTTCCAGAAAAACATCTACTTCTGCTTCATTGACTACGCAAAAGCATGGCAGAAAGTGAGGAGGAATTAAAGAACCTCTTAATGAGGGTGAAAGAGAAGAGCGCCAAAAATGGTCTGAAGCTCAACATCAAAAAAACCAAGATCATGGCCACTGGTCCCATCACCTCCTGGCAAATAGAAGGGGAAGATATGGAGGCAGTGACAGATTTGACTTTCTTGGGCTCCATGATCACTGCAGATGGTGACAGCAGCCATGAAATTCAAAGACGCCTGCTTCTTGGGAGGAAAGCGATGACAAGCCTAGACAGCATCTTAAAAAGCCACCCTTCCCCCCCCCGCCTTAATTCAAGCCTTCTGTTTTGCTTTCCTGTTCCTTTTTTCATAGTTTTGAGTCAGTCTCTCTCTCACTCTCACTCTCTCTCTCTCTCTCACACACACACATCCACCCACCCACGCTCCCTCCCTCCATTTTCTCCATATATTTAAACAAGGTTGATGAAGCCACCCTTTTCCCCTGCCTTAATTCAAGTCTTGCCTGTTCCTTTTTTTCAGTTTTGAGTCAGTCTCTCTCTCACTGAAACACACACACATCCACCCACCCTCCCTCCATTTTCTCCATATATTTAAACAAGGTTGATGAAGCCACCCTTTTTCCCCGCCTTAATTCAAGCCTTGCCTGTTCCTTTTTTCATAGTTTTGAGTCAGTCTCTCTCTCTCTCACACACACACACACATCCACCCACCCTCCCTCCCTCCGTTTTCTCCATACATTTTCTACATACATTTAAATAAGCTTGATGAAGCCCTTGGTCTCTCGCACCTTCCTTCCCTCGTTAACTGGATCCTTTCCCTCCTCCTGCTTGCTTGCAGTCATCTCCGGCGGAAGCAGTCATTCACAAGCCCCGGATTGATTGACTGCCCGGCCCCTTCAACAGCTGTAACCAATCAAGCAGGCTTATCTCCGATCTCTGAAGGAACGGAGGATTTACATTTGCCCTGATGCAACCAAGGAAGTAACAGGGAGAGGTGGCTTACAATTTGAGGTTTGGCTGCAGGGGGTGGGGGTGGGAGGGAGGGGGTAGTGCTCTGCTCATTACCCCCAGGATTTTCACTTTTATCCCATTTGGGGTAAATTACCTCTGTTCCCCGACCACTGACTTAGAATGACAGACTTACATGAGAAGCAAAAAATGTACAGCATATTGAAATGCTGCTTAAATTGTGTTCTGATGTTAAAAGCCTGACTGAATAGCTTAATGAGTCTGATATCATCATCATCATCATCATAATTGAACTGCAGAGCTGGAAGAGACCCTATGGATCATTGAGTCCATCCCTGTCAAGGAGGCACTGGCTGTGGAGCCAGAGGTTGGGAGTTTAATTCCCCATTCTACGTCCCAGGAAACAAATCAGCTTGTGTAGCTATGGGCAAACTGCACAGTCCTAGAGTGCCCGCAGAAGAAGGAAGTGATAAACCACTTCTGAGTACTGTATACCTAGAAAACCCTGAAAGGCATTACTATCCAGAATTGACTGGATAGTACAAAATTAATTTAAAAGAGGGGTGTTTGCCTGCCACCTGAAGGGCAGGAATGAGGAAGTGAGCCTCGTCTTCTGCAGGAAGGTATTCCACAACTTTGAAGGAATCCCTGAAAAGGCCTTCTTTTGCATCCTTATCAACCGTGCCTGTGAAGGGGGTGGGACTGAGAAAAAGGCCTCCCCCGGTCCTTCAGAAAGCCTGGACCCAGCCATATAGAGCTTACTAGGTCATAACCAGCACTTTGAATTGGGTCTGGGAATGGACCAGCAGCTAGTGAAGTTGTTCCCTGTAATCAGCTTTGGTCAGCAGTTTGGCTGAAGTATTTTGAACCAGTGGAAGTTTCCAAATAGACCCCAGAGAACATCCCTGTGCACAACATGTTGCAGTGATCTAGATGGAGTGCAACTATGGTGACACCAGAGCCAGCTTATGTGTCTCAAGAATTGTGTGCAACTGATGCATTAGCTTTAACTGTGCAAACATACTCCTGGCTACTACCGAAGCCTGGGCATTCAAGGCTCAGTGCTGAATCCAGGACCCCATGCAACCTGCAAACCTTATAGTGTAATTGCTTCGAGTTATCAATTAATTTGCATTGATTAAGAATTTGTGACACATACTCGTCTGCCATCCCAATGCCTTTGTGTCTTCCTTCTGTCAAGTGTGTTATTCAGACTCTCACAGAAATCACTGCCTAAGAGGACTGTTCCCTCTTGAAACCTGTCTAGTTTCTAAAGTGTTTCATGAAGAAATTGCAGTTGCTGTGACTTTGGGCCATAAAAAGACCCTCTGGTTATTTTTATTGTCTTAAAGTGTTCTATAAAAATGAATTTTCTTGGGTTTCTCAGTATTTCTGATAATGCCCAAGTCATAATTCATGGCTGTTGCAATCAGGCTGTCCCTAGATTTTGCTGTATGTATAACAGCATATATTTTCCCAATGTCCCTGTGATTTAGTATATTCTAGATTGACTCTTTGTGGTATGTCTCTTTTATTTTTAAAATCCTTTTATATATTTGTCATTTTATGTTCAATTTAAAATTATTTACGTATATTACGTATTTACGTATATGAAATATAGATATAATTGAAAGCAAACTGAAATGTTGAGATAATTAAACTATTTTTTATCAGCAGGCTACGTCAATGATGTTATCTCAGCCATTTGCTGTATCTTCTTTTATGCACGTGGTGGGGCATAAATTGCATGCACAGACGTGCTGCATTGATTGAAATTCTCCACAGTCACATAAAATTTGACCTGTATCCAAGTAGCCCCATTTTACTTGATTGTCCTTCCTACTTTGCTTCAAAGCCCATTGTGACTTCCAGATGGTCCAACTAGAGTCTTGTCCTGGTGGGAATACTGTTTGGTATTCATTCATTCAGCAAGTTATGTTGCTTTTTGTTCTCCATAAGTTCTCCATAAGTTTAGTCTAGCCTCTTCTGCTTTAAAATTTAGAGCTTGAGATGGTTATAGAAAACCTCTTTGATTTTAGCCATCATCTAGGAGTTTGTTGTCCATGAAGTGGATGACTTTGCTGCTGTACTACCTTAGTTCATTCATTATTTGCCAGAAATGGAGACTCAAATTGCGGGATTCACTGTCAGGTTGAACTTAAGTTGCACTGGTGACTCGACTCAGACTCGACTTGTTTTTTCACCCAGTGACTTGGACTCAACTCGTGACTTGGAAACCACCCACCCACCCCTCCCTTTTTTTCTGTGGAAAAAAGCTTGGTTTTAATAGGGATTCAGCCTTGGGGCTTGTGAGTCAGGACTTGGTAACAAAGACTTGGACTTAGTACCAAAGACTCACACTTGAACTCAGGGCTCAGACCCAATGACTTGCCAACATCCTTGTTATTTGCTAGTACCTGTTGACATGCTTCTGGAGGGGCAATGCTAGTTACTGAAACCAGTTACTGAAACCAGACTATTGAATGATGAGCCATGGTTATGCCATGACTGTTTCAGGGCAATAAAAAACTTCCCAGAACCTCCCCAGGCTTTGGGGATCCACAGGGATCTTTCCTGGGGCAGCCTTTGAAGATGATATCATCAGCTGCCGACATGCTGCAGCCATTTTGAGGCACCAAAAACCTTCCTCAAGACCCCTCCAAAGGTTTCAGGGTTCCCCTTCATCCTTCAGGAGCTGCAGAATGAAAAGGGGAATGATTTAAACCAGGAAAATCACCACTGCTGGTCCCAGTGGCAGCGATTTTCTGGCTTTATCATTCCCCTTCCCACTCTGCAGCTCCTGAAGGTTCCCCCAGGATGAAGGGGAACCCTAAACGTTTGCAGGGGTCTCAGGGAAGGTTTTTGGTGCTTCAAAATGGCTGCAGCATGTCCTCAGCTGATGACATCATCTTCATTGTGTTGTGCAGCTCTGCAAACTGGATTTCAGCCAATGACATGTACATTTCTTTGGTCTGTAACACTTCAGAATACTAGCATAGATCTCACATTCAAATAATCCCACTTGCCAAAACAGAAATAAAAGAAAAACAAAATAAGCTACCCGCCTAGCAACTCTCTCACTGCATATAAAAAATTAGCTCTTTACAGAAAGGACTAGTCTATAGTCCATCTTTTTTGCATGCTTGTTGTCTCTTTGAGGGACGATTAATATTCTGATATGCTGCTGTATGTGTAAATTGGAGCTAGTCAAGAAGTGATGCTGTTCCTAGTTTTAAATAATTTGGGAGAAGCGTTGCTTTTGGTGCTGTTTGGTGTATTGGGTAGAGTGATGGGTTCAGATCCCCACTCTGTCATGGAAACTTAGGGGGGAGGAGTGTTGGCAGCACTGGTGAAACCACTTCTCAAATATCTTGCTTACCTTGAAAACCCTGTCAAGGTCACTATAAGTCAGATGCAACTTGATAGCATATCACATACATGCTATAGTGCATTTAGAATTGGTATGTTGACCATAGTATGACTGGTAAGCTTTCCACATGCTAAGCAAATGCCATTAAACTTCCAGATAGGTGACTCTGGGAAATGCTGCTGGGAGTCCCTTGGGACTAATTTTACTTTGATCAGTAGAATGCTAAAATCAAGGCAGTGTTTTGGAAAATGTAGCCTGTTTCATGTGCTGTGTCAACTTACAGTGGTGTAGCTGTAGGGGTCTCTGTGTATGTGTAAGATGGGGCTGTTCAAGAGGAAGGTTTCAGAATTGTTGGGCTTTGGGGAGCAATTTGGGACAAAGAGAGCTTGTTTCAAAAAGGCAGAATCCCCACTGTTGCCTCTTAAGATGAAAGGTAGCTCTGGAAACAATTTCCACAATCTTTATTCAGCACTGAGTGCCAGATATTGTATGAATTAAAAAAAGATAAAGTAACATTTCATGTCTTTAAATGTGGGGTTCTGATGGACACTGACAATGACCACATTTAAACTAATGAGAGCTGATCAAAAAGACAAATGTTGGGAAGGAATGATTGCACATAAAATTGATATTTCATGGTAAAAATATATGGGCATTTATATGCTAGAAGTCTGGAAACCCAGATGAGACTTAGGTTATGTACTTTCAGAAAATATGGGGTAGGTATATCAGAAGTCTAGCAGAACAGTGAACATATTTTAAATTTTTGGACATCATGCACACACACGCTTGGACACACCCCTCTTTCTTTGCCAGTTGAAATAGTTCTGTTGAAAGTTGTCCTGGTCACTTTGCAATTTTTGGTATCTTGTCAAGCTGCTGATTTCAGGAGAATAACTGTTTGAACTATTGGTTTGCAGAAGTTGATCTGATACTCTAAGAATTTATCTGTAGATTAGTAAGATGTTGCTATTGTTGTTTTTAAATGCAGATTCGTTTCAGATCTGAACCCTGGGAGAGCATCAGTTCAGTATTTGTTCAGTACTCTGAACTAGAATTAGATCTTGGAACTGCAGAGTTGTAAGGGAACCTATGGATTACCAAGTCCAGCTCTTGTTAAGGAGGCACAGTGGGAGATCCAACTTCCAGCCTCAGGCTACACAGCCAGATATGTAAACCACTGAACTATTCAGCAATTCAAAGGGGTTTAACACTGGAACCTCTCTCTCTCTGCTCCTGCAGATCATGGGTAGTGATGGGTGGAAGAAGAGTGGAATTGTGCCTGTATATCTGAAGTTAGCTCATTTGACTTCAGTAAGCATAGCTGTGAAAAAGATCTAAAGCAGGGGTGTCCAACCTTTCACCTTCCCTGGGCCACATTAGAAGATGAAAATTTGGTTTGGGCCGCACATAAAATAAAATACAGTGGACCCTCGACTTACGCACGGCTCCACTTACGGACTTTTCGAGTTACGGACTTCTCCAGCCGCAAAATGTCACTTCGACTTCCGGCCGGAGAATCGACATAAGAACAGAAATAGGCAGGGGAAAAAGGCGGGCAATTGAACTTTCTAACTATAGGTGGCGCCGAGGCTGCTTCTTTGTGCTGTAGGTCTGTCGGCCATTATTGTGTGTAGGGTGTGTCGCAGTTGAGAGAGCTCCTGCTCTCTCAACTGATGAGAACCTTTGAACCTGAAGGCGTGGGTCTACTCGCGAGTAAGCGCCGACAAAGGTGCGGGTCTACTCGCGAGTAAGCACCGCTAAATGCGCAGGTCTACTCGCGAGTAAGCACGGCTTTGCAAGCGCGGGAGGCTTCAGACTGGTAAGGTGCTGCTTTTTCTTTTTAAAAAGTTCTGGGTGGGTTTTGGAGGGTAGATTTGGGCTGGGGGGTATGTTTCTGTGTTGTTTTGTTTTTTGGTGATTTTTTTTTTTTTTTTTTTTTTTTTTTTTTGCAGTCCCAGCGTGGGACTTGCTCCACTGTTGCTGTTATTTTAATTTTTTTGGAGGGGGGTATTTTTTCCTTCTGCCGGAACGGATTAATAGGTTTTCAATGCATTCCTATGGGAAATGGACCCTCGACCTACAGACTTTTCGACCTGCGGCCACTGTTCCAATACGGATTAATTCCTTAAGTCGAGAGTCCACTGTAACAGTAACGATACCTGATCATCCAAAAAAACCATAGAAAACATGGATCGACTTGCGAACGGAGCTTCGACCTAGAACGAAAAAAGGCAGGGAAAAAGGGCGGGAAATTCAAACTGTTGGTGGCAAAGAGGCTGCTACAGTCAACCCTCGACTTACGAACGGCCCTAGTTACGAACATTTCGACTTACGAACCGCTCTGATAGAAAAATATTGACTCGACTTGCGAACTTAGATTCAAGTTACGAACCGAAAAAAAAACTTTTTTTTAACCTAAGTCATCTTAGGTTAAAAGGAAAAAAAAGAAAAAATTCTGCCCCTAGTGGTAGGAACGGATTAACCGGCTTTGCATTAGTTCCTATGGGAACTAATGATTCGAGTTACAAACCGCCCCTCGACCTAAGAACCAAAAACAGCCAGAACGGATTAATTGGTTTTCAATGCATTCCTATGGGAAATGCTGATTCGACTTACAAACTTTTCGACTTACAAACCTCCTTCCGGAACAGATTTAGTTTGTAAATTGAGGGTTGACTGTACTTTGTAGCTCTTTCGCCCCAACGGTTAGAGCAGGGGGGTCAGGGAACTTTTTTACTTCTGCCGAGCAGGAGGAGGAAGCCGGTGCACTCCCTTCCCATCCCTGGCGCGGGTTTACCCGTGAGTAAGCGCCGCGGAAAGCGCGGGTCTACTCGCGAGTAAGCACCGCCGAAGGCGTGGCAGTGGAGGTAAGGTTGTGCTTTTTCCTTTTAAAAAAGTTGATCTGGGTGGGTTTTGGAGGGTAGGTTTGGGCTGGGGGGGGTTATGTTTCTGTGTTGTTTTGTTTTTTGGTGATTTTTTTTTTATTATTATTTTTTTGCACTCCCAGCGTGGGACTTGCTCCAATGTTTATTTTTGGATTGGTTTGTTTTTGGTTTTGGTTTTTTGCAGTCCCAGTGTGGGACTTGCAGTGTTTGGGCTTTCCCCCAATTCGAATTTCCCGCCCTTTCCCCCTGCCTTTTTGCCTTCGGAGGTCTGCAAGGGCTCCCTCCGATGTTGGGGGAAAGCCCTTGGAGACCTCCTGGGGGTCTGATCGCGGTGGCGGGTCTACTCGTGAGTAAGTGCCGTGGAAAGCGCGGGTCTACTCACGTGTAAGCGCCACCGAAGGCGCGGCAGTGGAGGTAAGGTTCTGCTTTTTCCGACATCGGAGGAAGCCCTTTGAGACCTCAGAAGGCAAAAAGACAGGGGGAAAGGGCAGGAAATTCGAACTTTGGAATTTCTTAAAAAATAAAAAATTGCACTGGGCCGCATTACGAGCCGACCTGGGCCGCATGCGGCCTGCGGGCCGCGGGTTGGACAAGCCTGATCTAAAGGCATGTAGTCCTTTCATATGAACAGGGCCCGTATTGCCTCATGATTGCTTACTGTGGCAGGTGCTTGTATGGGATATTTCCATCTTACCAATTGCAAGGATGGTGTGTGATGCCAGGCAATGGGAGCATGGCTACCCTGCATGGTTCCACTCCCCTTTCTTTGGATTTCATGTGTATGTGCGTGTGAGTATGTGAAAGAGAACATATGGGAGTCTTCCCTTGTGTTGTTGTAGTGGGTGGACAGTGACCTCTGGCCTACTGGACACGTCTTGGCATGCCAATGTCTCATCTAATTTGTGGCCATTCACTGGTTGGCCTTCATCTCCCCCTCATATCACCTGGTCTAATTGGGGGTGGGTACAGAAAACCCAATCTACCTCCACAGACAGATTCCCAACCTTTGCTTTAAATCTGTTGTGATTTGGTGTAGTATATTTCGATTAGGAGTGCTTCATTTTTATTCTAATTATTTGCAAATAAATATGTATGATTTTGTAACTTCTGTCAGCCTGTTCAAGGGATAATCCTGAGAAGGCTGCAGCTGAGTTTGTCCAGTTTGATTAGCATTGTGTTGCAAAGTATTTTTCCAGTTGAATAAATGCATTTCTGCTACAGTAATAGAAAAAATTCCATGGAAAAACATAAGAATGTACATTTTTTCCATCCCACATCACTGTAGTAATGAAATATGGAATATCTCTGAGCACAGTTTGAGCACACTTTTCTGAACCTTGAATGACTGCAGGAAGACCCCTTACATCTAGCATTCAAGAAAAATTCTTTTAGCTTACAGGGAATAACTTCCAGGCAGGTTTGAGCTTGGACACCTCTTGTTTGAGACATAAAGCACTGTGTGGATCCAAGAAAAACCTTGTTCTTTAGCCAACTGTGTCCTCTCTAGGCTGAATCCTGTGGCAAGTTGTAACCTTTGAAATGAGGTATGTTACCCAAAGGAAAAGGGGAGGTTATGGAGAGAAATGAAGTGTAGTAGAGCACAACTATGTTTGCTGGGGCCTGGCCAAGTGGAAAGTGGATGCATGTCAGAACTGATTAAAGAATCCTTCATTGTAAGAGCACAGCACCTTGTATAATGGTGATGGAATGAAGAGTGTGTCATGAAAAAAAAATACAGGTTTGGACTGTGCATTATTTTGTTTTAATCAGCTTTAAATCATGGTGTTTTCTTTTAAACTCCACTTTCCTGCCTAACAAAATGTTTAAGACGGTGTTTTCATCAAAAAGAAATCCACATTATCTTTTTTTTTTTGCTCCTTATGGGGAGGACATTTCTTTGCCAGAGAAAAGCCTCACATAGTGAATTATTTGATAAGAACTATTGCCATACACTTACACTCTGAGATTTATATTAACAGAGGACAAGGTTGCCATATATTGCTTGTTTCTTGGACACGAACAGTAACCCTTCTACTCACATCTTATGGCATGGGAACTGCTTGTAGGGTATGTGTGAATTGTTGTAAGCACATGAGAACAGAGCTTGTAATACATTTTAAGTGTTAACATTTTATGTGTTAATTTTTCACATCATGAACACGTTATCCATTATCTTTTGTTGTTACTTTTGTGGGGCTAAAGTGCTTTTGTGGATCATTTTGAGGGGATTGTTTCTTTCAATTTCAGGCCACTGTGTTCTTATGGTTGCTAAAAGAAAAAAAAAAGTGAAAGGGGAATGAGCAACACACTGAGCAACATAATTAATTACTTAAATTGGTTTTGGGGGGGTGTTAATGGTTAGAATAGGACTCTGCACATAATTACACAATGACGTCTTTTTAAAAAGTAACTTCTCAAGCTGCGCATGAGGCAGACAATCACATGCATGTCACCCATCTTATTGGTATGGGTGCCATCTGCATGCAGAAGGTCCACATAGTTGGGACTGCATGGGTCGTGCATGTCTGTATTCATTCACAGTCAAATATATATCCATGCACATATAGTTTATGAGAAGTTGGTTTCCTTACAAACTGCTGTCTTCTAAGGGAGAGCCTACAGATAAAACCGCTGTCTTAATAGGATTTTACCATCTTAAATATTTTTAACTGAACACAATTGTTAACTGAATGTAATTCCATGGGATTATTTTAATCTTGTACGTTTTTGTGCACATTAGAGAGTCTTGCATGTTGGCCATTGAAGATTCTCAATCTGCTTGGAAACTCTGCTTCAGTAGGATTTTTAAACATAACAGGAAGTTGGGCGGCACATTCCTCAGACACTCTATTATTGCACTTACAAGTTATTTAAGCAAGTAGATAAGTCCAGCTAAAGATTTGTAAACCTTCTGCAACTCCATTTTTTAAAGGAACCCGGTCTGAAGGAATTGCAGAGGAGGGGGAGACTCCAATCAGTAATGTAAAATTTTGGTAGTCAGATTAATCTCAGTATTAGTTTATGACGTTAAAAGAAAACCCATTTTTATATTTGGCTGCTCTGTTGACCTGAGTTCCCATATGCAGTGTAAGTTGTTAAAAGCTCACCAGCTATAAATCTGGAAAGGTAGGGCTTGCACAACCAGTTAATTACTGGGTAAATTGCAACCCTTCATTAAATTTTGGAACAAGATTAAGCCACAGGTAAGCATTATGTAAGAAATAAGAACAAATGTATAAGACATGGGCAAAAATGTTGTCGTATAAAATATGTAGATTCTAGGATTCGAGTTGTTTTGAGTTTTGGAGATACTGGGTTTCCTGAAGAGCTAGAGAAAAGGTAACAAGATGCTTAATATAAATATATTGTGTGTTTTTTTTAAAAAGATTATTGTATGTATCTTGAGTGACATCTTTGCAAGGTAACATTTATATTAACAAAAAAAGTGTTGTTGCATCTTAAAAGACTTGGCATAAGCTTTCATGGACTTTGGTCCACTGTTTCTGAGGCCTCTCTGAAGAAGAAGGATAAAGTCCATGAAAACATACTCTGAACCAAACTTAGTTTTTAAGATGCCTTAGGACTCTGGTTTAATTATATTAAGAATAAGTTAACAATAATGTTGGCACTCAACAATTTGCCATGCAACTATGGCTTTATCTTTACTTGAACTGAGCTCTTGATATTGCAATCAGGAGCAAATAAACTTAGCATCCTTAAAATGCAGTTGAACATGTCAAGAGAGTCCATTTCATGGAGTATTGGTAAAGACTTCAGTTTGCTTGCAATCAGAAAAATGTTGAACTCTGAACATTGACATAATTGCTAAACATGTTATTGCTAAATCTGTCACTATTACTAAACAGATGAACCCCACCGTTGTTTATCCAAGATGCCATTGAGAAGGTTGTAATCAAATTTAGGAGTTCTTGGCTTTATTTAATTTTCTACCTCAGAGGCTCCCCAAATGGTATATAACTCACATGACTGCTATTAAATTAGAATGTTTCTTATTTGGCTTTATAGACCTTTTGGATACTGGATTATTCCAATGCAAAAGCCAAACTGAGCTGGAAAAAGTTGTGTAACCGTGCAGCTCTGTATTTGTCTCTTCTGATTTCAGTGGGGCATATTCCCAGCTATGTGAGTATGGGTTGATTCCCTTGTTTTCTTTACTGCTGGTAAACTGCTAGATAGCTCAGTGGTTTAGGTGTCTGGCTGCGGAGTCAGAGATTGGGAGTTCAATTCCCCACTGTACCTCCTTGACAAGGGCTGGACTTGATGATTCACAGGGTCCCTTCCAGCTCTGCAGTTCCAAGATTATTATTGTAAATAAGAAAGCTGCCTTCTAAATGAGTGCTTATATATTTTTTTAATCCATTATCCAAAATGTCTATTAAAGAAATGCTTCTGTTAGGAAGTTTGTGTTGTCATTCAGCATGATTTTGTTGGAGGTTTAATGTTTGTGTTGTTGTTTAGCATAGTTTTGCTTGAGGTTTAATGTTTTAGCTATAATTTTAATATTTTATCTGTATTTTATTATGAGACACAATTGATACTAACTTTAGTGGAAAGACAAGATATAAATTTAATGAATGACTAAATTATGTCCTACAGAATGGTGAGTAAGGGTATCTACAGTAATGCCCTACTGTGGATTTTGGATTCTCTCCCCCCCCCCCCGTGAGTTAACATGGCTGCCTGTGGATTTTACTGATTCATCACAACAGCTTGATGATAATATGACAATTTAGTAATGGTTACTACCCACATATCCACTCAAAGCAGTATTACATATACAACAAAATAGCTTCATTTAAAAATCTAATTAGCAGAACACAATTTAAATAATGATAGTATACTGAAACCTGTTCTAAATGTGAGATCTGAGCCCTGAAGTATGTAAATTAGTACTTAAGGAAATACTGTCTCAAAGCATGTACAAAGTATCTTTATTGGCAGTGTGTGCAGCAAGGGTCATTGGAAGGCACAAAAATATGACAAAATTGCCTCCTACATCTCCTAGAGGTGTGAAGGGGAATTTTAGAGTGATTGTTTTTTTAAAAGACAATGATGATGGGATATGCTTGGGGGCCTCAGGTGTATTGGAGGAGGAGATGGGGGCTCATATGGCCTATAGCAGTGGTCCCCAACCGTAGGCCTCCAGATGTTCTTGGACTTTAACTCCAAGAAATCCTGGCCAGCAGAAGTGGTGGTGAAGGCTTCTGGGAATTGTAGTCCAAGAACATCTGGAGGCCCAAGGTTGGGGGCCACTGGCCTATAGGATCCACTTTGTCTGCCTCCAGTTCAGGGAATCAGTACAGTATCAGATCCTGCGTTCTGATCATGGGTGTTAGATGAGAAGAGAAGCAGAACATTCTGATGGCCTTCTTTAGGATATACTAGTAGAGAAGATACGAAGGAGAGAACTGCATGGGATTCAAGCATGTAATGGTGGCTAAATAACCTTTGCCAGCTTGCAGATGTTCAGATTGTTGGATTAAACTCCCTTCCTCTCCAGCCAGTATGGCCAACTCTTGCCTCTCCATTCAGTTTGAATCCAAGGAAGCTGTGTTTCAATGCTAACCCTGTGTCAGTAATGGACTGGATGAGGGTGAACTGACTGGAGTTTAATCCAGACAAGACAAGGCAGATCCTGGCATAGAGATTCAAGGTGTGCTAGACAGGGTTACTTTCCACTTGAAAACTCTGTTTTGCAGCTTGCTTATACTCCCAAGATTGAGCCCTGAGCCTGAATGTCCAGGTTTCAGTAATGGTCAGGAGTACATCTGCACAATCAAACTAGTGTACTGGTTCTTGGAAATGTCTGATCTGCCCACAGTGTCCTATATCTGAGTTACATCCCATTCAGACTGCTGTAACACTTTATGAGGGCAGTTTTTGGAAAGTGATGAGAAGCTTCAGTAGGTCCAAGAAGACCTATATCTCTCGAGTCTGGACTGCTGAGGTCCATACTATCTGAAAGACTAAATCTCCCTTTAGTGAAATCTTCAGTAGAGGTGTTTATCTTGGCCTTTACTACTCTTAAAAGCACATTTGGTGAAGAGATAAGAGAAGGCCTTTTCAGGAGCTGCTCCTAGGCCATGAAATGCCCTTGAGAGAGAGATGTGGCAGGCTCTTTCTCCCTGCTTTTATTCTGTTGGCAGGTGAAAACTTTTTTATTAGACAAGCTTTTGGTCACAACTGGCTTTTGATGGTGGTTGCTGTTTTCCTTTTGTGACAATTTTAAAAAGTTTTAAATGAGTCTAATTCTTTCAGCAACGTGGAGAGGGGGGATTTGCTGCTTGGGTAACAGCCTATCCCCCATATTATCTTACCCAGGCTTCGTGCTCTGGAGAAGACACTCCAGCTTCGCATACAGCATCGAAACAACACAGGAAGTAGCAGTTCAGTGTGGAAGGGATTGTCACTCTCGAATTGGCCTTCTCAGCCACACTAGATGCTGTTCCAAGTCCTCCATACAGAGCACGTTACCATAGTCTCTTGAGACTGAAGGATGCCTAACCTAACTAAATGTTTAATATGATAACTTTATTTTTTTTAACATCACAGCTGACGTAGGTTGATTCACCATTGGAAGAAAGAAGGATATAAATAAAAATGTTACAAAATGAATGAGCAGTTGGATAATCTGGAAGGGGCTGAGGAAGAAGAAGGGATTCTGAAAAATAAGCAGAGAATGCTTTCAAATTGAGGAGAGGCATCCTAACCCAAATTTCCATTTAAGCACTGTAAAAACACTGTACAACAGTGATTAACATTGGAGTTCTGATGGAAGTAGTATGTCAGAAGTTATGACATCACCTGTAACATTAAAATCATACAGAAATGTGTGGTTTTTTAAAAAAACATCAAAACTATACTAATTGATAACTTCTACTTTTTTCATGTAACATTATTCATTACTCAAAAATGGCTTAGTGATTTTTGATACTTTATACTTTTAAAACGTAACTGTAAAAAGTTAACTACAGTCAACCCTCGACTTACGAACAGCCCTAGTTACGAACATTTCGAATTACGAACCGCTCTGATAGAAAAATATAGCCTCGACTTGCGAACTTTGCTTCGAGTTACGAACTGAAAAAGTCATCTTAGGTTAAAAGGAAAAAAAAGAAAAACAAAATCTGCCCCTAGTGGTAGGAACGGATTAACCGGCTTTGCATTAGTTCCTATGGGAACTAATGCTTCGACTAACAAACCGCCCCTCGACCTAAGAACCAAAAACAGCCGGAACGGATTAATTGGTTTTCAATGCATTCCTATGGGAAATGCTGATTCGACTTACGAACTTTTCGACTTAAGAACGTCCTTCTGGAACGGATTAAGTTCGTAAGTCGAGGGTTGACTGTACAATAAAAAGCATTGATAATGAAAATTCTGACCTAAAATGAACAAGAGGTAACAGCAACAGATTACTTCTTCTTCCTTTTTGTGAAAAACAGTGGATTACTTTTTAAAATCAATGTTCTAGGTTCTTTCTTCTTTGTGAAAGTCAAGGTGGTAGCCATTATACTAAAGGTTAATAAATGCCAGGCTGTTTGTCCAAACTGCAGGAGAGAGGCATGGAGCATTTATACATTGAATACTGGAAATCTGTGAACTTGCCTTTTGAAATAAAGATGGGATGAAATGAACAGTTAGTTGTCTGCAAGTTTTGCTAGGCGTGAACACCCTGTCCCACCTTTTCTTTGTGGCAGGCCAATGCATTCTACAATATGAATACATTTGTGGATGCCTGGGTACAGCTCTTAGAAAACAGCTAGTGGTAGGTTTGGACCATAAATATTAAAGAGAAGCTAAAATAGTTGAAACTAAAATTGTTGTAATCAAAAACTGAAGCTAATTAAAACAATTCTCATCCAGCCACCACAAGAAAACCAGCTACATGTTTGGTGGTCACAGACCTGAATGTTCTTGATAATGTTCCGTGCACCTGGGAAAAACATTTATGCCCTATTCTTGGCTTTCTATGTTTGAATGAACTAAATGAATTTCACATACTGTCATTTAGTTATAGCTTGGCATATGTGTACCTTTGATAGCCTGAGATTTTTCTGCAGTGCCAATCTGCTTTTAAATAAGGATATGGGAGCAAATCTAAATTACAACTAATTGACAAGATGAATATGGAGTGTAATTTTTAGAAAGCTGTTCTTACTTTCAAAGGCCAAATTTATCAGTAATTTCTTATACAAGTTTTATTGTGTGAGATAAATATATATAAGAACTTCTTTAAAGCACCCACCTTAGTCTGATACATTTTGTATATTTTAGCCAAATAATATGTTTTATGAGCTGGTCACACGACCGTAACAAATAAATTCATTCATTCATTCATCTTAAGTTTGATTACTTTTTTTTTAAGAAGATGAGTAGATGTGTTTGGATTCATTGGCTTTATTTCCATCTGGAAGCTCATAACTGTTCCAAACTCACTTTATATAAATTGGAACTCCAAATTCTTTCCAAACCAGTATCTGCGTAAAATCATACTCTTTTGATATAATGAAAAAATGTTGTCAAGATTCCAGATCTGCAAAACAGTAGCAAATTGGCCAATCTTTCTTACAACCCAAAGAATGTGCTCTGGAATGATGCAGCATCTCCTGCATCAGGTGGCATTGTCTGAATCTACTGAACTGGAAAAGTACTTGTGAAGTTTTGTAACAATCAAGCTCAACCAAGAGGCACACGATGTCATTTGAGTGGCATCTGCCAGCCCATTTGCCAAATGCTAGTTTTGTTTAACAAATGTCAGTTTGGCCATTGAACTCAGTTATCAGCACAGTTGCCAAAAACCCAAACCCATTTTACCTTTATGGGGATGATCGGCAATGTAGCCTGGTCCTCATCAATACACTTTGCCACAGGTTGGCCACCCATTTTTCAATAAGTTGTGTATTGCTTTGTGGGTTACCTTGAAATCAACATCTTTATATGTGAAATGGGTTTCCTTTGGGGTGGTTTAAAAAAAAACTGGGGATGGGGACTTAACATATTTCAGAGTTTCCCAACCAACATGAATAAGTAACTTTTTCCAGGTTCTGGCTGGATATTTGTCAAAAACCAATACTAGTGGTTTGTAACCCTTTAAATTTGGACTGACTTCCTGGCCTCTTCTAAAAATGGGGCATGTAACCATAACAACAAAATAATTATACTAATATGATGACAACCTTACTTTGATTTTATTTTGAAAACTGCTTAGTGTTTTTTTTTAAAAGGGAGGTCAGTGTGAGAGGTCATTTCATATACAAGAACAATTATGTTTTGCTTAGAGCATTGATTAAAAAAGAACAGGAATGAAGTGTTGATTCTTTTATTACAGTTGTAGGGTTTTTAGAGAGAACTAGTTTTGTGAATACTTTATAGTGGTGTATAACCAATAATTGAGAGGAAAAGGCCACCTGCATGAATATTTCCCTTTGTTTTCTTATGTTCAGTTGTGCAGGATTTATGCTTGATTAAGTTACTGTCTTTTATCATAATTAAAGAAAAATGTTGTGGAGAATGAACTAAAAACACTGCTCAATGAAAAACAGATTGTCAGAGCTGAAGTGAAACAAAAGGTACCCTGTCACACATGTTGCCTCCCTTTTCCTGAATAATGACCAGTCAGAAAGATTTATCTGCTGTGAGAATGAATCGACTATGTTTTAGCCATAGGAAGTAAAAGGAGAGAGCGCTTATTTCATTTTTCAGAAAAGATGCTCCAAGGTTTAGCTGAGACAAATTCTGCCCCCAAAAGAAGTTTGGTTGATTGCAAATGAATTTAAGTGCCCGATACCATATACATTGCTCCTGCCTTAATGAAGGAGTAAAGTTTTTCTTGTGGTGCCTCAGAGTCTCCCGTTTTAAACACTGTAGCCAGCTTGTCTTCTTGAAATATGTATACTTCTATAAGACTTAATTCCACACTTTTCTCCATTTGTTCTTAGCTGCAGTTACCCACAAAGTGTGGTATGCTGTATGAAAATTGTAGTGCAATGCCATAAGTTAATGAAGGGAATAAGATACATCTTCCGGTTTCTTTCTTTTTCTGCCCTCTCCTTCTCTGACCCTTTTATTTGTAGCCTAACACTACCAAGTAGGAGAGCCTATGTTAGATTCACCAGGTTTTTTTAATGGTGCAGAAAGACAAATCTATGTTGTTGAATTATTTACAATGTTGACATGTTTATAGTTTTAATGAGATAAAGCTCTATTTCCAAGGCATATTGGCAATTGTAGTTCATTCAGCATTTCATATCACTAGATGTGTGTTTCACGGTCTTCATGTTGGGAGTTTGGGCTTCAGATCCAGCTTAGTGCTACCAATAATAATCTACTACAAGTTGGCCGTGAATCACATAGTCCATGACTACATAACTCATGGGTCACTTGTAGCCTTTGGCTTTGTTTTTTTCCCTGCAGCCCACCTGATTAGCTGGTCTAGGGGAAGAAAAGAGCTGCTGTTAAGGCAAGGAGAAGATGAAACTGGGCAGAGAAATTGCTCTAAGCAAAACGTAATTGTTCACTTAAATGGAATGAGTGTTTTAACTCTGCTTTACATGTATGAAAGCTGTTGTATGGAGATCTTCTACTGTAATTTTTCTTGGAATCACCTGTAAAAAAATTGGTTATAATTACTGATGACCTCCAATATTTATTGCTTTAGTTTGTCATTCTGTATCTTTTGATGTCCTCAGGATAATATTGAAATATTGGCTACAAAATCCTTCATGCAGTTTGGATGCTGTGTTTTGGAGTAACTTTATTAAAATTTTATTTTCTGTTTTTCTGTATGGTTGCATTTATTTTTCCAAAATCACAGTATTTTTTAAAATTGTGACATAAATTGATAGTCTTTAAAAATTTCTTTTTGCCACCAATTTAAATTTAAGATCCACAGAAGTAACCTTACTGGTGATAAGTTACCCTTAGTTTGTAATTGAACTGCAAAATTTCATTATATAGGTAACATTTCTTTTGGGTCATATGTTTTTCATTTAGGAGGGACTTTATCCACCAACACAAAATAGAGTAGAAATTTCTATGGCAATATATATGTTTTTCCTTTTCAGAATTAATCTGCAAACAGGTTTTGATCTATTTCAAAAGGAGACTATTGGAGGTTGGATCTGGTTTGTACATTTGTGAGGATGTGCTGTATCTGGTGGTAACAGTGAAAGATTATGCCCTGTTATTGTGATCTGCATAGAAATTTGTTCCTTCAAGTGGATAAATCTCTCTTCCATGATTATTAAAATCAAGCATCATTGCAGTAAGGCAGAACTAAAATAGCTTTCAGAAATGAATCTTGAATGTGTTTATATGTTGTGATGTGCACCTGAATAAATAAGAGTTTTGGATTGGCTGTGATAAATTCCTGCTGATTTCCTTTCTTTCCACTGCCACCTGGAATTATTTTGCATGGGGAAGAATAGTATCGGATGTCATTTGCCTGAAGCATTTGGGGATCTAACATGTAGACCTTTTCCCCCTTGCTCTCTGTTTTCACTGTTTATCATGGAGAGCAATGTATCAGAGAGCCTGGTATAATTCATGGGTGGGTTAATATTAATTGGTGTGATATAAAAGAAGCCTGTTGTTAAACTGGTTGAAACTAAATGAAAAGGGAGAGAATTTGAATTTAAAGCTACTCTCTAAACTTAACTACAATTAAGTTGTATGATTAAAAATGAAAATATATGTGTCACACATGTTGGATCTTCAGCAAATTGTCCATTTTGAATAGAAATTTTTATTTAGGAGGTTTATCCCAGATGATCATAGAGAAACTTGCTTCCATTGGCTGAAATTCTCTTGCTTAGCGCAATAAATTGCACCAGAGTAGGCCAGGTGAATCATTAGGGATGTAATGAATCAACTCCTTTGTAAGTTCCATTGATTCAAATGGGCCTGAGTTATTTATAGTAACTTGCAGCTAAAGTTGGCCTACTGAATCAGTGGAACTTATTGCAGAGGTGACTCACCAAATGCCTGTTAATTCAGTTTGCCTATCTTAGTATGACTTGTCATGCTAAGCAACAGGATTTTGGCCATTGACTCCAGAGTTGAGTGAGTGGAAGGACCACTCACACAATACAACTTTTCTGTGTCTTTGCCCTCCCTCTGTGCTATGAGCGGGCAATGTTGAGGGGTCAATGATGCCCTCCCCCCGGGAAGTGTTGCAGGCCACACACTTTGTAATGTGTTATATTTTTCCCAACCGAAAAGATTCACAACCATAGTCCAAGGTAGCCAGACAAGCTTTATGACTGAGTATGGATTTGAATTTGTTTCTCCCTGTTCAAAGTTCAGCATTCTAACTGTTACCCAACGTTGGGTCTCTCAGATCTGTCATAAGTTGTGGTGGGGATGAAACACAGTGCTTAAAAAGCAGTAGAACTGTGACTAATTGCATAAATGCAGATGTGTATATAGTGTCCAACTCAGCAGGGTGGATTTGATTTAAATCACAATTTAAATCAGGATTTAAATAAAATGATTTTTTTGACAATTTAAATAAAAATCAATTTTTAAAATTTAAATCATGGTTTAAATCAATTTGATTTGTAAAAAATGGAAATATGACTGGCTAGAAGAAGGGCCAATTTAATCATTCTTTCTATCGTAACTGATAACGAGTAATTCAAAATAGAAAGATCTAGCTCAATTTGAGTGTTCACAAATTACCACTAATTTTTTGTTGGATTCTCACAGCTACCACAAAACAACAATCAGATCAGCGTGCAACTTATTCAACTCGTTAATGAAAAAAGAGGGAAATTTGGTTTAGTTCAAAATAACAACATTTTAGAAATACTTTGGTTAGACAGAGCAGTTGAATTTTAAATTTTCTATCCCCCCACTTTCTGCTTTATAAGTCATAATAAAAAGGGAACAAAATCATTATGGATAGGGATGTGTATAGTAAAAACTTTTATTTTTTGTTTTGTTTTGAGTTGGGGGGACCCTTTTCCTTTTCTGTTTTTCATGCATCAGTTCTTATGTTCTACATGAAAGGGACTGCCAAGGTGTTTTGTTTCATTTTTTCCCCTTTCGTGTTTTCTGTGACACCCATCTGAAAGCCCTGAAGAACCTTAAGAATTATCCACAAAAAGTAAAGGTTAATGTGACATAGAATCAGTCTATTCCAAAAGCAGGCAACAGTCCAACCACCACCACTACCAAGTGAAAAAGTCACCAAATCTCCCACCAAAATAACTTTTAACAGAATTAATGCACACAGTAACAATAACAGTAAGACAACAGTTTTTAAAAATCAGTCTAAAAGGGAAAGGCATTCCTTCCCACACATACGCAAATTTGGCCGCAGCAAAAATAATACCCAAAGAAATTAGGAAAAATGCCCCCAAAAATTGAGGGGAAGAAAAGGAAAGGAAGGGTACAAAATAGAGGCACAGAGGCTGGCAGCCAAGCAGAAAAGCAGCACAAGCTGGAGGGTGCTTGCACACCTGCAAGGAATGAGTGAAACAAAGAAAGAGCATTCTCACAAGGTTCCAACCAATGCAAGTTCTTTTACAGCAGGGGTCCCCTTGGCAGGACTGGGCCACGGAGACAGATCTCCCACCCCCGCACACACGCTCCCCACGCACGCCCACCTGCACGCATGGGTGCCCCGCCCACCCGTGAGCATGCCCCCACCCATCTGCACATGCATGTAAGCGTGCCCCGCCCACCCGTGAGCACGCCCCCACCTACCCGTGAGCATGCCCCACCCACCCAACCGGTCTGCGGTTCAGAAAAGGTTGGGGACCACTGTTCAAAAATTCCACTCCCACCTCCTGGAAATTCTGATTGGCTGGTTATGGGAGTCCTCATGACACTAGTGGATGGAAAATTTCCTGGGCAGTTTGACAGAGAAGGGGTAAAAGAAAGCTTAAGCAAAAGAGGGAAACATGAGACAATGAAACTTTCGTGTACTAACAGCTAGCAGTGTAATGCAGATTTTAAAAAGTGTTAATACAGTCTTAAACTGCTTTAATCCTCATTGAGGATGTTTTAGTATCCCAAGGTCATGTTATCTTGCAGGATTCACAGAGAGCTAGACCTTCATGATAAGTGTGTAATGACACTGACTGAAATCCTCTTGCATAGTTGTTAGGTGCCATCAAGTCAGAACAACTTACAGCAATTCTAACAGGGCTTTCAGCATAAGTGAGACATTTAAAGCATAGTTTTACCAGTTTCACACCCCCAGTGACTTTCTGTGGCTGAGCAGGGATTCAAATCCAGGCCTCCTGAGTCCTAATCTGTTACTCTATCTGCTACACTACACTGGGTATCATCTTGCATGGTTATGCTAACATAATGCTAACAGTAACTTTTGGAGGCAGATTACCTCAAGTTACAAAGTCAGTGTAGACATTATTTATTGTGTAGAGTTGCATGGCCCCCAGTATTCGCTAACTTCATAACCTGCAAAAGTTATGGGGTTATGTTATGCTAGTATAACAATATAAGAGAGTTTGGCCCTTGTCACTGGGAGAATTTTAGACAATACCATCAAGTCATGTCCTATCAAATCTGTTGCATTTTGCCTTTAGGTATGTTTGTTTGTCCTTCCCAGTGTATTGCAGTGAGACAAAAATGGCTAGCATGAGGAAGAGATGGGGCCAAATTCCCTAAGGCAGCCATTCTCAATGGGGGACATATGCCCTGGCACGTTTGAATGGGGGCACAGACTGGAAACAATTCTTCACCCACCACTTTATAAGGTTTGTTCTTTTTTGTGGTCTCTGTGAATGTACACTAATGGGTTAATCTGCGCTTGTGCAGAGGTTTCCGGATTATTCTAGAGCTTTATCACGCGTTCGCCAGGACCGCCCCCCTAGTACACATGGTCTGCCCATCCTGGTGATTGCCTCAGTTCCTTTTTGCTGCCGCTGAGGTTTCATCTCTCGATGAGCTCTCCGTTCACCTTGCTTTCGTTCTTACTAAAAACAAAAAGTTACAGAGGGAAAATAGTAAGAGACTTTCGAACTGTTTCTCCCTCTCCTGACCACCTTCCCTTCCCCTTCTCTTTCCCTTCCCACCATTTTATGGCCCCTACAGGGCTGTTCAAATGGTGCACCTCATTCCCTAACAAGATCCCCCTTTCTGACGGACACGATTCCTGTCTTTTTTGTCTGGGAGAATTGCACCAACCTTCTTCCTGTCAGGCCTGTAGAAATCTCACCAAACAGGCCCTCAAGCTCAGGCAACAGCACCTCAGATCCTCTGGGAAACGCTCCCTTCGACCGTTACAACCTTCAGTGGAACCCGCTTCGGTTCCCCAAGCTCCCAGCACAGTTTCTACAGACATGCCTTCTACTTCTCAGATACCTAAACCAACACTTCCGAAGCCTACGTCCGACTTAGAAATCTAAGACCTTGGGATTGATGTCAAAATCAACATCGACATCGAAACCTACCTTGGCGTCTGACCATTTGAGGTCTACTAAGAAAAAGAAAAAAAACATCTACAGACTCTCCCTCTACCAGGCTTCCTTCTTTGCAGTCTGCGCCCGACAAAACTGTCTCTTCTCTTCCCATTCAAGACCAGCTGACTGTATGCCTCGATTCACCTTCTGCAGATGACGACTCCATTCCTCCGCCATCTGGACATCCATCATCTCCTCTACTTGCACAGTTGCCAGACTGGCCTAACACTTCTGCTGACGCTACAGCAATTCCTCTATCGGCACACTGGAGCCCCAAATCTGTGGGTTGCTCTGTCTCCATTTTCGAGTCCGATTCAACCTTTGCTTTGGCTGATCCATTGCCACCGCGAAAATGCTCTCGAAAAAGTCACTATACTCCGGAGACTTGCCAATCTGATGCCGCACATTCACAACCTCGAATACCACCGGGGTTGTTGGCATCACAGGACGCTCACATTCGATACCACTACCCAAATTGAGCCGCCAACATATTATGAGTCTCCACTGAAACGATATCGCCACCGATCCAATTGATACTGGCAGCCTGATACCGGTTTCTACACCAAACCGAAGCATTCTCAGTATGCGTACTATTATCCTTCTGACTCTTCCAAGTCCCCATCTCTGCCTCGGTACCGTCCTCCATCCCAGGCGTTTTATCAGTCTTCAGTTGACGAATCCCCCGGTACCGAAACCAATCAGACCCGCTTGTAAGTGATCTCACCCTGCTGAAGCTTATACATCTCAACCAGCTACAATACCAAAGTGATCTCGACCATCAACATCACTCCAGTCACAGGCCACAGAACCAGCTACACTTTCTCATGTACGCTCTTCTTCTCTCCAAGCCACTACCATGTACACAGGACCATCACCAGCTTCGCTCAATACCACTCTCTCTCCACAACTGAAAAGACCAGTACCTCATCCATCCACTCAGACCGTTCCTCTGAAACATCATGGTACCGGCAAGTCTAGACATTATCCCACTTCACTTCCACAGGACGACTTGCCGCATGCATCTGGATCTCCATACTAACAATCCCCTCTGCCTCCAGAATATCACCCCCACTCAACTCACCAACTCTTTGATGCTGACACTTCAGACTCTTCACCTCCACACGAGTCTCCACCTAATCTTCCTACACCGGATTCCGACGTAGCTGATACCAACCCGTCTCCATCCGAGGACTTCTCTTCTTACTCACAACTCATTCTCTGCATAGTGAAGGTGATGGACCTTGATGTCCAACAGCCAGTACCAACAGAATCAGACAAGGTTTATGAGGACATCAACCAGGACCAGACCCCATCACTTTGCATGGGGTTTATCCCTTCTCTCCTCAAGCTCATTAAACAATCATGGTCTAAACCAGGGGTCTCAAACATGTGGCCCGGGGGCCAATTGCGGCCCGCGGGATGATAGTTTGTGGCCCCCACCTTAATATGAAAGTTTAAGGAGCAGGAGCAGCGGCGGCGGCACCTACTTGGCGAGTGTGGGGCTTCCTCCCCGCCTCGTAGGGGCTGGGTCCCGCCTGCCCCCCCGAAGCGCCCACGCGTCCAGAAGGGGAGCCCTCTCTCTGCCTGGCAGTCTTCTCCCTCAGGGGTTTGGCACCACCGGGGCTTCTGCCTTTAGGTCTCTCTCTCTCTCTCTCTCCCCCACCTCTCCACGGGTCACCTGGCGAGGCTGCTGCTGCTGTCGCCTTGTCCTCTCTGCGCTTCTCCTTCCCCCTGCCTGGCGCTTCTCCGCTCCCTGCCCAGATGTGCCATGGGAGGGGGTGCTGCCGAGAGAACAGCCTTCTCGCGTGCACTCCCCTCCCCCCCGTCTCCCTGAGCCACACTGGGCAAGACCACGGCATCTTGCCAGAGTGGGAATCAAGAAGACCCAGGAAGCCCCATTAGCCCTTGGGTAGGGGGGAGAGATTACTCTGCTGATGGGGCCAGCCTTGCAGAAGGGGTGCATGCAGCTGCTAGGGGTGTGTGTGTGCACAGGGAGTGTAGGAGCGCCAGGCGGGGGGAAGGAGAAGCGCAGAGAGGACGAGGCGACAGCAGCAGCAGCCTCGCCAGGTGACCCGCGAAGAGCGGGGGGGGGGGAGAGAGAGACCTAAAAGCAGAAGCCCCGGTGGCGCCAAACCCCTGAGGGAGAAGACTGCCGGGCAGGGAGAGGGCCCCCCTTCTGGACGCACAGAGCCACATTTCAAATTTTTGCAGACCCCTTCTCCTTTGATGTGCAAGATGCCCCTCCTGTGCTTCAAATGGAGCTCATTGACCTGCAGTGCAACTCTGAACTCAAAGCAAAGTTCAGGGAGGTGAGTGGAAAAGCAGACAAGCTTGGGCAATTTTTGAGAGAATTGACCCCCAGCTTCCCTGAGCTTTCCCGAATGTTCAAGTGGACCATGTGCCTTTTTGGGAGCACATACTTGTGCGAAAAGCTCTTCTCCACCTTGAACTTCAATAAGTCCAAGTACAGGTCCAGACTGACTGATGATCATCTTCAAGCCATACTGAGGGTCTCAACTGCTTCCTCCCTCAAGCCAAATGTGGCTCGGCTATGCAAGAGGAAGCGCTGCTAGGTCTCTAGCAGCAAGGAGTAGGCAAGAGAAGCCATGTTCAGAAGAACAGTTCATGTTCTTCAATGTTCCATTCATATTCAGGACAATTCATGTTTAGAAGATTACAGGTTAAAGAACTTTTAATGCAGACATTTGAATCTGAATACAGCAGATATAGAAGACTGAAGAAACCACATATAGTCGCTCACTAGATAAATATTATTATTATTATTATTATTATTATTATTATTATTTATTACTGGTTGATTTATTATTTTCTTATTAATTCTTAATTTGTTTATTTATTTTTTTCATCTTATTTTGTGTTAAAAAATAAAGAGATTTGAGAAGATTGGAATTTTTTTAACAAAGCTTTTCTTGTGGAAAATCTGATGCGGCCCAGCCTCACCCAGACTCTGCCTCCAGCAGCCCCCAGGTAAATTGAGTTTGAGACCCCTGGTCTAAACCCTCCTCGGTACCACAAATGTCCAGACGTATCGAGAATTTATACAAGACACACGGAGACAATACTACCTTTCTCTCCAAACATCCACCTTCTAATTCAGTCATAGTTAATGCTACACAAAATAGAGCTTGTAATCGCTCTAATGCTACTCCTAATAACCGAGAGGATAGAAAGCTTGACATCATTGGTAGAAGAGTCTATTCTTTAGCTTCCTTCACCCTTCGAGCTGCCAACTATCTAGTTGCTATGGGAGCATACCATCGGCATCTCTGGAACAAGGCTCTCCCAACACTCCAGTCTGCACCCGACGAATACAAAGCCTGTGGCCTTGCTTTCCACCAAGAGGCCATGGCCTTAGCCCATCAAGAACGAATCATAGCACGTCATGTCATCGAGGCTGCTTCTAAACGCATGGCCACTGCCATCGCGCTCCGCAGACATGCATGGCTTTGATCCGCCCATATTTCAGAGGACTCTCGTCTGCGCATTGAGGACTTACCATTCAATGGTGAGGGCCTCTTTAATGACAAGATCGATGAAATTCTTGACAACCTGCAAAAAATGAGAAAGACCGCTTGCTCTTACAATACATAATCTTATTACAGGCCCCAGCACTACCAATGGCGCCGCTCTTTCCCCTACCAACAGTACAGACAACCTATGGATAGGCAAAGATACTTACCATCATCTTCTTCATCTTTCCAACCTCGTCGCAACAACCAACGACAGCGCCCTTGACAGTCTTTCAGGCGACAAGAAACCAAAGCAGAATTTTTGACTCTCCCACTGCCCAGATCCACTCACCTCCCATTTTCTCATTCACCACCACGTGTCTTGCAGCCCATTTTCCAACCTGGGCCTCTATAACTACCGATTCTTGGGTCCTCTCCATTGTCGCCGTGGGGTATGCGATCGATTTCTCTCTTCTGCCACCATCGAGAATGATCCTTACTACTCCATCAAATATACTACAACAAGAAATTCAGTCTCTAATGCTGAAGGACGCCATCACTCCTGTCGTCCCGCCAGAAGACGACTCAGGATTCTACTCCCGGTACTTTACTGTCCCAAAGAGAGACTGAGGTCTCAGACCCATCCTCAACCTTCGAGACCTCAATTTCTACATTGCTCAGAGACATTTCCGTATGGTCACGCTAGAGCGCATACTACCCATTCTTCAAGAAGGCGACTGGTTTGCTGTCATCGACCTAAGCGACACTTACTTCCATATTACCATTCATCAAGATCATCGCAAGTACCTCAAGATTCTCCCTTGGAGATACAGTCTACGAATTCAAAGTTCTTCCATTCGGCCTCTCCACTGCCCCCCAGGTCTTCACCAAGTGCATGGCCCCAGTAGAGGCTTATCTTTGCACTCAGGGAGTCTCCATCTTTCTGTACATAGACGATTGGTTGCTAGTGGCTTCTTCTTGTTCCCAGGCTACACAAAACATAAATTTAACTCTCTCGCTTCTAGCAGATCTGGACCTAAAAGTCAACAGAGACAAGTCTGTCCTCTACCATCTCAAAGAGTCACGTTCATAGGAGCCGTTCTCAACTCATGAAGAGCTTGAGCTTTCCTCCCTCAGGAATGGGCGATTAAATTCCACTCACTTCTCTTACACTTCCAGCCCCATGCCATTGTGACGGCACACCATGCTCAACATCTGTTAGGCCTCATCGCCTCCACCACGTTGGTCATACAGCATGCCCGATTGAAGATGCGCTCACTCCAGGTGTGGTACCTGTCCCTGTTTGACCAACTCTCAGACCCACCTACCAAGCTCCGCGAGGTTACACCAGAACTTGCAGCCCAACTACTTTGGTGGGACACACCTACCAACCTCTTCGTAGGCAGGCCCTTTGCGTCCCTCCAACTCACTGTTCAGGTCACCACCAATGCCAGCCCCACTGGCTGGGGGGCTCACTGCAACGGTCTTCAGATATATGCTCCATGGTCGCGTTCCGAACGTGAGCTCCACATCAACCACCTCGAGCTGCTCGCACTTCTCAAAGCTTTTCAGGCCTTTGAACGTATGATCACAGGAAGAGGCGTACAGGTAACCACGGACAACACCACGGCTCTATTTTATGTCAACAAACAAGGAGGCACTCACTCACTCTCCCTCCTTTACCTTACCCTCCAACTATGGGAGTGGTGTTACGAACGGCACATATACCCAGTAGCTGTCCATATCGCCACACAGGACAATGAACTGGCGGATTCACTGAGCAGACTCCATACTCAAACTCACGAATGGACTCTAGACAACTCTGTGTTTCTTCACCTGTGCGATCTATGGGGTCACCCCCACATAGACGTTTTTGCCACCTCCTGCAATGCAGAGTGCACCCTCTACTGCTCCAGAGTGGGAGTCGGGCACAACTCCCTCCCGACCTCCGCAGTGGTCACTCCATACTGTCTTATGCCGTCTTTTTTTACCTCCTTTCGAACCACTAGCAACTATGTCTGAGCACCTACTCTCCTTTAAAACTTTAATTCTTGTTGCTATTACCTCTGCCCGCAGGGCAAGTGAGCTCTCTGCTCTACCTCCAATTCCACCCAGATAAGGTCACGTTGTACCCAGATGTCTCCTTTCTACCAAAGGTCGTCTCTGATTTCCACATAAAACAACCTATTATCTTGCCCACTTTCTTCCCTTCACCGTCTAATGACATTGAGCGATCCCTACACTCGCTAGACATTCGACAGGCTCTGGTGTTCTATAAAGACAGAACTTCTTCTTTCCACAAATACAAAAGGCTTTTTATTACTCCACATCTACCTAACAGGGGATCACATGTCTCCTCTCAAACCATTTCTCGTTGGATTGTTACAATACGTTTTGCTTACTGTGGCGTTTGCCCTCGTGACCCCTGCTTGTCTTTCCCTCACAAAGGCTCACGTCGCGTTTTCTTCTCGCTGCCACCAGTGGATTACCTCAATCCACAATATAAATGACGTTTCTCCGAACACTTGACTTGTGAACAGGAACAGAACTTATTTATTGAAGTGAAGCAGATTGAATAATAACAGAAGTTTCTCAGATACACATTATACATAAGCAAATCATCAACAGTCCTCTCAGTACATACTTCTTTTCTCTTGCTATATCATTACCACCTTCTCTACCTATTTTCCTAACCAGCTCTATCTCTCTCAGTATCTGTTCCCTCTCTATCTGACTAACCAGCCCTATCTGACTCCTCCTTCTCCCGCCAAGCCTCATGTAGCTGCTGACTCCGCCTCTCCAGTCCTCTCATAGGTTCATGCAAATCAGCTCATGAATATGAATGGCATGAGTGACGTGGGCAATCGCCACACTTACCAACTTGCTCACAAGCCTTTACGATCACACCTCACTGCACACTCCAGCAGGGCTGTCGCTACCTCCACAGCCTTTCTCAGAGGTGTACCCATTCCTGACATCTGCAAAGCTGCCACCTGGTCGACTCCGTCCACCTTTGCTTCGCACTACTGGTTTGATGTCAGAGCCAAGACGGATGCGGCCTTCGGCAGAGCTGTACTTTCATCGATCCTTCCGTGACGTCCCTCCTCTGGTAAGTCAGCTTGTCAATCACCCATTAGTGTACATTCACAGAGACCACGAAGAAGAAAGAAAGGTTACTTACCTGTAACTCTGGTTCTTCGAGTGGTCATCTGTGAATTCACACTTCCTGCCCATCCTCCCCTGTGTCCATCACATCTGTCTCATTTGCACAGTGGCGAGCTGTTCTTAGGAACTGAGGCGATTGCCAGGACCACGTGTACTTGGGGGCGGTCCAGGAGAATGCGTGATAAAGCTCTAGAATATTCCGGAACCTCTGCGCAAGTGCAGATTAACCCATTAGTTTGAATTCACAGATGACCACTCGAAGAAACAGAGTTACAGGTAAGTAACCTCTCTATTTGCGATTTACACAATCCTAATTCAGCCTATATTTCATATTGTGTTTATATGGCCAAATTTTTTTTGAGAATGACTGCTCTTAGGGACATCTGAAAATGTTGCAAAAGAGAAGATTAAAGAGAGTCCTCAAGAGTTGTTCTTGATTGTTCTGGATGACTAGAACCAGTGGATGCAGATTACAGGTATTCAGATTTTCACTGGATTTTAGGAGAAATGTCCTTGTGAAACAGACTTTTTAGATACTTGGCAGATTGTGTGGGAGGTAGTGGGGTGTACTTTCATGAAGATATTTTAAAAAAAGTTGGAGGATCATTTCTCAGGGATTTTGTAATTGTATCCTGCATTGCATCCTGCATGAACAGGTTGGATGATGTAGTCTTGAGGGTCCTTTTAGGCTTTGTGACTCCATCAGATGTTCAAACTACATTTATTAATTGACATTGCATACTACACCCTGTTTCTTTTGTATAGAACTTGCTACCTTTGCTGTCATGTTTCTGGTGAAGAACTGAAGCCAGTAACTTGTATAGGGTAACCTGCTGACTGATCCAGAGTTTGTACTTAGGACTTTCTCAAGTCAAAGGTGAACCTAAAAGGTTAAGATGCTTAATAGAAAGCAAGCAATGAAAGGGCAGTGATGTCACAAAGGAATTTGCAATTAATTAAGTGAGATTATGTTAGGATTGTTTACATGGTTTATAACTGCAGATATCTAATTACATTACTTGGTGGGGAATTGTCCTTTAAAGTAAGACATCCTTGCCTTAGCTGAAGTCAATTTGTACACATTTCTTTGGGCCACTGAGAAATTATTTTGTTTTGGTTCTACAGTATGCATATAGAAGACAGCCTTGTTGTTGTAAGAGCTATTATATGGTGTTTAATATTGTGTGTCATCCCAGTAGCTTTATTAGAAGAATATATAATACACTTCAGAGAAAAAGCGATCAAATTATTCTACAAATACAGCGGAACCAGAACAGTATAATTAATTCTGTGTTACTTTTTCTGGTCACCCTGCTCGATGACCTGTTAAAAGGAGGCTGACTGGAGGAGTGTAACCCTGTTGGTCCTCCTGGATCTCTCAGTGGCCTTTGACCCCGGTACCCTTTTGGACCAGATAGTGAGGTTGGGGATTGGAGGGCTATTGTTGTGCTGGCTATGATACTTCCTGAGGGTCGTCTCCATATGGTATAGCTTGGGGAGGCTGTTTTGACATCATGGGTCCTCAAATGTGGCATCCCACAGGGGTTGATAATCTCCCCAGTGCTGTTTAACATCTATATGAGGCTACTGGGGGAGGCCATCTGGAGTTTTGGAGTAGGTTGTTATCAGTATGCTGATGACATGCAGCTCTATCTCCTTCTCTTCTTCGGCAGGAGAAGCTGTGCAGATCATAGAGGGCTCCCTGACCTCAATTATAGACTGGGCAAGGTTAGAGATGTAAAATTTCTGAAAATTTCTTATTTTTTCCAGAAAAAAACATATGCTTAGAAGTGTTTTTATTTTATATTTTCTTATTACAAGAACTCTGGTGTTCTTTAGAAATGTAAAATTTCTGAAAATTTCCATTTTTCTGGAAAAAAAGTTTCTGGACCTGGCCCTCTCAATGGAGAAACAGATTTTGGCCATTGCCGGGTCTGCCTGTTCCCACTTTAGACAGATTGCACTCCTGTGGCCCTGCCTAGACAGAAAGGCCCTGATAACACTAGTTCACACATTAGTAGTCTCAAGGATTGATTATTGCAGTGCTCTCTACATGAGGCTGCCCTTGAACACAGTACAGAAGCTGGAGAGGTGCAAAATGTGGCAGGCCTGCAGATCTTGGGGACTTTGAGATACAATCATGTTTTCCTGGTCGTGTCTCAACTGCATTGGCTGCTGGTTTGCTTCCACCAAATTCAAGGTACTAATATTGACTTACAAAGCTCTGAACGGTGTGGGATCTCACTACTAGTTGGAGTGCCTGTCCCTGAGATTAACTACCCATGCCACTCACACCTCTCAGGCTCTGATGCTGCAGATGGCCACCCTGAGGGAGGCCACGAAGTCTATGACTAGGAACCATGCCTTCTCAGGGGTGGTCACTTCTTTGTGGAATGCTCTACCTGTGGAGGTGCATCAGACAGACCCCCTTCCCTCCTAATATTCAGAAAGCATATACAAACATAGCTTTTCAGGAAGGCATTTCAGAGTATCCTCCCTTTGTAACTGTTTGTTAGTTAGTTTCATTTATGGTTATTATATATTGTAATTTGTAGTTTTGTCCATTGCTGCCATCTTGGGTTCTTAGGAGTGTTCTCCTTTTTATATTTTTATATTGTTATATTTGGTGAGTTGGGTGTAGGATAGTTGTTTTCTTTATGTTTATCTTTGTTGCTGTAAACTGCCAAGAGTAGTGGCTTGCCACTAAATGGCGCGGAATAAAAACAAACAAACAATCTTTTTCTAGAATACTGCTTGCCTTGTCTTACCTGAAATACGATAAAACTGTATGGCCCAATAATAATGGGAAGTACGTGTACACATATTTTTCTGTGAAATTCTGGACATTAAATTTAACCATGTAGCAGTGGGACTGACATGAGAGGAGATTATTCCTCTAGAGATTACACATCATCAAGCAAAACAGGTAAAGCTACACAGTGTGTCTCCATTGGCATTCTTTAAAACCGAGCCTTGCGTGGCAGTGTAAAATCTTCCCTGTGGCCTGCTGTTGTTGACAGACCAAAGACCTTGTGCGCCCAGACAAGATAAATGCAGCTTTGAAGTCACAGGGGTGGGGCTTATATTGTTGAAGATGGAGAGCCCTGAGTTTCTCCTTTTTCAGCTCTGTGTGAGTCTGTGGGCTGATATCCAATACCCAGCTCTTCAGTTGCAGCAGCCTTCCTTCAATACTTTCTGTGGATGACCTGTGGACAACAAGGACTTAGGATCCAGCACCCTTACTCCCCCCCCCCATTCCCCCATCCCATTTAATTTTTTTCAGTATTCTCTTAAAAGGTTGCACAATTGTGCTTTTGCACACTTCCCCACCACCACCTTTTTGGCTGGCCTAATAAAAATTGCACTTTAGTATGTATATTGGTATCTGTTTTGTGCTAACTCAGATATTCCTTGCTTTTGTTTTTCCCCCTAACTGTAATTCAAGGTACTTTTGAGACATTCAGTTTTCCAGGTGGCAGTCTGCAACATCTTTTGGCACAGCTGTCTCTATTTATCTATTGTTTTATATGTGTCACATGTTAGCATTCTTCTGTGGGGGTTCTGGTGGAAGTATTGTTATTGACTTTCAAAGGCGGCTACTTGGCTTTACATTTCTACTTTCGCTTTCAGGTGGCTGTCATCTGAAAAGTTCCATTTACAGTCTCAGAATAAAGGTGGGAAACGAACTAGTGGCAGTCAGCATGCAGGCGGATACTTGAATGCAACCAGTAGAGTCATAATTACTGGCTTTCAGTACTTATTAGTTTCAAATTTAGATTAATTTTTCTTTTGGGAAACTTTCCCATGGCTTTTGGTTTAAGAAAGCCACCACAGTTTGTGATTGACAGGATAATTAATTTTTCAGCGTTTTTGTCAAATGTACATAAATCAGAGGTGGCAAAGCACTTGATGGCATTTTGTCTTTCTTTAAGTGTGGGATGGAAAGTTGCTAGGAAACATATAGTCATTGCTGAGCTACTTTTTTGCTGACTTCGAATCGGTTTTGTGGTTTTGCAGCAGCAGACTACAGGGAACCAAAAGATGTCTGTAGCCTTCTACCCACCCTTTCCGAAATTACAGACTTCTGTGTGCTGCGGCGAGAGGGGTGCATAAGTATGACCACTTGCCTTCTGGCCAGCCCAAGAGGAAAGCAGCCTGATCTGTGTGAAATTCAAATTAGTTCCAAAGAGCAGTTTTATTGTCTTAACTCTCAATTAGTAGCTGTGATGATTTTGTTGGGGGATGGATTTTTAGAAGCTTTAAGTGATTTTAGTAAATGATGGCCTTTGAAATGGGAAGTGGAAAGTTGGGTTTGTTATAACAGCTTCAGCCAAGAGCACCTGTCATCAGCTAGGTATTTCATTTCACAGTGAAGATTTATTGAAGTTGGGCCTTGAGGAAATAGTCATCATAGTAAGCAGAGTGTGTGGACAAATGTGAGGCTAAAGATTTTCCCTGGTTTTATTTATTCTCGTTTATAGAGCCATTTGTTTTTTGGCAGCATTTTAGCTGTTATTCTTCACACGAAGAATCCCCATTTTGGCTTTGCAGCAACTACGCTTTGAGGCATTATGCACTGAGTGCCTCCTGTGAGGCCCCATTCAGGAAATGGTGAGCGTCATTACAGACTTGGTCTCTAAGGTGGATATATTGGAATTTAAGTCATAGAATGACTTCTATTTTCATATATGTTCTCTGAATCTCCCATGTGAGTATTTCTTGCTTCCGGCTTTCCAGGCAGTATCTCCACATTTTGCCTGTATTTTAAATACAAGTTGAGAAGTGCAGGATCCTTTATTTGTAAATTTAAGTAGTATTGGTGTAGAATGATCACAAGTGGTAGAGTTACATGGAACAGCTACTGGCTCATGTAGCATGACTTGAAAGCTCTCTGGAAGTAAACTGCATTTGTGGTTCCCTTTGTGAGCGGTGGCGCCAGGAATAAGTCCCAGGGTTTTAATCCTCCGCCCTTGAAAATGCTGCTTATTTTACTACATTATTAATTTTTTTAAAAGTGCTATTGTTATATGGATCATTAAAGGTTTTCAGATATGCCTTCACAAGTGTGGATGTCATCAGGATCCCAAGTACTGTATGTTTTTTGTATCTTTATTTTAATGTCTTTTTTGACTGACTGCCCAGGTTTGGGTTATTACGTTTTCCTCCGCTAGAACAGAAATTAATCCTGTTTTCCTTTTTGAGTGCACAAAGGAGCCTTCATTTTAGTTGTAGTGAATTAAGGCTTTACTGTAGCCAGCATAACTGTATATTATTGTTCTTCTATATTTTTTAGAAAGTAGGAACAGTCCATTTAGTTTTATGAATGTCTCAGTTGTGAGAAAGTACTGTGTCTAATTATGAATTATTAGGTTATATTTTGAACTCACTCCTCACTCATTTAAAAAAAAAAGATCTTTCATTGCAGAAAGCTCCGTAGGTATGATTTTTCTAAATAAAGTATACATGATTCCATTTGAAATCTTCTTAAAGGAAATGTGACTTGCATTTCATAACAGTAGAGACTATGTTTGGTATTAGAGAAATGGACTAAATTGAAGGAGAGGATGTGCTTAAGTATATGAAAAAGGTTAAAATAGGTACCATCCAGTTTCGGGCTGGCAAAACTGAAATAGTAAACAAGCAAGGATTGATGTCAGACCCAGACAGAACAGAGAAACTGGAACTTCTTAGATGTGTGGGTAGGATTATATATTTAAGCAAAATAAGAAGATATCCCATCAAGCACCTCTCTCCCCATTACAGGACTTGAATAAACCACTCAGGTTAAGCTAATTTTACATGGCACTTCCTGGGAGACATAGGTGACAGTCTCCACCCTGCCACCCTTAAAAAAACAAAAACAAATCAGAGGCAGCTGCAGGATAATATGAGTTCACACAGAGGAACAATGGGGAGAAGGGACTGCTTACTTCTGTCCCTAGCAGAGCTCAGTATCAGCTTTGTTTGGGATTCCAGTGAGAGGATAGTTGTGGAGAGAGCAAAAATACAGGGCTATATTTGTTTTCTCTGCTGATATAAGCAGACCATGAGGGACAGAGATTTTGGATGAGGAAGGCAGGCAGGGAAGAAGAGAGTTAAACAGTCTCTTTCCCCTGTTGTTGGAAAATAAATAGCCCAGAGACTGTTAAATACATCTGCTGTGCAGCATCTAATTTGGCCCTGTCATTATGCACCTGGCCCATTATCCAGCTGAAATTGAAATACCCTACTGTAGATATTTCTCCTGGCCAAAAAGTAATCCTGGCTTTAAGAAGCATACGTATTTATTATGCATCAATAGATATATGTTCCCCCTGCTGCATATAGTGAAGGTCATGGTATTTATTCTGTGCCTTTGTTGCAAATTGGGGAAATCTTTAACCATCACATTAAATTCCAGTCTGGGATTTATTTAGATAAATGTAAAATCAGCAGTGCTAGGTAAAGAACAGTCTTAGTTCTTCATGTAGATAGAAGAGGTGGATGCAATAAATTGGAAGTATGTAATTTATAATTTGACACCACACTACATTTATTTGTTAGCAGGCTGGTTAGTTAGTTCCTGTGGTCTGATCAAGAACTGGCATGTCCCAGTGGATTGGAGGACTTGTCTGTGGTGTGTTGGGCCAGGTGTTGGATTCCACCTGTCTGACCCAAGAGATCGGCCAACTGTGATCATCTGGAATATGTGTGCCTGATGGGATTACATGCTGTGTGTGACATTGGACAGGGTGGTTGGTCCCAGAGTACTACGAAAAGGAGGGACTGGTAAGCCACTTTTGAGTGACTGTGTACCTAGAAAAATGTGGCCATAAGATAGAATCAATCTAGTGGCATACAGTGATTAGTTATGGTCTGATAATAGGTTAATATTTAAAGTAGGATGTTTTTGCCCTGTGTCTTTGGGCGACATGAGAACTTTTCTTCAAGGTTTCCATCATTAAGTTTCCCATTCAGACATGTGAAGCACACATGTGAGAGAAATTTAGAAAACTGGTTGCCCCCACCTTAAGTGGAGAGTGTCAACAGTGCAAGTAATGAAATGGTGAATTGAGAATGAAGACAGACAACCCTTTTCTCTTACCTCCAGTTTAGGATTATCATCATGCCCACTTTTACTGAACCAAGGTATAGACCGAAACCCCCATTTGGAATCCTAATTAAACTCCAAACTGAGGAGGACTGTAGGAGTAATCTAGTATTTGTCATAGTCAGGGTTACTGATGATTAGGTGGTCAAACTCCTTAGGATTAGTCTAGCCATGTGTATGGAGCATGATCTTCTGTTTGAAGGTATTCTTTTGTTTGAAGGGGTGTCAGGTCCAAAGTCACCTGGAAAAGAAAAAACTATAAAAAGAGGTTTTGAAGTCACCCAGTACAGGGTAGCATCTGGCATAGAAAACTCTGAAAAGGGTCACCATAACTTAGAATTGACTTGATGGCACATCATTATTTTGGTAAATACGCGTTTAATGCAAATTGATATCCCTCCAACTTTTCTGGTGACTTGTAAGCAGCCAGCCTAGTTAGAAGAGGATCTGGGAGTTGATACGTTCAGAGGGGGCAGAGTAAGACTCTGGAGCTCATAGAGTGTCCATTAATTCTAGGGAACATTATCCATCCCTTTATAACATTTTACATGTCACCTTTTTATTTAGAAAGGGCCTCCAAGGTGATGTACAGTTCAAAAACCTTAACATAAAAACATAATAGTAATACAATGACAAACAGATTAAAGAGAAAAAGTAGGTTTTTGGTTTTTTTAAAAAGCCAGTAATATTACACAAGCTAGAATCCTGTTGAATATGGCTTTAACATAATGGTCCACTTAGGTAGTTCTATCCCATTCAGATCTGCCTTGCCTTAGCACAAGTGGAGATCCCTTCATTGGAAGGAACAGGGATTTTGTTTGCCTGGTTGAACTCTACATGCAACAGACAATGCAGATAGTTTCTTGGGTTCTGCCTATGAAAAATAATGCAAACGCTGAGTATCTAAAACTAAATATAATGTCCTTAGATAGATGTTTTCATGGTGATGAGAATTTTAAAAAACTGCTGGATAGCTCAGTGGCATAGGTCTCTGGCTGCGGAGCCAGAGGTTGGGAGTTCAGCTCCCTGCTGTGCATTCTGGAGAGGGGCTGAACTGATCCATAAGGTCCCTTCCAGCTCTGCAGTTCAAAGGTTATTAGGTTATTATAACCAGTATTTTTAAAATGACTTAGAGTGGAATACTGTTGAATACGGGTGGAGCATCCCTGTCCCATGTTGTGACATTGTGGTAACTTAACAGTGATATGAAGAGCAAGACCTTTGAAGCATCTTCTGGAGGAAAAGAGATTATCTTTTGAGACTTTGCTTTGTGTAGCATTGGCAGTCACTTTCAGCATTGTAATGCAAATTTTAAAGGGCTGGTACTAATTGCAGAATATGATGTCAAGCCAATCTTCGGCCACTAAAGGTACTGAATGGAGCTTCTGAAACAAGGCAGGGCAGCACATAGGTTTTGTGTTGAAGGAAGTCCTTCACTCATTGGCAAACATGTAATTGAATAGGTTTATCATTTGTGTGTTAATGGTCTTGAGGCTTAGACTTATTCATTTCCTGGTTTGCAGAGCTGCTTGATCTAGTTGTGGTCATCATTAACGCCTGACCTTTTAGCGTGGAAGTAGGAAGGAAAAAGAAATATTTAGATGGTTTTGTGGGAATAAGATTGATATATGGCCCGAAAGCAATGTGGAAGTAATATTTCCCATGGGATATTAATTGAGAAACCCACATGCCCTTGAACTTGGTTTGATGGATGGTTTGTGTTCAGTAATATCCAATCTGGATTTCAGTTAGTAAACCAAGAAGCAAGTAATGCTTCTGGCGCAAGGAAGAGCTTTATTTGAAAATGCTGATTGGTGATGTGAATGACCTATCATTTTTATTTCATAGAGAATTTTAATATGTAAAAATCAGTCATGTTAGTTCAATATCCATTTGAAAATTCATGCATATGCAATAACGGTACACAAAAGCTTTGGTAGAATTGTTGTTGATTAAACTAGCTGTTGTGGATAGCATGTTTATAGGAGTAATTGTAAAAGGGAGACAACCAGTCCAAAAACATAAAGAAGAAAACCCATCAGAAACACGGTTATATTCAGTATGTTGGCTGTATTTTCCATATCTATATTAAGCTCAGTGGACTTGAAGATGTTGTTTCTACCTGAACATCCAAAAATGTAATATGCAGCAGGCAAAAGATGAGAATGAAGTTCCACACTTTCCTACTGATTCATGTGTTTGCATGAGGAGTGAGAAAGAGGAGTACTGAAAGATGAATTGGTTCTGCATCTTATTTACTGTTTCTAATTATGTTGCCTCCTGCTTTGTAAGAAGGAAATCTGTATGTCGATCAATATAGCATGCTGTTGTTCCTTATTGATGCAGATACAATTTGTTTCAGATTACAGTCACAGTTCATGTAAGCAGAGATGATTGATTAGATAGGTCGCCTATGGAGGTCTAGTGCACCATTGTTCAGATAATTAACATATATGGCAAGAGACTTTGGTTAAAAGAGTCATAGGTATCCAACCTGGGAAAGGCATCATGGGCTGTATTTAGCTCTGCACCATGGCAGAAGAGAAGCACCACCACTCACTGTCATCTGCTGTGAAGTGTTCTTTGTGGTTTATTTCTTGTAAATGGACTCTGATTCTCCTCTTTGGGGCAGTACAAGAAATGGCATTATTGTTTTTGCATCTGGCCAGGTGGGAGTAGCATGGTATCTAGTCCAACCTCCTGAAAATCCACTTCTCGCTCTAGAATCTCCTGGAATCTATTCTACCCACTCATTTATTATGGAATGCTGCTATGAGATACCAAGTGTTCCTGTTATAGCTCTCTCTCTCTCTCTCTCTTTCTCCCTTCCTCTCCCCCCCTCACACTCACACACATGCACGCACACAAAGAGAGAGTGAGAGAAGAACTAGCAACATTTGGGTCTGTCTTCTGTATATAGGAGTTCTTGGAAGAAGGTATACTTTATCAATCCCAGAAATAAATAGAAATAGAAGCAAGGTTTTAGAGGTTGTAGAAAGTAGGTATGAACTCTTTCAGTTCATGGACTGCAGTTACCTTTAAAACATGTTTAAGCTAACCCCAGCTTCTGTCAATCCCAGCCACTCATTTTTACTCATGCAGGGAGTCCTAGATTTAGACTATCACTTCTTCCAATAGAGAATTCTCCTGTCTGATATCCTGGTGTGGCTTAGGTAGCATCCATTATGCCAAATGATAACCAGAAGCTGTTGATAGAACTGGTGCGGGTGCATCTGTCCCCTTGCCTGTTTGGTGTTGCAGAGTGAAAGAGCATAATATTAGCTTCAACAACACATAGTCCTTTTTCTTGTCATTCCTCTCTGTATATTTTTGCAGGACACTCAATCTCTACTGTTCCCAATTTTGGGAAACCAAATTGAACATTCCATTTGTTGATTCTTTCCAACATGTGCCTATATTGCAGACCAGTTACATGAGAGAGTTGTATGGATGCCCAAAGATAATGGTCATCAGTATTCTTGTCTGGAGGGTAGCATGCAGGACAGTGCTGGATAATCATTGTTTTTTTTCTCCCAAATGTTATTCTATGCATAAATAAACAATCTGCCTGGACTATATAAGCCTCTTAGACTATCAGCAGATATTTTGTATTGTGAATTTGCAACCATTAATACTGCATTGCTCCAAATCACTTCAAGGAATGTTCTTTTCTGGATCCAAGTACTCTCTACTGTTTTCCAGGCCGTGGGGAAATTTTCCTGTCCTGAACAAGGCCATCTTAAACAATTGCATAGATAATAAAATAATAAGCAAGACTCAATGCTGCAAATAATAATCTTTCTGTTGAACTATGTGATACTATTAGCATATAGAAGATTGCCCTAGTTTTTTGGAAGCCCTTGCAGGGTAAGATAAATGAAAAAGGATGTATCAAATACACGCTGACCTCTTCTTTCCGTACTCAGCCATTTCTTAAACAGAAACATATGTTCAGGGGTATTTCCTGGTCTTCAGGCTGGAAATACTGTATAAGATCAGATCTGTAGCAAACAAACCAGAAAATGAGACAAGAGTTGTGGCAGAGTCCATTGCAACTTAACCTTCTTAATATATCCTCAACAGCAACTTACTATTGTTAATTTTTGTTAGTTTGTTTTCTGCTTTAACTAGAGCTTTAACACTGAAGTTGTTATTTTTGCACTAACTGTAGGGCATGCCAAATTATTCATCTAAAGAATAATGTTTTAAAAATAACAATTTTATCTTTAAAATATTACTTTCAAAAATTTTGTTTTGAAGAGTTTAGATGCATTCCTCCTATTTTGACGGTAAAGGTAACACAGTATTTCCAAACTGTAGTATTTCAGTAGTAGTGTGTTAGCTAAAAGACATAAATGTAAGGCTGTGCCTTACATCAGTGGCAGTTTGCCTGGGCTCATGACATCATTTCCATTGCCCACACAGAGCTTAAGAGCAGAATTTCAGCCTATATATCCATTTCCTAGAAAAGACTGGGCATACAACACTGAAGCTGAGTGTGATTTAACAGGCAAAAAGAGTGCATGCCTTAAGTCAGAATAGTTTTTCTAACTTTTTCTGTTGTTTCAGATTTTGTACATTCAAATTTGCATTTCATATCTCCATTAAAGAAGTCATTTATGGCCTTGCCTTATTTAGAATGGTTGGTTTGTCCCTCTGGCTTGTGCTGGGGAATTTCAGTATCCATGCTGAGGCTGCTCAGTTGGGCATAGCTTAGGACATCATAGACACTGTGACAACCATGTCCCAGTCTTGTCTCGGTCATTCAGTGGCACACTCTGGATGTGGTTTTCTGCATTTGGGAAGATGGTGATAAAAGTATGTAGGAACTTTATATAGTGGACAGAACTAGATGGGCTTTGTGGGCATTGTGTTATGGGCTTTGAATTTAATGTTAGAGTCAAGATTAGAGATAGGGTTAGGGTGACACAAAACTGTTTCCACTAAGAATAGCTCAGTGAGCTTCCTAGCTCCTGAGTAACTGAGGGTGGTGAAACTATTGGGATGGTAACGGGTATGACAGCAGAAAATTCTCAGCTAATTTGTACAAGCATGGGCTGGAGCCCAACTGAAGGTCTGCTATGCAAAGATGTGTTAAAAGAAATTGGTTTCTCTCTCTCCCCCCCCCCCCCCTGCATCTGCAAAGAGACATCCTGTGGAACTGTTTTGGATGGTCAAAGACCTTATATATTCTGGTCCATGAGAAGAAAACATAGAACAAGTGATGGTTCATTGTGACCAGTGGCACAATATTTTATGGCTAAAAGTGCTCATATTTGTTCTGATTTAGAAGCCATACAGCTCCAGTGGATGTAACTTTGGGCCCTGCTTGTTCAGTTATGGTGGATGCTTCTCAGTTTCTATAGCCTAAGCACAGGGACAGGATTGTTAAAGAGGTAAGATCTACCACATATGTGCTTGACCCTTGTCCATTCTCATTTTATACAAATAGCTGGAGAGGGGTATTGAAAAAGAAGTGCCTCTACATAGTCTGATCATGAAATGGTGAGACCTCTGTTTAAACAATACAGCACAATCTGCTCCTTCTATGAACCCCATTGTATTGGATTATTTCTGGCTGTTGTTTAATGTTTGGGCACAGTTCTACGTGGTGTGGTGACATTTTAAGTTCAGAGATTTATGGATGAAGCAGATTGCCTAGATTTCTTCTTTCAGTCTTAACTACAAATCCAAGGAGCATTTTCTGGTTTTGAACTAGTGTCCTATGTCAGAATTATACTAGGAGAGGTGGATCAAATAAAAGCTTAATCTAGTTAAGACAGATGTTCCTAGTCAGTTAAAAGGCAGATCAGTGAATAGGGATTCAACCATTTTGGGTAGGTACACACTTACCTTTAGGAATCAGGTTTATAGTTCAGGTACATTGGACCACCTATCTTTTGGCAATGGACTAGAGTGCATTTGTATGATAGGCAAATGTGTGGTGATCACTGGAACAAAGGAAAATCTAATTGCCTTGGAGAGAGAGAACAAAAGGAGTCGACAGTTGTCCGAACCAGCGGAGCCTCTCGGCAATGCCCCGAGGGCTCTTTTTATTGACTTAGCATGACTACACAATATGTTTATGAGAGAAACAGATAGGATAGTGGTTACCTAATCATTAACTAGGATTGGCTAAAATAACTCTTTGATCTTATGCTCTATCTCTAAGCGGAAGGGCAGAAGAAGGGGCTACCCCGCCTCTTGGCCGCTGCTGCATCCTGTCAGGAGTGTATGCACTTCCCTGAAACAGAATCACAGCCACAACCTTAGGCAGGAGTTTCCCACACAAATGTACCTATTCCTGGAGACATTGGTGCTGCTGTATATTTTTAGTTTCTATTTACAGATTTATGTTCAGCTCATAACTGATTAGTCATTACTGATTCCAGCTACAATTCAACCTTTTCACTGCTTTACCTGAATCAGAGTGTGAGTTGTGGGAAGGGAGAGAGGAGTTTCAGCAACCTGTGTGAATTACCCTTAGCAAGTGTTTGCAGGTTTTTCTAAACTCAAGTATCAGACAGTCACAGGGTACTAGGCATTAACATCTGTTAATGGAACCAAACATCCGCATGGTTCAAAGTGGAGTATCTCTAAGAGGTTTGGGAGCAATGACATCAAGAAAGAAATACGATAGTTTAATGAACACAAAGGAAAGCTGTTACTTTTGGACTGAATTTCCAAGGTATTCTCTGGGGGAGAAACCATACAGTTGGAGCGCATCCTAGATCCACATTTATGGCTTACTTTGTTAGCAGAAATGTCTGGAGACAGAATCTTCTTACATAGTGTTTGTGGATTTAGAATATAGTCTGCAAAGAGTGATTCATCAATAGGGAGTCAGTTCTTTTGAACAATGCTGTGCAGGTGCTTAAACTGTCTGTATCTTAGTTATGGATTATGGCCAAAATCCCTTTGCAGAAAGCTTCAGGTCCATAAGCGTAACCAGTGTTTGTAGTCTGCCAGTTGTCTGTTGTGTGCCTGGTAACACAATTTATATATGCAACCATTTAATGACAGGGGATGCTACAGACAGTTGTTAGAACACCTCCTACTGCTTGCATGACTGCACATTACATGGTTGCAAAAGGAATTCTGGTCAGAAAAAATTCTGAACCTATGTGCATTGATAGTTGTGTTTGCCAGGAAGATCAAAAGATAAATGGCCAAGTAGTTACTTCTGTTTATTTCAGGATCTTAATTGTTGTATGTACTTGATTTAAGTCTAGTTTGTGTCTCTGTTTTGAGGAACTGCAGTGATGAAAGTCCTCCCCCCCACTACACTTTGCTTGTGGCTGCATATTGGAGTTTTTTCTTTAGTGCCATAATACAGTGAGCGGTATATAATGTAGCATTCTATAGGTTTAAACAGAATAAACCAGAGTAATAATAATAATAGTACCTTACTACTCTTGCATTAATCTCTGTTGTTTCACGCTCCTACTATAAGCTTCTAGACACCTGCCCCAATGTTCACCAGTCTTCAGTGGTATTGTTAAATTTATCTAGATGCCAGCATGGATATGTCAAGAACAAATCCTGCCAGAATAATCTTATCTCAAGGGAATGCTGTAGACTAGTGGCTTCCAGACTGTTTGGACTCGCAGTTCCCCTGAGTGGCAGCAGAGCAGGAGGAGCAGTGAGAGGTGTGGGACAGAGCAGGGAGCAAAGAAGCCCGAAGGAGCCAGAACTGGAGCTGGAAGAGCAGCAGGAGCAGCAGCAACACTAGCTTGGCAAAAAAACAAAGAGAAGCTTCCATGTTGCTCCTGGCTGGCTTGGTGGTGCACTGCAGGGTTCCATGAGGTCCATGGAGCACAATGGCACACACTGTGGGAAGCTTTGCTGTAGATAGCTTGACTTCAGCAAAGCCTTTGACAAAGTGCCTCATGATATACTGATTAGCAAGCTAACTAGGTATGGGCTGGATAGCACAGGTGTCAGGTGGATACACAATTGGTTACAGAATCATTCTCAGAGAGTGCTTATCAACGACTCCTTCTCAAACTGGGAGGAGGTGACAGGTGGGGTAGCATAAGGTTCAGTCCTTGGTCTGGTGCTCTTCAATATTTTTATTAATGACTTGGATGAGGGAATGCAGGGAATACTTATCAAATTTGCAGATAACATAAAATTCATGGAATAGCTAATTGTCTTGGAAGACAGGAACAACATTCAAAAAGATCTTTGTAGGCTGGACTGAAAACCACAGAATGAAATTTAACAGGGATACGTGCAAAGTTCTACACCTAGGGGAAAAATAATTTCACAGTTACAAGATGGGAGATACTTGGCTAGTCACAGTCTTTCCTGAGTTGACATGACTTGGCAACATACATCTTACCTTGAAGAAAATTCTGGGTTGTTCAGTTGTGGCAATTAAGCTACTAATTGGTGCATGGATTTTATGACCAAATACTGGGAGACCTGCATTGACTGTTAGTTGCTTACCAAGCCTAATTGAATGTGTTGGTAGCATACTAAGCAAAGTTGTGCAAAGGCACTCCTCATGACTGCTGCCACCTGGAAATCAAGGAACACTGAAAAACCAAAGTGTATTCCCAGACTACAAATCAGACCTGTCAGGGGAGGTTGCTTCCCAGTTCCTGAAACTAACTTTCAATTAACTAGCAGATCCTCCATCTTGTCAGAATTTAATTTTCACTTGTTCACACTCATCTGGCCCATTATCGAGCTAAGGCAAAATTCACAGATCCAGATTGCTTCCTCAGTATTGGGTGACAAGGAACAGTAGAGCTGGATGTCATCAGCATACGGGTGGCACCTCACTCCAAAGCTTTGAATTTCTCCTAGCACTTTCATGTAGATGTTAAATGTGAAACCCTAAATAGATAGTGAGGGCTATCTGTCGAAAGGACTGCCTATCTCTTTATGAACTTGTCCAAATGTTAAGATCTTCAGGAGAGGATTGCTACAGTTGTAGAGGCAAGGCTAACAGGCACATGGGGAAAGGGCTTTCTCTTGCATGGCTTCCACTGTGGAATGCACTCTCTTCAGAGTTCTGATCAGTTTCCACTCTCACTGCTTTAGAAAAAAATGAAATAACACATGTTTTAAAACTAGCATATAATGTGTAATGTTCTGTGCTGTTTTTAATTGTATACTTAATTGATTTCAATGTTATGTTAGGGTTAGTTTGATTATATTTTATTTTAATGATTTTATGGTTAAATTTGTTTTTACTTGTTTTTATTGTTTTATGAAGTTTGTAAGCTATCTTGGGAAAAAAATAAATAAATTTGTGATTTGGTTTGAATGGCAATATACTGTGTTCAGCAGAAACTGAGAGGAAGAAAAATAGCACTCTTGATAGTTGGAACTGTGAAGTACCGCTTTTACAGATTATTTTCTGTTTTTAACAAGAGCAGCATGTATGACATGATCAATAGTACCTATAACTAATCCACTTGCCACCATTATCTAAGACCTGAATATTGTGTCAGAATCCTCCCTCTTTTGTCCTCCCATAAATGGAGACATTTTTGCCAGCAGACATTAGGCAGAGCACCATTCTGAGGCTGAACTGCAGAAGCAACAATTTCCTGGCAGAGAACACACTTTATAAAGTGGTTTCACTTGTACGGAGCCCATGCTATCAATTTTTATTAGGACAGTGTTTATTTTGGGCCTTGTGTTAGTCTGAAGAAGTTGTTCTAATGAAACTTGGTAGGTAAACTTTTGTGCTACATCCAGTGGACCATTTGTTCATGAAATATAAGGCTAACGCAAATACATTGTTTGTTTGTTTTGAACATTCAAAAATAATTGTCAGCCTTTTTTTTGGGGAAAGTGTATATATAGGAATCAAAGCTAAATAATATCAGTTTTTCTCTTAGTTTTACATTTTTAATTAATGGAACTTTGGTATGTTTAATGTAAACATAGATGTTGACACTGGTATTAAAACATAGGCATTAAGACTAATGGGATTTTATCTCTGGTTAACCAGGTTTAAGTAATTTATGGATTATAATGGGTGATAATTTAATTAAAACAATTCAGAAAAAGTTTAGGAAACAATTAACAAAGTCCTATCTTCTTAGAAGTTCATGGTGGTTCAGTGATGGTTCATGAAAGTCTAAACCTCAGATACTCAAGGGAATGATACCTACCTCACTGGTGTGGTGAAAGAGCAATACATCAGGCCTCAAGAGACCTGAATTCAGATCCCCGTATGGTCATGGAAACTCATGGGGTGCACTAATAAAATCACTCCTTAAGTATCTCGCATATATCAAAAACCACAAGTCAGATGTAACATGATAGAATTTAAAAATAGAAATACTTTCTTAATTCCAAAGCTGTTGTAATAAGGTAACATTTACAGTTGTTAACATCACAGCATTACAGTTGAACTTATTACAGCTTTTTTTCTACAATGCAAATTTGGGGGGTAATGGTAAAAAAAAACACAACCTTAATTCCATTGTGTTCTCCTTTTGTACCAGTTATCTTACATGCCCCAGACAGTCTGAAGAAGTGGACTTGTCCATGAAAGCTCACATTAAAATATAGCAGTTAGTCTTTAAGGTGCCACAACATATTTGTTTTCTTAATTTTTTTAATTTTTTGTTTCATTTTGCCTGACATACTAGCATAGACTAACATGGCTACTGCTTCTAAAACTACAACTATGGGAATTTTTCAGTACAATCTATGGAATGTTTAATCCTAAAAAAACTGTTTTTATTAATGTAGAATCAAAATTGTTATTTGAAAACTAGAAGAAGAAATTAATATTAATAGATAATTGTTTTGAAATGAAGATATTTGGATTTTTCTCTGATTGTAGTTTTAAATATTGGATCAGCTTAGTGTGCACAATCAACTGCTTGTTTCTTGTTACAGTATACATTTTGCATGTTAATTTTCTTTATTTTAAATTTTAAAAAACCTTCAGAGCTTTTTAAGATATAGATTTCAGTGTCTCAGTGCATATTTTTACATGTGTGGGTATGTCTTCATACACTGTTACATTAATATCTTCATACACTTACACTTCCTCATAATTGATCTGTTTTTGTAGGAGACAGTTGCTGTAGCTTGACCTCCTAATTGTTGAATTGCAGTTTTTCTCTTCTGCCTCTCAAAAGCAGACTCTCTTTAATTTACAAAAGAAAGGAGAATGCCTGGAATGTAGGCTGCCTCCTTTTAGCCTACAATCACAGGGTCAATTTGTACTAATTGCATCAAAGCAGCTGTTGCCTGAAGGAGAACCAAAGGGAAGTACCTCAGTCAGAGACTCTTCCAAGAACATTATCCATACACCACCAGGGAATGTGAAGTACCATAAGAGAGGATCAAACTAATGCATTTCCTGTATCTAACAGGATAAAATCCCACTTCATGTTAATTAGCAGCAATTTAAAATTAGTCTTTTTTGGTAGGTTCTGATTAGCATTATCAACATGGCTGGTTTATACCGCTGCTCTATGACAGTCTAAGATTTATTTCTTATGGTAGCACATATTAAAACCTTTGAGATAAGTGGATTGAAAAACAGTATATGAGCTCATAAACACACATACCTCCTGCCATTGTCCAGTATACTCCAACCCTATGCCAATCATATGGTTGTTTATGAACTGACATGTTGTGTTTACGTACATAATTCTCTGTGGTGGCCAAAAACCTATAGATTGTGGCCCCACACAGCTGCTTTGATGCTTGGCTATGTCTGGATGGGTTGGAGAATGGTGGGTTTGTGTGTATGTGTGTGTGTTAACTATGAATACACATACTGTATTTCAGTAAAGAATTTTGTGTGGGGGCTTGAAATCTGGGGTTTGTGACCCAGAACAGCATGTAACTAATACAAATGTATGGTGGTGATACTAGGCTGTGGAGGTTGCAGCTAAGACATCTCAAATACAGCCACTGCTTTATGAAGATGATGCTTGTGAGCAATTTATTAACATCTGAATTGGTCCTGACATTGAAGAACCATGCAGTAACTGTAAACTGAATGGCACCCAGTCCTTTGTGGATATCTCCAAAAATGTCTCTGTAGTTTTCACTGTAGTCTGAGTCTGCTGTTTGTTACTTTGTCAGGGCTGAACAAAGTTTTCTGTGGATGTCATTATTACTTTTACAGTCTGGGGGAGAACAAGAAGCAGATGCAAACACATAGAGAAGACAGTACATTACATATGCCAAAACATAATTATATCAGTTGTATTGTTAAAACAATGCAGGTAAAAGCCATAGCAAAGTATCACCATTAAAAATAATGATTACAAATAACAATAGAAGAGAATAGCACAGGCTTTAAACCTTAACTGTCACTCTATTGCTGAAGACCTGTCTGAATACAAGGAGTTTTCACTTCTGGCAGAAGGACATCAAGGAGGTAGTCTGCTTAGCCTTGCTTGGTTGTAAGTGCCACAGTGTTCGAAGAGTTACTAAAAAGGCCTTTCATCAGATTTATCTCTGAAAGTGGCAAGGCCAAGAGAAGAGCATAGCCCTCAAATCTAAGGCATGGGCAGGCTGCTGTGGGAGAATACAGTCTTTTAAATAGTCTAGACTGATGGCTCTCAATCTTCACAGATGTTCTTGGACTACAATTCCCAGCTGGCCAGCATAGCTAGTGGTGAAGGCTTCTGGGAGTTTTAGTGCAACAACATTTGGGGACCCAAGGTTGGGAAACACTGGTCTAGATTGGTGGTTCTCAAACTGGGGTTGCCAGAGGTTCTTGGACTACAGTTCCCAGAAGCCTTCACCACTTGCTGTGCTGGCCAGGATTTCTGAGAGTTGCAGTCCAAGAACATCTGGGGACCCAAGTTTGAGAACCACTGATCTAGACCAAGCCATGTGTCACTTTGTAGGTCATGATTTATAATCTGGATCTAGATATTTTAGACATAAAATATATGAAATGTCCAAAATTCAGATATATTGGACATAAGATTCCATAATCCTTAACTGTTGGTCATGCTGGCTGATGCTTATGGGAGTTGCAGTCAAAAATATTGGGAGATCATCACCTTTCCTGCCATCGGTGTAGGCTCTGAGGAGGGCAAAAGCAGCAGTGCAAGGTAATGATGTTCTTTCCCTTGAACATTTCACAGGTAACAGCTGCTGCTCTTAAGCATGCCTTCCCTCACAATTGCAGTCTTTACAAGTCTGCATTTCAGATTTCTCCTAAAGAGGCTGGTCTAGAATCCAGACTCTGCATTAAATTCTGCATTTCAGACCTCAAGAAACAAACTTACAAGAACTGATTGCATGGGACTATAGAGTAACTGTTGCTAATGCACAGCTTGTCACCCAAAGAGAACCCCAGAAGTAATTACAAACAGATGAGAGTGCTTATGAAGTAAGAACAAGCTTCCAAAGTGACCTGTCCTGTGGTCTGGTGCAGCATACATGTTTGACAGTCTTTCCCAGCTCTGTAATTTGTCAGATGAACTCTGGTTTCTCAGCTAGAGAAAGAACACAGCTGCTCTGTACGTCCAGAGTAACAAAAACATTTCAACAAAAGAAGAGTATGCTTAAGACTAGGTAACTCCTATTTGGAAAAGAGTTTTTCTTTTCCATTCCAAGTAACTTTTTAGTGTCACTAGCTTTATTTATATAGGTATTGTGTGTTTGTGTGTATATGTGTACCGTCCAGTAGATTGCAGGGTGGTGAACAGCACAGATATCATAAAACAGTAAGTCATACGGTAAATCCATAACATTAATAACAAAATGGGGCAGCAGGCACAAATGTTCAGCAGGCTGAGGCAGCTCTCGTGTTAAACTGCCCAGAAAAATAAAAAAAGTCTTGGGTTTTGCTGAAAAGCGTGTCATGTGCTACCTGAACCTCTTTAGGGGAGGGTATTCCACAACGTGGGTGTCTTTATTGTAGAGTTCTTTCATTTGTCGTGGCTGAGTACAGTTCTCAGTGAGGAAGTTTGCTGGTGAAGAGCTCCAGCAGAGTATCTCAGATATTATTTCTTATAATTTTTTACTTCTTCAAATGTGGGAATGTTGAGTTCTCAATTTTAATGTCACATGTCTTCCTTGAAAGTATTGTGTTATGCGCTGTCAAATCAGAACTGACTTACAGTGACCTTAATAGAACTTTCAAGGTAAGTGAATTATTTTAAAGAGTGGTTTCACCTGTGTTCACCACATTGAGTTTCCATGGCCAAGCAGGTATTTCTACCGAAGTTTCTTGAATCCTAATCCAGCACTCTATTTGCTATATAACTTTGGGCTCACTGTATTTCCCTTGCAGATAATGCACAGTCACAAATTTAGTTGTGTTCTGTGTCAATTTCATTGGCTTCAAATCATTTTCTATCAGGCACTTTTCCTGACTGGGCCACATATTGTAATATCACATTTGTTTTTAAGTGAAAATGCTGCAAATGGGTCTTTTCAAATATTTTGCATTTTTAATTTGAGCCTGTGCAAAATGCATGTATAACATGCCAGTTATATGTGCTGTCAAGTCACATCTGACTTATGACTACCCTAATAAAGATTTTCAGATTATGTGAGATATTTTGGGAGCACTTTTACCATTGCCACCACACAACCACACCAAGTTTCTGTGGCTAAGCAAATATTTTGACTCAGATCTCCTGAGTCCTAGTCTGACACTCTTCACTACATCATACTAGTTCTCAATTGTGAGATACCAGTAAACCGGTAAATGGTTGGATAGCTCAGTGGTTTTGGCATCTGGCTGTGGAGCCAGAGGTTGGGAGTTTGATTTCCCACTGGGCTTTCATGGCAGGGGCTGGACTTGATGATCCAGAGGGTCCCTTCCAGCTCTGCAATTCTAAGATTGTAATTGTTAAATATGTTAGGTATGTAAAATATGGGCTTTCCCCTACTAAAATTAAACTGTTTCCTTCTCAGGTATCATTTAAAATTGCCTCTAGGAAGGCAGACAAAGGAATTTGTCACAGGTGCTTGGTTGATGTGTAGTTGTTCAGTTTGGTACAAGAGAATTACAAAATCATTTGGCAGCTTTGGGTTCTTGGCCTGAGGAGCTGTCTGTTGACTAGGTAGGCTCCTCCTCTATGACAATACCATGGAACTGACAGTTGAGAGTGACAGGCAATATGAAAGAGAAGGTAAACGATTTCCTTTAAGGCCAGTATTACTTGATTGCCACATCTTTTAGTAAAGTCAGAGGTTAGAATTATTGTAACTAGAAGGTCTGTTACTTCCCTGCCCAACTGTGTACTTTCTGTATATTGATCCATGATTTCCCCTATATAAATTAAGCCTTTCCCCCTAAAAATACAGTATATCACAGAAGTGAGTACACCCCCTCACATTTCATAAATATTTTAGTATATCTTTTCATGTGACAACACTGAAGAAATGACACTTGGCTACAATGTAAAGCAGTGAGTATACAGCTTGTATAACAGTTTAAATGTGCTGTCCCCTCAAAATAACACAACACACAGCCATTAATGTCTAAACCGCTGGCAACAAAAGTGAGTATTGCTTTTCCATTGTTTCAATATCAGTCACTTAGCCACCATGAGAATGCAGAGAATCAACTTTCATTAACTTTTGGTTGATTTTTGCATAACAGACAGTGTAAGATAACATGCGAAAATAATGATGTGCCTGTAACAGAATGAAGGGGAAATGTGACAGAGAAGGGAATTGGTCTTATCAGATAATGCAGTTTGGTTTTACCCAGGGTAACCTATATACTCACTGAAGACTGAAAAACTGGAATCTTGAAGGTCCTCAGTCATAATATAAGCTTCTTCCATCGATCCTTAGAATAACATACATAGAAGATTTAAGATCAGCCCCTTCCCTCTCCTGTTCTTGTCCTCCCTTAGCTGCTTGATTTTAACATCTTTCAGCATGAAGAAAGAATGTCCCAAATGCATGTACTGTATATTTTTGTGTGGCTTTTCACACTTACGGAACATTTTTGTACAAGATATCACCTCATTATGGAGTTTGGAATTTATTTTGTGCCAACATGGCTATCACAGTTTGCCTTTACAAATAAGACCTAAAATTATCAAGAATGTAAAGATATACGTAGCGTGAAGACATACATGTTACAGTGAACCACTGGGTTACAAAATTAGGAGTCAGTCAGATAATGTTTGACAGAGAATGTTTCTTTTTTGTTTGTTCTTTCTCTCTTCTTTAAATAGAACGTAGAGGATACTATGATGTGAATCTGAGGGCTCTCTAACACTTACACTCTACAAGCCAAAAACTGATGCATAGATGAATCAGTTTGATTTTTCCATAGCAAACTGAGTACTTTTCTTCTGCTGTTTGTATAGTTGTTGATATTGGCAGAAGGTCTGCTCCGCGCGGCGCGAAGCTGCTGCCATGGTTGCGCTTTGCCTGCCCACTCGGACATTGCAAGCGCAGGCAATCTACATAGAGGCCGAGGGGGAGGGGTTGAGCTAGGAGCCTTTATTAGGCCGGCACACACACACACACACACACACCGGGGCTCAGCCTCTTTTGGCAGCAGGATATTGCGGCCCATGCGCCCACTCTTATAAGTAAGAGTGACAGTAGCTGGTCGCTTTGGGGCTGGATGGGAATTTTTGGCTTGTCTCCACAATTGGCATGTGATAGGAGACAGGTGTGTTTTCGCCCATCCCATTCTTACTTCATGGTTATTAGGTAATGTTAGGAGGACACACTAATTAGGTTGCAATGGCAGGTAGTGCTAAAAATAAGAGTTTTGGTGAGTTCCATTGGGACGCCCGAGGAGGGTGTCATCATCCCATCTCCCTGATTGGTTAAACAAGGAGTTATATGAAGGGGAATGGGAGCTAAAGGAATCTCCCGGGCAGCAGTGCACCTAGGGTCACGAGGCTCAGTGACTGAAGCAGTGGGGGGATTCCTGCAGCTGAGTGGCTGAAGACATGCTAGACAGAGGTCGGCGTGCTTCAGTAATAGGAACTCGCCCCTTGGTGGCCTGACACCTGTGTCTCGACTCTTATTCAAGGCTGGGCAGGCAATGAGGTATGCCAAACAAAAGATGGCTAAATCATCACCCTGAAATGATGTGTGCACCATTGAGTTAAGTATGATCTTTTTTCTTGCGTATGTATTAAGATATCCTTGCCTGCCCAGCCCAGAATAAGAGTCGAGACACAGCTGTTGGCTAAAACTAGGGCCACAACTTTATTAAACTATTTAAACATTGATTTCCCCTTACCGCAAGGGGGCCTACTGTAGTGTGAAAATCGTCCTCTGACTCCAGTGTACCATTTACCACTGGATCAGGCCACCAAGGGACGAGTTCCTATTATTGAAGCACGCTGACCTCTGTCTAGCATGTCTTCAGCTGCTCAACTGCAGGAATCCCCCCACTGGTTCAGTCACTGAGCCTTGTGACCCTAGGTGCACTGCTGCCCGGGAGATTCCTTTAGTTCCCATTCCCCTTCGTATAACTCCTTGTTCAACCAATCAGGGAGATGGGATGATGACACCCTCCTCGGGTGTCCCAATGGAACTCACCAAAACTCTTTATTTTTCACACTACCCACCACAGCATAGGGGCTATTCATATGCTCCCATGCCCCCACCATCGCCGAAAATTTCGGCCCAAAGGCTCCCTTGCAAATCTTGAAGGAACAAGTCCAGGCCCATCTCGGACAAGTGTACATCATCGCTTCTGTACAATTCAGGCTGCCTCACCCGTATGTCCGGCTGTGCCACAACCGACCCCAGGCCAGCCTTTATGGCTCTGCTAACCTAACAATTGACTCCCCGTCTGGCATGGTCAATACATCTGGGGTCACATTCAGCTCTGCATACAAGTCTTTGAATCATATTAGACCAAATTATCTGCACTCCTGGGAACCTGGCTGTGATGGACAGGCCAGAAACCACACCTGTCCATCACAATGGAACACTGATTCAGTAGCCAATGGTTGAGCAGGAGGGCGGAACCAAGAAATATAGGAAGAGACTGGAGGACAGTTATAATCAGTTAGGATGGCAGTTAGCCAGTAGTTAGGGTTTCTTTTAAGCATGAAATAAGACAGTTGGTCAAGGGTTAGGGAAAGAGTTAGGTAATTGGAAGAATTGTTATGAAGAGTTAGAATACGAAGAAGGTTTAGAGAGAGATTGATAGACAGTGATTAGTAAGGTCAAATAATAACACTTGGAAAGAAATGTATAAGAGAAATGAATGAAATAACACCAGAAGAAATAAATAAACTGTTATGAAGTAATTGAAACTAAATACAAAATAACCAGCATATTTCTATGATAAATGCAGTTTAATGAATCTCAAATACCATAACACCTATGATTTACTTGATTCTTTCACATGTTAAACAATTAATAAACAACGTTAATTTTGACATATATGATTCAATGGTTTTAATTGGTAATTGAGGAAAGATTTCCTCTGGTGGCAGCGGAAGTGGAGAAAAGAGATACTGTCATACCTGAAGGCAAATCTGTTTGTTAGGAGGAACATACAGAGGAGCTGAGGGTGGGTGACACTGGCCTTAATGGTTCGGAAGTCCTCAATCACCTGTATAATCAACGACTTCCCTGTGTGTTTAGCCAAGTCGTTGCATCCCAGGTGAACCAATAATATATCAGGGGGCACCTTTGCATTATCCTGGGACCCACTTCCAAGAACCTGTCCCAAAGCATGCCTCTCTGCCCCATCCTGTATTCCTGCATAGCACGGACAGCACACAACTTTTCCACTGAACACTGGCCTTAGGAGATGATTTTTGCCTTTTCCCGTTTGGTCCGTCTTAGATCTCCTCAGATGGATAATGACTCGATCTTCGAAGACCACCGCATCATCCATCAGCAAGGCAAAACGGGACTGGTCCTTAGAGACCCGAACCAACTCACTAATCCTAAAAGATCCAAAAATTTTTTTTAAAAAATAAAACTGTTGCTGCTTTAAACAGGGTTACCTCATAACTGTCTTTACAAACTGTGTCCTATGTCTCTGCTAATTTGAGTAAAACCTTCAGGGAAAATGGAATCCTCTTATCTTCCATTCTACCCCTCTCTTTGCTCCACCCCTCTATCATTTTTCGAATGCTGAAATTGTTTGTGGTTTCCTGGCATCCCCGCTCCTTGGCATAAAATGCCAAGGCTGACATCTTACTCTGAATAGATCGAGGGGCTAAACCATTTTGATGTAAGTGCACCCCATACTGCTGTAGATGGTCAACTGTAATGGGCCATGGTTGACCTAAACCTTCCTGTCTGCAGAATGCAAAGAGAACTCATTACAGGCAGCTGCATAACAGCGCCTAGTGCTGGGTGCCACCACTAAACTTATGGCCCTATTGGCCTCAGCCCTCCAAGGCTCCATACCTCCTCCGGCAAGACATCTGGCTGAGCCTGTGCCCCTGGAGCCAATGCCCTGAACCAGTCGATCTGTTGGCAGGATAGGGCGTCAGCCACAACATTGTCTATACCTGGTATGTGCCGCGCCTGAAAAACTATATTATAATGTAAACAATGCAACATGAAGGCCCGGACTAAACGCATGACCCTCCCTGATTTTGAGGAAAGAGAATTCACTACATGGACCACAGCCATGTTGTCTCACCAAAAGGTGAGAATTGGCCCACATGTCTGCCCAGAGCCATAGCGCCCCTACAATTGGAAAGAATTCTAAAAAGGTGAGATCTCAAGTAATTCCTAAATCATGCCACTCTCTAGGCCATAACCACCTACCCGTGAAGTAAATTCCATAGCCAAAAGCACCTGCCACATCGGAATGCACTTGCAATTCTGCTCCAAGGCGTATCTCGTCTCTCCGCAATGTCCTTCTGCCAAAAGAGCCCGAGCCTAGTGGGGAGCCAGCCTAATAAAGGCTCCTAGCTCAACCCCCCCCCCCCCCTACGTAGATTGTCTGCACTCGCAATTTCTGAGTGGGCAGGCAAAGTGTAACTGCGGCGGCAGCTTTGCGCCGTGTGGAGCGGACCAAGCTATGTTAAGGATCACATCTCCCTTTATGAGCCTGCTCAGGTGTTAGGATCATCAAGGAGACATTATCTCTCAGTCCAACCACTATCACAGGTGTATCTGATGGGGACATGGGAGGAGGCCTTCTCTGTTGCTGCTTCCAGACTTTGGAATTCCCTCCCACAAGAGGCCAAGCAGTCCCCATCTTTGCTGTCCTTATGCAAGCAGGTGAGGACATTTCTTATCAGGCAAGCTTTCCTTCAGTGACTGGCTGCCTGAGTGGGGTTGATAAACAGATTGTTGTGCCTTTCTGCTTTGAATTTGGTTTCGTTTACCAGGTTGAAGTGTGGGATTTGACCCTTTCTGGTATTTGTATACTTACTGGTTTTTGTTCTAAATACTGCCTTTTAATGATGTAAGCTGCCTTGGGTCCTTTTTAAGGAGAAAAGTGGGCTTACTTACTTAATTAATTAATTTATTACCCTGTTTCCCCTAAAATGAGACCTAACCTGAAAATAAGCCCTAGTATGATTTTTCAGGATGCTCGTAATATAAGCCCTACCCCAAAAATAAGCCCCAGTTAAGTGAAACCCCGCCCTCCACCATTGTGCAGCAACCAGAATAAGATGACATGACTATTTGAATAACATAGATTGTTGTACATGAAAAAAATAAAACATCCCCTGAAAATAAGCCCTAATGCATTTTTTGGAGCAAAAATTAATATAAGACCCTGTCTTATTTTCGGGGAAACAGGGTAATTGTTAATAAGATCTTTACATTTGGTCAGAGCTATCTGTGAGTTGGCTGTACCAGTGGGTAAATTAGAGGATCATACAGAACTCAGAAGGTACAGAGGCCAATGTATGTTCCCTTCCGTCAGGAGAATTGGGAGCAGAGTGAACTCCCTTCCAAACTATAGATCTCCATCCACACCCAAAACTGGCTTTGGAAGGCCAGGAATCTGTTAGAGACAGTTTGTGAGTAGCTCTAGGGTGTGCATGCATGCATTTGTGCATGCGCATGCGCACACACACTAAACCAAATTCTTCCATGTTACAATCAAAGTGCTGTTGACAAAACTGTCTACCGGTGGCAGTGGATAAATGCTTCAGGTGAGGCAAGTGTGGACTCTCTGATCTGGAGGGAAACTAAGGCACAAGAGTAAAAATGCTGGAAAGGTAAACATTGCCATCCCTACTTCTGAGAAAATGTGTAGAATTCCTTTAATTTTGGCAAGTAAAACATTTTATGTTTTAACGTGTTTGATACTAATTATGAACATAAGAAGCCACCTTGTGTCAAGTAAGATAGAGTATTAAGCTCTGTGTTGTCTAGACTGATTGGCAGGCAGCTCTTTGGGATTTCTGTCAGGAGCCTTTTCCAGCCTTACCTAGAGATGCCAGGGGTTGAACCCAGTTCCTTTGACATGCAAAGCCTGTGGTTGGATGCCGAATGATGGCCCTTCCCCAAATCTTGTAAATCTGTTTCAGAACAAATCCTTTCTGTTATGTCTTTTCAGTGCAAACAAGATTAGGCACAGTAATTCTTCTGGAAAATAAAGTCGGCTGATATAATCCCATCAATTCTTTTTCACTTGTAAGCTGTAAAACCTGTTTTCACTCTTGTTCCTAGGTGCAGTGGGTCGAAATTGCAAAATCAGTTGTCTTACTTCATTCCCAAGGATTAGTCAATGATGAATGAAACTGATGAAAATTTAGGGAGAAAAACCTGGAGTAATAGCATGCCAGGCTGCTTCTTTTTTTGGCAGCTGATTACTTGGGTCACTCAGAATGGAGATAGTGGCTGAACACCAGTAGTAAGTTGCAGCTAGAATAAGACTATTGAATCAGTGGAATTTACACAGGTGTTGATTCATCAAGTCTCCACGATTCATTGGGCCTGCTCTAGTTGCAACTAACCACTTCATTTCAGCCAGTAATGAATTTCCAACATTATCATCATAAATTTTACTCAAAAGTGAGACACATTCTTTAGTGTATGAAAATCACGACTTTTATAGTAGATATTTTATTTTCCTACATGTAGACTTTTAAAAATAGGATTAATTGATTTGACTTGGGCTTGTCCATAATGTCAAAGGGCATTGTTTCTTTATATAGTATTATGTGTGCATATTTCCAGGCTGGGTGAGGCATATTCTCCTGAATCCAGACTCCTAGGTCAGGATTTCTGTGTTCAGCAGCCCAAGATAAAAGCTGGACTAGTCACAAAACTGATATGCAACACAAAGAATGTATTTTTGTTCATGCAGAATTACAAGAAACACTATCATTGTGTACTGTGTTAAGATTCTTAGTATTCAATCTGAAGCTTCTGATCAAATCAGATTTTATTTTACTTGCCAATTGGAAGGGCTCTCCCACTGCCCATGGGAGATCATCAGTCTAGGTACTGGCCCTTAACTGTACACATAAGAGAAGTATAAGAATGGTGTTTCTGAAGGGTGACTGACAGGATGTAACTCTTTGGGGACAAATTATTCTCAAATAAGGAGCTAGATAATAGCTTCTCTGCTTCATTTCTCATTCGAGGGAAAATTCTACTTCCTTCCTTCCTTCCTTCCTTCCTTCCTTCCTTCCTTCCTTCCTTCCTTCCTTCCTTCCTTCCTTCCTTCCTTCCTTCCTTCACTTTACTATCAGTATGACTTGGAGCAAAATTTTCATATTCACTAGCATGTCTTCAGCTGTCTTAACTTGAAAGAGGCTCTGAAAGGAAAAATATGATCTCACTTTATGCATCATTAACTTTCTACAAACATGTGGCTTAATAAAAGGCTTAAACACATCAACAGAGGATATCAGTGGCTGTTTGCCATAAAGTTTTCCAGTGAATCTACCATCTTCAGAGGCAATGTATATCTGAGTTAGAGAATAAGAAATTGTATATTTTGTTACCATATGTCTGAGTATTCCTAATCCTCTACGAGTAGTGATCACACGTGGAGACACTTACGAAATAGTTGGTACCCAGTTTAGACTCACCACAAATTTATTTTTCTTTTTATGAAGATGATAGCTGAATAATTTTCAATGAATCCATTACGTCTGATTATAACTTCCATTTCTTGGATTTTTTTCTCTTAAAAACACAGTGCATTTTACTCTTAATACATACAAAAGTTAAAATCAATTAAAATGTTACAGAAAACAATAGGATAATCAGTGGTTTAAGTGTCTGACTGTGGAGTCAGAGGTTGAGAGTTTGATTTCCCACTATGCCTTCTTGACAAAGGCTGGACTGTATGATACATAGGGTCCCTTCCAGCTATGTAGTTCTAAGATGATGGTGATTAATTTATATATTTAGATACAATGTCTTAATGTCAGCCAGTCACATCATGTGAGATAGAAATGGCACAGAAAATATTACAGTGTTGGGGCCGGGTGGACTTTTTTGGAGTATTATTCCACTGGCGGAAGCCACTGCTGGAAAAGTTCCTTGCAAGCCTCTGAACTTTTTTTTGGAAGAGGTACTAGAGAAAGGCCTTTTGTGATTATCTCAGGATGTGCACTGCTCCATGACAGAAAAAGAGTTCCAGCTATTGCTTCTCATTCCAACATCGTACTTCTTCGCTGTGTTCTCCCTTTACAGCTGATAGTGTCTTCTTTGTCCTTTCATCTTCTTCTAGACTCATTCTGTCATTCATATGACTGAAGTCCACTACATTTCATTTTGCACACCCCAGACTTGGCATAGACTTGACATTCTAATGAGTTACCTGGTGAGATTGATAGATGACAGAGTGAGAACCTCATGTATTTTGTTTCCCATTATCCCCAAAAGATACTGAGTGGATTTTAGGGCTTTCATGTGTTGTAAGCAGTAATCATGGAGAGGAGGCAGAAATATTTCCAGCAGAATTATTTTCTTGCCTACTTTTGATCCAAGTGCAGTGAGTTAACATTTCTCATAGAATACTTTGGGTAGGGTTTTCCCCTGAAATCAGTTTATTCAAAGCCGTTTCTGAATAGGTGAGGACTTGGAAAGAACACTTAGGTTGATGGCCTGTAAAAGAGAGTGGTTAAAAGGCTTAATTAGGGGAAGAGTGGCGCTGCGGGTTAAACCGCAGAAGCCTCTGTGCTGCAAGGTCAGAAGACCAGCAGTCGTGAGATCGAATCCACGCGACGGAGTGAGCTCCCGTCGCTTGTCCCAGCTCCTGCCAACCTAGCAGTTCGAAAGCATGTAAAAATGCGAGTAGATAAATAGGTACCACCTCGGTGGGAAGGTAACGGCGTTCCGTGTCTAGTCACGCTGGCCACGTGACCACGGAAACTGTCTTCGGACAAACGCTGGCTCTATGGTTTGGAAACGGGGATGAGCACCACGCCCTAGAGTCAGACACGACTGGACTAAATGTTAAGGGGAACCTTTACCTTACAGTTAATATATTTTAAATCACCAAAGGTTATAGTCCCATACTCTTGGCAGGTGTGCTGTGCCTCATATAAAGACACAAAACTATTTTTCCATTTGTCATTGGTAGTATTTCATGTTGCACTGTGAGGCTCAGTTTATCTGATGGGGTAATTGTGTTACTCTGTGGCATAAGCTTATAAGACAAAGCCTACTTCATCAGATGCATAAAGCAGGAAGTTTAGTGATTAAGCATGTTTATGCATATTAATATTGCTTTAATATTGCTTCATTTATTTATTGTCAGTTGAGACTATTTACACCTCTCAATGATTATGTCTTTCACCCTTTGACAGGATCTGGACTCTCTCAGAACCATGAAACAATGCTTCAGTAAATGATGTAGCATTCCAGATGCCACAACATTCACTTGAATTCTTTCTGCCTCCTGCAGATGTTTAAAGAAACTAGGGTATAACAGTTATTGATAGATGTAATAATAGCAGTTTCATAGAGACTGAGCAGTTTTAATTTTGTTTTATTTCAGATGGCATTATTTCTGGAAAATCATGCACACAATTCCCTACAGAAAAATTAAAACAACAATAACAACAAGAGGCCTTCAGGCACTTGTTTGTACCATCAGGTCACTTCTAACTTATCTTAAACCTATAATTTGTTTCCTGTGACTTTTCTTTAGTGTCCAGCTTCCACATCTGTACATAGTAATCAGGAATACTATACAGTGGGTGTTCTTGGCCTTGGTCCCAAGGACATGTTCTTATTCTTAAGGATGTTTTCTAGTTTCTTCATAGCTGTCCTTCCAAGCCTTAGTTGTCTTCTGATTACTTGACTCCACTTTCTGTTTTAATTCATGGAACATGTTTAACAATTTTGATTTTTTCATTGTCAGCATTAAAATTATGTAAGTCTTCTGTATACATTAGTTTTGGCTCGTTTGTGTTCAACTGAAATTATATTTTTGAATTTTCTTCTTCAACCTTCATTCATAGCCATTGCCTTTGTTTGCCAGTAATATAGTGTCATCCACGTACCCTAGATATTTGATTTTTTTGCATATATTAAATTATTGATGTTTCTTCAACAGTCTTCAACATAATGTAATCCCTCCCTCCCCATGATACGTTCTGCATATAGATTGAAGAGATTGACACATCTTTGCCAATGGGAAGCCATTCTGTTTCTTCATATTCTGTTCTCTCAGTAGTTTCTTGTCCTGAGATATGCATCAGGACAATCAACTGTTGTGGCACACCCATTTCTATTAGAATGATCCATACCTGTTCACGATTCACACAAAGCTTTTGTTATAATTTAAAAAGCACAAACTGATTTTCTTCTGAAATTCTTTGGTGTGCTCCAATAGCCAACAAACATTTGCACTACGGCCTCTATGTATCTTCCTTTTCTGAATCCTGCTTGAACATCTAGCATTTCTTGTTCCATATATAGTAAAAGATACATGGTTGTAACCAAATCAAATCTACACCTGTAGTTAGAAGTAAGAAACATTAATGGCACTAGCAGTATCTTTGTAAAACACATTGAGAAATTGCATGAAGTATTTCCATAAATACTCATGGTTATGTTTAAGAGAACTTGAAACCAGATACCAAATAATGTATCCTGTTTTACATCATATCTGTTTTGATAGGACCAGTGAACCAATTCCCAAATAACATAGTTCAGGGATTCCCAAAGTGTGTGCCATAATGCCACCAAGCCAGCTGGGAGCAATATAGAAGATTTTCTTGTTTTTTCACCGAGCCGGTGGTGGTGGTGGTGCTCTTCAGTTCCGGTTCCGGCTCCTTCGGGCTTCTTTGCTTCCTGCTAAGCCTGCACCTCTTGCCGCTCCTCCTTCTCTGCCACTGCCGCTCAGGGGAACCACAAGTCCGAAAAGTTTGGGAACCACTGACATAGTTGATGCTGTTTATTGTTAAGAGAAAATATTTTGAACCTTCTCTCTGTCTGTTTCTATTTCTTACAGCCTTGATCCCATAAATTTTGTGTTCTGGATTGTTGATCAGTCCTTTATGAATATACAGTACTGTATGCTTTTGGCCACCTATTTTTTCTTTGCTTTGTGTGCACAAAGGGCAGCTGGAAAACATAGTTCTTCAGCCTCCCTGACAACTGAGGCAATATCACATTTTCCAGCAGAGGAACAAAATCTGTGCTGTATGATTTAACAGACAGGTCTTGCTTCAAAAACTGGGTTCACTTTGTTTATCTGAGGATTAGTGAAAATCCCATAATTCATCACCAGTCTGACAGAAGCAAGTTTTAGTTGATTTAATGCTTCATTTTACATTGGAAATGTATACACTTTTACCCTAAATGTTTAACATTCTTTCTCAAGTACTACTTTGTAGCATCATGTTCTGTTTCAAATGGCTTCAGTTTACTTTTGAAATGACAGATCATATTAATGAATTAAGAAATGCTTTGTAAAACTTTGCTAGGAAGATAAAAATGTATATCCTGATAAAATCACTGTAGAAGACAGTTATAATTTTGACATTTAGAGAGATTTAAATTTATTTTCATACGCACTACCTAACACTGAATGCAAGACTTTTCAAGTAATTAATTAAATCCAAAACATACATATATTGTCGTGTTATATTTGGTTTTTCCACAGTGGACCTTTTAGCTACTGTATGGGACAGAATGGTCTGTTAAAACTATAATTATACTACCTTGCTGAATGCTCTTCTCCCCCACCCACTCTCCAAAAGAAATTGTACCGATCCATCTGAGTCAAAGTAATGTGAAGAAGAGCTGAAGCTTAAAAGAGAGGTAAAGGGTAGGGTGGTCACATATTCTTCTTTAAATAGGGCAGTCCTCTATGTCAAGAGCTGCTCTCCATTTTGGTGATGTATGTCCTCCTTTTTGGTGACATATAAATGACCATCCTGCACTAGGGTTCAATTTAAGAAGACTTAGTTTCTTCTTTGATTTTTTTTTAACAAATTCAGTCCCATTAAGTATCCCATGTCATCCTGTTTCTGTAAATGCTTAATTTATTATATATTTTCTTCAAGCTATTTTTGTTTTCCCTTCATAACAAATCTTTCGTCTAATGGCAGCTTCTGCGTAAGAGTTCATTAAGAACTTGTTGCTAAAGTCTTGGCATTTGAAAGGAAATCCCATCTCACTAAGGTCATAAACACTCACCTTCATGCTGAGTGAGTAGGTCTTGCCGAATTTAATTATGAGTTCTGTGGCATTTGTATCAGATAGACTAAGAACTGGAAGGGCGGGTCAGTAAAATGTTGCTTTCCTGTATGCATTTCAAGCACCAGATAAGTTTAGAAGACGTTAAATCCAGTAAGTCACAGTGTTATGCATCAGCCCTGGACTTCATTTCTCTGGATTATTGGTATTCAATTTAGGATTCACTGAGTGTAAAGAAGAGAGGCAAATCAAAATAGGGGGGAAAAAAGCTTCTGGCCATGTCAGTCATTGCTAGCTAATACATGTTTTCTTAAGAACATGCCCAATTTATTTGAAACTCTAGAGTCCTAAAGAAGTGACTGTTCAGGGGTGCCAGTCCATGTAATACTAATGTGGTGTCATGGTTTATGCTGTGTTGTATATCCTGTCTCAATCATATGCTTTTTTGGGGGGATGGGAATCACTAATGCTTTTAATCTACCATACGTTCAGATGTATGCATGTGCACACCCACCCACATCCACAATATTTTGTCTGTGGTTTATTTGAAAATCTTATATCTGAAGTTACAATTTGTACCATAGTGAAAAGCTGCCATGTAAAGCATGGATAAAGGGAAACAGAAACAACTTAATTCTATATACTCTATTAATTAATTCACAGTTAGTTTGAAAAATACATTTCCTTTTGATGGACCTGTTCACAGTTAGTAATTCCTATGCAAATTCACAGTCCCTATAACAGTCCTATTATTGTTTAAATACTAGTATAAATAATGAAGCGCTCCATTACCAGGAATATAAACAAGTTGAGACAGGTAAGAGTTCTTTAGAGCAGAAAGTTTTGGTTGTGCAAAATTTTCAACAGCTGTTATTTGTAGGTCCTTGCAGACTGAGAAGTGCAAGTGATCTGAACTGTGGAAATCAACATTTGGTGATGTGTATTTTGTCACATTGCCAAAAATTGGACTTTATTAATGGATTTTTTCCTGTGTCTAATTTTTGAATAAGGATAGATTTAGTCTTTAAAAATACTTCTCAAGTGTATCAGGATACATATTTTACTTGTGTAAATGTAATACATGATAATATTGTTATGGATGAATAATTGGTTACTTGTTGATAAGTCAGTATTTTGAACACAGGGCTGAGAGACGAAGAGGTTTATTGTGGCACAAACTTTTGTGGGTTAGAACCCACTTCATCAGTTACGTGAAGTGTTATTCTCAGTTGGCAGGTTTATATACATGCTCATAAAGGAAAGCATTGTGAGCCATGTTATTGAATGGCCATGAAATGCAAGATTTATGAACCCTCTTTGGGAGTATCACTCCTGTGCTGATTCAACCCATGAGTAGATCTGCATCAAAATGTGTAGAAGTTCAAATGTGTGCATGATAAGGAAAGTATCATTCACAACAGAAATTTGTGGTAGTGCATCCATCCATTTATTTTAAAAAGTTATCAGCAATTACTGCTGCTGTGAATGGTCACTGTTTGTTTATATAAAATTACACTTTACATTTCCAAAACTGAGAATCACATAATCTATGTTGCACCAGCTGTTGTACAGCCTTTTCCGCAGAGATGCGTACAATGTAAGCAAGACATTTCTGTGCATTGCTGGGTTGCTAGATGTCACCTTTCCCCTGCCATAACACAGCATTTTGACACCTGATTGGCACATGCAACCCTACACTGATTGTGTTTACTGGATCAGAGCAAAAGGATATATTTTTTAACTGTTTCCTGCCTTTTTATATGTATAGTTAAATGGCCTCTACTTCAAGCAAACCACTTGGCAAATGTCTCTCAAAATAATAAATATTTAATTTTTAAAAAAGTGTATAGATAAACTAAAGGAAATAACAACTTTTAAAAGGGGATTATTGTGATGCATGTTTAATTCCTGGGGAGGAATTGTCACATTTGAAGTCATACGGATACAAGTTTGGATACATGGGAAATAATTTTCATAAAAATTATAGCCAGTAAATTGTAGCAGATTAGGTACTTTGTGTTCCAAAGACAGCATCACCAAAGAGGAGATGTGTACAAGCAAGGGCATAAAAGTGACTTGGCTTGCCCATATTGATTGAGATGGCCCTCTTCAATTACACCTTAACTGAATTTCAGTCACAAATGCTTTTACTACAGATTATTAGCTACAGATATTGCTACAAAGCCATTACTGCTCAAGTCAGCTCTCTGTGAAAATACAATTAACACTGTTTTCATGATGCTTTAGAGCCATCTTCTGTTTAGGCTTGCCTGTTAGAATTTGCAATTAAGTCTGCAAATTCTTGACAGATACACAAACTATGAGTGTCTTTCTTTATCTGAAGAAAATAATGTTTTTGGTGTGGCTGTTGTTCACTGGTTATCTTTTTTCTTTGCCCGCCCAGCCCGGAATAAAGAGTTGAGACACAGGAGTTGGATAAAACTAGGGCCACAACTTTATTAAACTATTTAAACTTTTAATTCCCCTTTTACAAGGGGGCCTACCGTAGTGCGAATTCATCTGACTCCAGTGTACCACTTTAACTGGATCAGGCCACCAAGGGTGAGTTCCTATTGCCGAAGCACACTGACCTCTGTCCAGCGCGTCTTCAGCCGTCCAAAAACCAGGAATCCCCCCACTGCTTCAGTCACCGAGCCTCGAGACCCTAGGTGCACTGCCGCCCGGGAGATTCCCTTAATCCATCCCCCTTTCATATAACTCCTTTTCCACCAGTCAGGGAGATGGGTTAAATGTCACCTTCCTCAGGTGTCCCAATGGAACTCACCCACACTCCTTACTTTCGCACTACCCGCCACGGCAAAGGGGCTATTTATATGCCCCATGCCTGCCACCCAAGCCGAAAATTTCAGCCCAAAGGCCCCCTTGTAAATCACGCAGGAAAATATCCAGGCCAGCATCAGACAAATGCACACCATCGTCTCTGTACAATTCAGGCTGTCTCACCAGTATGTCCGGGTGTAGCACCACTGACCCCAGGCCAGCCTTCATGGCTTTTCCAACCTCTCGGTTGACTCCACGCCTAGCACGGTTAATACATCTGAGGTCACATTCAGCCCTCCATACCAATCTTGGTATTATGTCCAACAAGATAATACTTACTCCTGGGAACCTAGCCTTAAAGGCCTGGAAATCCTCAATCACTTGTAAAATAAGTGACTTGCCCTTCTGCTGAGTCAAGTCGTTGCCACCCAAGTGAACCAATAAAATGTCAGGGGGCAGTTCCGCATTACTCTGGGATGCCAAATTCAGGAAACCATCCCAAAGCATGCCCCTTCGCCCCATCCACTCAAGTGTAGCCCAGGCTCCCAGACCCCAAATTACGACCGCAACTGGTCTGGGAAGAATGCTTGGACACCCAAAATATAAAACTGTGGCCACAAACAATAACTCGCAAACGTCTCCTTGGCAACTCAGAACCTGCAAGATAAAAAGAAACAGCGCCAGAACCTACTGCGGCAATGAACGAACATAAGCTTGAAACCTATGGGATGACCACCTTCTTTATTTGCTCATCTCCATATCCCAGGGCAGCCGCCATAGATGCAGCACCAATGTGGAAAGACTGGGTCCCAAATTTCCAACCTACAATGCCTGCCTTATGCAAAGCCCTTGATGTAACTGTCCAAAACTGGTACTTAGTCAATGGTGACATCCCTATGGCAAAGCAGCTCACCAGCTGCTTCCCCCCTCATCAATTTGTAATCTTGCATAGTCCTAACGGCACAATTTTAAGATGGAACAGTGGCCCAAAGAAATTATTTTTCCATCTCCCATTTGGTCAGTCTTAGGTCTCCTTAGATGGACAATGATCCAGTCTTCGAAGACCACCATGTTACCCATCTGTAAGGCCGAATGAGACTGGTCCATTTTAAAAGCCCTCACCAACTCACTAACCCTAAATGCTCCCAAAAATGCAAGGAGTGTTGCCGCTCTAAACAAGGCAACCTCATAACTGTCTTTGCAAACCTTATCCCATACTTCTGCTAACTTGAGTAAAACATCTAGTGAAATTGGAATCCTCTTATCCTGAAGCCTACCCCTCTCTTTTCCCCATCCTTCTATCATTTTCCGAATGCGGAAATCATTCATTGGGTCCAGGCACCCCCGTGCCTTGGCATAAAAGGCCAAGGCAGACATCTTACACTGAATGGATTGAGGGGCTAAGCCTTTTTGATGCAAATGCACCCCATATTGCTGCAGGCGATCCACTGTAATGGGCCAGGGCTGACCTAAACCTTCCCGTCTGCAGAATGCAAAAAACTCATTGCGAGCAGCAGCATAACTGCGCCTGGTGCTGGATGCCACTGCCAAACTGATGGCCCTGTTTGCCTCTATGCGCCAAGGCTCCATACCTCTTTTGGGAAGACATCTGGCAGAGCCCGGGCCCCAGGAGCCAACGCCTTGAACCCATCGATCAGTTGACGGGACAGGGCGTCAGCTAGTATATTGTCTACACCAGGTACGTGTCGAGCCTAGAAAACTATATTATAATGCAGACAACGCAACGTGAAGGCCCGAACCAACCGCATGACCCTCCCAGATCTTGAGAGAGAATTTACTACGTGAACCACCGCCATGTTGTCACACCAAAAAGTTACCACAGAATTGGCCCACATGCCTGCCCAAAGCCAAAGCGGCCGTACGATTGGAAAAAATTCCAAAAAGGTAAGGTCCCTTGTGATTCCCAGATCATGCCACTCGTAGGGCCATACCCTGGCACACCACCTGCCCTTAAAATAAATTCCATAGCCCAAGGAACCTGCCGCATCTGACTGCACCTGTAACTCTGCCCCAAGGCAAACTGTATCCCTCCAAAACGATACCCCATTGAAGCTATCTAAAAAACACAACCATACAACCAAATCTTCCTTCATCCCAACCGAAAGGCGCCTCCGATGATGCGGCTTCGAAAGGCCTTTCATGGCCTCGCAAAGTTGCCTAAGGAAGGCTGTGCCTGGTGCTACTACTTTGCACGTGAAATTGAGATGGCTAACCAATACTTGCAACTCCCACAATGTAACTTTTTGACTAGCCAACATGGCCCTTAACCGCAACCTGAGGTCCACTAACTTGTCTTCTGGTAACCTGCTAGATTGTTGAACCGTGTCTAACTCAATTCCAAGAAAAGTGAGAACTGTGGCTGGCCCCTCCGTTTTTTCTGCAGCAAGGGCCACTCCTAACTCTCCCGCTATCCTCTGAAATGACTTCAGGATCCATTCACAATGGGAGGTCCCTTGCCTGCCACAAAAAAGATAATCATCTAAATCAGGGGTCTCAAACTCAATTTACCTGGGGGCCGCTGGAGGCAGAGTCTGGATGAGGCTGGGCCGCATCAGATTTTCCACCAAGCGGAGCAAGAGCCTGAGGAAGCCGCCCAGGAGTTTCCTTAGCCTGGCCGGGGCTCCAAGGAGGAGGAGGAGGAGGAGGGGTGCGCGAGCCCTCGTCGCTGGCCACGACCCCCTCCGGCTCCTTCTTCACTACCAACACCACCACCAGCAGCAGGACGAAGAAGCGGAGAAGGGAGGGAGCGCCGGCGACCGCCTAGCCGGGGGGGGGGGAGGAGGGCACGACATAAAAAAAAACCCTCACAGAATTCGCCTTGCCAAAGGAGAAAAGCCCCCACTGGTACCCGCGAAATTAAACAGAACGGGGCGGGGGCCCCCACAGGTGTGCGCACGCATGCACACAAACAGACACAGACACACAGAGGTCCGGCAACCTTCCTCTAAGGGCCCCCCCTCAAAAAAAGGCGCACTCAGCAGCAGCAGCTACCCCCACCACAACAGAGGAGCAAACTTTGCGAGGCGAGCCCAGGCAGCCTCCAGAGCCGAGGCGGCTGAAGCAGGACGAAGAGGAGGAGGAGGAAGCACCGCCGGATGCTGAGGCGGCCGCTGGCCGGGCTGGTGCTGGGGGTGCCGAGAGAGAAAGAGAGCCAGAGAGCAGCTTCCCTGGAAGAGGCGGCGGCGGCTGCTGTTGGCGACTTGGAGGTGCTCTTCGAGGACGGACCAGGAGTGAGCTCCGCTCTCAGGCATCGCTCGGCGGCAGCTCAGGCGCTCGGGGGAAAAGGGCCGGCGGCGCGCCTCGCTTGCCGGCTCTCCCCCAAGACAGCGCCTCTTGCACCCTCCATCCGGAATGCAGCCTGCCAGCCGGCAGACAGGCGGGCTGGCTGGCAGGCTGCAGTTCCGGATGGAGAGTGCAAGAGGCGCTGTCTTGGGAGAGAGCTGGCGAGCGAGGCGAGACTTTTTTTGACTCTTGACAGCAGAGGACGCGTGGGCGCTTCAGGGGGGGCAGGCAAGGCGGGGGCCACAAACTATCATCCGGCAGGCCGCAAATGGCCCGCGGGCCGCGTGTTTGAGACCCTTGATCTAAATAATGCACTACATGGGGAAGCCCCACCCTGTGCTTGAGCGCCCACTCCAAGAATGAGCTGAAACGCTCAAATGCTGCACAAGATATGGAGCATCCCATTGGCAAGTCCCTATCCATGTAGTAACAGCCTTCAAAGGCAAACCCAAGTAACTCAAAATCACTAGGATGCACCAGCAGCAAACGGAATGCCAACTGAACGTCGCATTTAGCCAATTCTGTGCCATGCCTACATGCCCTAATCATGCGTACCGCTGCATCAAATGAGGTGTACTTAACAGAACACAATTCCCAGGCGATCATATCATTAACTGAGTCCCCCGCTGGGTATGACAAATGGTGAATAAGTCTGTATTCACCCGGTGCCTTTATAGGCACCACTCCCAGTGGGGAGACCCTCAGCGATTGAACTGGTGGTGCCTTAAATGGGCCTAGCACTCTCCCTTCTGCTACCTCTTTGCCAATCTTTCTCCTTACCACCTCATCCATTCCTATAACTGACTTTAAAATTTTGGCCATAGTGGCTACCCTCTTACCTTGAAATGGGATCCTAAAACCATACCTAGATCCTTCCCTCAAATAAATGGCCATGTCTTTGTCTGGATATAACTCCAGCCATTCCTCCAATACTGAAATTTTAATTGGGCTGGGGCCCTTTTCCAGAGTTAGCCAACCCTGGAGGCTGCCTCTTTGTATTCCCTTGCTCCCTATTTGCCCCTGCCCCTGGTCTCCCTCTGAAGCAGGTAAATAATCCATGTGATGCACCGCAGATGGAGCATTGGTGCCTGAATCTACATGGCTTGCAGCCACAAAACCCTTTGGCATTAAACTCCCAGCAGACCAAGTGGGGTTGATCCGCCTGACCCGCCAATGCACGGGGAATATTTGATGCAGCCGCTTTTTGAATCAAATGACTGCTGTTAAAGCGGTCCCCCAAATGGACAGGGTCATCAACTGTAACCATAAACCCCAGTGCTGCACATCCCAGCGCATCTCTGGGTGAATCGCTGCTCTCATGTGGAACCCCATATCATAGAGAAGTCACGCATGCCCCGGGAAATCCACATAGGCCCGGTAAATCAAGTCCATATATTGAATCAGTGAAAAAGCGCGCGATGATTCCGCGATGAATCACAATGATTCCGGCATAAATGAAGAAACCTGGAAGCCAGTTAGCCTAGCACCACTCAGGCTTCTTTCTCCTAAATTTTTCCCTCTCTCTATCCTCCTCTTTGTCTCCCTTCTTCTCCTCCAATTGCCTATTTAGCAACTCAAAAATGTCCACATATTTTCCCTTTCAGATTTTTTCAACGGTGGCTGGCAGGAGATGGTCCCCCAGAGGCAGGGACTGTTCCCCATAAGGGTGGGCCCTGCTAGACACGGAATTATATCCCGTATCTGGGTAGGAGGAAGTGACTGCTGTCTAAATCTCTCACTAAATCGCGGAGCCTGGCTGGGCCATGACCACTGAGGGTAGGGCGCCATCCAAGGCTTCGAAGCTGGTGCCAAAGGGCCAAATGTTGCACCACCTACCTTATCTGAATTAGCCGGAGGCAGTGGTGTTTGGGGGAACCCGGGTGGGCTCACCACTCCTCATGACCAGATCCCTTCACTGTGCACCACCCTAGGTGTATGTGGTGGCTCACCTGGTATAGGACTTGCAATCCTCGCCACACTGCCAACTGCCTCTTCTGACTGTGGCGGGCCGCTGACTGCCCTCACCTCTGCTAGCTATCCCTGACTTGTCCTCCTCTCGTCCATCGCCACGCCTCCAGGCCCATGGACTATGTCTTCCATCAAGGCCCTGCCTCCTGCCCGAGGCTGCCACTCAGTCAACGTTGGGGCAACCACAGGCATGTCTCCTACCGCACCTGGCAAAACTGCTGCAGAGGACACTTCCAAAGGGCAATATGCAACAACATTAAATCACCAAGCTATCTCAGTTCAGCCATTTTCCTTGCCTTGGAGTCCCTATGAGATCTCCTAGTATTAACTGAATTGGCCCCTTCCCTAGCCAGTGCTCTCTCCCTCTCCAGTGCGCTCAATTTCGTTAAAATGGCCCCATAGTCCAGCCAATCCTCCCCGTCTGAAGATGAATTTACTGGGGTTGCACTAGTTGGCACGCTTTGCAGGCTGCTTGCCTTTTCTGCTCCCTTGACCTTTTTTAGGCACCATGTTAAATGACTGGCAGAACAATTGAGCACTGCTTATACTAATTCCTTGTCTCCACCTCTCCCTTCTACTTCGTATTCTGTCCTACCTTATCTATATATGAATTTATTTATGTAGTGATCTAATTATTTGATTAATTAAAATCCCACTAATATCACAATTATTATTTCCAAATTGATATTATTATTGGTATATATGCATATACACACACACCTACACACCTCACACTAATGTATATATATATATACACACACACACACATACACCCATATATTAATTGACTTAACAACTCTCACTTCACTAAAACACTTCTTCCCCCGCCCAACTGCCGATCCAGAATTTATAATATAAAGCACATCCTAATCCCTTATGTAAAAGCTTTGATCCAACCACTTGTCAGCCCAGCCTCCCAGGGGGAGGGGAACAAAGCTCCTCCCCCCCTCTTCTTCTTCTTCTTCTTCTTCTTATTATTATTATTAAATTGTATAATTAATCCTATGTATAATTCTTTATTCTAATTTATCATATGTATTGATACTTAATATTTATAAATTATATTTTTATTTATCTGTATTCTGTTTTATTTTATGAGCGGGAAATGCTCAAGAGGCCTCAGCAGTCTCAGTCCCCAAACAACTATTCATTTATTTCAAACCCTATTATTTTATTTTATGTCTTTTACATATATATATATATAATTAACAAACAGGAGGCTTTAGCAGCCTCAGCCCCCAAATGACTCCCTAACCGCGGGGGTGCACCGCTGCAACACCCCAAACTCCACCACGATGCAAAAAACTCAGGCCTCTAATGCAGCGCCACAAGGCAGCTCAAGGCCGATTGGAGGATCTGACAGCCCTCCGTCCTCTGCACTGCTGATGCCACAAAAGAGGCCGAGCTAGGGGGAGCCAGACTGATAAAAGGCTCTTCACCCGGACTCCCCCTCCCCTCGGCCTCAACGTCACAAGCCTGCGCTCGGCAGTTCCAAGCGGGCAGGCAAAGCGCTACCGTGGCGGCAGGTCTGCGCCGCGCGGAGCGTCCATTCTTTCCATTGCACACATACCTCAACCCCACACATTCAAGATTTTTAGAAACCTTTGCATAAAACATATGTTGAAATTTAACTTTCCAAACATATTAAGGCCCATATGTAAAACTTAAAAATTCTGCATAGCTGGTTGCTAATCACACTTTATTTGCTTTCAGAAGTTGACATTGTCATTTGTTGTTTTTAATTTTGTTTTATAGTGGTCCCTGAATTCTTATGCAGTTAGGCCATGCATATTCTATGTTTGTGTGTGCACTGTGCGTTAGTTAGATCTTTTAGGTCTGCTTCTGATCTTTTAGGTCCCCTTCATCAGTACCTCTCTTAATGCATTGAGACAGTTGATCCAGTAATGTCACTGAAGCCTTTTTACAGTAAATGACAGCATCTTTGACATCCTATCCTGAGGTCTATCTATGTAACATTTTTTCAGTGTTGTTGTTTGAAAATTATAATTTATTTTGGTGTAGGAAGTATAGAGGCTATACATTTTCTACAATATAGCCTGCTTGAAGAGAAAGGCCTTTGCTTGCTTGTGAAAAGACAGCAAAGATGGGGCCAGCCTGGCCTCCCATGGGGTGGGAGTTCCAGAGTCTGGAAGCAGAGACCAAGGAGGCCCTTTCCCCAAACATTCCTGTGAAGTTAGTGGTTCCAAAAGAACTGCCTCCCCTGATGAACTTAACACCCAGGCAGGCTCAGAAATGACAATACGGTCCTTGAAATAGCATGGACCTAAGCCATTTAGGGCTTTATATGTTAAAACCAGCACTTTGAATTGTGCCCAGAAACAGACTGACAGCCAGTAATTATGGGATCCCTATAACCAGCCCCAGTTAACACTCTGGCTGCAGCATTTTAGCCCCACTGAAGTTTCTGAACACTTTCCAAAGGCAGCCCAACATAGAGGGCACTCCACTAATCCAGCTGGGATGTAACTAAGGCATCCATGCATTTTCATTTTCCTGCAAATTTCTAGGCTGTCCAGAAATTTTAGATCACAAGTTGAGTGATTAATTTGCAAACTTGACATTTCTGTGTTTCCGTGCTCCTCTCCACATCCTTTCACAATCTCTATTGCTTATTAAAATATAATATTTTATAAAATATGTTGCTTATTACAATATATACATTAAAACATAATAGTTAGTCTTTAAGGTACCACATGTTTTTGTCTTGTTTGGTTTTGTTTCTTTGGATTTTGCCTGATATCCATTGCTTATTGTTCTTTATAAAAAGCAGTCTTCTGTTTTCATGACATTATATTCAAAAGGTATCACCTTCTTTTTAATTTCCAAAACCTGTTGTAGAATACAATGGAAAATATACTAGTAGTGGAACTGGAAAAGGTGCAGAAGAGAGCAACTAAAATGATGACTGGACTGGGGCACCTCCCTTATGAGGAAAGGCTACAGTGTTTGGGGCTCTTTAGTCTAGAGAAAAAGTGCCTGAGAGGGGGACATGATTGAGACGTATAAAATTATGTAGGGGATGGATAAAGTGGATAGAGGGAAGCTCTTTTCCCTCTCAGGCAATATTAGAACCAGGGGACATCCACTCAAGTTGAGTGTTGAGAGAGTGAGAACAGACAAAAGAAAATATTTCTTTACCCACCGTGTTGTTAGTCTGTGGAACTCCTTGCCCCAGGATGTGGTGATGGCATCTGGCCTAGATGCCTTTAAAAGGGGATTGGACAGATTCCTGGAAGAAAAGTCCATCTCAGGTTACAAACCATGATGGGGATGTATATAATCTCCAGGTTTAAAAGGAAGGTACCTCCAAATGCCAGGTACAGGGGAGGGGTATCAGGAGACAGGTCCGTTAGGTGTTATAAGTAGCTTATGTCCTGTGCTTGCTTTTGCTCCAGCAGGATTAATAACATAAAATTCGCTACTGGGTTTAATGCTTGTGGACCTGAAGATAATCAATATTCACACAGACTGGCTTGGCACTTCTCAGAACTTAATAAGAAAATTCCACACTAGAGACCACACGCCATGCACTTTTGGAATTCTTGGCTGCAGCTGAAAGCCTAAAATGCTTCCTGAACAACATTTAGCAGACAGTTTCACATTCTCTGCAGCACAGCTCTGTCACTTTGAGTAAACACATAGCTTGACTCACTGCTTCTTGAAACAGTGGATTTTAACACACACAAAAAGCCATTTTGCTGAGTTATTGTTGAAGGGTGCCAGAGCATCTTGAGTTTCTGCACAAATATTTAAGGACCACGGAATTCTTCCAAGTTCTTCAATCGTCATAGAATCCTTTGATCATATAGGGCCGAAATCCAAAAGCTTACTAATAACCTCAGTAGCTAAGAACCAGAACCATCTCAAAGAGCACCTCTCCCTCATGAGCCTCCATTTCCAGAATCCTTGTCTTGAGGTTCTCCTGCTGTTGGAGTTACGATAGGTAATGTTACCCAAAATCCTGGGACAGCCCTACCCAGAGATGTTTGTCTGTCCTAGTTTCTGGCAGCAGTAGATGTAGCTGTAGTAGGGTTTTCTGCCATTGAAATATTTATTTGTAAAAAGTTATGCTGTTATTATAAAGTATTTTAAAATCGATTGTCATTCTTCGGTTCTTGATTTTTTGATATTCTGTTGTTTTAGTCTTACAGTAGTTTTCTTTTATCATAACACTCCCTAGAGTACTATTTTTCATATTATTTTTCGAAACAAAGGCAGAGAATGGAATTAAATAAATCTACTTGTGGATCTTGTCAAAAGGCTTAACAGAGATTTTGAGAACCAAAAAATGTCTTGCCTGAAAATATACAATGCTTTGCCTCTCACTGTGGCCAGCCATCACAAAACTGGGAGTAGGAATTGGTTATGACCGTTTGTACAGGAGTTTATGTTGTCCACTCCTACTCTACTGCTCTTTTCCAGCATTAAGTGGAGATGCCAGAGAGTGAACCTGCATGGAAAGTATGTGATCTAGTGCTGAGCTGTTGTTTTTCCATAGGTTCTGAGGTGCTGAAGATATAGTTCACATTGTGTTGGAATTAATGGGATTCAGTAGCTGTGTGTAGCAGTGCAGATGATGAAAATGTTGATATCGCCCTCTGTTCCAAAAAAAATAGCACCTCGGAATCTAAGTGATAGATATGGAGAAGGAAGGAAGGAAGGAAAAAAAGAAAAATGTGTGTGAGAGAAGTGAGAAGAATATAATTATGCCTGTGTAATTACAAAATGTCACCACTATAATGCCAAATGTGAGAATTAAGACTACCAATCCCAAGAATAGTACTCAGATTGAAAGTTGGGGTTTTATATCACCAGTTGTCTAGCTTATATGATTGGCACATCTGCTTTGCCCCAGCCGTTATCTGCCAGCCATTACATGTCTTATTCCCCTTTCCCTCCCTCTCTCCCTCATACCCACAGGACAGGCTTCAGCTTTTCTGGAGAATTGCTACAGGGTTCTTCCCCTCCAGACAGATCTCCCCAGCTGTAATTTCTGCTCTTTGTCTTTTAACTGCACAGCCACTAGCTGCTGCTGCTATCTTGATTGCTTAGACTTCCAGGTTCTGCTACTGCCTTATTCTGCAGGCCTTTTTCTGTCCAGCGCCAGACTGATTTTGTCTCTTGCAGGTGTGCTGCTTGACCTTTTATTCTCTCTAGTTAGAATTCTCTGGCCAATCAAATTTTACAGTATGTGGGCCATGGTATGTACATACAGAGGTAGAGAATATGGAAGCACACTGTGCATGTTGACTTCAATTAATTTCATAGGTTGCCTGTTCCAGGTGTACTTCCAGATGGAAATAAAATACAGTAGAGGCCTTTAGTGCATTTTTGCCTGAGTGGATATTTTTGATGAGGGGGGAAATCTTTTGTGTTTTTCTGATTCTTTTATGCGGATTAGTACATTAAACATTGAATTGACTGACTGGCTAAAATTGTGTTGGTTATCATAATAAACTGCACTAGAGTAGGCAATTCATTTAGCATATTAAGTCACAGTTAAGACTGGTCCATTTCGATAAATGGAATTTATGGGGGATTTGATTCACCAAATCCCAGTTCATTCATTGGGCCTACTGTGGTGCAGTTTATTGTGCTAACCAACAGGATTTTGGCCTTTATATAAATTAAAATATGCTTAATGTTTTTTGTGGAATAGCATTTTTTAAAAAAATCTCTCAGGCCTCATCTTTAAAGATTTCCTTCTAAGCCCCCCAAACACTATTTTAGTTATGTTTACTCTTTTTACCAGAGAAGGGCTACCTGAATAATCATTTTGTTCATCAGATTTATGGAGTGCTAAGCCTGTAAATTATTATTATTTGCAGACTTTTGGGGAGACTGGATTTTATAACGTTTTGTTCTGTATTGTTTTCACAGCCAGGGGCAGTAAAACAATCAATCATGCCATAATGTCATGGATAATTATCCTGTTACTTGGTGTGGTTTGAGCTTCAGGTGTGTTCAGTACTGCTGTTGGGTACATTTAAGCTCTAATATTTACAGCTTAGGCAGTAAGGTGTTTTTGGAATGTCCCCTCATTTTCAGGAACTATTTTTATTTGGTATAATACTTAAATGACTTTTACCATCTGTTGTGAAGGCAAATATCCGTTTCACTGTGTGGTTCAATGCCGATCACCTATTCATCAGCTTTCATATTTAGAAAGAACATAGAGTGTTCTTTCTAAACTAAAAATGGCAACATATGTGATTTCTGCAAATACGTAGATGTGTATAATTGTTATCTGGACACTGTATTCCGCACTTCTAAAATAAATAGAAGCTTGGAGCTGCAGAAACTATCTTCCTGAACTGACTCGGAGGGCTTGCTGCCAAAGCAACAGCTTCCCTAAGATTGATGTAATCTACTGGGAGACACACATTTTCACACACACACCCAACACACTTTCATCCTATTCTAAAGAGAAGCCCCAACTGGAGGAGTTGAGGAGCCAGAAAGCTATCGTGGGCCCAGAAATGTGTCCTGCCTTATTCTAAAGAGAAGCCCCAACTGGAGGAGTTGAGGAGCCAGAAAGCTATCGTGGGCCCAGAAATGTGTCCTGCCCAGGAGCAGTCATTGAAAAGACCTTCTCTCATGACACGGGGGAAAGGTGACATGCAGCTAATTCTGTCTGCCCAAGAACATGTGCTTGCTTACTTCCCATCTTCTTCCTCACAGAAACATAGGATGTTGCTTTAAGCTGAATCAGAACATTGGTGAATCTAAATTGCTCTTGTCAACTCTGACTGGCAGCTGCTCTTCAAGATTTTAGGCAGGATTCTTTCCTATGCCTAACCAAAGCATTCTGGCAATCTCTGATGGTCTCCAGTTAAAGGATTAACCAGACCTAACTTGTTTTGTTTCCAGATGAGATGAAAGTGGGTGTCTTCAGGTATTCGGTGGGCTTTTTGAGTTGGTTTGTTCTTCCTTTGATTGGAATGGTGCTCCAGACTTGGCGTAAAGAGTAGTCTACCCTAGTAAAGAATTAATAGTGCAGAAACTGAACTTACTACACTGAATAGACATATATAAGATTGCATCCAACCAAAACATCCTTTTGCCAAACGCCCCATTGTGTGTACAGTTTGAATTGAACTTCTGCGTGAGACTGCCCTGAATAACCTTGCCCCCAATGTTACATGCATTGATTGAATAGCCTTTTGCCTAGTATCTCTCCAAGACAGTGCAAATATCTGCAGGGAGAGGGCAAGCTGTGTTCCTATTGTGCTTCTTGGCCCATGGCAGCTTTTGCGTACACAAAAATGACTTCTCTCTACATATGTTTGTGTGCTATACATGATAATGCCAGGGAAAAGAGTTACATAAATGAATGATACAGCATCAGGGATGTGGGGTGGCCTCAAATACATGTTGAATTTCTCAGTGGAATGCTATAATATACCTAATGAGTATGGCCAGCCACTTTTTTGAGGACTGACACTGTTATTGCTGTTGTGTTGAGGGTCAAAATTCCTAAATTAGGACACATTGCCAGCCAGGTCTGTATGATGTCAGGCTGGTTGTAGTCCTTATTATTTCTATGTTTCAAAAATCACCTCTTTGTTGAATTCAGGAGGAGAAGGATATAAAAAAAGGTTTCTCCCTTATTCCAGTGATGATTTAAAAAGAAACTGACATTGAAATCATTAGCTTTGCTTGTTAAAGGAAGCAAAATGCCTATATGTGAGTGTATTTATCCTGTTCTTATAACAGGAAGTCTTCAGACTTGCCCATTTGGCCCTGCTGTTTTCATTTCAGACAGGAGCTATACGTAGCAAAGACAGTGGAGGTCCTATCCATGCATCAGTATGAAAAGGATGTGCTAACTGGGGCAGTAACTGCTTCTTTGTAGGTATTTCAACACCCTTTGCCATTTTGATCTCTGTTGCCAGGAGCTGCAGATGTTGGGGGTGGGTGGGAAGGGAGAGTTCCAGTGAAAGGCTATGATTCAGCAACTGAAGCAGCTTGCCTTTCACAGCCAAAGCAATTAGATTGGCAGCCGTATTAAAAACCAACAGTGGTTTCTTTGTTTGAGCAGTTGTGAACGTTATCAACGGATGGTAGGCCCAAGAAATAAGCAACCAAGAAAAATCGAATTGGATTGTATTAACTGGAAAGACAGTCTTGTTTATTATTACGAAAATTATGTGTGCATGTATGGCATCTTCAGGCAAGCCCGTCGATGGTCTTTTCAGTTCATTTATATGGATAAGAGATGTAAGTATTATTATTGCCTCTTTTCCTTTTTACCAGGACACATGTTGACTAGTTCCATGTAAGATGTACATTTTAAGCATCTCCCTATATCTCCATTGATAATATGATCAATGAAGTCAAATTACATCTATAGTTTCTCTTACCAAGGGAGGAGGGAAGCTGGCTCGCTTAGGTTCAATGCCACTTCAGGGGCTCGACAACAGGTTCTACTTTTGGAAAAGGTTGTGCATACCCATAATCAAAGAGGATGGCAGTGCCTGCCTCTTACTTAGCTGACCAAAGGAGACAGACATAGAATATACAGGACTGGCTCTGTAGCCCAAGATAGCCAGAGCCAACAGTGATGTAGCGTTCACCCCTTGTTATGCAAAATAAGTCATGTATTATTCATGTACTAGGCAAATGTGGTGGAGAGGCGGAGCCGAGAGAGAGGTTAAAAGGCGGAGCCTGGGAGGAGGAGTTAGTCAGTCAAGAGTCAGTCAAGGGTCAGTCAGAGAGTCAAGTTAGAGTCAGAGGCAGAAGAGATAGAGATTGAGTTAGAGACTGGTTAAGATAAATAGATAGAGAAGGTAATTAATTATATGGCAAGAAGAAAGTATGTATAGAGAGACCTGTGAATGATTTGCTTGTGTACAATGAACATCTGAAGAACATCTGTGATTATTAATAACTTTGCTACACTTCAATAAATAAGTTCTGTTTGCATTTACCAGACAAGTGTTTTGACAAATGTCTTTTATATTGTGGATAGAGGTAATCCACTGGTGGCAGTGAGGGAAACAAAGACTGGGACCTTTGTGAGGGCACAAAACGTAGGTGCCTCAAAGAGGTGATCGTCACAAGTGAGGTCTAAAAATACATGGGATTGTCTACTGGGTAATGTGGTAGCCTAGTCCAAAATTGTGGTAGATAAGATCTTGCACCATTGTGAAAGGTAAGCATTACTACTGTTTCTTTCCTGAGCTTCAAAAGGTGTTAGTAGAGGCTTGATTATTTGGCTCTGCGTTGGCAACACACTCCAGGTACCTTGCAGTGTAGCTGAGAAATATCCAGTTGCTACACTTTCTAGCTTCAGACCTAAAGGTGGCAGAGATGTCTTGATTTGGCTCCATGCTGACAAGTTATCATGGAAGACTCACCCAGCAGCTTCCAGACAACCCCTAGCCTCTTGCTTGTATTCATGCTGGAGAGTAGGCAGAGATTGTTACACAGTGACAGGGGTGATACCATTGGAAAAATTGTAAGGTGTGCTAGGAGTTCACTTTCAAGTTAGCCATTTGAGAACCTCATGATAGGGTAACCCACAAGTGAATACACTGAGGCTGAAGATTGATTGGTGCAGTGATGAACATGCACCATATTAGTAGCAGCAGAAGCCAAGAAGCAAAAAGGATAAAACTTCTTCCTTACAAGCAAGTACTGAACACATAGGCATAGAAAAATGTTGCAACAGAATAAGACAAAAAAGTCTGCCTGTGTGTATGAGTATCACGTGGCACACAATCAAAGACTGTTATTTACATTTATGGATCATTTTTAAAGTATTTTCTAGAAAAGCAGAATGGACAAAATAAATAGAATCATGTTGAGAGAAGGCACATGAATGGCATGAGTGGAATGAATAAGGACATTCTCACCACAGTCTTATTGTTTAGCTTCAATCCTAGACACTTAAAATATGTCAGCAATATGGTACAGTACTTTTAAAAAATTACCCTTTTTTTGGACAAAGAAAAGGCGAGTTATGTTGGCTGGGGAATTCTAGAAGTTGTAGCCCAAGCTTTATAGAGGTATGTGAATGGTAAAAGAGAGACACACACAAACCGTGAAGTTTCTCGGCCATAGAAGAATATGATATCCTTTGTTTAACTTAACCTAGCCTGGAGAGCATAGTCACGAATTGTAGCTGCCACTTAATATCTGATCATCAGTTCATTTTGAGTGCTCAACGTCCAGAGGTCAGTAGTTCATTTCACATACCTGCCTGTGAACAGATTTTTATGACCAGTGTATAAATCAGCCAATAAAGAGAGAGCAAGAGAGCAGAATGTTATCCCATAATACTATCTTTCAGATAGAGGCCTGCAAAGGAAGTTATCAGCAAATTGTGTTTGGGAACCTCTGTTTATTGCATTGATCATCTAGGTCTGAGGTATCCTTTTTTGTGTGTCAGGAGTTTCGAAAGAACGTTATTGACATACTGGTTACCATGTTCCACAGTCGTTTTGGTAACTGTGTAAAGTATTTAAAAAATAAAAATAAAAATGAAAGTCCAGAATCCCACTGGCAATTTATATGTGCCTAAGGGAAATTATGTGGCGTAGTGACTAGAGTATCACACTAGGATTAATAGGAGACCTTGGTTCAAATCCTGACTTGGTCAAAGAAACTCACTGGGTGGTGGCAGTGGTGAACTGCCCCTTAAACATCAGGTTGCTTACCCACAACTAAAATGGAAACTGCAAGTCACAGCAGCAAGCAGATGTTAATTTACAAGATGCCAGTCTTGTTTATATTTGATTGCCATGCTATCCTTATGACTGGGAACATAATCAGCAACTTGTTAATTAACAACAGTCCATTGTTAGACTTATGCAATTTCACTTACATACATGTAAATCATCAGTAGAATTCTGGCCAAAATAGTTGTAAGAACCATGTACAGAAATGAAAGTATGAGTTATATTTTTTCCAAGATTGGCATATTTATCTGTTGACATTATTTATAAGAATTTGGTAATGGAATATTTTAGCTTAGCTTCAGATATTGATAAGCGAGCTTTATAATAGCTCATATGATACAAAATAGCCTCATTCTTTCCAGATACATTGGCCTACAGTTTCCATCATTCCCAGAAGACCCAAGCAATGGCCGTACTGGCTGAGGATGATGGGAGCTGTAGTCTAACAAACTGGAGGACACCAGAGTGAGGAAGATTACTTTAAAATATGGACCTGAAGCTTAAAACTGTTGAATGTGCATCAGTTGTCTATATGGCTGTGAGAATGAGCTGGTGGTAGCAGTCACATTTATATTTGGATACAATGCCCCAAATACTGATCTAGTTGAGAAAAATGCCACAGTGTACTAGACTTGCAAGACTTCATTGTATATTAATTTTCTCTTATGCATATATACAGTACTTTGAAGTTTGTGAGTCAGAGACATAGGCTATATTCAGACAGTTATAACACAAGGCTAAGTTTTGAACCTGGTAAACATAATTTCTCAGCTAGTACAAAACATATGCCATATGTAGTAGATTTCCAGATCAAACTGGGGTGTGTTACACAGGAGGAGAGACAGGGTTACATGAATTTAGCAAAAGACTTGCACATTATTTCCCAGCTTGGGCCAAAGAGTTTGGATCTAGGTATTTTTGCTAAAGTCATACTTACTCTTTTACTTTTAAAGAAAGGAAAATCTTATACTGTTTTTCCTTATACAAGCCAATATTAAACTATATGTTTCTCATTCTGTAGCACTAGGATAACATTTCATGGCCAGAGAACTTTTGACCGTCTAATAGCATTTTATATGCACCCACTAGATTAGGATATCAGTCAGTTCATGGTTGCAATGGTAATGCTGATTATCTCGCCACAGAAGTTGAGAATGTGGAATTTTAGGTCTTGGCCAGACTTTTGGATTAATCCATGATGTGGTACAGTGTAAGTTGTAAACTGGTATAGGATTGTGTGGACCTCTGCAAGCAAGTGCCAGTTCTGTGAGGGTCTGTGAATGTAGCATCCATTTGTGTTGCAATCAACTTCTGGCAAGAAAAAAATAATTGTGAGTGTTGGATTGAAAAGCTTTGTGAAAAAAGTACAGATTATAAACGAGAGACGAACTGGATGTACCAGTTCCTTTTGTTTTGAAAAAAGTACAGGCCAACAATGAGGAGAAAGAATTACTGGCTTTTTTTTTTAAAGCATCTTTAAGAATTTCCAATTCTGCAGTACTGATTTGAAAGGATTCCCCCTCTGCCCACCTTGAAACACGTTACTTAGAGACAGCTTTGCAGATGTATAGACACATATAAATCAATGGTCTATAGTATGTACAGCACAGTCTGGTGTTGAACTGATTTGGAATATGTCTAGCCTAAAATTAAGAAGTGATATGACATGCCTGTTTGGGCATTTATAATTCACATGATGCAAAGAGAATCTTTCACATTTAATGTAGTTTATTCATAAAGATGTGTTGCTGTTTTGCTTGAAACTTTCCCTGGCTTGTAATTATCCACTGACAAGACACATCTGGAGGCAGATGTTTTGCCTGAAGTGAGCGTACGGAGTACAAGAAAGTCTTGTACAAAGCTATTATTAGATTTTTTTTTTTTAAATGAGCAAATCCTTTGTTTCTTTCCCTCTTGATTTAAGGACTTAAACTTCAGTTAGGAATGTAGGAGAGTGGGAGCTGGGGAAGGAGAGATCTGGTTATCTGTTGACTTGTCTCTAGGATTTTACTAAACAACTGAAGAATTTGAAAACACAGAAAAGCAAGTTGAATTTTCCCCAAACAACAAACATATTTAAGTGTCCTAATTATTTGAAGGATGTATGTATGGTGTTCTGTGGTTGAATCCAGACTAGGTCACACTTGATCAGACCTATTGAAATCACTGGAACCTCAGCTTAAGACTAATCTAAGCCCTATTGATTTCCGTGAGTCTACTCTGAATATACTCAGTGTGGTGTAGTGGAGAGAGTGACACACCAGGACTAAGAAGGCCTGGGTTCAAATCCCTGCTCATCCATGGAAACTCAGTGGGGGTGTGGAACTGGTAAAGCCACTCCTTAAATATCAAACTTGCCTTGAAAATGCATAAAATCTAAGAACAGTTGTGCCATGAGATAATCTATATCTCAAGAGAAAGCACAGTGACTAGTTTTTAAAAGCTTTGTTATACTATTTCACTACTGTCTTTAAAAACACAATAAAGAAAAAGAATGCTATCTTGTTGTTATTCCTATCACTCATGCTGAGCACTGAGCTCTGCCAGGAGATGCAGGGGAATACTGCTTAAGAACATGAAATATGACTGATAGCACTGCTCCTTAGGTCTTTCAGTTTTATATGTCACATACTTTTTCTCTTTTGACTAGGGAAAAGTGACATTTAGAAAATCATCTGAAATGGAAAAAATCATTTTATTTTTAGGAATGTTTGTACTACAAAACGTCTAGATATAAAGATATATACAGAATAAGTCAAATTGAGAGTTGTTGCTGTTACATGCCCTCAAGTCAGAACCAACTTATAGGAACCCTAATGGCATACAGCTCATAACCAGAAAGTCTTTTGGGATTTTGATGATGACATCTACAAAGAGGTTGCAGTCCAATATAAAACTGCACAAACATTTGAGAAACAGGGAGTACAAAAGTTTCCCCCTTTTTAGCTCTTGCTCAGATAGTGTAAACCAGATAGTCAAAACTGGTAATAATAACAAAAAAGCCTTGTGCTGTCTAGGGAGTGTGGCTGGGCAATTCTGCCCTTTTAAAGAGCCCTCAACTCCTTCAGTTTTTCAACTTGAGGGGGAAAAAATTACCCTCTGGGGCAATGGTTCCCAGCCTTAGGTCCCCAGATGTTCTTGGGCTACATCTCCCAGAAATCTTGGCCAGCACAGCGAGTGGTGAAGGCTTCTGGGGGTTTTACTCCAAGAACATCTGGGGACCCAAGGGCAAAAGAGGCCTTTTCAGAGGGGAAAAAAAGATTGCCCACTCCAGTATAAATGTTATACAGCTCAGATGCATGTGTTTAAAGGAAGGAAAATGTTAGTAGGCAAAGATACTGCAAAGGAAACAATACAATTTTACCAGGTACATATTGCAGAAGTAGCCTGGTGGGCTTTTGTTAGTGAATACTGTTAGTGAATACTTGTTAGTGAATACTTGTTAGTGAATAGTCATGTAAAGAAGAAATATCAAGCTTTTTGTGTAGTTTGGAGAATGGATTATGGCACTTCAGACAGCAGTTGCACAAAGATTCCAGTCTATTCCTTCGCTGATAGTGGTGCTTTTCTATTTTACAAGGAGTTGAAACTGGTTTTCAAAGATGAGGTTCCTCGACTATGTTTATACATGCTTCATTCAGCAAATATGCATAGATGAGGCTATAACTGTCAAAATGTTTACAACTGTAGCAGTAAAGAATTACACAGTTTTTGAGAAACCTTGCTGTGTAATTGCCATTGTTGGAGTAGAATCATTGATCAGGTGTACAGCTGCAATATCCAAGTAAGACACTATGCCAGCCAAGAAAAGAATGGTGTTTGTTAACACAGGGCAAAGGGCTTAGGCCATCATGGGTTAAGAAAAAAGCTATAAAGAACCACAAACAGCAGCAACAGCAAAAACCAAACCAAAACAAAAAAACCACCCAACCTCTGGACAAGATTGGGGAACCTGTGTACCTCCAGATATAATTGAAGTCTGATTCCTATCAGTCCAACGCAGCATGAACCGTAGTGACAGATGATGGGAAAAGTAGTACATCTGTACTGGGGGCCAGATGCTCCCATCCCTGCTCTACTCTCATAACCAATTGCACCTGGGGATAAATAATTGTTTAAGTAGTAACTTGAGAAGTGATTGCAATTTTTATCATATAGTGCAGGCTATAGTATTAGTACCACTTTTTGAAATGCTGTTGTGTGTAATAGTTTTATTAGATACATCTCAAAGAAAATATTTGGGTTGGTCTGTGTATTTATGCAGCACTAAGGACTGTATTTCATTCACGTCTTTTTCATGGTATTGGTCAAAGTTAGTCAAAGATTCTCCAGGGGATGGGATGATTTTAAAGATAATAAAGTGTGATTGCGGGGGTGGGGGGTGTCCGTTCAAAGGAAATTTTAAAGTTGAAGAAAATTAAAATAAATTTCACAATGACAATGTAAATTATAAACAATATATTTCTCATAAGATGCTTCTAATTTTACATTTCTTATTTAATTGCTCTCATGTGAAAAGAGATGAATGTTCATGTTTGCCTTTTTGAAATTAAGTTCAAGCAAGCAATGAAAGTTTATATTTCTTCTATTACATGCCACTGTTTGTACAGAAAACCATGGCTCTCCTTCTCCCCATTTTATCATCCCAACAACCTTGTGAGTGGGTGCAGCTGAGAGAAAGCAGCTGGCCCAAAGTCACTATGTGAGCTTCATGACAGAGTGAAGATTTGAATCCAGATCTCTCAAGTCTTAATGTAACACTCTAACCATAACACCACACTGGCTTTAATACAGGCTTTTGTAGCCAAGCAGATTTTCAGGCCAAAATAATATGTGTGTGTTTGTAGAAGGGGAACTAAGCAGAAGAACTAAAATTAAATATCTAATTGTTTTGTTCAGGTGAAATGGAGATACCTGATCCTGATGATCCTTTAAACCAAATGGATGGACATGACAGACCGGTTCCAACACACAAAGGTAACAGTGATAATTTCTTTCTTATTCTGCTAACTTATCAAAATGTAGTGTCCATTTTTTTAATTGTTTAGGTATCTGAGAGTTGATGCTAGGCTGTACGTTCTCAGTGTTATCACGTAGATGCCTGTTGGTTGCCCTAGAAACTCAGAAGAGAACAATATTTTTAAAAAAATAAGATTTGGATTAATTTAGGCCTTTTACTTTAGGAGCTATTTCATAGCACATATTGCAGTTTTGAATGTTGTACAGCGGAATGTTCTAATCATTATGCTTGGCTGTATGCCAGCTTGCATGCTTTGTGATAGCATATGATATTTCTAAGTTTCCTTGCTCAGCCTGTCAAGTATTTGAATGTTTTTTGTGTAGCTAAAGTAGTGAAGTAGGATACATGATTTTGAAGTTATTCTTAATTAAGTTGAATGTTTATGTCAGTTTTGGCCCTCTTTGGATTGTTTTGGAACAACTGTATTTTATTGGCAAATTTGGTTGCTTCCACTAAATAATTTTTTTTTTCATGCCGACTGCGTGCTGAATTTCGGGCAATTAGATTAAGTTATTTGGGCAATGGTTATGATACTTAATCATTGGGTATGTATATTACTTTCTGTTATGTGCAGAATTAGATATGTACATAATATATAAATAAAAGCATACTGTGCTAGGTTTCTTAACAATAGTAGTAATAATGCCAAAAACAACAACAATAACAACTGAAGCCAAACACAACAAGCTGTGAAGATAAGTTTTATGTGGGTTGTCTTGGAAGAAGTATTAATTAATAATTACCTTAGAGGATTTTTAATGAGAATGAAGTGAGCTAGAACTTGTAAAGAGTGATAAGAGAGTATCAAAATATAATCCTAAATGTTCTGTAAATAGGTGATTTTAGATGTATCTCTAAAGAACGACGATTTTGAGGCCATCAAACTGTAGTCTGAGCGCCCATGCCTTTCAGATTATCCCCTCCCCCTGATTTTTGCTGCCCTAGTCACCTTCAAAACAATATGAAAATGTGCAAAACATGAAATGCTACATGTAATTCTTTCAGCTTTACTCTGAGTGCCTTGATCCATATGACTTGAAACTTTGCATGTTAATGTCTACTGATTCATAGTAACGTTCCTTCTCCTTTAAAAAAATATTTCTGATCATAGATCTGTCACAAATCACAAGCGTAAAATCAAACTGTTCCTGAGACATACAGGACTTCTTGCTCTCCATCAACAATGGCATTTTTTTGGGGAAGCAATGAGCATAATGACATGGCAGTTGTTATGTGCCTAATTCAGATAGTCTTGATCCCTTACAGCCCCATGCAAATCAGCTTGGTTTGAAGCAAGCACCAGAGTTAATTATTAGGGATCTCAGATTTTATGACCATGGTTGGCCAGATAAAATATACCATACTACTGAAGTGGAATGTTTTCCTAGGGTTCAGTTTGGTTGAATGTTTGGATTCACTTTGCAAGTGAATCCAAACATTTGATTACATTTAATGGCTTGGATCCGAGAACTATATGACTAATTTTACATGCCCAAAGGAGAAACAAACAACGCATTTTCACACTTAAGAAAGTTCAAAAAGTAATTTACTATATGCTATGGGTGGAGAGAGGAGTGTGCTATTTTAAAGAAGGACTGGTCCGAAATTCCACTGGCCCTTTGGACATTTCTTTTTTTTTTTTTTTTTGAAATTTTTTTTCCCTTTATTTTAAATTTAAACAAAAACATATAACATACAAACTAAAATACAATTTAACTGTGTTCCCCACCACCATATGCGGGACCTCTTGCCATAATCTTCCTCTTCCTTCTTCTTCTTCTTCTTCTTCCTCTTCTTCTATTGTCCTCTTCTCCAAAACTGCATTGATTCTTGATTTGGAGCTTTCCCTTTTCCTCTTATTAATACATATTCCAAAAATCTCCCCCATATATCATAAAAGTTATTTTTTTTCAACTCTCCTTTCTTAACCTTTAAGTTACAAGTTAATTTATCATTTATTGCTATATTCCATATTTCTTTATACCATTCTTCAATTTGCAATTCGACTTTTGATTTCCATTGCCTAGCTATAATCAATCTAGCTGCTGTTAATAAGTTGGTTATCAATTCTTTAGTCATTTTGTCATATTCCACATTCTCAAATATTGATAACAAAGCAATCTCAGCATTAAATTCTATATCTTTTTCACATATGTAGCTTAATTCTTTAAAAATTTGTTTCCAAAATCTTTGCACTTTTTCACATTCCCACCACATATGAAAGTATGTACCAATTTCCTTCTCACATTTCCAACAGACATTCGGATGATTGGCATTAATTTTATTTAATTTTGACGGTGTTAAATACCATCTTAAACTAAGTTTAAAAAAATTTTCCTTTATTCTTACTGACATAAATCTTAACACCCTCATTTTCCATATCATCCTCCATTCTTCTTCATTTATTCTTTTCCCAATATCTTGCTCCCACACTATTTTTAATCCTTCTTTCTCACTTTCCTCTTCCTCTAAATTAAGAAGAAGTAAGTAAATTTTGCTCACAGTACCTTTCACTGAGTCAGTCATCCGAATGTCCTCATATGACAATAACAATTGTTCGTATTTTGTATATTCTCTACCTTTATTATATTTATTTACCCATTCATTAGTCCATCTTTCTAATTGTATATAATTCAACCATGAAATGCTCCTATTCTGAAGAGTTTGTTTCATTTGATCTATCGATCTCATTTTATACAACCAATCTTTCAATCTAATCACTTTCTTTTCTTTAAATAGATCCACATATACTTTCATATTGGTAGGAAAATTTTCTATTTCTGTCACTAATCCAAGTGGGGAATATGATGAACATAAATTCTTTTTGCACTTATACCATATATTTAACAATGTCTTTAAAAATGGATTATTAATTTCCCTTATTTTATCTTTCTTAATTATACCAAATAAATATGTTTCTATATCTGCCTGTAATTCTGATGATTCCATCTCCCACCAAATTAGCCTTTCTGGATTATATATAATTTCCCCAATAAACCTCAATTGGTTAGCCAAATAATAATTTTTTATATTTGGTAAACCTATACCACCTTTTTGCTTTGTTCTATACCAATACTTTTTATTTATTCTAGATCTCTTCCCTTCATTACAGTATTTATTAATTATTCCTTGCCAAAATTTCAAATCATCCTCTGTTAACTGTATTGGTAGCATTCTAAATAAAAAATTAATTTTTGGTAAGATTTTCATTTTTATCAATGCAATCCTTCCAAACCAAGATAGCTTAAAGTTACTATATTCCTGTAATTTGTTTTTAATCACTTCCTTTAGTTTATTATAATTATATTCCTTTATTTTTTGAATATTTTTTGCTAGATCTATTCCTAAATATTTAATTGATTTGCATAATCTGAAATCATATTTTTCAACACACCTTTCTTGTTCTACTCTATTATGATTAAATAACATTAATTCAGATTTTTGCCAATTCACACATAATCCAGTTATTCTTCCAAATTTTTCTAAATGAGTTCTAATTTTATCTACGCATTCTAACGGATTTTTCACTGTCAACAAGGAATCATCAGCAAATAAATTAATCTTTATTTTATTCTTTTTCCCCATACCTTCGATTAAATCATCATTCCTTATTACATTTGCCAACATTTCAATAATCAAACAAAACAGAACTGGAGAAAGAGGGCAACCTTGTCTAGTGCCTCGGCCTAAAGCTATTTGTTCTGTAATCCCATCATTAACTATTACTACAGAGGTATTCCCCAGATATAGTTGATCTATTATCCCCCTAAATTTCTTTCCAAAACCCCAACCTTTTAACAAAATCTTTAATGTTGGCCATTCCACGCAATCAAATGCCTTAAATATATCTAATGATAAAATACCTGCCTTCAATTTGTCTTTTTCTATATTGTATAAAATATTCAATACCCTCCTAGTCAAATTCTCCATTTGTCTACCCTTTAAAAAACCATTCTGATCCTCTTTAATATATTTTATAATAAATTTATTAATTCTATTCGCAAGTATTGCAGTAAAAATCTTTGCATCTTGATTTAATAGTGAAATGGGTCTATATGAACTTGGGTCTGTTAAGTCTTTATTAGGCTTTGGGATAAGAGTTATTAATGAATGTTTCCAAGAATCTGGTATTCTCTCTCCTTCCAATATTTCATTATAGAGCACTTTTAACTTAGGGATCAATATTGGTTTAAAAGTTTTATAATATTCTGATCCTAAACCGTCAAAACCTGGAGTTTTACCATTTTTTAATTTATTAATAATCTCTATAATCTCTTCCTCTTTTATCTCTTTATCTAAATCCTTTTTATCATTCTCTGATAATTTACTCTTAACATTTTCTTTAATATAATTTTCTATATCTTCTTTCGATACACTATTACCTTTATACAAATTTTGATAGAATTCATGTATTATCTTTAGTTTTTCTTTCATTAAGCTACAATTCTTTCCCGTTTTGTCTTTAATCACTCCAATTATATTTTTTGCTCTTTTAGTTTGAACTAATCTAGCTAAAAGTTTTGAATTTTTATTACTGTATTCGAAAAAATTCCTCCTAGCGTATATCAAGTCTCTCTGGACCTTTTCTAGCTCTATACCTTCTAATTCCTTTCTTTTAGCTTGGATCTCAATTAATTTTTTGTTATCTCTATCCATAAAATATTTGCTTTCTAAATCCTTTAATGATTCTACAATTCTATTTATATTTTCTTCTCTCAATTTTTTTAATCTACAGGATTCTCTTATGGCGATTCCTCTCATGACTGCTTTCATAGTGTCCCATAACACTCCTATTTTATTCCCACCTGCTTCATTAAATGACCATATTTCCAACCATTCTTTCTTAACTTTATCCACAACCTCTGTATGTTGAAAAATATTGGAGTCCATTCTCCATCTTCTAGCTTCTCTATAGTCCTTCTTAACTTTCATCTCTAACACCATCAACGCATGATCTGTTATTTTTATCACATTAATATTTGTATCTACTACTTTTGAAATTAAGTTTTGTGAAATAAACATAAAATCTATTCTAGAATAACTATTATGTACAGAAGAATAATATGTAAACCTTCTTTCATCTCCCTTTAATTCTCTCCATATATCTTTGGACATTTCTGAAGTAGCACTTTGGATCCTGGCCAATGAAAACATTTATAAAACTTCATGATCAAAATAGGATCTGATGTAATACGATTCCAGTGTAGGCAACATAACTCTATTCTTACAAAATGAGCAATACTTTTATCTGAGCTTAAATATTTATTGAAATCAAAAGTAGTTCTCTTTAAATGTTTAGCTTCTTTAATATCTGTCATGCTTATAGTACAGTTGTGTTTTTTTTTGTAGAATTCAACATGCCACAAATACTGTGCAAATTCCATTTCAATGAAATTGGGTTGGATCAGCATAAACTGGCATTTAGATTTGACTGGTTTGCATTAAATATATATTAGTATGTATTTAATGCTGTTCCTTCTTTTGCTTTATTTGTATTCTGTAAAAAAGAAATATGTATGTGAGATTTGGATGTAATATGTGTGTGTTAAAATAATGTCTTGTTGAACAATATATCATGCTCTAAAAGCAAGACTTTTCCAACTCAAACCAGATTTATTAGTATGGTTGAGTTTTTTTTCGCAATTACAAGCATCATGACACAATGTTTTAAAACTGCCATAAATTAGTTTCAGCTTAAGAGCATCACTGGAGCTGTAAATGTCATCCATTCTATTACTTTAGCTTTGGGAGCCAATTATTCAAACAGAGATTCCTTTAAAAATTCTTGGTGTATCAGAAACTGGCTTTAGTGGCTTGGTTTCAAGCAAAGGCTTTCTGCATTTGGTGTCTTTGAGCCAAACTACATGTGATGAAGTTGCATGAAAGGAATTGTAATTTGGAGGTTAAATAGCTGCTAGAAGAAGGCCCTACGAGGATCAAAACAATGAGATGAAAGCTTCCTAGCTGGGGCTATTACAGCCACAGGAGGGTATTTGATTTTCATCTAGATCTGTATTCATCATCATTTATTTATTATTTATTTCATTTATATACTGCTCCATTAGTGCACAAGCACTATTCTGGGTGGTTTAACAACTGGTTAAAACATAATACAGTAGTACCTCGGTTTACGAAGTTAATACATTCTCCAGAATGTTACGTAATGTGGAAAATTCGTAAACCAAAACGCGGATTGCCATAGGAACAGGGGCGGCGCTACAAACCTCCAGGCACAATGCATCCTGGGGAAACTTTCTTCGCAAACCGAAAAGAACAAAAAAAAACCACAAAAAACCAAGGCATTATTTTCAACGGATTTCCGTTCGTAAACCAAAAATTACGTAAACTGAGGCATTTGTAAATCGAGGTACTACTGTACAAAAAACTAAGTGAGCAATTAAAAACAACTAACAATATAAAAACCCAATGGCACCAGACTAGTTTACAAAAGCAGTTGAACTGGAGATAAGCTAAATATCAACCTGGGTCGGAACTTCCAGCTTGACGCAGTGACGGGACAGCAGGAGGAGGACGGAGCTCTGTCCCCTGGGCTGAATTCCGGCCTGTTTGGGACCCCCCCCGGGGGGTTAAAACCACCCTGAAGATGTGGTGAAATGGGGGAGAAGCCTGTTGATCATGGGGGGACAGGACGGCGGTTACCCCCGTTTGATCCGGGAAACTCCCAAATCAACCAGCGGGCAGAAACAAGCAGCTGAAATAGCTTGCTTGTAAGTCATCGGCAGCTGGCAATGCAGAAGCAATAAATCAGCTAATTAACATTGTGTTACCACTGGGTGAGAAATATTTTTTAACTGTACTGCTTTATGACTATCCCTGGATGAGACAATCCCTACAACAGAAATATCATCTTCTATCCCCCCCCCCCCCACACACACACACTTATTGAGCAGCGGTGAATGCAGAGAGAGGGAAGAGACACAAAGAAAATAAATTGGACATTAATTAGACATTTAATTATACTTCACAGAAGGAAGTTTGGTATTACTTTGTCGTTAGAAACTTAAGAATCTTTCTCTTAAAACCATTATTAGCTAAACAACGCTGGGAAATCAAACTTGTTTATGTTATGGCTACAGTTATCTACAGCTTGGCAAAAAGCCTAGAACAATGACCTTGAACACTCTATGGAGGTTTAGACTTCCTTTTTTTTTTTTTTTTTTTTTTTTTTTGAGGACTGAATTGAAGTGTAGATAAATTCACCCTAGAAAGCCTAATCCAGCCAAAGTGGAACTTTTTAACTGTATCCTGGGTTCTGAACTTGACTGGAGCACAGGCCGAGACAGAATTAATACTGGAATGGACTGCTGCTGGGGCTGGATTACAAAAGATTTCAGGTTATGAATACAAACATCGAGTGAACTATTTGGTCAGCAAGTGTCCTTGAGCTTTCAAGCGGGGACAACTCTTTACGTCTGAGACTGGACTCAAGTTTAACTCTAAAAGATTATCAATCTATTAAAGTGGACCTATGGAAGCAAGTATTGATGAAATTGGACTGATTACTTTAAGCATCTGGACACGTTTCACTTGGAATACAATTATTTTATGTCTGGGACATAATGCTACAACAAGGAAAATTTTGGGATGAAACAAAATCTACCCTTCAAGCAATTTTAGAAATAGTGAGATCCCACAACGAAGAGGCGAAATTATTCAAGGAACAGTTAAAGAAGGACTATAATCAACAGGAGATAGGGAATAATGAACAAGGAAATGAGAGGGTGGTGGATGATGTATGCCAATCAAAGGAGGGGCTGGAGGAAATCAGAGGAGAAAATCTAGGAGATCTAGTTCTAACCCTGGAGCCGAGGAGAGTTTTAGGTGTGCTAAGGGAAGATAAGGGGAGAGAACCAGCAGATTTAATTAAAAATAGCCTGGAAGATCTATTGGAGATAGATCAAGTGTATAAAATGTTCTCAGATGGTACAAGGGACGGCAGAATTTTTAGAGAGATAGAAATAAGAATTGGGAAAAGACAAACAAGAGAAGGAGTTACTTAGAAAGATGAAAAGGGGAAAAATATTAAGGTGGCCTTCAATGTTGAAAGCATGTACAGTGGTGCCTCGCTAGACGATGTTAATCCGTTCCGCGAAAATCGCTGTCTTGCGAAAACATCGTCTAGCGAAGCACGTTTCCCCATTGGAATGCATTGAAATCTCTTCAATGCGTTCCAACGGAAAAGTCATCGTCTTGCGAAGATCGTCCATAGGGAAACATCGTCTAGCGAGCGCGGGTCCCCGTTGGAATGCACTGACAGCTATTGACCGCTAGTCAATGCATTCCAATGGGGAAAACTCGTCGTCTAGCGAAAATCGCCCATAGGGAAACATCGTTTTGCGAAGCGCATTAGCGATCGCAAAAAGCCATCGTCTAGCGAATTCCTCGTCCTGCGAGGCAATCGTCTAGCGAGGCACCACTGTATATACTTAACTTCTGGAATTGTAAGGGGACATATCCTATATATTAGAAAAGGGAATCAAACTGAAATAAGGGATCACTAATTAGGGTAAAGGCAATACATGGTGGTTCTTAAGGTAAATTGAAGCTAGATATAAGGTTGAGGTAAAACAAATAGTACTTAATTAACATACATTAGATATGATATTGATATAGATATGATAGAAAATGTGGAGATAGAAATGGCTAAACAATTATATAAAGAAAATCTGTATAAAATGCTTTAGATAACATCTATTATGTGTTAGGAACCTATTTAGTTATTATTGGTATAAAATACAAAGTTGGTCGGTTAAATCACCTCAAAATTATATAGATTTGAAACCAGAATTACTTTTATTAGGTATGTTATTAGAAGATTTTGAGAATATTGTATACTATGAGAGCAATATTATGATAGTAGCCATATTAGTATATTAGTATATTGTACACTAAAATACACGCATGAATGGTTTAAATGTTTAAAAAATGTATAGATTTTGAAGGGACAACTAAGAAGACACCAAGACGCAAAAAACAAATAATTATAAGCAACCCATGTAACATGATGTTTAACAAGCACGAATTGAATGTAGATAGATTGAAAAACTAATAAAATGTTATTAAAAAATATCAACCTGGGTCAGTATGAAAGGCGTCCCTAAAGAGAAATGTCGTAAGTTTTCTTCTAAATAACAAAAGGGATGGAGCCAGGCATAGCTCCTCCAGGAGCTGACTCCATACAGTTAAAGCCACTGCAGAGAAGGTCCTACCTCTAGTAGAGAACTCTTGGGCTTCCCTCGGGGTAGCCACATGGAGGAGCCTGGTCTGGGAGGATCTGGTGGGTCAGGCAGATGACATTGAAGTCTGACAAGTAATGTGGCTTCAAACTGTGGAGATAAGTGTCAGAACCTTGAACCTGATCCAGGAGACCCCATGTCTGTCATGATTCCAATCCTGCTCAGACTTGGGTTTTATGCCAGCTATTTACATGATTAAGTCCCTGTCCAGTATCCAATGTAGGCACAATTGGGAGTTAAAGTCGCCACCCTCTCAGCCCCTCACATCGCTAACCCTCTTGGTAATGTCTTCCTGTTGTAGCTATGTATCTTTTTTTTGAAAAATAAACACTAATCATGACAACTGGACGACACTGATTTTGTCAGAGTTTTGAAGTTAAGCAAGGCAGGTGTGGTTGCTACTGTGATGGGCAGCCACTAGGAAGTCTTCGGGATCTCCAGTTAGGGCTAGGAAACAATACTGCCTGAAATCCTAGAGATTTGCTGTCAGACAGAATGGACAATACTTGGCTAAATGGACTAGTGGTCTGATTCATTGGCCAGTATCCTGCAAAGTTACACTGCTGTAAATGTGCCAGGCATTATACCCGGCAAGAAGGAATTGCACCATCGGCTGTGGTGCAGTTCCTACCAGTTGTGCAGTGTGCTGGCAGAAGTGCTGCAGGAATAACACTGGTCTGCCTTGGTGGTCACACAGTGAGTGCAAACTCGAGTTGTGTGCACGTAGTTGTGCAATATGATTTTGGCCATCATAAAGCAACTTCCTAAGTCATCCTCCCTTTGCCCTGAAAGGCTGTAGAGATTACAGAAGGTTACACCCTTATTTGGTGTTCAGTATCTGAGAGGACTTCAGAAGTGAGAAATGGAAGATCCAGTGAGCAGTAGTTGCATTTAAGCATTAGAAAGCTATAATCTATAAACTATTTCTATTAAACTGTTTTCAGAATTCTTCTATATTTTACTGTGATTTAAAGGACTAGTGAAAGGAACAAAAAGAGAGTTAGAAGCAACGTACCCTCTAATTTTCAGCCTCGTGGGGTGGGGCTCCACCTCTCACACACGCAACTTCACCCCTGCATGTGTGTGCAACTCTGCTCCCCCCTGTACGCAGGGTTCCGTTGCATGGAGGAGGAGGAGGAAGGCTGCGTGGAGGGAGGCAGAGTCACACGGGCACAGCTTAGAGTGAACCTTGATTAGAAGGCTTAAAGTTACATCTGTCCTCTTTTCTATTTCCCAAATGCATAACCCTCTTTTTGTCCTCTGTCTCAACTAATAAACTGGGCAAGTAATCAATGAAGAGATTCCCACCTGGAAAAGCAGAGGAAGACAAATTAACCTTAGAGTTTTGAGTCTGCATCCCAATATTTCAACTACAGGTGTCTTCTCATCAACTGTGGTTGGGGAAGAGAACTGCAGTGCATCCAGAGTGGCATTAGTCATAATGGTGGCTGCCTTGGCCAACTTATTAACTAGAATTTTCACTAGGGATTTGCACCAGCACCAAAATCTCCTTTGCCCAGCACACAGTTGCTCGAGGAAATAAAGATGTAGCTGCAGATGCCCTGATAGTCAAAGCAGGGCTCATGTTAATGGCCTGTCCAACTAGAGGGAACCCTCACCTCAACTCTGGGGCAACTCTGGAGCATACTTCACTCTAAGAACCTGTACCCCAGATCTAAGTAGGACAGGAGCTGGGACAGTCCCCTCAATCAGGGGATGCCAATCCAAAATTTAATGGAAAATTGGTCGAACCTCTGTGAGTAGAAGGAGCTAACCTATGCTAGGCTATCCTCCCCTGCAAGAAGAATGAATTTTAAATTGTATACCCTCACACACGCACTTGATGCTGCTTAATATTACTAATCATACTGCTGTTTGGTATCAGTTTTGATTTCAGTCGAAGTAACTATCTGGCACAGGGCCTTGGTTCTCATTCCACTGTAGAGTCAGTGCCTGAGGCAAATTCAGTGAGCTTTTGAGCTGCAGTGCATAAGATGGGAATGTTTAGCACATGGTTCAGATTGAGCTGTTTTAAATCGTAGTTTCCTAATTGCAGTAGAAAACTAACTACTATAGACATTTTAGAATGTGTCTAGTGATCTAAATGAAGCTAGCATTTGCTCTGCTGTTAGCTACTTGTCCCCCTATTATTCTTGTCTGTTATTATTTGCACGGTGATTCAGATAGCCAAAATTTTCCACCTAGTTTGGACTTTTAAAATGTGATCCTTTAAAAAATGTTTGGTTTGCATTTGTCACGGTGCTGCTGCTGCTGCTGCTTAAGAGGCTGCTTGTGCATTGCAGGTTAGCAACTCAGCCCAATCCAAAGATGTGTGTAACTGGGAGACAGAGAAAATGCAGAACTTGCTTCAGAACAGGAGGGGAGGTGGTAACAGGCAGTAGCAAGCCAAATCAGTGGTACAACAAAGCCACATTGTTTCCAGTTTAGGCTCAAGCACAAATGCCCCAAATTCTACAATGTTGAAATGAAATTCAAGACATTGGTTGGCTATAATTAATCAGGGCCAGACCTGCCATTAGGCTGAGTGAGACATTGGAGTGCTGACAGCAGTGACTGTGTCGTGGGTTGCTGCTGCCCTAGAAGGGTTCAAACAGATCTTGATGTAAGAATTGAGCAGACAGCAAAAATGCTCATGAGTGCCGTTGTTGTCACTGTTCGTCTCTCCCTCAGAGTGGCCACCCTTTCCTGGCCCCCCTCTTTGTCTTTGAGTGCAACCACATTGGCAAAAAATGTGGGAAGTCCTATGAGATTGGGACAGGCTGGTTTGGATTTTTTTCCCCCCATGATGCAGAAGGAAATGTGAATCAGCCTGGAATTCCCTTCCCCCAATCCGTAGCTTTTCCCTCTGCTGCTGAGGCCTCTACTTTAAAAACAAAACAAAACATTCACATTGGTTCAGGTGGTGTGATCACTTGAACCAATGCAGAAAAGTGTGGCTGCTGAGAGGGTGGGGATACAAATATCTTTTGTCATCTCTTTTTTCATCACTTTGGTATTAGCACTCGGACCTTTCCAGCACCCTCATCACACCCCTTACCCCACACATCGATCTGTTCTGTCCTTGTGCTGCCACAGCCACCATTGATCTCAGGCCCTTTTCCCCCCCAGTTCCATCTTCCTCCTATTTCTTTTCCCTCTTATTCCTCCTTTTCCAGTTGACTAGACAGAGGGGCCCACTTGCTTGCCTGCCATGATTCCAGCCCTCTTCCTCCATCTACTTCCCGGGCTCCATCTGCTTCCCCATCCCTACTTTCCTTCCCTCTTTTTCGTGAAGTGCTTCCCAGACCGAACTTCAAAGTTCGTGATTGTGGTTAGCAAAGAAACTTTGCAGGAGTTTCTCATTCTCCCTCTACCCTGTCCACCCTCATGCCTACACCCAGAAGTAGAGTAGGGTCGGTCAGTCAATGGGCAGAATGAGATGGGTTAGATGAGTTGAGAGTGCACATGCAAAAGCAAATGTAGCATCGGGCCCTGAAGAAGGGTAAAGCCTGTGGTTGGCAAAGTGGCACAGTGGTTTGGGGTGTGTGTGCTGAAGATCCAACCCAGGAGGACTAGATCTTTGCACATAATACCATTTTTGAAACAGATGGGTGCCAGTGCTTTTGAGCTAGGGCACCTAAACACCAAGAAAGAAAGAACAAAAAAACAAAATAAATAACTTAAGTTTTTACACCGCAAGTAATTCTTCTGTAGCTGCACTTCCTGCAGGGCTACATAAGAGCTTCACTAACAAGCTGCAAACAAAGTTTATAGCCAATTTCTTCCTCTCTTTGTGTGGCTTGCTAATTTGAACAGATATGGGGAAACCCAAATTCCCCAGTGAGTGAATTTGCATTTTGCTGCATCTGTAGTCATACCCTTCATTGGGTCAGCGGTGCAGTAGTACTGCCCTCCTCTCACACCCAGGTATGTTCAGACTGTTGGCCAAAAACATGGGGAGAGATGTCAGGTCAAAGTAGATTATAATGAAGAAAGGATGAATGACAGCGACAGCCAAGGTCATCCTCAGTTGTCATCTGCTCCCATTGCCAGAGGAGGCTTAGGCCACTGTATGACACAGTGCATACACATTGTACACAGCTCATGATTATTTTCTTTCATGCTACTAAGGGTTCTTCTTGGACCAAGAGACCATGGGAGGGATGAATAGGAGTGTTACCTGATGGGAAACCCAAGGAGGACTCCATGCATACTAGTGCTGACAAAACTGCTTGCTCTGTGTAGTGGTGCCTTTTGGTGGAAAGCATGTAGCCACCTAAAGCTCCTCCTCCTCCTCTGGAGGTAGAAGCAGGCAATGTGCAGGTGGTCTTGACTGCCACCACTCATATTTTCTCCAACACAGACCTTCTTCAAATATCCCTCCCATTTTTCTCAAGGGAGCCGTGCTGTTTCCTTCTCTCCCACAATGTCCTGCTCCTAGTCGGCAGGGTGCTGACTTTCCGCCACTCCCATCTCCCTATATCTGTGGGATTCAAATGTGGTTGTGAAGATGGCACATTGTTTCCTGCCTCAAGCAGTGAGAAAGCTTGGGCCATCTGTGTAGCTAGCATCTATGAATGCACTGAATAAACGTACATACACTTCTAATAATCTTAACGTGTTTCAGTGCTGAACTGGAAAATTTCTAGACATTTTAGGTGAAGAAACAATCTTAACAAGGGGCTTCTGCTGTTGCTGTTAAGTGCTGTCAACTTACATTGACCCTATGAACATGTGACTTCCAAAATATCATCAAGTGCTTTGCTGCGCTCTTTCAGACTCAAGACCATGGCTTCCTTTATTGAGTCACAACAAGCGATTACAAATTGATAAATATCTAAATGGTTTTTTTCTCCTTATGGTACCTGCAAAAACAACAGAAAAATTAGAGACTTTTGTATACTTCCATTTGAGAAATATGACGTACAGTAAATATATATGTGGAACGTCTGAATTACGTTGCTAGATTGTTAAATAGGAACTACAAATAAGCACCAGCCCTTTCAATCCATGCATTGCAAACATAAACAAAAGGAGAGCTGTCCTTTGCGAATGTATAGCCCTTTTCAGTCATGCTGAAAACGTTTGGGGAGTATATGCATCAAGAGGAACACTCTTACCCCACTCTATTTATAGTGTTAGTTTCATCATGCGAAAGCAACAGAAGGAGACCGTAAGCTTTTCATTTGAGCAAGACCTTAGAAATTCTTGTTGGTTTTTGACTGATGAAACCTACACAAACAGAGCAGGTTTTCCCCTCTTTAGACTGTCACTTTCTTGTGATTAAAGCATCAACGGAACTCAGGGCTGGTATGCTCCCCTCAGTGATGTGTGCTCATCACGTATGGTCTGTAGCACAAGGCTTACGTAGCAAACCAACACAGTTCTACATTAACTTTAGATAAGGTCTTTCTCTCAGAAGAGGAGGAGCACATCTTTTGTGGAAGGTCTCAGGCCAGCAGTTCCTGGATTGGGCTAGGGGGAAAAATCCTGCCAGAAATCCTGAAGAGCGCCTCCCAGTCCATGCCAGTAATACTGCGCTGGATGGTATTTTTGGCATGGTATGACCCAATATAAAGTAGATAGTATTAGGCAGTTCTCTGCTTTTCTGTGCCATCTGGAGAAAGGTGTCTGAAAAGCATTTTCCACCTCTTTAAATACTCTTTAAATGCATTAAAATGGGGGGAAAGTTCAAGTATCTCCTTGTACATAGCAGTCAGCTGGTTCTTTAGCACATATACACATACAGATGGAGACAAAGGAAGAGTATTGTGATACCTTCAAAACTAATAGATTTATTTTCTCATGGATTACAGAGTACCTCTATATAAACATGAAGTACAATATTCAGGAGATACGTTTATAGATATTGCACATAACTATATGGGTGAGGTCAGACTGAAATGGGATTCTGAACATGACAATTGTATCATTAACCTTCAGGTGTTATATAAGTGTCCTGACAATAGGTAATTTCTAGTATTTCCTGTGACCAATTTGTGGCATTTTTAAAATCTAAAGTGGAGGCCATTCGCCGGGACCTTGATCCCTTTTTACAGACAGTAGATTGAGCTGAGATGTCCAGTGCATCGTCTTGTCCGGTGAGGTTAACTCGCTTTCAACCTGTGACGTCCAATGAGGTGGACAGGGTGCTTGCGCGCTGTCGTGCCACCACCTCCTCTTTAGACCTTTGTCCGGCTTGGCTCATCAAAGCAGCCAAGCTGGTAACAACAGAATGGGCCACTGCAATAATTAATGGGTCTCTCTAGGAGGGCATGGTTCCCCCTGCCCTCAAGGAGACACTCATTGGGCCCAATTTGAAAGAAACCTAATTTGGCGGCGGATGAAATTGGGAATTATAGGCCCGTCGCCAATGTTTCTTTCTTGAGTAAAGTGGTCGAGAGGGTGGTGGCCAATCAGCTCCAGGCAGTCCTGGAGGAAACTGATGCCCTTGATCCATTCCAGTTGGGCTTCAAGCCGCGACATGGTATGGAAACAGCATTGGTCGCCCTGCAGGATGACCTCCTGAGGGAAGCTGACGGGCAATATGTCCTTGTTGGTCCTCCTCGATATCTCAGCGGCCTTTGACACCATCGACCACGATATCCTCCTGGGGTGGCTCTCCGAGTTGGGGATCGGTGGTCTCGCTTTGGCGTGGCTCCGTTCCTTCTTGGAGGACCATCCCCAGAGAGTGCAGCTTGGCAAGATGACTTCCACCCTGTGGATCCTCAGTTGTGCGGTTCCGCAGGGGTCGATCATCTTGCCAATGCTATTTAATATCTATATGAGGCCGCTGGGTGAGGTTATCCAGAGTTGTGGGGCCCGGTGCCATCAGTATGCTGATGACACCCAGCTCTACCTCTCCTTTTTTCAAACTGCATTGGATGCTATTCCAACCCTTTAACGCTGCTTGGGGACCGTCCTGGAGTGGATGAGGGCAAATGGTCTGAGGTTAAATCCGGACAAGACGGAAATCTTGTGCATGGGCACCCCTGGCGTCAGCGGGTTGGGAAACTCCCTCTCCTTTGGGGGAGTAACTCTTTCCGCAAAGAGTGAGGTTTGCAGCTTGGGCGTCTGCCTGGACCCAGATCTCACCATGGAAGCCCAGGTAACATCTGTGGTCCGGGCAGCCCATTTCCATCTTCAGAGGATTGCCCAGCTGCGTCCCTATCTAGATGTGGGGGTGCTCACGATGCTGACTCATGCACTGGTAATCTCAAGAATAGACTACTACAGTGCTCTCTGCGTGGGGCTACCCTTGAAGTTGACGAGGAGACTTCAACTGGTACAAAATTCGTCGGCCAGATTAATAACTGGGGTAAAGAAATTCCATTACATGTCCCCCATTCTGGCCTGCCTTCATTGGCTACCGGTTCGTTTCCGCATCGACTTCAAGGTTATGATGCTAACATTCAAAGCCCTAAATGGTTTAGGACCTCGGTACCTATCAGAATGCCTGCTCCCAGCCAGATCTGTCCGTGAACAAGAAACCGGGCCTTCTCAGCAGTCGCCCCCTGCCTGTGGAACAAACTGCCCATGGAGATCCGCCTGGCACCCTCGCTGGATGGATTCAAACGAGCACTGAAAACTTGGCTCTTCCGCCAGGCTTTCCCTGAGCATTAAGTTGTTGTTGTTTTTTTTGAGATCTCAGCCTCCCTTTTACCATCCTTTTTGCCATCCTTTTCATCATCCTTTTAACCACCTTCATTGCCATCTTGTTGTTAGCTGCCCAGAGTGGCCTGGTTGCCAGATGGTGCAGGGTATAAATCCAATAAATAAATAATAAATAAATAGTTGATACTAAGCATCTGTGAGTTAAAATACGTCCCTGGAGATCAAGGCCCAGATCTACCATGATGCTATATTACTGGTTAGGCTATACAGCTTTGAAAGCTACAATGTGAAGAAATTGGGAAAAACCAATTAATTCAAAATGTAATGTTGAATAAGAGTTTTATAGACACCTTGGACCACCAGAAAGAGAAGTGGAGCTAGACAAAATCCAGTTTGAATTCTTTCTAGAAGCAAAATGACATAACTGAGTCTAAAACAGTAAGTATACAAATATTTAAAAATTAAAAAATATTATATTAAGAACAGTAAATAAAATCAATACTAAAAACACATTTTAAAACAATAAGGCACAACAATCCATTTAAAAAAACCCTCACAGACAACCAGTCACTAAGAGAAAGCCTTAGTCTTCATGTGTTTGTTGCAGGACAGCTTTTTTTTGTTTTTTGTTTTGTATATTTATTATTAAGTGGATTTATTCCTAGAAAGGAGGCTCACAATAAAATTAAGCTAAGGACATATAAAAAAGGTTAAATATCATGGCAGGTATATACGTAAAAAAAAGCTGTCCTATTAAAACATAATGAAAACTATAGCATTATAATCCTATTGAGTTAAACACAATTTAAAATGTATCGATATCATAACAAAAAGCACCAGCATCCATCCATTACCGAGTTCTAGAAAATCAGTATTAAACCTTGCTGTATGTTTGTCTATGAAGTCTTCCAACAAGAATGGCTTTAAATGTCTCCTTGACAGAGGAGGATCACCACAGAGACTTTTCCTGTGGACAGAGGCTAGTCCTCAGAATGGCCATAAATACTGTTTGCAACATCATTTTAAGAAGCAGGCAGTAAGTATTGTTTGTTCCCAGACACCTACTGATGCTTCTCTTCATTTTAGAAGAATTGAGTTTAACTTGGTAGTAGTAAAGTTGGCTACAAGGGGAGATATTTGTGCATAATTATAATTAGTCATAATTATGCATAAAGATCTCATCTTGCGGCCAACTTTATCACTAGCAAGTTAAACTCAGCTCTTCCGAAAGGATCCAAATGTCCAAAATAAAACAACACAGTTAGCCACTTCCGAACCATATGGCTGCTGTTGTTACATGCTATCAAGTCGCATCTGACTTAATGACAAACTTAATAGGGTTTTCAAGATTTATGGGATCTTTGAAGATTAGTTTTCTGTTTCTACCCCACAGTATGTTTCCATTGTTGAACAAGGATTTGAACCCAGGTCCTCTGAATTCTAGTCTATGACTCTGTCCACTACACCATGATGTCTCTCTTTTAACAAGTATATAAGAAGATGGTTGGGGGGACCATGTTTTGAACATGCATGGCATGGGCAGCAGTGATCAACCATTAAAGTGAGGCATGAAGTATTTTAGTAAATGAATGTCATATGAAAATGTGGTTCTAGAAAGCTTCATGATTAAATTAATTTCTAGATAAATGATGAAACATTTGAGGGATAAAATTGTTGGCAGTGTGGAATTCAGTGAATTGTGGGTTTTGCACAGAGTGTTATTTAATTATGTATATTAGAAAAACTGAACTGATTTGCTGAAGTTCTTCATGAATAAGTGTTATGAGGCAGCTACTTATCCCAGCTCAGCTTTGATCTCTTGTGACCTTTTACTCTTTTAGGTTACTTTTTGACCTTCTTGGAACCAGTGAACAATATTACCATAGTCCAGGGCCAGACAGCAATTCTCCACTGTAAAGTGGCAGGAAACCCAGCCCCCAATGTCAGATGGTTAAAAAATGATGCACCCGTTGTTCAGGAACCCAAAAGGATCATTATAAGGAAAACAGACTATGGTTCTCGATTAAGGATCCAAGCTCTTGACACCACTGACACTGGTTATTATCAATGCGTGGCCACAAACGGGATGAAGACAATAACTGCAACAGGAGTTCTGTTTGTAAGACTGGGTGAGTCACTCTGTTTTAAAATGTAGCTTTTATAACTGAGTTTATTGCTTTATAGACTAGGTCCCACTTTTCACAATCACAAAATGAGAAATTAATTCACTGATTTTTTTTCCTTTAAGAAAATAAATTGCAACATGAAAGAAAATCAATAAAGTCATTGCCTGAGGCTTCCTCTTCAGCACAAAACGTCTGCGTTGAACTTGATACCATTTACTAGTAATAAAAGAAAGTAGATACAGATGGAATGGTCTGTAAATATGAAGTTCAGAGAACAGCACAAATGTGAAATAAGGTTTAGGCTAAGGTACAGAAAGGCAAACTTTCATTAGTTCACATTTCACAGAACTCCTTGAAGAATAAGTAGCAGCATCTGGTATTCATAGCTTTCGTCCCAATCTTTGGTATGATCACACATGATGTCTAGGGCAGCTGGAAGCTGGCTACCTGCTAAAAATTAAGGCACATATTTTTCTCTAACCATCTTTTGGTCAGGTTTGAGTAGCATAAGGCCTATGGGCCACATGCAATCATAAAAACACCTTTGATGCTCTTTCCTTGAAGAAGAGAAGGGTCTGTAACTCAATAATAAATCACATGCTGTCCATACAGATAGTCGCAGGTTCAGTCCCTGCCATCTACAATAAAAGGATACAGATGGTGGGTAACAGGAAATGTCTGAGCCTGAGATCTAGCGCGCTGCTGCCAGAGTAAACCAAGGGCAAGGAACCTCTACCCCACTGGCCTAAGCCAGCCTGAGAAGTGTCAGTGGAGAATGCTTCTCCTCTCCCAACCCCAGCTGGGAAAAACAAGTCCAGGGTTCCAGCCAACTGTAATTTGACACACATAATGGTAATACGATACAATCTCATGATACATTTACAAAGCAAACTTAAGTAATGAACAAATTGGTGGTTCCTCCTGGAAAAGTGCCATGTGTTGTAGTCTTTGATCTACAGTGCTTTGCATATGGCGTGACAGGCTTCATTTCACCAGCTAAAATCCTGTTCACACAACTACATGTGTAAGGATGATGATGCCATCATCAGTGGCAATTTTTCAGAAATTAAACATTTCATGCTCCTATCTCGAGGGTCCAAAATCTTCCTTGTAATCTCTTTAATTGTTGGGAAGCCTTGGCAGCTGCAGGAAGGGAGGAGGAAGTATTTAATTATCTAAAATCACTGCTGCTGGGATGACTTCACTGACATGACTTTTGGGGGCGAATTGCCCCACGTTAAGACATTTATGTTGACATTGTTAGTCGCACACTAAGTCACACAACTCAATATGCAATAGATAATGTCTACAGTGATTTCTTAACTTGAGGCAATTCACCTCTGAAAGTTACACCATTTGTGTTACTTTCGCATTACAAGGCAAGAAGATTTTTGCCATTAAATCATAGGGACTTACTGTCTTATCTACTGTATATTTACTGCATGGGTCTCATGACTATACCTTTAAAAAAATGTCCTGGGTGCAGTTTAATTGTTTTTAGTGAGGTATTGCATAGGAATAAAACACCATCATGTGTGAGATCTTTTCCTACACTTACAAATGAATGTATTTAGATATTCATTTCACCAGACAGAAGATACTGATCTGTGCTTCTGAAAATAACAGAATGTAATCATGGTACAAAAAGGTTTTGTTAGAAAGTGAAGGGAAAAATAATAGTTTAAAATTGTAGGTATGTTTTAATTATATTTTCTGAAATATAAAAGTGTTAATAATTTTTCTTGTTCATATATTTGCAGGTCCAACACACAGCCCAAATCACAATTTTCAGTAAGTAGTTACATGAAACTTTTTTACTGAATGCCTAAGGGTTTTGATGAAAAGCACTAGATAATAGAACTATTGAATACTGCTTAAAGTCATCTCCTGCCTTCACTGAACCGTAGTGAGTTAAAAACATTTGGAATGATTGAAGAATCCTTCTCAAACAAGTAGACCATTGTGTTTTATTTGGTTTGCATTTGACATAATTGTTTGTCTTCTGCATTTGGCTTTTATATTTTATAAGAGCACTTTGGCACAGTTTTATAATAGTATTTGTGTGGTAATCAACTATTAATGGAGAACAGGCATTACGTGCCATTTTAATTTTCACCATCTTACCATTTGTTCTACTTCAACTCAGAAAGTCAAATTAAATTATATTCTGGAGAGTTCATTTTAGATAACAATTGTAAGATACATCAGGAATGTGTAGTTCGTGTTAATCTTTTCTGGTTATATTTTAGTTGTATCTTGGCCTTAATTTTCTCTGAACTTTATACTAGCTAGACATGTTTTTCTTTTCTGTTTCATAAAAAGGCTGAACATGCTCATTTGAATCAAGGGAACTTAACAGAGGAGTTGACTCACCAAATCCCCATGGATTCAGTGAGCTTATTGTAGTGACTTACTATGCTAAGCAATAGGATTTCAGACACTGATATTTTAAAGGTATTTTCCACCCTTTTTATAGCAAGGATGAGGAACCTCTTTTGGCATGAGGGCCAAATTTACTCCAGAAAAGCATGTTTGAGGTCGCATGCCAATAATGGATAAAACTATTTTTTTTAGGCTCATGGTATAATCTCTACTGTGTATTTTTCATATTGTATCTTTTCTTGCATCTTTCTATAGGAAAAATATTCCAATTTCAACCTGATCTATGTGTTATGGATCACACTATATTTCTTTTTTGTTTTCCAACTTTACTGTAAAAGAGTTATGTAATCCTTATAACTAATGTTCTTTTTAATGCCTACACCTTAAAGATCTATTTGCATGCAGACAAATTGAGATGTTGCCCACTTCTCTTTCACATCGGAGAAGCCCTCTCAACCAGTGCCTCTAAGAGTACTAGCTGAGGAGCTACAGCTGTGTACATAATATTTCATAATATTATTTAATTAGGTACTATGTACTGGCCGGAATAAGCACTAACGAAGAACTAAAGGTAGAGTTCAACAAGGGGTATCAGCAATTCTGGCTTCAGAAAGATATACCTGTTGTTTATCCTGCATTATGGACTATCGCAAGAAAGTTTTTGATAGCTTTTCCATCTTCGTACCTCGTGGAAAGGGGTTTTAGCGCGGTTTCCAATCTTCTTGCAAAAAAGAAGAAGTCGATTGCAAATCACTGAACGTGGAGATTTAAGATTATACCTAACTAATTTCAAACCAAATATTGAAAAACTGTTATCAGAACATCAGGTTCATCCCTCTCATTAACATCATTAGCTGTGTATTAATTTATTAATTTTACTAAGTTCTGATTTTTTTCGTTCCAAATACAAATATTTAGTTGCATTTTGTGTTTTTTCAATAAAGGTATGAATAAAAATTGTATGTTTTTTTTCTACACTTGTGCACTCTTTCAAAAAAACCCTTAAAACACATTTGAAGTTAATAGGTTTAGGAAAATGCAATATTAGGTAGGCAGGGGGTCTACGGAAAACAAATAAGTCGGCAAGTGGTCTACGGGGCAAAAAAGTTTGGGAACCTATGATCTAGATCCTTCTCAAGTCCCAGTCTAACAGTTTGACCTACTACACTTCCTGAATCACACTGAATGCTTTGCCCTTCTGTGTGATTCAGGAAGACAAGAAATGATGTCATAGCAGGGGGGGGGGAGAAACAAAAAAGGAAATACATTTTGCACGGGAAGGTGATTTCATGCTATGTTCTGGTAGAAGGGAGGCAACAGCAAATTATCTACTTACATTCTGGGGGTTGTGTTTTGTTTTGTTTTTGCTGTACTTTTGTGGTGGTCTTGTCACCAGTAGCAGCAGTGTGGTAGTGAACCACAAACCGCTTTTAAGCCATGTGTTTCCCACCCTTGTTCTAAAGCCTTCTTGGGCAAAATCTCCGTATCTACATTCTCCTTGATCTGTTCTTACAAAATTCTACCATGAATGGGACATAATCACGTCTCTTTTATTTCTAGAGCTCAGAAGCAACCATAATCTTAGATACTGGTGGAGAATTTATTCTCCTTTTGTAGCCAAACACAGCCCCATCAGAGGAAGGTTTCAGGGAAAATTTCCCCAACATCAGAGGAATCCCTCTCCCCCCCAGGACTGAATGTGCACAGCAGGTACAAACCGCTGTCTAATAGTTTACCAATGCAGAGTGGGAGTGCAGTACAGTGTTCTGGAAGAGGGCATGATTGGTTGTCTAAACCGGAGAACTATACTGCAATATTGTATTTCAGGTCTTCCTAATATGTATCAATTGTGGCTTCTTCCTTCAGAAAACTTTCAGCTTTTCAGAAATTCAATATTTAAAAACCTTGGGAGAAATTACTGGACACCAGCCCTTTCATCAGATGTCACATCTTATGTGTATACAAAGTGTGGGAATTAATACAAGGATTCTTGTCATCTTCCAGATTTTAAGGACATTTGGTCTTGAAAGACCCTTTTTGCTTTTGAAAGAGTTACTAATTTGATATGGACATGGTGCTTTAAAGTGAAATGGAGCCATGACCTTTATAGGTATCACATGTGCTCATGTGCCAAAGACTCCATTGATACACAGATTTTAGTATCAGAAATATCAGTTAACATCACATCAGAAGGCAAACTGAATTATGGCATTCTTGATGCAGTTGTAGAAACATTAAAAGAGCCCTGAGGAGTATGAGGTTTACTACCAACAAGAACAACCTAAGGAGGGGGAACTTGTGTAAAAATAGCTGCTCTCTTGAAGCCATCTATCTAGTAACACTACTAATCAGCAATGAATTTTCTTAAGAATAAAACTCAAGGAGACCCCTTTACCCCCAAGGAAGATTCTCTCGCAGGAATTGTGCTTTCTTAAATTTGGGCAGGTTACTTGTCCGTGCTGGTGTTCTGAAGTGATATTCCAGGATCAGTTTTGTAGCAGGGAATTTCCATCCCTTTGCAAGGCTGGGGGAGCAGGATGAGGAACATGTTTGGGTTCTTGATTGACCAGACATTCAGGGTAATTAGCAGCACACACACACATACACACACACTTATTTATTTATTTATTTATTTTAAAAAACTTGTATGCTGCTCAAAGTACTAGGCACTACTCTGGGTGGCTTACATCAAAGAGGCAATCAATGAAATATAGTATAACAAACAAATCATTAAAATCATCAAGTAGAAACAAAATTAAAATTTTAAAAAATCAGACCAAAAGAATGCAACTGTGCATAAACTTGAATAAAGCTAAACAATAGTTTGTTGTTGCTGCTTCTGCTTCTGCTGTTGTTGTATGTTCTTTCACTTTCTACATTTATTTAAGAAAGGACTTAGTAAAGCTGGGTGGTTTTGGGCTTAGCTAGTGGCAATGTCTATGAACTCAGGCCATTTCCAACATCTTCTGGAGCTGCTGCAGATCTGGGGGCATGATGTTCACATTATGTTTGTACTTTGTTGCTCCTGCTGCTGCTGTTGTGTACCATCAAGTGAATTCTGACTTAGGGTGACTCTATTCAGAATTTTCTAGGTAGGGAGTACTCATGAATAGTTTACCATTCATTTCTTCTGGGAGCGCCCTAGGACTCTGCAGCTTGTCTAAGGCCACACAGACTGGCTCCTACTCACAGGAGGCACTGGGGAATTGAATTCCCAACTTCTGGCCAGAAATTTAACTCACTAGGGAAGGTTAAATATTGGTACCTCACTACTAGTTCTGCACTGCAGCTGTGAAAGAATCTGGAAGCTTTCAATTCTGTTTTTGTTTAATCACTGCTTATTTTTCATGACCCTGGGAAAGTTTTTCATCTTAACTGCAGATTGTTTGAAACAAGCCAACCTCAAACTATGGTTTATGAAAGTAGCTTGTTTCACGAAACGATCTGTAAGATTAGTTTGTGTTTGGGACATAACACAAAACTACAGCTGATCAAAAACAAAAGCGAAAAGGGTCCAAACTTTTCTTTTGCTGCATGCACAAGGTTCTCTCCTTTACCCCTGTGTGCACAAGCTGAAACTTCTCTAGCTCAGATGATCAGCCCTTATGTGTTTCTTCATTCAAACTTTCTGTAACAATTGCAAGTTACAGTTAGGTGACTAGAGAAACTCAACAAAGCATGCAGACATGTCTCTGGTGCCCCAACCTCAAAAAGAAAAAAAATGTCAAGATTCCCAGGGCTTATTCTTTTTGTGAAGTATCTGTGTAAAGTGTGAACAAAGCAAAGGAATTGCTCTGTTTGGGCAGTTTGATTTTATGTATGTGTAGTTTTAGGGCATTTCACTGAGACTGTTCATAGGAAGTAAATGTTATATCACAGTAGTAGATATTTCTATTTTTAGAGTACCCTCTCAAATAATCTCTGCTTGCTCATGCAGTTGGACTAGAGCACCTCTTTCTAGTGTGTCTGCTTACCATCTTTTCCACAAAAGGAGTGACACCATTACTGCCTCTTCACCTTTGTCACAGTAGCCTTATTTATTCTCTCCAGAACTGAGGTCAAGGAAGGCATTGGCCAAGCTCTTCGAAAATAGTGACCCATGATTTAGTGTTACCATGAACATGGTTCTAGAAGCCTGAACATTGCCACACACTTGCACACTTCCTTTGCCTAGATAAAGCAAGATCTAATGAGGATTTGGTTTCATTTTCTGTGATTCCCAGTTTCATATGATAACCTATGAACCAGGAATTGTGGTTTAACACAAACAGTAGCATCTTCAAGCAGACAGGGTTAGTAGTCTGCATATTTAGCAATTGTTTGTTTTGAATATAACTGTGCCAAAAAAAAAATGTTTGGAAAGATTTCTTTTTCCTTTTTTTTCTTTTTTCTTTTTTGGCTGTAATCCTCTAGCAAGTATTTACAAAAAAGTAACTTTTCAAGATGTCTGTGAATGACCTCTTGAAATTCTCCATCTTGGTCATATTTTTGGGAAAGGTTTTGCTCAGCGCTTTAATTTTAACCCTTCCAGGTTTTCTCAAATATTTTATTTTTAAGGGGTGATTTGAGGATGATGACTCTTGTTCTTAAGGCAGGGGCTTACAAGAGCATTCCCTGCCATCAAGGCCTGTAGTGGTTACAAGATACTGTGTTGTGTCCAGCTCTGAGGAAGAGGTAAACCAATGGGGATTATGTATTGTCTGTACAAAATAACTAGTAAAAACCATAGAAACAGAAACTGAGTCGTTGAGATCTCCTCCTGGCTGGGCGAGTGAAAGGGATTTGATGTTCTCAAAATGGATTATGCTGATGGGTACCTTCCTCTTGTCTTGCTGCTGAATACAATGCAGTTATTATGTTTACATGCCCTCTGGCTCACTCATCTGACAATCTGTGTCCCAAAGATGTGTTAAACAGTTAACATGTGCCATGTCCTGTCTGGATTTATTCTGACATCTAGCTTATTTGATTTATAAAGAAAGACCCCTTTGTTCCATAGATATCTTTGAAAAGTTTGGCTGGATGGTGTTGGCCTGATATGTAATGATTCAAATGGCACAGGTTAAATTATATCTAGTAAATGTGCAAATAATTGCTTCATTGTCAAAACCTCAGATGAATTTCAGTTCATAAGAGATGAATATTCCCAAGTCACTCAAGTAATCTACATCAGATTTTGTTAATTAGTGTCTGGTTCATAAAATAAGTGTTGCCTTTTACCAAAGCCAGGACTAATGAATTGAATATTGGTGGAGAGGGTGAGCGATTTTATGGCTTGAGAAGAGGAATTCTTTTAAGAAATGCAGTGGGTTTTTTGGTTGTTGTTGTTTTTTTTGCCTACTGTAGTTTTTATTTATTTATTTATTTATTTATTTATTTATTTATTTATTTATTTATTTATTTATTTATTTATTATGCCACATTTCTCCCAACAAGGGACCCAAAGCGGTTCACAACATTAAAATTCACACAATTTAAATTTAGTTATGATGCTTATTCACATGTTTATTTCTTAGATTTAAAACTTGGTTATTTTTTCCATATTGTTGTACTAAATAAAGGTATAGTTAAATAAAACTGCAGTTTCTGCTGTTTTTGTAGAGTATTTTTTGCTGTAGCAGTACTTTTTAAAGGATAGATTGATGATGGAGTTCAAAGATAAAGAAACCTATCTTCTTACAATTTTTCCAGACAGCTGGTCCCAGCCCAATCCTTTCCCAGTTTAACATACTGAGTATGATTGATGGGTGGGTGATGCTGGAGTTCCCCTGACCTCTTGGGGGATTTCAACATCCATGCCTAAGCCACCTTGTCATGAGTGGCTTGGGACTTCATGTCCTCATGATGACCATGGGTGTTTCCCAAGTGGTATCTGGCCCCACTCATGTAGTAGAGCACACTCTGAATCTAGTTTTCTGTGCTGGGCTGGCTGAGTGTGGAGGAGCTTTCTATGGTTTTGTTGTTATGGGCAGATACCTGGTGGGGTTTAGACTTACTGGAAACCAGAACCTCTGCAGGGATACTAGGCCAATTATGATTGTCCATCCCAGGAGACAAATGGATCCAAATGGTTTTCTGACAAGCTCTTGGAGGGTTTCCTCTAGCCTTGGTAGGTAATCCTGTTGAAGTGGTGGTTGACTTTTGAAATGAGGAGATGGCCAGATCTATAAACATTATCACGTCTAGGTGTCCCCTCCCACAGAGTGGACACTTGGTTTGCTCATGATAATTAGAGTGATAATGATGGAAAACGTGGAGTAAATCAGACCACAGTCTAGAGCTAATTTAAAGTCCTACTCTATGGTAGCAGCTGTAGTGAAGAAACACTTCTTCTATACTGCCATAGCAGAACTGCTGGATAGCTCAATGGTTTAGGTATCTGGTGCAGAACCAGAATTTGGGAGTTCAATTCCCAACTGTGCCTCTTTGATAGGGGCTGGATTCAGTGATCTGTAGGGTCCCTTTTAGCTCTGCAGTTCAGTGATGATTTGCACAGGGCCACCTAGTAGAGCTGTTCTGAGTGGTCAAGAATTTGTTCCTTGCTCAGCCACAGAAACAAGATCCTGACCACTCAGCAGCTCATTGTGATGAATTTGCACAGCACTTTTCAGACAAAGTCACTCAGATCCATTCTGACTTGGATGTTATAGTTATAGACACATGTCTTATTGATGTAACTTTGGCCCCTGACTGTCCTGTGATAAGGATGTGTTTCAATCTGTACAGCCCAAGGATGTAGATAGGATCTTGGAGAGGTGAAGGCAACCACATGTGTGCCGAGTCCTTTCTTTTCTTGGCTCATAAAAGCAGTCAGAGGGGGTGCGTGGATAAAAGGAGTGGTGAATGGCTCTTTGCAGCAAGGTGGGGTTCCCGCATATTTAGAGGAGGCAATAAAGATAGCTCTTGAAAAAGCCCTCCTTGAATCTCACTAAACTGGAAAATTATCACCTAGTCTCCACCCAGTGTTCAATTTTTGAGCAAGGTGTTGGAATGTGTGGTGGCTTCTCACCTCCAGGGGTTCCTGGATGAGATGGAGTATTTCAATCCATTTCATTTTGGCCTCATCACAGGGTGGAGACAACTTTGGTTGCCTTAGTGGATGACCTCTACCAGGAACTGGATGGGTGAGTGTTTCCCTGTTTTTTCTGCTGGGCCTTTCAGTGACTTTGATACCATTGTCCATGGTATCTTTCTGGTCCCTCTCTAGGTTGGTACTTGGAAGCGTTGTTTTACAGTGGCTGCAGCCCTTTCTGGAGTGGTGATCTCAGAATGTGGCAGGGGAGGACTCAGGTTCAGCACCTTTGCCATCAGCCTGTGGGATACCTCAGGGTTCTGTTTTTTTCTCCATGCTATTAAACATATATAAGAAATAGTTGGGAGCAGTTGTACAGAGTTTTGGAGTTCAGTGTCACCAGTGTGTGGATGACAATCAACTCTGTATCTCCTTTTCTCATAAATACAAGGAAGCTATTCCTGTTCTCAGTCAATATCTGTCATCAGTAATAAACTGGATGGGGGCAAACAGATTAAAAATTAAACCAGACAAGACAGATGTGCTCCTTGTCAGTCAAAAGGCAGATCAGGTAACATGGATTCAGTCTATGCTGGATGTGGTTACATTCTCCCTGAAAAGTCAGATCTTCAACTTGAGTGTACTCCTGAACTCATGCCTGAGCCTGAACTTGGCAGTGACCAGGAGTGCATTTGCAAAGTTAAAACTTGTGCACCAACTGTGCCTGTTCCTGGAGATGCCTGACTATGGTGACACGTACCTTAGTTACATCTGACTTGGATTGCTGCAATATGCCTTACATGGGGCTGCCTTTGAAGACAGTTCAGAAGCTTCAGCTGGTTCAAAATGCTGAGCTAGGGTGCTGATCGGCATCAGTTATTGGGAGTTGTCGCGCACCCCCAGTGTCCCTAGTTTGTTTCCCTCAACCCCAGGTCCCACCTTTGGGCACAACGTTCTTTATTCTCCTTACACCAACTGCCACCAGTGGATCTTTATCCACACGTTACCAATAATGCTTCCTGGACACGTGTTGTCAAATATAACAGATTATTTATTGTTTAGTTGTAGAATCACATAAGTATTTTAATAGATGTTGTATTGTGTTGCACTCATTACTTGGACATTAGACACGCGTCTTTATTGGTAGTACTTTCCATATAAATCACTGTGAATCACTGGAATACTATTAGATGACTGTCTATTTATTTCACTTCTATCTTTTATCTATTCTTTAATTCATACACCAACTATACCACACCAACTTTCCAATCTCTCTCATAAAACTCTCCCCAAAACCTCCTATCTCTTGCTATCTCAGTTTCCAACTGTCTTTAACTGTCTTCCTGACTCCGCCCTCCTGTCCTCTTATAGGCTCCAGCTCTAGAGCTACACATGACGGACAGGTGGGACATGGGCATTCCGCCACAGGAGTATATCGCTCCCCTATTACAATAGCTTCACTGGCTACCAGTCAGTTTCTAGGCCCAATTCAGAGTGCTGGTTATGACCTATAAAGGCCTGTACAGCTTGGATCCAGGCTATCTGAAGGACAGAATCTCCCTATGCGAATCTTCTTGACTCCTCTAAGATCTTTAGGAGAAGCCCTTCTCTTGGCCCCATTACTTTCAGAAGCACATCTCGTGGGAACACAAGAAAGGGCCTTCTCTGTGGCTGCTCCCAGGCTGTGGAATGGCCTTCCTTCCCTGCTTCTTTTGCTTCCAGCAGCAGGTGAAGACTATCCTTTTTAGACCACCTTTTAACAACTAATAGGGCAGTGAAAATTTTTGATTTTGGCTACTGCTTACTATTACTATTTTATGTGAGTTTTAATGTGTTATGAGATGTTTTAAAAGTTTTAACTAATCGATTTCATTCATTCATTCATTCATTTATACCGCCCATCTAGCCAAAGGCTGTTCTGGGTGATTCACAACATAGAGCAGTAAACAATGAGCAAACATCATAAAACCTTACACAATAAACCAAAATTTCAAAATTAATATAAAATACAAATACATAATAATAACATACATAATAAAGCGGAATAAAAATAATAGAATATATAAAGCTTTTAATATTTTAAATGGTGATATTGTAATCTTAACGGCTAATAATGTCACTGGATTCCATTGGTGGATCAGAGTAAAAGACCTGTGGAATAGCCACGCTTTAAGAGCTTCTTGAAGGTTACCAGCAAAAGGGGTCAGTGGATAATGGGGGGAAGTTGGTTCCAAAGTTGAGAAATGACCACCAAGAAGGGCCATTTCCTAGTTTTCTCCCTCCAGGGCTCTCTCTCAAGCATCCAACCAGGGACGTGCGAGTAGGATGGGCAGTTCCCCTTGGAAGAAGGGTTTTGCCAGATCCCAAGGTCTCAAACCATTTAGGGCTTTATATGTTAAAACTATCACCTTGAAGCTGGCACTGAAATGAACAGGTAACCAGTGTAAGGTGGCCATAGTAGGAGATATGTGTTGGTATGTACTAGCTCAACCTGGCTACCATATTCTGGATCTGCTGAAGTTTCTGTATCAACTTCATAGGAAGCCCCACATAGAGTGCATTGCAGTAGTCTATTCTTGAGACTACCAGTGCATGGACTAGCTTGGTAAGGGACCTGGTGTCAAGGTAGGGGTGCAGTTGGGCAATCTGCCTAAGGTGGAAGTAGGCAGACTGGACCACACACACTATCTAGATGTCCATGACAGTCTTGGGTCTAGGAGGATGCCCAAACTGCATTCTTCATCCTTAGCGGAGAGAGTAGCCCCATCAAAGGAAAGGGGGGGCACCCAATCTGCAGTCATCAGGCTCCCATGTGAAGGACCTCTCTCTTCTCTCGGATCAGCCTCAGTCTGTTATTCCCCCATCCATCCCAGCATGGCAGCCAGGCAGTTTTCAAAGGACAGGATATCATCCACTGCAGAAGGGTTGAAGGAGAGATAGAACTGCATGTCCTCTTTATATTGGTGACCTGAAACTCCAAAACTCCTGATGACCTCCCCCAGTGGCCTCATATAGATATTAAATAGCAACGGGGAGATGATTGACCCCTGAGGGACTCCACAATTGAGAATCAAAGGGATGGAAACCATCTCCCCTAGTTGCACTCTTTGGGGATGGTCCTCAAGGAAGGACCAGAGCCAGGACAGAGCAAGGCCACCAGTCCCTAACTCTGAGAGTCTCACTAGGAGGATACAGTGTTCAATGGTATGAAAGGCCACTAAGAGATCGAGGAGAACCAGCAGGGACACCTTTCCCATCAGCTTCTCCTCAGAGGATCATCTTGCAGGGCGACCAGTGCTGCCTCCGTGCCATGACACAGCCTGAAACTGGACTTAGATGCTTAATACTATTATGTGTTTAATGTTTCAATGTGTTCTTAGTTGTTTTTAAAATAATTTCTAAGTTGCCTTGGATTCCTTCTGTGGGACAAAGGTGAAATGAATAAACTTGGGAACAGGGTTCTTTGGAGCACTGTACTGTTGGGTAGCAGCACTGGCCTGCTTTAAAATGTTGGAGACAAAGCATGGTTTGGACATTGGAACTGCACATTCATTGGGCTTATGTCCGCCCTCCTCCCCATCAGATGTGGGTGCCTTGAATTCCTATTTCTTCCAGTGTATTAACTGTCCTTTTCAACAGTTAGTAGAGATTGGGTAAACAATGATTAGCATAAATACTAGTTTGCCTAAACTTTACGATTGGAAACCTATGTCAAACCAGGAGTGGGTAGGAGTAGCCACTCCTTTTGATTGTCGTTCCGTATTTTAAATGAATGCAGCCCCAAACCCCTGCTTATAAACTTACACAGTCATGTGGAGTAGTTTTACTGGCATTCTGAGTGGACTTACGTGTGTTCATTGAAGTGTAAAGTATGGATGCTACAAATCCTGTGGGTACTTCAAACTGATTGGACTATGCATAATATATTGAATTGTGGCTCTCTGTTGAGTGTACTGTGTAATATGTGAAATGGCCCCAAGAGACTACGTAAAGCTCGTTTCTGTTCTTGCAATTAACTGCTAAAGCCATTTTCACAAGTGGGGATTACATCTTTCTTTAGTTTTTCTAAAGCCAAAGATCTGTCCTATTTTCTGTTCCATGTTACCGTTACCAAAAACATATATTTCAGGCTATTAGGCATTGTCAACATCCTTTATGATTATACTTTTAAGTACTATATTCTCAGTAATAGCAATCTAAATAAAGAATGATAAAATTAAACTACAGAATGGTAAAATTGAAACCTAATGTCTCTGGCAAGAGAAAAATCTTAAACCCGTAGCATGATAGAAATTTAATTAAGTGATTGATTAATTTGTATTCTCGAAGTCTTAATTGATTAATTAATTCCACTAATAAGATTCCAGCATTTCATAAAAGAAATTGGAATTCTTTAATTAATGAGGCATTTAAACTATCCTTTAAATGTCACTATATGCAAACACAAGCATTGTCTCACCATTTGAACTATGTTCAGGTTTCCAAGCCTCTTTATCTGATTAAGGCATAAAATCCATTTCAAAGTGAAACTGAATTAAATCTTAAAGAAGTGTGGTTATCAGGCTGATTGGGGGGAAAAAACCTCAAATAGTTTGTGTTGCTACAATGAGAATAATTACTTCCATTTCAACTCCTATCTATAAGAGAGTCACTATCATCTAGTTTGTGAAAAGTATGTAGAAGGAAGTGAGAGTCGAGTGTTCTTGTCTATAACTGATGCTTTCTGCTGGCTAGATTGTGTTCCAGTATGAGTTTAAATTTATTCAATATCAGACAAGAGAACTGGGGAACATCTCTAATAAAGCTATTAAGTGAAGCATTTTTTTCCAAAACAATAGTTCCATGTGCAGGGAAAATGCATTCATATGAAAAAATATTTATGTTGTTTAGTATATTTATTGCCAAATGTTTCCTACATTCATCTTGTCCCTTGACGATTTGCAAATTATTATTATTATTATTATTATTATTATTATTATTATTATTATTATTATTTATTTATTTATTTATTTATTTATTTATTTATTTATTTATTTATTTATTTATTTATTTATTTATTTATTTCATTTCATTTCATTTCATTTATACCCCGCCTATCTGGTCTTGCGACCACTCTAGGCGGCTTCCAAACAACATAAAACAACAGATAAAATCACAAAATTATTACAAAAACAATTTCCATAACAATTATAAAACAAAAAATAAAGATAAATAGAAAAGGTAAAAAGATCAGGTATTGACTGGAGGGAAGGCCTGTATAAACATCCATGTTTTTAATTGATTTTTAAAGATACCCAGCGTAGGGGCGGCACGAATCTCCGGAGGAAGGTTATTCCAGAGGCGAGGAGCCACCGCCGAGAAGGCCCGATTTCTTGTTCTTTCCCTACGGGCCTCCCTCGGCGTCAAGCTCCTCAGCCTCACCTCCTGACTCGCACGGGTGATCCGGGTAGACCTTGGTGGGAGTAGGCGTTCCGCCAAATATCGAGGTCCTAAACCATTTAGGGCCTTATAAGTAAGCATTAAAACTTTAAAGTCAATGCGGAACCGAATGGGCAGCCAATGCAATGCGGCCAGAATAGGAGAGATATGCTGGTATTTTCTCACTCCACTAAGGAGTCTGGCCACCGCATTCTGCACCACCTGAAGTTTCCGCATCAACCTCAAAGGCAGCCCCACGTAGAGCGCGTTACAGTGGTCTAATCTTGAGATTACGAGCGCATGCACCAAGGTAGTGAGTGCCCCCATATCAAGGTAGGGCCGCAGCCGGGCAATCCGCCAAAGATGGAAAAAGGCGGAGCGGTCCAGATGGATCCCCAAGCTGCGAACCCCACTCTTAGCAGCCAAGGCCACCCCCCCCCAAGCGAGAGAGAGTCATCCAAGCCGCCAACCACAGGGGCACCCACCCTCAGAACCTCGGTCTTGTCCGGGTTCAGCCTCAGCCCATTTTCCTGCATCCATTGCAATACAGTCCCCAGGCAGCGCTGAAGGGACAGGACGGCATCACCTGCAGTTGGTAAAAAGGAGATGTAGATCTGGGTGTCATCAGCATATTGATGACACGATGCTCCACACCCCCTGATGACCCGACCCAGCGGCCTCATATAGATATTAAACAGCATTGGGGAGATAATCGACCCCTGTGGAACCCCACAATTGAGACTCCACGGGGCCGAGACACTCTCCCCAAGCTGTACTCTCTGGGGACGGTTCTCCAAGAAGGAACGGAGCCAGGCAAACGCCAAGCCACCAATTCCCAACTCAGAGAGCCTCCCCAGGAGGATACCGTGGTCGACGGTATCAAAGGCCGCCGAGATGTCGAGGAGGACCAACAGAGATGTTTTACCCCTGTCAGCCTCCCTCAACAGGTCATCATACAGGGCGACCAATGCCGTCTCTGTACCGTGGCGCGGCCTGAAGCCCGACTGAAATGGATCCAGGGCATCTGTTTCATCCAAAAGAGCCTGAAGCTGGTCAGCCACCACCCTCTCGACCACTTTGCTAATGAAAGAAACATTGGCGACGGGCCTATAATTGCCAATTTCGTCCGCCGCCATATTAGGTTTCTTTCTTATGGGCCTAATGAGTGTCTCCTTGAGGGCAGGTGGAAACCTGCCCTCAAGGAAAGACCCATTTATTATTGCAGTCACCCATTCAGTTGTGATCGGCCTGGCTGCTTTGATTAGCCAGGCCGGGCAAGGGTCAAGGGAGGAAATGGTGACCCGACAGCGATCAAGCACTTTGTCCACAGTATCTGGCGTCACAGGCTGAAAGAGATCAAGAATCACCGGGCAAGACGGAGCGCTGGACATCTCAGCTCGACTCACTGTATTCAAAAAAGGAGAGAGCTCCCGGCGGATGGCCTCCACTTTAGATTTTAAAAATACTGCAAATTGGTCCGGTGAAAAACTAGGGGGAGGCCCATCACTCAGACCAACTCCGGAAAGGTCACGCACTATACGGAATAACTCCGCCTGCTGGTTTGAAGCTTCGCTTATCCGGTTAGCGAAGTATGTATGACAAGCAGCCTTTACCTTAGACAGGTAGAGGTTAGTTGCGACCCTGACAGCTATCCAATTATGTTCCGTCAGGTTCTTCCTCCACCTACGCTCTAGCCTTCTCCTAATCCGTTTCATCGCTCGGAGGTCCTGGTTAAACCAAGGCACAGGCCGAGCTCTGCGTTGGAGAGGGCGTTTAGGCGCGATCGTGTCTATAGCCCTAGCGGCAGCGGTAAACCAGCTGTCAACCAGAACCTCGACAGGAGCGCCAGCCAGGTCAGCCGTAACACCTCTCATGGCATCCTGGAATCCAATAGGATCCAGTAGCCTTTGAGGGCGGACCATAAAAATAGGTCCCTGCTCCCTGCGAGGGGGGAGTGCCACTGAGAGGTTACATTTTATTAGGTGGTGATCTGACCATGACAAAGGGACCGACTCAAGGTCAGTCACCATCAGACCACACTCACTCCAATTGGTGGAAAAGACCAGGTCCAGCATGTGACCACCCACGTGGGTGGGGCTGTTGACATGTTGGGACATGTTCAAGGAAGCCATGGTTTCCAAGAATTCAAGAGCTGGCCCTGAGACCTCTGCCTCCGCGCGTATGTTGAAGTCACCCAAACCCAAAAGCCTCGGGGACCCCAACACCGCCGCGGAGATAAAGTCCGCCAGCTCTGGAAGGGAAGTGGCTGGGTCGCGGGGAGCGCGGTAACCCAGCAAAATCCCAATACCATCCCGGGCCCCAATTGACACGTGGAGGGCCTCAAGACCCGACCTTACCACCGAGGAGCGCCTAGTAACCTCCAAGATGGATTTATAAACAATGGCTACTCCCCCGCCCCGCCCCTCCAGTCTACCCTGGTGCAGGACGGCATAACCGGGCGGGCAGGCCAGCGCTAGGGGAGGACCCCCCTCACCACCAATCCATGTCTCGGTTATGCATACCAGGTCTGCATCCTCCTCCAGAATATGATCACAAATCATCTGGAGCTTATTGGATACAGACCTGGCATTCAACAGCACCAGTTTTAGAGTGGAGGGCTGGCTGGGCTGGCTACCTCGATATTGATGGTTGATCACAGCCCCGGAACAGTGAACAGCCTTCAAACATCTGTTCATCGTTCTTCTAACACGAGTAGGAGCTGCGTCGACGCCATATCTCCCTCTACCCATAACCACCGAGATGTTCATAGGCCCCCCACTAGGCGAACAGGCCTTCCACTCCATGTCAAAAAGAAAGAAAAAAGAAAAAGAAAGAAAGCAATTTTAAAAAAAGCAAATAACCTAAACTAATAAAATAATTTAACATCAAATAAGTACATTTATCAAGTACAGTGTTATCAAATAAAACCCCGATTTACAAATAAATCATGGCTGACAGAAGACTTAAAAGTATCATGATGCTGTTGAGCCTTGCTGTTAAGCTGATACAATCTGTAATACTTAATGGTTATAACAAGGGTCCAGTTGTGAAGCCCGCCCTTGACCTTCTCTACAAAGGCAGTGTTAACCCATTTATTTTAAGAAAGAAAGTCAATGAAGAAATCTAGCTGAAACCATATCCCATCCTCTTCATTCCCTGTTCCATCTCTTTATACCATAGTTCTCATTGGCTCCAGTGAGAAGGACAAACACAATGCTCTCATTTGAGAACAGGAGGCTCTTCTCTTGGCTTCCACAGTCATGTGGTGATTCAACTGAAAGGGTGGCTTACTCAAAACCTTACGACGTTTTTATAGACATGACAGCAGACCATAAGAAAGCAGTTGACTCATGTGGCTTATCTTGCTGTTTATGAATCAAGGTGAAGCAGAAGTCTCCATTTTCCAGTAGAAAATGGCTTAATTAATATGTTGATCTTTCTACATCATATATATTTTTGTGCCACTTTCAACACCTCTTGATTTCCCACAATCAAAACCTCGAAGTGAAACATTTATTGTGAAACACATTTCCTATCTTATGAAAGAAGAGATGAATCTATGCTGATGGTTTCCAGGGTTCACAGGATCAAAGCTCCAGGATTTTTTTTTAATTTGGAGAAACAATATCTGCCACTCCCTTCAGAATTCTGTGCTCTTTCTGAGTTTACCTGAAGTCCTTGCAATAAATAGTGAGATTTTTCCGAAATACATTGTTGTGAGCTCTCCCTCTTATAATGCAAGTTATTTTGGGGCAGCTTTGTTTTAAATGGGCATTGAATACAAGATAATTAGCTTCACAAAAGACATGCTCTGGTGGTGATGAGACCTGCTAGAAATATTAACAATAATCTTGGAACTGCAGAGCTGGAAGGGACCCTATGGATCATTGAGTCCAGCCCAATCTCAGTAAATCTTCAAATGATTTACTGATAGCCTCATGTAACTCTGTACATACTTTCGGAGAGTTGTGCAGAACTGTTGTGGTGAACTCTTGCACTACAGAATGTACCATGACCCCAGGTTCTGTTATCGTTACGACTGCAAAGTAAGATCTGAGGAGGAGGGGTTGCATGTGAATGAGGATATAACCTTTTATTAGAATCAAATTTGAAACATTGCTTCTAATGTTTCATCTCAGAGGCCTTTGGATGAAGCACTAACCAAGTCCAAAAGGACATTGAGCACCTTATATGCTACTTTGGCCTCAAGTGACCTAGCTCAGGGAGCAGCATTGGGGAGGTTAAAAGCAGGTGCCATTTTCAAGTTGACAGGTGTCCTGCATGAACTTGGCAGCATGAGCTAGCTGTCAAGTACCAAAGGCCTAGAGTCTTCCACACCTCAGGAAGTGTCCACCCCTGGTATTAAGAGGAAGAGATTTTTATCAGTGCTGCTTCAAAGCAAGTCTAAGTCAGCTACATTAAACTGATTTTAAGAAGCAGAACAGAGTTCAGCCTGGTCAATAGCCCAGCATATGGATTAAGACTTGCAGGGGAAACCGAATTTGGTGTTACTCAGTGTGATTTAAATAAAATTGCTGGGGGAGGGGAGAGAGAAAGATGTTAAGCACTAATTTCATTCTGTTTATCTAAGCCACAGTTCAGAATTATGCCATATTTTAATTAAATTTTGGCAGGGCCTGTTTTGCTTTTCACTGCAGGAAATGAAGGATTGCAGCAGGAGATGGAGAAGGCGAAACACTGCTTTCCTAATTGTATAGCGTGTTATTTGATGCCAGCAATGTATTATGAGGTGTAACATGACACATATTACTGTCTCAGTTGAACAGCCTTTTAATATAATAACCTGTCATATTCCATTATCCTTAGAATAGGATTTCCAAGATAATTGTTGTTTTCCCTTTATGGAGGTCCCCCCCCTACACACCAACACCTCCAACCCTGAGTTAAAATGTTAATTGATGCCCTTCTTATTTTAAGAACATTGTGCCGGTTGAAACTGAGATGAGGGAACAGCCTCTGGAGGAATTAAAGATGTCAGATTTACTGTCAATCCTCCCTTTTCTCTTAAAAGATACAGTTCTTTAGAATTCATCGGGGACAGGCAGATATCTGTAGATGTACTTATGAGCTCCCAATTTGTCTTTTTCCAGGGAAGATTATCATGAAGATGGGTTTTGCCAGCCTTACCGGGGAATTGCATGTGCTCGAATCATTGGAAACAGGACCATTTATGTGGACTCCCTCCAAATGCAAGGGGAAATTGAAAACCGAATTACCGGTAAGCCTGCATGCCTCTCTCTTCTTGACAGGAATTGTTGCACCTCATGGAGAAACCTGATTTTAACTGAATGAGTGAATGATAATGAACCTGAGCAAAGCCTTTTAAATCTTGTGTCTTAGAGTGAATCCAGACAATTTGCTGGTTTCATATTAAGCAGCTATTTCTGCAATTGTCATAAGAGGAGTTTCTGTGAATTTGGAGTAGGATGGGTATATTGTGATTAAGTGCTGAGTTGGCAAGCTTTTTCTTTCACCCCATTTCATACTTCTCGGCATCTGGAACATAACCATATTCTAATATAATTATTGCAGACATGAAAAGGGAAATTATTTTGAAGGATCCTCTGTGAAGTGTTTCAGAGTCTAGCAGATGGCCATGTTTGAGATCCTTTAGTCAAGAAGAGGATGCTTCAGTTTTCCCGAGGCATGCACTGTTGTTTACCTGCATGCATTACTTGATGCTGCCTTTTTGTTGGCACCTTGATGAAACATAATTTTACCGTTTATTGCTTATGGCACACAGCGTTACACAGTGTGTGCATTTACCATGGAATATGGTAATGCTATGCTATGGATTGCTAATGGTGTGCAAAGGGGGTGAGGAATCTTGGATTTAATTATTCTTTGGCCCCCATGGCAACATAGTTAGAGCTGGTTGACTCAAAATTCAGTTCTCTCTAATTTCTGGCTTGTGACCTTGTCCTGTTCTGATGCAGGCTATAATGTAACATGGATGTGAAAAGCTGTTAGTTTAGTACACCTAAGGATGTGAAAATGTGTCAGTTTTTTCCTCAGAATCCCACCAGCATTCTTGTTCTGTCTGCATTTTATACCAGAATGTGATTTCCCCCCCTTTTGAATGGAAATGTGTGCATATTTTAATATGCACTTCTAATAGAAACAGTGTCATGCATTTTTCCCATCAACTAACAAGATAATTGAATGTATTTTCCAGATGTGTGCAAGTTTATTAATACATGTTACCTTGCCTCTAAGGGAGGGAGGGATGAGAATTTGACATTTATAGTTTCTTCTCCATTATGAGAATCAAAAAGATATATAGACGTTCTTTGTGAATATTGCCCCCCTGCTTACAACCAACTGAAGTTGGAGATAATGATGCAGAAAATTACTATAGTGTGTACAGTTTTCACTGATAACTAAGGGAATCTCACAGTAGATATTTCACTTCCTGACTGTGTGATCATCTTTTACTGCCACCTCTGTGGCTTTATCCAGGCTCTTATTCCACTAATGTGGATGTCTGTATAAGCATCAAAATAAAAATTATTTTTGGACAGATTTGGACACAGAGAGTTGGGCCTCCAAATTATGAACCTGTAATCCAAGTATTATGTTGGGTTGTAGACTTATAGCTCAGTGAGTTGAAGTATCTAGCTGTGGAGCCAGGGGTTGGGAGTTCAATTTCTCATTGTGCCTCCTGGAAGAAGTGCCAGCCTGTGTAGCCTTTGGCAAAATGCATAATCCTAGAGTGTGTACAGAAGATGGGGATGGTACATCACTTCTGAAAACTTTATACTTGGGAAACCTTGTCAAGGATCGTCATTGCAATCAACTTGATGGCTCATAATTCATTAATTTTATTATGTAGGGTATACATTTTCACTATGAACAGATTTTCCACAGCTTAAACTCCTGCAAAGTACACTGGTTTGGAACCAGCATTCCCTTTCCTCCAGCAGTGGTGTTATCATCTGAAGCAAGGAAGGGCAGACGTTTTCTAGTTGAAATCCGTTCATCAACGGGAGACATGTGCTGGCAGTGGGAGGAAGCAAAGCTAGCAGTGGGCAGGGCCAGTCACAAAAGTGGTTGGCCATCTTTTTTCTTCTCTCCTCTCTTCCTTCCTGCCAAGTAGGTTTCCAGAGAAGAGAGAGATTGTTCCTGTCAGAGATCTGAACATACCACTTGTTGAGGCCTTTTCAGTTCAGCCAAGGGCTGCCAGAATGCCTCCACAGGTGGAAAACAGAGGAGTTTGGGCAAATTTCTGTCTTCCATTGCAGCACCCATTTCCACCTTTCTTGAGCAGAATTGTCCAGAGCAGAGCTTTATTTGGTACAGGGGCTGTGTCAGAGGGAGAATAATCAAAAAATTTATTGTCCACAATTTCACTTGCTCGTTCTTGGATGGATGGATCCCAGCAGAAGCTAACTTAGGATCCAAGCAATTGTGTTTAGTTGAGATTGCTTTTTTAAAATTTTTTTCTTGGAATCCACATAGTACACGGGATGCAATGTTATCAGGGTTTGTACATCCCAGTCTGTTTTGGCATTTGTTCAGTGTCCAGGTATAGAAGAGACACATCTGAGGATGATGTGATTTATTAAAATGCTTGAAGATGCTGCTCTATGTTTGGAAACATGTTTCTACATTCAAAATCACTGTGGTCTGCAAAACAGGCAAGGTTTGCATCGGAGTTTTGCACTGTAGACCAAAGTTGCTGTTTAAATGTGGACCGAGCTATTGTGTAATCAAGGCTTTCAGCCTTTCTGTTCAGTATTGCTACTGCAGCTTCCACTGATGAAGGCCAGGCAGTGTTTTAAAACTGCAAAATGATTTTCCTCCTTGATTGTGGGAGTGGCAACATGGAAAACTAGAATAAGCATTCCGGCCACATGCCTTTATGGCTGTGGTATGTGCAAAAGGACAATTTTTAGGCTTGGAACTGTAACTTTGTGTACATGACTTTGAAAGTATGAACATTTCTCTTATAGGAAGATCATCCTTAGGCTCTCTTTAACTAACTATTCACTATAAAGTCTGTTAAATGTTAGGCATGAGAAGAAAAGTTAAGATGACAGGGCTGGAGTGGTGGAATTAGCACAACAGAAATTTTGTAATGGGAAAAGCAGTTTTGTAATGGGATGAATGAGCTGAACCCAAGTTTGTGTGTGTTAATTTGCATTTACTTAAGCCAGTGAATCATGTAACAGTGGGAGTGGAGAGCAGTGACACCTACTGTCCAAACTGGCAATTTCATTTAAAGATGTTCAAGCAGTATATTCAGTATATTATTAACACTCTTGTAAAGTATAAAAAAGCCAAACTCCCCCTCCAAAACCCCCCAGTAATTCAGGACTTTGTTCCAGATGGCTTGTGGCTTGGCTTCTTTAAGCCTAGCTGATTTGCATAATTCTTCTGTATAGTATAGGGGAGAGCAACCTCTGCTAGTCCAGGAGTCAAATTTGCTTCCCCCAAACCTGGGAATGGACATACCTCATTGCTGGATCTGCCATCGCAGCCACTGCCAAAATGAACACTTTTCCTTGAAAACAGGCTGCACAGGGCATGCACATCTTGTTTTCCAAAGTTCATCATGTTGCCAGAAGCTTTCTAGAAAAGCTATTATACATCTAAACAAATCACACACTCTCTCTCTGTTACATCCCCCACTTAAATATATTATTTGAATAGCTTATCAGTTGTCTTGATGTCTTCATTTCAGTTGCAGTAAACCTGATTGCTTTACTTAGCAGTTAGCCAATTTCCAGTGATTATCACTGGACAAATGTGCAAACGTTTTCAGTTTAGCCAAACTTGGGGTTTGTTCGGATTGTGCATAGTACACAGAATATTCTCTTTGTACTAATTTGTTGATAGACGTGCGCACATTCATGGTGACTTGAGCAGTATGATGAATATGGCCCGTAACAAACTCATGATTCAGCTAGACAAAAGTCAGTTCTACTTGTAGGAGTTACTTGGTAGCTATTGCGAAGTCACATTTAGATGAGAGATGGCATGAAGAAATGTGTGTATGGTCAAGAATGGGCTGAAACTGTTCTTCTGTAAGTAGTGCTGATTGTCAGAGAATGCCTTGTGTTGATGTTCTTGAACCCGAGCCAAACATATTTGACCCAGTGTTGCTAAGGAGGTAAACACTCTGGCAAAGGTTTATCCCAAAATATGAACTCCTTTTATGCCCTCTTCAGATGATTTCCTTTGTGGTAGGTCCTGTATCTTCACTTATCTTGGCCTTGTTCTTATCTGCATTCTTTGTAAGGCCAGCCTGCTCAAGGATACTTTGCCATTGATTAAAGTGAGTTTGACTATTCACTGTGCTCTTCAGCATAGATTACTAAAGTCATCCACAAACATCAGATATGCTCTGAAACTAAACTGGTGACTGGATGCATTGAGGCATTTAACATAGGCATGACTGGCGCAAACAGAAAATGGCATAATGTGAAAGTCTGATGCAACCCAGCCTTAACTGTGAACTCTTCCCTTTGGTTATTTGGAAACTGTGGAATTTCCAAATGATCAAAATGTGAAAATTGTTTTCATTTATTAGATGCCTGTCTATACAAGAGAAACCATTAGCAGCATTGTCACCGGGTGTTTGAATACACTATAATTTTGTCATTCTCAGATTTTTACAGTGTGATGGCTCATGGATCTGTTCACCTCACAGCTATGAGGGTTTGTAAGAGTCTGGGGGCTCTAACTGGGAACTACTTGAACATTTGAGTAAAGGACTTTATTGCACTTCACCTCATCCATTAACTTCTTGAGTATCACTGAGGTGGACTGACTGAGTTAGACTGTGTTTTTTCCTCGTTCTTTATCTAATTTCTAGCAGTATCCCCTTCAGGTTCATTCTTCTGCCTTTTGAGCGCAGAATCCAGGACGCAGAGGTCAAACAAAAGGTTAAAATGTCACATCCCTTTCTGGGCCATTGCTACTAAAACTGGGATGTGCAGTCCTAAAATTATCTCAGGAGCTGGGCTTGCTTTGATTAGGAAGAAAGGTAGAGTAGAACTAGTATCAGCAAGGGTTATTGCTAATGTTGTTTCAAAGCCACAGTGCTTATTTCAGCCTTTTTAGAGCTCCTGGTTCTCACAACAAATCAGAGACTAACCTAATGGACTGGCTCAAAGTCGTGGGTGAGGTCAGCCCTTCCAATCACCAGTTTAGCTTCAGTGCATATGACACTAGGGATCAAGTCCTGGGAGCTACAGTGCAGGGTATTAATTCTGTTAGTCAGTTATAATTACCAAGTTTCATGCAAACTTCAAGGAGTTGTCTGGGGACTGCACCTCTAAAATGAATGGCTTGTAAGTAGTATAGTACTGCTTTCATCCATTTCCTGTGGAGGAGAGTAAAAACAGATCTGCATTGAGGCTATTTCATGTACCAACCTTTGGTACATACTTTCTTTTCTTGGTTTAAATTTTAAATATTCAAGTAAAATTCACATAACTGGTATTTATAGTAGGAAGCCAGTTCTGCAAAAATGTTTTTTTTTTGGGGGGGGGATGTTGTTAAATAGCTTACTGTTTTAGGTATCTAGCTGCAGAGCCAAAGGTTGAGAGTTCAGTTTGCCACTGTACCTCCCAAGAGAAGAGCCAGCCTGTGTATCCTTTGGCAAGCTGTACAGACTCAGCGCACCCCAGGAGAAGGGAATGGTAAACCATTTCTAAGTACTCTGTACTTAGAAAACCCTGGAAGGGGTCACCATAACTTAGAATTGATTTCATCATCATCACCATCATTGAACTGCAGAGCTGGAAAGGACCCTATGGATCATCAAGTCCAGCCCCTATCAAGGAGGCACAGTGGGGAATCGAACCTCCAGCCTTTGGCTCCGCAGCCAGATAGTTAACCACTGAGCTATCCAACAGTTCATTTGATGGCACATAACTCTTATTAAACATTTTTATTATGACTTACATATCAATACTGACAGTGATAATTCAGCTTAAATAGACTCATTTCTCACTGGCCTGTCTCCCTGTGAAATATGAGTTATCTGTTTTTATATCTTGTATTTATCATAAGAAATGTACCTTTTGTTTGGTTTTAGGAGTCTGAGTTTAATTTTTCAGAAGTGAAGAAAATGCTTATTATATGTTTTACCTAGTGATTTTTTTTAAACCATTTAATTCAAGCCAGATCTCCCTAAGGCTTAATCCTGGGAGTTGCTTCCAGTGCCAAGAGTTGGCTCTGACATATGTGAGGTAATGCTGTAGAACAGCATGTCTTTGATCACTTGTATTGTGCCTTTATCTTATGACTCAGTAAGCAGAACTCAGCCCAAGACAGCTGGGATTTGATGGAGGGATTTCCATGATTAAGGGTGTGACTTCAAGACAGGTTTGAGCATCTCTATTTGGAATCAGTAAAAGAATGCAAAACTTTCCCTTAACAATCCAAAGCTAAAGGTAAAGGTTCCCCTTGACATTTAGTCCAGTCGTGTCTGACCCTAGGGCGCGGTACTCATCCCCGTCTCCAGCGTTTGTCCGTAGACAGTTTCCGTGGTCACGTGGCCAGCACGACTAGACACGGAACGCCGTTACCTTCCCACCGTGGTGGTACCTATTTATCTACTCGCATTTACGTGCTTTCGAACTGCTAGGTTGGCAGGAGCTGGGACAAGCAACGGGAGCTCACTCCGTCGCGTGGATTCAATCTTACAACTGCTGGTCTTCTGACCTTGCAGCACAGAGGCTTCTGCGGTTTAACCCGCAGCGCCACCACGTCCCTTAATCCAAAAATAGATTATAGCAAATTTTAGCTTTATCAGGTCGTGGAAGGTTGCCATGCGGCTGGATAGCAAAGGTTGGAGATAGTGCTGCAAAATGAGAGTGTAGCGAGGGAAGCATTTAGGCCTGAAAATTGGGAGTTGGATAGATATTTAAAGGGAAAATAAATTGGTGATCTCAAAGGAAGAAAGTGTTAGGAAGGGGTCCTTTTGCAAACTTGTTGCAGAAATTAGGGTGGTTTGTTCATGCCATCACCCTCAAAGAGATGGCAAGCACAAAGGAGGTGCCTCATCTGTGAAGGCCTGTATGTCAGAATATAAACCAGATTTAGTCCTGGTGTAATTGCACTGATTCTAGCAAAATACTTCATTTTTATGCCAGTGCCAAGAATTTTGCATCTTTAAACTCATAAAACTCTATAGATTACAAGAGTTGCAACTAGACATGGGGATGAATAAAAAATGAATCGTGATATTCATGAAATATTGCTGATTTATTCATCCCTTCTTATTTGTCAGGTCCAGAGACCTTGATGAATACAAAGGAACAAATATTTACCCATCTTTATTCGTGCAGGCTGGCTGTGGGAATGGAAATGGGGTTTCCCTTCCCACAGCCTGCTTGTCAATATCCCGCCAATCAGCTGATGGTTGGGACATTGACAAGCAGGCTGGCTTCTGAAGAGAAACCTGGTTCTGTTCCTACAGCCAGCCTTCTTGTCAGTGAGACAGGCAGGCTGAGGGAGGGGACGCCCAGGTTTCTGTTCCTGCACCCAGTCTGCCTGTCAATGTCCCAACCATCAGCTGATTCGTGGGACATTGCATTTTATGACAAATTGACAAATATTAATTGATTTGTTGCTGAAATTTGGTGCGTTGTCCATTCGTCCATTCGTCAACTTTGATGAATGACAAATTGTGACAAATTACAATTTTTCTGATTCATCCCCATCTCTAGTTGCAACTCTTAGGAGTAAACTCTGTAAGAGACTTTGTTGGTTTGTGTTTTTTTTAGATGAAGGCTAGAGAAGTTTGTTGCTTTCTGTGTGTGCATATGCATGCAGTGCTTGCTATTCTTTGTATGATGTTGCCAAAATAGCTGCAAGAGACATCTGTGTAGCCTCGGTTTTCTGTTTTCATGCCCTTTATTAATGCCCCGAGTCTTGATCGTTTGCCTTAAAGACCTTCCTAATGCTTGAAATCAGTAATAATGTTTTGCACTGTGTTTCATTTGTTATATAAACTTAGTTTGACAGATGTTTCTTCTTCCTTCCTTTCCAGCTGCATTTACTATGATTGGCACATCCACCCATTTATCTGACCAGTGTTCCCAGTTTGCCATCCCTTCCTTTTGTCATTTTGTATTTCCCCTGTGTGATGAACAGTCTCGGACACCTAAGCCAAGGGAGCTCTGTCGGGATGAGTGTGAGGTTCTGGAGAATGACATCTGCAGGCAGGAGTACAACATCGCCAGGTCTAATCCACTCATTCTGATGCAGCTCCAGCCACCTAAATGCGAGGATCTGCCATTGCCAGACAGTGCCAACTGTATACGAATTGGAATACCTGTAGAGCGGCTCAATCGCTGTATGTTACTATTTTTCCTTCTACTTTCCACTACTTTGCATTTACGTAGAAGAGGGATGCCAGCTTATTAGAGTTGCCAGCCAAGTAATAGTGTTTTTTCACTATTCAGCTCATCCAATTTTCAATTGATGAACCAATTAATAGATTAAATCACAACCTAACTGGGAATAGAATTAACTGAATTTAGTGGAATATACTTTTTTGAATAAACATGCATAGGATTGGCCTGTAACAGAAAGTGTATGTATGTGTTTTCTGGTATAATTGATTTGATAATATAATTATAAAGGATGCCATTGTTGCACAGGTGGAAAGCAGGCTCTTTCAAACAATATTTCCCTTTCTCCCCCATTTGGTGTTGTGCACCCCATGAAAAGCCTCTCCTAGTGAGAAGTTACTGATTTACTTGGTTCCTGCTCCCGCAGGTCCATAAGATACAGCCCTCAATGTTGGTAGTTCCCCCAATGCTCTGGATAGGCTTAGGGGGTAAATGGGGTAGAGGTGCAAAAACTTTCTCTTGTATTTCACTTTGTCTCTTTCTCAGTTGTTTGGAGCTTATGTCATTTGACAGTGAGATAGAGAAACAGGGAATGTCAAATCTTCCCCATCAATGACAAGGGTTGTAGTCAGAAGAATTCAGATTCTGGCCCAGGTATTTCAACAAGTACCAGATTTTCTCTAGAAAAGGAATTTCTTCATCCACAGACTAGTGTATCAGAGGTGGCAAGCCAGTACAGGTTTCCTTGTAAAACTGGAGTAATTTTTTAAAAATGGGAAACACCAGTACTGTAAACCTAGTACATTCATACATTTAGGAATTAAAGCAAAACAAGACTTCCTCTCCTCATGTGGGCATGTTTTAGGAATCCTTGTATAAGGCCATTTACGCTACAGTAATCTCTTTGGGTTCTGAATTGCTTCCTTAATTGTTGGGAAAATCACACATCTTGTCTTGTCCCCATTTGTTTTTGTAGGCTCAGGCTTTTTCCACATTTTTAAGTTTTGGATGAGGTCATTAATCTTACACCTACCAGAAAGGTGTTTTTTTAAAAAAAAATAAATAAATAAATACAGGGTTTTAAATATGTTGAAGCAAATGAGTTTACTGGAAAAATGCTGGACTGAAAAATTCTGACAGAGTGCTTTTATTTTACATTGATGTATGGTCAGTCAAACAAATATATTTGTTTGTTCATTTGTTACATTTATGTTCTGGCTTTTCTCCAGTGAGCTCAAAACTGAGCTCAAGACATGCATCTCCTTCTTCCTACTTTATCCTCATGACAATTCTGTGAGGTAGTCGGGCTCCGGGCCTAGTGGGGATTTGAATCCAGGTGTCTGGAATTCTAGCCCAGCACTATTAACCGCTAGATCACACTGGCTCTCACTGGGCACAGGGATGTATTTTTCCAGGTGGAAAGGGAAAACTGCCTCCTATTATTCCTGTATCCTGATGACAGTCGTTTCTTGCAGATCACCAGTGTTACAATGGCTCTGGAGTTGATTATAGAGGCACCGTCAGTGTCACAAAGTCAGGCCACAATTGTCAGTACTGGGACTCTCAACACCCTCATTCCCATGACTTGACAAGTACAGCATTTCCGGAGCTTGGAGGGGGACATGCATTCTGCCGCAATCCTGGAAACCAGATGGAAGGTCCCTGGTGTTTTACTCAAAGCAAAAACGTACGCATGGAACTGTGTGAAGTACCTTCTTGTAGTATGTATTAATTTTTTTCCCTGCTTCTAGAGTGTTTGTAGTAAAAATAACTGTAAAGTATATCACTCTTTAAGGGTCTCTTTGTTATGTTTTCATAAGAGACATTAACCCCAAATACTGTATTTTCTACTAATAATGCTTTATTTCCTACTGTGTTCATTGACACTGAAGTCAGCCAGATTTATGACTGGTGATCTGGACTGTTGTGTTATCTTTTGGTTTGCAGAAACTGAGACTACGTTTGCCATACGAGGCAGCTGGCTTGTCTAATGGCCTTCCCTAATTCAAGGCAATAATTGTTCAGCCTCTGCAAGTGTAACCTCACTGCTCATGTGTGGGCAGAAACATTTCAACTGGTCCTCTGTCTAGCAAAGAGAAGTGTTTTATCTGAGTGGCATGGTTTAATCCAGGGACAAATACCAAACTAAAATGTGAGTCTGAGAATAGACAGGACTGGCAAACATTAAAGGTTCCTAGGAGAAGAAGCTTGATTTACGGCTCCATAGCCCTGAAGTCACAGAACACAGCCTCCTCTTTTGCTCTGTTTATTTATATATGGTATGGATGAATATGCTTTGGCATTCTGCCTCCTAGCACAACAGCACTGTATAGTGTATGCACTGGTTGGATTTTATGTTTTGAAATTTTTACTAGACACCCTGAATCTGTCTTGAAGCATGTGGTGGGATCTAAATTGAAAAAATAAATAGAACTTGGCAGACTAAGAGGTTATAGAGGCACTTTTATCTTTGGAGGAAAGACCCACATTACTTTGACAGTCTCTGGTCTATGTAGACTGTGCTGGGCCAGTTCAGACTCAATGAAAACCATGGTTTAGTGATTACAGGACTGAGCCTCGGTGAGTGTCAGGTGAGTGTCCTGCCCCTTCCTCTCTCTTTCTTCAGTGTAGTCACAAGAAGGAGATTAGAAGCATCTACTTCTGTTTTTAAACTAACAATGGTTAATTGTTACATCTGACAAAGACCAACTGTAAATAGCTTGAACTATGATTTATTGAGCTGGCTGGATAGTTCAGTGGGTTAGGTATGGTTGGAAGTTCGATTCCCTATTGGGCCTCCTGGGAGTAGAGCCAGCCTGTGTGGCCTTGGGCAAGCTGCACAGTTCCAGGGTGCCCCCCAGAAGAAGAGAATGGTAAACCACTTCTTGAGTATTAGCTACCTGGAAAATCCTGGAAAGGGTCACTATGTCAGAACTGACTTGATGGCTCATCATCATCATCATCATTTATTATCATAATCATGATCACCATCATTATGATTTATTGAAGCAACCAAGAATCAAACAAGAGTTCTGTGAACTGGGCTCCCCCCCCCCCCCCATGCAATAATTCTTCTAGGAATCATTGTGGTCAACCATGTAATTTCCACATCTGACCTAGTTTCATATGCCCATGTTGTCCGTTGGTTCTTGCACAAAAAGGAGCATAAGATATTTCCTTTTCCAGGGCAGCATTGCTTGAGCGGCATTATCTATTTGGACTCTAAATATTATTGGTGCCTGTGTAAGCTTTTTGTAACTTATTATTGATAACTGCAGGTAATTTACAAAGGGCCAGTTTCATTAAACTCAGTGGGGCTTATTTTTGAGTGGGCTTGTCTAGACTTGTGCTGTGAGAAGTGGTTCATGTGTACATGGTTACTTGAATACCAAGAGTCCAAACTTGTTGGATCTGTGCATATCATTTTATTAGAATACCAACTTTTTGGGACTGTATATACTGTTTTTGAGACTATTAAATCAATTGGTGATTAATGTATTCTTTCTTTTGCCATTATATTTTCTTGTGCTTCCATCCTTAAGTTTAGACTTTCAGTGCTTTATTTTGCTTGCATTCCTTTTGAATGTTGAAAATTCTGTCGGAAAACATGAACTGTTTTTGCTCTTAACAGGTCCACGTGACAGCAGTAAAATGGGGATCCTCTACATTCTGGTTCCCAGCATAGCCATCCCCTTGGTTATTGCTTGCCTTTTTTTCCTGGTGTGCATGTGCAGAAACAAACAGAAGGCATCCGCTACTACTCCACAACGTCGACAGCTAATGGCATCTCCTAGCCAGGACATGGAAATGCCTCTCATTAACCAGCACAAACAGGTGCCAGTTTTTGAAACACCATATTGTTAGACACACCACTGATTTGCAAGCCTCTAGTTATGAGATATTCAAATTGAAATTTATCAGCCTTATGAAAGTCCCGCAATGTCTTCCTAGTACTTCATGCTTTCTCAGCCATTTCACCTCAGCTCATTTGAAGAAACAGTAGGAGCCCTATGAAACAAAGCTGGCAAATTAAACTTGGAATAATATGAATTAGGAAACTGATAGGAGCCACTGTGGTGTAGTGGATAGAGTGATGAATTAGGACTCAGAAAACCTAGGTTTGAGTACCTGCTCAGCTATGGAAACACAGTGAAGGGTGGCAGTGGTAAAATCATCCCTTAAACATTTAATGTATCATGAAATCTCTGTTACATACTGTAACAACAAATTAGCATAAATTGAAGGTGTACTTAGTTTCAAAGTTTCTTTTTTTATTTTTTGTGGAGTTACAAGATTTGAATATTTATTATTATTATTATTATTATTATTATTATTATTATTATTATTATTATTATTATTATTATTATTGTCTGATTTACAGACTAAACTGAAAGAGATCAGCCTCTCCACTGTGAGATTCATGGAGGAACTAGGTGAAGAGAAGTTTGGAAAAGTCTACAAGGGTCACCTGTTTGGCACAACTCCAGGGGAGCAGACGCAAACTGTTGCCATTAAAACACTCAAGGATAAAGCAGACTTAACCCTGCGAGAAGAATTTAAACATGAAGCAATGATGAGGTCACGATTACAGCACCCAAATATAGTTTGCTTACTGGGTATAGTGACCAAAGAACAGCCGGTCAGCATGATTTTTAGCTATTGTTCCCACAGCGATCTCCATGAATTCTTGGTTATGAGATCACCTCACTCTGATGTTGGCAGCACCGATGATGACAAGACAGTGAAATCTGCCTTGGAGCCAGCTGATTTTTTTCATATTGTGACACAAATAGCAGCAGGAATGGAGTATCTTTCAAGTCACCATGTTGTCCACAAAGATTTGGCCACTAGAAATGTCCTGGTGTTTGACAAACTGAATGTTAAAATATCCGATTTAGGTCTTTTCAGGGAAGTTTATTCTGCTGATTACTACAAACTAATGGGAAATAGTCTGCTCCCTATACGCTGGATGTCCCCCGAGGCAATCATGTATGGCAAGTTTTCCATTGATTCTGACATCTGGTCCTATGGAGTGGTATTGTGGGAGATCTTCAGCTATGGCTTGCAGCCGTACTGTGGCTATTCCAACCAAGATGTCATTGAGATGATAAGAAACAGGCAGGTCTTGCCATGTCCTGATGACTGCCCTGCATGGATGTACTCACTGATGTTAGAATGTTGGAATGAATTTCCCAACAGAAGGCCAAGATTTAAAGACATCCACAACAGACTCAGAACTTGGGGAAATCTGTCAAATTACAATAGTTCCGCACAAACATCTGGTGCAAGCAACACCACACAAACCAGTTCCCTGAGCACCAGCCCTATCAGTAATATCAGCAACACTAGATACGTTGGGCCAAAGCCAAAAACACAAGCTTTCCCCCAGCCACAGTTCATACCAATGAAAGGACAGATAAGACCTATGGTTCCACCACCTCAGCTCTACATTCCTGTCAATGGTTACCAACCAATGCCAGCCTATGGAGCTTATTTACCAAATTTTTATCCTGTCCAAATCCCAATGCAGGTGGCTCCTCAGCAGATGGCTCCCCAAATTATTCCAAAACCAGGGTCTCATCACAGTGGAAGTGGTTCTACAAGTACAGGATATGTAACAACAGCCCCCTCCAATGCCTCTGTGGCTGACAGGGCTGCTCTTCTACCTGAAGGTTCAGAAGAGGTACATAATGTGACAGAAGATATTTCTCAGAGTCTGGTCCAAGAGGAGGAAGAAGAGGAATGCTCAGTGCCTGAAACAGAATTGTTGGGTGATAATGACACTCTTCAAATGGATGAGACAGAGTTTCAGTCAGAAGCCTAAAGTTGTTGCCTTATTGCCAAGACAAAATTGAACATTTCTTCAGCGCTCTGGAGACTGTAAATGGTCTGACTTGTCTAATTAGTTTTGTTGTTGGAGTCTTATACACAACGACTAATCTGAAACCACATAAAATGCAGCAATAATGATGTTCCACGTTTATGAGCTTTCCTTTCTAGCAGATATTTGCAAATGTAGAATTGCAGTTTTTAAATCTTAAAGTTGATTACAGTTCTTACAGGGAAGCTGCTTTTATAATATACTGTTGCTGTGCAACATATAGTGGAAATGCATTGCACATCATGTATATCTTGAACTGTGATGGTCGTATTTTTTATGAATTTTTGTTAAATCGGTAATCAAAAAAGAAAAGAAAGAAAGAAGCCGAACTACAGTAACAGAAAAGATTGAAGAGGCGTCCAAAGTGTGATGGACAGCTGTTTACCTCGCTAATGCAATATATTTGCAAAGTGGCTATTTAGGTGTAGGTAAGATGAGAGGGGGAGGGGGAAATGTTCCAAATTTGAAATCTAGTTGGAGCTGATGGTGAGAAAGCAGAATGACTTCTATGCATTTGATGTAGTGATTTGAGAATTGAAGTTTCCTCCAGCATAACAGGAAATATATTTTGCTGCCCAAAAGAAGTGACAGGGTAGACAATGTGGTAACAAGCCGAACTCTTTTGCCTGTAGGCGCTCGCATTTGGAGAAAAGGCTCAGAAATGCATTAGCACATGTTGTTGATCACGCTGATCAATAAGGATTTTAAACTCATTTTTTATTTTAGTTAAGATGGTGCTGGAAAAATATGCACACAGTCTTCTTTGTTTTTTAAAAAATGTTTAGTGATTGTAGATTTTGAAAGACCAAAATAAGCAATATTGTACAGAGTGTCTATGTCTCCAGTGCTTTTTTATGAGATGAATCATGTACAGACTTTGAAATGTAATTTATGTTTTGATACATTTTATATTGGTTTTTTTCCATTTGGATCTTTCATAAGAATCCTTATATAATTTAACTGTTTACATTATGATGTATAATATTTGGGGTTGGAATTTGTATGCTCTTGTTATGTTGATAAAAAAAGGTCCATACATTTCATAGCCATTTCCACAATACAAATAGTTTCTATGTTGTTTTATAGTGAAGTTACACGTATGTTCCTAACTTGTAAATCCAACAACACATGGACTTCCTAACAAAGTAGTAAATAAACATTTGATTAATGTTTAGATGGGTAGGCCATCAAAGTGGGAAGTCACACTTTCCTTCTCTTCCACCGTGTAAACAGTGCCTTTGTTTCAAGTGTGTCATTAGATTCGCTTCAGATGTGTCATTGTGATCTGCAGCCCATGTTAGTAACAGGAGCAGCATATCAGTTTCTAGTTTCTCTCTTGAAATTGGCTGTGCACTGATAAGTAAACAATGAAAAACCCTCTTGCTTGTTAATATAAGTGCGAGTTGGAGATTATTAATAAATCATACAAATAAATTTTGAAGTCTAAAGGCGTGCTATGAGCATTAATACTATAATGCAGCTTATTCCTTTCGGGTTCTTGTTATTCCTTAATGGGCATTGAAATGGCAGCACAAGTAAAGTCAGTCTACAGATATTCAGAAACCATTTGTGAAAAGAGAGACATTCATTAAGGTTTTTCACTGAATTATTTTGAGAGCATGTGTGTTATATTCTAAAATTATGATGCAAGATTTTTTAAAAATCCAAATAAGATAAAGGGAAAGAAAGAGGCGGGGAAGCATATAATATCATTCAACCTTTGATTCCATAAAGAGAAATCTTCATATACTTCAAGTTAGTCTCCCACAATTTTTCTGAAGGTAATTTGGTGTTCAACCCATTCCCCACTTGTACCTTTATCATTCTTGTGCCTTCGACTTTGACTGGCGGTTATGCATGGATGTTCTGCTCTTTGCTCTTAAATGAATGGAAACCACTTTAGATATTGCCCAGTTTGCCAGGATATATTATAGAATAAGATTTGTCAGAATTAGAATTGCATAACCTAGTACAAAACATTGATAACAGAGCACAGCTCCAGAACACATGGATGGTAGTAGCGTCTGGTTTTTGCCCCTTCACCTATTGCAGGAAATCTTTCTGGAGTTCCTGAAAAGATTTGCCTTTTGTTGGACTGATCTCAGGGCACAAAACTGATCAGGAAGAAGGCTCTGACTGAAGAAATGCTTTTCACTTTTTGTATAAGATAAATGTGCTACATTCCATATAACAATAAGTGCCTAAACTATCCAAATGTGGAAGAAAATCTTACTTAGATTGGTATATAGGCACAGAGCAGGATGTTTTTTCCACTGACAGATCCAAATTATGCACCTAGATTGGATGCCTTTGTTTAGTTGACCTGGATTAAAACATAACATTGGAGGTGGATATATTAAATATAGCATTCCACAGTACATCATTCCATCAGCAGGAATGGGCTCCTTCAGCTTTTGTTTATATCTGCTGTTGAATAAAGGCCAAGCTCACTTGTTTAAATCTGTTGCTGCACAAAGGAAATACTCCATTCTGTTGTGAAATGCTTTCTGCATTGTAACCATCTTTTAGAACCATATTTAATATCCTGGTTTCAAGCAATAGCTTGCAACATAGATGCCCCAGATATAAATACTAGATTTCCTTTCTGTAAAAAGTAATTTTATATGCTTGTTTGATGTGTCAGTGTATGATCCTAACATCCTGATATAGGCTATTATAGAAAAATATGATTTGTATCACATTTCTCCTTAATAGTTTTCCATAACATGATTGTGCCTGTGGGACCTAATTTTGCAGACATAATTGGCTATTAAGGCAGAATATCTTAGTGTGGATGTGCTTTTATATAGCGACATTTATTTTGATAATGCACATATTTTCAAAATAAGTTCTTGAATTACACTTGGAGTAGAACACATTTTTCTTCAAATGCATGATTTTCTGGCAAGCAAAACCTAGTTAAATTAAGTGCAGGATTGAAGGAGAGGGGAGCAAGACTTTTATCAGTCCACAAGAACTCAAAATGTCTAATAAGCCATCATGGTCTTGCATTTGGCTTAGCTGCATTAAAGTAACTGCACTGATATAATTGCTGTTCGACACCAAGAAACATGGCACAGGATGTGTGACTGTATGACACATGCATAAAGGAACAAAGCTCAAGATCCACCTTCACAGATGGAGGTTGCTACTACTCACCATTGCTTGGGCTTAAACTGTGTGACAGACACTTGGGTTTGAATCCAATTTTTAGTTCCAACTAAAGCAAATTCGTTGAATCAAATAAATGAGCAGCTGCATAAGCCCTATTGGTTCAATTTGTGTACTCTAGCTAGGACTTGCAGATCTAACTCTTACTGTATTTTGCACATTCTCTACACAGTACAACAGAGTGACCAAGGCACTCATTGTATGTGCTTGAACCTTGCTTAACTCCACTGAAGCATGTGCAGGCTTTATTTCACATGTGTATTTGATAAGTGCAACCCTGTCCTCAGCATCCATACTTAGGGCAGATACAGATGTGCTTTCCACCCATCTTCCACCTGTGCATCCTGGTACAGATGGAAATCCTTAAATTGCACATGCTGATATCACTCCACTGTAAATGAATTAAACCCCCACTTCGAGACACACACACACACAGCATTCATTCTGCACAATATCTTATTTCATGTAGATATTTCTGGCTCAAGAATGGGCTAGTGACTGAAAATGTTACATAGAGCAGAATGAAGCTGCTAACCTCACTTTTCAAAGAGCAACGCTGGCTAGCTGCAAGAACAAAACAAAACCATACAGATACTTGCTTCTCTATGTCTTTACACATAAAATGTCGTTATAAAATTTTGGTTCCCAAACCGTGTGTGTATATGTCTCTGTGTGTAAAGAAATGTCAAGTAAGTAATGAAACAGATTTTCATAAAGACTTTTTAATTCACTTAAACAAATTTCTCTGAAAGATGTATATTACTAGCATTCAGGACTTCTCAAGCAAGACTGTGTTGCTTTTTATTTATAATGATGCATATAATGTTTCTGAATTGTCAGCTGATGTATTTTTATTTTTTTACTTATTTATTTTGGTTAAAGGAGATTGAATTATGGCAAAGGAGAGGTGGGGAAGCATGAAGGGTTACCAGAAATCGAAAGAGGAGATTTCAAGAAAAAGAGAGAGAAAGAGAGAGAGAAAGAAAGAAAGAAAGAAAAAGAAAAAGCTTATTGGTACTTGAGGTACATGCGATACTTTTATGAAGCATCTTGCTGTGCATAAGCTGCCAAGAAGCAGACCTTTATGGCTTGAATTTTCCACATTGCTTATCTGTTGCAGAGGTTAAAAATAGTTTCCATTTGTATGCCTATTTATCTTATACAGGTCCATGCAAATCCATCTCCAGCTTTTATTGCTCCTCTTAGGCAAGGAGGAGAGACACAATCAGATGTATGTCCAAAATGCTGTTTTGACAGCATTGCAGACTTTCCTAATGGTTATTCCCCAATATTCCCATTGCTAAGATGACAGCATTGGTTGACAGCATTGTGAACAAATATAAAAATTGGAGGAGGGGGAACCTGGAGGGAACCACGACTTTGGCTTATCCAAATTTGTCAGATTTCAAAGTATGTACCTGCTTTAGGCAGTAGTGGAACATACTGTATGCATATTGAGAAAGGACCTGGAAACTGAAAGTTTTTTGGGGAAACTTCTTGCTCTGTCTTGTAAGAAGAATGACTGACATCAGATTTAGCCATTATGTAAAATAGGTGGGAAACATCTGGAGGCCATGAGGTGGTACTTGCCTACCCCTGCACTGGAGAGGGCTGTTCTGGCTCTGTCACTGCAAAAATGATAGAATATATTAGAATAGAATAGAAATTGGGGGCGGGATCAAAAGCTTCTTGAAAAATTCATCTAGTGCCCTCCAGTGGTTCATAGGAAGCAATCTTCCTTCCTTCCTTCAATACCACTCTCCTGCTTACATTTTCTAGCAAACCAACTCTTATACTGAAGTTAACATGCAGCTACTATGCCTGTTGTTACAGATTCCTTAAGCTTCTTGACAACTCCTTATGAGGTGGTATATCAGGAAAAGAATGCTATGGAGACCAATTGGATTACTAATGCTATCTAGTTTAATTTTGAGTGTTCAGTAAATCACATCAATACATCCATTTACACATGCACACACACGTCCAGCCATTCATCCATACTTACATCCTCTAATGCTGGCCTATAAAGGGGTGTGGGGGAGACAAGTGTGCCCTGACATTTCTGTGGGTATCCCTCCAAACAAGGGCTGCAGTCCTCTTTCTTTTATAAGTTTTTTTAATTTCAGGGTCCTCCACCTGAAGTTGCGTCCTCATCATTTCCAGGTCACGTCTTCTACAGCTGTTTTTTTCCGACTCTTGTTGACTATTTGTTGTTTATCAATTCCTCTTCTGGTGACTTATTAGTTCAAATACCTGTTTCCAGTTTCTTCTCTGCACGGAGCCCTCTGACCTTTGGACACTTTTCTTGCACAGGTCAGGCATCTTTGTTGACAAAGATTGTCCTATTGTTCCGCACCAGTGCACCATTATTGTCTGTTATTATTACTAATGCTATTCCCTATTCATAACACTATTCGTAACCAGTTATATCCATACCCTCTAAGTGTTGAAGTTGGTGGTGATCAGCATCTCTTGATCTAATGAAGAAATACCCTGAGCAAATTCTACTCCAACTTGATATATGTAACTATATACATAGCAGGATTGGAGCGAAAGTCTTGTGGTATAGTGTTGGGGAGCAATGAAACAGCAGGCATTGGAACCCCCAGTGCAGCACAGCACAAGAGGCAGAATTAAATGGTTGCCTTGAGAAAGAGTAGTCTGGCTTCAGGCGTGCAAGTCCTGCTTAGTTGTTACTAGAAACTGACTAAAGCCTAGTACAAAAGACAAAAACCTACAATTAAGAATTCTGAGCTGAAGAATTTGTTCTTATTCCCAGAGGTGAATGGAGCTCACTGGCCTTCCACAAAAAAATCAACACCCCTATATTTTCTCCATTTGAACAGTACAATTTGTTGTAAGGATTTGGTCTTTGGTGTGGAGAGATCTGTGTAGAGTCGCACTCTAATCTTTTGGAAAAGGAAAATCAGTCTGGACACATCTTGGTTAAATGAAACAACTAACTGTTACTTACAATTCATGGCTTTGTTTTATATATGTATAGTGTAGAAATACATCTCCATACATATGTCCTTTTGAAGGGCAATAAAAAGGAGGAGGGAAGAAAGATGGCTATGAAGTGAGGCAACCAGAAAGAAAAGGTGGTCTTCAAAGACTCTGGGGTGTGGGGGAAACCCTCTAAGGTTCATAATGGTCCTCACTGATATCCAGTGTTAAATAAGAAGCATGCAAGGTTGTAATTTTCCAATATAATTTTAAGTGTGATTAGTCATGCACAGTCATGTTATTGCTGTTATTGCTAAATAACTGGAAGTCAGAAATCTTTGGCAATATACTGCAAATCATCCCAGAAACCTACTGGTGTATCTGCAGTAGTTCCCAGCCTTGGGTCCTCAGATGTTCTTGGACTAAAATTCCCCAGAGCCTAAAATTCCCAAAATCATGTTGTGTCCAGGATTGCTGGGAATTATAGTCCAAAAACATCTGGGGACCCAAGGTTGGGAACCATTAATCTAGAGCTACTACCTAATCACTCATCTCTGACTAGAGTCTGTTCAGAATGAGACCACTTGAAACACTTGCTTTGTGGAACCATGATAATTATGCTCACAATATTGGTTGGGATCGGGAAAGAGAAGGAAGCTCTGAAAATGATGCCCAATTAGCAGCATACCATGTGAGTAGACACCCCTAAGCTTTCTTCATTAAATAAAATGTGAATGGCCATTGCGGTATGATGTTTTATGAGTTGTTGGGCCACTGGTTTACAGCCAATACAAACATATAGTTGAAAATGTAAGTAGTAAGTGATGAGTGGAAACCTCCGTGATTGCTCCTCTAGAAAAAAAGGAAACTCCCAGTGCTAGAAACACAGTGGAAGCTTTCTCTGGAACAGTTACCTTGATGAAGATGCATTTGATAAGTTCATAAAGGATGCAGAAATAATGGCTTCTAAATTTTATTCTATACTTAACAGTGATAAAGAGTGTTTATTCACCTAATGGGATGCGTAGGAATGGCTCAGATAATGTTTTCTTAATTTTAATTACTTCTGAAATGAATTTTCAACTGAATTCAAACATTGGAAATTGTCTTCAATGCATTAATTTCTGCTCTCCACTTTTCAATGGACACATAAATTTGATTGTTGAATAGAAATATCTTACAATTAAGTTCATTTAAAGTGATTTAATTCTCAGTAGGCCTGAAGCACTTAGTGTAGTTGAATTATACCTCAAATTACTTTTGAAATTAATTATCACAATAGTCTGCTACTCAGCTTTTATAATATATTGAATTACGTAATCCTAAAGAGCTGAAAAGGGGTTGTTAAAATGGTTAATAGACAAAATGTTTTATCTGTGGATGGAATTGTCATTGGAAGGATGCTGTGTGTATTTTTAAACCTACCCTCTAGTTACAGTAATGTTCTGAAGAATGGTCCCAGGACTGAGTCTCTCTCTCTCTCTCTCTCTCTCCCTCTCCCTCCCTCTCCCTCTCTCTCTCTCTCTCTCTCTCTCTGTGTGTGTGGCCAACTTAGCTAGTTTCTTCCAGCAAATGAGCAAGAAAGTCATTGGAACTTTCTTTCACAGTTTGTTCCTTTGTGCTTTTTCCTGAGGACGACAATTTCTGAAAGATAACCACTGCAGCAGCAGGAAGGTAGGGGATGGGTGTGTGTAAAGAGGCTTCTCTCTCCCTCTCCCTCTCCCTCTCTCCCCTACTCATACTTTCATGGTGACCTACCTCATGCCAGAACTTTTACATTCCTCCTTTAAATAGCTCTTTTATGACTTGACAGATACTCTACACTGAGGTAGCGCTGTCAAAACTCTGAGCTGGCAGCCAAAGCCAGGTAGTATGGAGAACATCTCTTCTAATTATCTGTGACAAAGAGGGAGTTTGGCAATTCTCTGCACAGCCTTGGTGAGAAGAAGGGGAGGGCAAAAAAACATAAGGAAGTGTTTCTGTTTTCTGCCCTACATAGAAAAGCTAAATGAAGATTCTTTCCTCACGCCCAGAAACAGCACACTTCACCACACAAGATCTTACTGGGATGCAAACTGTGGAGGTTGGACATGCTTGTCCTCCTAGAGGCCTTTGAGACCAAGCTGCCACTGCTTCTCCATGAAGTCTGTGATGTTTGTATTAAGAGAAATATCTATGCCTCACAGTATATTTCTTTCTCCGTCCCTCCCTCCTGCTTTCCTTTCCATTCCTAAAATGGGAAGTTACTAAGCTTTCCCGGTTAATCAATCAGGATTCTAGAGAGTGGAGTACATTTGCAATTACTAAGAGTAATTAGCTATAACTCAGAGTACAGAACAGTGAGTAAATAGCTACCTGATGGAAAATTTGACTGAAGTTCAGAAGCTAGAAAAAGCTCCCCCACAAAGAACATTTTGTGTTGTACTGTGTGGATAAATTTCAGTAGCTATGCTGGGGTTTTTTTCTTTTTCCTCTTCTAATCAGATAAAAATGAAGGAAGGCCTAAAAAATAGTTTGCAGTGAGGTCAGTGGCTCAAATTGGAGCCAAGTGTCTGATTCACAGCACCATCCAGAGAGCAGATGAAGACATGTGACTCACAGTCACTTCTTGCTCTGTTTTTAAAAGTCACAGTTCTCCCTCAGAAGTCACAATTAATGTACTATGAAAACACCAGTGCATCTGTCTCCCTCAGAAAATGACACATACAAAGCAAAATACCAAGAACAGTTTCCAGAACTCTCTTGCCCCCCACAACCTAAAGACACAGTTATTTGTGAACTTTGAAAGTAGGTTATTACAAACAATGGTACTTGTAATTAATTCCTTTTCTCAGTTACAAGGTAGAGATGAGCAACATTGCTTTTTTAGACTATACCTCCCACAACCTTGGACTTTTTCGGAACTGCAGTCTGGAAAAGTCTTTTTCCCAACTCTGTAAAAAGCCTAAAACTATATTACAATATACCTTGTTTCCCTGAAAATAAGACCTAACCTGAAAATAAGCCCTAGTATGATTTTTCAGGATGCTCGTAATATAAGCCCTACCATGAAAATAAGCCCCAGTTAAGTGAAACCCCGCCCTCCACCATTGTGCAGCAAACAGAAGATGATGACATGACTGTATTTGAATAAATGTAGATTGTTGTACATGAAAAAATAGAACATCCCCTGAAAATAAGCCCTAATGCGTTTTTTTGAGCAAAAATTAATGTAAGACCCTGTCTTATTTTCGGGGAAACACGGTAGTTATAATTTAATGATAATTTTGTGGCTCAGCCTTAAAGTTAGTTTTGCAGTTACACCATATGGGATTCACAAAGTAATGGTTTGACCTCATGCTGGTACCTACTCAGTTGCAGATGTTCAGGCAACAGTGAGATGGACAAAGAGAGGGTATCCAAACATTTTTTAATTCAAGTAACTACTTTAGTTACCTTTGAAACCAGTACATGATGTGACCAAACAAATCCTATCAGTTCCCTTGGAGGTAAGAAGTACATTTCATTTATATTTTCAATTATGGAATTGGCAATTGTGGTGAATAGATTGCTTTCATCTGAAGTTCCACAGAACTCTTCATCTATATTTATATTGTTAAGCAAGGGTTTCCCCCCCCCTTGAAAATGTTGTTTAGAGGATTGACTCTAATCTCTTTGCATAGGTGCTATGCAAAACTGCTCTCCACTTCTTCATTTCGCATCCAGGAATGATTCACTACCACTACTGAAATGCATGTGCTATTTTATCTAACATTTTTCAGCAGCAACTCTGAGTGTGACTGGGGAGGGACGTACTCATATTCTTAGACTTACTGAACAAGGCTTATGAAAACTGACAAGATAGAAGGCCGTGAAGCGTCAAGACCTAAACTGCAGTTTTAGGTGTATAGAACACATGGGTATATTTTTAAATGATTGACTTCATTCACCATTGTGTATACAATGTATATAATTCTTTTCAAACAGCCCTGAGTTTCAAAAGCAGTTTTGCTACATGGTAGCTGTTTTTTTGTTTTTTCCTTTCAGAACATGATCATAAGCTTCCTTGGCTACACAGAAGCTTCAGTGCCCCTGAAACCCTGTTGTGTCCCCATATAGGAGACGATGGCTCTGCAAGGAGTGCTGCTTAGTGTATGTTTCATAGAGAGCTGTCTGGATAGCTCAGTGAGTTAGGAATCTGGTTACTCTCTGCTGAATCCATTGCAAACCCTTACATGTGTCGTTGTCTTCCTTGAGTAAACTGCTACAGGGGTTGGGGAATTGTTGGCCTTCCAGATGTTTAGGGTATCAACCAGGACTCCAGATGTTGTGAGCACTCTTAAGGGACTGTGGGAATTGTGAATATATAGAGAGTCATAGATTATTTATCCTTGAACCACAAGGAAAGGCCATTCAATCAGTGGTGGAGCAAGTGGTTTGTATTGTAGGATATCTGAGGTTCAAGGCCTAGCATTTCCCCCAGACCTTTTGAGCAGAAGGCCATTTCTTTCATGTCTCGCCTTGTTGGCTTCCCAAGGAAAACAAGATGTGAGGCTAGACAGGCTTTTGGTCTGATCCAGCAGAGCTCTTTTTAAGTTCATATGAGATTCAAGTACAGCTTTAACTTAGGGAGTGGGCCACTTGGCTCTTATCACACACACTTTGCCTATTCATTCATTCATTCATTCATTCAAGAAACACTTTCCTGAAAAAGCCTCTTTGTGCCCTCTGTGCTCCAGGTTGCCCACTTCTGAGCTAGAAGGACCAACAATGCAATCTCCATTTAAAGAACTTTCCTCAACACCATAAAAAGTTGTTTTTCAAATAACAAGGGGAATGGTACACAGTGGAATAGCCTTAATGCAAGAGTGATTATTATTACTCCAAAAAAAATAGACTTTTGGAAAGAATGGATAAAGCCTGGTAATGTCTAAGAAAACAACTGTCAAGGAGTAGGTATGCACTTTTATTTAAAAGGCCATATGAACATCCAGAGAGGAAAGAGCCTGATGTAACTGTTTCTAAAGCCCCAAACGTGGGAAAGATACTATTTTTTACCATACCTCCTAGAATCTGCTAGCAACCAGGACCAGCGGCCTTGCTGGCTGAAGGATTTGAATGGTTCTTGTTCAAAATGTTACTTTTCTCAGTGCTAATAAGTTCCTAGTTAAAAGTCAAGTGGTTGGAGCTGCAATGGGGTTCATTGCTGTAAACTTTAGGGATGTCCATTCTGATTCAGAAATACTTTGAATTCACCAAATAGTGGCATATTCTGATCATTCTGAATACACTCAAATACAGATTTGATAGTTCTGAATATCTGTAATAAAAATCCTAATATTTGGAATCCCATTTACTCCTATAGATCAGAAAGCAAAATGCTAGGTTTTTGCGTGCTAGAGAAATGAAAGTGAAATCTGTTTCTCAGGAATCCTGGAGAGATTTCTTGAGAAATGAAGCTTAAAGACACTCTGGCATGAAGTGTGGGTACAGAAAACTCCGTGTTTCCTGACTGGAGTTGCCATGGGTTTCCCAAGGGAGGGTAAGGGGGACGGGGTGAGAGCAAGGCTGTAAATGATGTCTGTCTGTACGAATGAAATCTAAAAGCAGGCACAGACACCAGAAGATACTTTTTCACATTGGTTCTTTCCAATTGAAAGGTGGGCATAGCTGCTTATAAATCCCCTGAGCATTTGCTCTTAGGATATGCTCTGCTGCAAGCCTGCACTGCAGCAGTTTTCTCTGTATCCTTTTCTGAAGCCTCAACTTGCATTTACATTCTCTACATCTGAATGCATGTTGTTTACTCAGTTTAGTTAGAATAAAGAGTTAGGATTATTAGATTCATAGATTAATACATTATAAATCAATAGGGAAATACTATATGAGGTTTAGGCCCTTTGGGCATATATCGGGCAGGGGAATAAGATTTTGTTATATACAGACAGATAAGTTAATAGTTTGTGTATCTCTCTCCATGATTTTCATTCTCCTGTAAAAGTTTGCTGCTTACATACCACCCCACAGAACTTAATGCAGGCTGTAGGCAGTTTACAATTTAATTGTGCAATTTATTTGTGCAGGTTACACATTGCCCTCCCTTCCAGCAAGCTGGGTATTCATTTTACCAACTTCAGAAGGATGGAAGGCTAAGTCTACCTCAAGCTGACTACCTGAGCTGGGGATCAAACTCAGGTTGTGAGGAGAGTCTTCACTGCAGTACTGCAGTTTAACCAGTGGGCCACAAAGCTACTGTACCAGAATCAGATACTGTACTTTGGGAGAGTCTACAGGCAGTATCAAACATAGTTGTGGTGGAAGAAGTAGGCACTTGGAGAATGCTGCAGGAATGCTGCCTGCATCCACTGCAGCAGTTTCTACTGAGAAGAGTGGGAGAGGGAGACAAAGACAGTTTACAACTGCTGTTGTGACCTCCACAAATAAAATCTGTCACCCAGCTGCCTTGTTCAGCACAGACACAATCTAAGAGCAGCAGGCATTAGTACAGGGTGTGTGTGTGTGTGTACCAAGGAGGTGGCAGAGAAGCTTCTAGTTCAACGCAGGGCAGATACGAGTGAACCTCAGACATGTTCCAGTATTGCCTTTTTGCAATCCAGCCAGGGCAAAGGGCCAAAAAAGATGGTGAAGAAGGCATGTTTCTCCCAAAGAGTTGATGTGCCAGAGAAGAACAAGGATGGCATCAGTACTCAGACTGACACTGTCAGCTTGGGCAGCAGTACTCCTGCTTTTGTGTTTGGGAAAGAAAATTATGAAGGGTACCAGACATTGCCTTCCATGTCCATCCCATGCAGCTTCATAATATTTAAGGAAAGGTTTAACCCCCCACCCCAGTTTCCATTCCCAGCAGATCTCTTCTGTGCGAAGCAGCATGGTGGTTGATAGGAACTCCCCTTCAAGTACATACACATCTGATGAGGAGGTGGGGAGGCGGAGACTGAAGGGGCTCAGGTGGGCACTATTTCAGAAGCATGTGAAATTGAAATCACCCCTGCCAGATTTCTATTGGGGTGTTAGGCGACATACAGCAGCAGTTGGCCAGGGCACAAGTGGTGCATTTTACAAGAGACATGTGGAGCAGCCAGATTGCAAAACATGCCTAGCTCTCCCTGACTGATGGGATGTGGAAGGCATAGGGCAACATGCAGGGTCATGGTATATGTGGGCCCTGTCAAATGTGGCTGTGATAAAGGGCAGCCACACAACTCACAATAATCAAGAGGCTGCAGCTGCTGCAGGGGAGTCTGGCTACAGAAAGGCAAGATCTGGTTGTCATAGACAATTGGGCAAACATGGTGGCAGTCTGCAGGTTGGGAAGATGAAAAGGGTGGTGGTGTATGACCCACACTCTCAGCCTTAATAATACAGAGTGCTTTGCACGGTATAGAAGACACATGCATACCTAATAGAGCTGAGCAGGCCAGAGAGGTGGCAGGGCATTTTTGCTACAGTGTCTGGTGCAAGGAGCTGTTGCAGCAGAGGCAAAAAAAATACTTAGATTGCCATTGCACCATCTAATCCAGGATGTGGCAGCTCCATGGAACTTGTCTTACTGGGCTGAGAAAGAATCTGTTTGGGAAGGTCTGGGCAAGGTGGCAGTGGGTCTGCTGTCTTGCCCACCAACTAGTGTGCCCAGCGAGAAAGTGTCTTCTCAGGCAGGGGACATCGTCAGTCCATACCACTCATGCCTGGAACCTGGATCTGTTGAAAAATTGTTTTCATTAAGGTCAACCTAGCATTGCTGGGCTTCCCTGAAGTCCTCTTTGAGAAAGAGAGAATGGCACACTCTCCTCACAGTACTAGATATACCATGCTTCAGTCTGCTGCCACCTTTCTACCTCTTTCATTATTCCAACTGCTACTCACTGTGCTCACTTAACTGTGTTGTGCCCCTTGCTGTTGGCATAGTTTCCGCCCACCACAGGCTATCTGCTGCTCTGATCTGCCTACCAGTGCTGCCCAGGGTATTTGTCCACTCTGCAGTGTAACCTGCCCCCAATACTGTTTGCATTTCCTGCTGGCATTCCCACCATTCAGGGTTTAATCAGTATGCCCAGTACAGTAATTTCCTAATACCTAAGCACTGCTGGCTGCTGGTACGTACTTCTTTCTTTCTTTCCTTCCTTCCTTCCTTCCTTCCTTCCTTCCTTCCTTCCTTCCTTCCTTCCTTCCTTCCTTCCTTCCTTCCTTCCTTCCTTCCTTCCTTCCTTCCTTCCTTCCTTCCTTCCTTCCTTCCTTCCTTCCTTCCTTCCTTCTTTGAGGAGGGCACAATCATTTTCTTCGGAAATTCTATATTTTTAAAATTCCAGATCTGGATTTTGGTGCTAGTGTATATCCCTTGTAAAGCCCTGAGTTGTGGTGAGGATATGTTGTAGTTAGTGTGTTTTCCCACAAGGTGGGGCACACAACCAATGATTGACTGCCTGGTGCACAGTGCTATTTTCTGCATTCTTATTCTGATGGACAGGTAGGCCTTTATAGTATGCTAAGCAATAACAATGCAATTACAAAATAATGTTCCCAGCTGAGAAACTGGCATTTGTTGTTGTACATTAATAACTGATAATACATTTGGCAGGGATGAGCATTTCCCTCCTGTCTGTTGACTTGAGGCTATATGACTGTTTGCTTTGCTGAACGATTTTCAAGTAACAGACATGAATATTCATAGGATGCACATGAATTAAATTATAAAGGCATCTGTTACACCACAAGGGACTTATTGCTATACTGGTCACTTGCTGCTTGACTGGAAAACAGAGAACATTGAAGAATTCTTCATCCAGATGAAATGTTAAACTTTATCACCTGTTTCTGCCAAAGCCTGTTGAAGTATTATTAAAAGCTTTTGATGCCAGCAAGAAAGCACTTTCTAAAAATGCCCATCAGAGATCCCCAAAAGTACCACACCACTCTCAGAATCTTCCAAAACAGCAGCTGAGAGTGAGAGACCCTGCATAATGTGATACTCATTGTAGCTTCTCGAGTCTGGCATTGAAAGAAAAAGCAGAAAGATGGTTACCTCCAGTAGCAACAAGTACTGAATGTAGGAACTGTGTCTTACAGTACAAGAAAGAGCAGATCAGAAACTTATTGAATGAGACATATTACGGAATCAAGGCAAATAAACTCAATCTTTCTAATTCTGCTTCTGAAAGCCTCTAACAGCTTTCAGTATTGGAATGATGAGTCCTTAGGTTCTGAAATGCAACACAAAGCTCAAGCTCATAAAAACTGAAGACGACAGAACAAAGAGTGGTGAGGAGGCAGTAAAATGAAAGATGGTGGAAGCATAAGTATGAAAGAGCAGGACAATCATTGCTTTGTGTTCGGAATCGTGGTTGCCACCCTTCAAGATCCTCCTGCATCTAGAGTCCAGGTTGGCTGTAGTGAGATAAATTTTTATTTATTTATTTATTAGATTTATATACCGCCCATCTAGAACATGTCTACTCTGGGCGGTTTACATATAACATAAAAATAAACTGAGGTAAAATCCAAATTAATCACAAAATCCAAGATGGGGAAAGGAAAAAAGAAGAAAAAGAAGAAAGAGAGAAAAAAGGAAAAGGAAGATAGGCTAGGTAATGGCTGTAGCGAAGGCCTGCCTGTATAGCCATGTCTTCAAGCTAGTCTTGAAGGCCCTCAGCGAGGGACCAGGTGGATCTCTACAGGTAAGTTGTTCCAGAGGCGAGGGGCCACTGCCGAGAAGGCCCGATTTCTAGTTTTTTCCCACGGGGCCTCTCTTGGCATTAGGCTCCTCAGCTGCCCGGCCTGACTGGAGCGGGTGATATGGGTAGAACTGGGTGGAAGAAGGTGCTCTGCCAGGTATCGAGGGCCTAAACCATTAAGGGCTTTGTATGTAATGGTTAGCACCTTGAAATCAATGCGGAAGCAGATAGGTAGCCAGTGTAAGACGGCCAAGGTGGGGGAAATATGGTGAAATCTTTTCACCCCTGTTAATAGCCTGGCCGCCGTGTTCTGGACCATCTGGAGCTTCCGCATCAGTCTCAAAGGAAGCCCCACGTAGAGAGCATTACAGTAGTCTATTCTTGAGACTACGAGTGCATGGACCAGCGTGGTGAGCACCCCTGTGTCTAGATAGGGACGCAGCTGGGCGATCCACCGAAGATGTAAATGGGCAGACCGAACCACGGACGCTACCTGGGTCTCCATGGTAAGCGCCGGGTCAAGATGGACCCCCAGACTGCGAACTGAATTCTTTGTGGTGAGAGTCACCCCCCCAAAAGAGAGGGAGTTCCCCAAACCACTGACATTGGGGCCACCCACCCGCAGGACCTCCGTCTTGTCCAGGTTCAACCTTAGTCCATTCAACTGCATCCATTGCAGAACGGCCTCCGGGCAGTGCCCAAGGGACGGAACGGCATCCACTGCAGATGGAAAAAAGGAGATGTAGAGCTGGGTGTCATCAGCATATTGGTGACATGAAGCTCCACATCCCCGGATGACCCCCCCAACGACCTCATATATATGCTAAACAGCATTGGGGAGATGGTCGAACCCTGCGGGACCCCACAACTGAGGGACCACCGGACCGATACATTCCCCCAAGCTGGACTCTCTGGGGACGGCCCTCCAAGAAGGACCGGAGCCAAGCGAGAGCAAGGCCATTGTGGCATTTGCCCTTGTGGCCCCTGTTTGTCTTTCCCTCACAAAGGCTCACGTCGCGTTTTCCTCTCGCTGCCACCAGTGGATTACCTCAATCCACAATATAAATGACGTTTCTCCAAACACTTGACTTGTGAACAGAAACAGAACTTATTCATTGAAGTGAAGCGGATTGAATAATAACAGAAGTTTCTCAGATACACATTATACATAAGCAAATCATCAACAGTCCTCTCAGTACATACTTCTTTTCTCTTGCTATATCATTACCACCTTCTCTACCTATTTCCCTAACCAGCTCTATCTCTCTCAGTATCTGTTCCCTCTCTCTCTGACTAACCAGCCCTATCTCTATCTATCTCTATCTGCCTCTCATCCCAATCTCTGACTTCTCCTTCTCCCGCCAAGCCTCATGTAGCTGCTGACTCCGCCTCTCCAGTCCTCTCATAGGTTCATGCAAATCAGCTCATGAATATGAATGGCATGAGTGACATGGGCAGTCGCCACAGCCACCAATCCCCAACTCGGAGAGCCTCCCCAGGAGGATACCGTAGTCGACGGTATCAAAGGCGGCTGAGATATCAAGGAGAACCAACAAGGACATTTTGCCCCTATCGGCTTCCCTCAATAGGTCATCAAGCAGGATGACCAATGCCGTTTCCATACTGTGACGCGGCCTGAAGCCCGACTGGAATGGATCCAGGGCATTGGTTTCATCCAAGAGAGCCTGAAGCTGATCGGCCACCACCCTCTCTACAAACTTCCTAAGAAAAGAAACATTGGTGACAGGCCTATAATTGACAATGTTGTCTGCCAAGCTCTGTTTCTTTCTAATTGGCCTAATGAGCATTTCCTTAAGGGCAAGAACTTGCCCTCAAGAAGAGACCCATTTATTATTTCAGTGGCCCATTCAGTTATCACCGGCCTGGCAGCTTTGATTAGCCAGGCCGGGCAAGGGTCAAGGGAGGAGGTGGTGGCTCGGCAGAGATCAAGGACCTTGTCCACCTCTGTGGACATCACAAAGGGGGAACAAGGGCAAAGGTACGGAAGGCACCCATGGAGAGGAAGTGAAGGAGAACACAGGTGCAGAGCACTGCACCTACCTGTTGCAAATGCAGTTGTAGTTTAGCCCTACTCAGGTTTTCTGAAAGATCAGATCAACCCACACGAGGAAAAAGAACATTCTAGGTCTGCCCTAATATGTTGCAATTCCTGATCACCCTCCACATGATTTCCAGACTGTCCTTTGTGGAAGAAATCATGACAAAGGAGTTGAGGGGCTAGAGCTCTCTCCTTGTCCACATAGTCAACACCACACATCAGAATATCTCAAGAGGACTTTTCTGGGGAGGCCTTCCGCTGAGCATAAGAAGGTAAGGTGTGGAGGGAATGGACCAGCACACATGTCCTTGTATCTCATCCACACCTGGGGTTTTGTTACTTGTAAACAGAGTTATCATTGATAACATTCAGTGATTTAAGAGGCATGTTTATTCTGTCTTTAGTGGTTGACACACTCATTCTTTTTATAGCCAAGGCCAGATTCTCAAAAACCTTCCTTTCAATGCTAGAACTTAAGTGAAAAGTGTTGTGTCAGGCTTTTGATTTTCATTATATTAGTTAGTTAGTTAGTTAGTTAGTTAGTTAGTTAGTTAGTTAGTTAGTTAGTTAGTTAGTTAGTTAGTTAGTTAGTTAGTTAGTTAGTTAGTTAGTTAGTTAGTTAGTTATACAGCTTTGTAACCAGGAAGCAAAGTATCAGGAAAGAGTAAAGATAGATGGGGAAGGGAAGTCCTCAGGAAAAGAAAGATGTGCTACTGGGAGTGAAAGCCTTAACAAGGGACAGCAGAGGAAAAGGAACTAGAATGAGCAATTTTAAGATGCTTTTAGGAAACAATATAGATGCACAGGTCTCAGATGGTCTTAGTAATTGATCTGAAAAAGAAAAATGAATGATTTTTTAAATGAATGATTTTAAAAAGAAAAATGAATGATTAATTTGGTTGCAGAGTTTAATTGGGAAAAACAGAACAGAACAAGTATGTATAGAAACTGTATATGGCAAATTAAGAAACGTACCCCTCCTGTGTGTGAGACAGTGGAGGCTAACTTTCTTCAGATGCATGAAAAGGACAAATAGCTCTGGAGGACCATGAGAAAATGAATCCCAAATCCAAAGTGGGTAATACCTTTATTATGTTGCACACTCTTAATATTCAGCTATAGACTTTGAATTGTTGACCGCTATGCTGGTGCACACATGTCCATTCATTAAAAACAAAGGATAGCTTTTCACTGCATGCAGATTTATGGAGAAGATAGCTCAAATAATTGGCAAATGAATGAATTAAAACTGATACAATTTGTTGTTGTTTAGTCGTTAAGTCGTGTCCGACTCTTCGTGACCCCATGGACCAGAGCACGCCAGGCCCTCCTGTCTTCCACTGCCTCCCGGAGTTGGGTCAAATTCATGTTGGTAGCTTCGATGACACTGTCCAACCATCTCGTCTTCTGTCGTCCCCTTCTCCTCTTGCCTTCACACTTTTCCAACATCAAGGTCTTTTCCAGGGAGTCTTCTCTTCTCATGAGATGGCCAAAGTATTGGAGCCTCAGCTTCAGGATCTGTCCTTCCAGTGAGCACTCAGGGTTGATTTCCTTCAAAATGGATAGGTTTTTTTTCTTTGCAGTCCAGGGGACTCTCAAGAGCCTCCTCCAGCACCACAATTCAAAAGCATCAATTCTTCGGCGGTCAGCCTTCTTTAGGGTCCAGCCCTCACTTCCATACATTGCTACTGGAAAAACCATAGCTTTGACTATGCGGACCTTTGTCGGCAAGGTGATGTCTCTGCTTTTTAAGATGCTGTCTAGGTTTGTCATCACTTTCCTCCCAAGAAGCAGGCGTCTTTTAATTTTGTGGCTGCTGTCACCATCTGCAGTGATCATGGAGCCCAAGAAAGTAAAATCTGTCACTGCCTCCATATCTTCCCCTTCTATTTGCCAGGAGTTGCTGGGACCAGTGGCCATCATCTTAGTTTTTTTGATGTTGAGCTTCAGACCATTTTTTGCGCTCTCCTCTTTCACTCTCATTAAGAGGTTCTTTAATTCCTCCTCACTTTCTGCCATCAGAGTGGTATCATCTACATATCTGAGGTTGTTGATATTTCTTCCGGCAATCTTAATTCGGGCTTGGGATTCATCCAGTCCTGCCTTTCGCATGATGTATTCTGCATATAAGTTAAATAATCAGGGAGACAATATACAGCCTTGTCGTACTCCTTTCCCAATTTTGAACCAATCAGTTGTTCCATATCCAGTTCTAACTGTTGCTTCCTGTCCCACATATAGATTTCTCAGGAGATAGATAAGGTGGTCAGGCACTCCCATTTCTTTAAGAACTTGCCATAGTTTGCTGTGGTCCATACAGTCAAAGGCTTTTGCGTAGTCAATGAAGCAGAAGTAGATGTTTTTCTGGAACTCTCTGGCTTTCTCCATAATCCAGCGCATGTTAGCAATTTGGTCTCTAGTTCCTCTGCCCCTTCGAAATCCAGCTTGTACTTCTGGGAGTTCTCGGTCCACATACTGCTGAAGCCTATCTTGTAGGATTTTGAGCATTACCTTGCTAGCGTGTGAAATGAGTGCAATTGTACAGTAGTTGGAGCATTCTTTGGCACTGCCCTTCTTTGGGATTGGGATGTAGACTGATCTTTTCCAATCCTCTGGCCACTGCTGAGTTTTCCAAACTTGCTGGCATATTGAGTGTAGCACCTTAACAGCGTCATCTTTTAAGATTTTAAATAGTTCAACTGGAATGCCATCACCTCCACTGGCCTTGTTGTTAGCCATGCTTTCTAAGGCCCACTTGACTTCACTCTCCAGGATGTCTGGCTCAAGGTCAGCAACCACACTCTCTGGGTTGTCCGGGACATCCAGATCTTTCTGGTATAATTCCTCTGTGTGTTCTTGCCACCTCTTCTTGATGTCTTCTGCTTCTGTGAGGTCCCTACCATTTTTGTCCTTTATCATGTTCATCTTTGCACAAAAGGTACCTTTAATATCTCCAGTTTTCTTGAACAGATCTCTGGTTTTTCCCTTTCTATTATTTTCCTCTATTTCTTTGCACTGTTCATTTAAGAAGGCCCTCTTGTCTCTCCTTGCTATTCTTTGGAAGTCTGCATTCAATTTTCTGTAACTTTCCCTACATCTTTCTTTGGTGCCAGTTCTAGAAGGTGTTGTAAGTCTTCATAGAATTGGTCAATTTCAGCCTCTTCAGCATTGGTGGTTGGTGCATAAACTTGGATTACTGTGATGTTGAAAGGTCTGCCTTGGCTTCGTATTGAAATCATTCTATCATTTTTGAGATTATATCCCAGTACAGCTTTTCCCACTCTTTTGTTGACTAGGAGGGCTACTCCATTTCTTCTATGGGATTCTTGCCCACAATAGTAGATATGATAATCGTCTGAATTGAATTTGCATATTCCCGTCCATTTTAGTTCACTGACGCCCAGGATGTCAATGTTTATTCTTGCCATCTCCTGTTTGACCACATCCAGCTTACCAAGGTTCATAGATCTTACAATCCAGGTTCCTATGCAGTATTTTTCTTTGCAGCATCGGACTTTCCTTTCACTTCCAGGCGCGTCCGCAGTTGAGCGTCCTTTCGGCTTTGGCCCAACCACTTCATTAGCTCTGGAGCTACTTGTCCTTGTCCTCCGCTCTTCCTCAGTAGCTTGTTGGACACCTTCCGACCTGAGGGGCTCATCTTCCAGCGTCATATCTTTTAGCCTTTTGTTTCTGTCCATGGAGTTTTCTTGGCAAAGATACTGGAGTGGCTTGCCAGTTCCTGCTCCAGGTGGATCACGTTTAGTCAGAACTCTCCACTATGACCTGTCCGTCTTGGGTGTCCCTGCACGGCATAGCCCATAGCTTCTCTGAATTACTCAAGCCCCTTCGCCACGACAAGGCAGCAATCCATGAAGGGGAACTGGATGGCCATCCTGTTCTTAAACCACTTTGAACGTGTGGTGCAGGCATGCCTTCAGACATCATTTAAAGCTTGTAAAGATGATGAAAGAGGTGAACAAAAGCACCCCTTTTTCATTTACACTAAACTACAATCAAAGAAAGTCCTTTTGCCCATTTTGAAAGGCAAGGGCTATTCAACTTCCCTTTGCAACAGAATGCCTATTCAGAATACTTCAGGGAAACTAAGAAGCAAGACCACACACTTGTTTACGAGCTACTACTGTATGCATGAATAAATAAATAATAAGGAGATGAATAATTGAAATACATATTTTGAGATGTGGGGTGTAAGGGGGGAAATGTTGCAAAAAAAGATTGGAAGAAGACATTGGGGAAATCTTTCTCTCATCCCACAATCTAGTCTGGTTCCATTAAAAGTTTATTTGATTCAGAAGTGACTGCATGAATAAGCTTATGTTCCCTGAGTTAATTGTCTCTCTCTTTCTCTCTTCACAGTTGTAGATCATCAGAGCAGTGCGTGAGTTTGGCAAGTACAGTATATTCTCTGCTCAACAAGATTCTATCCCAAAACAGCTGCCATCCAATCCCTCTGCTCTCATCCCTTCTCGCCTTTATTTTGTTCTATAAATCTGTAAAATCTGTTAGGCTTCTTTTTTATGCTTAGTGCTGCTGAACTAGATGCTCCTGGCAAATACACAATGTCTCCCTCCCCAAAAGCAAGCAGTCTAGCTCTTCATCACTTCTTAGCCCACACCTTCTAAGCTAGTAGTTCCCAACTCTGAGTAGCCCAGGTGTTCTTGGACTGCAACTCCCAGAAAACCCTGGCCAGCACATCTGGTGGTGAAGGCTTCTGGGAATTGCAGTCTAAAACATCTGGGTTACCCAAGGTTGGGAACCACTGTTCTAAGCTACTATTCCCTTCACAGGGCTATGAAGCATACATCTGGCATCTTGTAGGGTACCATTCCCTGATATCTCCTAGATATTCTGAACTACTGTATAACTCCCACCATTCCTGACCATTAGCAATGCTGGCTTGGGTTAATGGGGCAAGAAGTCCAGAAGATCTGGGCAGCATCACCTTGGAGAAGGCTTCTGCAGAAAAAAAGCAGAGATGGCCAGGAGCAGCTTCTTTAAGACAAAGACTGAAATATGCAACAAAAGGTTTGAGAATGTGCATTGTACAGTAAACTGTTTTTGATTCTACTGTATGGCATGGAGTTATGTATTTTAAACAAGCTATTATGAAAATAATGGAAGCATTTGAAATGTGATTACAGGATTTCTAAGAATTTCTTGAATCTAGAGTATTATAGCAACTGTTTTGGTCCTGCCTGGTCATAAGTTTCTCCTTCAATGTTTAGAGCTGGGGCCTCCACAGTCAGAATGACCATGATGATGTCCAGCCTCCAATAAGAGAGAGAAATAGAAGAAACTGTAGGGAGGGCAACCTCCAAAGTCTGTAAACCATACACGTCCAGTCCTGGTTCTCTGATCTCATAATCCTCACCTCATTTTTTCTTATAAAGGAGAGGATTTACTGGGGGGAAACTCCTTTTACTCACTTTTTTGTGTGTGTTTATATTTATGATAGAGGCAAGAGTATTAGAGTTCCTCAAAACATGAAAAAATTGCCCCTCATGCCTCCCAAACACCACAACATGTGTTAAGACCTTCATGAGACACTTTGTTGAGAACACCAAGAGTTTCAGAGGCCAACCTAACAGGCTCATGGGAAAGGGATTTCTCCGATGTGGACTATTGAATGCACTTCCTTCAAACTTGTGATCAGTCTCCACTCTGCCTGATTTTGAGAAGAATATAAAAATACATATTTTTAGACTGACTTAGCCTGCCCTGTTGTGGGGGTTTTAACTGCACATTTATCATATTTTAATGGTTTTAATGCATTTAGTTGATTTTAAAGAGTTTTACAGTGGGATTGGTCTTGATGTTTTGATTTTATACTTAAATTTGGTATTCGTTTATGTTGACTATGAACCACATTGAATACTACTTTCTAGTCATCAGGTGATTAATAATCATAATCATAATCATAATAATAGATACAACAGCCACAAACTGTATTTATACTACCTATGGTTGGTATAGAATCATGGGAACCAGTGATAAACAAAAGTGTTCCCACACTTAGATGGAAGTGAAATTAAATGGAAAATTCCACGCAGCACTTAATATAATACTATATTATCCAACCATTTTGTGAGTTTTTTTCTCCAGCATCTCATATGTTAAAAGTACACTATTTTCAAAACATGCCCACTTTATTACTTCAATTTTAGGATGGCTAAGGAATAGCGATTCATTGTCCCTTTTATGAATTCTCCCAATTTCCATATCTGTTTTGCAGGAAGCAGAGATTTTAATTACTAGTTGCCTTGCATTTTCTTCTTTCAAATAGTGAAATAGTATTATTCAACAGTTGAAAAATGAGAATAAAAATGAAAGGAAATAGGTAAGGAAATCCTCTTGTGTAGTATCAATGTGGAAGACTTTTGTCATAACCAGGAGGTTTAGTAGTATGGTCTTCTGTACCCAAGCTTCTCTGTGTCCATAGACGTCCACCTTTGCTCAGGCTTTCATTGACTATTCTTCTAGAAGCTAATTCTGTTTCATGCCTTCTGTTTCACAGATCTGCTTTTCTTCACATTCCCTCTGCATGACAAACAATTGTCCAGGAAATGCATGTGCTTATCCCAGTGGCATCAGATCAAGGCCGGTATGGAGACTGTCCTTATGTTAATCGAAGGCCTAACTTCAGATGCTTGGAGTTGGGAGTATAACAAATTATTGCTTTGCTCCTTAGCTTGAGCCGTCCCTCAAGGAGGTAAGAGGGATGGCTTGTAGACAAAGGGCCTTTTCGGCAGCTGCCCCCAGACTATGGAACGCCATCCCAATTGAGATTCGTCTGGCGCCGACGCTGATGACATTTCGGCGCCAGGTCAAAACCTTCCTGTTCCAGAAGGCTTTTAATTGAAATAATATCAACTGTGGGTCCTGATGGCAATTTTTAGAGTATATATTTTAATTGTATTTTAATTGTTTTATCTTTTTTATTGTATTTTAATTGTTGTAAGCCGCCCAGAGACCTTTGGGTAGAGTGGATGGCATATAAGTTAAATAAATAAATAAATAAATAAATAAATAAATAAATGCTTTGAAGACATCTCTGATAGCATTCTGACCATTAGTAAGATGGTCATATCACACAGTATGAATTTGATAGCACAGTGCCAATTAGTGGGTTGCTTGTCATTTTGCTAAGAAATTCATTACATAATGAGAACTGGATGTAAGTGTTTCTAGTTGATGTATAGGTGTCAACAGCAGTCTGTTAGCTGAACTTGTATAAGGCCCCTGAAGTCTTTGTTAGCGGAGCCTTTAGGGAGTCAATCCTCCTCGTATTAGGATTTTTTCTGCTGCCTTCCGCCTTTCCCAGCATTATTGCCTTTTCCAAAGAATCCTGTATTCTCATTATATGCCCAAAGCAGGACACCCTCAGTTTCAACGTTTTTGCCTCCAGGCTTGATTTGATCTGAAAAACAAAGCAAAGTGTTCTGCTTATATACCGCCCCATAATGCTTAAAACACTCTCTGGGCAGCTTACAATTTAATTATGAAGGCTACACATTCCTCCCTGCTCCCCTTTCTTCAAGCTGGTACTCAATTTATCAACCTCGGAAGGATGGAAGGCTGAGTGAACCCTGAGCCGGCTACCCGAGATCGAACCCCTGGGTCATGAGCAGAATTTTTGGCTGCAGTACTGCAATTTAACCACTGCACCATATGGCTCTATAGGACCCACTTGTTTGTCTTTCTGATAGTCCTGAGTACAGTGGACCCTCGACTTACAGACGGCTCGACCTGCAGACTTTTCGAGTTACAGACTTCTCTGGCCGCAAAATTTAGGTTCGACTTGCGGCCGGAGAATCGACCTACAGACCGGAAAATCAAACAAAATGGACCAAAAACGGCCGGTTATGGATTAATCGGTTTTCAATGCATTGTAGGTCAATGGAGCCTCGACCTACAGACTTTTCGACCTGCAGCCACCGTTCCAATACGGATTAATTCCGTAAGTCGAGGGTCCACTGTATCTGCAAAGCTCTCCTTCAGCACCATGTTTCAAATGAATCCTTTTTTTTTTTCTTGTCAGTTTTCTTTACCATACAGTTTTTACACCCATACATGGTGATCGGAAACATAAGAGTATGGATGAGCTTGGGCTTGGTTTTTAGTGACACATCCTTATATTTGATGATATTTTCTAATCCCTTCATTTCTGCCCTTCTGACTCTCAATCTTATTCTGATTTCTCAGCTACATTTTCCAATATTGGGCAGAAATGCATTGGACTTGTTTTTTAAAACAAAGACCACCTACAGAATACATTTTCTTGTTTACATCCTGAGACCACGGTTTCTCCTTTATCACCACCTGCATACAGATTGAACAGATAAGGGGATAAAATGAACCTTTGTCTGACACCTTTGCCTATAGGAAACCATTCTGGGGATTATTTTAGCCACCAATCATTATCATTGTTTACAGAACAATGCTTCCTGGGAGGGGAACTGAATATCAACAGAGATCTTAAAGGCCTTTGCCAGATGTGAAATGCCCCACTATCAATAACTTGTGGCCGCGAAACATGGTCTCTTTGTTTCGGGGCCATGTATAACATTAAATCATAGCAGCTGGTTGCCTCCTCTTAGAGGAAAGTGGTTTTGAGGTATTTCAGAAAGATGCCTGCTCTGAACTGAGCTTCCTGCACAGCCTTTCTGGAAAGGCACATGTCTTTTTTGCAAGAGGCATGCTTGTGAAAAAGCTCTTTTTGCAGATCTTCAAGGAATCTCTCCTTTTCTTCAGCATGTCAATTATTTGGAGACAATTTTGTATAATTCCACTGCTTTACAAAATGGGAACTCTTAAGCACTAAGCTTTAGAACTCTGAAAATCAAAACACTTCGGCTGCAGTGAATAGTTAGATGCTTGAATGCAGTGGCTGGGGATTACATTTGAAATGATGGATCTCTCTGTGTGTATCTACCCTCTATCTGGTGCAAAATGTACACTTTCTTCCATGGAAATTCACATACCAATAGCCAATAGTATGTGTTTTTGAAAACCACTTCTGCTTTCTTCATTGTATTTTTTATAAAGTTTGAGAGCCTTCTTGAATATTAGCTGCCACAGGAGGTGAAGGTTGACAATCCCTGACAAATTTTCTGACTGTCGAAATATTCAGATACACACCTGTGAATGTTTACGGTCAATTATATGTGGCTGCTGTTATTTGTTAGAGTATGTTTAAATAGCGGGAAAATTCATACATCTGTTTGGTGACATTCACAAGTAAAGCTGAGGTGGGTATCCTTCCAATCCTCTTCACCACCACCAATTTTTTGATATGTTTATTCCTGTGCTTTTAAAAATGTGAGTTATACCATTTTGCAAAGAAATCAAACTTAAGGCCTCTTCCCACTGCTGGAATAAATCAGCAGAAGAATTGGTGTTGGTTGTTTTTGTTTGTTTGTTCGTTTGAATAGGTTTAAATCACATGGACTTTAGCCCAAATCCAAAACTTTTGTGGTGGTGTGTGCAGCTGTTGCCACCACCTTGTGTTCCCTGCTGCCACTGTCTCCATTTTGTATCAGGTGGATCTGACCGGGGGGGGGGGGAGGCGGGGAAAACAGAAAGGGAGGGGGAGGAGGACGAAAGGGAAAAGGATAAGAGGTGAGGGTGGGGGGGCATGGGGATACAGTGGTGCCTCGCTAGACGATTGCCTCGCAGGACGAGGAAATCGCTAGACGATGCCTTTTTGCGATCGCTACTGCGCTTCGCAAAACGATGTCTCTCTATGGGGAATTTTCGCTAGACGATGAGGTTTCCCCATAGGAATGCGCCGACTAGTGGTGAAAAGCTGTCAGTGCAGCTGTCAGTGCATTCCGACGGGGACCCTCACTCGCTAGACGATGTTTCCCTATGGGAGATTTCGCAAGACGACGAGTTTTCCCTTTGGAACGCATTGAAGAGATTTCAATGCATTCCAATGGGAAAACGTGCTTCGCTAGACGATGTTTTCGCTAGACAGCGATCTTCGTGGAACGGATTAACATCGTCTAGCGAGGCACCACTGTAGTTGCTGGAAGAGTGGGTGGCAGGTGAGTGAGGGGGTGGGGAGACAAAGGGGTGCCTGGGCGGCTGCCGGCTTTTTCGGCAACCCTGGTACTTTTGTGGTTTTTTAAAATTCCGGCTATCTGGTAGCAGGATTTTTTTTAAAAAAGTGGGTGGGGTGTTCACATGTGTGGAATCAGTTCCAATGAATTGATTCCACATCCACCCCAAAATAAATGAACTGAAAAACTCACTCCCCTAGCACAGTGCTCGGCCCATGGATGTTCCTTGTGTGTAAACTAAAGTTTAAATGATTTGTGTTTTTGTTTTTCTACAACAGGATTTTTTGTCAGTGGCATCAAGCCCGAAGAGACACCATTTTGTAAGGAAATCAGATAAACACCAACTTTTAGGGGGATTGTTCATGTTCAGTAACTATGAAGAAACTAGTCAAATAGGTCTGCAAACATAAACCACTCTCTGGTATAAAGATAGCAAGTAAAAAATAATCTACTCTTACAAACTATTTTTCACCCATACCATGAAAATGTTTCAGGTTCTCTCATCCTGTGGGGCATCTTAAAACAAATCGTAATCAAGCAAAGTATCAATCAGAAATAGGGACAACAGATTAGAGGAATATTTTTAGTGAAAGCTAACCCTCTGTGCATCAAGGGATCACACACTATTTTTCTTATACTAATCTAACATACTTGGCTATACCCGATGCAGAGGGTAAAGTAAAACAGCTAAACAGTATAAACAGATGTTTTTATAATGAAAACCCATTTTCTCTGCAAGGGTTCCTAATGAGAGGAAGATGGGTTGCTTCATAGTGAACATTTAATACTAATTCTCATGCTGTCCTTTGTGTATATAGAAATTAATACTGGTACACAGTGAAATGTTCAAAAGATATCATTAGAATGTCTCCACCAGTGATCTAATTGGAGGAATGGGGAAGATGCTTGACTCTCTGCCACAAACTACTGTTTTTCAAAGGCTGTGGAGATAATCTGGGTAAAATTTGGAAGAAAGTTGAGAAGAGGGAGGTGTGAGTGTCATTTGAATCCCTCCCCCCTTCTTTCTGTGATGATAATGGATTTCAGCTTTTAACCACACTTCTTAATTCTAGTCAGCAGTGCAGGATTATCACCGTCACCTTAGACCTGCAGAACTGGAAGGGATCCTATGGATCATCAAGTCCAGCCCCTCTCAAGGCGACATAATGGGATTCAAACCCCCAGCCTCTGACTTAGCAGCCTAATGTTGTGCATGTACTTTGTAACCACCAATTTTAGTGGAAGAGGGCCCTTCAAGTGGAATGAAGATGTCATCCTTTATTCTTTTTCCTTTTTTTAACCCAGACAAATTCTTCATGGTGTTTGAAGGGTCACTGAATAATGTAAGTGCTGCTGTGAGTGGTGGGGTAGGAGAAGGGAAGAGTGGTGTTAGAGCTGTGCTTAATGGCAGTATTCTACAACCTGAGACCTTCCAGATGTGGTGGCACAAGGCCTCCAAACTTCAGTGAGCAATTAAATGGTGGGATTTGTAGTCTAAGCCATCTGGAAAATGCCAGGTGGAGGAAGTTGACTTAACCTAATAAAAGAGACAATCTGAAGGAATAAACAGCAAAGCAGTACTATGGGGAACAGAACAAACAACAGCAGAAGGATGTCCAGGTTTTGGCGGTGGCCAGGAGTGCATTTGCACAATTAAAACTAGTACACCAGATACATCTGTTTGTGGAGAGATCTGATCTGGCGACTGTGTCACATGCCTTAGTTACTTCCTGGCTGGATTTTTGTAACACACTCCATGTGCCAATGGAAAGTGTCAGGAAACTTCTGTGGGTCCAAAATGCAGGAGCCAGATTGCTGACTGCGGCTGGTCACAGTGATCTCATAACCCCCTGTTATAGCAGCTCCACTGGTGATTTGTTTCAGGGCACAATTCAAACTTATAAAGCCTTTTCAGTGATGCAAACCACTGTTGTATACTCATTGTTTTCAGCTAGAAAGTTTGCCATCTCTCAGAGTGGCATTTGTTCTTTTTTTAGTATTTGTATACTATGGTTTTTAAACTTTAATATTGCCTTCTCCCGGGTAGGTGGGGCTCGTCAGCCTGGGAAGGCAGCCCATCTAGGAGAAGGAAAACTCCGATTCCAAACCTCCACTGCCTTGTGGCTATATCCACTGATGGAAAAGGCTTCAGGAGTTAACCTCGAGGCAAAATCCGGAGCCGGAGTCCTGTGACATCGCTGGAACCATTTGTATTGGCTCTTGCCTTTCCATTGGACTATTTCAGCGACGTGGAGAGGGGGGATATGCTGCTTGGGTAACAACCTATCCTCCATATTATTTTACCCAGGCTTTGTGCTCTGGAGAGGACACTCCAGCTTCGCATACAGCGTCGAAGTCCTCCATACAGAGCATGTTACCATAGTCTCTCGAGACTGAAGGATGCCTGTGTGTGTGTGTTATTGCCTTCTAATGTTGTAACCCTCCGTTGTATACTCATTGTTTTCAGCTTTAAATATTGTCTTTCAATGATGTAAGCTGCCTTGTGTTCTTTTTAAGGAGAAAGGTGGGGTAAAAATATTTTAAATGAATTAACCACAGTAGCATATTCTGTTTTCTTCTAGTATTTCCTTTAAAACTAACTAATAATGTAATATTTAACTTAGTAAATTAAAAACTTTACCCACTGGTGTTGATCTGACTAAATTAGCTTTTGGGCCTTCTAAACAAAATCTTAAGGAATCGAGGCCCTGTGTACTAAGATTCCGAGCTCTGGCCATTGAGCAATATTAGATGACTTTGGTGTCAGGCCCTAGGTTTTTTGAGACATTAAAAAAAAATCTAATAGATCAAGTCATTACAACATTGCAGGGCTTCTTCCTCCCTAGCCCTGTAGACTGTGACGTGAAGAGACAAATTAAATGAAATGCAATTTTGTTAGAAGTCTATATCATGCTCAGTGCCTTCCAGAATGCTCAAGCAAGCAGCTGCCATGGAACGGACGGTGTGTGCACCTCGACTGCACCTTGCTGTATCCGTTGGCAATTTTTAAAATTCTGTCTTAGGCTTTAGTCTCTGTCTCATTCTCATCCATGCATTAAATTGTAATCTGCAGACTGAAACTAATCCATAAACACTTCTTTCAAAAACTGAAATTGACATAAGTGAATGGGGTGGAGTTGGCGAGGTGGGGAGTAGGAAAGGAGAAATTATGTGTTCTACATAATACATATTCAGCAAAAATATTAAAAATAAATAAAACAAGGGAAGCAATTTTTTTTGCTCGTGCGAAAGGAAACTGGGACTGTTTGAAATCTGCACATTATATAGAGTTTATTCTGCCTCAATGGCACAGTGAAAGAAATCCAAAATTGTTCCAGTTGCAATTCATGCTTAAGGTGCAACACCAAAGGATCTAGAAAACCATCTTTGTATTCTAAGCATAAATGAGATCACAATACACCAACTGCAGAAGACTGTCTTACTTGGAATAGCACATATTTTAAGGAAATACCTATGAATATCCTAAGGTCTTGGGAATGATCTGATGTTCAAAGAACTAAATTCAGCCAACATTTGGTGGGCTGTGTATAATGCAGATAATAACAATAACAACAATACTCTCCAACTCTGCAATTCATGACTCAAGCAGAGCTATCAGTGTGGGTACCTGAAGCAACACCTCTTAAAGGACACTTGATAACACTGTGGTGATGTGTGGGAGCTAGAACAATCCACAATGGGAGAAATGACTCATTCCTCCATTACAAAATGAGAGGGAGAAAGTGAGGTCTCCATGTATAGCAAGACGTTGGTCTGTGTTGGAAGTACAACCAAAAAGAAGGAAGGAAAATCCTACGAATATTCCCTGGAAATTTATGGGAAGCAGGAATCTGCTGAAGTGTTAAATCTGTGGACCCTCAACTTATACTCAGTCCATACACTCAGCATGGTCATAAAGATACCTTAAATCACAGAAATGCAAATGTACAAAGTGCCCTCCTTCTAAGGAAACTGAACCTTGGATATGTGTCAGAGCTGTGATCGGGGTGACAGCAGAAATTCACACTCCAAAAGCAGACCAAAGGATGAAAATTCCCTGTAAAATGGCGGGGGGGGGGGATTGAGTGGTGCTGAGGTGTGGACAGGACACTGGAGATGTTTTGCCTATCCCTCATAACCTCAAACCTGCCCTGCGCAAGACACTTATGCAACTGCTAGGTACAGTGGCCGCAGGTGCTTTGACGATAAAGAAATGACCTACAGTAATCAATATCCTATACTCAGTATGAGGATTAAATCTGACATTTGCACTTCCATGTAACACTGTGTGAAGGAAGTGTGTTAAACCAGGGGTCCCAAACCCCCGGTCCGCAGCCCTGTGCCGGTCCATGAGCTTCCCAGGACTGGGCCACGGAGACGGATCTCTGCCCCCCCCTCGCACACATGGTGGGCATGTTGCGCTCGCGGGGGCATGTCGCACTCGCGCGCCCACCTGCGAGCACGACACGCCCACCCACGAGCGTGACAGACCCATGCACGAGAACGAGGGTGTCCCCGCCCCCCACGCACGGAGCCCGCCCCCCAACCAGTCCACGGTTCCAAAAATGTTGGGGACCCCTGTGTTAAAGCATGCTTTCATAGCCAGCCTGTAACCAGTGCCACGAGACACATGATACTTATGTAGGCATAAACAGCCTGCACATACCTGATCCTGTCTGATTTTGAAAGTTGGTTAGTACTTGAAGGAAAAACCACCATGCAATACCAAGAACCTCTGTGTAAGGCTAAGAAATACTCCTGCCTGCAAACCTGAAGAGCTACTCCAGGCCAGATTTAACAAGATAGGGCTGGATGGACTAAATGTCCAACTCAGTATAACTTTCTTTGTTCCTAAGGAAAGCAATACCTACAACAATCTCCTTTCCTATGTACGGACACAAGTGTTCCTGCTTGTCCGTATCCATCTTAAACCGTGGTACCCAGAATGTTGCTTACTTACTGTGAGACGCACCATTACGTATCTGCTCCATAAATGAGGACAAAGGACTTTGCAGCAGAACAGGGTTTATTAAACCAGGATGAGGTTCATTAACAGCAACAACATCCAACAGTTCTGAACTAGTGTCCGACATTACTCAGTTACAAAGTTCTGAGCACTTCACCTCTGGGTCTTCAACCACTGTGGTTTTCACCACCAATTGAGTTCTCAGTCCTGGCCTTACCAGTACTATCGTCTTGGTTGGGCTACAAAAGAGATGGTGCAACAGGGATGGCATATAAGCCTGCATGGGGAACAAAAAGCAAAGCAAAAAAAAATGTGTTGCTTATGTACCGCCCCATAGCGCTTAAAGTACTCTCTGGGCGGTTTACAAGAAGGATGGAAGGCTGAGTCGACCTTGCGCTGGCTACCTGGGATTGAACCCCAGGTCGTGAGCACAGTTTTGGCTGCAATACAGCAGTTTAACCACTGCACCACGAGGCTCTTTGATCTCTGGTTCCTACTTCCCTTGGCATTACTGCTGGTTGAACCTGATGAGTCTTTTGCCTTGGTCTCTGCCAGTGCCTAGCTAGGAATGCTCTCAATTCCCCAGCAGATCCCCCCTGGGCTTGGCAGTGTCCCTCCCATATATATATTATATATATATTAGTCCAGCTCAGAGTACCTAGAGAAGAGGTGTGTATATATATATATATATATCTTTGGGTCACCCCAGGTATCCTCCTCTCTGCGCTCTCTTTCCCCTTGCCTCAGGGGGAAAGTACTCACTTTGAACAGATGTGTCTACCTTACCCTCCTCCTCCTCCTCATTTCTTTCTTCTCCCCCCTCTGCTGCCTCTAAGACCCCTTTCATAGACCCTGTCTCCCACTGGTCTTTTCCCTTCTCTAATTGTTGCTCTTTTGTTCCCTGGCTTTCTTAGGCTTTTTCTTTGATACACCCCTTCGGGCATTTCTGGATGTCCTACCTTCTTGTCCCCCAAGGTCTTCTAGTTCCCCCTGGGAAATCATAGCGCAACATGGTTTATGGAGAGCTCATCATGGGAAACTTGATGAGCCCTAGGGAAAGATGCCACTGCCATATCCTTACACTTGTGGATTTGGTCCTGTCTTTCAGTGAACTAGATCACCAGTTCACAGCTATTTAAAAACTGTATATAGTGAAACCACAGCAATAAAAAATAAAATGTGCTTCAAACTAGAGTGTTTATTGTCCTATCACTCTTCCTCTTTAGTCATAGAATGTTGCCTTCAGTGTAGATATTTCCTTCCACTTCATCCTCTTTTTACTATATAAAAAAAAAATCTGTTGGGATGGGAAAAGATGAAACAGCTAGACAATGTCTTTTGGATGGCAGAGCTGGGTAGGTATCTCTGTGTTAGGTATCTGATTGCAGAGCCAGAGACTGGGAGTTCAATTCCCACTGTGCTTCTAGGGAGAAGAGCCATTTTGCATAGCACAGTCCCAGGATGTCCCCGAGAAGAAAGGAATTGTAAACTGCTTCTGAGTACTCTCCACCTAGAACACCCTGAAAAGGGACACCATCAGTCAGAACTGACCTGACGGCACACAGTTATTAAGTGGAAGCTACTGCAGTCTTCACATTCTTCCCCCTCCCCAGCATATCACCTGTAAGCTTGGAACCCAACCCAACCACTGGCTTCTAATTTCTTAGGGACAATAGGCCTCGATATTTCACAGTAAGATAAAGGAAACCCTGTGTGGCTTTACTAATACAGAACGAGCATATTTTTATTTTTAGAGCATTATTTCTATGCTCATGGGCAAATTCTATTTTCTTCAGTGGGCCTACCTCAGGGGACATCGCTGGTGGATTACGCTTACTGTCGACTTCTGCCATGGAGCCTTTTAAGGGCAGGGAAATCAGAAATACATTTGCTGATACTGAGATAGCACAGCATCCACTGTATTAGCTTTATTTTTCTACATAAAAGGGGAATTTTCCAGCAGTTATTTTCCACCCACACACAAGAGCTCTCTAAATAATGAGATACATTTGATTCAAGTTTGCACCAGCCATGCAGTAAATGCTGTTCAATTGCCTTCAATTACAAAGGTGCAGCAAAAAAAGAGGTGTGTGTCTGTGTGTCTGCCTGGCTGTCTGCCTGCCTGTGTGAGTTTGTTCCAGAAAGGGCAGAGAAGCACCTGTAGGTGATATACAGTATGTGATTAGGACTTTCAGTTATAACACATCCTCATCTGGATATTTAGGCTTTCTTTTCCAAGATAATCACCACTCTGAGTAGGCAATGAAGTTGTCTGAAGAGAGACATCTGCCCAAGCCTCTACCATCTGAAAGTAAAACAGCTGTAATAACTACCTCCTTCAGAGCTCTGGTGACACACAAGCTTGCCTGACACCCTCCCAGGTGTTTTTAAAGGCTTTCATTACTATGGGTAACATCCATGTTTCCCCCAACATTCTGTCCTCATGTCCCTGTGAAGTATGCCTGGCACAAAGAGAGAAAGAGAAATAGGCTGGGACAGAGGCTATATGAGATGTCAGCTTCCATTTGGAAATGGAGCTTCTTTAAGAGGCAAGGAACGTTTATCACAGCTTGGTCCTCAGGAGATAAACAGGCCTCCTTTGAAGGAATACAGATCAGAAGAGATAGGTCAGTATCCTGTATGGATCACTATGTGCAGAAGGGAAGCTGTGGTAGTACTGCAGCTTTATACACGCATGTCAGAACGTTGAACCTGATCCGGGACACAACGGGTAACCAGTGGAGGTCTGGACAGCCTCCACTGCAGAAGTGGCAAAGGAGAGATGACACTTTACTCTGAATCTCATGATGACCTGCCCCAGCAGCTTAATATGGATATTAAACAGCATGGGAGATAGTGATGACTCCTGGGCCGCCCCACAATTGAGGGTCCAAGGGACTGTACCCACTGTATGGTTACATGACTGGCAAGTATTAGACACTTCTCCAAATAAGCCATAGCCATTTCTGTGACTTCTGTTCCACACATGATCATCTGAAGAGGATATGGCTCATAATGTTTTCTCACTTTCTGATAATGAAGGTGGTCTCATCTACAATTTGGTCCTGATTTCAGTCATCTCAATAACCTTAATGGCCAAGTAGGGATCTTTCTCCAGGTCTACGTCCACCATATTATATGCCATCAAGTCGTAATGAGTGTGGTGGCGCTGCGGGTTAAACCGCAGAAGCCTCTGTGTTGCAAGGTCGGAAGACCAGCAGTCGTAAGATCGAATCCACGTGACGGAGTGAGCTCCTGTCACTTGTCCCAGCTCCTGCCAACCTAGCAGTTCAAAAGCATGTAAAAATGTGAGTAGATAAATAGGTACCACCACGGTGGGAAGGTAACGGCATTCCGTGTCTAGTCGCGCTGGCCACATGACCACGGAAACTGCCTACGGACAAACGCTGGCTCTATGGCTTGGAAACGGGGATGAGCACCGCCCCCTAGAGTTGGACACGACTGAACTAAATGTCAAGGGGAACCTTTACCTTTACCTAATAGGGCTTTCAAGATAAATGAGATACGTAAGGAGTGGTTTTACTAGTTCAAAAGCCCAGTAGGTTTCCATGGCTGAGCAGGGATCTGAAGTAGGTCTCCAGACTCTTAGTCCATCATTCTCTCCACTACACCACATTGGCTATCCCATGTCCTCCATAATAAGCATTAATACCACCTTGGTTTTTCTAGTTGTTAAGCTAATTGAATTAGGCCTCTAAGTTGGCAAATTGTCTTTTAACCCTTCTTATTTCTTAAATGTTTGTCATTAAACACATTCATAAGGGAGTATTATTGCTACACGATAGACACAGAACCAAATTTGACATAGTTGTAGCAGACCGTATGCTCTTGCTCTGTGCCAGATTCGGGGATGTTTGGGCAAAGGGTATTTGAGTTATGATTTTAAAAAGTAAAACTGTTTCTACCATTCAGAAATAGGTGACCCTAAATGTTCCCAGATTTAAAATAGCTCATATAAATTGAAAAGACCAATTTTGCTTACTTTGAAAGAGAATGGTTAGTCCCACCTGCTTTTTTTTTTTAATATGGAAAGAATCCAGGCAGTAGAGGCTGAAATATTGGTCCTCAGAAAAGCCCTTTCAAATATGACAAGTGGTGATTTTGTTATAACACTGGGCATGTACAGAATAGGCTTGCCAGCAAGAGTTTTGCAAAGTAGATATACTGTAGCAGCTTTGTGGGCAGATAAGGGAGATACTTGAAGACCTGTACAGCAATTAAAGGTCACAGAAGCAGAGTTGGAAAATGGGATTTCTTTAAAGAGTCAAATGGGCTTGCTTTAATGAAAGCAAGAGATTGATAGTCCTCCAGAAAGGGGAACATTTTGCCATGTATCTCCAGGGAATTAGCATACAATTTTGTAAGGCATATTCAAAGTATTTCTGCATTACAAAAGCACAGAGCAGTTGTGTTTGTCCCAGACCTGAGTGCTTTCAGTAAACATTCTCTCTGGATTTCTGAAACTAGGCTCCTGACACAAGTCTTCTAAGGGGAAATGAGCTCCAGTTCTGGGTCAATTTGAATTTCTGAATCTGTCAATCAGGACCCAATTGAATGTTTAACTTCTTCCTGGCCAAACAGGGTTTCATGCTTGCAAAAAGATTCTGTGTCTGGTCATAATTTTTTTTTTAATTCAAAAAGAATAGAAAAAAGAATAGAAAACAAATATTCTGAAGTTCATATGTTTAAGCTGTAAAAATAGCGTTGGTGCCTATATCCTATCATAGTCTCAACCATTCCACCTGTTTTCACTATACAATTGTTTGGTAATTAAGAAAATGATCCAAAGATATTGTTGCCAACAAGTCACTTCTGATATGTGATGACCATATGAGTTAATGACCTCCCAAATGTTCTATCATTAACAGTTCTGCTTGGATCTTACAAACCAACAGCATCTCATGTTGGGTTTTCTCTCTCTTCCTACTGCCCCCCCGCCCCACCTTAGAAATATTGTCTTTTCCAGGAAGTTCTGCTCATGTCTTGCAAATTAACAGCTGTGGCTTCTTTTATTGAAACAATATGTCTCATGTTAAGTCTTCTTCTCTTCCAACTCCCACCCTCCCCCTTTCCCAGCAATACTGACTTTTCTTGCATTTCCTCCGTGGATACAGAAGCACAATATCCTACATTCATAAACTGGAGTTTCTTCTTCGAGGTCTCTGTGAATGCACACTAATGGGTTTAATCTGCGCCTGTGCAGAGGTCTCCGGAATATTCTAGAGCTCAAATATGTGTTCGCCAGGACCGCCCCCTTAGCACACGTGGTCCGCCCGTCCTGGCGATTACCTCAGTTCCTTTTTGCCGCCGCTGAGGTCTCATCCTACGACGAGCTCTCCGTTCATGCTTCTTGGTTCTTTATAGCTAAAGAAAAAGAGAGAATGAGTCATTCTTATACGAATAGACTTAATTACTACAGTATTGTGAGAGACTTTGATTTCCCCCCCTCTTTCCCGTTTCCACCGCCCCCCCTTCCCCCTTCCCGCCTTTTATGGCCCCCACAGGGCCGTTTAAGAGGTGCGCTTTTAGAGACTGCCTCTTTCTGATGGCCACGATTCTTGTTTATTTTGCCTGGGGGAATCTCATCAACCGGCCTCTTCTCATTTTTGTAAAAACTTCACAAAACAAGCCCTCAAACTTCATCAGCAACGACTGAAATCCTTTCTGTGGGAGCGATCCCTCCATTGCCTTCTACCATGGACGAGGCACAAGGTTCACAACCACCCCCGATCCCTACTGACACTAATTCTCCATTACTGACAACCAAAACCAAATCAAAATTGCCTAAAACAAAGTCCTTGGGATCGACATCTCAATCAACTCCAACACCGAAATCCATTTCGAAACCGGTCAGTTCCAAACCGAAGAAACCCAAGAAATATTCCATTAAGTTCCAGACTCCTGCTCAGCAACCTTCCACTCAGGACCAACCTACCATAGACCTCGATACTGACCGTGATTCCATTCCACCTCCATCTGGTCAACCACCCTCTCCTCTGTTGGCCCAATCTCCATCATGGGCGGATACCTCAGCTGAGGTAACGGTATTACCGTATTCGGCCTCTTCGAGCCCCAAGTCTCTGGGTTGCTCTGTGTCCAGGTGTGAGTCTGAGTCAGCATCTATCCTTGCTGATCCGTTGCCCTCACATAAGAGGAAGGCGAAACTCCACCATATACAGGACACCAGCCGTTCCGATACAGGACGTTCACAGCCTCCAACACATTCGGGACTGTCGGTATCGCATGACTCTCGGGCTCGACAACATCGGCCTAAGCGAGTCACTGTCTATGAGCCTCCTGTGTACTACAAACCTTCAGCCAAGCGGTATTGACATCGCTCATACCGATGCTGGCAGCCCAATACCGGGCATTATGTTGAACCCAAGCGTCTTCGGTACACATATTACTATCCTTTGGACTCTTTTGATTCTCCATCAACTCCTCGATACCATCCGAGGCATGACTATGAACAATCATCGGATGATGATATGGTTCATCCTCCACCTCCTCCAGTACCGAAGCTCCACAAAGCTCATAAGCGACATCATACTCAGGCTACCTTAGTGCAGCCCTCTTCGATACCGAAGAAACCAAGACCATCGACTAGGGTTACTTTACCGCCTATCGATTCAGCTACACTCTCGCAGGTTCAATCATCTTCCTTACAGGTTACCACGACTTATACCGGACCCTCACCAGGATCCGTACATAATAACAAACCTCATAAACGTCTTAAATCGAACCAATCTGCTCAACCGGTACCATTAAAGCACGGTACCGTAACTTCTAAGTGCCACTTACCAGACGCTCCTCCTGATACATCGGCCTCCTTGTACCGACAAGGTTCATCACTTTCACCTGTACAGTTTTCCGATTCTGACTCTTCAGATTCAATGGCATTACAAGAATCACCCCCTAATCTTCCAACACCCGATTCCGATGTGGCTGATACCAACCCTCCATCCCCATCCAAGGATTTTTCTTCATACTCTCAACTGGTTCTACGCATGGCCACAGCAATGGCAAGAACGCATAACAGCGCATCATTTAATCGAGGCAGCATCTAGACATATGGCTACAGCTGTGGCCTTACGAAGGCATGCCTGGCTCCGCTCCGCCCACATCTCTGATAATTCTCGGATACGTATTGAAGACTTACCCTTTGATGGTGTCAGTTTATTTGACAAAAAACTGATGAAATACTAGATAACCTACAAAAGATGAGTTCATATAATACTCAGCCGTACTACAGGCCCCAAAGATATCAGTGGCACTGCCCATATTCATTCCATCAATACAAATCTTTTCCAGACAAACAACGATACTTACCTCAATCATCTTCTTCATTCCAACCTCATCAGCACACTCAACGGCAACGTCCTCGGCAATCCTTCAGGCGACCTGATAAGAAAATCAAACAGAATCTTTGACTCCCCTACCGTCCAGATCTGCACCCCTTATCTTCCATTGTTCACCACCACTCGCTTAGCAGCCCATTTTTGATCTTGGGCAACCATCTCCACTGATTCGTGGGTCCTGTCTATCATATCCACCAGTTACGCAATAGAGTTCATTTCCTTACCACCACCAAGGATAGTTCTAACTGCATCATCAAATGCCCTAGAACAAGAGATTCAATCACTCCTCTCAAAGGACACCATTTAATTGGTCAACCCGCAAACCGACGATACAGGGTTTTTCTCCCGTTACTTCCTCGTCCCAAAGAGAGACGGAGGTCTTCGTCCCATTCTCGACCTCAGAGACCTCAACTACTTTATCCTTCAGAGGCGTTTTTGCATGGTGACTTTAGAACGTATTCTTCCTCTACTGCAAAAAGGCGACTGGTTTGCCGTCATCGACCTAAGTGATGCCTACTTCCACATCACTATCAGACAGGATCACCGCAAATTCCTTTGATTCTCTCTCGGTCAAACCACTTACGAATTCAAAGCCCTCCTGTTCAGCCTTTCCACCGCAACACGAGTATTTACGAAGTGCATGGCTCCTGTGGCAGCGCACCTTCGCACCCTGGGAATCTCGGTGTTCCCATACATCGATGATTGGCTGCTCGTAGCCCAATCGCACTCCCAAGCTCTAAGCGACATTGCACGTACTCTTTCTTTGTTAGCGGATCTGGGTCTCAGAGTCAACATGGACAAGTCCATCCTAACCCCCTCACAAAGAGTCACTTATATAGGTGCTGTTCTAGACTCACGGAACGCACGAATCTTTCTCCCTCAAGAATGATCGATGAAGATACACTCTCTTGTCATGCATTTTCAACCTTACGCGTTTGTAACTGCCCTTCAAGCACAATGCCTTCTCGGCCTTATTGCATCCACTACGTCAGTCATTCAGCACGCCCGATTAAAAACACGCTCATTACAAGCCTGGTAGCTGTCCCTATTCGACCCCCTTTCCCACCCACCCACCAAGATTCTACAGGTCACTCCCGAACTTGCAACTCAGTTGATTTGGTGGATCACTCCGGTCAACCTTTTCCTTGGCAGACCGTTTGCACCCCTTCAATTGACAACTCAAATTACCACTGATGCCAGCCCTATCGGTTGGGGTGCACATTGCAGAGGCCTACACGTTCATGCCACCTGGTCTCCATACGAGAAAACTCTCCATATCAACAACCTCGAATTACTTGCAACCTTCAAGGTTTTCCGTGCTTTCGAGCCTCTCATTACCGGCACCGCGGTACAGGTTACTACAGACAATACCACAGTGCTCTACTATATCAACAAACAGGGCGGAACACACTCTCTGCCTCTCCTATACCTTGCGGTCCAGTTTTGGGAATGGTGCCTGGATCACCATATTTTTCCCATAGCGATCCACATTGCCACTCAGCACAACCAACTAGCGGACACTCTCAGCAGGCTTCATTCTCAGATGCACAAATGGTCTCTGGACAACTCCATATTCCTCCAGCTCTGCAACATCCCGAAAGAGACGTTTTTGCCACAACAAACAATACCAAATGCGCCCGGTATTTCTCCAGAGCGGGCATAGGTTGAGGCTCCCTTGGCGATGCTTTAATGGAAAGTTGGACCACTCAACTTCTTTACCTCTTCCCACCAATCCCCCTCCTCCTCTGGACCATCGTCAAACTGCGACAAGATCGTTCAAATGCCATCCTTATAACCCCTTGGTGGCCAAGACAACCCTGGTTCCCAATGCTCCGATCGATGGCCTCTGAATCCATCCGTCTTCCCCTACTTCCGCACCTTGTCACTCAGCACCAGGGACAAACTTACCATCCCGACCTCCAATCTCTCCATCTCACAGCCTGGAGGATCCACCCTCTTTGAACATGATTCTAACTCATGCAAGAAAACCTGCCACGAATCAACTTTACGCTTATAAGTGGTTCGCTCTTCAAATGTTTGCTCAGCAGCGGAACCTCCCTACGGCCCCAACTACTCTCCCAGTATTATTGGCTTTCCTTTCTTATCTCTTCGATTGTCATCTCTCATTATCCACGCTTAAGGTCTACATTTCAGCGATTGTAGCATACCAGCCAAAAGACTCTGCTGCTGCCTTATTATTCAGACATCCTACTCTAAAGCAGTTTCTACGAGGTGTTGCTAATTTGTGACCACCCAGACCTTTCCCACCACCACAGTGGTCCTTACACACTGTTCTCCGTCGCCTCACCTTGCCACCCTTTGAACCTCTTGCAACGTCATCTGAACGTCTGCTCTCACTTAAAGTTTTATTTCTGGTGGCTATTACATCAGCCCATAGAGCGTGTGAACTTGCAGCTCTACGAGTGGACCCTCCGTTTCTTCAATTCACCCAGACAAGGTTACGCTCTATCCTGATATTTCCTTTCTTCCTAAGGTTGTTTCTGATTTTCATGTCCATCAACCTATCATATTACCTACCTTCTTCCCGTTACCAACGACGGACCTTGAGTGTTCCCTCCACCTCCTGGATGTGAGGAGAGCTCTAGCATTTTATGTGGAAAGAATGGCTTCCTTTCGTAAGTCTAAAAGACTATTTGTTTCTCCACATTTGCCACATAGAGGAGCACATGTGTCTCCCCAAACTATTTCACGATGGATTGTCCAAACCATACGTCTTATCAACTTGCAAGAAAGCCTTTGCCTACTGACATTAAGGCACATTCCACCAGAGCAGTGGCTACCTCCACAGCTTTTCTTAGAGGTGCACCTATTCCTGATATATGCAAGGCTGCTACTTGGTCCACTCCATCAACCTTTGCATCTCATTATCGATTAGATGTCAGGGCCAAGTCGGATGCTGCCTTCGGACGAGCGGTTTTATCTTCTGTTCTTCCGTGATGCCCCTCCTCCTGCAAGGTAAGCTTGTTAATCACCCATTAGTGTGCATTCACAGAGACCACTAAGAAGAAAGAGAGGTTACTTACCTGTAACTCTGGTTCTTCGAGTGGTCATCTGTGAATTCACACTTCCCGCCCATCCTCCCCTCTGTCCGTCATGTCTGTTATTCTTTACAGTGACGAGCTGTTTGGGAACTGAGGTAATCGCCAGAACGGGCGGACTACGTGTGCTAAGGGGGCGGTCCTGGCGAATGCATATTTGAGCTCTAGAATATTCCGGAGACCTTTGCGCAGGCGCAGATTAAACCCATTAGTGTGAATTCACAGATGACCACTCGAAGAACCAGAGTTACAGGTAAGTAACCTCTCTTTTTGTTTGTTTGTTTTGTTTTGAAGAATTGAATCACATAACACATGGCAGTGCCTCATTTGCCTTAATAGGCTGGCCTCCACTGGCTGACCTGAGCAGTCCTTTAAGCCCCTTCCTTGTTCTTCCAATGCATTCAAGGCGTGCAAAGCTCACTTTCCTTTGAACTAAATGGGACTTGTGCCAAAGTATACTTTTGTTGGACCGGAGTGCATTGTGTTATTTTTAAGAATGTGGCCCTAAGCTTTTAGTAAGTTGGCTTTCCAAATTCTTTCCCACCCAATATTGCTCTAGACCATGCTTGCCCTTTTTTTAAGGTTGTATATTCCTTCTGCTACAAAATGTATTTTGTCATTTTTCATGAAATGCATCATAGCATTTGTTCCCAAGAACAAGAGTCAGGGTGACCTAAGTTCAAGTCTCACTTGATGTCCTAGAAATATCTCTGATTTAAAATTGCTTCCAGCTTTCTATTGATGACAAATGGATTTTTCCCCTAGCATAGTGTTTAATGAGTAACTGCACATCTACCATACTGAACATGAAATAAGCTGTTTAAATTCTTTGCAAGAATAGCTGTCTTAAATACAACATAAATCTTTTAAAGAAGCCTCAGCTTTCTGTGCTCACAGACGTACCAAAAGTTTGGTTTGTTTTCTTTGTGTTTAATGCCCTACATGTAAATTAAATGCATTTAAGAAAAGCTATTAACTTTACTGTAAAATCTTGGTAATCTCTTATCAAGATTTTTAATCTTTATTGCAGCGTGAAAGTACTCTTTCTCCAAGAGAATAGTAATACAAAGTTAGACAAAACATATATGAAAAAGGACTTAATTTTAACCATTTCTCTCCCATAAACTTCACAAATGTTTTATAGTAGCAGAGTCTCAAAAGCTCTGCTGTAGGATATAATTAGGGTCTTGGTAAAATGCTTGGTAAAATTTTATGAGAGCACTTTTCAGCAATGTATAATGAAGGCAAAATGTTTACTCATATATATTTGATATCGATGCACTCTCATACTAAAAATAATATTCCACTAAAATGGAGTTCAGTTATGAAGTGTAAATAATTAAAAGATTAGGAAAATCATGGTTGCAACTGTATCCCAAAAAGATTGTCAACTCCAAGGGTAAATTAACAAACCCACTCACACGTTGAAACACATACACACTCGGCATTTGGCAATATAATGTGCTTATTGTTTTACTTTTGACCAACATTTGATGCTTGATTAACAAGTGGCTATAGATAAAACAGTGTTCTAGAAATGATGTATCTACATTTAATGGGCTTACCTGAAACAGGATGCTCATATATTCTGCTTGGACCAAAGTATGTATTAGAAGCCTTGTAGACAGCCATGAATATTTACAGGACAAATATGGAAAGAAATGACCCCCAGATATGGGATGGGGGAACTGGAAACACTGAGATCCTGCTGCCTTTTCTCTGGCTTTCTTTTCAAAGCACCACCTGTTTACAGGAGCTAATATTCTAAGTTCTGTACCTTTTGCTAAAAAGAACATGCCAAAGACAACAGAAGAGTTTTCACTGACAATGAATACCAAAATATGCAGCCATTGGGTACAGGCCAGTTGAAACTTACTAGAGATCGACAGTAATTGTAGCTAGGGATGGAACTTTAATGTTGACTTGAAAGAACAAAAACATGAAAGAGGCCCTTATTTTCATGTTCATGTTCTTTTGTAGATTTCCAAAGGACAGCCTGTTAACCATGAAGGACTCATTTTAATGAAAAAAAAAGAAGGCACACTAAAGTGTCATGTTTTTTTATGTTCCCCTCTTTCATGTAACCTTTCTTTCACCTGTCGTACGTAAAACTGCCTGATTAATTTTTCATCAAATAGAATTGTGACAAAGGCTGCCAGCTGCCAATCAGAACATCCTGGGGATGGGGTAGGAATGCTGAATCTTTAAAAGGGCCTGAAAACCAATGAGGATGGTTCTTTGCTTAGTGGGATTACTGTGTGGAGCTTCTGTTGGTGCCCTCCATCTTGGATTGTGCCTCGCCTCCTCCATATTGTACTACAGTGACACTTCCACTTTGGATTGCTCCTTTTTTTTGGCCTTTTTTTAAAAAAAAGTTCTTTTGGGGGGATTTCTCCTCACCTATTTCTTTGGGGATTTTTTTTTCCTGCTTCAGATTGTTCTGGCCCTTTCTTTTCTCTGCTGACTGTGTGGCCTACTAGCTGCTGACTCAAGAAAGAGGAGAAACCATAAAGTGGTGTGGGGAGAAATATCTTCTCATATTCCAGTAGTTTTGGTTTAGAATTTTTTTTTTTTTTTTTTTTATTTTTTTTTTTTTTTTTTGCTTTATCTGCTTGCTTGCTTCTTTTGGTTTTTGGGAGAGGAAGAGGGAGCTCTGTGTGTAACTTTTTTTTTTTTTTGCTAACTTTCCCTTGTGCTTTCTTTTCCTGTTTGATCTGTTTTTAAAAATTGGTATTTGGTTAATTTACTGTAGTTTCTTTTGTTAAATCTTTTATGATTTGTTTAGGATTTTTTTTTCCCCTTCTGTGAGGGTGTATAGGTCAGAGGGTGAACTCTGTGATGGTGCTACTATGCCATTCATTTGTGTGGGTCCCTGAACAGGTCTTGTAATGATTTTTCTTTCTCCTGCTCTGCTGCCCACTTTTGGAATAGATTGATTCTCTTTTGCCTGCCTTACCCCTGCTCCTTTGGAATAGTTTTTACAGGGTCTTGTGGGGCGGGACAGAGCTGGACTAGCGCCAGACTACATGAATGGGGAAACGCAAAATGAAATGGCCTGAAAGAGACAGTCCTTTTTTCTAAGAAACAAATGACTGGTGCACAAAAAACATGAATACAAAAGAGAGATCTCTCCCCAGAACCTGAAATGAAATAAAAATGAAAGTTTTCACCATGCACTTTCCTACCTGCAACCTCACCGATCTCTGTTTCTGGTTTTGGAGCCATCCCATGCATCACCAGGGTGCTGAAGAAATCAGCTAAACAAGCAAAAGGAAGAAATTAGGCATGGGCAGGGAGCTTTTGGCATTCTGTAACTTGCCAAGCTCTCATCAAATGACTCAGCCTTCTAGAGAGCCAGCGTTCACAGCCCACTTCAGTCTAGTGAGTTTGACTCACTAGGTCATGGAAACCTTTGGGTAGAATCAGCCTGTTCTGTTTGGCAAATATTGGCTTCTCACCAAGTCTTTCTTTCTTTCTTTCTTTCTTCAACCAATCCAATTGAGAGTGATTTAAAAGCTTCTCCATGAAAAGAACGGTGAAATAGCAGATTAAACCAATGAAGTTATTTAAAAAAATGAGAGCAAAAGAGAGAGAGACTGGTCTTTAAGCAGATGGGAAAGAAAAATCAGAAGAATATTGCTCTTTCATATCTCTTAGCTTTATTAAATCAAGAATAGTGTATCTCCTGGTGTAAGTTGAGCCCCACTGCCTGTAGCTTTAAGTGAGTACTGTCATAATTACAGAGCTTGGGAGGAACTGATTACAAATAGCAAGTTACATATAATTAGTTTCTTTATTCAATAAATAAGGTACAACCAGAGTTTAGAAATAATTTGTTGAATTTAATTCATTAAAATGCATTTTTTGCGTACCAGCAGTCATGTAATACTTCAATTTAATTTAACTCTTTAAGTGTAATATTAATAACTTTTTTGCTCATTAATTATAATTTATAATCACGGTGCCTTGTGGTGTATAATCAGGAGTTTCATGGCTCAGTGGTTAAACTGCAGGACTGTGGCCAAAACTCTGCTCACAACCCAGGTTCAAGCCCAGATAGCCAGCCAATTGAGGGGCACTAAACACATAGATGTGAAGTGTCTTTACTTCTTTGTTTTCAAAACAATCCTCATTTTTCAAAACAATTAGCGAGCTCCGGCAGAGCAAGGTCAAGGAAGTATAAACAATCCTGGCAACTGAATGACTGCTTTACTTTTGAATGAATGTTGTGGTTAGAATTTGCAAACATAGATATGAAATTATTGTAAACAAAAAAGTAAATTACGTTATGCAGGGTTCAAATTGCATTTGTAATCCAATAGTGCCATCTTTTGGAGAAAATTAAATATAGGAATTATAGGTTTTCATTGCTTGGAAAACCTTAGTCAGGAATTCATCTTTCCGTTTCCCTGTATTAGCAGGAACTAGTCAAACATAAATATATGATAGGAATTACATTTAAAACCCAGTAAAATAATGAGATTCTACATTGTTCTTGCTCACCCAGAAATTCCTGAGCAAGAAAATCCTGGATTAGTAAGAAGAGATAAGAAAAGGAAAGAAATTGGTAAGAGTATAAATATGTGGAAGTAGGTCACACACACAGAACAAGACAGGGCATTCATTCATAACATGATGATTCCACGTTATGCTGCACATACCGGATTACAACAACAAGCAGAGCAGCTAGGCACAGAGGCAGAAGAAAATCAACATGGAATTTTTTCCCCATAGATTTCAATTTGGTATGGCTGGTTGAGCAAATATTTTTCTGTGTGTCTAATCATATGCTTAGAGGCTAAGGAAACTATTTTCTTTAATATATTGTTATTCTTAAGAACTTTCATGCTTTGAAGAAATGTTTTTCATTTTAGATATACTTATTTTAAGAACTTCCATATTTCTCTATATATTTGCAAGAAGGCTTTAAAAGCTTTTAAAGCTTTTTAAAATCATAATGCTTTTACTTTTAAATATTACATTCTCTGCATTGATAGACTACAAGCTTTCACATGTATATAATTTAACAAAACATTTTAATTCTTTTTTTCCCTCTCAAAAGATATGTTGCTCCTATATTTTTGACTTAAGGGTTTACCTACAACTTAAGTTCAGTTTTCATGTATTTGTGCCTACAGTTTTTCTTACAACTGTAAGACAGTCTTCAGTACATTTTGACTTGCTACATTTTGAAGCTGTTTTATGTATATGGAACATAGAAGCAATGTAGATAATTAAAGCTTGCAGGAATAGACAAGGTGAAGTTGTTTGGAATTGTTGCAACAGTGAAGAGACTTATATTTTGACAGATGAATGTAGATATGATTATCTGTGATTGTTTGGTTTCATTCTGGAATTAATCTTTCTTTGGGATAAATGCAGCTGTGATGAACACAGGCTTCTGATTTTTCCCTGGAGGTCTATGGACTTTCTGTAGGACTCTTATGGAGAGTCAAGCACTAAATTTCTGTGTCTGGCAAACCCATCTCATGTTCATTCTTCCTCTTTTCCTACTACCTTCCATTTTTCCTGGCATTATTTTATTTTCCAGTGAGTCTTTCCCCTCATGAGATATCCAAGTATGATAGCCTCAGAGTCTGAGAGAGTGTAATGACCTGAATTTCGTGGTTGAGCATGGATTTAAACCTAGACCTTTGCCTAGTCCAACATCCCAACCACTACACAACACTGGCTCCATTAAACATAGTGCATGCAGCCTGCAGCACAGAAATCAGATCAGAGGGACATAACTTCATTCCAGATCTCATTTCTACTATAGATGAATATCAATGTAGTCTACCTCCTAGGAATCAGAACTTTTCAGCAAAATATTATTTCCATCAGATTTAATGCATGCAGCCTGTGTCACAGGAATCAGTGATGACAGGGAAAGAAATCTGTTCCAAACTCCTTTTCATCAGAGATGAAAGTGCATGCAGGTTATTCAACAGGAATCAGGAAAATACCCACATTAAAAATATTATTCCCACCACAGATAGTACTGGATGCAGCCTACCCTATAGGAAATCCAGAACTTATTGAGCTTTATGGGGCATTTTAGTTCCCAGGAAACATTTTGTTGCAGAAGTTACATAAAACAGATTTACCAAAAAAAAAAAAAGAAAAAAGGATTTAATGACATCTACAGTTGAAGAGTTGCAATGTACACATTTTTTAGTAGACAAAATTCGTCCCAACAAATCTATTGCCTATTCCCATTGGGATGTATTGGGACCACACAAAAAAAGTCTTTTGCCACTTTGTAATTGAAATATGATGCAGGGAGGCTGGTGTGAGTACTTGGATGAGTAACATGCCCCCCTATTGCCAAAAGAGAAAGAAAATGGAAGACATCTATAACATGAAACCCCACAGCCTCCAAGTGGGGCCTGACAAGGTCGGGGGGGGGGGCATTTGTGTGTCTAATAATATGCTCAGAAGCATTTGTACCTTGTGAATATAAAGCAGAGCCAGAACGTGCACAGTAACTAGGAATTTCTCTCCTTGTACATTGATTTCGGTTTTAGAGACAGATTGAGCTAGAGTTGGGGCAGTGTCCCATTCCCTTAATGGATCAGCCTCCACTACCTTACAGAGAGCCCGTGGTTCGAAGATGAAATCCATTAGCGTTCCAGAGACATAATTCAGGAATAACTGTGTGACCAAGCAGCCTAGCATACTTCCAAATGAAGCCTGTGCTTACCTCCTGATGACTAATCACAAAACAAAGTAAACTGCAGGGGGTATGAAAGTCTAACAATTAGGACTTCAGAAATTTCCTTTTCTAATGAGGCATTATCTGTAATACACACATACACTGGGTTTTTGTGTTGTGCTACTTTTCACTGTTTTGTGTAAGTACAATACACACAAAAAGAGGCTATTTGGGGAATGCTTTCTTGGCATGCCTTACTTTTGAGTAAGGGACTTGCTTTTGAGTAAAATGCATAGAAGTACAAAAAATGGGGATCTGGACATACTGTCATGCAATTCTCTTATTTATCATTTAACGGATCACAAAAAATCTATCCTGCATATGTTTTTATTTTTTAATACTGTCTTAGACTGCTCAGGTATGTGTTCTGCTGTAATCCAGCATTCCAGTTCTGTAGAAAGTAATTAAAGGTAACCATTTTACTAATTTATGAGCAAGAATTTTTTAAAAAGTTATTTGCAAGTACTTAGACAGAGAAGAGATCAACATATGCCAGTTATATAGAAGAGTGGCAGGTATAGTTTATGGTTAGAGATGAATAGCTTGGACTGGGGGAACAAGGCAATTCTGGGAGCTTCCCAAAAGGCACAGGATTACACCAATAGCATCCCATGATCTCCAGAGCCAGCAGAATTCTAGGATGCAACAACTCCTTCTTGTGTGAGAGTAGCTAGATCATTGTACATTTACATCTGAAATATTTTAATTAGTACGTCTTTTAGAATAGCTCCTTCTGCATGCTGAACGACTTAGCATCAGAAAGCAAAAGAGGACATTAGAGATGGAGATATGGAGTTAATAATTTTGTGGTTTAGGAATGGGACGCAGCAGGGGTAATTTTATTCAGGCAGTTTTTGTTCCTCAAATGCTCTTTCATCAAAAGAGCTTTATTACACTATGCCATGTTTTGTGGTGGTGTTTCTAATATCACACTGACTTATCTGAAACTGCTTTGAAAATGTGCACTGCCTCCTTCTGAGTCCAATTCAGCCCTTATTAAAATTCATCCACAGTCAGTCAAAAGCTTGGAACACTTGGCTGATACTGACACAAAAAGGGGCTCTTTATTATATATATAGGTGCTTCAGAATATGGACTTCCTTTGAAATAATGTTACCAGGAAAATATACATATATTTATTTTCCTGGTAGCATTATTATTATTTCAAAGGAAGCCCGTATTTTGAAGCATCTTGATTGATAACAGTTTAGGCTTCCTGCTGGGAAAGCTGGTCTTTCATTACAGCCCTCAGAGATGCAAACTAGTCAACAGACTCTCAAATCAGCACCATTTCAATACATAATTGCATAACTCCAATCTAAAGAAGGACAGTTTTTGACACTTATTAATTTCAAGCTTCTTGTGACATCAAGTGTTGCAGATGAAGTAGCATGTTTATGTCGGCTACCAAAGCTGCATGTGGACATATGTGTGAGTCAGATTTAGGCTTGGTTGGAGGGACAGGCTTACCGTCATAGGTTTTTCAACTGGCTCAGTGTTTTAAAGTTCCAGCTCCTACATACAGTACAACAACAACTCGTCTCTTGCAAAAGAAAGGCATGGTATAATGTCTCCATCAAAGTGTTCTTCTTTATGGGAAAGATCACATTGCATCGGTGACAGTTCTAAAGAACCACAACCCTTCTCTGGTAGCAACTGTTCATAATAAATCTGTTCAGAGGTCATGTGCACTTCAGTAGCAGGGAGAGTGCACAACCACTTCGAGGAAGCTGTTCCTGGCAGGACTTGCCGATGATTCCCCATGACATGCCCCATGTCCATGCTGGCAGAATTCTGGACATGCTTTGGGTTTGTACATTCATGGTGGTAGCAGTTGATAGAAAGCAATGTAAGCTGATGCTTCCCAACAGGAGTGGTTCTGAGGACTGGTTCCCAAGCAAAAGTAGACTTCAATTTCTTCCTTTTGTGGAACTATAATGGATTCTTTATTCAGGAGCTTGTAGCTGTCAACACAAGATGAAAAGCAGAGCAGAACATTTTTTTAAATGAAAAGTACTTTTGACTCCTTGTAGTTTTTCCGTTCCATTTGAGGTGGATATGCAGAGACTTATTAAAGTGTCATATGAAAAAAAAGACCTGACAAATAGTCACTTGTCCTTGGTCACCATGTGAGTTTAGAGATGAGCAAGGATAAATCAAGGGCCACACGCTTCCAAAGGCATCTTGGTGGCTCTTGTTCTTTCACCATCACTTTCACTGTTAATCAGTCAATGCAATTTTAAGTCCATTCATGGATGGATACTTACTTTACTTATCTCTCAATATTCATGTAAAAATCCATTGAAAAGTAGACTGAGCTTCTTTCCTCAATCCACTATCACACTGATGTTCATTGACTTGTTGTCTTATTAAATTTATGGGGTTTTAACAGGCTATTTGAATACTTGGGGGTCTTTCTTTCAAGAATTGTGGTGCGTTCAGCTCTGAAAACCAGGACTTATGGGCCCTGGGAAACCAAATATGCTATTTATTCCCATTATGGAGAACCTTATTTAAAAGAGGAGGCTGTCTTTTGAATTCTGCTTCTGTTTTGCTATAGTAATTGTGAGTGGGCTTATTTGTCTCATAATGAAAATAAATGCCAGGAAGTAAAGCATAGACTAGTTCAATTAGAAAATGAATATTTCAAACAATAGAAAATAATATTTCCAGTAAGATTAGCCAATTATTTGCTCAGGTTAGATGAACTCAAATTATGCTAGCTCATTGATTTAATCACAAACCGATACACAGGAGCTTTGAACCGAGAATGCCATGTACAGATAGTTTGCTCAAATATTATTTAAATGGCAGATTGCTAGCTTACTGGGATATTTTCTTTTATTTTTGGAAGAAAATAGTCATTGTGTAAATGACAGATGAGTGGGACTATCAGAAAGCAAAACTGACACATTGGCCACTAGTGGTGTATGGCAGGGTGGACAACATGAATCTTCCAGTCCGCATGTTTTGTGTTCCCCAGCCTTAACTCCTGCTGTCTCAAAACTGCTGGCAGGAATGATCGGTACAACCATCAACTCTGCTACAAGACAATCCCATAGCAACTTTCCTCCTGTTCTTCCTTTCCTTTCACTTCAGGAATAGAAATGGTCTCCCTGCCTTTCAGGGCTCAGGGGTGGGTGCTTCCACACTCTCCTAGCAGCAGTAGCTGTAACAGCAACAGAAAATTTGGCAGACGCTTCTGGAGTCAAATGCCAGGTGGTGGATGTCAGGGTCGCATAAAACTGAACAGTAGTGATGCTCCTGGGGGATTTCATGAGGGGCCCATTAAGCAAGGAAGTTGCCAATCCTGGTTGAAAGAATAACTAAGCACGTATCTGCTCGGTCATAAGGTTCATTACTGAAGAGCGTTTGTGGTTTTCAAAACTACAGTGTAAAAAAAAATCTTTTGTGGAATCTGAGACTTATGAAGTAGTTATTACATTATAATCTTGCCCTTTGTTTTTTCTTGTTTGCTTGTTTCTTTCTTTCTTTTATGAGCCTCCAGTGCAGGATGTGTATATATTTCACACCTGGGTAAACCTGATCAATTCCTGTCTTCATAGTCTTCACGTAAACTGAAATTGCCCAGCCATATCTAAATTGTAGGATGTGGTCACTTACCACTGTTCTTTTTATTCAAGCAAATAACCCAGGTGGCTTGGTTGTACTCTAGGAATGATGCAAGTGCTTGTGTTACTGGAAAAAAAGATATGTCATCTGCCTACAAGTCCACTGACATGATACACAAAAGTAAACTCATTTCTCTCTTCGGTGCTCTTTTGTTGTGGATTCACAGCCTCCAGCGTTGTGGTTTGGAGGCCATGAAGTTCTCTACCAAGCCACATTCTGGAACTATACATCTCTCCTACCCACTGACACTGAAGTCATTTTCCCCTTCTGTCATTAATGCCGTGTAGGCCATGGAGAGCATGGCTACTGCTACTCCCTTCCTACAAAGGAGCATCTTCTGAACAGTGAAGAAATTAAAAGCAGTTCAAGATCAGGAGAAAGACAGCTCCTCTTGTGGCCTTCTGTTTATGCAGTAGAAGCGAGTCTAACTGACTGCTCTTTTTTCATGATTGTTTCCAAATCAGACGCAATCCAGGCTCAGAACTTATATATGGCACTTTTTGACTACAGTTCCAACAATATCCCCAACCAGCAGAGCTAGTAGCCATGATAGACAGGAGGCTGTAGGAGTTACACTCCAAAGAGTAATTTTGCCCACCTTAAGGCGATACAGGCAGTTCTAGGGGAGAGAACTATTTGAGAACCCATCAATCACAGGTCCTTGATATGCTTGGAAAGGGCAAAGATTAGACTTTTCATACTACTTATCCTTGTTTAGACCAGAAACAGAACTTATAGGTAACTGGTATTAGAACTGAACACATGTTAGTATTGGAGAGATGTAATTGACTTGGATGAAGGAGTGCAGGGAATACTTATCATATTAGCAGATGACATAAAATTAGGTGGAATAGCTAAAACCTTGGAAGACAGGAACAAAATTCAAAAAGATATTGATACGCTTGAGCACTGGGGTGAAAACAACAGAATGAAATTTAACAGGAATAAATGCAATCTTCTATACCTGTGGGGAGAAAACCAAATGCACAATTACAAGATGGGGGATACTTGGCTCAATAATACTACAAGTGAGAAGGATCTTGGAATTGTTGTAGAACAAAAGCTGAATATGAGCCAACAGTGTGATGTTGCTGTAAAAAAGGCAAATGCTATTTTAGGATACATTAACAGAAGTGTAGTCTCCAAATCCTGTGAGGTACTAGTTCCCTTTTATTCAGCACTGGCTAGGCTTCATCTAGACTACTGTGTCCAGTTCTGAACACCACAATTAAGAAGGATGCAAACAAACTGGAGCAAGTTCAGAGAAGGGCAACAAGGATGAGCAGGGGACTGTGAAGAAAGACTGAAGGAACTGGACATGTATAGCCTTGAGAAAAGAAGACTGAGGGGAGATATGGTATTAGTTTTCAAATACTTGAAAGGCTGTCATACAGAGGAGGGGCAGGATCTGTTGTCGACCATCCCAAGGTGCAGGACACATAACAATGGGCTCAAGCTACAGGAGGCCAGATTTAGACTGAATATCAGGAAAAACTTCCTAACTGTTAGAGCAGTACAACAATGGAACCAATTATCTTTGGAGGTGATGAGCGCTCCAACTCTGGAGGCATTTAAGAGAAAATTGGACAACCATCTGTCAGATCTGCTTTGACTTGGATTCCTACATTGATCAGGAGGTTGGACTTGATGGCCTTATAGGCCCCTTCCCATTTTTTCCTATGATTCTAATTCAGGCAGACCTTTGTGCCTGAGTCATCAGACTCCAAAGGAATCCCATGCTTAAATCCTGAAGATCAAAAACAAAACAAATCAAGCTACTCTGCAAACTCCCAGAAGAGAGAGAAGCTCTTGCTGTGACATTCCCACAGAAACAGGCCGTAAAGGTTCTCCCTTCCTAATGATGGGTTATCATGTCTGTTTCTGCCCTTAGTGCTTCTCTTGAAGGCACAACACTACAGATTTCTACACCGGAGTAGTATCACAGTCAGGATTTGCTAATCCTTCTCTGAAAAACAAGTCAGTGGTTAGTTAATACCTGGTTTATCAGAGAGTCACTCAATTAATTCTGTTCTGCTGTTAAGCAGAAGATGACAGCCCAAAGTGGCACATACTGGGCTGGCAGAGGATGGCACAGGAGCTGGAAGACAGGATGTGCCTCTACAGCTACCCTGTTTTCCTTGGGTCTAGTTCTCCCATGGCCAGCACGTAAATAAAATTCAGCTGTCAGTCCTGCTGAATACAGGGGTGGGGGCGGGGGACACCATTTTGTCCTTTACTTCAGGCCACAAAATGTCTTGGGGCAGTGCTGGCACTACTGCAAGCTTTCTTATATAGTTTATGAAAGGATTCTGCTTGCAGCTCAGTTAGGAGGATGACTAATTCTTTCTGTATTTGAGTGACTCATTATTTGTTCTGAGAAACAGTCTTTCTTAAGTCACAGTGCCCACTCAATTATTTCTCCTCCCCCCCCCCTTGTCAAATGTACTGCTTATCAACTCAGGCAGAGTCATGGCACACTTACATCTGGTTTGGGAAATTCTCCTGCAGTTGTCTTCCTCCATGTTTTGTTAATCAGCTCTTAGTTCTTATGCAACTAAAGGTAAGGAAAGCTAGCTGATACTTGCATTTCCATGGAGAAGTTTGTGTTGTGTCTTGAATTGAACAGACCTTTGATTTCTGAGCATTTCTGTTAACCTTTTCTTGAACTAGGCCAGGAAGGCTCCTGAATTTAGACACTGAGCAGACAATACCTCTGGGCTAATTTCCTCTTTATGATTTTAACACAGATGCTAAATGTTACATCTTATGTCTTTTTGTGTATACAAATCTGATGTTCTGAAGTGAATGCTTCTGGTATACAATTAAGAATTGTATGCACACTGTACCTTAGCTTTATTTTGAGCAGGTGCTGCAACCAGGAACTAGTAAACATTATCTCTTTTTCCCCTAAAAGTCCAGTTTGGTAGCTGTGCCACTGTGCTGCTGCCAAATTAACAAAGAATCTCCAGGCATCTTAAGGACTAACTGGCATAGACCTTCATGAACTGCAACCCTCTTCATGTGTGCACATAACATTCTACGTACCAGTAGAGAGCTCTCTGTATTTGCCTTTTGCCTTGCATGTTTCTCAGCAAAGCCCTTGGCATTTCTCTCTCTTTTCCACCATCTCTGAGCAGTGCAGAAAGCAACAAAATAATTTGCACTTTACGGTGGCACCCCGCCAAGAGACAGCTTGGTAGTAAACCAGAATCTGCAGGCCAAATGAGCACCTACATTTCTAGCTTCTTATCTTCTGAAGATAGGATGCCATGCTTATCTTGAACGAACCAGCAATAAAAATGGCTTCTGATCCGACTGCTGCTGCTGCTGCTGCATATTTGACTATCTTGGAGATGGGATCATGTGGAAACACCTTACTTTGGATTTGGCAAGGTGACGTCGATAACTCTATTTCCGTGGTTGAAATCCTAGTGGCAATGTCTGCATAACTTACTGAGGCTAATCGTGCCAAACTGAAAAGATGCTGAACCACATCTCTGTTGTGCGGTGGGATATGTGAGCATATGTGCTTTTTGACCATAATTTCCAGAATACTCCAGTCAGTATGGGCTAGTGTCCACGGTGGTACTGGAATTCTGGGAACTTGAGTCCCAAAAAGTAACTTTTCCAGGCTCTGGGTCTGGTGAGAGACAAGTCAGAGAGTGACTGGAAAACAATTGGAGAGAGCAGAGATGCTGTCCCGACTTCCAGCACATGGGCTTCAACCAAGCAAAGCAGGCAGAAGCCATAGTACCTTACTGAGCTCTAACAGAGTTCCAACCGTTTATGAGGCTTGACAGGTCAGGGGTTAGTATGTCTGTATTAGGCTCTAACTCCTGGTACAGCGTTAACAAAAACGGTGTATGTTGCTCACCATGTTTCACAATTCAAGTCCTGGTTTTCTCTATAATTTAACATTCTGACGACGACCACTCCACATTTTAGATGAGAGCCGTGTTTCTTGGGACATTCTTTGTATCCACAAAATTTCTTCGGACAGTGTTCAAGGACAGTGTTGTTTGGGGTGTTTTGAGTAATTCTGTATGAATATCTTCCCGTACGTTTCAGACTATTATGGTTTTCTGTACTCAGAGTGTACCGTGTCCTTGCCCTTGTAAGTCTTACAGCATCTTTCTACAATGGATCCCTCATCACTGTCTCTCTATTTCTCATGGGAAGCCAAAGTTGAATAACGGTAGTTTATGAAAGGGGACCTAGTGGTCTGAAACAAGGCTATCTTGCCTCACCTCCTTTAGTTGCCTTACTACACTTCTTTTTAATGCTAAAATTGTGTCCAGTTGTTGTTGCCTTACACATCACGGTAATTACTGTCATTGAACTGTGCATTTGGAACTTTTAAAGAACTCATTACTGCTTTTTTCAATCTCTATGTAGTCTCTGAAAAGCCAGCTTTACTCAAAGGAACAGCATACTCCATTCACCACCATGCTAAATACAAGTTTTTCATCTGCATTGAGGGCCCTTTCAAACAACGTTGTATGGAACCTTCAATTTTTCCTTTTTAAATACCGTGTTTCCCCAAAAATCACACAGGGTCTTATATTAATTTTTGCTTCAAAAAACGCATTAGGCCTTATTTTCAGGGGATGTTTTATTTTACAGTCATGTCATCTTCTGGTTGCTGCACAATGGTGGAGGGCGGGGTTTCACTTAACTAGGGCTTATTTTTGGGGTAGGGCTTATATTACGAGCATCCTGAAAAATCCTACTAGGCCTTATTTTCAAGTTAGGTCTTATTTTTGGGGAAACAGGGTAGCAGGCTTCTGCGTTTGAAGGTTTTTCTCTCACTTTTAAAGATACGATCATCACCTTAGAAAGAATATGAGGTAGGTCTTGTTCCAATTTCTCATGTCTGTATTTTTAAATAAAATTAAGTTAAGAAGGTTATCCAGTACTTTCTGTATCCAGCTAATTATAGCCAGCTTATCTTTGCGGATTGCTACTTGAATGCACACGGTTTCAGAGCTTTCTGAATGAGAATCTAGGTTCATCTTTTATTTTGCGATAGAGGCAGCATTGGCCATCCTGGTGAAATGGTCTCTACATGGAGGAGAGCTTGGATTAGTTACTTTTCCATGCTCTGATGAAGATTGATGGGGGAATTAATAAGCGATGCAGCTGTCAAGCAGCAGGGGTGAGCGAGCAATTTCTGAGGGTCTGAGGAAAAAATGTCCATTCCTTGTACTCACCAAGAACTTGTTGCTATGTGTCATTAAGTCACCGAAGGCTTGTGGTGACCCTATGAATAAGCAATCTCTAAAATATGCTGTCGTCAACTACCTTGCTCAGCTCTGGCAAACCCAAGTCTCGTAGCCATCTCATATTTGGTTTTCCTCTTTTGCTGTTGCCTTCCACCTTCCCCAGCATTATTTTTTTCCCCCCAAAGAATCCCGTCTTCTCATGATGTGCCCAAAGCAGGACAACCTGTTTCAACATTTTTGCCTCCAGGGAATTCAGGCTTGATTTAATCTAAGACCCACTTGCTCATCTTTCTCCAGGGTATCTACAAAGCTCTTCTCCAGCAACACATTTCGAACAAATAATTTTTTTCCTGTCAGTTTTCTTAACTGTCCAGCTTTCTCACCCATACATGGTGATTGGAAGTGCAAGAGGATGGATGATCTTGGTGTTGTCTCCAGTGTCACATCCTTACACTTGATGATCTTTTCTACTTCCTTGATTGCTATCCTTCCCAGTCTCAGTCTTCTGATTTCTTGACTACAGTCTTCATTTGGACTGATAATTAAACCAAGGTGTACAAAATATCTAACTAATTTCTTCATTGTCGATGCTAAAGTTGTTTTTTTCCTCTGTAGTCATGATTTTGGTCTTCTTAATGTTCAGCTGCAGTCCTGCTTTGGCACTTTCTTCTTTCACTTTCACTAAAAGTCATTTCAAGTCATTGCTGCTTTCTGCTAGTAAGATAGTGTCATCTGTGTATCTTAAATTGTTATTTCTTCCACCGATTTTCATTCCTCCTTCACCTGAATCTAGTCTGGCTTTTTGTATGATATGTTCTGCGTACAGATTGAACAGATACGGGGATAAAATGCACCTCTGTCTGACAGCTTTGGCTGTATGAAACTATTCTGTCTCTCCATATTCTATTGCCAAGATCTACCCCCCCCCCCACACACACACCCCAAAAGCAAAACCAAATGAGTCCACTTCCAGTTTCATTTTTGTGGACTTTGGAGTTTCAGGAGTTAAAATGCACTCTCCATTTTAACACATCCTCCAACTCCTAGAGGCTCAAGAGCAGCAAATGGTTGTTTTGCATTTTTTTTTTCAACAGGAGAACATTCAAGGTGCACTTGGTCCACTTGGTCCTGTTGTGGTTTAAATCATTTCACAGACATTGTCTTACTATAATCCTTTTAAGAATCTGGCAAGATAGTCCAATAGCAATAATCCTCGTATTGTGCATGGAACACGGAGACAGACAGTGGCATGTTTAAGACCACCTTGTGTGATAAGGAGAGAAAGAAGATTCATGCTTGGGATTGCATTTTGCAGCCTCTACACCCAGGAATAGGCATGGGATTTTTGGATTACTTTGGCTACAAACCCCATGAGAGACCACATTTAAATGTGGCCCACCTGGAGAAAAGGCCTGGCTGGGAACGTTTTGAGGCTTAATATAGGTCTACCTCCACCCTAGTTTCTGTTTAGAAAGGATGCTGCCCCACTGCTAGCTGGGAGGAAGTTAGGGTGGAGCTAACCTATATTAAACCTCACAGCTTTGCCAGACAGGCCTTTTCTCCAGGTGAGCCTCATTTGGCTCTGTAGGTGTAGGTCTGTCAGGTGAAAAACCCAGAATGGAGAATCGTGGGATTTGTAATCCAAAAAATAAAAAAATCCTATGCCTACCCAAGAATGTCCGCCTTTTTATCCTTCCATACTTTTCAGTGGCCTTTGATAACAACGTAGATGGAAATTTCTGTAGCATATTTACAGAAGAAGTGTACCTTTTAGAGGCAAATTGCCTCAAGTTAAGAAATCTCATTAGCCATTCCCTGTTACATGCCGAACAACACACCATGCAACACATAACATCTATGGAGAGTTTTTAACTTACCACAATTTGCCTCTAAAAGTTACACCTTTTGTGTAACTGTGTAACAGGATTTGGGCCGTTCTGTTATACCTTTTCTTATAAGGAAACCCCCCCCCCGCTAACTTTTCCCATTTGAAGAAGGCCAGTTTTCTTGACTTCTACACATACAATAATTCTGTTGTGAAAGTAATTATAAACCTGATTGCTCTCTGTGATTGTAATATGTAACCCTAGCTGGCTTGGAACAGGGCTCTTTTTACAGCTACTGATGTAACAATTATATTTTTTCGCTAGTTTTTCTGCTTGTTAACTGCCTACGTGCTCTGTTTAGATGTTTCCTCTTACATGGGCCTTCTAGCCTGAATCTGTTTGATCCCAGTTATTCAAGAGTTTATACATATTTCCAGTTGGTTTGCCAAGTTATTTAGAAGCATAGAAGCGGGTGGAAAGATTTTCCATGCTTTAAAGCTGACAACAATATTTTGCTCTGTGTGTAGTTTGTTTTGGCTGCCTAGACTTCAACCATGCCAAACGTTTGAGTTAGTAGCGAGGGTGTGTGACAGTGTCTCATTTGGTCTGGAAGGTATCCAGAGCATTGCAGTAACCAGGTGTTCATAGAATGGAGCTATTTACAAAAGGTGACATTGAGTTAAATGGGATAGAGGCAGTGGATGTGGATAATGAGGAGTTTTATATCATGATGGTCATACCCTTTATGCAACTGGTATAATATCTCAGTGGGAAAGAAACCTTTGCCTTCACCATTTCTTTTCAGCAGAGGTAAACCCCAGGAGTTGACACAACTGTGAGAGACAAAATTCAAGAGAACTGGGAAATCGTGAGTGCAACCCACTGCACGTCTCCTTATATATAAAACATACAGGATTCAGTGGGACCTACTTTTAAATAAGTGAGCACCAGATTGCAGCCTTAATGAAATTGCTACAGCTATTTCTACCATCCATATTCTTTGGCCAAAATCTTACTAAGATAAACTATGTGAGTAAAGGCAATTGTACCATGCTTTTTCTCTTGCAGCAGACCCTTTTGAGTGACCACCAGTCTCTTAGCCCATGTGAGATTCGGCACCTGACTGGGAGCTTGCTGCATGTGGGATGGCACTCTCAAGATTGTCCTTTGGCCAATTAAAGGCTTCTTTGGAGAGACTGATTTTTTTTTTCTATCAGTCACACTTAAAGACCCTTGTTATTAGCTGCATACATTTTAATTTTTGGCCTGCATTTTTGTTACTTCTATAGATGTTGAATACAGAATTTAAAAATGAATTGAAAAAGGAATCACCAAATTTTTCAAAAATCACTAATTCATTGATTCATATTCACACAAATCAATGCCCCAATGAATACAAATCAATTAATTTTTAGTAATTTTTGATTCATTGATTCATTTGGCTATAAAACAATCCGCCCAGGCACCTAAAGATACGAAAATTTCAGGGAAGCTTCCTTTGGTGAATATTGGGTTTCCTCAAGCTGTTTCCTCCAGCTGCTAAGTGGCACTTTCCGGGGGGGGGGGGCATTTTGTGGATGTATACCTTGGACATCTGAAACCCAAACTTCACCAAACTTGGAGAAATTGTAGAGGAGAGTCATGGGAAGCTCCTCTGTGATTTTGATGTCTCTAGGTGCCTGGGGGGAACTCTCTTGGAGGGCCCTTCTTGTGGGTGTATAACTTGGACATCCAAAACCCAAACTTCACCAAACTTGCTGGACTTGTAGAGAAGAGTCAGAGGAAGCTTCCCCAAGAATTTGATATCTCTAGGTATTTGGGGCTATTTTATAGAGTTTTAAACTAAAAAATGAATTGACAAATTGATTCATCAAAAAAAATCATAAATTTTCAATTTGTGATTCATCAACCTTGACCAATCATGAATCAAAACAAATCATGATTTTTCTGATTTGTGTCCATCTCTAATGTTGAACTCAAGCTTTGCCTACATTATTACTTTTTCAGACGAATGACTCTTTGGAGACAGGGTAGCATTCTCTTTCTCTGTTTGTTTAGCCTCCTACTTATCAGATTCATCTAATGACTTCTCCCTGAATGCTGCTGGATGCCAGACACTGATGAAGTGAACAAAACAACTTCCTTAAAAATTCTAATCATGGGACATTAGTAACCTTAGGGACACCAGACTGAGTAACACTGCTGGAAGGTTCCATAACTTTGCAAAAAATGCTTGTTTGACTACAACTTCCAGAATCTGTAGGCTGGGAAATTCTTCTAGGTATTGTAGTCCAAAGAAGTACATTTTAAAAGGTCTGGTTGGACTACAGTTCCTAGCACACCCAGCCAGCATTGGCCAGTAAATGATGGGAGTTTAGTCCAACACATTTGAAATACTGTTCTATGAGAACACAGTGCTTATTTTATAAGGTTCATAAAGTGGAACATGCTGGGCAAAATTAATTTATGATGAAGTGGAAATGGATAGGAAGCACTGCAATGCATGCCATATACTATTTTGGGAGGAATAGCTTGAATTCTTTTGATTTCCAGTGAGCCTGAAAATGAAGGGTGGTATCTATGGTGTCACTGTGGCTGGTTGACTGTAGGACTTATTGTTGTGTTTGCCAATGTTTATCACATAGTGCTTTAACAATAAAATCAGAAACATATGACATTTTCTCATGCATGGCTTCATGGAGTTAAATGGAACCTCAATGATAATCTATTCCAACATCCAGTAATCCAGGTGATCCATTACTACTGCATACCTAATAGACGATCACCCGGCAAATACTTAAAAACCTTTAGTGAAGAATAATCCATTACCTTCCAGGGCAGTCAAACAGCTTACATAGTCAGGAAAGCGTAATACTTTATCCCATCATCTGTGTATGCCTGCTATCAGCTCTTGACTGCCTGATAGTAGATGTGTGGATCAGTTTTCACACCCTAGGAAATCTTCTGGATCACACTTTATCTCATTGCCATTGAGTGGTGGAAGACACACAGCTTGGATGTGTAAGGAATCTTTTGAAATCTGCAAATATTAGATGCGGTGGAATGAGGAAGCAAGGTTTGCAACTATAACACAATACAGTGGTGCCTCCACTTACGACTATAAGCCGTTCCAGAAGATGGATGTAACTCGAAATGGTCGTAAGTCGAAGCACCATTTCCCATAGGAATGCATTGAAATGCAATTATCCGTTCCGGCCGAAGAAAAAAATCACCAAAAAAAAATAAAATCACTGCAAGACTCATTGGAAACGCGGTTAATCCCTTCCGGCCGAAGGGGGGGGGGGGAAAGCAATCAAGCGTGCAAGACCCATTGGAAATGCACAGAAAACAAACGGAGCAGATCGGAAATGCACAGAGAACAAAGGGGGCAGGTCAGAAATGCAAAGAAAACAAAGGAAAAAGCAAGGGAAGCATGCAGGATCCATCAGAAATGGGGAAACCCCCCCAAAAAGCAACCAAACCCCCCAAGACCCATCGGAAATGGGGGAAAAAACCCCAAAAAGCAACCAAACCCCCCAAGACCCATCGGAAATGGGGAAAAAAAACCAAAAAACAAACAAACCCCCCCAAGACCCATCACAGCACAGAAACATAACCCCCCAAGCTCAAAACCACGCTGCAAAAACACCCAGAACAGTTTTTAAAAAGCAGAAAACAGCACCTTACCTTACAAGGCAGCCCGAAGCCTCCCTGCAAACACACACACACACACTCAGAAGCAGAAGGAGGCAGTCCCAAGCCTCCGACGACACACACTCTCTAACTGCTGGGGCGAAAGAGCTACAAAGAAGCAGCCTCATCGCCACCTACAGTTAGCAATTTGAATTTCCCACCTTTTTTCCCTGCCTTTTTCTGTTCATAAGTGGAAGTTCCGGTCGCAAGTAAAAGCAAAATTTTGTGGCTGGAGCTGTTCGTAAGTCGAAATGGTCATAAGTAGGGACGTTCGTAAGTCGAGGCACCACTGTAGATGATGCAAACAAACTGACGTAGCGGTGCTTTCTTTCAAAGCCTGTTGATTCCATTGGGCTGGATTGATAGAGAGTGAACTGCTGCAAGGGTGACACTAGACTCCACATCACCACATGTGGTCCCTTGTTTCTCTCCCAAATTGACACAACTGAGAGATAAAATTCAAGAGAACTGGGAAACTGAGTCTACAACATCATAATGAGAAATTTTGATAACCAGGGTTTTGTTGTCCCATTGGTAAAGCTGGGGTTATATGAGATTGCCATGGGTAGGGAGATAACAGAGGTATGGGGAGGACACCCTGGGACTGAGTTTGTGATGCTACATTGGTTCCGTGTTGATTCTGCCTGTTTTGTGTTTCCATCTGTGGAGGAGTAGAGGCATCGTGTGTACTCAAGTTGGGTGGGTTTGTGCCTTTTGCACATGAAATGCCGACAGGTGGCATCATTCCCTTCTAATAGCCAGATCTTTTTGGAGCCCTCCAAATTTCAGCACAATGGGTCAAAACCCTAGTCATTTTGTCCTAATTATGGCATTTCTACCGGGGGTGGGGAGAGGTATCAAAATTCTCATTGGAGTCCAGAAATTCAAGAGGAGTTTTTCCCTATCCACTAATCCTAATCCCAATCATGGACCATAACCACAAACCTAACCCTTAAAACCTTGGAATTCATATTTGAGATCAGAAAATTGTTGTAAGCCGCCCAGAGACCTTTGGGTAGTGTGTGCGGCATATAAGATAGATAGATAGATAGATAGATAGATAGATAGATAGATAGATAGATAGATAGATAGATAGATAGATAGATAGATAGATAGATAGATAAATAAAATTCCCCCTAATTTATGCCATGTAACTTTTTGAAAAAAATTATGACAGAAGGGACTTTTTAGGATATGCTGAAAAGTTTACCTTGGAGAAGAGAGAGGTTGTGCTTTAATAATTAAGAGATTGTGATGACAATGCAGCCCCCAATGTTCACAGCAGGGGTTGGAAATATATGGCCCATCAGGTGTTGCTGAGCTGCTACTTCTCTTTGCTTTTGTCAACCTACCCAATTATGAAGCATGATTACAATCCAGAAACAAGTGGAGGGCCCCATGTGCTCCCACTCCAGTTTATTTGTGCTTTGTGGCACCACATAGAATAGTCTCTGAACTTGGGAAAGTTACTCTTCCTAGCTGGCGTGGTTAATGTCCTTAAATATATGTGACTTACGTACTGTGTTTTAGGATTGGGCCGTTAAGACATACTTGCTGAATGAATTTTTTAGAAAATCAAATTGCTGTTGGAAATGTAGTGTGCGTTATATGTGTTTGCTTAGCACAAGACACCCTGCCAGGAACATTCAATAGGCTGTTGTGTTTACAGCTCTCTGAGATGGATGAAGATCAAAAACTGAAAATAGCTTTGACTTGTACAGTATTTGAAGAAGCTTAATGTACTTCTGCCCATTTTGAATCAAAATCGGTATTAACAGAGATGAGGTGGAAATCTGAACAGTGTGGCTTTCATAATGCCCGTTCTCTGTTGAGGTCAAGCCAAGAACAAAATAAAATTTAGTTGCTTGGGATGGGCACATATTTGCTGATATAGGTCAAAAGGGCAAAATCTCAATTTCCAGCACTTGCCCTGTAAAATAATCCCACAACATATTTCTGCCTTTAATGTTTATTTTCTCTTGGGGAAATTTTGTTTTATATATATAAAATTTTGTTTTACATATATAAACACACACACACATATACACACTATACACTCTCTAAGAAGCAAAAGCCAAAGTACCTGGGGTTTTCAATGTTCCGTACTTGTGTGCTACATGTTTCATTTAGCGTTAAAGTAACATGAAGATGCCTTGAAAATGGAAATGTTATATTACAGTTTAATGACACAGCATGAATAATCCCTGGTTGGTTACTACATTGCAAGAGATGATGAGGACAAATAATGCCTTGCGTTTACTGTCAGCTGCAGTGAAAGCCGGAGAGTTGTACATGTGTAGGTTTTCTTCTTCTGGTTTGCTGAACATACAGAACTTGCAGAGAGGAACCAGAGAGTGGAAACTTACTCCTACACATGACACACCCCAGAACTGTTCTGTAAATGGAATTTTGGTAGAACAAACAACTGTATGAGGACGTTCTGCTCAAACCTATGTGCATTAGAATATCTCAAGATATATTCCTGCATTTCCAGTTGTGTGTGCAGAGGCTCCTTACAAAGCAGGTACAGGGAACTTCCTGGGGATCGGGCAAAGTTGCCTTAGACCTGCTCGAACCCATTGTTGCACTATCGCTTAATTCCATGCCTCACTGGCAAGCCCTTGAAGTTTGCAGGGTAGACTATCCACCTCGAGGCAACAGATAAGGAGAACACAGAAAAGCTGCAGCAGTTGTGGTAACACAGCTGGCTGTGGTTGTGGTTGTGGTCACAGGAGGCAATAGGGCTGCAAAACAGGAGTGGAGCATGTTGCAGAATTCTGAAATTCTGGTAAAAATCGCTGTGCAGTAGAAGTACAGAACCACACAGAGGAGAATAGTTACAAGTTTTCCAAACTCCACCCTTTTCTCATTAACTGGCATTTAAAGTCTCAATAACTCACTCAGAGACATTTGTAGGATCACAGCTATGACCCTAAAATGTATTTTCCTACAGTTGCTTGAAAATTACAAACTTTTTATGCTGATTTTTTCACCGCATACAAGCTTAGCAACCAACTGAAGAGATCAGCAGCAAGCAAACAACTGCCTCCAGCAGATGAAAAAAGAGGGAAAAAGCACTCAGCAGAGAGACAGGGCTTTCTTTGAAATCAAAGGCTGGAAGGAATGATTAGTTAGTGCTGGGTAAATATACAATCACTCCTGTCCAAAGAAGTCCCTCTCAGTCAAACAAACTACAGGTAACATGCAAGACTGCAAATAAAACTCCAACATAGCATGTCACATGCAGCCCACAAATGCATGTTGAATGCTTTCATGCAAATATGAAGAATGTGTAGCTCTCAAAACATGGTTGGATTCTCATAATTCCTGGTCATTGGACGTGGTGGCTGGGGCTAATGAAAGTAAGACAACAGCTTCAACAATATATTGATCATTACTGGTTCTCACCTTGTTCTAATTGATTTGCCTAGGTTATTTTACAAAGTAAATTTTGTTGTTGTTTAGTCGTTAAGTCGTGTCCGACTCTTCGTGACCCCATGGACCAGAGCACGCCAGGCCCTTCTGTCTTCCACTGCCTCCCGGAGTTTGGTAAAAACAAAATAAATACTGTATACCTAAAGTATACGACAATGTTTTCTGAACACAGATCTTATTCACATTTAGCATTATTTTGGCAAATTTAAATGGTCTTGTACTTATATTCAACCCATGGATGCCTTGTAAGCAACGCCGAAACCGTTACCTGTGCGACTCCCTTGATAACCAGCAGAGTGGAGAAGCATAAATATGTGGTCATCAACACAAGGGTGAGTCTACATTATACAGTTGTAGCAATATGACACCACTTGATTTGCTATGGCTCTGTCCTATCAAATCCTGGGATTTGATGTTTAGTGAAACAATTCTCTGCCATAGTTTGGGAGAATGTCCTAGAAAAACTCTTGGAGAGAATTCTAAGTTCCTTGACAAACTACCATTCTATTCTGTAAGATGGTGCCATGGTAATTAAAGTGGTATCAAACTGTTATGATGGTGTTATGTAGATAAAATATGAGTAGCATAAGCTTATTTATTTATTTATTTATTTATATTTAATATTCCACACCCATTAGTGACACAGCACTACTCTAGGCAGTTCACATAAAACACAGAATCAAATAGTTAGCATGATAAAACCATGAGCAGTCTAACCATATAAAAACAGAGGGCACCACAGCATTAATAAAACTGCATAAAACAGAAAAAATAACAAAGATACAGATAACAAATAACTGAGTGGAGATGTAAGAGTACCTCAACTAAACTAGGGTCAGAGTAGAAGGCCACCCTGAATAGCCATGTCTTCAGTTCCTCTTAAATGTCGCCAGAGAGGAGGCCAGGTGAAGCGCCTCCTGGAGCTGATTCCAGAAAGATGGAGCCACTGCAAAGAAGGCCCTACCTCTTGTAGAAGATTTATGGGCCTCCCTCAGGGTGGCTACCAGGAGGAGCCTTGTCTGTGATGGCCTGATGGATTGGGCAGTTGACATTGGAGCAAGATGCTCTGACAAGTAACATGGGCACAAACCATGGAGCACTTTGTACATGAGAGTCAAAACCTTGAACCTGATCGGGGAGGTGAGCCAGAACTGGGGTGATGTGATCATATCTGCTTGCCCCAACCACCTGTCTGGCCACTGCATTTTGGACCTGCTGGTGTCTCCAGACCAGCCTCAAGGGAAGCTCCATGTAGAGAGCATTGCAGTAGTCAATCCAGGATATGACCAATGCTTGCACCAGGGTCCTGAAGGAGCCATTGTCCACATAGCGTTGGAGTTGGGAGATCAGCCCAAGGTGGTTTAAGGCCGATCTGGACACAGCTGCAATCTGGTCATCTCAAGAAAGAGCCGTGTCCAGAAGTATGCCCAAATTCCGAACTTGGTCCCTACGTGGGAGGGCAGCACCATCCAGTCCAGGGACAACCCCCCAACTTTTCGTCGGACCCCCCTCCCCCAGGAACATGGCCTCTGTCTTGTCCGGGTTCAGTTTGAGCCTGTTTGCCCTGGTTCATTCCAGTACCAAATCCAGGCAACACTCGAGTGTCTGGACAGCATCCACTACAGAGCTGGTAAAGGAGAGGTAGAGCTTGGGTATCATTAGCGTTCTGATAACACCTCACTCCAAATCTCCTGATGACCTCCCCCAGTGGCTTCACATAGATGTTGAACAGCATTGGGGATATTGACGACACCTGAGGAACCCCACAGGTGATGATCCAAGGGGGACGATACATCATCCCCAAGCTGCACTTTTTGGACCCGGTCCTCGAATAAGGATCGGAACCAACACAATGCTAGGCCGCCAATCCCAATATAAGCTAAGGATGCTTTTTGTTTCCCAAAACTGTTTCCTGTTAAAGTACTGAATCAAGAGGATGGGATGTTTCTGTGGTGAAATGTGTATTCTTCATGTAAGAGTGTGTCTGTGTGTGTGTTTGTGTGCTTGCGCATGTGCACGCTGGATGAAGAGAAAGCATTGAATTTGAGACTGGGTGAAAAATTAATTCAGGGTCCAGAGAATCTCTGTTTGCATTTTGCTTGTGGTAGCCTGTGGCAAAAACCAATCCTACCCTGAGAATAGAATACTTCTGTCTTCTTCTGATAAGAGAGGCTTAACATAAAGGCCAGTGGTGAATTTTGTAACTAAATAGCAGCATTCCACTCTACAATACCACAAAGTGAAAACAATAATCTTCTGGAATGAAAAGGGATAATCATCCCTTTTCTGGTTTCCCTTTGAAGGCTGATGTCATCAACAGGAATGCTTAGTTCATGGGATCATAACTAAAGCTGGACTGACTCCCACAGATACACAATTTGTAAAGAAGCAGAAGCTAATCATCATTTTAATTTTCCCTTTCATTGTGAAAATTTGCAAATAACGTTTGATGTGACTCTAAACCAGCACAATCCTGTAGGCATTTCAAGCGTTATTTCATTGTGGAAAGTTCAAATCCTTAGGAAAGTTCACAGCCTGGTTACCTGTTGTTTCAAATATAGTACCTTGAAGTCTTAAAATCTTAAAAATATTCCTTTCAGATTGTTATTCATTGGGATTTTCCAGAAACTGTGACAGCCGCTTGTGACCACCCAGAAAAACAAAAAAATCAACTGTGGACCCAGGCAAGAGGACATGCCCTGTTATTCTTGCCCACCAATAAACACACAACTTTTAATATTTAAGGATTTTATTGAAAGAAAAGACAATAGGTAAATGAAGGGCCATAGCTTCAATTGGTTGCAGCAGAATAGCCTTGGTGCAGCATGAGGAGCGGATCCCTGCATTGGGTGGCCCACCTGCCAACCAAAGCACCCATTTACTCCCCTTGACAGGTAACCAAGGATTGAGACCAGAGTTGGGTATAGACCTCAGCATGTGCCCACTAGGGGAACCCTTCTGTATCTGGTGTGTGTGTGTGTGTGCGCGCGCGCATGCACGTGCTTGATCATGTGCTATAGTGGCCTTCCTGAGCCAGTCATGCCCCCGTTGGCCCCCCTCCTGATTCCCATACAGCGAGATCTCATGCCTCAGATAGGGCCGGATGCCCATCTTCCTCACCAGGGTCTGCTCCTATGTGCCAACTGCCCTCTGCTGCATCTCAGAGACCATGACAAAGTTTACAGACATTATGACACAAGATTTACCCTACTTCTTACATCACTCCAGAATTATAACCAAGTACAAACATACAGCTACTTTTTTTGGAAAAAAAAAGATGGATGGAGTCTTAAGGAAGCTCCTAAAATACCATCTGGATGGACTAGACCAGTGGTTTCCCAACCATGGGTCCCCAGACATTCATGGACTATAACTCCCAGAAGTCCTGGCCAGCACAGCTAGTGGTGAAGGCTTTGGGGAGTTTGAGTCCAAGAACATCTGGGGACCCAAAATTGGAAACTATTGGACTAGATTGAAGACTTTCTTCTTCTGGTTTACCAGGAAGGCTTCATAGCCCATTCTTGCTTGGCTGGATTTCTGCAGCCTACTCTCACACAATTGGCCAGCTCTCAGTCCCTGAGCTGGCCACCAAGCTCGCAAAGCTTCCCCAACCTGGAAGCAGGAAGTGCCCATTTTCCCATGACCAGGCCTCACTGGGCCACAAGCAGGGCCCTAAGCAAGTGCTGACTGGGGAATCACGTCTTATAAAGAATAATTGGTGAGTCATTTTTATCAGTCATCATTTAGTCTGTGGCTATGAAAACAGCGGAAAATAGTAACTTGTTGAAGAAGACAAGCTGACTGATGTCATTGATTAAAAAATAGAGGCATGACTTGAGGAGATGTAGAATTCAGGATTTATTTTTTTTTTTTTTGTGGTTATCTCAGAGCCACATTGATAATCGGGCATTTTGTTACCCAGTAAATCCCACTTCAGTATATTATTAAGCAATTTAACATTTCAGCAAGCCCTGAAGTGTCTGAAATAGTTGGCGGATTTGTGCAATGACAGAAACAGATAAGATGTTTGAGGAAAACTGCTTAGCTGTGTTTGGGAAAATCTCCATAGGATTTAATAATATTGATGTAATACAGTTGGTGGTTTTATGAACATTCTTTGGAAATAACATCTACTGCAGAGCTATAACCATACCCCTCCTACAACCTCTTGACCTCCACATCATAGCTTGAGGTAAATCCCTCTTGAATGATGACATGGATCAAGCCATTTAAAACAGTAGACAGAAGCAACAAAATGAAATATCAAATATTCTGGCAGACGTATAACTAGGCTACATAGTTCCTTAGAGCTGCCTTCTCCAACTTGATGTCTTCCAGATGCCTTGGATGACAACTCCCATCATCCTCAGCTAATACAGCCACGCTGGTTTGGCTTGATGAGAGTTATAGTCTTTCTAATGTGAAGGTACTAAGTTATGGAAAGCTGGTCCAGAACTTGCAGCATGTCAAGCAATGAATTAGCCTGTGTACCATTAGTGAAGTTTGCCTGAAGGCATTTTAGGGTCCAAGTGTAGTTTACAGATAACACAACAGAGGAAGTTCCCACTGTATGATTGCCATGGCAGGAGTGTTTCTTTGGTTTGCTTTGTGATGGGTCTTTAGGAAATAAGTCAATTTTTCATTAGTATGATTTCTCAGGCACATATACCCTTAAACACTAAAGTGACTGCAGCTGTAGAGAAATACCTGAAAAATCTGGATTTTAGGACTAGTCATAGATTCACATGAAGACATCCAAAGTTCAAGAGAAATCGGGCTGGCCACATTCCACTCCACCATTAACTCAGATTTTTTCTTTCCACTGAGAGGATTAGGTGTAATATTATGTTGCATTGTTTGTTTGGATGGTAGACCAAATTATAACAAAACGTATAGCAACCCATGTGGAAAATCAGGCCAGCATCTGGTTGCAACACTAGTGGTGTAGATACGCAATGAGGGTGTGGAGGAGAAAAGGTTGGGGGTCCAATCTTTGTTAATTTATCAGAACTTCAGACGCTTGGCACATACAAAATGTGTATTGTATTCTGTTCATTCGTAAATCCACATCATGCTTATCTCTTGCTTGTTGCTGATGGAAGGACTTATGCCTTCCTCAAGTCTGTAGCATCCACTTTCACCTGAAAACTATTGTTTTTGTTCCCTGCTGTTATATTTGTAGCAGGTGTTCATTCAGGCTCCAGAGAATCTGAGGTTCAGAATCTTTTTAATGCCATTGGACATGTGCACTGTATCAATTTTTAAAAACCGTGTGGTGGAAAATTTTCTTCCATTATGGAAAGCAATTCTGATACATTCTTCAGGAGTATGTATTACACCTCTTTCTATCCAATGTGTAGATAATGAATCTTCTTGTCTTCAAAGCACCCTGTGTAGCAAGGTATAGATCCTATATAATTATATGGAAATTACAGGGCCCAGTATCAACAAATTGACAAGTTAGAAGTAAGCATGTCATCATATTTAAAATGGCAAATAATTAAATGACAATTAGGTTCTTTTTCTTCCAGGGTATTGTCACTATTACTGAATATGTCACTTTTGTATTAGAAATAGATCTTACCAGCTGAATTGATGTTTTACATGATATTATATGAAAGACATGGCTAGCGTGCCAAACCAAAGGTACTGTTCTTTTCTAATATGTGACATGGGAAGCTAAATGGCATTGGACAACTGCACTGGATGTCCTTTTGTTGAATTCTGAGTCTGGCTCTCTTGGGGTGCAGTTAAGTGTCAAAAAAAACCTCCTAGGTTTATATTGGGTTTAGCATGCCTGAGATCAATTTAAAAATATCTGTTTACATGACATGCAGCTGAGCATGCCTTTTTTTGGCAAGGAAGAGTGTTTTTTGATGGGGTTTGTAGTCCCCTTTGTATACAGCAGAGTGCACAATGGCAGAGACTTAACTTGAATAAAGTTAAAGTTATTTATTTTACAAAAGCATGATTCACGTTTAATTCATGTGATTTAAATATTAATAGTCCAAAAGATATAACAGCTTTTCATTGCTTATTATTTGCTTTTAAATTAGTTGCTTGCAGCCTCTGTAATTTCAGGGCTCATCAATCCTTTAACCGTTTATTTTCTGTTTTCTCTCACCCATGAGGAAATATCCGTGCAGACTCCTCTCACTTCACCTGGCAGTATATTTTCATTCTGTTGCTTCGTTCTGCAGCTCCTTCATCTTCTGCAGCTTCCTTCCTTCTTCCTCTCTCCTGCTGGTCTGCTTCTTCTTCTGCTCATGCTTTCACTCACACATGCACACACACACGTAGCACAATGCTTTGCTGCCGCCGCCGCCTTTATACTGATCTTACTCAAGAGGCATTCAGCGTTTCTCAAGGTCAATCAACTTATCAATCTCACCTGCCTGTCTTTCCCTCTTGTAACTTTACTGAGCAGAAATGCTCTTTGTAAAATATAACCCCAACATTTTTTTTGGTCAGAAAGCGAGTTATGTTAAACAGCCTCAAGGAGGTGTTTATTTTAACTCAGTCATGGATACAATTTATTTTGAATCATTTTGGCATATGTAGTTGCCCATGCCAGAGTAAATTGTGTCTGTGGAGGGTTGTCAAGGAGTGGATGCCAGGATCATGGGTTCAGGCTGCAGGGACTCCTTGCAGTCTGATCTGTTATATATATATATATTCTGTCTGTAATACTGAACCAGCACTATCCCAGTTTGAAATAAAATAAAGAAAACCAAATATTAAAAATAATACCTGCGGTAGCAGCAGGCAATGGTTGTGAAAGGCAGCCAGTGTGAGGGTGAGTGGGTGCAAGACAATGCCTCAAATGTAACAATTTGTGACACCTGCCCACCCTCACATTGTCTGCCTCTCATAGCCACTTGCTGCTGCTACCACTGGGGTTATTTTTAAAATTTGTTTGTTTTTTATTTCTTTCAAACTGGGATAGCACTAGTTCGGTATTACAGATTAGAAAAAAAAACTAACAGAAAGGACTGTAAGGTTTCCCTGAAGCCCAAAACCTGTTACTTGACAAACCCCACACGTGCTAGCACACATACCAGCAGGCAAACACAGGACAAAACCTCAAATGCAGCAATTTAAAAAGCCTGTGTAGCCTCCTCGACTTATATACAATACAGCTTAAAAATGGATTAAAAGTTGTCCTAAGAGGACACACGCACCGACTCAGGAGCTACATGAAGCTACATGACTTTAAATAGACTTCAAATCCCAATCCATCACATGATTTATTTCAATAGTGTAACCATGCCTGCAGTTATAAATGAGGTCCATTTAATGAATGCTAAGACAACAGGTGGGGGAAAGGTGTGGAAACAGGAATTTGGCATTTCTCTTCATTGCATGGCAGAATGCATAAAGGTGAAATCTAATTGCCTGGATAAAAATGGACACTCTCCCTAAGGAAAGTAGATTTAAATGTATAAATGTTATTTTTTTAAGGAAAAACCCTGCTCCTGACCTAGAGTTTTCCTGGTGTTCTGATATTTTTCTACTGAAAAGACTATCCCATTCAATTTTTCAGAGGAGGATATCTCTTACATATATATAAGCTATCTTTTCTATGGTGACAAAGGTGTTTTCTGGGGCTGGGAGGTGGGATAGGGACATGTTGTCCAAAAAAAACTGTTGCTTAGCATAGTAAATGGCACTAGAGTAGGGCCACTGGTGAATCAACTCTCCATACGTTCCACTGATTCTATTGCAACTCACTTTAGCATGGTAGAATTGGTTCAATGGGCCTACCCTAGTGTGATTTATTATGCTAAGCAACATAGGTTTCCCCTTCCTCTTTTCCTTGCCTCCCCAGATCTGTGTTAAATGGCTCCTCCACACTTCAGAGCACATTTAAATGTTTGTGGGGCTGTGCGGTGAGGAGGCATCTATTCTGCCAGTGGTTTCCATTCTGCTGGTGAAATGATGCCGGTGAACATGGCCCTTTCTTGTTACTGTGCTCACAGTGAGTCAGTGAGCATAGCCACAAAGAGACCTTGGATGTTTTAGTGCGGTTATAGTTACATGGAGTATGAGAGTGGTATACCACTCTTGACCATTTATTTATTTATTTATTTTCATTTGTATGCCTCCTTTCTCCCACCTACGTGACTCAATTATTAAAAACAAACCACAATAAATTATAATGTTAAAAGCAAGTAAAGAAGATAACAGTGTTAAAACAATTACTTAAAACGGTTTAAAAAACCCTTAAAACACATACATAAAACAATAATAGTGACCAGCACATGAGATTTGAATTTACCCAGTTAGTTGTGAAAAGCCTGTCTGATTGCCTTCCTATGTTGCTGGAAGGCGACCAAGGGAGAGGGCCAGCCTAGCCTCCCAAGGAAGGGAGGGCATTCCACAACCTGGGAGCAGCCACAGAGAAGGCTGCCAGACATGCCCATGAAGGCAGTGGGACCAAGAGAAGGGCCTCTCTTACCTACATGTTTATGTGAATGGTAGGCCTTGGACTCAGAATGATGTTGCTTATGATTTTCTGTGTTCATGCCTTCTTTACCTAGTGCTGGTGGGTAGATGGATAGACATGCAGCCTGGCAGGTAAACGTTAGTATTAAGCAGAATTTGGAACAGAGAATGGCAAGGTGAAAAAAGGAGAGGAGTACATGGGTATCATAATAAAACACAAAACAATTCCATTTTGAGGTGGACAAAGTAGGTCTGTCTAAGAACTCTGGCATGGAAAGATATTGATCCGATCTGGCTGTTTCCATCTTCATTGCTCAATTTATGTGGCTATAGGTACTTAACATCCTCCCACACTTGCTGTGGAGAACAGACTCTCACCCCAGAGCTGGAGAAACCAGATCTGCACAGGAACTCCCTGGTATGGAATTAGTATACTCTCTGAACCAGGAGGTGGCAATGCTAGCTGTAAATGATAGCAAAACTATAATGATAGGTTTTTTAAAAATTGCCAAAAATGAAATGAACATGCATTTTTAATTTTGCATGTAAGGCAAGCTATGATGGTTTCACCCGCCAGATCTTCTGGGATTCATTTATAAACATGGCTAACAATTTTATGGAAAGTCACAGAACTCTAGAGTTGTCAAAAAGTCAGGAAAGTCTAAGTGTGAATCTTTTAAACTTTAATTCTGCTTGTCAGGCGTTTTTGTCCCTGTCACATTATCTGCTCTAGTGGAACAAATCTTATATCACCTTTATATGTTTTATCCTTTGTCTTCCAATTGCTCTTTATTGTTATATGAGCAGAACAATGAATCTTCTGTTATTTAATGTTGTAATGTAATTATGTCCAAACATGCTACACAGCAAAGAGAACAACATAGCTGAGAGAGGAGTTTTTTTAACTTGTAAACACAAAACCCTTGCACTGGTATGACTTCCTTCTCTAACTGTCTTTGGAATACGGAAAACAGTACTCAATGTATCTAACATAACTACCCATTCAGATGTTCCAGTTATGCCTACAATAAATGCATGAGGAGGGAGATTCGTAGGCATGGGGCTTCCTTCTTTGTTGGACTTTAGCCCTGAGAATTCAGTAAAAATTCCCTGAGCAAGAATTCTTGGGGTTTCAATTTTCAGTTAAACTCAAATGAAGAAGGACGATTCCAGCAGCCATTAGCTGCATATGAGGAAGAAAGAAAGAAATGACTGGCAGAAGCTATGCTGCAAGAAATTAGGTGACTGATGCACCCTATTACAGAGGTTAATAGGCAGAGAGACTACCAGTCTTTTAATTCCTTGCAGCTTCCATAGAGCTTAGCTCTTCCAAGCCACTTTTTCTTTCTTCCTCACATGTAGATAATGGCTGCCAGAGCCTACATTCACCAACTATGTTTAACTGAAAATGCCTGCGAAGACTTTAATTTCTTCACTAAAGCCCTCAGAATTCTGGCTGAGGATATTCCTGTTGAATTCTGGGGACTGAAGTCCATGAATTTGTCTGTCTGTTCAATTTCTATACTGCCCATCTAGCAAATTGCTATGCTGGGCTGTGTACAACAGGAATAAGCACAATTTATGTAAAACAAATTTATAATATGTTAATCCTGTTCTCCAGAAAATTGGCAAGACAGGCAGCAAAAAACTTATCAATTGGCATACAGCATATCTCTTCTTTTTCCTCCACTAACCATGAGTTAGGGAGAAGTTCCCCAAAACCCTCCTTTAACAGCCCTGTTTTTAACTGCCTGGCAAAGGTCCTGCAATAGTGCATTCCACAAAGAAGGTGCCACAGCAGAGAAGGATCAATGTTTTCCAGGCCTCTCAATGTATTAATATGCACAGGCACAAGGTCTGTGAGGAGCTGGACAGATGGAAAATCGACCTTGGCAGGAGATGTTCAGAGAAGTGGAAGGGTCCCAAACTGTTTAAGGCTTTTTATTTCAAAGCCAGCAACTTGAACCTACTGAAATATGGAAATACTAAAGCCTCATGCCTAGAGATTGAAAACAACTATAGTAGTTTTACGCCCTCCAGCACTGTTCTTACCACTCACAGGTCTTCTGCAGGGAACCTTTTTGGTATACATAAGTTGGCTATCTGGTTGCAGAACCAAAGGTCAGGAGTTTGATTCCTCACTTTCGGGTAAACCATATTCAGCCATTCTCTTTAAAAGCACGTAGCTGGCTTTGCTGAGGCTTGATTTGCAGCCTATGTTGCGCTTCTGTTCAGATTAGGTGATCACACCAAGACCATGGATTGTTTCTGAACCAGCATCCACAGTGGCTGCTCAATCTGATGTAGTTTGATCCATGCCACAACCCTCAGCCCACCTTCCTTGGATCCCACTCTCCTTTTATGGTTCATTGTAAAGCCAGTGGGCTGTTTAAAGTGTTGCATGCAATCAAGGAAAAGGAACATTTTTCCAAAGTTCACCATCACGTACAAACACGTACACACATACTAGGGAAACATAGTAGTCTGGTGGAGTTGGTTGTAGTTGTTCTATTTCATATTGATTTTTTCTTTTTGTTTCTGTCTGGACAGAGATGAAGTAGAGCTAAACTGATGGATCAGTGCGATGATAAGATGATCAAGTGCGAAACTTTAAAAAACAAAACAACCTTTGGGGTGATCAGGGAGAAAGATTGTGGAGGGTGGATGTTCTTGCATCCAAAACATAATGCCCAGTTTAGTACGTCACCAGAATACCACCCACAGTCATACCCCCTGTCCTTTTGGAGAATGAAACAACTAATCACATGGGGAAAACACCATTTGGATTATTCAGTTTGAAAAAACAGAAGCCGCTAGCAGCAGGGGAAAAACTCCACATCTGAAGCAAAACAGGCTGGGCTGATTCTCATTGGCTTTTCCATCATGTGATCAGTTTTAAAAAGTTTGCATTCATCTATTCTACTTCTGCAGCAAATCCCGTACTATTTGCCAGTGTAATCACAGCCTAAGTCATAATTAACTTAAATCCCATCAATTTAAATAGGTCTATGATTATTTCTACAAAGATCGGGATACAAGCATGTTACAGTAATGCCAATCACCTATTTCCTCTATGATAGTATCTGAAAGGTATTTTTCCTTACTTTTTTTAGGTGAGCATTTGAAACATTTAGTTATTTATCCAAATATGTAAGGTAATGAGGTTATTAGCAATGAAATGTACCCTGGACTACAGCTCTTACTTGACTTCCTTCCTTCCTTCCTTCCTTCCTTAAAAAGCTGATAACTGCAAAAGATATTGGTTGGTAAGGTGGCAGCAATGATCTCCTTTATAATCATGAATAAGTGCATGCTTATGATCACTCTTGGCATGGGAAAAACAGTATTTCTCAATACATGAATTAAGTTTGAAACGGTAGGAAGAATAGTACAGCAGAAGATTCCACTGCTGATAGGGGTTTGTCATGTATGCTTGGGTACACTGTGTACTAACCAAGAACAGTTTACAGAAGAACAAAAAATGTCTAGACTAACTTCAGCGTACAATGCCCTCAGCATGTCTTTCATCCTTCCTCGCCAGAGACAGAGGCATTGCAAAACAGCATGGGTGTTTAGACTGCAATTCTGGGTGCATGGACTTGAAAGTTAAGTTTCACTGAAATCGGTAGATCTTCTCAGTAAATATGTCTAGGAACACGGTGCTTTAGCCCAGACTTCTTCTTTCATAATAATATTATTGTAAATTTGTCCTTCGGTTTCCATATCACTAGAGATCAAACATGGAGTGTTTTCAATTTTGGTCCATATGTTTAAATTAGTGATTATCTGTTATTGGTGAGGTTAAAAAACCTGTACACATAATAATTCTGGAACTGGCATCAGGTTTTCTTAACCCCTGATCTAGAGCCATGTTCTTATCTGTGGTCTACAACGCACATAGCCCTGCATCCCTGTAAAACCCTTTCGAGGTACATGTTGATGTGTTCAGTTCAGCCAAGCTTACCATCTGACCCACAAAGAAGAATTCGGTCTTGGAAAAGACAAAATAAACAAGTAGCTGCATAGGAAGGGGAAAAAAGCAGCATTGTTGTTTGGTTCATATTTACAAAATATGCAAAAAGATACATAATGTATTCCTGTTTTGTCCCTTGGGAATGCCAGAGTTAGGGACTGTCCTGATGGGTATATAGCTCGCTATTTGGATTGGGTTTGATGCAGCCTGGTTTGAATCAAATTACGGCATCCACACGTTTGGCCTTAAGGCGCTCCATCCTGCCCTTTTTTAGAGCTCTCCCACTCCTTTCTGGCACAGCATTAGGGCTTTTGGGTGTGTGGTTTTTTTGGCACAATTTGGCATGCTCCTAATTATCCCATTGTGTTGCCTGTGTGGATGGTTACTTTGCACCCAAATGGAACTGTGGGTGGTGTTATCCGAGGCAACAACCCTAGTGGGTTGTGACAAGAAACCCCCTTCTTTATTTTCATTTTCTCTACCGCTTTATTTTTAAAAATATTTCCTTACTGATGCAGTGCTATTCTAGATAAACAAGATACATTGGCGCTATTATGTGTACCATGCTAGTTAAATGCATTGCTGTTTCGCTCTGTCACTTTATTTGACGGCTGCAGGAAAAGGAGGGAAGCCTCTCATCCTCAAGTTCATTGACAAATTACAGCATCTCTCCCTCCCACCCTGCATTAATTTTGGTTTAGTGGTAGCTGGGGTGTGTGGGGAGAGAGGAGATGTGTGGAAGGTAAATAAAAGCAACCACTGGATTGGAGACTGGCTTTTCTGGACTACACACACACTCACACACCCCTGAAGAATAAAGTGACTCTCTTTGGGTTGCCGGCTCAGGCCCTGTCCCCACAAGGCAGTGCAGCCCCAGCAGAGCCTCAACTGAGGAGAAAAGGAGGGAAAAGGGAGAGTTACTGCCTTGTCTCCTTGACCCTCACCCCAATGTTTTCCTCTCATGCTGCAGTGAGCTTGGTGGGTAAACATTACTTGCGAGTAAACCAGCAATCCAAAGACCTGTCTGAACCCTTCTCATGGGAGAATAAACATCTCAGTCTCGCTCAAGTGCAAGATAGATTGCACTGAAGATAAGAACCTTTTAAGCCCAAACCAGTCTGCTCCCAATTTTCCTGTCTGGACAGGCCCTTAGTCTCTTTGAGAGAAAAGAGCACTGAAGTTGTGTGGTGGTGCTCAAAGTCCCACTGTTATTTGCACTTTTAAGCTGTCTGATTGATGATCAAACATCCATGGTTTTAAGATCCCCACCTCATAATGCCAAGCTCACAGTATGTCATATGCACCGACTTTATTTCTACATAACCTATTTCTATGTTTCAGCCTGTATGGCTATGCAAGATGGCTTCCTCTCTCCCAAGGCTTGATCAGGAGTGCTTGCTTAAGATGCTTCACCGGCTACTCCAAGCCATTGGAATGTGGGGCACACCCCAGCTCCTTGAGTGTAGGTGGACTGAAAGAAATACGAAATTAGGCCAGACAAAGAAGCCTATATTTGCACCTAATTGGTAAAGAAGCAGCCTTGGAGAGGTGCAAGGATATGTAATTCCTTTGTGGGAAGTGACACTTTTAGCCTGTCTGTGTGATTCCGTTTGTCACCACACCCTCCTCAGGTTTTGAATCTATAGATGAACAATATTACAAACACCAAGTTAACTCACCAATCTCTTAGCTTTGTGGGTACAGTTTCCGTCTTGCACTTCCTTCATAAATTTGCCAGAAAGGGCTGGCTAGTGAAGCATGTCAGATTTTCATCCATAAAAACTGACAATAATGTGAGCTCAAGTGCCATTTGGCTAATGCAGGGTCCATGGCACAGACACAAGAGCAGGCCTAATGTTTCAATGCATATGTTGGATTACACATCCCATCAGCCAGCACTGCCAATGGTAAGGAATGCTGGGGGTTATGAAAGGCCTCATTTGGCCTCTCCTGTTCTAGTGGACATACATTTACAGAGCTGATGCAAAGGGGGTGTTATCCATCCATTTACATAACCATTTGTGCAATGCTTATAATTTGCTTGTTACTATTTACTCAACTGTTTAATCCAACATATCTATGTCTGTGAGGATTTTCACTCAGCTAGGTTTGGGCCAGATTAATGTTTGCAGTCATTATTACTTTACAGAGGTATCTCTCAATCCAGATATACTCAGACATTTTTCTTCTTCAAGCATGCACATTCCATGACTAGAGATTTAGTGCAGCATCTGTTGCAACTGAATATGGTATAATAAATGTGTTATTTTAAAGGCTATTCTACAGCTCTGCAGTTTTTTCTTTGCAGCAGATTTATGTGACTTTCCTTCCTTCCCAATCTTCAGTGGGCAGATTTCCAAGGACTGTATTTTTGTCTGTGAGCTATCTCCTTGAACTTGCCATGATGGCAAATGTCAAAATGCTATTTGCAACCCATTTTTGGAAGATCTTAAAAACTGAGACTGAATGTGAACTTTGTTTATTTGCATTCCACATCTGTGTCATTTAAAAGTAGGGCAGTCAGAATTGAAACAGAGTCCGTCAACAGACTCGCCCAGGTATACCTTCTTTCATAACACCATTTTAATTAAAGTCTAATTGCTGCTTCTTAAGGGCATCCAGTAACATAAGACACTTGCAGACCTGAGAATCAAAAAACCTTCTGAGGCAACTTCCAGTTATACAAGTATAGCACAACACTTGCAACCTTGAGAATCAAACCCTTCTGAGGTTGGTTCACATCCAGTACAAGAAAGGCATGAGCCACTTTTTCCTGCTTTGGTCCAAGCCAGATTTAGCAGTTTTAAAGATATAAGGGAGAAAAACATCCTGAGATCTGTTGTAGATGGGAAAAGAACATGTGGTAAATTAACATCTAAGAGAAAGTGAAACAAAAGTGTTTGTATTTCACATTGAATCATAGAATTTGGAAGGTGCCTAGAAGGCCGTGAAGTTCAACCCACTGCTCAATGCACATGGAAGCTTGTGGACTAGTTGTGGTGAATATAAGTTGATGATGAGCAGGATAAGCTGACAGCATCTGATTGGCTGCAGTGGGCACCGAGCACTGCAGTAAATGGGCCCCTGATCTGATCCATCACATTTCTTCTTGTGTTTCTAATACTAATTACTCTTTACACATGACATAGATCCTAACATTTTCTCCAGCTACTTACCTCCAAAAGCAAAAGGTTGAAGGTGACTGCTTTGAACTACCTATAGAATAAAATGCAAGGCCATTTATCTATGTGCCTTTTAGAAAATGTCACAGAAAGTCTAAAGCTCCAAGCAAAGGGCAGGCATGAAAGATGCTGAGAGATGCTCAACATCAAACGTTTGCGCCAGTGCCAACAAAACCAGCCCTTGGCCAGAAAGCATGAATTGCATCAACGTTTATTCAGTGCTCTTAAATACAAAAAACGACTGGGTCAAAGCCAGCTCTGAGGGAAGGAGGTGAAATTCCAGGAATATTAGTAGTGCTGCTTTCTGCCCCCACCCTCCAATCGTTTGAAAGACAACTGGTCTGTATTTCAAAGGGTACAAAGCTTTTAAGTGGATGATGACTTAGAATGATAACTTAGTCTCAGTTCACACAGGGTCTTGGGTGTAAACCAAGGAAAGAAGTGCCAGGTGTAATTTTGACAGCTTCAAAAAGGATAGATGAAGCACAAAGCAATTAAGCTCTTCTTGAATCCTTTCGGCCAAAAGAAGACTATTGGGAATCATAATTTCAATGGCATTCTCAAACAAAGTGTCTGCTGAGGTCTCCAAAATCATTAGAGCTTTAGACTTCGATCCAGGCGACACATACGTGTTCTGAGGTTCTTTCTTTGTGGAAAAAATCATGTGTGCATTCTCAGCCTCTGCAATTGGCTGGGAGCAGGAAGTCTCAGGATTGGCCTAGGCCAGTTTTAACTGGGAGCCTGAGCTTCTGCTTGCTGCATTCTTTGTTTCAGCCAAAGACTTTAAGAAATCAGAGCTGGACATCTGTTTCCCCCTCTAGAGTTATGTATGGCTGGTTACGGCCAGGCTCTGACTATATCAAATGAGCATATTCTGTTAGATTTATCCTTCTTAGTCAACTTCCATCGTTTTTTTACAGGCTATCTTCAGGAACAACAGCAGTGACAGCCAGGTTGGCATAAAATAAATTCCAAAATCCATACTGAGATGATACCATGGCCTGCCCAAGAGATACAATAAGCATGCAGAGGCATACAAAAATGCACCAGCTTTGAGGAATTTCAGGTGCAATATTAAAAGCTGTGTGGGTAGAATGAAGGAATGGGAACTGTAAGCAGGAAGGGGAGGAGACTGACTTTACATCCTTCTGCACTTGACATGTTTTCCAATGTGTGATGGATAAACCATCTGGCAGACAAAGGAATGGGTCTCATCAGTGATGTGGTGTTGTTAGGATTAATCCAGAGTAACCCACAGACTCACTGGAAAGTCAGAAACATTAGGTCTCCCCTCCTAAGAAATATTAAGTCACCTACAGCAAACTCAAATGTGTAATCCAGTTTGGGGACACAGGCTCATTGGTTGGTGGAAAACAATGAATTTGCAGGAAAACAGTTTAGTGCAAGGTCTCTTTCTCACAGGAAGAATTTCACCACACCTTTCTATAACAGAAGGCAACAGGATGTGCCTTACAACAGGCCACACTATTGGTCCACACAGCTCAGTATTGTCTGCTCACTGCATAAAATATCTTCAGGATTGTCTGCATGTGGCAGTACAGTGGTGCCTCAACTTACGAACTTAATCCGTTCCAGAAGATGGTCGTAACTCGAAATGGTCATAAGTCGAACCACCATTACCCATAGGAATGCATTGAAACGTGATTAATCTGTTCTGGCCGGGGGGAAAAAATCCCCCCCCCAAAAAAATTAACACTGCAAAACCCATCGGAAACGCGATTAATCCGTTCCGGCCGAAGGGGGGAAAAAACCCAAAAAGCAAACAAACCCTGCAAGAACCATCGGAAATGGGGAAAAAAAAACCCCAAAAGCAAACAAACCCTGCAAGACCCATCGGAAATGCAAAAAAAGAAAACCAAAAAGCAAACAAACCCTGTAAGACCCATCAGAAATGCGAAACCCCCCCAAAAAAACAAAGACTGCAAGACCCATCAGAAATGGGGAAAAAAAACACCAAAAAAAGCAAACAAACCCTGCAAGACCCATCAGAAATGGGGAAAAAAACAAAACAAAAATCAAACAAACCCTGCAAGACCCATCGGAAACGCGAAAAAACCCCAAAATACAAAGACTGCAAGACCCATCACAGCACAGAAACATAACCCACCCCCCAGCCCAAAACCACGCTGCAAAACCCACCCAGAACAGGCAGTTTTTAAAAAGTAGAAAGCAGCACCTTACGAGGCAGTCCGAAGCTTCCTCCGATCGCACACTCTCTAACCGCTGGGGCGAAAGAGCTACAAAGAAGCAGCCTCTTCGCCACCAACGGTTAGCAGTTTGAATTCCCCGCCTTTTTCCGTGCCTTTTTTCCTATCGTAACTCGAAGCTCCGGTTGCAAGTTGAAGCAAAATTTTGCGGCCAGAGCTGGTTGTAACTCAAATTGGTCGTAAGTCGGGACATTCGTAAGTCGAGGCACCACTGTAAAACTCCAGCATCTGATTTTGAAGTCTTTCACACCTGCCCATCTCTGTATACCTCTGTTCCCTGTCTGCCTGAGGCTGGACACAAAGGCTGAGGAAGGCAAGGCTCCACTGAGCGAATTCCTTGTAAAACAGGCTGTAAGAAGTCTTAGAGGCTTGCAATAACTACTAATACAGCATCGCAGTTTGTTACCACTTCCCACAAGTGTCCTGCCCATAGCCACTGTGTTCTAAGGTATAATGTTTGCTGGTGACAATACACAACTGAATACATTGTTCTCTTCTCCCTCAATCTGCCAAGGAAAGAAAGGATGGAGATTGAACGATGTTACCTACAGAACCAAAAAGCTGAATGCACCTCTTGGTCCTTTCATGTGATGGCACTTTCCACACTATATTGCAACTTTAAAAGCAGAAATCTCACCTTAAAGACAACCAGTATTGTCAGAAATAAAGTGAGCACCAATTCTGCTCTTGTACAGAATGAGAAATTATAAGTAAGTACAAGTGGACAGGAAGATGGTCAGTTGAAGGAGGAAGGAGCTTGATGGAGCTACTCTTTGCACAACTTACTTAACTGTGTCACGGAAGAATGCAAAACTAGCTACTCAGGCATGGCAGCAAAACCTAGAGTCTGATCTGACCTGTGTGGGACAGTGGTGGTGGTATTATTGTGGAGGGGAATATCAGGAAGTTTCTGTCCAAATCATGTGACTAGTTAGATTATGGGAAATCAAAAACCATCTGTTATGCACTGTACAGTAACCTTTTAGTATTAACCATTTCTCTGCTTCTTGCTTTCTGTTAGTCCGTCTAAAAACAATAAAATACCAAGACTGAAAGAGAATGTGGTGAACCACAGGAGCCAGTAAGAAGTTTTAAAAGGTGGTGTAGTCAATTTATCATAATGAGTAGTAAACTAAGAACATGCAGGTAACACATCTGATTAAATTCCTTACTTCATACATTCATAACTGTTTTTATCAGTTCCATCACTTAGAAGCCCTGTGTGACATTACTACATTACCAGGTCACCACTGTTACGTTTCCATCATAGTCTGCACATCGCTTGATGAACAATGTAAACAAGATAACTTTTTTTAACAGCTAGTTAATTGTAATAGTAAGTAAATCAGCTCCTTCACGGATTGCTGCCTTGTCGTGGTGAAGGGGCTTGAGTAATTCAGAGAAGCTATGGGCTATGCCGTGCAGGGACACCCAAGACGGACAGGTCATAGTGGAGAGTTCTGACTAAACACGATCCACCTGGAGCAGGAACTGGCAAGCCACTCCAGTAACTTTGCCAAGAAAACCCCATGAACAGAAACAAAAGGCTAAAAGATATGACGCTGGAAGATGGGCCCCTCAGGTCGGAAGGCGTCCAACATGCTACTGAGGAAGAGCGGAGGACAAGGACAAGTAGCTCCAGAGCTAATGAAGTGGTTGGGCCAAAGCCGAAAGGACGCTCAGCTGCGGACGCGCCTGGAAGTGAAAGGAAAGTCCGATGCTGCAAAGAAGAATACTGCATAGGAACCTGGAATGTAAGATCTATGAACCTTGGTAAGTTGGATGTGGTCAAACAGGAGATGGCAAGAATAAACATTGACATCCTGGGCGTCAGTGAACTAAAATGGAAGTGAATGGGCGAATTCAATTCAGACGATTATCATATCTACTATTGTGGGCAAGAATCCCGTAGAAGAAATGGAGTAGCCCTCATAGTCAACAAAAGAGTGGGGAAAGCTGTACTGGGATACAATCTCAAAAAGGATAGAATGATTTCAATACGAATCCAAGGCAGACCTTTCAACATCACAGTAATCCAAGTTTATGCACCAACCACCCATGCTGAAGAGGCTGAAATTGACCAATTCTATGAAGACTTACAACACCTTCTAGAACTGACACCAAAGAAAGATGTTCTTCTCATTATAGGGGACTGGAATGCTAAAGTAGGGAGTCAAGAGATAAAAGGAACAACAGGTAAGTTTGGCCTTGGAGTTCAGAACGAAGCAGGGCAAAGGCTAATAGAGTTCTGTCAAGAGAACAAGCTGGTCATCACAAACACTCTTTTCTAACAACACAAGAGGCGACTCTACACATGGACATCACCAAATGGGCAATACCGAAATCAGATTGATTATATTCTCTGCAGCCAAAGATGGAGAAGCTCTATACAGTCAGCAAAAACAAGACCTGGAGCTGATTGTGGCTCTGACCATCAGCTTCTTATAGCAAAATTCAAGCTTAAACTGAAGAAAGTAGGAAAAACGACTGGGCTAGCCAGGTATAATCTAAACCAAATCCCTTATGAGTACACAGTGGAAGTGAAGAACAGATTTAAGGAACTAGATTTGGTGGACAGAGTGCCTGAAGAACTATGGCTGGAGGCTCGTAACATTGTACAGGAGGCAGCAACAAAAACCATCCCAAAGAAAAGGAAATGCAAGAAAGCAAAGTGGCTGTCCAACGAGGCCTTACAATTAGCAGAGAAGAGAAGGGAAACAAAATGCAAGGGAGATAGGGAAAGTTACAGAAAATTGAATGCGGACTTCCAGAGAATAGCAAGGAGAGACAAGAGGGCCTTCTTAAATGAACAATGCAAAGATATAGAGGAAAAGAATAGAAAGGGAAAAACCAGAGATCTGTTCAAGAAAATTGGAGCCATTAAAGGAACATTTTGTGCAAAGATGGACATGATAAAGGACAAAAATGGTAGGGACCTTACAGAAGCAGAAGACATCAAGAAGAGGTGGCAAGAATACAGAGAGGAATTATACCAGAAAGATCTGGATGTCCCGGACAACCCAGATAGTGTGGTTGCTGACCTTGAGCCAGACATCCTGGAGAGCGAAGTCAAGTGGGCCTTAGAAAGCATGGCTAACAACAAGGCCAGTGGAGGAGATGGCATTCCAGTGGAACTATTTAAAATCTTAAAAGATGATGCTGTTAAGGTGCTACACTCAATATGCCAGCAAGTTTGGAAAACTCAGCAGTGGCCAGAGGATTGGAAAACATCAGTCTACATCCCAATCCCAAAGAAGGGAAGTGCTAAAGAATGCTCCAACTACCGTACAATTGCACTCATTTCACATGCTAGCAAGGTTATGCTCAAAATCCTCCAAGGTAGGCTTCAGCAGTATGTGGACCGAGAACTCCCAGAAGTACAAGCTGGATTTCGAAGGGGCAGAGGAACTAGAGACCAAATTGCTAACATGCGCTGGATTATGGAGAAAGCCAGAGAGTTCCAGAAAAACATCTACTTCTGCTTCATTGACTACGCAAAAGCCTTTGACTGTGTGGACCACAGCAAACTATGGCAAGTTCTTAAAGAAATGGGAGTGTCTGACCACCTTATCCATCTCCTGAGAAATCTATATGTGGGATAGGAAGCAACAGTTAGAACTGGATATGGAACAACTGATTGGTTCAAAATTGGGAAAGGAGTACGACAAGGCTGTATATTGTCCCCCTGATTATTTAACTTATATGCAGAATACATCATGCGAAAGGCTGGACTGGATGAATCCCAAGCCAGAATTAAGATTGCCGGAAGAAATATCAACAACCTCAGATATGCAGATGATACCACTCTGATGGCAGAAAGTGAGGAGGAATTAAAGAACCTCTTAATGAGAGTGAAAGAGGAGAGCGCAAAAAATGGTCTGAAGCTCAACATCAAAAAAACTAAGATCATGGCCACGGGCCCCATCACCTCCTGGCAAATAGAAGGGGAAGATATGGAGGCAGTGACAGAGTTTACCTTCCTGGGCTCCACGATCACTGCAGATGGTGACAGCAGCCACAAAATTAAAAGACGCCTGCTTCTTGGGAGGAAAGCGATGAGAAACCTAGACAGCATCTTAAAAAGCAGAGACATCGCCTTGCCGACAAAGGTCCGCATAGTCAAAGCTATGGTTTTTCCAGTAGCGATGTATGGAAGTGAGAGCTGGACCATAAAGAAGGCTGACCGCCGAAGAATTGATGCTTTTGAATTGTGGTGCTGGAGGAGACTCTTGAGAGTCCCCCTGGACTGCAAGGAGAACAAACCTATCCATTTTGAAGGAAATCAACCCTGAGTGTTCTCTGGAAGGACAGATCCTGAAGCTGAGGCTCCAATACTTTGGCCATCTCATGAGAAGAGAAGACTCCCTGGAAAAGACCCTGATGTTGGGAAAGTGTGAAGGCAAGAGGAGAAGGGGACGACAGAGGATGAGATGGTTGGACAGTGTCATCGAAGCAACCAACATGAATTTGACCCAACTTCGGGAGGCAGTGGAAGACAGGAGGGCCTGGCGTGCTCTGGTCCATGGGGTCACGAAGAGTCGGACACGACTAAACGACTAAACAACAAGAAGAAGAAGTAAATCAGAAGAAATAATACTGTTTAGATTAGAGGTATGGTGGAAGTGGCATTCTAGATCCAAACTTAAACTTGTTTTGTGTCAATGTATGGTATCTGAGGACTGATTCAAATATACACATTCCAAGTTGACAGTCACATAATACTATGCTATCATTTCAGAAATAAACAGGCAGCCACTTGTTTGAAAATCTTCCCATGTAGAAACAGTGCTGTACAATAACCATGCTGAACTTTTCTTAGCAGAGATCAATATTCAAACCTTCTTTCCAGGTTGGAAGATATATACATGCAGTGCAATGTGTGTGCATGAATATGCTTTTATGTGTACATGTGTATGCTTTTTGCTCTCCGTGTAAAATTCTTGTACCATAATCCTGTAAAACAACAGAAAAGTTATTTTTTGGATGACAGGTTGTAGAATCCTCTAGCTAGCATAGCCAATGGCCATACTGGCCAGGACAGAGGTGGCAAACCTATAACACATGTGCCAAAGGTGGCACACAAAAGGTTTTTGTTGGCATGCAAGGCCCTTGTTGCTCCATCAATCAATCCTGTTGTTGATGTTGTTGTTGTTGTTGTTGTTGTTGTGTGCGCCATCAAATCACCTACGACATATGGTAACCCTATGAATGAGCGATCTCCAAAATGTCCTGTCCTTAACTGCCATGTTCAGCTCTTCTGCACTCAAGCCTGTGGTTCCTTTAGGGAATCAGTCCATCTTGTATTTGGCCTTCCTCTTTTTCTGCTGACTTCCGTCTTTCTCAGCATTACCGTCTTTTCTAGAGAATCTTGCCTCCTCATGATGTGCTCAAATTAGGACGGTCTCAGTTTCAACATTTTTGCCTCCAGAAATGTTCAGGCTAGATTTGATGTATGACCAACTTCTTTGTCTTTCGGTAGTCCAGGGTATCTGCAAAGCTCTCCTCCAGCACTGCAATTCAAATGAATCAATTATTCTCCTGTCAGCTTTCTTAACTGTCCAGCTTTCCCACCCACACATGGTGATAGGAAATACAAGAGTGTGGATGATTTAGGTGTTGGTCTCCAGTGACACATCCGTACATTTGATTATCTTTTCTAATTCCTTCATTGCTGCCCTTCCTAGTCCTAATCTTCTTCTGATTTCTTGGCTACAGTTTCCATTTGGATTGATGATTTAACCAAAGTCTAACTATTTCAGTTTCTTCATTGTCAATGCTAAAGCTGTGTAGTTCTTCTGTTTTTTAAAATGCTCCCTTGTCTGACATCTTTGCCTATAGGAAACTGTCTCTTCATATTCTGTCCTAACAGTAGTTTCTTCCCCACAATACAAGTTACACACGAGGACAACCAAGTGCTGAGGTACACCCATTTCTTTCAGAACAATCCACAGTTTCTCATGATCTACACAGTAAAAGGCTTCCAGTAGTCCAGCGGTTCTTAACCTTTTCTTTATCATGGGCCCCTTTAAATATCTTTTGTTGCCGTGGACAACCAAGATTTAACTTAAGGTGTAAAACCCTAAAGTGCATCAAATATTTATTTAAAGTTTCTCATAAAGGGTCTCATTGACAGATATTCCTTGATATAATGATGACACGTTTTAAGAAGATTGGAAGAAGCTTCATTTTGCTTTGAACAGGATGCACCCTCATCAACAGCATCAGTTCTTTTACATTTCAGATTCAGCCAGTGATCCATTCTGGGGCTCAGCTAAAATGTATTGCTACGAAATTCACTGTGATAATATCGAAAATTCACTTTACTTGACAATAACCAAATGGTTTTATTAGCAGAAATTGAAGAAGAAACACAATCAACACTCCCTCACACTGATACTAACTGACTCCAACTCTCTTTTCCCCGTGGTGTCTGACTGTCTGTGCAATAGCAAGATATGTCACATGCTGTCCCTCAGCCATTCAGCATCATTCGTTTGCATGTTCTCACCATGTGCAGAAATATAAAAAATTTTTTGCTATCAGACAGATATTCTCATTACCAATTTTTACTTTTGTTTGTTTTTAATGGAGGCGGTAGGTTAGAAAAGCCATGTTTTACAGAAACAGGCAAGAGAAATTAAGACTTTGTTCTATGTTTCCTTTTCTTTCTTTCTTTCTTTCTTTCTTTCTTTCTTCTTCTTTCTTTCTTTCTTTCTTTCTTTCTTTCTTTCTTTCTTTCTTTCTTTCTTTCTTAACTGCAAAAGATCATAACATTTCTTCAAGCCTTTGTGGACCCTCTGTGAGGACATTGAGGCCTCCCAAGGGTCCGCAGACCACAGGTTAGGAGTCTGTGCTGTAATCTATAAAGCATAGACTGATCTTCTGAAACTCTTTGGTGCTCTCCAGTTGCCAGTGGATATTTACAATATGATCTCAAGTACCTCTTCCTTTTCAAAATCCAGCTTGAACATCAGTCATTTCTTGCTCCATATAAGTTAAAAGCCTTTGTTGCAACACCTTGATCATCACTTTGCTTGCATGGGAAATTACAGCTATGGTCCTATACTCACTGCACTCCTTGTCATCATTTCTTGGGGATTGGAATGTGTATTGAATATTTCCAGTCTGTTGGCCATTGTTTTGTTTTCCATATTTCTGGCATATTCTTGTTAGGATTTGGACAGATTCACGGTCTCTGTGGTTTGAAACAGTTCTATTGGTATTCCATTTACCACTTGTGATTTCTTTCTTTCTAGTGCTTTCAGAGTAGCTTTCACTTCACTTTCAAGAACTTTAGGATCTTCATCCTAGGCTTTCTCTTCCAAGGAGTCTGTCATCCTTTTGTTTCTTCTGTATAGGCCTTTGGTATACTGTTTCCACCTTCTCTTTATTTTCATCTGGGCAAATAGTATGCTTCCCTGTTGGTCATTCAGCATTCCTAATCTAGACTTGAACTTTCCTTTGATTTCTTAGATTTTCAGGAAGATATCTCTTGTTTTTCCCCATTTTGTTTTCCTCTGTTTCTTTGTACTGGTTGTAGTAGTAGTTCTCTGGAGGCAGTGGGATGGAGTGCTGAGATCAACTGTTCAGCTGGGAAACAAACCACGCTGAACTGCTGAACCAGCGGTTTGTGCCCATCTCTATAGAATATACAAGGAGGTGGACCTTGTGGTCTTTGTCCTGCCTCTTTGTGGCCTTTGTATGATAGAGTTAGCTACTATCCACTGTTTCAGGCACTTGTGGTAGATTGTGGAACGGATCCCCTACAATTACGGGGTCCTACTGTATATGTTTGTTCCATTTAGGATCCAACACTATACCTGTTTGGTTGTTGTGGGTTTTCCGGGCTGTTTGGACGCATTCTTAAGGTTTTTCTTCCTAACGTTTCGCCAGTCTCGAGAATACACTATATCTGTTTATTTGAGACTGAAAATAAATCCTACTGAACTCAATAGGACTTATTTCTGAGTAGACATATATAAGTTGTACTGTAGCAGTGTGATGAGTGATGTTTAGGAAAGCATCCAAAGCTAAAGTAGAATACAGGGCTAAAAAGGCATTAGGTTTCATCAATGAACTCCACAGTTCCTTGTCTGCCCCATGACCTCAATATGACAAGTGTGTGTGTGTGTGTGTGTGTGTGTGTGTGTGTGTGTGTGGATTTGCAGAGTGGTATTGACTTTGAGCAATTTGACCTCTTTTGGCAAAGAATTTGGGTAATTTTGATATCTTTGGAAGTGCAGCATACACACAGCCTTGGGCTATAGGTGTGCTTTTGTCCAATCAATTTATCCTTTACAGCAAGCAGATAAACATCTGATAGATTCTTGTATCCTCCCTCCCCCCCCCCCCCCCACTCCCAATCCACCGGTTGTGATTATCTTGCTGTTGTTCCAGCTAGCCCTTTTAGACAGGCTTTACAATGGTTCTGCATGCAGCTTTCAGAGCTGACTGCGTGCCAGCATGCGGCTTTCTTGATAAGAGAAGAAATACCATAAATAAGAGAGTTTAATTACCCTCCCTTCCTCTTCTTCCCCCACCTCCTCATCAGTGTATGAATCACTCCAGATTGACAGCATGTCAGAGGCTAAGATCTTGCGAAGTTTCTATTAGCAGCTTTGCTTGCCCAAAAGCATTATTAAATGCTGCAATATTAGAGAGATATGCAGAGCACTCCTTCTTCCCTTGTCACCACTCAAGGAAAATAAAAGGAAAGGAAAAGTGTTTTGTGGCATATGGGAACAAGCCCTGGGTCTTTGTAGCAGATGCTCATCCGCCAGCCACACAGTGTTGATGATTTCATAGATGAGGTGAGCTTATTCACCAATCACACTCATTGCTCCCCCCACCTCCTTCCAGCACTGAGTCATATCCAAGTCCTTTGCCACTGTATATTTTCAATGGCAAGAAGTGGAATACTACAGATATAGTCATGACCTTTCCTGTCTTGAAGCAAAGTGATTTTTCTATGCTTCAGTTCCAAGCAAAACCTCTTGTGCTTTTTCAAATTCGGAATTATTTTTGTAGCTTGTATTGCTGTCAGCAAAACAAACTTGTCACCTTTTTGAACAAATGCTTCAAGACTGGTATTCTTTGAATGCAGTATTTCTCTCTCAACATAATCCTACTGCTTAAACAGAAATCAGAATGTACGAAGATAGTAAACAACGCATCCTTTCTTTTCAGGTAGGAGCAAAGGACCCTGCAACACACACACATTCTTCTTGATCTCACTACTCAGTGTTTCTTAATTTTAAACGCAGACAAAAATATTTTACAAGGAAAGGACTGCTACACATGTGGCAGTGCAATTTTTAGAGCAATCCTATGGGCATCTTTTAAAAAGAAAGTACCATTAAGTTCAACGAGTCTTATGCCCAGGTGAGTGGATATAGGATTTCAGTCTTTTTGGTGCAAGACATGATGAAGTGGACTTGTCCACGAAAGCTCACATTAAAAACTATATAAATTAGCCTTTAAGGTGCCACTACGTTATTGTCTTTTTTTTAAAAAAAATGTTTTGTTTTGTTTTTACCTGCTTGCACAGATTAAGATGGCTACCCCCTTCTACAATTAGTCTTAAATTCATTTGTTTTGTCTAAATGAAGAGCTGGAACCCTTTTAACTAGGTCTGGAAAGCAATCATAATTCATGCAGAGCATATTAGAACTAACATTATGAGAACAGGGAAAATAAAGTAACCAGAATAGAATAAAAGGAGGAACCAATTTCCTTGGGTTGTGTCTTTAACTCTGTTTTTGATAACTTTTCAGAAGGAAGCACTGGTTCTGAAAAGGAAGCAAAACAACAGGAGTCACAAGCCAATTTAGATACTTTCTTCAGTCAAAATGAGACAGTAGAAATGGTTTAACTCAGCTGTGGAGCTGCAGCAGCATGGCACATACAAACTAATCACTGTGCACAGTTGGTGTGTGATGATGTATCTTGTTTGCTTCAGCTTACTGCTTCTGGTGCACTATGATCTGGGTTGAGTGGTTTAATCAGACTGGATTGATGTCTGAAGGATGTTGCCTTGGGGCAGTCAGTCAGTGACCTTCTGCTATCTTACTGCCCTACAGTTTTGTTTCTAAAAATGTAGTAGTCTGTCTGGAAAAGAGTTTTAAAGTGTGATTTGTTTATTCCCTGGAATCTCAGACCCATATCAAGTGTGATCTTAGTAGCAGAGTAGATGCTAGAAATGTTTGCATGTAGTTGGGGTTGCTTGTGTCTTAAAACATGGCATTAAAGACAGTGGTAGGGTGCGGTCCTGGAAATGGGATGTTCCATTTGATGGCACTGTCAAGCCACATAGTTCCCTGTTTACAAAGAGGATGCTTGCTGGAGATTACCCCACTCACATGAAATCCATTTCTGCCTGCAATGCCAGAAATGTTACATGGGAGTTAGACTACAAAAATGTGTCCAGAAAGCCCAATTTCTCTGAAAACCACCCCTCCTAATTTCAGGACAAGTCCTTCCTGATCTTAGGGGGCCATCAGACAAGCTTGCTATTTTGCTTGTTTTTGGTGTAGTTTGGTTTGCCCTGTTTTCTGGTGACTTCAAGTAAGAGTGGTCCATCTGCCCCTTTTGCAAGCTGTTCTGCTCCTTTCTGGCACAGCACTAGGGCTGCAGTTTATTTGATGTGACTGGGAGCGCTCCTGATCATCTCATTCTGCAGTCTGTGTGGTTTCTTAATTCACTTCCAAATAGAGCTATGGGTGGTGTTTACTTTGGTGACAACCCTGTGACCTGTGCTGTGGGTTGTGACAATGGAAAGGACGGTGAGGAAACTGCCTCCTCCGTTTCCCTCTTTTTACCATTTATTTTAATATTCTCCTAAATAACACTGCACTATTTCAGATATAAGGGAGTATCCATTCTAGGTTGATGTATTGCTATAGTCGCTTACTAAATTAAAACAAAAAAGGGGAATGTTGGCATGGCCCACAACACAGCTGCAACAAAAGGCTGGGAAAGGGCCATGGATGTCGGTATCAGTAGGCAAAAGAGGGCATCACTAATCAAAATGGGGGAAATCAAACTTATATGTCTGGATCCTTCTCACAGGAGACAAAAGTCTCTCATGTGAATGGAAGGATCAGTCAAGTGTGAGACAAAACAGATCACACTGAAGACAAGAGCCTTTTAAATGCAATCTGGATTGCTCCAAATTCCCCCATGTAGTCACATCCTTAGATTGAAGCATTATGTCTGCTTTGTTTGAAAGGTCTAGCTTAGCTTGACTAGTAATCAGTCTTGCTCAGGATAATGCCTTTGTCTTATGTATCTACCACAAGAAAATAATCCAAGGCAAATGCATGTAATTGCTGTACTTCCCTCCACATTCAGCAGTTTCCTGCTGGTGGCCTGCAGGTTGTCTGACTTGTTTGGCAGAAACTGTGGTTTTGTGTGTTACCGCTCAACAGCAGTGCAGGTGGTGCATAGCCTGCAGTGTGACTATATGTTCAGCATGGTTAACTCAAGACATTGTGCTTCCTGGGGCAAAGGACAATATGATCCCTCACATTCCACGTTCAGAAACCATCTTACTTCAATTCTAGTGCACCAGAAGATGTCAGGATAGCTTGAGGAACACAGGGCAGTTCCTCAAACACCTGCAAGCATCTGCCTAAAGTTTGCAGGTGGGTAACAGTGTGTCTACCAGGAGGGCTGGCCCCGATATTCAGGTTTTCCTACCAAATCATATTTAATGCTATTTAAATTCAGATGAAATTTCTGTCCAAATAGAATGGAAACAGTTCACAGGTTGTTTACCTGTGTCTAGTGCCCATCAATTGATATAATGTAATCAATGGGATCTAGCTGGCTGGATTGCTCAGTGATTTAGGTAGAGGCAGCCTATGAGGCCTCGGGCAAGCTGCACAGTCCCAGGGAGCCCCCAGAAGAAGGAAATGGTAAACCACTTCTGAGTGTTCTCTACTTGTGAATCTCTGAAAAGGGTTGCCATAAGTCAGATGATGATGATGATGATATAATCAATGGGACATAAGCAGTGAAAGTAAAGAAACACACCACATATTATAACAGAGCATGTTTGCCACGGCTTTCTATCTACTGTGAGTTGAGGATGACAGTCCAAACAACATAAGATCTCCAGCTGAAAAATCAACTCTTGGGAGGCCTAAGCTTGTAAATGTGTGGCAATAATAAAATATATGCTATACATAGAATGTGAGCTAAAAGGAAGTAGAAGCAATCTAGTGTCTGTGTATCTACTGCCGTTGTATGTTTTGTTAAGCTTTTAATAAAATCTTTAAAGTTAGAATTAGCCAAAGGAAAAGAGGTTCCTTCTTTACAAATTTAAGTCCATGTTAGTCCAGTACCTAAGCAACAATTAATGTTAGGTCATATAAAAGTACTGAATCAATGAATGTTAATATTACTGTCTAGCCACCATATGCACCTAATGTTCATGTAAAATGTACAATTTTGCTTTCAAAAATCCAGTGGTTTCATCATGCTGGTGCTCTGGGCATTTCCAAGGGAGATAGGGTGTCTATGTGTGTATCCCATATCTGCATGACGACACCACACTATTCCATATTTTGAATGTTCACGTATTAATGCTTATATGCTCATGGGAAGATGTCATTCACTAGTTTTAGTGTGGAGCAGCTCTGATCCCCAAATAAGAAACAAAGCATGTTGCATTCTATGGAAGAAGATTATCTTCCAGTGGCAAACAACATCTGTTTTCTGAAAACACATCTGCCAGATCATACAGATTAAATAATCATGTTGTACTAACTGTAAGTTTTTTTAAACAACAACAAAACAAAACTCCCCCTCTTTATGCATCTCTATAACAATATTGATAAGCTTTCAGGTGGACTTAAAAAATGGAATCAACCCACCATGGGAAGTCTTAGCGTGTAGCTATGATAAACAAGATATGCAATGAGATGCTCATTTTGGGCCAAGGAGTGCATCAGTTGCAACACATGACTGCTACTGAACAAGGGCTAAAAAGCCATTCTTAGTATGGTTTTGTAGTCTAGGCCTGAAATAAAGAGGAAATTAATATTCCCCTCTAGTATCCTACTGAAAGATTCCCCAAGAAATCAGGAATTGAATTTCTCCAGAATCTCATATCACATTTTCTTGGTGGTATTATTAAATTAAACAGCTCACCATTAATTAGTGTTTTGTGGGGGAGGGGTTTCAGTCTCAGGTGGAATATTTGATGCAAAATGAAGATTTTAATTCCATCGGCAGGGTAAGAATACTCTCCCATTTGTTATGGTGATTATAGCATCAGTAGTGTTAATCCCCGCCCCTGCCCTCTCCTGCAGTGGCTGGTATGGGTGACTCCGCAATTTGCCACCAAGACTTGTGTGATTTCCCTTACGCAAGTGTAAGTCGCCAATATGAGTCTGATCAGTGTGCAGACAGGATCTTTTAATTTATTTTTATTTTTAACAACTAGGGATAAGGTAAGGAGTACAGAAGGTAGAGGGGGGATATGGGGGGGGGGAAGGGGGGAAAAAAGGGGGGAAGGAGAACACAAAATGTACTGTCATCCAATCTGTTCATGTTGCGATATCAAGTCGACTTTCCGCCTTTCTACAATTTGATTGCCCTCCAGGTTTCAACTTACAGTTACATCTTAGTTTAATTCTATGTTATTCAAGCTCTATCTGATGACTCAAGCCATTTATATAATAAATCCCAGTGTGCGGACAGGATCAGCTGGGCCTGCCGCTTGCCTGTTCTGGACTGGTTCACAAAAATGGCTGAAACAATTTATTAAAAGAAATTCAGGAAATCTATTATTTGCAGATTCCTGCATGAGAATATATTTCTTCACTGCCTATGAAAATTACATAGAATTAGGGAGGACAAGCAAGATTAGTATTACAGCTAATCACATGGAGCCACACCTCAAAATTGCCCTCTGATATTGCATGCTGCTGTAAGGTGAACTGTTTTCATTTTGTCTTCCCCAGGGCTTAGAAACAGAAAATGGTTAGGGGGCGCTTTTTTTTGGTAAAAAGTCCTAAGGTAATTACATTTTGTAACCATTTTGACAAATAGGAAATCCATATTAGTTATCTTTTTAGTGTAGTGAGTACAGTTTTTTTGGTTGCTTTAAAAGTTATTTTAGGACTTTTTTAGTGTTTTTATTTTTATATTATTCTCTTATGGATACCATTTTTTAATCCAAAAAACATAATAAATTGAATAATGTGATAAGTGTGGTGTATCTAGCTTAGGGAAAATTCTATGGAATAAGGATGGTCTGATCTGCATTTTTTAAAATTGATCACATGATTTGTTTTTCATTGACCACATGACCGCAAATGTGAATCAGGCTGGAGTTTTCCTACAAAAATCTGTAGTTTTTCCTCTCCACCTCTGGGGTTTCTACTTTTTTCTATAATGGATCCATTCACATAGGTTCAGATGGTGTGATTACTTGAACCGATGCAGAAAAGTGTGTGCTGTGGCTGCAGTGATGATGTGATCACTGGGGGTGGGGGTGGGGGCAAATATCCAACCCAGGAGGGCTTGATCTTTATAAGTAAATGCCATTCTCTTATTTTCTTTTTAAACAGCTTGGAGCAAGCACTGTTGTGCTAGGGCACCTAGACACACAACCAAAAAAGAAAAACAGGAGGAAAACAAGGGGAAGAAATTGATACTTAGCACTTGTTTACAGCTTATTAAGATAGTTCTCCTGCAACTGTGCCTCCTGCAGGGCTATAGGAGAGCTATGTTAACTAGCTGCAAACAAGGCCATTTAGCTAATTTCCTCTTCCCTTTGTGACAAACAGACCTGAGGAAACCAGAATTCTTCAGTGCAACTTCACAATGAGTAAATTCACATTTATCTTCCTGTGTAGTCACACCCTGAAAGTAGGTAAAGGTAAAGGTTCCCCTTAACATTTAGTCCAGTCGTGTCCGACTCTAGGGCGCGGTGCTCATCCCCGTTTCCAAGCCATAGAGCCAGCGTTTTGTCCGAAGACAGTTTCCGTGGTCACGTGGCCAGCGCGACTAGACACGGAACGCCGTTACCTTCCCACCAAGGTGGTACCTATTTATCTACTCGCATTTGCATGCTTTCGAACTGCTAGGTTGGCGGGAGCTGGGACAAGCGACGGGAGCTCACTCCGTCGCGTGGATTCAATCTTACGACTGCTGGTCTTCTGACCCTGCAGCACAGAGGTTTCTGCGGTTTAACCCACAGCGCCCCACACCCTGAGAGTAGCCTCATTCATTTTCCTTCTTTTCACCTCTAGGGGGGTAGGCAGATGGTAGTCTTTACCACCAACTAACTTTGTCATTCATAACTGGAAGATGCTGCTAGGTTCTTTATATGAAGCAGAAAAAAATAAGGTTCTCTTCAGAGTGGTAATTTCTGTAGATTAGGGATCTTGAAGTTGCCCACCCACAGTTAGCATCTGGGCCATAATCCCCAATTACTGTATTCTAACTCAACCAAGATGCCTTGTAACACAAGTGCGATGCACTTCAGTTCTGTTTAAATAATTTTTAAAAATCTTCCAATTTTGTACGTGTGCATATAAAATAGCATATACAATTTTATGCATATTGGCATCCAGTTTTGGCCTAGTTATTGGCAACATGTAAGTCTTGACCCCTACTCTCATAACTGAAGTATAGGCAGCATAATCACAGATTCTGCTTCCATCTTCATATGGAAACAACGCCATATGGAAGCAGCGGATCTTTCTTCCTTTCATGTACCTGGCGAGAATGTAACACCTCTGTCCCTTATAAGGGACTCAGTAATCACACTTTCCTTTATTGTAATAGATGGTTGGGGTGTGTGTGTGGCAGCTGCATTATTACAAACAGCAGCATCGGTATCTTCTGGATATGTTGGATCATGTCAGTGCCCATGCTGGGTAGAGATGATGGGACCTGTATTCCAACACATCTGGACACACTGTGTCCAGATGTGACTGACATTCACCCTGTTCTGTCTGAACAGAAAAGAACAGCCAGTCTTATCTAGCTTTCTGAGTATACTAGGCACAATATGGAGAATTCACAAAAGAACTAATATATTTTGTTGGCATATTTGAAACAGGTTGATCGTGATGGAAGCTGATTGATAATGACAGCATATGGCAGTTTAAATTACATTCTGGAGTTTGTGGTCCTCTGGAGAAAACCAATAGGTGCTGATGAACATCTGGTTCAAAATGACTCATCCATTAGAGATGATGTTCAAAAATGCTCTGTGTCCTCTGGCAATAAGCAGACGGAAATTAAGGAGACCTAAATTATAAAATGTCCAAGGGAAAATTATACATAAAGGGAGCATTTAATGAAGCATAATGTATTTAGGTGTTTATGCAGAAATGCCAGAAAGCTCAGTGCCGAGATGAATAAGCTAGAACACCAGGTATATAGTACCTGGACATATAGTGGGTATAAACTTGCAGAGAAAAGATTACTGAGATACTGTTATCTATGATGTATAGTTAGCGTACTGGTCTGGGACTTTGGACAGCCACAGTCTAGCCCCTATTGAGCAGTGAGCACTGAAATTCACTGTGTGATCTCTGGCCAGTCAGTTTCATTCAATCTGACCTAAGGTATGGTGCGAATGAAGTGGAGAGGAGAAGAGCTATGCACACTGCCTTGAGCTCACTGGAAAAAAGGTGGGATATAAATGTAACAAACAAACAAGAATATTAGGTATAAAAATAAATATATATGTAGGCATTACAGTGCACTGTGTGTAAAAAAAAGCATAAAGTTGGACACAAACCTAGTCATGTTTAAAACAGAACCATTGAAATCAATGGGATCTAAGTGACTCCTGCTTAAATTAAGTCTTGTTGATCTCAGTTCGCTAAGACTGCAAACCAACTGGCTGGATAGCTTAGCAGTTTAGGTATCTGGCTGTGGAGCCAGAGGTTGGGAGTTTGATTCCCTACTGTGCCTCTTGTGAGTAGAGCCAGCCTGTGTGGCCATGGGCAAGCTGCACAGTCCCAGGAAGAAGGGAATGGTAAACTGAGTATATTCTCTACCAGGAAAACCTCAGAAAGAGCCACCATAAGTCAGAATTGACTTGACAATATATGATTATAATTTTTATTAAGACTGCAAATAGTGTAGATTCTCATGTAAAATCTGGCTGGCTAGAATTCTTTTCCATTACAACAATCATGCAAGCAATAGGAGGCAATTTGCCAGCTGCTGTCACATGCCCAGAATCTGCTAACTGCACAACAGAGCATGCAAATGGTTCTATTATCAGATGTATGACCAACAACTAGCAAATGGCAAAAATAGCATCATTATGTATGTGGTATTTTGCAATAGCATTTGGACCTCAAAGTTTAGGGCACAGACTGGCATTCTTGTTGCCTCTTTCTCCACCAGCTTTGTAACAGAGTGGTGGTAGGTTCCCCAAGCTTTAGGCTAGACAGCTGCTCCTTCTGAGCCTTCCTCTTCTTTCTCCTCCAGCAGAGAGATTTGTAAAGGAACTGGGTTTTCTTGTACTTCTCCCCCTCCCCCTCAAGGATCCACAATTGTCAAGTACCCCATGCCAGAGGTCTTCTTTATAAATGTATTCCTACTTCCTGGGTAGCTTGGAGTCTTCTTCGAGTGAGTCCTCTGCCCAGTAAGCCCCCTGAGGAACTCTTTTGGGTGTCTCCAAGGGACTCTTCCTCTGGGGCTTCTCCTCCTCCTGCTGGCCCTTTTATACTCCTTTTATACACTCCTTCCACTACCCTAGAGGTTGCCTCCTCCCGGGGTTTCTAGGCCATGAACAGTTTGAGCCCCTTTGGTTGGTATTCCTTTCCCCCTGTCTCCACCCATGGTTCGGGCTCCCGAATCACCAAGCCCTCCACTGGATCAGGTGGTAGGCCAGTCTGTTCTTCGGGCCCTGGGTGCCAGGGCAATAGATTTCTGTGAGCCTGCACCACTGTCCTCGCCCATCTGTCTGTCTGTCTATCCGTCTGTCTGTCTATCTGTCTGTCTAAATTAATTTATACCTTCCCTTCCTCCTTGCAGGGGGTCTCAAGGTGGCTTGTTCCCATCAAGAAAGGCAATGAAAAGGGACTGTGGAAGTTGCAGATCAAAACACTTGGAGGCCAAATGTTCCTTACCTGTGGACTGGCAGAAACATAAAGGAAAAGACTATGAAAAACAAAGAGTTAGCTGTCAGATATGCATCCTTCAGTTAATGGAAGTATTCTGCTACGTAATCATCATGGAAGGTCCTCTCCCTTTGCCCAATTTCACCCAAAGCTCACCCACTCAATAGGGAGTGACAATTTGTATACCTTTTTCAGAGAGTTGGCAGGGCTACTGTGGGAAGATAGTGAAGTCACTGCCGCCATTTCCAGTGCATACACTTAAACCTAAATAAAATAAAATAAAATAAAATGACCCAGGAAGGGTCATGTCTCAGTTTTAAAAGTGGAAGTCTTGTGTAAATTAGAACACAGAACAAGCCCTTTTATATACAGGAATACAAGCCAAGAAAGGAATTTGAAAAGCAAGATGTTGATTATATCAGTATTGATATTGATGTATATCTACCATTTACGGACTTGGAAAAAAAGGAAATCAAAAGCTGGTACTTGGCCAGAGGGGAAGAAGATGGGACTGTTAGATTACTGATTTACCAAACAGGCATTGAGAGAAACCGTAAAACTATTAGAGGCTGCCTCGCTCCTGCTGTGTCCACCAAAACATCCGTGGCCCTGATTGCTTTACCTTTAGTGTTTTGGGAAATGCACTAGGCAAAAGGCAGTGTGCTGTGTGAGAATCAGGAGAAGCACTGGATTTGCTGAATACTAAGCTTTCCCATTCTCCCAACGTGCCTCTGGACTGAGGAGGAAGATATGTCACCTTATTTTCCCTCCAGAAAATCTCCCTCCATTTTTGTAGTGAACTTCTCAGAGTTAGTGGTTTCAGCCATTTTGAATCCTCATTCTCTTGTTTCCTTTGGGCTGCTTTGCCCATGCATAATTCCACAACTTCATATCAGAGCTCTTGATGAATATTTTCAGCTGAATACCATCTGGCACCCGACACTTGCGTCTTGTTAATGTGTCAATTAGTTCTTGAACTTTCCCCCCTTTTGTTAACCTTCCATTTGACACCTGCCATCATTTTTTCCCTGCCACAAGAAACAAATGTTTCAGTCTGGTCTAATTCAGCAAGGCTAATCTTATGTTTTCAGAAGACTGGAAAATGGCATATTTAGAGAACATATCGAACGAACGGGAGGAAACAAAAGGTCAATTGAGAACATCTATTTTGCTAATGACATAGTACAACCAAGTATATGAAGAAAAGGCAAAACTGTTTCCAAAGTATCCTATGGCTACAATGTTTTTTTAAAAAGGCAATTGCAGTACAGGGGATATTCCTTCCTTCTTTCCTTCCTGAGAAGTCAACTTCAATGGTTCTCCTCTGACTATGTAATAACAAGGAAAATTCTAACCATATAATGGTTACTTAAATCAGTGCTATGAATCTTATTTGAAATATTTTTTTAAAAAAACGGTTCTTTCTAAATGAGTGTAAGTGCCAAGTTGGCACAAAGGCCCTAAATGCATTTACTTGGAAGCAAATGATTGTGGGGTAACAGTTCTTCCTATCTGTAAGAGTATTCTATTTATGTTACCTCTCAACTCAAAATCTTGGTATAAACACAGCAAACCAATATAGAAGGTACACAGCATATTGTGCTTTTCTTATGTAAAAACTGTAATGGGAATGCCACTTTTTTTTAAAGCAATTTTTCAAAATATCTTGGGCTGAAACAGTGGCTTAGGTCAGTGGTTGCCAACCTTGGGTAACCTAGGTGTTCTTGGACGGCAGTTCCTGGAAATCTTCTCCACCAGCTGTGCTGGCCAGGGTTTTCTAGAAGTTGCAGTCGAAGAACACCTGGGTTACTAAGGTTGGGAACCACTGGCTTATATGATCAATAAAAATGAAATCATATTCTTTTTTACAAATAGATTAATAAACTAAACCCAGTACTTAAAATTCTATAACTGGTTCGTACAATGTTAGTTTTCACAGCAATTGTGAAATTGTGTTTATATGATCCCTTTGAAGATTTCCCTGCATTTTGAGATGCTGGAGTACCTGGAGGTCATGACACAAGTTATAATGGGATTTTATTAACAGAAATCCAACAAACTTAGTGACGAACAAAGAAAATAAGTTGGTGTGATGTTATTTGTTTGGCATTAATATATACCCCGGGCAAAGTGCAGCACCCCCACTATTTCTCACTGTTGATTATACTGGCTGGGATGAATGACAATTCCAGCCCACCAAGATCTGGAGGGCTGTGCTTGGCTTTGTTGTTTTTGTTGTTGTTGTTTAGTCGTCCGACTCTTCGTGACCCCATGAACCAGAGCACGCCAGGCCCTCCTGTCTTCCACTGCCTCCTGGAGTTGGGTCAAATTCATGTTGGTAGCTTCAATGACACTGTCCAACCATCTCGTCCTCTGTCGTCCCCTTCTCCTCTTGCCTTCACACTTTCCCAACATCAGGATCTTTTCCAGGGAGTGGAATGCATCGCTAATGGAAAAACCATAGCTTTGACTATGCGGACCTTTGTCGGCAAGGTGAGGTCTCTGCTTTTTAAGTTGCTGTCTAGGTTTGTCATCGCTTTCCTCCCAAGAAGCAGGCGTCTTTTAATTTCGTGGCTGCTGTCACCATCTGCAGTGATCATGGAGCCCAAGATGGTAAAATCTGTCACTGCCTCCATATCTTCCCCTTCTATTTGCCAGGAGGTGATGGGACCAGTGGCCATGATCTTAGTTTTTTTTAATGTTGAGTTTCAGACCATTTTTGTGCTCTCCTCTTTCACCCTCATTAAGAGGTTCTTTAATTCCTCCTCACTTTCTGCCATCAGAGTGGTATCATCTGCATATCTGAGGTTGTTGATATTTCTTCCGCAATCTTAATTCCAGTTTGGGATTCATCCAGTCCTGCCTTTCGCATGATGTATTCTGCATATAAGTTAATAAGCAGGGAGACAATATACAGCCTTGTCGTACTCCTTTCCCAATTTTGAACCAATCAGTTGTTCCATATCCAGTTCTAACTGTTGCTTCCTGTCCCACATATAGATTTCTCAGGAGATAGATAAGGTGGTCAGGCACTCCCATTTCTTTAAGAACTTGCCATAGTTTGCTGTGGTCCACACAGTCAAAGGCTTTTGCGTAGTCAATGAAGCAGAAGTAGATGTTTTTCTGGAACTCTCTGGCTTTCTCCATAATCCAGCGCATGTTAGCAATTTGGTCTCTAGTTCCTCTGCCCCTTCGATATCCAGCTTGTACTTCTGGGAGTTCTCGGTCCACATACTGCTGAAGCCTACCTTTTAGGATTTTGAGCATAACCTTGCTAGCGTGTGAAATGAGTGCAATTGTACGGTAGTAAGGCCTCGTTGGACAGCCACTTTGCTTTCTTGTATTTCCTTTTCTTAGGAATGGTTTTTGTTCCTGCCTCCTGTACAATGTTACGAGCCTCCATCCATAGTTCTTCAGGCACTCTGTCCACTAAATCTAGTTCCTTAAATCTGTTCTTCACTTCCACTGTGTACTCATAAGGGATTTGGTTTACTCGTAGATTATACCTGACTAGCCCAGAGGTTTTTCCTACTTTCTTCAGTTTAAGCTTGAGTTTTGCTATAAGAAGCTGATGATCAGAGCCACAATCAGCTCCAGGTCTTGTTTTTGCTGACTGTATAGAGCTTCTCCATCTTTGGCTGCAGAGAACATAATCAATCTGATTTCGGTATTGCCCATCTGGTGATGTCCATGTGTAGAGTTGCCTCTTGTGTTGTTGGAAAAGAGTGTTTGTGATGACCAGCTTGTTCTTGACAAAACTCTATTAGCCTTTGCCCTGCTTCGTTTTGAACTCCAAGGCCAAACTTACCTGTTGTTCCTTTTATCTCTTGACTCCCTACTTTAGCATTCCAATCCCCTATAATGACAAGAACATCTTTCTTTGGTGTCAGTTCTGGAAGGTGTTGTAAGTCTTCATAGAATTGGTCAATTTCAGCCTCTTTAGCATGGGTGGTTGGTGCATAAACTTGGATTACTGTGATGTTGAAAGGTCTGCCTTGGATTCGTATTGAAATCATTCTATCCTTTTTGAGATTGTATCCCAGTACAGCTTTTCCCACTCTTTTGTTGACTAGGAGGGCTACTCCATTTCTTCTATGGGATTCTTGCCCACAATAGTAGATATGATAATCGTCTGAATTGAATTCACCCATTCCCGTCCATTTTAGTTCACTGACGCCCAGGATGTCAATGTTTATTCTTGCCATCTCCTGTTTGACCACATCCAGCTTACCAAGGTTCATAGATCTTACATTCCAGGTTCCTATGCAGTATTTTTCTTTGCAGCATCGGACTTTCCTTTCACTTCCAGGCGCGTCCGCAGCTGAGCGTCCTTTCGGCTTTGGCCCAACCACTTCATTAGCTCTGGAGCTACTTGTACTTGTCCTCTGCTCTTCCTCAGTAGCATGTTGGACGCCTTCCGACCTGATCGGCTCATCTTCCAGCGTCATATCTTTTAGCCTTTTGTTTCTGTCCATGGAGTTTTCTTGGCAAAGATACTGGAGTGGCTTGCCAGTTCCTGCTCCAGGTGGATCGCGTTTAGTCAGAACTCTCCACTATGACCTGTCCGTCTTGGGTGTCCCTGCACATCATAGCCCATAGCTTCTCTGAATTACTCAAGCCCCTTCGCCACGACAAGGCAGCAATCCGTGAAGGGTGCTTGGCTACCCTTGTCCATCTCAAAGAAAATGGACTTTGAAGAAGTACTCTATCTCTGCTCCTGCAAGGAGGTGACATCCAGAAGTTCTGTATTTGTTGCTAGCTGGTTCCTTCCCATTTCTATATACAGCAGTCCCTATGAGTCACAGATTGAAGAAAATGGAGTGGTGCCATTATACTGCCAGCAAAATATTGAACAAAATTAAATGAATCAGTTAAAGGGAGGGGGGAAGGAAACAAGCCTGCCAGACCTCTTCTGAATCTATTGCAATATTGTGCCCATTTTTGGATGGAAATAGCTCTGCCATCTGTTTTCATTAGGCACCCTCTCCCTTCCTTCAAACCTTTCCTCCAGACATTTCTTTAGATAAACTTTTCCTGGATCACCTTAGTTTCACCTAGCCAGCTTTTCCACTGGCATCGGACTTAACCTGTCCCATGCATCTTGACTTTTGCAGCCTTGTCTCAATGCCAGCTGCAAACTCTTTAGACAAGGCCTGTGTCATCTTGCTCTTTATACTGTACCAAGCACAACACTGGTTTTAAATGAAAAATAAAACTAGAAGTAGTAACAGTGTGCTTCTTTCCCCAAATAACACGGCATCCAGCCTATATAGAAGTCATACCCTGTAAACTAGGAGAATTTCTTCTTATTCTTTTATTCCTCCTCAAACAAGGGCTGGGGACTATTCGATGCACAAACTCTGATGCAATCTTTCATTTTCTCTTTCATTCTCACTTCAAAACTGCATCCTAGGCACTGCCAAATAAGATCCTAGAGCAACTGTTCTCAACCATTGGCCTTCCAAAGGTTTATTTATATATTTAAAATATTTTCACTTCACCTTTGTCCTTCAAAAGGACCCAAGGTGATTTATACCATTAAAAGACAATGTTTAAATGCTAAAATCAGTAAGTATACAAATATTAAACTGAATGAAACAAATACCACACACACACAAAATGGTAAACAAAATCAAGATTAGAAACAGATTCAAAGCAACAAGGCACAATATTCTATTTAAAAACCCCTCTCAGATAGCCAGTTACTAAGGGAAAGTCTGCCAGAAGAGAAAGGACTATCTGCTTGCAGAAGGACAACAAAGATAGGGCCAGTCTGGCCTCCCATGGAAGGGAGTTCCAGAGCCTGGGAGCAACAACAGAGAAGGCCTCTCCTTTGTCCCCACCAAACGCACCTGCAAAGGTGGTGGGACCGAGAGAAAGGCCTCCCCTAATGATTTGAAATCCTGCACAGGCTCATAAAGGAAGACACAGTCCTTGAGATAACTTGGATCCAAGCCATTTAGGGCTTTATAGGTTAAAACTAGCACTTCAAGTCCAGCAATTTGGACTTCAAATCAATGATCCCCCAGCAGACGTAGTCAATGGTTAACTATTCTGGTGCTGTTAGGGAGTCCAGAATGTCTGGAAGGTTGAATGTTCAGACCCACTGTTCTAGAGCAAAGTCATAGACTGTTCTGATTCAAACTAAGTTCTGGTTATTAGATGTATTATGTAAGAAGTCAGACCTATGAAATGTGTAGTATCTGTGGCATCACTTGAAATGGGGATAGGATCATTTAATATAAAACAATCAGTTTTTATCTGTGTATATAAGTGGTTGTCAACCTTCGGTCCTATGAATGTTTGGGATTTCAACTCCCAGGAGCTCTAGGCAGTATGGCCAATACTGAAGGATTTCAGTGGGGGATAAACTTGCAAACATCTGAAGGAACAAATTTTAGAATTACTGGTGTATATGCATGCAAGGATGGGAGGGTGAAGATGAGGGGGGCACTAATGGCGTTGCCTACACCCACATCTAAAACCTGTGAATAGAGAATACAATTTCTGAGTGTGTAGATAAGCAGGGTGAGGGAGGCAGTGACATGATCCTGTGTGTCCCCCTGCCATTTATAACACTTGGTATGTTGTCTGAATAAGGCTACCTTTTTACTAAAGTTAGAAATAAGTTGTAGAATGAATGGGATAATGTGAAAAGGAATAGAGAAGGTTGGCAACAGTGTGTGATGCTTATAGTTTTGTAACTTAATTTGCCAGTGCTACTTTTAGATGTTCATCTCAAAAATTCATGAGTACTCAAAGTATTACAGCTGTTGAATCATAAGGTGTACTTAAGTTTTTCACACATGGCTTCTCCATTTTGGCTTTATTTTTGTGAAAATTAATCATGGCACAGTATAATATGTCATATGTTGTTGTTCACCTGAGGTTGTTTTTACCTAATTTTCAGACCTGCTAAGGACCAGATGATTTTTAAAATGTCCTAATACGTAAACCCATAGAATTCAAAGAGGGTGTATGTAGCAAGTGCCCTTGCTCGAGCATGAGTGCCTCCTGCAACGAAGTGCCGCAGTGCAATAAAGTGCAGGGTAAGAAGACACAGCGAGTTTAGCAGCTGTGTGAGTTCAGCAGCAGGGCAAGGAAGCCAGGACCCCAGATACTGCCTGTCACTTCCCTTGAGAAAAGGTTTGGCAAGCTCTAAACAAATATCAGTATGCAGTCAGACAGACAGCAATGAATTGGGGGCTATCCCATGTTTTGCACTGAGTGTCATGTATATAACTATATGCCTCTTGGGCAAAAATCATGGGTGTGTCCTCCTTGCAAGGAGCTCCAAGAACTCAGGGAATGGGTTCGCTCCCTTGAGGTCTTGGTTGCAGACTGGGAGAAGCAGAGACAGGGAGAGAGGGACCATGATGAGACTTCCAGGGACCTTCAGGCATCGTCCCACCCACAGACAAGCAGCTCCTCAGCTGCTGGGATTGGAAGTCTCCAGGCTGGAGAATGCCAATCTGGACAAGAGGGAAACCATCCCCTAGAGGCGACCCCTTGTACAGGTGACGAGCCCCTATCCAGTTGCACTGATACTCCTCATGGGGAGGGGGGAGGGGGCTTCTGGTAGTGGGTGTTTCGATTGTCAGGAACATAGAGCGAAGGGTCTGTGACGGTTGTGAGGACCACACAATGACTTGCCTGCCTGGTGCAAAGGTTGCAGACATCACATCTCATCTGGATAGGCTGGTACAGAATGCTGGGGACGAGGTAGCAGTGGTGGTGCATGTCGGCACCAGCGTGGGGAAATGTAGCTGCAAGGTCCTGGAGGCCAAATTTAGGTTGTTAGGGAGGAAGCTCAAAGCCAGGACCTCAAAGGTAGCATTCTCAGAAGTGCTACCTGTTCCATGTGCAGGGCCAGCTAAGCAGGCGCTGCTCAGGGGTCTCAACGCGTGGATGAGATGGTGGTGTCAGGGGAAGGGTTTAGATTCATTAGGCACTGGGGAACGTTTGGGGAGAAGCGGGGCCTGTGCAAGAGGGATGGGCTTCGCTTGAACGAACACGGAACCAGACTGCTGGCGCATGACATTAAAAAGGTGACAGAGCAGCTTTTAAACTGAATCCTTGGGGAAAGCCGACAAGAGCCGAGCGGCATCCGGTTCGGGACTCCTCATCCCTGTGTAATGAGGGTGGAGAGGGCAGAGAACCACAAAGTGATGGCAGTGTAGGAATTAGGACTGGGAGCGTGATGGGACATGATAGTTGGTCCACTAGAATGAGAAGCTGTGGAAAAAAAGAAACAAACAAGCAGCCCTCCTTGGAGGACCCCGTATGCAGGTGCTTTTATGCAAATACCTGAAGCGTCCAAGCAAAGATGGGAGAGCTGGAACATTTGGTGGCTAGGCATAACATTGATATAGTGGCCATAACAGAAACCTGATGGAATTCAGAGAACCAGTGGGAAACCGCAATCCCAGGCTATGAACTCTATAGGAGGGATAGGGAGGGGCGTTTTGGAGGTGGGGTGGCCATCTATGTCAAAGAAGGGGTAGAATCCAGCAGAATGGAGATGGACAGCAGGTCTGACTCCATCATAGAATCACTGTGGGTAAAACTACCAGGCCCAAGGAGCGATGTGATAGTGTGTGTGTGTGTGTGTGTGTGTGTGTGTGTGTGTGTGTGTGTGTGTGATTGCTAGCGTCCTGCAGATCAAAAACTTGAGCGGGACCTTGAAATGAGGAGACAAATCAGGGAGGTATCCAAAAGGGACAGGATTGTAATCATGGGGGACTTCAATTATCCTCACATCAACTGGGTCAATGTGTGCTCGGGTCAAGAAAGAGTGACCGGGTTTCTTGACATGCTAAATGACTGTGCCTTGGAGCAACTTGTCATGGAGTCCACCAGAGGACAGGTGACTCTGGATTTAATATTGTGTGGTACTCAGGACCTGGTTAGGGACATGAATGTCACTGAGCTGCTAGGGAATAGTGACCATGCTGCAATCTCTTTCGCCATGCATGTGGAGGGGAGAGTGTCAAGAAAATCTGACACAAAAACCCTTGATTTCCAAAGGGCGGACTTCCCTCAGATGAAGAAACTATTTAGAAAGAAGTTGAAAGGGAAGGCAAAAAGAATCCAATCTCTCTAGAGTGCATGGAGCCTGTTTAAAACAACGGTAGTAGATGCCCAGCGGAAATGTGTACTGCAAAGAAAGAAGGGCTCAACTAAGTCCAAGAAGGTGCTGGCATGGTTAATGAGTGGAGTTAGAGAGGCTTTAAAGGGCAAGGAGGGGTCCTTCCATAAATGGAAATCCTTCCCAAATGACGAAAATAAAAAGGAACACAAACTCTGGCAAAAGAAATGTAAGAAGATGATATGGCAGCCAAAGAAAGACTTTGAGTAACATATGGCCAGCAATATAAAGGGGAATAATAAAAGCTTCTCTAAATATGTTAGAAGCAGGAAACCTGCCAGAGAAGCAGCTGGCCCTCTGGATGGTGAGGAAGGTAAAGGGGAGGTAACGGGGGACTTGGAGATTGCAGAGAAATTAAATGAGTTCTTTGCATCTGTCTTCATGACAGAAGACCTTGGGCAGATTCCAGAACGGCCCCTCTTGACTAATGAATTAAATCAGATACAGGTTAAAAGAGAGGATATTTTAGACCTAATTGATAAACTGAAGATCAATAAGACACCGGGCCCAGATGGCATCCACCCAAGGGTTATTAAGGAACTGAGGAATGAAATTGCTGATCTCTTAACTAAAATATGCAACTTGTTCCTTAAAACGGCCACAGTGCCAGAGGACTGGAGGATAGCAGATGTCACACCAATCTTTAAAAAGGGAAGGAGGGGGGACCCGGGAAACTACAGGCCAGTTAGCCTAATGTCTGTTCCAGGGAAGATGGTGGAAAGCCTCATCCAAGATAAAATCTTAAAACACATAGAAGAACAAGCCTTGCTGAGGGAAAATCAGCATGGCTTCTGTAAGGGTAAGTCTTGCCTCACAAACCTTTTAGAATTCTTTGAAAAGGTCAACAGGCATGTGGATGTGGGTGAACCAGTGAATATTGTCTATCTGGATTTTCAAAAAGCGTTTGACATGGTTCCTCACCGAAGGCTGCTGAGAAAACTCTACAGTCAAGGGATAAGAGGGCAGGTCCTCTTATGGATTGAGAATTGGTTGAGAACCAGGAAACAGAGAGTAGGTGTCAATGGGCAATTTTCAGAATAGAGAGAGGTGAAAAGCGGTGTGCCCCAGGAATCTGTCCTAGGACCGGTACTTTTCAACCTGTTCATAAATGACCTGGAGACAGGGATATGCAGCGAGTTGGCCAGGTTTGCAGATGACACAAAACTTTTCTGGGTGGTGAAGACCAGAAGGGATTGTGAAGAGCTCCAGAAGGATCTCTCCAAACTGGGAGAATGGGCGGCAAAATGGCAAATGCGTTTCAATAGAAGAAAATGTAAAGTAATGCACGTTGGGGCAAAAAAAATCAAAACTTTATTGATCAGCTGATGGATTCTGAGCTGTCCGTGACGGATCAGGAAAGAGATCTTGGTTTGCTGGTGGACAGCTCGATGAAAGTGTCAACCCAGTGTGCGGCGGCAGTGAAGAAGTCCAATTCCATGTTAGGTATCATTAAAATGGGGATTGAAAATAAAACAGCCAACTTTATCATGCCATTGTACAAAATGCCGGTAAGGCTGCACCTGGAGTATTGCATACAGTTCTGGTCACCGCACCTCAGAAAAGACATAGTGGAACTGGAAACGGTGCAGACGAGAGTGACTAAAATGATGACTGGGCTGGGGCACCTCCCTTATGAGGAAAGGCTATAGCATTTGGGGCTCTTTAGTCTAGAGAAAAGGCACCTAAGGGGGAACATGATTGAGACGTATAAAATTATGCAGGGGATGGATAAAGTGGATAGAGGGAAGCTCATTTCCCTCTCAGACAATACTAGAACCAGGGGACATCCACTCGAATTGTGTTGGGAGAGTGAGAACAGACAAAAGAAAATATTTCTTTACCCATCATGTTGTTAGTCTGTGGAACTCCTTGCCCCAGGATGTGGTGATGGCATCTGGCCTAGATGTCTTTAAAAGGGGACTGGACAGATTCCTGGAGGAAAAGTCCATCGCCGGTTACAAGCCATGATGGGGATGTATAATCTCCAGGCTTAAAAGGAAGGTACCTCCAAATGCCAGATGCAGGGGAGGGGTATCAGGAGACAGGTATCTAGTCTCGTGTGCTCCCAAGGGCATCTGGTGGGGCCACTGTGAGATTTAGGAAGGTGGGCTAGATGGGCCCTTGGCCTGATCCAGCAGGGCTCTTCCTATGTTCTTATGTACTTTCTTTCCCCCTTTACTGTAGATTGTCCTTGATGCTTAGGTTGTTGGACTGGCACTCAGAAGATCTAGATTCTAATCTACACTGGCCCATGAAACTGACTGGTGAGCTTTGCTCAGTCAATCTGTCTGCTTTCTTCTTATGAAAAAGAATAGTTTGGACTTGGTGCAACATATTAGCCTAACCTCCCTCACAGGGTTGTTTTGAGGATAAAGTAAGGAGAATGTGAACTACATATACCACCTTGAGCTACATGGAGGAAAGCAAGGATATAAATGAAATAAAAATAATAATATAGTTCTGAATCCCCTTTATTGGTTTCTTCTTCTGAAAAACAACAGCACAACGTAGATATGACATCAAACTTTCCTTATGTGCTTGCCTATTTTGACATACAGTATATGGGCTTTAAACATGTGTACACTTCCCTCCCCCCAGACCTCTGAAAAAATGTCCATATGAAACCAAACACTAACTATGCTGTCCTGAAATGCTTATGCACATAAATGTGCAACTAGTGCTCAGCTTGTCTGGGCAAGTTATCATGACATATATTAACAGTGATTCGAGTTTTCCTGCCTCTTGGACTTAGAAAATCACAATCACAATACCAACACCCAGCAGTATCAGCAACCTGGGGAAAAACTGTGTTTTACAGAATACTTAACAGATTTGCAAAAACAAATCAGACAAAACAGATATATAAAAAGTTTAGTAAGATTCATTGTCTGAATAGGTTGTGTCCTTGTTTCTTCCCCATCTGCGAAGAATCATTTTTAAATGTTTATAAGAATGGAAGCAAAAATTGTCTATACATATAAATAGAGAAACCCAAGAAGTTAATTTGTCCTGATGGGTCCACTCTGCCAGCACCCCCAGATTTTAAAAATTAACCATAAAGGGAAGATAGCAGACAGGATGATGATGATGACGACGACGACAATGATGTGTGTGTGTATTGTGCCTATAGTTTTCAGCAAGTTCTTCACCAGCAGCATTTCTAGGTTAAAAAGCAATATCTTTATTAATTCCTCCTGCAACTTACTTCTGAATAAATGTAATAAATGGTTTGCTCTTTAACATTATGCCTCAAATAGAATCATTAGTCAAATTGCTCTCCTTACTCTGATGGTCAAGGATGACAGAAATCCAAACATTTAGGTGCAAATGCAAAGCTGTCTAATTACCATAGCCCAATAATATAAACCTTTGTTCACAGGAATAATCATGAATTTTATTCACTTGATTAAGAATGAACAGTGGTTTGTGTGGCCGGGCCAAATTAAGAATTGAAATTTGTCAGTTTGGTAATCAGACACAATTTAATGTTACCATATTAGATGTTAATAAAATCTTTCAGTGTTGTCCAAGCTGACACCCTCTTGATATGTTAGAGCAGTGGTTCCCAGCCAAGGGTGATCCTGGTGTTCTTTGAGTGCAACTCCCAGAAACCCCCACCAGCACAGCTGATGGTGAAGACTTCTTGGAACTGCAGTCCTTGGGTTATCCAAGGTTAGAAGACAACTCCCATCGTTCCTAGCCAGCATGGCCAATGGGCATTAGTCTGGAGAAGGTTGAACTCAAGACTCAGTGATGCCTATAGCAGCAATGACATGATATTTGTTGGGGAAGGGCAGGGAAGAAGAAAGCCAGGTATGAATGCCATCAAAGTCCTGAACAGCTTTGAGAAAGGTGGCTTTGGTTGAAGAAAGCTTAGTACCTAATCTCCAAACAACAGATAACAGCCAGTGTAGTTCCCAACCTATTTGTGCATGTGAGGTTAACCTCTGCCTCTGCAAATGTAAAAACTCAACCACAAACTTGAATCCGTTAACTTAGTTGATTGGCCAACTAAAGCTTGAGCTAATTACTTAATGACAACGGGTTTTAATCAGTGGGGCTGCATCTTTTTTATTGTTAAGACTCTGACTCTCCTTTAACAATGAGAATAATTTTGCGTATGAAGTTGCAACCTACGTTTCGTTGTATTTAGTATATGAGAAAGCCATCTACAGCATGTTTTTGGTGAAATGTAAATTTGTTTTGAAACGGTTAAGAACATAAGAGGAGCTAATTCAAGCCAAAAGTCCATTATATCTGTAGACTAGAGACAGGCAAGAAGCACTTCATGCCGGGTTGTCCTAAGCTGTCAGCGTGGCAACACAGGTGCCAGGTGTTCCCGGCTCCTACCTCCACACTGGCATCCCCACTCAGCAGCTAGCACACACTGCTCATTCCCTCCCTGTTGCACACTCTTCCAGTCCTGGCAGGAGCACAGACTTCTCTGCCTCCTCCAGCAGCTGCCAACTCAGATGAGGAGGCGGGGCAGAGATTCCTACAGCTCTGCCTGTGAGTGGTATGCCGATGACATAGGATGACCTGGCACAAAGTGCTTCATGCCTATCTGTACCATGGACCAAATGTGATCAATAGGCAACCTTGCAAATGGGAGGAATTAATAATAATAATTATGGGCCGTCAAGTCAATTCTGACTTACGGAAATCCTTTTCAGGGTTTTCCAGGTAGAGAATACTCAGTAGTGGTTTACAATTCCCTTCTTCTGGGGGTGCCCTGGGACTGTACAGCTTGCCCAAGACCACACAGGCTGACTCTACTCACAGGAGGCACAGTGGGAAATTGAACTTCCAACCTCTGGCTCCATTCATTGAGCTATCCAGCCCTAGGATAAATTAGGAAATGATTTAAAAAATCATCACTGCAAAGACTCATTCTTCACAGCTGCCATATTTGCATGTTTAGCGTACCAATGAAACCCAAAACCTTCTCCCAAGAACCAAAGAAGGCAAGAGAAGTTACACCTTCCAAAACTACGAAAGATGTTAGGGACAGTCACATATGGCAAAGCCTCCAAACTCTTCTGTTTTGGCCCTGTTCTGTAATTAAGACTCAGTGTTATAATCATAACAGGCACAAGACAGGAAGCAACTAGTTAAGTATGAAAATCACTCGAAGTCTACAGCCTCTGATGCTATCCAGCCTTCTCAACAGTAATGTTTTTCCCCCTCCCGTGCTGCCTCTGGAAGGAAGATATCTCCTCCTACAGCCTTAATTCCACTTAATAATGATGCTCTCCCACGCACTTGGTTTGTAAATAAATCGACATCTCTAAATGACCATACATTTCAACTACCTTCCGGAAAGAAATGTCTTCCACTCAGGGAACTGGAAAGTTCATAACAAAACACACAATAAGTTTTCCTTTTTTCATCCTGTGCGGTTATTTCGCAATGTTTGGTGTTTCTTCACATTCAGCAGCTCCAAGTAAACATTGCTTCACGTACTTTGGTCTCAGTTACTATGTAACTATCAATTTCATTTGGTTTATTCTAAGTAAACATACATGAGAGTACAAACAGTACCTAGTTGGCTCTACCTGTGATGCAGTTGTGGGCAGGAGCTTAGTGAAATATTTTAAACAATGGTTAGAACTGGATGCAATCATCTGTTAAGCAACTTCAACAATAGCATCCCTTAAGTATACTATAGAACATTGGAAAATGCAGTTAGGCTAGGTTCTTTAGTACTCAAAATATCTGAGACAGAAAGTAATGCATGAACTTCTCTTGTTATAAATCAGAAATGTTTTATTGTTTAAGCTATAATGTGTAGGAAAAAAACATTAGGAATCAGAATGATGGGACTAGGAAAAAATCTGTTCTATGTAACACCTCTTCAGTGCCATACATAAAATTGTATTTCAGTTCATGATGTTATCACTTTTGTCCTGTTGTGTATCTTTGATGCATTGAGTATTTTTAAAATGTGTTGCATTACTTTGTATTTTCATTAGCAAAATTGCACAAAAGATAGTGTACATATCAGTTCATTTGATGGAAGTTCATCAAAGTACAGGAGTTGTAGAGGCTTCTCACTCAGGCCCCTCTTTGCAAGGGGACAGAGGGCTCCACTTATTTACATTAGTATTACACCTCTCCTCCAAGCTACCTTTCACCCAGCAAATGGGAAGAGGTTCCTTGTGGGACCCGTTTTCTTCCGTGTGATTTGAAGACTGCCTCACAAGTCTTCCTTCCCCTTACCAGCCAGAGGAATCTCTGGTTGACATGCTTTAAGATGATTTCTTAAAAAGCAATGTGCTATAGTCCTTTTTTCAGAATAATAATAATAATAAAGCTTAATTCCTTTGTAGATAAATCTGTGCTTTTATCTGTTCTGTATGCAAACCAGAGATCTCATTGGTTGGTTAATTTTGACCTTTCTGATGTCTACGTTGGCTTGGGCATGTTGTGAGAATGGCTGAGGGTCGGATTCCAAAAGATCTCCTGTATGGAGAATTAGTGCAGGGAAAGCGCCCCAGAGGGAGACCACAGCTGCGATACAAGGATATCTGCAAGCGGGATCTGAAGGCCTTAGGAATGGACCTCAACAGATGGGGAACCTTGACATCTGAGCGTTCAGCCTGGAGGCAGGCAGTACAACATGGCCTCTCCCAATTTGAAGAGACACTTGTTCAGCAGGTCGAGGCAAAGAGGTAGTCCCAAAACCAGCCAAATCAGGGAGCTGGACAGGGGACAGATCGTATTTGTCTTCAGTGTGGAAGGGATTGTCACTCTTGAATTGGCCTTCTCAGCCACACTAGACGCTGTCCCAAGACCTCTATTTAGAGCACGTTAACATAGTCTCTTGAGACTGAAGGATGCCTACTACTCTGACTTACTACTGAGCAATTACATCACTGTTAGCAATGATAGACAGTTATTTGCACTTTGACCAAAAACTGGGAACAAACTTGGAAAAGATAGGAGTAACAAGAATAGAAATGTTGTTCTGTTTTGTTGCCAAAATTCAGCAGTCAGATGAGTAACTGCGGGGAGCAATTGACCTCTGGGCCCCTCAAAGTTGCCAAACTCTTCTCCATTTTGTCACCCTTGGGGACAGAGCAAGATAAAGGCAAGGAACCAGATGGTGGCCTTTTCATCCCTTGTACAAAAGACAACTGGCCTGGCACTTCGTTCTTGCTTGAACATCATTGATGGAACAGCATTCTCCACCACAGCAGAAGGACAGCAACTAATTTATGAAGTTTGGGGCAAGCTGCTTAGCACACCGTGCTCTCCCTATGATTTCTTGCTGCTGTTTCCCATTATCTGCCACTTGAGGGAACTACCTCATTCTGTGTAATGGTAGACTGAGCCCTGGTCAGCCTATAGAATTATATCCTCCCCCTCCCCCATTCTTTGTCACCTTCCTCTTCCCAAGTTTCCTTGAACCGTTAGATGCCTAACTGTTAGGAGGGGGTGGCCATAGCAGTGGAGAGAGAACAAAGTGGCAAGTCCAGATGGTGGATTCTGCACAGTAAAGAACTATGCCTTAGGTGTTGGAGGACAGAAACGTGTATGCTACCTGGCTTGTCCTTGTCATCAGGCTGCTATTGCCTTCAAACAATGTTGAGTACTGTCCCTTTGCCCGCACAGAAGTAATGTTCAGCTATCATACAGTTGGCTTCTGTAGGTAGAATGGAGCACGTGGAGCAACCCTTTGCCTCAGCCAGAAAAAAAAAAATTATTGGACTAGCTCTATATTAGGAACTGAGAATACAAACATATGCAAAATTGCATTGCTTCTGAAAAAGTCCACACTGCTAGGCAAATAGATACAGAATTGTGGTGATGGATGTATCTTAGGCTGCAAGAAGCCCATTCAACTCAGTGAAACTTAAAGAATTAGAGTGCATATATTTCTACAGTATCCATTTATGCTTTTTAAATGGAGAAAAATTACAGCAAAATGGACAGTATGCATTTTTCTATTCACAGAATTTAATGCACAGAAGTTAGACCGCTGGAAGCTAAATGATCAGAAATCTTCATTTTTAAAGTTAAGTGAGTTTATTCATTGTAAGCTTTGCAGCTTTTGGCCTAAAACACGAACACGAATAAGAGCGGGAAACACACCCTAAAATGAACCAGGATATTTTCAGAAGACCTCTTTGGTAAACAAAAAGTAAACCTAATTGTCTGATGATTTATCCATATTCCCTCCATTTACTCAAAAAGTGTTGAGATTTTTTAATCTATAAATGTATTAAATGTAATGTTGTATAGTGAATGTAAAATGGCTGATATAGTCTGAACCTTGTACAAAGTGGATTCAGGTGTGTATCAAGGTTGAAGACTTAATATTGTGCAGCTGGTGTAAAATGATGTAAGGTTATGTAATGTACAATGATGTAATGTGCATTGTGACTGGTCCCAAAATGTATAAAAGACCTGTGTTAAGGGGACAAGTTATCTGCTATAAGTCAGATCATTTATTTTTATATTACGTATTGTATCATGTTATGTATCATGTCATGCTGCCAGTTTCATGTCTGAAATCTAAGATGGTGTACTCTCTGTACAGTATATTTGTAATATGACTGTTGAATTTTACTCTCTCAAGTGTTATAGTGTCATTGCAACTATATATTTCCTAACTCTGCTTACAACCAGAAACATTAACAAATTCTCATCACTGTCCGGGCTTCTTAGGATCTTTATAAATAAAAAGTTCAGACTACATATGTCTTATATCTTTTTGTTGTTGTTGTTTAGTCGTTAAGTCGTGTCCGACTCTTCGTGACCCCATAGACCAGAGCATGCCAGGCCCTCCTGTCTTCCACTGCCTCCCGGAGTTTGGTCAAACTGAGATGGCCAAAGTATTGGAGCCTCAGCTTCAGGATCTGTCCTTCCTGTGAGCACTCAGGGTTGATTTCCTTCAAAATGGATAGGTTTGTTCTCCTTGCAGTCCAGGGAACTCTCAAGAGTCTCCTCCAGCACCACAATTCAAAAGCATCAATTCTTCGACGGTCAGCCTTCTTTATGGTCCAGCTCTCACTTCCATACATCGCTACTGGAAAAACCATAGCTTTGACTATGCGGACCTTTGTCGGCAAGGTGATGTCTCTGCTTTTTAAGATGCTGTCTAGGTTTGTCATCGCTTTCCTCCCAAGAAGCAGGCGTCTTTTAATTTCGTGGCTGCTGTCACCATCTGCAGTGATCATGGAGCCCAAGAAGGTAAACTCTGTCACTGCCTCCATATCTTCCCCTTCTATTTGCCAGGAGGTGATGGGGCCAGTGGCCATGATCTTAGTTTTTTTGATGTTGAGCTTCAGATCATTTTTGCGCTCTCCTCTTTTTGCTCTATACTGGTTCCTATTACCTATTGCTTAGATTTATGGAATGACAGGTCAATATTTACTCCTAGTGCACCTGGATGGGATGCTTTACCTCACTAATATCCAATATCCAAATGCACCAATAGCTTTTTCTTGCATAATTCACACAGAACTAATTCTGCAATGCAGGCATAATACGTCAATATCTCTGAGTTTCAGTGACTTGCCAAAGGTTTGAAATAATATCATCACTGACAACAATAACAATTACTATACAGCTGGAGCAAAACATGTCTCAACAAATTTACTGCTTTTTAATTACCAACATCATTGTCATCAGCTTAGAACTGCAGAGCTGGAAGGGACCTTATGGGTCACTGAGTCTAGCACCTGTCAAGAAGTCACAGTGGGGAATCAAACTCCCAACCACTGGCTCAGCAGCCAAATACATTTTCTTTTTGGCTACTGGACTATATTTTCTCTCCTCTTTCACCCTTATTACGAGGTTATTTAATTCCTCCTCACTTTCTCCCATCAGAGTGGTATCATCTGCATATCTGAGGTTGTTGATATTTCTTCCAGCAATCTAAATTCCAGCTTGGGATTCATCCAGTCCGGCCTTTCACATGATGTATTCTGCATATAAGTTAAATAAGCAGGGAGACAATATACAGCCTTGTCGTACTCCTTTCCCAATTTTGAACCAATCAGTTGTTCCATATCCAGTTCAAACTGTTGCTTCCTATCCCACATATAGATTTCTCAGGAGATAGATAAGGTGGTCAGGCACTCCCATTTCTTTAAGAATTTGCCATAGTTTGTTGTGGTCCACACAGTCAAAGGCTTTTGCGTAGTCAATGAAGCAGAAGTAGATGTTTTTCTGGAACTCTCTGGCTTTCTCCATAATCCAGCGCATGTTAGCAATTTGGTCTCTAGTTCCTCTGCCCCTTCGAAATCCAGTGTGTACTTCTGGGAGTTCTCGATCCACATACTGCTGAAGCCTACCTTGTAGGATTTTGATCATAACCTTGCTAGCATGTGAAATGAGTGCAATTGTATGGTAGTTGGAGCATTCTTTGGCACTGCCCTTCTTTGGGATTGGGATGTAGACTGATGTTTTCCAATCCTCTGGCCACTGCTGAGTTTTCCAAACTTGCTGGCATATTGAGTGTAGCACCTTAACAGCGTCATCTTTTAAGATTTTAAATAGTTCAACTGGAATGCCATCACCTCCACTGGCCTTGTTGTTAGCCATGCTTTCTAAGGCCCACTTGACTCCACTCTCCAGGATGTCTGGCTCAAGGTCAGCAACCACACTATCTGGGTTGTCCGGGACATCCAGATCTTTCTGGTATAATTCCTCTGTGTATTCTTGCCACCTCTTCTTGATGTCTTCTGCTTCTGTAAGGTCCCTACCATTTTTGTCCTTTATCATGCCCATCTTTGCACAAAAGGTTCCTTTAATATCTCCAATTTTCTTGAACAGATCTCTGGTTTTTCCCTTTCTATTATTTTCCTCTATTTCTTTGCACTGTTCATTTAAGAAGGCCCTCTTGTCTCTCCTTGCTATTCTTTGGAAGTCTGCGTTCCATTTTCCATAACTTTCCCTATCTCCCTTGCATTTTGTTTCCCTTCTCTTCTCTGCTATTTGTAAGGCCTCGTTGGACAGCCACTTTGCTTTCTTGCATTTCCTTTTCTTTGGGATGGTTTTTGTTGCTGCCTCCTGTACAATGTTACAGGCCTCCATCCATAGTTCTTCAGGCACTCTGTCCACCAAATCTAGTTCCTTAAATCTGTTCTTCACTTCCATTGAGTATTCATAAGGGATTTGGTTTAGATTATACCTGACTAGCCCAGTGGTTTTTCCTACTTTCTTCAGTTTAAGCTTGAGTTTTGCTATAAGAAGCTGATGATCAGAGCCACAATCAGCTCCAGGTCTTGTTTTTGCTGACTGTATAGAGCTTCTCCATCTTTGGCTGCAGATAACATAATCAATCTGATTTCGGTATTGCCCATCTGGTGATGTCCATGTGTAGAGTCGCCTCTTGTGTTGTTGGAAAAGAGTGTTTGTGATGACCATCTTGTTCTCTTGACAAAACTCTATTAGCCTTTGCCCTGCTTCGTTTTGAACTCCAAGGCCAAACTTACCTGTTGTTCCTTTTATCTCTTGACTCCCTACTTTAGCATTCCAATCCCCTATAATGAGAAGAACATCTTTCTTTGGTGTCAGTTCTAGAAGGTGTTGTAAGTCTTCATAGAATTGGTCAATTTTAGCCTCTTCAGCATGGGTGGTTGGTGCATAAACTTGGATTACTGTGATGTTGAAAGGTCTGCCTTGGATTCGTATTGAAATCATTCTATCCTTTTTGAGATTGTATCCCAGTACAGCTTTCCCCACTCTTTTGTTGACTATGAGGGCTACTCCATTTCTTCTACGGGATTCTTGCCCACAATAGTAGATATGATAATCGTCTGAATTGAATTCACCCATTCCCGTCCATTTTAGTTCACTGAGGCCCAGGATGTCAATGTTTATTCTTGCCATCTCCTGTTTGACCACATCCAGCTTACCAAGGTTCATAGATCTTACATTCCAGGTTCCTATGCAGTATTTTTCTTTGCAGCATCGGACTTTCCTTTCACTTCCAGGCACGTCCGCAGCTGAGCGTCCTTTCGGCTTTGGCCCAACCACTTCATTAGCTCTGGAGCTACTTGTCCTTGTCCTCCGCTCTTCCTCAGTAGCATGTTGGACGCCTTCCGACCTGATGGGCTCATCTTCCAGCGTCATATCTTTTAGCCTTATATCTTTACCTGTATTTTAATTAAAAGGAATATGTCTGCTTTCTATCAGTGGCAAGGTTTAACATCAGTGATCAGAAAATAATGAAATAGGACCACCACTCTAGCTTTAGCCATTTGCTTCCTTAAGCATTTATTCCACAACATGGGAAATAAAATAAAAGGTTCTTTTCACCTTGGGCATCCCCCTAAATGCAAACGAAACGCAAGCCCTTATGTACCCGGTGCCTCTTGCACATTGAGACTTCCTCCGGGGTTGTGAAATCGCCGAGTCCTCTTCGTTGACAGATCGTGCGTTCCGTGCCGTCAAATCGGAACCGATCGATAGCGACCCTATTAGGGCTTTCAAGATAAGTGAGTTATTTAAGGAGTGGTTTCACCGGTTCCAGTCCCTCAGTGAGTTTCCACGGCTGGGCGAGTATTCGAACTCAAGCCTCCTGAGTCCCAGCCTGGCGCTCTATCCACGATACCGCACTGGTTTCCAAATGCAGACCTATTTTTTCACCGGGGATCGCAATCTTCCCTTTGTGTTGGGCGCTTCATTTCTCTAACCCCCCCCCCCCCGCTGACGTAGAAGCAACAACTCAACAACCACCGGTTTTTCCAGTGTTAATCTTTGCGGGGGGCGGTGCGGGGCCGAGAGCGGAGCGCGTCACCGTGTTATTTTCAAGCCTCGTTCCAACCCCCCCCCCCCCCGCGGCCCGTCCGTGATGTCAGTCCTACAATATGACTACATGTTGCCGAGCGTCTCTCACTGTCTGCGAGCGGGCGAGCGCGTTTGACTGCGGGGAGGCGGGGGGGGGGGGCCGCGAGTCTCCACTTCAATTCTGGCCTCTCTGGCTCTCCATTGGGCAATTACGTAAATGTCAGCAGCCTTCTCTTTCCTATCCCCCTTCCTCCCCCCCCCCTCCAACCAGCTTTGCCTAGTTATGCAATACCCAGCGCACACATCTACTGTACCACACACGCCCGGCTCCAACAGGGCGGGGGGGAGGAAAGCGTAAGGGGCGGGGCGCTGGGAGAGAAGGGAAGGGGCGAGGAGGAGGAGGAGGGGAAAGGGGTTCAATTCAAGTCTGTTCCTGCCCTTGTCACTTCCCTCCGAGAGGCATCCATTGGCTGCTCCCCGAGAAGCGCCGAGCTCTGATTGGAACCGAGCAACCGCCAGTCATCGCCAAGGCTGGCATGAGGATTGTACGTTGTGAGGAGTATACAGTATTGACCTACTAACACACATCTCTCCCCAGCGGCGGCGGCGGCGGCGGCGGCGCTGGTTAAAGGCGGCAGCGGTGCAGGAGGAAGACACGTCCGCTGCTCCGCTGGGCTCCCGCACCTCGCTCGCCCCACGCTCTCCTCGGCGCCCGGGAACGGCTTTGGTCTGGCGCTGGGAGGGAAAGGCAGCGCCAGGGGAGCCGGCTTGCGGCGGGTCTTCCTTCCCGCCACGGTCGCCCGGAGCGCTCTCCCTCGCCCTCTCTCCCAGCCCGCGCCCCCTCCGAGGTGATCAGCGGGGAGACACGGCGAGGAGCTGTGGGGAAGGCACAGGACTCTACTCTCGCTCTCACCACTGGTGGGAACTGCCAAGGTATAGAACCTTGCTTGGGACCGTAGCTTGTTTTTCCTCCGATCCGATCCTCCTCCTCCTTTTCTTCCTTCTCTTTCTCTCTGTTCGTTGTGGACCTCTCTCTGTGTTGCCGCCTGTTTCGAGTTCTTCTTCTTAATGAATGCCTGTTTAGGTCTTTACACGTGCCTGTCCGTGAAAAATGCACATTTGTGCCGATCTCTCCCTCCCCCCCCCCCCGTCTCTTTCTCTCTCTGTATCTGTATCTGTCAAGTAACTTTTTCCACCCTTTGGCACGTCAGCGCCGGGACTCGCCACCTGAAGGTGGCTGCTGGGGCTCGGATTTGTTGCTGCGCCCCTCGGAGCGTCGCTGGCCGCCGCCGCCGCCGCTTGTCTGTTGGCTCTGGGCTCTACATTGTTGTTGCATAATATGTCTCCTTGTCTGGGGAAAGCGGGTGCAGTTTAGAGGAGACAAGCGACGGCGGGGCGCGGGCGGAGGAGAGCGGATCCTGACACTGAGCGATCTCGCCAGGATAGGAGAAGGGCCGCCTGTTTGAGCAGGGCTGGCAAAGGGGAGAGATGCGGGAGAGAGAATATTCGGTGTTGCCGCGGGGGAACGGGAAGGAAAGGCAAAAAAGTCTTGCTGGTGGAGAAGGGGCGAGGGGGGAGCGCCTCTGTTTGTAAGTTTCATAAATTTGAGAAGAGTGTTTTGAAATATGTGCATGCCCCCCGTGAATGGCTTCACAGCCGGAGAGGAGGTTAGTGGGACTTGTGCTCTCATGGATTGCATAATCCGTCCACTGGATTATTGGCAGGCGTTAAGATACAACGTGAGCGTGCAATGCTTTGATAATTTTGGTGCAGCGCTGGGGAATTCTGTCACCAGTTGCACATTACATCTGTTCTAGATATTTTACAAGGAAAAAAAATATCTTTAAGCAAGGGTTTAGGTCAGTGTCTTTTGTGCACACGACTTTCCTTTTCAAAAAATCCTTACATTAAATTCCAAGATTCTACTTTGAAATAGCTATAAAAGAATACAAATCCTTTGACCTTCCCAGTTTGGTTTTTTGTTTTTTTAAAAAAAGACAGAGTATATATATGTGTGTGTTTAATATTGGTCAGCGGTGCCTTTTATTCCCTATTGGCCACTGGTTTTCAGGCGCTGCGTTTGCTGATCATTCCTGGAAATGTTGTATTATGTAATCACAGAATCTGCTGGCAGTCAAGCTAGGAAGCTAATTACGCGATTTTATAAATCTGGCCACAAAGAAACTAGAACAATCTCAGTCTTAAAAACGTCAGCTTGGTAACTGATTTCCGAAGTCGTTCTTCTTGCTCACCGCCCGCCTCGCCCCCGTGAAGAAAAAGTAGATCGCTGTGTAAACGGGCAGGCAGCTCGCCTTGTTGAATGTGTGCCATGTCCCTTAAAGTAAAGATTGCGGACGGCTATATTTAGCCCTATCACATTTGAGCAATTGTAGCTTCATGGGCTATTTTTGGTCTTTTCTCCAGAGCTGTGCAAACAGACGTTCAAGGACATTTGCGTGCATTTTGAACTCTCCACGCCTTCGGAGACGTTTTTGATAAGGCTGGTATTTTTAGGAAGGCGTTTCGCCCAGACGCCAAGTGGCTTGGTAGGTGTTGACTTTCATGTACGATTCTCAGCAGAAACACACACACACACACACACACACACACACACACACACACACACACACACCCCTCAGAGCGCCCTCTCTTTGCAAAACAGGCCCTTTGGGAGATTGTTACGCATTTCGGGAAAAGTGAGTGTGTCTCGTTTCATCCCCGCCCCGCAAATGGCAATGAACAGCGCTCGACTCGGGGTAACGCGGGAGGCGATGAAGGGCGGTCTGTCTATATTCGGGCATATTGTGATCTGTGTAACATTTCGGGAAACCGATCTAGGTCAGTATTACGTTTCAAAAGGCCGTCATTTTAACGCGTGATTGTAACATCTGTTACGTGCACCACCCCTCCCCCTCCGCATTCCCCCCTGACTTTTGCAACAATTAAGCCCGTCTGCGCTGGGAATCTTCTTTTGGAGGGGTAGGGGGAAAAATATCTGATCTTGAATGACTTCCATTTAGCGTGTTGCCAAGGGCGGCGGGGACGAGAGGGGGTCCAGAATGGGATTCAACAATTATTTTCTACTGCTTGGCTGTTGGTGGCTCTCTTTGTATTTGTGTGTGTGTGTGTGAAAGAGAGAGAGAGAGAGAGGAAGGGGCGCGCGCATCAATGCCACTGAATGCTTTCCCCCACTTTTAAAACGTTGCTGCCATGGATATGTCCCCCCCCCCCCTGAAATGAGTCCGCAGACCGTGGGAGGTGCGGAGGGGGCCGTCCTGGGAGAAATAGAGGAGGGCAGGGATAAGCCCCCTTTAGATTCCAGAGCGCGTAGTCCCCCGTCCCCCCCGCAAAGGGGCAACCGGGTCTTGGGCTAGCATGGCAGGGAGCGCAGAGGGCGGCGGAGAGCAGGGAGGGCCGGGCAGGACGCGACGGAGCTGCTGGCTGCGGGAGGCTGGCGGAGGGCTCGCAGAAGCCCTCGGCGTTGGTTGTTATGACTGGGAAGGGAGCGCGCCCTGGAAAGCGGCTGGATGGCGCTGCCGGCGCCGCCGCGCTTCGCATTCCTTTGTTCTGTGGCGGGCGAGAGCTAGACGCGGCAGCGCTCCAGCGGGGCGGAGGGGTTTGGTGGGAAGCGAGGGGGCCCGGCTGGCTTGAGCGAGGGCAGAAGGCAAGAGGAGTAAATAAGGCGGGATAACAGTTGTTTTGTACTGACAGGGAGCGAGAGCAGAACAAGCTGGCCGGAGGGAGGGATGCGTCTCCAGTCACGTAGTGTGTGTACTCGCGCTGTTCAACACGGGAATGAGAGGAGGGAGGGAGGGAAGGCGGGAGGGCGGGCAGGCAGGCGGAGAGCGGCTCTCTCTCTCCTTCCCTCTCTCCCTCTCCCTCTCCCGGCTCCTTCTGGCTCGGGAAGGGAGCTGTGTTCAGGCAGGCAGGCGGCTCTCACGTTCCTTTCGGAGCCAACCAGAAGGACCCGGGCCTCTTTGTGCCTCGCTTTGGCAGACGGAAAGGGTACCGGGAATTGGCTGGTCGTGAGAGGATTTCTCTCACACTTCAATGCCCGGCTCTGGCATGGCTTTTCCTTTCCAGGCGGGCAAGATGTGGCCGTTGGTTTAATTTCTTAAAACATATTGTTAATGGATGGTGTGTGGAAAGGGGAAGCCCCAAACATGCTGGGCTGAGTTAAAAAAAAAAGAGAGAGGATTATCGGTTTCCCGCATAGCGCACTTGTAGCGAAGCAAAAACCAGCCCATTTTGCTCACCTGCGTCTCCTAAGCCCAAGCTTTTCCCTCAGAGGCGTCCTGTGACCTGGGGACAGGTTTACCTGTTGGTTTCGTGACACGAGGGTGGTGGTGCAGTGTTCTTTCCTTTTAAGGGGATTTTTACGTGAAGCAACAAATTGTTGCTATTAGGGGTTAAAAACAGTGGTGGTGCGGTCCCAAGCTTATATACCTATTGCCTGATCCTATAAACGACCAGGGGGTAATATCAGCCCTCTGGGTCTTAAGAGCCTCAAGGGAGGCCTCTCAGTCCCCCTGTCCTGACAGGTATTGCTGGTGCCAGCATGGGAGAGGGCCTTTTCAGTGGCTGCTCCCAGGCTGTGGAACAGCCCAGGACAGACCAGCCTGTCCCCCTCCTTATTATCTTTCTGCTTTTTAAAGTGTAAACTGCTGCTCAGGAAGGGATTTTAAATGGAGAGTTGTGTTTTTTTTTAATCTTTTAAAATGAGTTTTTCAATCGTTGTAAAGGAATTTTATTTAGTATCTTTTCAGAATGAATATATTTAATTGTTCTTAATAGTGCAGTTTATTGTATTTTTAATTGTTTTAACATTTGTGTCTTTTTAAAAGAAATCATTTGTAAGCCTCTTTGGTCCCTCTACAGGGAGAAAGATGGAGAGGAAATTAAATAAATAAAGCAGGTGGCATTTTCAGAACAGAAAAGATTAACTGCTATTCCAAGCGGTGTTACTGGTTTTGTCATTTCCAGCCTCTGAATATACAGGAGGGTTGTTTTGCACAGTGGTTGTAAATTTATTGGTGCCCTGCTGGTGTTAACTGTTGACAGGAAAAAGAAGCTTTGCAAAGCAACATGGTTCCATAAATGTTTATGCACAGGAAACCGCCCCCCCCCCCCCAATGTAGAGTGTAGTAGACGTAGGCTGTTGCATGGCATAGTAAATTGTACTAAAGTAGACCCATTGAGTCAGTGGGGGTTTTGTGAGCCAACCCGCTCCATAAATTCCTTTTATTCAAAAGGGCCTACTCTAGTTGTGACCTGCTTTAGTATAGAAAGTTGCTAATATGAATCATTATGAATCAATCAATCTTACAGAGGAGTTGACTCCCCAAATCCCAAATGATTCAGTAGGCCTACTCTAATGTGACTTACGAAGCTAAGCAAGTGTTGATCTGTTGAGTTCATTGGAGTTTACTACAGGATAAGTGCACATAGGATTGCCTCCTAAATTGGAGGGGTTATGCACAAAAGTCTGAGCCCAAGCATGACAACAGTTACAAGTCATGCTGGTAAATAGCTATGAGGTAACCAAGATTACTTCCATGATTTAAAAATTACTGTGCCATTTGTTTACACAACCAGCCCAGTCTGATTACCTCAGCTGTTATGTCACAGAGGCATTAGTTTTTGTAACTCCAATATAACTCTGATATAATAACTCCAATAGCTATTGCCATATAAGAAAAAGAAGTTAATTAATTGAGGGCAGTTCATGTATTAACTCGTAATAATACAGTTAAGATGCCATGATTATGATTAGAAAATGTAGCATATATATCTTTTGACCCTTTTCTTCTAATATATTACAAAGATTTGTCTTTCCAAAGCTGGTACCATCCAGATGTTTTGGACCACAATCACACACAGCCACTATTGGCCAAGTGATAAGCATTGTATCCCTGTACATTTGGAGTTTAGTGAGATGCAGAAGGTGAATGTTTGACTTCCCTCTGTGATACTCCTCCCTAATTTTGTTTTAAGGATTTCTAGCTGCTTTTTTTTAGTGTGTGGAGAGAATTCCCTGATTTCATTGTGACAACCCTGATAATCTTATAAAAATGTTTAGAGAGGTATTAACTTATTAAAATGCTTTCCCATGGATATCTGTGGCTGATCTGCAGTGCATTGAAATGGAGTAGGCAGCTTCTTTGTTGACTTCATTGTGTACCAAATCTGAGGCTGCACATTTGAGTCAGGCACCCAAATAATGACATTGAAATGAATGTTAATGTGCTGCTCTTGAATAGCATACTTTCAAAGTTAAAACTTTAGTGGAGATGAGAAATGTGTGGCCATCCAGAAACTCCCAACAGCCTAAGCCAGCATAGCCAGCGGTGAGAAGTGAGGGGAATTGCAGTTCATCATGTGGAAATCTTGTTTTAGGGTTATATTTTCCATCATTTTGGAACTATTGAAGAGAAAATGCAGCTTTCTTACTATAACTGGATTAAGGTCACACTCATAGGCTGGTGTTTTGAAATATAACTGTGAATATGACATTCTCTGTGCTGGCAAACACCTGTCATACCAATATGCTCATCGTGGATGTGGGAAACTTGAGTTCATTGGTTCATAATGTTAGACAGGCTCTTAGAAAAGCAGTGAAGTGCTACGTGAACAACGTGGCTTGGGTGGGGGTGGCCTGAGCAAGGATGAGCATCTGTTTATGCCATGATGATTGGCTGGGGTCAAGAATCGTGATGAGAGAAAGCACATTTTTCTCAGTTTTGTTTTGGGTTGGAATAGATGTTGTGATAGTCTCTAAAAAATTATATCCCTAAACTTTTTTCTTGAATGGTCTGAGATTATGGCTGAAATCTGTTGCTAAGCATAGTAAGTCGCAACTAGAGAAGGCTCATTGAATCAGTGGGAAACTGGTAGTCAGCTCCTCTCTAAGTTAAATTGATCCAATGGGCCTACACTAGTTGTAACTTACTATACTAAGCAACAGAATTTCAGCCAATAAAATGCTGTGGTTATTATACTTTTTTCCTGACTTGCTTCACTAGTGCTCTTGTCCTTTGCTTTTCTGCCTGCATGGATAATTTTTGCCAGTTTATATATATACCCATGGTACAGATTCATCTTTATGTACCTGTTTAGATGAAGATGTTGTACCTGCCTTTTCAGAATTATGCTTGTCCTTCACTTCAAGATTCTTCTTGTTAAATTCTAATCACCTACATTCACACACACACACACACACACACACACACACACACACACACAAAACTTAGCTATGTAAACATGAGATAAAATACATTGTCATTTGTAGTTCTCGGAACAATGCCACTCTAGGACTAAATTCAATTGCTAAAGTAGACCCATTGAATTCATCAGACATGTTCAGTGAGAAACCTATGTGAATCCCATGGATTCAATGGACCTTTCCTACTTGGGACCAAAATGTATTACAGACCAAAAGATTTGCAAGTTCTCCACTATCATCACTCTCTTTCTTTTAGGAAGTTAGTTACAATATGGCAACATAGTTGTTGGGGGGGGGGGGGAGCCACACAAAAATCAGCTATGGCTCAGTCCCTCCAGTCAGGTTTTCTGAAATTTTATTTAGCTAGGCACATTTGAATCAATGAAGTTAAAGAGGAGCTGACTCTTCAAATGCTAATTGATTCAGTTGCCTACTTTAGTGCAATCACTATGCTAAGCAACAGAATTTTGGCCAATAAAATACATTCTAGTTTGTTTAATTTCTGTAGAGATCATACAAGTATAAATATCAACTGATGATGGGCAGTGAGTTCCCAATAGTATGTGCTTAGTTTGCAAACTATGCATTGATGTTATCTTCACACTTGACTTGGGTAGTACTGGCTGTCATGCTAGCAGAACTGGTGGTGAGGTTAAATACCACACTCCTTTGTGCATCAGAGCATTAAGAACGTAATTCTGTGCATATGTGTTTGGCATTATGGGCATAGAAGTTCAGCAAATCTGGAAGGTATCAGGTTAGGGAACACTGCTGTAGTGCATTGGTTCAGCTGCATCTTTTATACAGTGGCTGAAATCTTAGTTGCACTAGAGTAGGCCCATTGAAACAATGGGAATTAGGTGAGTCAGCTTAAGTTCCACAAGTAAGTCATGAGTAGGTCTATTTGAATCAATGGAATTTATGGAGGAGTTGACTCACCAAATCCCAACTGATTCAACGGGCCTGCTCTAGTGCAACCTACTACACTACACAACTCATATCTGGGGGTTCATGTGCGTGTACATAAAAACTGAAGCTGAAAATTAATGTTGACTCAGGTAACCCTCCGAGTTTACAGATGAAAGGGAAAAAAACTATCCCAGTTTTTAGGCCAATTTTCCATTAACCATTCTACTCTTGCCATAATGAATCATTTACATCCCTTATACCAGCAGATACAGAGAATTAATGCCCCATTATGAGCATGCTTTTGATTCACCATTAACATGGTTCACACCAATTATTCTGTCCTTTCCATTTTCAATTGCATTTGTTTTTAATCTTTTTTACTTTTTAAAGGATTACAGGCTACTAGTCTTCAAGGTCTCTAGTTTTCTAGATTTGGAATTAACACTCTTAATATTTCTGTTGGATTATTTTATTTTCTTAAGTAGTAGGTAGAGAATAAAATAAAAGCTGAGTCTCCCTACAAACAATGTAAGCTTACTTAGGCTTCTTGCAATTTATCTTCTCCTGTGAAGGAAAACAGTGTTAGCAATGCATGTATAATCTCTACAGGACATCAATAACTGCTGTGCACTTTTTATCTTGAACAAAACATACACCTTTTGCTTATTTTAAACTGGGTTTATTTTGCTAAAGGTTGTGCAAACTTAATTTATGTAGTGACGTTCTTTTTCCAGATGGTTGCCTTGCTACATTATTGTTCTGCTCTGTGGTTATTATAACATCATTGTGATGCAATAACCTCAACAATAAAATGCTTTGTTTCAGAGTTGTTGCATATTGTTAGGCAACATATCTGATTCATCAGCTTAGCAGATTCTTCTAGAAGCCCTTGCCGGGACTGTGCAGTCTTTTGTTACAGACAGATCCTGCAGGTCCTCGGGCAAAACCTCAGATGGATTTTAACCAATAACATATTTAGCTTAAATGTCAGTTTGTAGAAACATTTCAAGTGCAGTATTTGCAACTTTAATCAACACCAGTAACACGTTTGATAGCCAAAAGTAAGAAACCGAACAACTGAAATTCATGTTTAGCTTTTGTTCAAACTGATGGTTACAAAAATTGCTACAAAAAAACCTTGTATCTTTTCTAAAGAAATAATCTTTTCTAAAGAAATCAATTCTAATGATATAGTATGTGGCTCTTTGTAAATTGCACTTGTGTTGTTGGTCTTTGCCAAAATTTGCATAACATTAAGTTTTGGCATGGATATAATGAAAGAGATCATTGTTCTAGAAAAGGTGTAGTAATTTTATGGTACTTCAGTGTTGGGAGTGCATTATATTATGAAATCCATTGACATCTATTTGTTGCAAAAAGTGTGAGATATTGGCAGGTAATTTTTGAAGTTTAAATTCAATTCTATGTTTCTTTAAAACAATAAAGTATACTTTGTGATAACCGAGCTTTTAATGTATTTTTTAATGAAATGTCATAGTGAAATCTGATCATATTTTTGTTAAGGCTGGAATGTTACATGAACTTAACTGGGAGTTAAGTATCTTGTAAGAGCCAGTGAGATGTAATGGAGAGAGTGGCAGACTAGCATTCAGGACACGTTGCTTCAAATCCATACTTGCTATGGAAATTCATTGTAAAGTAAAACCACTTTCACATATCTTGAAACCCCTATTAGGGTTGCTACAATGTGACTTGACATATAACAAACAAGGCCTGTTAAATTTAGTGGATTTTCCTTTTGAACAGACATGTGTAGGATTCTGCTATAAAATTATTCAGTCTTCAGTTTTAAGCTGCATTTTGTGAGCGTGGTTGAGGGAAGACTTGATGCTGATAGAATAAAGTTGTCATTGCTTTCACGTTCTTCTCCCACCACGGTCTTTAATCAAATGTGCTTTTTAAGTTAGATTTAGTAAGATCTTCAACTTTCTTTGGAAAAGCTGGAAAAAGGTGCACTAAAACATGACTAGCTTTACTGTTAGGGATTTAAATCTTCACTTATTTCATTCTCTCAGATGAGAATTTTTTAAAAATGTAAATGTTCTTCTCCACACTGGGCAAGACTATGCATTTACCCCATTTATCAACTTTTTTGGGGGAAGACCCCCACAGAAGTGCTTTTTGTGCAAAGAATATTCCCCAAAAACGTATATTGTGCATGAAAGCTTTTTATTTACACAAATATAAGTGTTATTTTGTTTTGTTTATTCAAATCTAAGGAGGTTTTCTGCAAAAAAAATTTTTTGCTAATAATGTTGCTGACAAAAACAACCAAAAAACCATGATCCTCCTCACTCTTATTTAGGAGCAAAAAAGCTCACAAGTGTTGGCAGTTTTTTCAGTGTCAAAATGCTCTTCCAGAAAGATAACAAATCTTTGTAAGTATTTGCTACATCCTTAATTGCTGTAGCTGAAATTTTGTGACTGTTGTAGAATATGTGTGTGTGTGTGTGTGTGTGTATACACACACACACACATTCTACAACAGTCACTATATCTCTATCTATCTATCTATCTATCTATCTATCTATCTATCTATCTATCTATCTATCTATCTATCTATCTATCTATATGGTACAATGTTTGCTTTAACAATGAAGGCAGGATAAAATATTTTAAAAAAATAAATAAATGAAACTGAGTAGACTTGAGGCAGCTTTGAGTCTGATATTGTTAATTTCACATCTCTCAATTCCTTGTATACAACAGCTGCAATTAGGAAACTGTATCAAACAATACTTTATATACACAGAACTGCTTCATGTTCCCCTCTATTATATTTCTCTATTATCAAACTATGAATGCCATATCAAGGCTAGATGTTCAGTAGTAGCCATGGGAAATTAAATTAGTTTTTTTTTTCTGGGAAAAACTAGTTTATGGGCAAGCACAGGTGTCTTTCTTGAGTGTATTCCCAACGTATCTTTCTTTAGTTATTAATGCTTATAATTCAGTACAGTTTTTTCTTAGATATGATCTCTCACCATATGATAAATGGAATTTATCAAATATTTGTGGTTAGTGTGAGGTTTTTGTCACACTACTACAGCTCTCTTGGTCTGAGAGCAAGTTGGTGTCTGGGAAATGGAAGCTGTGCTGTGTATGGCTGATCCACCCTGGGACATGTCGAGTAGACTTTACCTGGATAAAATGTTTATTCAGTCAGATTTACCAACTGACCATAAATCACCTCCAATAGATTGCTAAGAAAGCAGCAAAGTTTTGTGATATATTATTGCATTTCAAACAATCTAAATAGGCTTTCTGAAGTTGTGTTATTTGATCTTGTAAAAAAAATATAGATTTTTAATGGACATAGTTCGTACAAGTAGGTACCCTTGCCTATATAAATTAAAGATAAGATACAAAAGTCCTATTGCAGTTTTGCGCTTTAGTATGAATATAAAGGCACTACAAGGGGAAAAACACATTTTAAAGCTTTGTGAATGGTATAGCTAAATTTCAGTGTGGTTATTGTATAGAAGATGTGGCTTCCTTGCAAACATAGTGGAAATCAGCTGGAACCATGAGATCTATGGTTGGTATGCTAAGTGTGGGGTTTTTTTTTTTTTTTAGCTGATGGAAATATACTAAAGTTAATTTAGCAGCGAGCCATTTGTTTTAAATAGAATAGAAACTTTATGCAAGGAAGATCTTTAGAATTCCATTATCCCTTTGTCTGCTCTTGGGGAGGAGGACAATAGCAACAACAGAAGCTTTTATTGCATGAAGTTTGAGATATTTGATAAAGATCACATTAGCAAATAATTACAAACAGCAAAATAGAATCAGGAAAATTTTATACAACATGGGTATCTAGCATGTATCTGTTTGTGTGTACCGATCAATTTTCTTATTGAATTTCATTAACCTCCATAATAGAAGGGATGTGGCAATTGCCTTTTAAAGCAATACAGACCTTTAAAACTGTTGCTTTATTATTTCTTTCCTTTCCCCTTTTAAACATCTACGTATAATCTATCTTATATAGTTTTGGTTTAATTACACAGCCTCTGTTAGGCAATCAGCATCAATTTAAATAGCTTTTAAAAATAAAATATTGTTTATTTTGGAAAAAGGTATGTAGCATATCTAGGTAGCATGTGGAGAGTATCTTCCCTCACAATTTTGGATGAACCTTCTGCTGAGTGCATGTCTACTTGGAAGTAAATCTTATTGGACTGAATGGAAGGTTCTCCTTGTATTGTGTAGGATTGTAAGCTAAACTAGACTTTGCAGATCAGTGGAAAATAAGTCATATGTGAGCCCATTAAACTTGGGTGCCTGAAAAGTAATTGAAACATGCAATTTATATAACATAGCTTTGGAAAGTGCTACTATGAATTAGTTAATTTATAATTATTGGTAACTGGGTGATTTATAATGATTACATTGCATCATCTTTTGAATGTTTCATTTGGACAAAATAGAAGCATTGCTGGTGTGCATGTTCCTAATTTTTTCATCTATGTTTCTGTGACTATGAGTTTATTTATTTACTTATTTATAAACAATATTTTAATATTGTCCTTCAACATGCAATGCCAGGTCATGTTAAATGTAAGAATACATCCTAATATGTAATAAAATGGAAACAGTGAAACAAAATATACTACAACAATGAAAGTACATAAAATAGCTCATATTAGCTAGCTTATACAATTTTTATATGTCTGGGCACACAAATCAGGTTAGACCTAATCTATTGGTGTCAAATCTCCAAGAAGAAGCTGTTCTGCAATTGATGTTGCTTCCTTCTTATCATGTAACCTTACCTACCAATGGTATTTTGAGAAGAATCTTCCTTAACCAGGCCACAAGCTAGAAATTTTAGTTCTAATGGCCCAAGTAGAAGGATGACAGCCGGCAGGGTAATTGCTGTCTTGTGAAAGGAATGGATCTGCCCCCTTCTTTGGGATGAGATGCTAGAGAGATATTTGAGGTTACTAGCTCTCTGTGGTCTCACTCCATACCCCCTTGCTATCCCAAATCGTCTTGAAGTGCAGACAGGCTGCTAAAAAGTGAGGTGCTTGTGTTTGTCTGTCTTCTGTTTTCAGTTTTTCCTCTTTCTTTTAGATCTCAGTGATCATATAGAGGAGAAATCTCTTCAATGTGTGCAAACTGGCCTCCAGTTTATTTTTACTTACAGATTGATCCTGCAGTCTTTGAACATTAAACAAGCAGACTGCCACTCACACAAGAGAACTTTCTCTTCCTATCCTCCCTCCGGAACCTCAGATGCGCTCCAGAGGGCATCCCATCCTCTCAGATGGGGCTGCAGAAAGAGGGTAGTCACCCCTAACTGTTTTTCTGACAGAAGCTTTGTCTTGACACAGAGACACTAGTTGGGTTTCACCCTTATACAGCTATTGACATGAGAGTGATGTGTCGTCAGGAACACAGGGCTGAAAATTAATACTGTGATGTAAGAGATGTAATACTAATTGAGATATTTTCTCAGTAAATCCTTAATTCTAATACAGCTATAGGGGCTGGAGGTTTCTGGGAGATATAGTCAGTCTCTCCTGGCCTCTTAAAGAACTAAACAAACTTCACCAAGCTCTGCTACTGGATTTTCTTTGCCTACTCTGCCTATAGGAAATGCATACTCTAGAATCTAAACTGGTTTGACTTAGAAACCAGTTTCGTCAAGATCCTTAGAAAGTAAGGTTTCTAGTATGTAGAATAGAGTTTGTCTTGTTAACAGCTGCTTGGGTTTATGTTCCAGCACTTGTCTCTAGAAACATGGATCCTAAAAAACACACTAAAACACCACAAAGGGGAAAAAAGTAGTTTCACAGCTTAAATGAGTGAGCTTCTGAATATTTCTTCTCTGTTTTTTAAAATATATTTTAAAATATTTTTGCACCAGAAACAAAAACTCTTTTAAATGTTTGTTAGGCCAGGAAGGAGTTAAAAAGTTTTCTTCCTGAGAATCATTTAATTTGGTGCTGACTGGCAAGGTTAAAAGTTCAGGCCTCATTTCCAAGTTCTGAAACTTGCAACACTGTTTATGTTTAGAATGGTGCTTATAAGAAGGTCAGAAAGTCAGATATTTTTTTTCATTTGAAATTGCTTTTCTCGGGTTTAGTTTAAACACACACACACCCATGCTGAAATTCCTTCCAAATAAAAAAAGGTGCTAGGAGTGACCATTGTCTTTCAAGATAAGCAAGTTTGGTATTTTCAGTGTATTTCATCTGTTTTCAATCTGCAGACAGAAAAGGTTGCTGATATCTGCATGAGGGTAGTTTTACTTTTTAAAAAAACTCATAATGTGAAAACCATTTGCCAAAACATCCCCAAATTTGACAGTGAGCAAGAACAGACCATCTGCTATACATAGGCCAGATCTGGTGCTCATCAGAAATCAAGTTTCAAAGTTATAGTTTTTTGTTTGGGGTGCCCCCATTTTTAAAATTGCTTTATGGAATGCTGATTTGCTATGTTGTACGATATATATTGCTGCACTTTCATGCACCAGTAATATAATAGGAGAAATATTAGCTTGTGTTTGTGCCAGTAGCTGGAGCAGGAAAGATAAAAGGAGGACAACATTCAAACCTGGGACAATGATGGTGGTGGTGCAACTGCATAATGTACAAATGTTCTGTTATTGCAAATGAACTGTGCTCCAGCAAGTGGCTAGCAGGGGAAGAACTGTGTTAGAGGCTTATTCATGTTTTGGTTATGGAACTGGTAAGGAAAAGGATATGAGGCAAAAGGTGTTGCTACTTGCCTGCAATCACTGGTACACATATGCAAGTAGGAGGGCATCTTACCCTGCTATTTATGGCAAAACACACATTTTCTCAAATATCTTTCACTCAATCTTATTGATGTGGCTTTCTTTCATTTCCTTAGCCATAGGACCAGTCCAGTGCTAGCACTCCCATTTCATTTGTAGGTGTCATTTTGCTCTTTTACAAATCTGTATCTGGATTTTTTAAAAAATTATTTATTCGCCTGATACACAGTATATAGTTGTAACAGAATAAAGATCAGACCATTCACTTTTTAAATGACCCTTCACACTGGAGGGCAAGAAGGCAAAACAAAAGAGCATAACCTGGTACCCAGAGCAGGACCTTGACACTTTGGGTCTGTCCACACTGTGAAATTTGGTGTGATCCAGCTGGTGCTTAAAAGGTCCTTCCTTATCTTCAGTGCAATCTGTTTTAACCCAAGCACCCATCCACAAAGGCAGAACAGAGACCCATTTTGCATCTTAATGAATCATCCCAAAAAGATTATGTGCCCTAGCTCTGTGCCAGAAAGATATGGGCCAGCTCTTAAAGAGATCGTTTTAAGTAGAAACACAAATGGATGTGGTCTTTTTTCTGTGCCAAACAATGCTATCAGGGAACCATATATCATAACTACATGCCAGTGTGGACAGGCTCTTTGCTGCTTCAAGTTGAGCAATAAATTGCAGTTCCCACACACCCATTCGGGTCAGCTTATATAGTACCAAAAGCCAGGTAAGTATTTTGACACCCAAGGCAGACCCAGAAGCACCTCTTCCCTCCTTGTAAAATTTCATAAAAATGCTATAGAGGCATTAACAATTTTATACCCAAATCCTGCTGCTTCAAGTAATTAGCTCACTCTACCTAATGATAGAGCTGGACCCAGAATGCATGTTTGGGATGTCTTTCTCTTGGTAACCTTCAGGTTTCCAACCAAAGGACATCACGTTGTAGACCTCTTCCATCACAAACATCTTATTGCTATCTTAAAATTAAGTCTTCCCAGTGCAGGCCTGTGAGTAGGATTATATCATTAAGTGAATAGGGCTGAGTATTAATTGTTATTTGTTACATTGTTGAATTTGACATTCAGCATGGCAAACAACCTTTAAATGTATTGTTTAGCAGGAGTTGCTCTTTCAAGAGTGACTAATGTATGGCATTATTCACTTACTATTGTGTTTAGAGAAAAAGTAACTGCAAAATTAATCTTAAGGGGAAATTTTAGAAATTGAAATACATCAATATGAATCATTACATTTCTATTGTTTATGTGTAAATATTCATGTTTTCCAATAAATTGTAAGGAACAGGCAGGTAAAAATAACTTGCTTTATTAAATTATTAATTTAATAATTATTGCCATTATTATCAGACAGCATGAAGATATATATACAGAAAGAATGCAGTGGGGAGGTTCTTGGTCTTTGCCATTTGGACAACCTGAGACCATCAGACTGTCCAAGGCCATTGCATACCTGCAGAGCTTGAGTAGATTTATCAAAAGCACATCGCTTAGAATAGTGACTCTTTCTTGGTATCCAGATGGGTGGTATCGATTTTGGCTAAATAAATAAATAACAAATTTCTCCACAATGTGAGAAACCAAACAACTGTAGCTTTCTGGCTAGTGTGAATATCAAGTTTGCGATCAGAAAATTATTCCAATGTTGACCTCAAGAGAACTTCTCACATTTACAGAGGAAGTAGCACTTCATGTACCATTTCCTTCATTCAGAGTAATTTTTATTTAGTACACATGGACTGTGTAATACTTCTGTCTCTGCAACAAGCTTGCATTTTACACATCCCAAGATACTCCTGCCTGAAGGAATGTGGACTATGGGTTTCTATATCATCATAGTGGTAATGCTTATGAGATTGTGTTTCTTTTCTAAATTGGAAGATATGCTATCCACCTATTATTATTTGTGTAGATATGTGAAAATATGTTTTTAATTCTAAGGTCAGGTTCAGAACACATCTGACTATCTGTAAGATGTTATCTTATAGCTGCTGTAAGTGATGGATTTAGAATGGCCTTTTATAAGCAGCTAGTGCAGTCATGCCTCACTTGGGCAGCCCTGCATGATGTGCTATTGTCATCTCAGCAAGTCCATACCTTGAACAACCCGCCATTACCTGGGCTTTCATCTGCTGATTTACTCCTATATTCAGAAAACAACTAAGTTTCAGGATCCTGCGATAGTGCTATCTTGTTGGATGACCCCAATTATGGCACGGAGAGTCCCTTTTATCGCTGTGGACCTGCCATGCTAATGTCTGTTCGGTAGAGCTGCAGTGTGCTAATGGCAAAAATGTCCTGCTCGCTGAGGGGAGAATACTTTACTACTTCACACCAGGTTCACACCTGCAGTGCTTTCACAGTGAGCAAAATAGCAGTTTTAGAATGTTTTTATTAATCTGCTTAGAAGTTAATTTTCACTTTAATTGGGACAGTTTTTCAGGTATGAAATAACATGATTTTCATTTGGGCATGATTTGAGCAGGTTTTATTAGCAGAATGTCTTTAACTGATTACCTGGCAAGTTTGTCTGTTATTTAAAGTGAGCCAGCTTAGTTAACACATTGCATTCACTTTACTCAAGTATTAATAGCGCATGAAATTATTTATGCTTCATGTGTACTCTTAAAGTTTGCTCCAGCTTGTGAAAATAGAACAGAGAATGTAAATTGGGAGTTCCAAAATTTTCCTTTTCACCACATATGCTTGTATAATGAAGTCGTAGTAAGTTGTAGTATCAGAACTGGTTGGTCCATTGAGCAGAGTAGAGTGTCACCTGGACCAGGAAGTGGGAATTTAGGTTTAAAAGCTAAGGTTAGCCAGAAACTCATGAAATTTTCCTTTGCAAGTGGCTCTATCTCCGATTTTTACTTGAAAATGAAAATAATTGTTATGTGGTCTTTATAGGGAAACGTATGAGATAAGAATTCCAAATGCTTCTGTGCACTGGAAAACATTTGCTATGTGTTAGCATTGCCAATGCCATTTTCTAGCAACACTAGCAGGATTTTCTGCTATTTTAATAAATGTTGTTGGTGTAGAAATTGGGGAGTTGGGCAGTTTGCTACAAACATCTTTGATCTTTGCTGATGCAGCAAGACCTGAGAGTGGGCTGCTCTAGGTAACTTGTATCATTTGGTCATATAAACCTTTCTAAGGTAGATTCAGTATCACTCAGTAGGTTAGAGCACGTAAATCAATTTTCTTGCAGACACCTAACATGCATATCTGGCTTAATTTACCTAACATTCCAAGCTATCATTTATTAATTCCCCTGTGTCAGGAACAGAGCTTTTGAAAGCACCTAAAGTGAAATGTGGCAATCACAAAACAATACACTATAAATAGGTAGACAAAAAGAGAACAGACATTGAAATAAACAAAGAGGAACAGAATATCCCATTCAGTATAGTGCCCCAACTTAATTTAAAGTGTGAAGTAACCTAAACCAGTGAAGAATGCTCGGGACACAATCGGTGACATTTTTCTTACCAACCATTCCTTTATATTTAATATGAAGATAATATATATTCATTCTTCATGGAGGAAACGTCAAAAGACACTGCTAGTAAGAGGTTCTACTACAGCCAGGACTGTGCTTTACTCAGGAATCAATAGCACAAGATATTTTTTCTGCTCTTAAAGTTTGCTCTTTCTTGTGAAAATGGACCGCAGCCCTCAGAACTCTCCAGGAATTCCTCTGGCAGAATTCTGGGGAGTGTAACCCAAAAACATAAGCCTGCAGACCAGCTTCCCAGTTTTTTACGTTTGTTGCTGCCTTCTTCAGCTTGTTTCTACTTTCAGAAATGAAGAAGTTAAATGACCTGGGAGTCATAGGTTTTCCTTGGATATCTTTGGGAAGCGCCCTCTAGAAAGCCTAATGGGCACTGAGCTATGACTGTCAGCATCTTCCAGGCTCAGGAGTGTGTGCCTTTTTTGGCTGGTCAGCCACCCCATCATCTCAAGATGTTTGTGGGTGCAGCTTCCAAAATTCTTCCTGGGCTAATTCCTGGAAAATTCTGGGGATTGCAGTCCAAAAATATGAAAAAAAACACTCCTAATACAGCATCATTATATATTGGAAGGGGTATTTCTCTGGATTATTGAATGAAAGACCCTGTAAGGACAAAAATTACAGGGCCAAACCATGTTTTTATTGAGGTGGAGTGAAGAGAGGAACAGTGCTCCATGATGCCTTCTTCAGTAACTTGAACACACCAAGAATCCCCCATTTCTGAGAGTTGTAGCCCAAAAAAGCCACTTTTCCAAACTCTGCACACCTATGGAAATAGCATATCAGATTTCTGGGAACAAAGCTTTCTAGACTTCGTTGGCAATAGCCTTGTTGATTGTATCCCTGGATATAGTGAATCGGCAGACATGCAGCTGACTCTTCCCCACCCCATTCTTATTCCAAATAAGAACATTTGATCAGGGCTTCTATTTATTGAGGTTGGGCTGGAGTGATTCCCTAGCAGATGGAAAGGTCACTTCAGCGAAGATCAATCCCATAAAAGCAACCCTTTCAGGCACGTACCTTTGCAGCCATCTGATCGCGCCCTGAGTCAAAATAACTTTATAGTAAGTGTCCAAAAGGTTACGATGCAAAACTGTGTAAAACCAAAGATTACTATTCTCTTGTAATGGTAGAAGATGACATACCATGCTAGCATTATTTCAACTCTTTCAGTATATAAGTTTATTAAAGGATACCCAACAATATAAAGTTGCTCAATGATTCATGATACTTTTTGCTTTAAAATGTTTTAAAACTATGACTATAACGTCAATAACTAAATCATTCTTATTATTCTTTCATGTACCACAGGTTTATTTTTTGAAAAAGAAGATTGCCACTGAATCTACTCAGAAGAAAATTTGACCAAGCCAGCTTGAAATCTGAAACTATGGAATAAACAGCAGAATGCTTATGGATTTAAAATTATTGTATTTATCCAGTTGTTATGGTTCAAGAAGTCCTGGAAGATTAATTTACCTTGTTACTGTTTGCATACCTGCTAAAAATTGCTTCTGATGCAGCTGAGAAAAATGCAGTCCATTAAAACAGAACAAGCACCTGCTGATACAAGTAGCAATGTGGACAAAATTATGGTACTTAATGCTACATTAACAGATGGATCTGATGACTTAGCTACTGGTGATGAAATGCTACTCACTGAAGGAGGTATTGTAAAAAGCAAGTCTTCAGCATGTCGGAGAAAACGAGAATTCATTCCTGATGAAAAGAAAGATGCTATGTATTGGGAAAAAAGGCGGAAAAATAATGAAGCTGCCAAACGGTCTCGTGAAAAGCGACGATTGAATGACCTTGTGTTAGAGAACAAACTAATTGCACTGGGAGAAGAAAATGCTACTTTAAAAGCAGAGTTACTTTCACTGAAGCTAAAGTTTGGTTTAATTAGCTCTTCAGTATATGCCCAAGAGGTCCAGAAACTCAGCAATTCAACTGCTGTTTATTTTCAGGAGTATCAGAATTCCAAAGCAAGTATTAACTCTTTCATTGATGAACATGAACCAAGTATCGTGAGCAGCAGCTGTATTTCTGTCATCAAGCACTCGCCTCAGAGTTCTTTATCTGACGTATCTGAGGTGTCATCGGTAGACCCTACTCAAGCCAGCCCTATACAAAATAATTGCAGAAATCCTGAAAATAAGTTTCAGATCATAAAGCAAGAGCCCCTGGAAATGGAGAACTATGCAAGAGATTCACGAGATGAAAGAGGTTCCTATACAACTTCCATGTATTCAACCTTTATGGGAAGCAACTTTAGTAGTTACTCACATTCCCCTCCACTGTTGCAAGTTAACAGGTCCTCCAGTAACTCTCCAAGAACTTCAGAGGCTGATGATGGTGTTGTGGGAAAATCATCAGATGGAGAAGATGAGCAGCAAGTTCCTAAAGGTCCAATCCACTCTCCTGTTGAACTGAAGAATGTGCACACAACAGTTAAAGTTCCAGAGGTGAGCTCCTCTGCGCTGCCTCATAAGCTGAGAATTAAGGCCAAGGCCATGCAAATCAAAGTGGAAACATTGGATAATGAATATGATGCTACCCCAAAACTATCGTCACCAATTGATATGTCATCGAAAAGGAATTTAGAACTTGAAAAGCACAATGCACAAAATTTGGTACATGCTTCTCACACTCCATTCTCTGTTCAAGTGTCAAATATCCAAGACTGGTCTCTAAAGCCAGAACACTGGCATCATCAAAAAGAACTCACAGAAAAAATTCAGGGTGGCTGCAAAACTGCAGTGGGTCATGTTAAAGACAATTCCTACAAAATGTCTGAGACAGAGAACTTGTATTTGAAGCAGGGCATAGCAAATTTGTCTGCAGAGGTTGCTTCACTTAAAAGACTTATAACTACACAACACATATCTCCTTCAGACTCTGGCTAAAAAACTACTGAATAAATGCTTATTGTTTTAAGGGATGTCAATTTGCAGTAGAATGATATGTTTTGTATTATGCTGAATTCTCACTGGACTTGTGATGTCATTTCACTGTAATGTTCACATAATGTCTGATGGATGGTGTCTTTTTGTGCACAGATGACTATGGAGACTAGATTGTCATGATCACTATGCCTTGTGTATAGTCAAGTAGCCTGTGCGAAGGTTGTATATAGTGAACATTATTTTTCTGTTTTTCTGTTACTATAAAGTGTGAAAGTTGCCAGTTATAATAAACAATTGGTGACAAGCACAGAACTGGTATGCTGTCGGTCCCTTTCTGTTCTCCAATAAATATTTGCCACAGCAGAGAACTGTCCTCATTTTCTTAGATATGTATTAGTTACATGGAAGCTTTCCCTTCTATCTCAGCCCCCCGCTGTACTGCACAGCAACCTGTCTTTGAAACAGGTGGGTTGTAGGAAAATCATTTTAAAGGAGGCCTCACAGGGCAAGTGGCAAGATAAGGGCAAAAGATACCCAGAAACATTGGGAACACCAGAGGGAATTTTTAAGATCGTGGCCCTTGTGTTTTTAGTGTAGTTTAGTAAATTATTGTGTTCACAGAACACTTGTGTTATTTTTTTAAAGAAGCAAAAATGCAGGGGAACTTGTTATGTGTGGATATAGAAAGATAGTGCATTCGTATTTTCCCACAGAGACTTCATAAAGAGAATGAAGAAAGATAAATCTATGTGATCAGATTTGTAGAACTGAGATCCATTGTATAGAAGGGAGTGATGTGGACACTGCTGATTTGATCAGCCAGCTTTCGGCTTCTCTAATTCATGTTATCTCCAACTATTTCCTGAAGGATTACAAGTGACTTTGTATTCCTACATGTTTTGACACTGAAGACTCAAAACCTTCAAGATAGTTGATAAATATTTTAATCAGTGAGCTTCCAGGGCTTTTTGAAGGGATTAGTAATGAAATACACTAATTTGTCTAAATCCATTATTAACAATAATTGTGTGCTGGCAAGTCAATTCTAACTTACAGTGACCCTTTCCAGGGTTTACTAGGTAGAGAATACACAGAAGTGGTTACCATTCTTCGGTGGCCACCCTGAGACTGTGAAGCTTGCCAAGGCTACACAGGCTGGTTCTTCTCCCTAGAGGCAACGGGGAATCACACAACTAAAGCAGAGGCAGGCTACTTGTAGCCTTCCAGGTACCATTGAACTGCAAATCCCTCATTCCTCAACATTAGATAAGGTTGATGGGAGTTCAAGTCCAACAATGTAAGAAGAGGCACAATGTGCCCATCTCCAAACTACATGATTCAATATACTCATGGAGTAATTGTCATTTTAGTTATATAGTCTGTTAACATGTTTCAATAAGGAATTGACCTTAGTACAAAATGAGGTGTAGCTTTATGGACCATATACTTTTGAAGACTGAAAGACCTGGAGTATACACAAGAAGCCATATTACAGTGACTTGTTTTAATAGACACAGACTAGTTCTAAATGATTAGATTGGTTTTAAAATCAGGTCTTCTCAATTCAGATGATATTTTTAAATGATCCGTCATTGGTTCTTCCAGAGCCCTTAATGACATATTTTCAAGAGAGCCAATGAATATGGATAAGTCTTACTATAACAGACTATGATAGTTGGGAAAACTAACATTTGAGAAAATTAGATATGGCAAGGAAAGAAGGTTACAGTCTTTCTCTTTGGCCCCCACTGGAAAACAGGAATACACATTTATGATTAGACTGATAACTTGTAATGTGCTAAAAGAATATCTAGATGTACACTGTGTTTTGAATAACTTGTACTAGTAAATACTGCTAATGTGTTTAGGCTGCACCTTATGTTCTTTGGAATCCTTTGCAAAACGTTATACATTCAAGCACTTCATGAACTGAACTTTCCATCATGCTGCTTAGTGCTAGCAGTGGAAACATTTTCATTAAACTTAGCAGTTTTCCTCCTTCTTTTATGTCACCGATATAAAGCCTTTTGTCCTTAAGAAATAATTATCTAAACATCTGTCTTACGAAATCTTCACCAACTGACAGTTTATCTCTCTAATTTATTCTCTCGTTTACCAAATTCATTGGAATTTCCTAAACTACACATACAGGACTCCCCCCTGTGTTTTTTTGGGTTTGTTTGTTTGTTTGTTTTTACATCTAGGCAAAATTAGCATCAAAGGATTATTTCAGACATGAATGCTCACTGCTTGATAACTGTAACTCTGAATTTTACCTTAATACATGATTGGAGCACTGAAGATGTAACACTTCAGATAGATCCTTCATATCTTCTCACATCACTTCAAATGTAGCATATTTAGCTAGCAATCACCAAAGGCACAGGAATCAAATACAGAGGAATAAGACCATCAGGTTATATGTCAATCTGGTGCTATTTTAAATTATGGAAATTAAGCCCACATGGAAATTTTTATGGATTTAATCACTGATGCACCCAGTGTTTCAAACCTTTCTCATATGGAAGTTCTAGAGTAATTACAAGGGACATAAAAACCTCCCAGAATTTCACTTAGCTAATAATTAACATAGCTGAAATGTGGCCATGCATCTTTAGAAAGGCTAGTCATATTTGAAAACTTTTTTAGAGTTTTGAATTTGCCCAGCAAGAATTAACACTCGGAGCACATTTATCTTTTTAGTATACTGTATTCACTGTTGTTAGCTTTCATATTGTCTTTTAATGATGTAAGCCACCTTGGGTCCTTTTAAAGAGAAAGGCGGGGTAAAAATATTTTAAATACATACATACACACACCAATTTATAGTCTTCCCAATTACCATGAAATGTACTGTATTTCATTTTAAATTACAGCATTTATTTTTGCATCTCTATGTGTGTATGCAAAATGTAGATAAATATGTGCCATGGAAGATGGGGAGGGATGGCCTATATCTCATGGTTAGTTCCAATTGTAGTTGACCCATCAAAACAATGGAGGTGTTAATTTTTGTTTGTGTGTAAAGTGCTATCAAGTCACATTAAAAAAGTGTCTTGGCCTAACAAAGAAATAGTAATTAGGAAATCCACATGTTTTATATCCCATATCTTTTAATGTTTCAATGTAAAAGACACTTACTGAAACAGTGATTAACTTCTGAATAAAGATATGTAAGATTTGCTATTGGAAAACATAATGGCAGATCTTTGATTATTCACTACATAGATCCTATAATGTGCATAGATATTATTGTACAGGCATGCTTAATTTTTGCACTCATGATATAGGCACTTAAAGGAGCAAACATGGCTAGAAATACAACAGTCCTGTCCATTATGTAGGACATTCACACTGTGAAGTAGGAGTGGTGCTGTGGTGGTGGTCCAGGCCCCAACTCTGCATGCCTGGGACAGCCCTGACTTTAGACATACACAATTAACATATAAATCAGGCCTTGGAAAAGTGTAATCTTCCAAATATTGAGCAGTCTTCCAGATACTGCATTTTTCACCACTGGTTAGGCTAGGACTGTGAGACGTTGCAGTCCAATGGTATCCAAAGGGCTGCACTGTGCAGCCTTGGCATAGGTTTTAGTGGGTGGAGCACCCTAGGCACAAAATGTCAGAGGCATAGCCAGCTATGTGGAAGCCAGGAAATGTACAATGATGCCATAGCACAGAATAAACCATCTCATATATTATAAGAATTGGGGCAAAAACGCAAAATGAAAATGGTATGCTTCCTGCCGGTCTTATTAATATGTAATGCAAGCATAGGGTATCCATATTGCTCCAGCACTACACTATTGAGTGAAGAAAACGACCTAAGGATGTCATTGCTCTGGGGGAAGTTTTGTTTTCGGTTTAATACACATTTCATCCCTCAGACATCAATACTTGCATTGTTTGTCTATGTTGTTGGGGTTTGTGTGTATGTAAAAAAAGAGATAGAGACAGCCACACCCTGATGAGAATGCAAACATATTTTCCTCCATGCAGCCTTCTGTGGCTAAACCAACATGACATTCCATTTAATTACTTTATAGTGATACATGGCTATGGATGTTGAAAAGAAGGAAGAAGTGCCGCTAGACTTGTGCCAGTAAAATTAGTGAAGCACTAAGTTAAAAATATGGCTTTTATTATAGCCATATTGTTTTAAAAATACTTTTTACAGCTCATTGCACAACATAAGCCAAGTAACCACATGATTACAGCAAAACAATTTTCATTGCAAAAGCTGAAGTAGCACGAATGTTCTGGAACAGAACATCACGTCCAAGGGGGAAAGATACAAGGCCAAGAGCTGAGATCCTTATTTAATGTACAATTATGTCTCTCTGATTGCAAGGAAACATGGGCTCTCAGCTTTCATTTTCCAGCACAGGAATAACATTTGTCTTATTTTTTTTAAAATAGCCCATGGAGTGACAAGTGTGGCAGAGAGGGGAGAGTGCCACAGCCTCTTATACAGAATGTGAAGGTTTGAACTTAATGACCTGTGGATATCCATTACAAAGCTATGTGGAGTAAGAGATCTAGTGACAATCATGCCTATCACTCCAAAGCCTTGACAGCAAAAATCTACCAGTGCATTAAGGCAACACTTACTGGGGATGTAAGCCCCATTGGGGATACCCAGTGTGGTGTAGTGGATGGGGTGGCAGACTAGGACTCAGGAAGCCTGAGTTCAAATCCCCTCTCAGTTGTGGAAACTCACTTAAACATCTCACTTACTTTGAAAGTCCTGTTAGGGTCTCTATAACTCAGTTCCGGCTTAACAAGATGAAACGTCAACAAAGCTGTGCTGAAGACAGTAGGATTAACTTTAAAGAATGCACAAGACTATCTGCAGGAATTTTAAGGAAGGGGGCAAGTTGCACAGTGCTGTATAAGCATCATTCACATGCGTATTTTTGTTGCTACAACAGTATATCTGTCGCAAACATTACATTTATAAAAACATTTGGGATTGGGGGGAGTGCATCCCTTGCCCTCCCTCCCATTGATACCAATGGGAAAGTAAATGTAGGTTTGAGCTTCCTTTCCTCCTCTCATGGGTAGAAGAACAATAAACATTTAATGACAAGACATGGGACATTTTCTGAGCCATGCCAGGAGTAAGCTATCATTTCTTGGCAAAAATACAGCTGCAAATTAAGTCACTGGAATTATGTAATCTAAGAGTAGCACTCTTTCAAATTTCAATACAATACATTTATCAGAACACTTCCTGATTCTCAAAAGTTATTGTGACCAGCTCCAACCCAAGCCTGTCACCTTTTAAAACATTTTTCCAGGAGTGTGTCTGACACCTGCGATTAACCACACCAGACCTGGTGACTGAAGAGTGAAAATGATAACTTTTAATTACATAGGAACATTAGACAGGGAACAAATTTGAGCTTGAGTTTTTCTTCAGCTACAACAACCAATTAAGATAATTCATAGCCACAAGTTCCTTAGCTTTCACCTTAGCTTTAAGATTTGCTCAATTCTAAATTCCCCCTTTTCATCATAACCCTTATATTTTATTTTTTATTTTATTTTATCCCTCAAAACCTCCAGGCTTCTCCTGCTTTCATTACTTCAGCCCTCTATCCCCCCCCCCCATCCTCCTTCATGCTCCAGGATAGGCTGGCTACATATACCACCCAGCCAATCACATTGCTATCCTGTTAACAAGTGGATTGGTCAGGGTTCCGTTCACAGTTACGTATCAAAATGCTTATGGCACTAGTGTGATTCCATGACTTATTTCAGGGTGGGCAGACTGTGGGATTTATTAGAGATCCACCCAACAGAGCCCTGTGCTAATGAAGTGTACTTAGAATTAATGAATACACACATATGTGTTTGCTCATGAATAATAATGATGAAGGGTTAATTTTTTGGCTACAGAATTATTGCTAAAGGCATCTAGCAGCACAGATGGAATTTTGTGTAAAGCCTGATTGATTGATTGATTGATTGATTGATTTGATTTCATTTGATTCACATTCTTTCTTTCTTCCAGACACACAGCTTTATTAGTTCACAAAAGTTTTTTAAAAGTACAGATAGAAATAAACAAAAAATGAATGTTTATTATAGTATTAAAAACTAAAAAGATTTTCAAGTAATTCAAGAACACATCAGTTAAAAATTATAACAGAAATGTGTCAAAAGCCCCTTTCTAAACAGCCAACCGGTTACCTAATTACCTGAGTTTAAAATACCATATGATGTGTAATGGCTGGTCCATTATTTAACTGGAATATTTCCCTCAGATTCTATTCTGGAAAAGAGGGAACCCAGAAACAATTGCTAGGTTTTCTTGCCACAGGTATATTTACCAGGCTGTAACACCACTGGGGGAAAATGCAGCTATGAGTGACACAGAGAATGCAGTCTGTTGTAGAATCAGATCTGTAGAGCTGGGAAGGAGCATGAGTCTAATGCCTGCCAAGGCAGGAAAGCTACAGGTGGAAGAATCCCTGTCAGGCAGCCATCTAACCTCAGTTTGGAAGCCTCCAATTAAGCAGAGTCCACTGAGGCAGTCCATTACATTGTTTAACAGCTGTTATTGTCAAGATGTTCCACCTAATGTCCAGGCAAAATCTCCATTCTTGAAATTTATAGCCATTACTTCAGGTCCCATCCTGTGGAGTGACAGAAAATAAACTTTCTCCATCTTCCATATAATAGGCCTTCAAATATTACATGATTTCTCAGTCTTCTTTTCTCCAGGGTAAATATATCTAGTTCCCTCAACCATTCCTCATATGGCTTGGCTTCCAGATCTTACCATCCTGGTCACCCCTCCCCCCCCCTTTGGACATGTTCCAGCTTGCAGATATCCTTCTTAGGCTGTGGTGTCTGGAACCAGACACAGCATTTCAGGTGAGTTCTGACCAAAGCAAAATAGAATGATATTGTTATTTCCCTTGATCTAGATAATATGATCTATTGATATAATGAATTTATTTACTTGCTTGCTTGCTTAGTTATTGCCACCACATCACACTGTTAACTCATCTTTAGCTTGTGATCTAGTATGATCCCTAGATGTATTACTGCCAAGCCAGCTTTCATCCATCTAATATCTGTGCCTCTGGTTTTAACTGCCTCAATGTAGAACTTTGCATTTTTCCTTGCTAAAACTCATTTTGGGGTTTTTTCGGCTCAGTTTTCCAGTTTCTCCATGTCATCCTGAATTTTTATTCTGTCTTATGAAGTATTAGCTACTCCAAGCAGTTTGATGTCATCTGTGAGGATAGCTTCAACACTCTCTTCCAACTTGTTTATAAAAATGTTGAACAACACTAGGGCCAAGATAGAACAATGTGGCACCCCATTTGTTATTGATGGTGAGCAACTATTAGTGAACATTCTTTGAACATAGCCCATTGGTCAGCTATAAATCAGCCTAGCAGTAGTATAATCTAGCCCACTTTTTACCAGCTTGGCTGCAAGAATATCATGAGGAACCTTGTCAAAAGCCTTGCTGAAAGCATGATAACCTATATCCCATAGCATTCCCCTCATCTACTAAGGGTCGGGGAGAGAGAGATGAGTTTGGCATGACTTATTTTTGAGAAATCCATGCTTGGTCTTAGAAATCACAGTACTATTTTCTAACTGCTCACAGATCAGCTGTCTAAAGATCTGCTAGTAGGTGATATAAAATACTAGTGAAAGCTTTGTACAAGCTGAAATATGAATAAAGGACTGCATGGCTAGGAAGAGCTTGGAAGTAAGATTCTAAGTGACACAATTACCTGTAACTAGGTTTTGGTAGGGGAAAGAAATTATAATTATCTATTAGAAAAAAACCAGTCTACTAGTAACTTGATTTGGAGTAATGGAAATGTAATAGAAAGTATTTATTTATTTATTTATTTACAAGATTTTTTTTTGCCAAGCCATTACCAGTGGTCCCTGAGCGGCGTACAACAATATTAAAACTTTAAAAACATTAAAACCATTAAAAATAGGCAATATTATAATAATATCCTATATTAAAAACAATCATTAAAACATTAATATTAATAAATCCTGCTGCTCATACGGCTAGCTAAAGAATACTATTTAATTAAAATGCTGGCTAAACAGAAAGGTCTTTGCCTGGCGCCGAAAAGCTAAAAGTGTTGGAGCCAGGCGGATCTCTATAGGATTTGATCTGATCTGATTGATTTGATTTATATAGCATTCCATTAGTGTGATGCATTATTCTGGGTGGTTTTAAAATGATAAATAAAAAAATATACTAATAAGCTACAAATAAACAATAAAAGATTAAAAACATTAGGCAGGATAAAAACAAATGGCACCAAAGGCAATTTCTATATGCGACAGCATGGCAAGAGGTGTAAAATCAAGTAGGGGCAGTGTGGAAGGCCTCCTTGAAAAGCAGCAGAAGTTGCCTTCTAAAGGTTAACTGGGGCCAGGCATAGCTCCACCAGGAGCTGGTTCCACAAAGTCAGTGCCACTACGAAGAAGGCCTGACCTCTTCTGGATGACTTTTCGGCCTTTTGGCCTTTCAGAATGGCTACCCGGAGGAGCATAGCCTGAGAGGATCTGGCGGTTTGGGTAGATGACATTCGGGAGAGGCGCTCCGACAAGTAATATCATCCAAACCGTGAAGGACTTTAAGCACCGAAACCTTGAACCTGATCTCACACACAATGAGTAACCAGTGGAGATGAGCCAGAACTGGAGTGATGTGATCAAATTTGCTCACACCAGCCACCAGTCTGGCTGCTGCATTCTGGACCCGTTGTAGTCTTGAGGTCAGTCTTAAGGGAAGCCCTACCTAAAAAGCTTTGCAGTAGTCAATCCAGGAGATGGCCAGTTCCTACACCAATGTTCTGAGTGAACCCTTGTTGAAGTAAGGGCGGAGTCGGGTGATGAACTTCAGCTGCTTAAAGGCAGATCTGGGCACGGCTACAATCTGAGACTCCCAAGAAAGAACCGGGTCCAGAAGAACACCCAAGTTACAAACTTGGTCCCTAAATGGAAAGACAACATAATCCAGACTAGGGGTAACCCCCTTAACCTATCAGAAGGCCTTCCCAGGAACAGAATCTTCATCTTGTCCACATTCAAACTGAGCCTGTTAGCCCTGGTCTATTCCAGAACCAAAACCAGGCATCACACAAGATTCTAGACGGAATCCATTGCAGAGATGGTGAAGGAGAGGTAAAGTTGCATGTAATCAGCAAGTAACAAAAAAGCAACAACCAGCACAACAAGTAACATGGTGAGTTACTTTTTCAAAATTGTAATGAGTAACAACATATTATGTTTCCAATGTTATTATAATGAATAATGACAATTATTTTTGAAAGATAACTTTCTCAGTTCTGGGACTGGGAAAACATGGAACAAGACTATAGGTAGGGTTCAAAGAACCAAGCAGGATAAGGTATTGACTGTGAACCCTAAAAAGATTGAAATATTACTTTTATAACCTGACCTTGACTAAGGCTTAATTTTAGTTCTTATTTCATGCCCACATATATTAAACAGTCATATTCCTTTTCATCACATATACTCTGCTCCCCTCAACTGACAGAAAGATTTCTGTCATCCTGAAGGTAACCGAACATTTTTTTTAAATTTCTATTATTTGGACAGTTACAAACTTGCAAGCAAAGTCATACCTCAGCAATGTATTTGGCTGCTGACAAACTGCCTATTCAGAATTTAAACACAAGATATCTTTTCAATAAAACAGATTCTGTTTAAATATTATATATTACTGGACCTCCCATCACAGCCATCTGTGCAAGCCAGGAGGTGGGTTTTGAACATCTGACTCTACTATTAGAGGGTAAGAGGCAGCTGCCATAGGCAACTTGTTTTTGATGTCATAAAAGAGGAGTAAAAATGTTATTTAATTCATTATTATTGCATTCTTTCTGAGTAGGGAGTGGGGAGAGGTTCTTGTTGCATTTTTTACTCCAGGTGCCAAAAATAACTGGCTTTGCTTTGGGTAATTGCTTCTCAGCCTCATGCTGCTGAAGACCTCGGGCAAGGCCAGGTCAGGAACAGTGTCTGATTTTTTTAACCCTTTGGCACCAGTTTCTTTTCTTTTCTTTCAGTTTTGCATTATGTGAATTGTGGGGTACTTTCTGACCAAGTGAGATTTCCAGTGTATTGAAAGTACAGATGGGCACAAACCAGAAAGATGGCAGTCTGTGAGGGTTCGTGGTTTGTGACTAACCACAAACCACCATGAACCACCCAGAAAACAAACCGGTTCATGGTTCGCGGTGGTTCAGGCCCATCTCTGCATCCCCTGCTGCCATTGCCTAGGCCTCCCTGGGTGGCCAAGAGAAGCGAGGGTGGTGGCAGAGAAGCCAGCCAGAGGAGCTGCATTGCAGCCTCTGTGCATGCACCTGCCGACCCGCTGGTTGCCAGGAAAGCCTGGCTCTAGGGCTTCCCTGGCAATGAGCTGGGCAATGGGCACATGGGCAGAGTCAGCCACCCAGTTCCTGGCAGGAAAGCAGGGCAGCTGCCTCTGAGCATGCGCCTAGTGCCCAGCTGATCACCGTGATCACCTCGGTGCCAGGCACATGCTCGGAGGCAGTGGCCCAGCTTCCCTTCCAGGGTCACTGCCTCTGAGTGTGTCACACGGGGATCAGGGCACCCCGGGTGGCAGCAGTGGTTATGCCGGCAGCAGCAGCAGCAGGTAGGCCAAGGCAACCGGGGGGGGGGGGAGTGGGAAGGGGGGAGGGCAGCTGATCTTGGTTTGCTGAAGCAAATGAAATGCCAAGGGGAAAAAAAATTGGTGCTTCATTTTGCTTGAGCAAAACAGGATCCCCAAATTGGGCTATGAAATGAACCACAAACCAGCCCAGGTATTTTTGTTGTTGTTCGTGGTTTGTTTCAGGCCCATCTCTAATTAATTGAAAGTTATAATGATGTCCCATGTCCAAAGAAGTGTCTGTGTGCACAGAATCTTGTTTGCTCTGAGCAAGATGCTCAGGACTGAATGCAGAAGGTGAATTAAAAGTGAAATAAAACCAGATGAAATGAAATGTACTGGCATTGTGGCATATTTTTTTTACCCAATTCAGCCCAATGTCTCTCCCACTGCAGGAGGAAATGTTAATTTTTCTTGAACAGGACCAATGTACTGACAACAACCAAAACAGGGAATGTCATGATTTAGTGATGGCATGAGACAGTGGGCCATTTGGGGTGTGGGGTGAATCAGGCTACAAAGGACCTGTTGAGTTTGGAGGGAAGAGCAATGTGCCATTTGGCATGCTCCTCCTGTCTGAACAGCAAACAATCCCTTGTAGTCCAATCAGCTGTCAATGAAGCACTTCCCCTGCAGAGGGCCATAGAAGTGAAATTTTGTTTTTACCATTGCTCCTCTCTCCCTCTGCCAGTGCCATTCCTTTTTCTTCCTTCCTCCCCACTTCTCTTTCCTCGTTCTCCCCCCACTTTTTCTCTCTTCCCTCAGAATCTGTGGCCACAATGGCAGAGGTAGCTGGGGGCTGCTATCTCTAGGATAAACAACAAGCATGACAAAAAGAATGCATGTCCTATCACTGGGCCAGAAAGATGCGTGGCAGCTCTTAAAGGGGAAAGATGGGTTATTCTAAGTAGAAACACTCCCAGACAAGGGATTTTTCCCAATCCAAACTGTGCCACCAGTAATCCATATATCATACCTATATGCCAGTGTGAAGAGGCCCATTGTTTGTCCCAATACAATATATTGGCAGGGACAAAACACCATTGTAGGCTTAAAAATCCATCAATATCTTAGAGTAATTTTGTCCCTGCTGTTTTTGTTGGTGGAAAAAAAATCTATGTGGCAAAGGAATGGAATCTGAGCACATTTTGGCAGAAATTTTAATCTTTTTTATGTTTTCATGTTTTAATCTTTTGATTGTATTTTAAATCATATATTGTTTAGTTTATCTTTTAATATTTAACTTATTGTGTTTTTAAATAGTGTGAATTTTAATGTTGTGAGCTGCTTTGGGTCCCTTGTTGGGAGAAATGCAGCAGCAGCAGATGATGATGATGATGATGATGATTAATAATAATAATAGTAGTAGTAGTAGTAGTAGTAGTAGTAGTAGTAGTAGTTGTTGTTGTTGCTTACAGAAGGTGCAGAAGGCACGACACTGTAGACCTCATTTAGTGTAGATTCTGCAACAAAATAAAACAACAACAATAAAAACAACAAAAACATACCATTTTGGTGCAAGAAGGTTAAAATTAAGTTTAGCTGGGAACATATTGTTGACTAGAACAGAAGAATTAAATGACAGCTACTTTAAAAAAATATTCGAAAAAATACTCATGTATCAAATGTTGATGACTAAGAAGCAAGCAGACAGTGACAGGGAGGGAACAGATAGCAAATAATACCACATGATTTGTAAAGAAGGAGGCAGATTATTGAAACACAAAGTGTTTGTCTTGGAAATGTGGTGGCTTACCTAGTTGCTTGTTGGTTTATTCTTCCGGAACAATGATGCAAGAAATATTTTTCCTGTACAACATGTAAAATGTCCAGATAGTAAATATTAAGATAGCAAGACCCTCAACAATGATGAGATCTGAATGCAAGAGAAGAAAGAAAAAGGCCCCCAAGCTTCCTCTTTCTCTCTGGAACTGATGAGAAACCCAAGTGAAATTATGCAGTATGTTTTAAGCATTTGATTGAATATGTTTTTGTTGTAGTTTCAGCTAGTATATAAATTTTTGAGGGTATTTCTGCAAATGTACTGATATTCTCCCATCGACCCCATTTCTGGCTACTAGAAACGGTCTGTTGTTTGTTTTATGCGTTAGCACATGTCTCCAACTTCCACTACAGCAACACAAATTCCTCTGTTCTAGTGACTAATTCTGGCACTTAAAGGTTATGGGAACTAACATTAAACTGGTAACAAAAAAATGTAATGAAATCAAAAGAATTTCTCTCAGCATAGCTGATTAACTACAACATCGTGCTGGAAGTTAAGTAAATAGAAAGTCATGGGAAAAACTGTGCAAGGGAAAATAGCTAGATCTGACTATTTTATTCTCACTAACCCCTTCATTGCAAATGGTTGAATTTTGTATTTGAACAGATTCTGTCAAACTGAAACCACAACCGCTTGGAGCGTGGAGGAAGCTGCAGGGAGGGGAGGACACTTTGGCCTTTATGACAGAGATCGCTGGACGATGGACTTTGGTTTGCATTTAGAACACTGTCAACAAGGCAGGGGGGGAAAAGGATTTCGATCATTTCTCATGTATTGTACAAGCATTAGCATCAACAAATAATTTCCTGGAACAGGAAGTGTGTGTCTCTGTTCCCACAATCTTTATCAATGGACTCTCATTTTGCAGATTTTGTTTTCCCTTACAAGACTAACACGGTAGATACTATAGCACCAAAGAACAGATTTGTCTGAAACCTTTTAAGGCATCGTACAACATCACAAGCAAATCTGATGTGTGTTTGTGTGGCCTTGTGTTTGTTTTGTTTTTAAGTAATGGATCACATTTAGGAATTGAGGTCCCCTAATGAACAGCAAGTTTACTTTTAAGGGGGCAGAAAGAACCCATCTCTGTTCTTTAGGGTTTGCTTCCACTTTAAATAAATATATTACAGTCAGACAGTCTCAAGTCTTCCTACCTGATCCAGATAAGGTACCTTATCAGAGATTACTCGACATGTTTCCTTAATCCATTATCAAATAAGGCCAAACAAGATGCACGCAGCAATGTTCTTAGCGGAACTTACGGAAAGACACCTGGTTGTTGTTATAGCATGTGCTATAACCTCACCTACATGCCATGTATTTAATGTGGTTTGGCTTGCATTTGGAAGGTAACTACAGGCTTTATTTGCGGATGTGATTGTCAAGGCACATTTGTCTGAGGAAATCCTATTGTGGGAAGGAAAATGGATTAAGCCAAGAAAATATCCATTCCCTTTCATATTGTTAATATTGTATAATATTAAATAACAATCAAAATAATTATATCTAATAATAACAATCTGAAAAGATGTGTCTTCACACCATTCATAGTGACAGCATTAATTAATTAATTAATTAATTAATTAATTAATTAATTAATTAATTAATTAATTAATTAATTAATTAATTAATTGGCCACCTTTCTCCCAATAAGGGGACTCAAGGCGGCTCACAATATTAAAAAGAATAGCATTAAAAACAAAATGAAGTCTACATTAAAAGCAAAATATAAAACTGATTAAAATACATGGAATGATTAAAAACATATAAAAAGTTCAAAACTATCTGAAGTGAAAACGGGATTTAGAGACTCAGTCGTGATTATTAAAAGCCTGTCTGAAAAGATAGTTCTTCAGCTGTCTGCACTATCAGATAGGAAGGTGATCCAAACAAAGGCATTTCAGTGGCACCAGGGAACCCTCAGCTGAAGTCTTCCTGGCCACAACACTAGCTGCCCATGGTTCCTGACCCCCAAGTGCCTTCCCCACCACTTGACTGAATTGCTCCTTGGTCCCCACATATGGTTGTACTTTTGTTGTGTCTTCCAAAGAACTAGAAGTTACTGTAGGCAACAAGATAACCACAGATAGCTTTGGTGCTGTAAATAAAAAAATTAATTCTTTTTCTTATCTTGCAGGCCCAAAAAGTAGTTTTCTGTCTTTGACACCTTAATTTTAGGCTGCCTTTTCTGGGATGAATCAATGTTTTACATTACACTCCACATAAGCAAACACATGCTGCTCTAGCTAGCTTTTCCGGGATACATTACACAGGCTAGGAAAGATTTGGCTCTTGATGTCTTTTGAATGTGGAGATAAAACAGAGCTATGCTTATAAATGTGATACTTTTGAGGGTGATTTATTATGTGAAAAGCTAAACTGCATGACAAGGAGTTTGTTGTAAAGCAGATTAAATGAGTCAGCTTCTTAATAATGTGTAAATATCTCAACCTGCAAACTGAGAAGGTCATTTTTGAAAAACTAACTTCTGAAGTATCTGTAATTTTCTGAGCCCAGTATTTTATATAGAATTCTATCTGAGGCAAATAGTTGAAATCCCACAGGGTGAATCATGGAAATTTGAGGACAAAGTTAATTAGTCTCATCATATTCTGCATTATTGGAATTTTGTTGGGCAGAAAGACAAAGACACACATACATGCACATTCACACTTGGACACATATTTTCTTCATTCTTCAGCTAGCCTGACCACAAGCTCCCACCACCATCTAGTCACCAGCAGTTGTACTGAACGGAAAAAGTACAGCAATTCAGTGTTCTCAGAGACTTTTAAAAATAGTTTTTAATGTCAAATGTTTCTTCAGTCCTAGCTTCCCTTAGCACTGGCAGTGCTCAGCCAGTTTTATTTAGATATGACCCGGATCCAGTGTGGTATTCTGGATAGAGTGTCAGACTAGAAGTCAGGAGACCTGAGTTCAAATCTCTGCTCAGCTATGGAAACTTATTGAGGGGTGGTAATTGTGAACCAGACTTTAAACATCTCACATATCTCAACAATTATATTTGGGTCACCACAAATTGGAATTGAATTGACAGCACACAACAACAACAACATGCAGACACATTTAAGCTGAATCGATCCAAAAAGCACATTAAAGTAGACATCTGTATGGTTGCCATTCCTCCTAAGAGCTCAAGCTACCATCTCTGCTTTGTCTTATTCTCATAGCTACTTGTGTCAACATGATTAACATGCGGGCTTGACCCAGTCATTGTGCATGAGGTGAAGGACAAGAAGCTACTCCTTGTCTCCTGCAGTTTCAGAAGCCAAACAGACTGGCAGTTGAAACTTCCTTCAGCATTGGCGATGGGATTTCATCCTCTGTCTCTCTTGAGGCAGCAGGCTAATTTGCAGGATGCAGGGCAGTTTGCATGGGACACACAAAGAAGTGCTGGAGCTAGTGCCACTCCCTCACACTACCCTGTATTTGCTGCTTCAAGTGACCGCCCCACAGTGAGGCTGCAATTACATTGGTAAATAGTACAGAATTTGCTATGGAAGTAAAACAGATGCATTCCATTTTTAAAAACTGGTCATATCATGCAAAGGCCAACTTGAATCAGCCTGGCCCTTTTCGCTCCTGAAGTGGATGTTTTTTTTTCCCTGCTGCTGAGACGACTTCTTTTTTTCAAGGGGGAGCGATTTGAATGGTGTCTTCCCCAGGGTGATCAGTTGTTATGTTCTCCAAAAGGACAGGAGGCATGACTATGAGTGATATTCTGGTGATGTACTAAATTAGGTGTGGTGCTTTGGACAATGGGAACACCCACCCCTGCAATCTTTCTCTCTAGTCACCCCCCCCCAATTTTTTTTTTAGAAAACAAATTACTGAGTTTAGCACTAGATCGCTTTATCACTGCATTGATATATTAATTTAGCACTAGATCGCCTCTGCACAGAAAAAAGAAAAAGACATACAAGTCAAGCTGAAAGGGAAACGACTTGGACAAACTACAGCAGACTACTATGTTTCCACAGTACCTGTGTATGTGTTTGTATGTTTCGGAGAACTTTAGAAAACTGTGCCTTTCCCCTAATGCTGTGCAACAGTTTAAACAGCCCACTGGCTTTAGAGTGAACCCTAACAACGAACCATAAAAGGAAAACCGAGGATTGACCGAGGTCAGGATCAAAGGAAGGAGGGATGTGGGCTGTGGGTCTAGTGTGTATGCTGGTAACGAAACAATCTGCAGTTTCCATGTGATCATCTAATCTGAACAGAGTTGTAAGATAGTTTGCGAATCAAGCTGCAGCAAAGCCAAAACACTCAGATTCAGTTTGCCAATATAGTTGTAGCTAGAGATGGGATGTTTGTATTCGTATCCCTGGGGATACGAATACAAATATTGCAGAAACAGGTGGCAGGCAAGTCCTTTCCCCTTTCCCCCAGACCGGCCTGTCCAATTATGGGTCACCGTGCAGCATGCACGGCCAGCAGCAGCCCCGTCGCACCAATTGTGGAAGCAGCCCGGCTGGCATGTCTGTGCCACCTCTCTGTGCTGCTGACCACTCGGCAGCTGAGTGGGGAGACTCATCATCTTGCCTCCTTGCCAGATTGGCCAGCAGCACAGGGGAAGCACCAGCTGGGCTAGAGATCCCCAGAATCTCTAGTTGTAACTTGAGTTACAACACACACACACACACACACACACACACACACACACACACACACACACAAGAGGACTTGGTCATAGTTCTTCACCTTCTCTCATCAGCACAATGCTTTTGACCGTGAATCTAGCTTTGATTTTAAGTTATTTGCACATCTCCCTGATACTTCAGGCAGGCTGCTAGCCTTTTGTTTTCTTGAAGTGTTTCTTAAGAATGTAGTCAATTTAATGTGTGTCTGCACTTTATTTGCTCTTTTTAAAGACCACTCATATGTGGAGATGAATTGGTTGCATCAGAATTTGGGAAATGCAGTTTTAAATCCCCACTGAGCCTTGGCTGAAAAGTGGGCTACCGTATACTACTGTATATACTCTAGTGTAGTGGCTTGGGATTGGACTTGGTTCTGAGAGGTCTGAGTTCTTGTCCTCACTGAGCTATGGAAGTTGTTGGGTAACTGTAAGCAAATCATTGTCTCTATGCCTGACCTGCCTCCAGGTTTGTTGTGAGGACCTGCAGGGTTCTTGTGAAGATATAGTGGAGAGACATATCTACACATGGAAGTTGCTGAAGAAAAGGCAGGATATACAAGTAAAAAACAAATAACATATGCTGTGCTGTTACATATTGCAGTGGTGCTGTACATGGATAAAATAAAGACAAGGTGGGTCCCAATTTCCTCTAAATATAAAAACTCATTTATAGGAACATCAGAATTCCCCCAAAAGTCCTCTGAGAAAATACTATAAAGTCACATTTCAGATGTTCAGCTCACTAGCTGATACTGCTCTGCTTGTCCAATTATGCCCATGACTCATTTTCTCTAGAGCAGTAAAACACGCTGTTTCTTTTATGCATTGCCCTCACCATCTATTGTTGAAGAGTCCTTATTCCACAGAAGCTAACCACTTTTGCAGATTCTATTTAGGGGGAAATGGCAACAAAATTGCTTTAACATGGTGCATCAATCCTTTGTGTCAGCAACAGGTCACATAGAAAGTAAAATGTTGGTACAAAACTATCATGTGAAAAACTCATATTAATTTACTCAGGTTATTTGCTGCCTTCGTGACTTTACTGAGCTATTTGGATGTGTAAACTTTATTTGCCATCTGCTGCGAGTGTGGAGAAAGCACAAGATCTGATTTCCTCTAAAGCAAATACAATGTCCTTTTCTCAGAAAGTTGCACAAACCTGGCAGTTGTGACTTACAAATAAAGGGCCATAATACACTATGTTGTATTATATAGTGACCCAGGTGTAGTGCGAACAGTAAATATTTATAAATGATTTGTTTAAAAGACTGACACTGAAAATCAGTCTTGCTTATTTATGTATGTTTTTGTTGCCAATCCCATTATAACATTAAGCAAGGTGCTGTTCATTGCAAAAAAATGAAAAAGAAAAAAAAAGGAAATAAGAACTAGAAACCTACATTTTACTCATACTTTTTAGTTAGTTTGGTAGGAATTTGATGTAAGGCCTATGAAGATTTTAATAACTGACCCTTGGTTTAGGGAACACCTTGTGTGGACTATCTTGTGCTGTACCTCGTTTTGAAAATCTCAAAATGGAAAATAATGCCAGCAAGGGCGTGGGGGCAGATGGACACTTTGTAGCAAAGCATAAACAGATGGGTAGCTTGGAGCAAAGAGAGATTGGTAGATTGCAACTTCAGTCATTGTTCATATGAAATGATTGACGTTGCTGACTAGGGTTTGGGAGAGTTGCAATCTAACAACCTCTGGATGACTACAGGTTGCCCATTTCTGACGTGTAGAATTTTTCTCAAAAGACTTTGAAAACTGAGAAAGGTGCAAAGACAGTTTGAGTGAAGACATGGAAGTTGTCTCTAGAGCAGTGGTTCCCAACCTTGGGTCCCCAGATGTTCATGGACTACAACTTCCAGAAATCCGGGCCAGCAGAGCTAGTGGTGAAGGTTTTAGGGATCTTTAGTCCAAGAACATCTGGGAACCACTGCTCTAGGTTTCTTTGTATCTTGGGCAATGGGGATGGGGAGAGTTCTGTTGGGCAAAGGCCAATCTGTGGGCCAGCCTAAAAGATCTTAGACCTAGTAGGGCAGCTGCAAACAGTTAAAAACTATGAATGAATTATCTCCATTCCAAATGTTGATCAAAATCAGAGAAGTAGCTGGGTAATTTTGGACCCTGGATTTCCCCACAAGGTTATGGGGATTACCTCAATTATGAACCCTATGCTTAACATTTCTCTGCCCCCACACCCATCCACTATCATTTACAACTATACTTTCAATGCTTTTCAGCAGAGAAACTACATTCGGAAATGTTAGCACGTGCACACAAACTCCTCCCCCAAAACTGTGTGAATTAAACAGAATTTGCCTTTGCTGTCCTGATAGCAAACACATATATAATGTGCAGTTGTGTTGTAGAAGAAGATCACCTGTGCGTATTCATAACCATTTTTTGTGCCAAATAAGAAAGGACGCTGCATCAGGCAGGATTAGCCCAAAGCATTTTCTGCATGTCCATGCCAGCTCACACACCAGTGTTGGGTCTGTTTGCCACTTCTCACATCTCATATGCCATTTTGTGAGTTGTTTTTTTTTTTTTTTGGAGAGAGGTCTGGGTTGCAGGGATCTGAGCTTGTGGCACAGCTATAGTTCATATCAACAGCTCCTTTGTAAGGGGTCATTTGGGGGGTCTGCTGGACCTGAGGGTCCTGTGCTGTGGTGCAACTAGAATTGGCCCCAAGGTCCAGCCACTAATCAACATAAGCATTTAGAGAGGGAAATTTTTTAATCCTCTGCTAATTGCTTTAAAGATTGATGTTCCTATTGTGGAGAATGGGGAAATTGATGTTAATAATAATAATAATTTTTGAAAAAGATATGGGTGTGTATAACCAAGCCTTCCCTAGTATTTAGAGACAGGGTGTGTGCAGGTAAGAGAATGGATACACAATGTTTCGTGCTTCTTTCGACTATACATTTAAAGTGTGGGCCTTCATTGATATTGATAGGGTGCAACCTTTAAATATCTGCAAGATTTTGAGTTCCTCATATCTTTTGTTTATATTAAAAACAACCTCAGCCACCTGGCACTTTCATTAGTGGACTGTATCAGTTTGGAAATGCAAACAGTGTGTGACATGATAAAAATGTAAATAAATTTCGATGACTTCATCTTGGCATTTCACTCATATAATTTCTGCATAATGTAACATGTTTCTTTAAATATAGCTCTATAACTGGTTCTCAACTGAAAATGAAAACACAATGTGGTAGATACAGTGACCTCATGGCATCTACTAGAACTTGTAGAACTCAGTAATTGACTTTAAGTTTCAAGTATTGTTGAAATAAGGTAATTAGAAGAACATAAGTATATCACTCTGCAGTTTAATATACTTATACAAATTCTTTATCAGTTTAACTTCCACAAAAGATTATGTCTAACAAACATCACCTATCTATAGTTGATACTTTCATATTATTATAATATAATTAGCCCTAAGTAGTACTCGTTTCCATTAGTTTGAGAACACATCAGACAATGACTTGAGGGACAGGATGCAGAATAAAAAGGTGAGTTTAGGGCTTTATAGGTTAGAACCAGTACTTTGAATTCAGCCCAGAAATGGATTGGCAGCCAATGTAACAGGCTGTAACAAACGGGTTACGTGATCCCCCCAGTTAGCAATCTTGCTGCTGCATTTTGGATCTGCTGAAATTTCCTGACACCTTCCGTATGACCACATAGAATGCATTACAGTAACCCAGCTGCAATGTAACTAAGGCATGTGTCACCATGGCCAGATAAGACCTCTTCAGTAATGGGTACAGCTGGCACTCTGGTTTTAATTGTGTAAATTCACTCCTGGCCACTGCTGAAACCTGGGCATCCAGGCTCAGAGAGAAATCCAGGAGCACCCTCAAGCTGCACACCTGTGTTTCCAGAGGGAGTGTAATTCCATCCAGCATGGGCTATATCCCTGTTCCTTGATCTGCTTTTAGACTGACCAGGAGCACTTTTGTCTTGTCTGGATTAAGTTTCAGTTTATTTACCCTCATCGAGTCCATTACTGACATTAGACACTGATCTAGAGCCAAAACAGCTTCCTCAGATTTCGATTGCAAATAGAGATAGAGTTGGGTGTCATCCGCATTCTGGTGACATCAAACACCAAAACTCTAGACAGAGTTGCTAGAGTTTGGCTGCGCCTCTCAAGAGGACTACCATACCTATGGGGCAGCAGCTACTGGCAGAGACTGGGGAGGTGTAGTGGGGGGGAAGGTGTCTTTGCCAACCTCCTTCAAGAACAGCTGACTGCCCATATACAGCAGCTTTGTTGTGGGACCCTGTGTCTGGCACATCTGTGCAGTGTCCTAGAAGTGATAAAGGAGGTGGGGCTTTGCTCCTCCCAGTGAAGAGACCGTACAGGGACTCAGTTCTCACCCCCCACCCCCAGGACAGTAGGAATGACATGAACGCCCTGGTGTTCTAAAGTTTTAAGTTTTATGGTTTAGCTTGGTTGGCCCTTTAAAAGCTCTGTTGCTCCAATAAAGAGCCTGTTCCAGCAACTACTCTTTGTGTTGTTCTGGGGAGGTGAGTGTGCAGAGGTGTGTGCTCACACTAGCTTATCAAGCCACTTTGAATTTTGAAGATGATTTTGAAGATGGACCAAATAGGGTTGCTTGAACTCCGACACATCATTTAGATGTGAGGATTGCATCAAATGCCGTATCACACCTCCACCTGATCCCAAGCAACCCAATTCAGCCCGTACCACTCCGCTCCAAAAAGCCAATGTAGATGAGCCCTAAATTGTACATTTGAATAAGTAGGATCTTAAAAGGTAAAAATTTTGAAGAGAAAATAAAGTTTTGTAATTAATGCAGGTTTACTTAATCTTAGAAGTTCAGTATTGTACTAAACAAAGAGAAAAGACAATTTGAGGAAACATATGCTTTTGAGGTACACTACAGAGGCATAATGCCAAGGGGGGAATGCCATGCGTGCTACTTGTTTATGAGTAATTGATTACAATTAGGGAATATGTTTCTGTCACAGCATTGTTTAACAAAGAAAACAGAAGACATTTTAAAAATTTGAAAACAGGATCGGGTACTGCCTCTTCCCAAGGCAGTGAGATACAGCTGAAAACCACAATAAACACATTTTACTCTTTATTTTATGCATTGATAGCAAACATAATCAGGTATGTTCACTGAACAAAAGCTTCAGGTAGGTGGTATGATACTGAACACATTCGTAAGCTGAAGTGGGCAAGAAACAACTCCTGGAGTCCCCTGATAATAAGAAAAAAAGAAGCAAGAAACCACAGTTTCACAAAGGCACTGAATTTACACATTGTGATGTACGCATGAGTGGCTTCATCTGAATAGCAGGGACTATGATTCATGGAACAAGCATTTCAAGCTATAACACATTTCTGATGACCTTTCTCTCCTCAGTGTCTATTAACATGTGTTCATTAAAGGGAAGAGTTACAGTAATAATAGCTCCAATTTTCTTTGACAAGCAAAAGGGGCTGCTGTCATGAGAGGAAGGAAGGAAGGAAGGAAGGAAGGAAGGAAGGAAGGAAGGAAGGAAGGAAGGAAGGAAGGAAGGAAGGAAGGAAGGTAGGTAGGTCACATTTGCCCCTCTCCCCTATATTCTGTATCTTGGCAGGACTGCAGTGAGGAATATTTTTTCTTTATTTCTTGAATCTTTATTGAACAAACATAGAAACAACAACAAGAAACTACCACAGATTCCTCACTAAAAATGTATAATCGTATATAGTACTTTCACACCATTGTAATCTGCATCAGATTAGAACATCACATGGGAGACTGGTGGAAAATAAGTCTTGCTGTTAGATACTCTCCTGTGCTTTCCTAATGCAACCATTCATAGCACAAATGCCACCATGTGTTCTGCTTAACTTCTGTGCTCCAACAATTACATTTAAAATCTCTTTTAGTGGCATGTTCTGCGGAAGTGTATGAAAAATAATGGTGCTCCAGTTTATATTCCTACCAATTTTTGTAGGAACAACTAGATGAACCTGACCTCATCATGTCAAACATTACCATTTAACGTGTTTCATGTCTGACAAAGTCTTTGTTAAACTCACCGTATGATTAGTTTTGACTAATGTCATTGCTGTCTGTCTCAGACATCTCACTATATGCTGGAAAGTCAGGAGATAAATATCTATTAACTAATAAGGTAAGAGCTATAGATGTAGACTAGACTGGGGTGAGTGGGAGAAATGATTAGTAGCAGATGGAATAAAGTGTGACAGTGAGTTTCATAGGCTCTAACTTTACATTAATAGTTACATGACAGCTGTATATTTAGCCAGTGTTTTCCCCCTCTTACTTTAGCAATGTGACCTGGACAACATAACTGTCTCTTTGCCAAAACTATTAAACACCCTCTTGATTCAGAAGCTGGAAGCCCTATTGCATACCTCTTGTTTCAGTAGTATTTCAAATCAGTTTCTATAACTTCAAAAATATTTACAGAGAATTCTGTTCTCTTTGCTATTCTGTCTCTTAAAATGAGTGGGATGAAATAAACCGTTGTGAACAATGAAGGAGTTCTGTATATGGAAAACTTTGCTTTCATCCAAATCTTCTGACTCATACTTCAAATGCCATTGCAAAGGGAAGGAGTCACTGGGCATTTTGAAAACTGCACCGTGACACTAAAAAAGCAACACACAGTAGAACTTTTCCATTTGATTATTCTATAACAAAGAAAGGTATTATTCAGACAGAGAATTATGATTGAGAAAAGCTACGTATACACGCAGAATGTTATGGTTTTTATTGGCTACTTATATTACTATTATGTAGTGGCTGAGATCCACTAGTAACTCACACTAGAGTGGGCATTTGCTGAGCCAACACATCCATAAGTTGCATACATTCAAATGGGCCTACTCTAGTGAAATCCCTTACCATTCTGCCTTCTTGCATGCCACTTCATCGCTGGAATCCTATTTCTTAGCATAGTAAGTCACAGTTAGGGTAGGCCTATTTGGATCAATAGGACCTATAGAGGAGTTGAATCACTAAATCCTTACCGAGTCAATGGGCCTACTCTTGTGCTATACAACAGGATTTTGGCCATTAATTCCTTTAAAGACAGTAGCATGTTTGAAGCTATGACCAGTATGGTATTCAGTATTACATGCACAGACCTACAATTACAGAAGTTGACAAGGAGAACTGACAGGGCCATATGATCAGGGATACAATTGTGTATGCCTGGGACTTTTTCTGATTGTAATGGCAGTTTCCACAGTTGGAGCTCCATGAGTGTAAATATTGACACTGATATTCTTAGTTAGATTCAACCATTTTCCAACAGTGCATGAACCAACTCCCTCACCAAGCACAAATATACAGTATATAACATTAAAATGGTAGGTAGTCCCATGAACACTGACAAGCCTTCTCAGCCTTCTCACTACATGTTCTTCATTCACATTTTCTCCTCAAATCAGTTTACTTGGTGTTAAATATGACCATAGTTATTTTACTAATCCAGTTGCCATTTAACATTGCAATAGTGCTCCCTTCTCTGCTTCCATTTGTCACCAACAGAGTCATCTGTTCTGAGACATTTTATACTTTCAATTTAAAAAAAAATTCTGAGAAGTTATACTGTTCCTAAACTTTTCATTAAAAGGTCAGCATGAGAGCCAAAGTCATCATGCCTAATTTCAAAATGACCCCCAAAGCATTTACAGCCAGCATTCAAGATGTTTTCAAAGACTATAGTTCATCTTTCATTTTGGATTTACTCATCACAGGGATTTCAAGGTAAGAAACATTCAAAAGTGGTTTACCACTGCTTTCTTCTGTGCAGTATTCAAAAGAGTTAGCTTGAATGTCACTGCCGCTGTGAAAGATCCCCCACCTTCTGATGGCACTACTGCCAGTTTTCTTGACAACAAACACATTATTTATTCCAAGAAGTAAAAATGCCCTTCCTTTATCATCATTTTAAGGGAAACTACAGATAATCCAAGACTGGTTTGGGACTTCACACACCTGTTTATGGTAAGTGGGTACTTGTAATAGTTTGCCATGCTGAAAAGAGAAGAGGGAAGATGGATGTACACACCCTTACATCTTTCTGTTCTTCTCATCCTATCTGTGTTCATATTCTCTCACTAGCAGATAAGCATCTACATACTCTTCGTCTCTCATGTCTACATATACATAGCTATGTAGGAGAAATTTAATGATTAGTATGACATTTCACCTGTTCAGATACTTTATTTCTTGAGGGGGAGTCTGGGATCTCTTAAGCCATTTCAATGTTGGACTACCATTCTTTTCCTTCAGAAAATCCCGAGATACGTGCCGTGTCTCCAAATTTGCCTTCCTCGTTGGCACATTTGGAGATGCTGCCTTTCTATATAATACTGTAGTGTGTGGATAAAGATTGTGAAAACGATAGTGGCAACTATTGTAGGGCTGCTGAAACTTCTCACTTCCATTTGCCCCTTCATGCGGTGAATGTGTGTTGCTAGAATAAACACTAGACTGCCTTTAAAAAGTTGAAGTCTTGCCCTAGTAATGAAGGCAAAAAGGGGTATAAAGTCTGAGAGAGCAAATATAAGTTGACAGTATAGGTGGTCTCAGACTGGAGCTGGAGTATAGTTCCAGTCACAGACTGCCCCATGGTGATAGCGAGACAAGTAAAAAAAAAAAAGAGAGAAGTATATTGTTAAAAACATTAAGAATATGACTTTGAATATACCAAAAAATAAAAATAAAAAATAGTAAGATTGTGGTGAATACTTGAATGAAGGAAACCCAATTTAGTTGGTACCTTCTTACGTGTCATCAAGTAATTTCTAACTTCTGGTGAGACTACAAAATAATAATCTTCAAGAGATCCTGTCATTAACAGCTATGTACAGGTCTTGCAGACTAAGACCCATTGTTTTTTTTAATTTAATTAACCTCTCTCAAGTTCAGTCCTCATCCTTTCCTACTGCCTTCTACTTTTCCTAGCAGTATTTTCTTTCATAGTGAGTCTTGTCTTCTCGTAAGATGTCCAAAGAACAATAACCACAGTTTAGACATTTAAGCTTCTAGTGAAAGTTCAGGTTTGATTTTATCTAGAACCTATTTATTTGTCTTTCTGGTAGTCCATGGTATCCAACACATTTCAGATGAACATATTTTTTCCTTATTAGTTTTCTTTATTATCAACTTTTTACATCTATCTGTTCACAGTAATCAGGGATACATAGTATGCATGTTCTCAAACTTTGTTTCCAGTGATCCATACTTGAAGAGACTTTCTTGTTTTTTCATAATTGCCCTTACATGTCCTAGCCTTCTGCTTTCTTGGTTGCAGTCTTCGTTTGAACTGATGATTGAAACAAGATATAGAAAATCCTCATCGTTTTCAATTTCTTCGTTGTCAACATTAAACTAAGGCAGATTTTGTAAATTATTGCTGTCTTCTTGCCCTAGTAATGAAGCTCTGAACCTACATTTATACTTTCTTGTTTAACCATCACCAGTAGTCACTTCAAGTCACTGCTGTTTTCTGCCAAAAAATATGTGTCATCTGCATCAAGTTACAGAGTTTTCCTTCTCCTTCATCTGAATCTAGTCCAGCTTTGCATATAATATGGACTGCATATAAACTGAATAAAGAGATTAAATGCATCCTTGTCTGAGACCCTTGCTAATGGGCAACCATTCCATTTGCCCTAGTCTCTTGTCTGGAGTTATGCTCAAAAATCCTAAAAGGTAGGCTTCAGCAGTATGTGGACCGAGAACTCCCAGAAGTACAAGCTGGATTTCGAAGGGGCAGAGGAACTAGAGACCAAATTGCTAACATGCGCTGGATTATGGAGAAAGCCAGAGAGTTCCAGAAAAACATCTACTTCTGCTTCATTGACTACGCAAAAGCCTTTGACTGTGTCGACCACAACAAACTATGGCAAGTTCTTAAAGAAATGGGAGTGCCTGACCACCTTATCTATCTCCTGAGAAATCTATATGTGGGACAGGAAGCAACAGTTAGAACTGGATATGGAACAACTGATTGGTTCAAAATTGGGAAAGGAGTACGACAAGGCTGTATATTGTCTCCCTGTTTATTTAACTTATATGCAGAATACATCATGCGAAAGGCAGGACTGGATGAATCCCAAGCCGGAATTAAGATTGCCGGAAGAAATATCAACAACCTCAGATATGCAGACGATACCACTCTGATGGCAGAAAGTGAGGAGAAATTAAAGAACCTCGTAATGAGGGTGAAAGAGGAGAGCGCCAAAAATGGTCTGAAGCTCAACATCAAAAAAAACTAAGATCATGGCCACTGGTCCCATCACCTCCTGGCAAATAGAAGGGGAAGATATGGAGGTAGTGACAGATTTTACTTTCTTGGGCTCCATGATCACTGCAGATGGTGACAGCAGCCACGAAATTAAAAGACACCTGCTTCTTGGGAGGAAAGCGATGACAAACTTAGACAGCATCTTAAAAAGCAGAGACCTCACCTTGCCGACAAAGATCCGCATAGTCAAAGCTATGGTTTTTCCAGTAGCGATGTATGGAAGTGAGAGCTGGACCATAAAGAAGACTGACCGCCAAAGAATTGACGCTTTTGAATTGTGGTGCTGGAGGAGACTCTTGAGAGTCCCCTGGACTGCAAAGAGAAGAAACCTATCCATTTTGAAAGAAATAAACCCTGAGTGCTCACTGGAAGGACAGATCCTGAAGCTGAGGCTCCAATACTTTGGCCATCTCATGAGAAGAGAAGACTCCCTGGAAAAGACCCTGATGTTGGGAAAGTGTGAAGGCAAGAGGAGAAGGGGACGACAGAGGACAAGATGGTTGGACAGTGTCACTGAAGCGACCAACATGAATTTGACCCAACTCCAGGAGGCAGTGGAAGACAGGAGGGCCTGGCATGCTCTGGTCCATGGGGTCACGAAGAGTCGGACATGACTTATCGACTAAACAACAACTTGTCTGGAGTATCTACTGTGTTTCCCCGAAAATAAGACAGGGCCTTATATTAATTTTTGCTCCAAAAAATGCATTAGGGCTTATTTTCAGGGGATGTTTTATTTTAGAGTCATATCTTCTTCTGGTTGCTGCACAATGCTGCATAATGGTGGAGGGTGGAGTTTCACTTAACTGGGACTTATTTTGGGGGTAGGGCTTATATTACCAGCATTCTGAAAAATCATACTAGGGCTTATTTTCAGGTTAGGTCTTATTTTCGGGGAAACAGGGTATTTGGCATCATAGCCATAAACTCCACTAACACACCCATTTCTTTTAGAACTTTCTATAGCTTTTCATTTGTACCTTCTTGGGCTCCATGATCACTGCAGATGGTGACAGCAGCCATGAAATTAAAAGACGCCTGCTTCTTGGGAGGAAAGCGATGACAAACCTAGACAGCATCTTAAAAAGCAGAAACATCACCTTGCCAACAAAGGTCCGCATAGTCAAAGCTATGGTTTTTCCAGTAGCTATGTATGGAAGTGAGAGCTGGACCATAAAGAAGGCTGACTGCCGAAGAATTGATGCTTTTGAATTGTGGTGCTGGAGGAGACTCTTGAGAGTCTCCTGGACTGCAAGGAGAACAAACCTATCCATTCTGAAGGAAATCAACCCTGAGTGCTCGCTGGAAGGACAGATCCTGAAGCTGAGGCTCCAATACTTTGGCCATTTCATGAGAAGAGAAGACTCCCTGGAAAAGAACCTGATGTTGGGAAAGTGTGAAGGCAAGAGGAGAAGGGGACGACAGAGGATGAGATGGCTGGACAGTGTCATTGAAGCTACCAACATGAATTTGACCCAACTCCGGGAGGCAGTGGAAGACAGGAGGGCCTGGGCGTGCTCTGGTTCATGGGGTCACGAAGAGTCCGACATGACTTAACAACTAAACAACAAATAGCTTTTCATAATCCACAAAGTAAAAGGCCTTACAATGATCTATAAGGTGCAGACTGATTTTCTTCTGAAATTCTTTGGTATACCCCAGTTTCAGTAGCCAATGACTAGAATCCTATTGTTTGCACAACTTTCCATTGCTAATTGTGGCTTACTGATGAGGTGCTGGGGTGCATCTCAGTTGTGTAACTGGGTTCATGAGGAGGCAGGCAACTGAGATGCAACACCCAACACCTCTTCAGTTAGCCTCAGCAATTCATGCAAACCTCATGTGAACAGCAGTAGGATTCTGGCCACTGTATTTATTGCCTCTTCTTTTTCTGAATTCAGCTTGAACTTCTACCATCTGGTATCCACCTGTGCATGTATTTTATATCGCCTATTGGGTGGCTCTGGGATCACTGGGATTTCCTAAACTATAGCCAAATAGGCTTTGGGTTTTCCTTGGAATCGAGTCCGTCAAAGACGCTCAGCGCTGCCTGAGCCCAGGGAGAAAAAGTGTGCGGTTCCCCGCTTGGCAGCTGGTCTCGCGCCCGGTGTGGGGACCGGTGGCGAGAATTTTGTCTTCGCGCGCGAGATCACGTGTTCTATCCTGAAGCACGCTGCGGGACCGACCCGCGCTCTCCCCCGCGCGGATGTCACGTGACGGTGCGTTCAGGGAAGGAGGAGGAGGAAGCGACGGACTCAGGAAGGGGGGGGCAGCCGCTAGGTTTGGCGCGGGCGTGTAAACAGGTAACATGGCGGCGGCGAGATGGACCGTGAACCTCCTCCACCGTCGAGGGGGCTTTGCTGCAGGAGCGTCCGTAGCTATTGCTACCGCGGGCTCCTCTTCTTCCCCCTCGTCCTCCTCTCTGGGCCGTTTGACCCTGAGGAGTTTTGCACACGGGCGCTGTTCGGCCCTCTTCTCAGCTATGAGAGGTTACTCTTCGGAGGCGAAAGGCGGGGAGGAGGAGCTGCGGGTCCGGTACTTGGACGACGAGCATAAAGGTAACCGCCGCCGCCGCCGCCGCCGCCGCTTGAAGGGGCGCCTTTTACCTCCCGGTCGGCACGTGCTTGGACTGTCATGGAGCCACTTGCCTGGGGAAGGCTATGCCCTCCCTCCCCGAACAGAGTTGCTCGGCGCCGCATTGGCCGGCGCTGGTTAGCTCTGTGTAGGGCTGAGGAGACTCCTCGCCGTGACGTATCCCCCTCCCTGTCCAATCAGCTGCCCGTTTCCAACGAAGGGATGACGTTGCGCGCTGCCCGTGGAGCCCAAGGGTGGGGGCGCGGCTGCTTTTACGGAGGTCAGTGCTTGTGGTAGCGGCTCCTCTGCTTGGGCGCAACTCGGGGGAGGTTGTTGAAATCTGACGGGGAGCGCGAGGGTTTCGTACCCGCACCCCAGCGAATTGCCTGAGGGAAATATCCTTGAAAGTGCAGTCTCTTCTTCTCACACTGAGCCTATCGTGTCTCGGACGGCTCGTGACAAGACAAGACCCCCTGGAAGCGGCAGTAAGGCTGGGAGAAGTGGAAGGACCTGGCAGGTGGATTGACGTGCTTGGCGCTGTTAATGATCAGACTTTGGGGTGATCATTTATTCATAAGCTTGCCCTAAGTGGGAGGCAACTTAACACAAAATAGCATCGTTTGGGCTGTTCCTTAATTCTAGTCAAACCTACACATGACCTTAAATGCATAGTGTACAGGGAAGAGTACATTTCATTTTTTAATTTTTTTTTTTTTGCTTATGGACATGAAGAGGTTTACCCCCATCCAGTTTGTTGCACCCTTACATTTGACATCCATTCCATATCGGAACTAAAATAAAAAAATAAAATAAACCCCTGCACTTGGTTTATGCACTCGCAATTCTTTTTTCAATGTAGTGTTACGGGAAGTTTACAGTAGCATCTAGTTCTGGAAAATGATGTGGTTGCCTGGAATATAGTAATCTTGGCCCACACTTTCAGTAGAATAAATGACTTTGAACTCAGTGCCTTGGGTACTTTTACTTTTGAAAGTTTGATCTAGTTATTCTGTAGCAAGTGTGTGGGAATCTGCTCAGTACTTCTGTATGGTTAGGGATGCTTGGCAGTTTGGTTATGTCCACATTCTGAAGTTATCAAATCTGATCAGCAATTCTCAGAGGAATATATGGGTTAAAATGCTATTCTTCAGATTTCACGCTTCACTAAAATTTGCAATGTAGTTCTCAGTTCAAAAAACATATCATCAGTTCTAGTTGATAACTTACTGCACAAGGTTGTTGACAGCATGCACAATTATACATGCTCTGCTGAGTTCCTAGGGGAAAATATTTAGTAATAATTCAAGGTTGTATGAATCATGATTCTTAAGTAACATTACTCTGTTAAGTGCAACATGATTTTAGTTCCCTTCGTATAGCATAATGTATTCTCTTACTCCATTTGATCATTTTATTGCTTCAAGCATTAGAAAAAAAACTTAAAGGTTCTCTGCCTACATCATAGTTAAAATGGTTCCTCTCCCTCTTTTTTTCAATGGCAAGCTTAAATGCTGTGTGAAAGATCTGTGTTTGGATCACTTGACATTTTTTCTTTGCCTAAAAGTAGCTGTGGAAAGGGCACTTGGATTGGAGCCACAACAGATTGTTCCCACTCAGCTGCTACTACATGCAGAGGGGGAGAAAAAACTTTGTTATGGCCACATTAGTGGTTGAATTGCTAGTCTATTAGTATGTATGTTAGGCTATGATAATTTTTTAAAAATTAAGTTTAAAACTATGAAGTAAGTCAGCTGAAAAAAACTGTGCATATACAATGACATCAAATCTGTTTCTCAACAAGTAGCAATGAAAACAGTGAACCATTGTGTAGCAGCTGTGAAAATGACAAATCTTGTGTTAGAGATTAATGAGAAACAAACTTGCCAATATCATAGTCCCTTTATGGGTCTGTGGTGCAAACACATTTATGGCACTGTATAGTTTTGGTCACTGCTCCTTAAAAAGGAGACTGTTGAACTGGAAAGGATGCAGAAAAGGGCAATTAAATGATCCAGGGATTGAAAAAAAACTTGCAAATAAAAAAGGTTATAAAAAAGTCAAGTCAAAGGTTATAAACTTACACATCTATAGAAAATATACAGAGATATTTTTCTCATTCACTGTACTTATAATCAGTGAATCTGAATGTGAGGAAGTTCAGGACTTAAGAAAAAAAAGTTTCAAATAGCACTGAGCTAAACTTTTATAAGATGTAATCTTGGCCAATTTTAAAAGGAGAATGAGGCAGATTCATTGAGATTAAGTGTATAATTAGTTACTAGTCATGATGGCTATAGAAAGTATGTCTAGTGTCAGAGACAACATTCCTCTGTATAATGAGTCGCTGGTTAAATGTGTATAGGAGAATTGTATTGTACTCATGTCCTGTTTGCTTATGGGTTTCCCAGGGGTATCTGGTGGAATGTTTGACTGGAGAGGCCTTTGGGGAAATAGGGAAAGAATCCCATCTATTAACTTCACTTACCTTCATCTGCATTCTTACAACCCAAACTAACCTCTCATTGTTCCTGTTAAGTCATGTCAGATGTTATGAGTTTTAAAATGTCTTCTGTGATTGAGCATGTTGACATTTAATTTTCTCTTCCTTTAAAAGGAATGTTTTAGGTGTAGGTGTTGCATAGCTCTTTAATCTTGGCTAAAGTAACTTAGTCTATAGTACGCATCACAATTCCAAAATTAATAAAAGACAAACTTTATTAGAGATATATATATTCAGATATTTTATGAACCAGTTTCCAATAATTGTGTGATTTGATTTATTTCAGTAACAATGTATACACTACCTAATCCAAGTAGTTACTAATGCAGCTTCATGCAGCCTTGAAGGGCCCAAATGTAGCATCTATAAGACTCTCACTCTCTCATGATTTTTTTAATGGCCCAGAAAGTCTTCCTGTGCTCTAAAGGGCAAGAGAGGTAATTTTTCTATGCTTTGGAGCTCCCAGCATTCCTGTATCTGGCACCTTCCCAAAAGGAGTATGTAAATTATTTTTGTTTTAACTGTTAGAGGGTGTGAGGAGACTTCTTTAGTAAGAACAAAAAATATTTAAAATATTTTGAGGGTGGGTATGTATGTATGTATGTATGTATGTATGTATGCATGTACCCTGTTTCCCCGAAAATAAGATCTAACTTGAAAATAAACCCTAGTATGATTTTTCAGGATGCTCATAATATAAGCCCTACCCCCAAAATAAGCCCCAGTTAAGTGAAACCCCACCCTCCACCATTGTGCAGCATTGTGCAGCAACCAGAAGAAGATGACATGACTGTATTTGAATAAATGTAGATTGTTGTACATGAAAAAAATAAAACGTCCCCTGAAAATAAGCCCTAATGCGTTTTTTGGAGCAAAAATTAATATAAGACCCTGTCTTATTTTCGGGAAAACACGGTATGTATGTATGTATGTATGTATCCGTATACATACATATACATGTTTGTATGGAAAGGACTAGAATGTCATATTTGCATAGTGAAGCACTCTGATCAATTAGAATGTGTCTGGCGTCAGCCAGGTACATATATAAAGCAAGTGTTAGCAGTCTCTCAGATAGGGTCATAACATGAGATAGGGTCAAATATGTAATAGTGTTAGGATAGGGACAAATATGTGATAGCTTTAACTACAAGATTTCTGTGCCGAGGAGATGGGTCTTCGCTCATATACTATACATCATGATAGCAGGTGAACCACTTAAAAGATGGTCTATTGTTCAAGTTTCTGAAGAGTTGTGAATCTTCTCTAATGAGGGTGCACAGTAGAGAGCAGTGAGCTGACATGCTGTTTGCAGGAATGAGGGGAACTGGTAAAACCACTCCTTAAACATGTCACTTACCTCAAACGGTAATAAGGGACAATATAAATTTGTTTTGATCGACAACAAATAACTAATTCATGATGCTTGCATAGTAATAACTATCTATACAAACCAGGTTCTATTTCTGTTGGTCAATACAGGTGTAGTTTTGAAAATACGGAAGTAAGTCATCTTATATAGAGAACTGATTCCCATAATTTTCTTTCTTCTTGTGTACAGGAATTGTTGTACTTGGATTAAACAGAGCACATGCAAAAAATGCGCTTAATAAAAATCTTATAAAAATGGTAAGTTGAAGATTCTTTAATTTTCTACCTATCTGAAATATTGAAAGTCACATTTGATAACTTGCACACCTTTTCTCTGTAGATATCAAAAGTTGCAGAAGCTTTGAAAACTGACAAAAAAGTACGGACGGTTATATTCCGAAGTGAAGTTCCTGGGGTATTTTGTGCTGGTATGCAAATTTAATTTTTACTATGCATTTGAAAATCCATAAAACTATTAAAACTCAATAAAGGTGACTGAAAATCCAAAATTTATTTCAGCAAATAAACCTAAATAACTTATATGTTTAATTCATATTAGGACAGTAGCTTTTATTAGGCCAGCTTGATGGTCACAAAATATTTTAAGTTTCTAAGTTCTTCAGATAGGCAAAACATTTTAAAAAACAGGAAGTGGTGAAGGTGAAGGCAAAAGGGGCAAATGTTTATGATGTGCAGTTTGCATCTCTTCACTATCTTGAATTGGAAAGTAGGAAAAAGCTACAGACATTCAAATTAGACTTTACTTGCTTCCTTTTTCCCAGTAGTCATTGGCCCCTTGGGAGAGACCAATAGATCTAAAATCATGTCAGTTCTTGTTAGAGCCTCATTTGAATATCAGCCAGTCCCACCACCTTATTCTGGTGAGCTTGGGTCCTCTTGGGGTGAATATAAATAAATAAATAAAAAAAAATCGATATTCACAAAATTTTGTGATCTTTCAGTTGACCTATTAAAAGATATTACTTAGATATATATGACTCTTCTCCTTTGACCCAGCTAACACTACTTTTATCTATATTTCTGTAACATTGCTCCATCTTTTGGGGGGGGGGAAAGTGTTATTACAAACAGTCAACTACATAAAATAGAAGAGCTTTCTCATATAAATATGTGTGTGTACTTCATTTCTAAAATTTTGTTATATAGCCAGTAGTACAATTTAGAGAGTGGATAAGACTTGATTTTCAGTAGTTCCAATCTAAGCTGATTAGTATCTTCATTGGCAATATCAAGTACACTATATCTTGAAATTTGTTCTCATTTATTTTGTCATTTTTAAACCAAATCTACAGTTATCTTTAAAATTCTGGCTTGTCATTACATTTGAACTTGGTCCGGTGATTATCTGCACTTTACACATGGAAACTTGTGATCCTCCAGATGTTTTTGAATTGCATTTCTCATCAATCTTAGTCAGTGATGAAGTGTAATGGGAGTTGTAGTCTGCCAGCATCTGATGGGCTGAACAATCTACCTTTGATAAAAGTGTAAAAAGTCATATTGTTGTGACTTGTGTTGCTGTTGATCAGAGGCAGAGTTCTTATAAATACCATTTGCAGTTTTTCTGTGCATCTTCTTGTAAGGTGTATCCCCAAAGCAGCCACTTATCTGTTGATGGGGTATTTTCTCTGGGATCCTTCAGTATCTGTTCTGTCCCTTAGTCTGCCTATTCGGCAAAATCGTAGTATTTGAAGTGGGAGAGATCTTAATTAATTAGGCTCCCTTCTTTCCCTTTCAGCTCCCATCAGAATGTGCAGTTCGTTTTCAAGCTTTAATAGAGGGATAGATTTGAGCTTTTTAACTGAAGACTTATCTAATAAAATTCAGTGAGTTAGGCTGAGAGTTCAATTTTCCCCACTGTACCTCCTGGGAGAAGAGCCAACTTGTGTAGTTTTAGGCAATCAGCGCAGTCCCAGAGTGTCCACAAAAGACTGGATTGGTAAACCACTTCTGAGTACTCTATACCTAGAAAACCCTGGAAAAAAAATCACCATTGACAGTACATAATTATTATTTCATCTAGCAACACTGAAGTAATAATGATCTCTGTTAAGATAGGTTTTTCACTGCTTGGATTAACTGGACATATGGAGTAGTTTTGCTGTGGTATGAGTGGTTGGCGTATTTTGTTTCTTTTTAAATTTCAGTTTTGTTTCAATTTTTTCACTTGTTAAGCATGCTTTTTATGTTCTTTTGGCAAAAGAAAAGCATACTTAGTGCATCACCAGATTCTTGTCGTCTTGGGTTTTTAATATACATCTTAGCTATTTTTGTAACATGAGTGGGATGATTATATGAAACATTTGAGTCACATTTAATTATGCATACACGTACATTTGGTCTACAAAGTATAAAGCTTCCTCTCCCCCCCTCCCTGCCCCATGTGGACAAGTGGTTTGTTTTTAGACTAGATAAAAAGATTTAAGAGCTATTATAGCTCAGTGGGTAGGATTGCTTGGCTGCAGAATCAGTGGTTGGGAATTCAAATCTTTACTGTTTCTCTTGGGAGACAGGCAACTGAGATCACCTGGAGTGTGTATGGTCTTAGGGTTATGCCCCTGCCACCTGGGTGGCCTTGGGCAAGCTCCCCAGTCCTGGAATGCCATTGGAAGGAGAGACTGGTATACCACTTCTAAACGTAGAAAACTGTATGAGCATCACCATAAGTCAGAAATGATTTCCCAGCACATAATTATAGGGCTTCCATACATTGAGGTGATTTAACAGCACACAACAAGAAGACTTAAGTAACTGTCTTTTTTATGCATTAAAGATATAGAAGTTTGTAACAGCTATAATTTACTGCAGTTTCTGAAGTGAAAAATAAACATGACATTTGAAACAAAATCTATTCAGTTGGATAAATGGTTTCAAATTTGACACTCATCATCACGCTGATTCTTTGGGAAGGCCTTACTCTTTCCCTCTTATGTTTGTATTTAAAACTAATTGTTCACAGGTTTATTCTGCCACATTAACAGTTCAGGAGATACATGGACATATTTATGCCACCAAGGTTTTCATGGTTGTTTTCAGTTATCTTAGCCTAAGAAATATTTTCTAAATGAACAGTGGCACCCATCAGGTAGACAATTTTGTTCATATTCTGATAACCTTTCCCTGTCCCTGTGTGTCACTCTTTTAGAGACTGGCTAGAATAAATGCATCAATGCATTGGTGTAACTTGGAGCAGCAAGTAGCTGCTGATTAATGAGTGCCCACTTAAATTCCCGGTTGCGCTCTGAACTACACAACACATTTTCTCCTAGGAATTCAGTCAGGGACTTCTTAATTAGCAGTTCTTTGCTTCTTGGAGTTGCTCCAGTGCACATAAATATTCACTTAGATTCTGGCCTGAGAATAGCATCTATCTGTTCTATCAGTATGTTTCCTTAAAATCCACTTTTCTTAGGGTAGGTAGGTCGGACAGCATAAGCCAATGAAAAAATAAAATAATACTGTATTTAAAAGTTGTATGCCATCAAGTCAATTCTGACTTATAGCGACTTTTTCCAGGGTTTTCTAGGTAGCGCAGTGGTCCCCAACCTTTTCCAAACCACAGTCTGGTTGGGGGGGGGTCCGTGCGTGGGGGGGCCCGCTCGCATGCATGCGCGCATGGATGGGGCACCCGTGTGCGCATGGACGGGTGGGCGGGCCACGGGGGGAGTGCGTGCAGGGGGGGCGGGAGATCTGTCTCCGCGGCCCGATCCTGCCAAGGCCACGGCCCAGTACCAGGCCGCAGATTGGAGGTTGGGGACCCCTGAGGTAGAGAGTACTCAGAAGTGGTTTACTAATCCCTTCTTCTGGGGGGCATCCTGGGACTGTGCAGTTTGCCCAAGGCCACACAAGTTGGCTCTTCTGGGATGCAGCCGATTATCAATTTGTGGAACTGGTGTTGTTCTACAGTGTAAGCTGTTATCCAGTATTATGGTACCACAATAGTGGTGCCATATATTTTGCACAAACACAGTAAACAAGATTCTACAAGCAAAATCAAAAGATGGGAGGCCCAAACAAAAACTTATAACTATGAAACTAGACCTCAGATCAGTACAGTGGTGCCTCGACTTACAAACGTCCCGGGTTACGAGCATTTCGAGTTATGACCAGCTCCGGCTGCAAAATTTTGCTTCGACTTGTGGCCGGAGCTTCCAGTTACGAACAGAAAAAGGCAGGGAAAAAAGGCAGGAAATTCAAATTGCTAATCGTTGGTAGGCAAAGAAGCTGCTTCTTTGTAGCTCTTTCGCCCCAACGGTTAGAATGAGTGCAATTGGAGGCGGCTTCGGACTGCCTGGTAAGGTAAGGTGCTGCTTTCTGCTTTTTAAAAACTGGGTCTTGCACGCTTTGCTTTTTTTGCATTTCCGATGGGTCTTGCACGCTTTGCTTGCTTTTCTCCCCCCCCCCCCCCCCTTCAGCCGGAACGGATTAATCGCATTTCCGAAGGGTCTTGCAGTGATTTTTTTTTTTTTTTGGTGATTTTTTTCTTCGGCCAGAACGGATTAATTGCATTTCAATGCATTTCAGTGGGAAATGGTGCTTCAACTTATGACCATTTTGAGTTACGACCGGAGTTCCGGAACCAATTAAGTTCGTAAGTCGAGGCACCACTGTACCAAATTTGGCACAGATGTAATAGAAGGTTTGCTCTTGCCAAATTCAGGGATGTGCAAAGGGTTTTCAAGTTGTGAGTTTTTTAAAACATTGTTCTACATCCCCCCCACGCAGAACCAAGCTTGCTGAAAAACAGCCCTGACAATTGCTTTGTGTTTGGGTAAGAGTGGTTAAGGGCCTTCTGGAGGATTTTAAAAAGCAGGTGGAGTTGGGTGTTATCAGCACACTGGTGGTACCAGACCATAAAATTCTGGACAGCCTCTTTCAGGTTTTTCATGTATATGTGAAGTAGTACGGGGAATCATGGAACCCTGAGACACTCCACAGGTGAATAGTCAAGGTGTTGAACAGGAGTCCTTCAGCATCAATACCATTCACAAAGTGACACCATGCAAGGGAAAATCCCAGAAGCTGACTCCTTTTTTCATCACTTAACCACTTCTCACCCAAACAAAAAGCAATTGTCAGGACTGTTTTTCAACAAGTGTGAATAGTAGTGAGCAGAAGAGGGTGTCTTGTAGGCTATCTTGACTGCTGCCATTGGTGTTGTCAACATTCAGGCTGCCCCCTGCTACCGTGTTTCCCCGAAAATAAGACAGGGTCTTATATTAATTTTTGCTCCAAAAAAGTATTAGGGCTTATTTTCAGGGGATGTTTTATTTTTTTCATGTACAACCATCTACATTTATTCAAATACAGTCATGTCATCTTCTGGTTGCTGCACAATGGTGGAGGGCAGGGTTTCACTTAATTAGGGCTTATTTTTGGGGTAGGGCTTATATTACGACCATCCTGAAAAATCATACTAGGGCTTATTTTCAGGTTAGGTCTTATTTTCGGGGAAACAGGGTATGTAAAGCTTGGCATCCTTTTTCCTGCTGGCATTGTGGGCATGATATTTTGCAGCAGTGTTGGGCCATCTCCTAGCTTTTTGAATTGTGGATACAGAAGCACAATATCCCACATTCATAAAACATTTTTTTTAACAATTGAATAATCTTCCTTTACAGGCAACAGGTAAAAGACTTGTATATATATATCCTTAGGCCTTCCCTATGTGATTTATCATCTACACTTTTGAGTGGTTCAGTGTCAAGAGCACGCCAATCTCCTTGGTGGCAAACTGGTTTGAAACTAATCATGGTTAGTGTTATCATTAGTGCAGGTATAATGGTGTGGTATGTGATTACCTATGAAAATGGAGAGAAAGAATGCATTTTCTTGACAGGATTAGATGGGTGGAGGAAGGACTGCACGAGATATAAAAGATGCATTCGATATCCTAACCACTTCTAGGGGATTTGAATTATGGTTGCATTAGGATTTTAGATATCAATTATCTCTTTTTAATCTGTCTTAAGGTGTCTAGTATGTTTTAGGTCCTTGCTAAATTATTAATATATTTGTTTATTATTAACATATGTATGATTTTGTCAAGTGGATAGTAGCCATTGATGGTATAAAGGGGGGCTAATCATACATGTAGGTTTTGCTGAAAATCCCCATATTGCTTTTACATAAAGTATGAATGATGCCATTATTGTTTATTTGCACAGGTGAAATTTGAATATGTATATAATCAGAAAATGTAACTTGCAGGTGCGGACCTTAAAGAAAGAGCCAAAATGCACTCTAGTGAAGTAAGCTCTTTTGTCTCAAAAGCAAGAGCAACGATCAATGAAATGGGTAAGTGAGAATCTCATTAGCATATTAATAATTGTCATTAAGTCTTGATATATTATGGAGTAACCAAAGATGCTAGTTTATTTGTCATTTATGGGTACTTAGTTTTTAAATAGGGATATAGTGGCGTTTAAAAGTAACAAGTTATAGGTAACATAGTTACCTGCAGATAGTTTTTTTTTAAGTAATGGCTGTAATGAAATTACATTTCAGGCATAGAATAACAAGTACCTATATACTCGAGTATAAGCCTAGTTTTTCAGCACATTTTTTTTGCTGAAAAAGCACCTCCTCGGCTTATACTCGAGTCAGTGTCAAAATTACATGTTCTCCCCTGCAGTGCAGGTGTTCTCCGGACTCCCCCGCTCATCTACGGGCGCCTGCAGACTCTGTGGGTGGTCCGATGACCCGGGTTAAGTACACTGCATTTCCGCTTCCAGGACACTCCCATCCTCCTCCTTCTGCATATTCTATGTACCCACCTTCCTCCTCCCACCTTCCTCCTCCATCCTCCGTCTCCCTCCATCTTGTTACGCAGCAGTAGAGCAGTAGATAAGCGCAGCATCCGGTATGAGTCCTCTCTCCGCAGGCAGTGAAGTGTGTCTCGCAGCTCAGAAGGGCAGTATCTTCAAAAACATTTAACCTACTGATGCCTCAATTAATGTAATTTTATTGGTATCTATTTTTATTTTTGAAATTTACCAGTAGCTGCTGCATTTTCCACCCTCGGCTTATACTTGAGTCAATAAGTTTCCCAGTTTTTTGTGGTAAAATTGGGTGCCTCGGCTTATATTCGGGTTGGCTTATACTCGAGTATATACGGTTTATGGAGTAAAAAGTCACTCCAGTGGTTTAACACATAACATTTTCTACTCACTTCAAAAGTTACTTTTAAAAATAATTTTAAGGCAGTTTTAGAGACATTTGGACAAGACCTTTTCTAATTTCCTTCTATTCTCTTATCACTCTTTTTTAAAGAAAAAGATAACAGTAATGAAATGTACTGAGCAGCACAAGAACTTATACATCAAGTTAGTTTTTCAACTTTGCAGTGTGTGACAACAGTGGATTGCTTTTCAAACTATCAACTAACAAAAATGAATTTTCTAAATTCTGGGAAGTAAAGATTATGACATTTCTTAAAGAGAGAAAATTAATTAATTAATTCAATAAATATTTTGAAAGTGTGTTTCCCCCCTGCCAGTATAGATAGTACTGATTTTACCAGTGCACTGTTTACACATATTTCTATTGGTCTTTGACAAATGAAGTGGACAAAACTCTTGAATGTTGCTTGTGTTCCATGAAAGGATGGATGTGCTGCTGTTGAGTAGAACGTCCAGCCTAGTGGCTGGATCTAGCCTGTTCTAGAAGGGATTGTGCACCTGAAAAATCTTTTCTATAGTTTAGAAGTACTACATAACTCTGCACTAGCCCAGGATTTCTAGGGGTGGTGGTGCAGGAAGTCCTTTTGCATAAATGAGTTTAATGCATTGACTATAACTTTACCTCAGTCAGCCTGACATGGCCACAGACATCAATGCCATAGTTAAAACTTGTAGAGACTACAATAGTCTGTTTGGTGTGTGGGGCTACCCTTAAATATCATATGAAATTTTCCTCTAGGGTGGATGCAATAGCTAGGCTGCTAACTGTAGCACAATATAGAGATATTGTTATTTTGATACTCAGAGATCTGCACTGGTTGCCAGTTGCTTTCTGAGTCCAATTCATGCTGTTCATTTTAACCTTTAAAGCCGTAATATGTTGGGGCTTGGCTGTCTAAATGTCCTGTTTTGAATTTGTCCATATAATTCATATCTTGAAGCCAGTTTGAAAGACACAAAGGATAGGGGTTTTTCCTGTACTGCACACAACTTGTGGAATGAACTTTAGTTGGAATTACATGCAGTTCATGTTCTCATTGCTTTTACAAAGGATGTGAACAGACACATTTTCAGTTTTGTTTTTAAACGTACTTAATTGTTGTTATGATTAAATAGTTTTAATTGTTTAGCTATTTTCTTGATATTAGTTGACTGCTTTGAACACTCTTCTTAATTGGAAAAATCGAATAAAAAATAAAATAAAATAGGTAAATGAACTTTCTGGGAAGTTCTGGGAAGTAAGGATGATGATATCTCTCAAAAAGAGGGAGATATATTTAAATAATTAATTCTCTCTTAAGTGAAAACAGCTTCACAAAATTCTCCATGTTGCTTATAAGCAATGAAATATGTGTGGAGGAGACACAATTTTCTAATGGAGACAGGTGAAAATTTTGTGTCTATTTGAATTGGAGAAAAAGTTTCTCAGAAAGCATTTTTGATGTTGAATGAAACAACTACCAAAACGTCCTGTTCAGAAAGAGATTTCCCAGCTAGCACCAGGGCAGGAACTGTAACCAGGGGGCGAACCACTATAATACTGAGCTTGGGTGGAGGTAGGCTTGTAAGGTGTGTATAAGTCAGGTAGAAGTCCCAAAATGGGGAATTATGGGATTTATAGTCCAGGAAATCTGAAAATCCCATTTCTACTACTTGCCAAGGCCATTGCTTCGTTCCACAATATTAAAACAATACAAAACGGTTAAAACAGCCCAAAATTTGTATTATCTAGTTGTTGCTATATTTTCTGATTTAATTCTATTTTATTACTACTTTTAACTACTATTAACAGTTCTGAGTCACATGTAAAAATTACAGCAGCATACATCTTTTTTCTAAAGATAAAGAATAAGCCAGCATATTGAATAAACCAACATACGCATGTGTGTATTATGTGCTATAAAGTCAGACTCCACTTACAGTGACCCTAATAGGATTTTCCATGTAAGTGAGATATTTAAGGAGTGATTTTACCAGTGCCACCCCAACCCCCATCCCCAGTGAGTATCCATGGTGGCATTTTGGAGCCAGGCCTCCTTGATCCTAGTCTATCATTCTGTCCATTATACCACATTGGTTGTTGCACTGGGTCCTATCAATGTAATTTTTATTTAGTTAGTTATATATTTAAAACATTTATAGCCCACCTTACATAAAAGGAACTCAGGCTAGATTGCAGAGCCCAATAAAATGATTTCAAAGCATAAGATACTTTTTAAAAATTAAAATTTATCAGTTTAAAATACAAAATTAAAACATTAAAACCTGTATGGGCCATGATTCTCAAGCCCCAAAGGCTCTAACAAATAAGTATGATTCTGATTTTGCACCAAAATGATGCCAGTGTTGGCACCAATCAAACCTCCAGGGGGTGGGCATTCCACAGTTGGGGGTGCTACAGCCAAGAAAGCCCTCCCCTAGTGAGCTGTTCTTAATGGTGGGACATGGAGGTGGGCTTCTCCAACAGATCTTAGTGATCAGGCAGGTTATATAGAGAGAGGTGCTTCTTCAGATATCCAAATCCCAGGTTATTTAGAGCTTTGTAAGTCATTGTCAACATATTGAGACTGGAAGCGTATTGGCAGCCAGTGTAAATCCTTCAGAACTGCTGTATACTGCACTTGTTGCAACATCTGTGTCATCTTCAAGGGTAACCCCACATCTCCCAATGCTACTCTCCCTAGATAGGAGTGGAGGCACTCCCATTCCATGGTTGCTGTCCAAGAAGTTATTACGATCAGTGGTATCAGAAGCTGCCAAGAGGTCCAGGAAAATCAGCACACTCCCATTGTCTTTAACATGGAGCAAGTAATCTGTCAGGGCAACTAGAGCTGTTTTTGATACCAAACTCTGGCATGAAACCAGACTGAAATGGTTCCAGAGAATCAGTTTCCCCCAAGAATGTCTGAAGTTACCTGGCTGCCACATACACAAGTACCATGCCCAAAAAGGGGACATTTGCAATGGAGTGGCAGTTGTCACATACCTCTGGGTCCAGAGAAGTCCTCTTCAGGAGAGAGTGCATCACCACCTCTTTCAAGATAGAAGGTGTTTCACCAGTAGAAAGAAGAAACTTAGTATTTCAGGAGTGAACAATGGAATGGCGTGAGGAGAGGCAGTCACAGAGTAATTAGCAAGTCCTTTGTTTGGAGTCTGGGACGGAAAATTCCAATCATGCTACAAGGGAGGATGGTTGAAACCACATCTCCTTAGCTGACTTTGACTCACCTCAGAGAAGCAGACTCAGAACTGATATCTGCCATGATTTGAGACTCTGACCTACAATTTTTCTGCAATATCCATGAAGGGGTGATGCCCAGCCTAGGAAGTGAGATTTTACTCACGGAAGCTTGCAATTTGTGTGATTATTTTTTTAAAAGTGGTATCACTTTACTCCTACACTAATAGAAAGTGTTTCTCTTTGAATGCAATCCTGGGAATAAGCCCACTGAAATTAGTGGTACTTAATTCTGAATTAAAATATAGAGAATTGTACTGCTGTAGAGTTTAAAAATCAGGAGCCTTGTGCTACAGTGGTTAAACTGCAGCGAAGATTCTGCTAACAACCTGGGTTTGATCCCAGGCTCAGGTAGCCAGCTTGAGGTTCACTCAGGCTTCCATCCTTCCAAGGTCAGTAAGTTGAGTGCCCAGTTTGCTGGGATGGCAGCAATGTATAGCCTGCATAATTAAATTGTAAAGCATCCAGAGAGAGCTTTAAGTACTATGGGATGATATCAACACACTTTGCTTTTTCCCCCTTTTTTCTTTCCTTTTTTCTTTCTTTCTTTTAACTTTAGTAGTATTTTAATGTTTGATTAAAATAGCGGTAGCCATACAAGTCAGCTGAGCAAGTAGAAAATTTGCCAGATCCTTATTTCCTATGGAATATATTGGATGAATTGACAATCAGAGAATGGAATTTCTCTTTTTTGGGGTTGTTTAAATGGTTCATGTTTGTAATTAGTTTTAAAATTAGAAGTATATTATTATAGTAATTTAAAAAAAAAAACCCAGTAAAGTAGTATTTGAAGGTATTACTTTTGTACTATGGCCAGATTATCTTTCAAGATGGTAATTTCTCTTATAGTGTGGTCCTTTTTCTCTTGCAATGTAGACCATAGTTTAATGTTTTTGTAACTCTCTAAAAAATTGAATAGTTATATATTATAAAACAGATAATATATAAGTGTTCAAAGGCTTTATGTTACATAAAATAATGTGTTTTAAAATTATGAAGTTGTAATATGACAATGAATGCTTGTCTATATAGAAAACTTTGAAGTGTCTGTTTTAGGAGTAAACCAGACTCTCAAATCTGTTTTCGAAGGTGTATGTAAAGAAGCAGTCATAAAGGCACTATTTAGTGCTAGCAGTTTGATCTTTGAGGCCTGTGTTAAGAATGTGCAGTGCAAAACATGTTTTAAAAATTAATTTATAACTCAGTTCAGTACTTTGTCCTAAACTGAGAATACTAGAGTGCATTCTAATGTTGGGAACCACTGTAGCAATCACTATTCCATAGTCAGAGATGTACAGGAATGCTCCCAGAATTTTGCCTGACCAGTCAAAACAGCATTCCATAAGCTGTTACTGATAAGAATTTATAACTTTTGAATAGGTTCTTGAATCAGGACCATACATGGCAGAGTAATAATAGACAGTATGGACCTCTTTGTGCCAAATTTGTAGAATGTTGGACAAGTACTTTAAATTTCTAATTCCAGTCTCAAAAACCTTTCCAATCCTCCGTGACCTCATTTTGCTTCCATTATTTCATGGCTGCTAGCAATTTGGTAGTTATTTTTGAAACACCTAACACTTCTTCCTGAAAAGGAAATGATTCCTGTGACTTTTTAAAAAATTTCAAGCTGATCTGTTCTGTTTTTTTAAGAAGATACAGGACCTTATAGGTGCTTGATTTATATATAAAACCTTTTATATACTCTGACTCCACATACTTTATGAAGTATTCTGTAGCAATTTCCCAAACATCTTGCTAGTGCTTTAGAAAACTAATTACAATCAGTGAGGTAAACAGTTATTACATCTGGGCAAGATAGTTAACTGGACCATCATCCTCACTGCAGAGAGGGAGGGAGGAACCACGGAGGGAGGGGAGGAAGCCCAAAGAGCATAGGGCCATAAAAGAGAGAGGAAGAGAAAGGAGCCAAAGATAGAGATGGAGAACTTCTCTGGAACATTTTGTGGCTGCAGGAATCCAAAGCAACTCTTCTGTGTACATTTCTTTCTTGCTTTCTCAGATAGAGGAACTGTAGCCTAGACCACCCACTGGCTTCTTCCAGTCTAAATCTGGTGTATTACATGTTGTTAAACATCTACTTTAAAAGCCAGGAAATCCAATCCTTAAAAAAAATCTCTGGTCTGAACATGGGATATTGGTTCTGTATACACAGTTCAAATACCGTACCAGGAAACGGTTCAATAGTGCTTTGCAATACTGTGCCCACACTTCCAGCAGGAAGAAGGATGCCAAGCTTTACATAGCAAGCCAGCTTGAATGTTGACAACATCAATGTCAGTACTCAAATGGTTTGCAAGATCTCCTCTTGTGCTCAATACCATTCACAGACACCAAGCAATTGAAAACCCCAGATCCTGACTTCTTTTTTCCATCATTTCACCAAAAACACAACACAACTGCCATGGTTGTTTTCCAACATGTTCTCTAGGTATTTATTGCTTGGGGCAATCAGGATACTTAAAAAATTTCTCTGTTTAAGTATGGATATCTGAGTTAGCATCAAGTGTCTGCTTGTAGTCAGTAAATCACATTACCTGATTCACCAGAACAATCATACATATACGTATACTGATCCTTGATCTGACTTCAAGTGTGTGGAGTGGGGTGACCTTGACTTCAGATTTCAGTTTGTGCGCTTTGTGGCTTCAGAGAACAACGTGCTTACTTTCCATCAGCACAAAGAACCCTCCTTCATTTAGCTGACCATTGGTATCAGCAGAACTTGACTTTAGTAGACTCTGGTTGGTAGCTGTTAGTACTGATCTAATCTTAGAATCTGAAATGCCATCCATGTGCCAAACAAAAGGGGATGATGCATAGATTTCTGTGTTAGGGAGGAGTCCAGGGGAATAATTGACATTATTTGTTACTCTATGAGACTTTCCATGGTAAAATGGTAATTCAGGAAGGGGAAAATGTATCATGGATGTCAACACAGACATAGGTTCCGCAATGCCAAAGTCTCTGACCATTAGACAGCATAATTTAGAGGATTTGACTATCCTTCCAATGATTCACGTAGAGCCCCAATAAGCATTATTTGGCAAAGAAAGATGCACACTGCACATATCCCGTAGTGATTTAAAATCAGAAGGTCAAATGTATTGCACTATCTCCATTGCATAAATTATCTGCCTTAAACAGGATCCCAGCCCAGGTGTTTACTGGGAACAGAAAGTTTGTCTACTCATGTGACAAATTGCATGTCTTCACAGCATCTCAGTATTATGAGGCATGACAAAATGCGAAATATTATTTGTTGATATTCCTCAGATTGCCACGAGCCATATTATATTAATAACTGTAATTTAATAGTTAATAACTCATAGTTTTATAGTTTTTATATGTGGAAAAAAATAGGCTCCTTATCTAGAATTTCCTTTAAACTTCTTAGAACTGAGGTAAGAATAGTTGTCAAACAGTCTAGCTCAGTGATGGCGAACCTATGGCACGCGTGCCACAGCTGGCACGCGGAGGAGCCCTTTCTGCCGGCACACGAGCCATAAGTTGCCAGATCGCTACTCCCCCCCCCCCCGCGCAGCCAAACCTGAGAAGGCAGCTGCAGCCACGGTGCTGGCGCTTCAACAGGCGGATCCGGAGCAGCTGGTGCTGGCAGCGGATCTGGAGTGGGGTCTCGAGGCACCTCCGTGCCCGGGATTCCCCTTTCCGCTGCCACTTCCGGTTCCGCCGCCGCCACAGCACACCGCCGACTGTTTTTTTGTGTGTGTTTTTTTTTTACAGTTTGGGCACGCTAGCCCAAAAAGGTTTGCCACCACTGGTCTAGCTGATGGTTAACTGAGGCTAACCATCAGACTAAACAGAACTAAATCAACTTCAGTTTCATGTTTGATATTTATTCCAGAGCCAGGTAAAGATAAGTTCAGAAATAGTCAGTTGCTTTTAAAATTAATTAAACTACTATGAGGTACCTAAAATCATCTTCAGGATTCTCAGAATGACTTATCAGTGCAGCTGGCATGTAGGGGCTTTACACTGGTCTAATCTTTCTTAGGTTATTACAGTGTGTTAGATGACAGAGATATGAGGAGAAATGCAATGAAGATTTATACTTTTGCCACTACTTTTCTGTTTGTACTCTAAGAATATCTTAAAGCAGTTGCTAATTGAAATTGGAAGTACCACCTCAATTGTGCTGTTACAAACATCACCCAATATTTATTTAATTTTATTTATTTATTTATTTAACTTATATGCCGCCCACACTACCCAAAGGTCTCTGGGCGGCTTACAACAATTAAAATACAGTAAAAAAAAAAAAAAACAATTAAAATACAATTAAAATATATACTCTAAAAATTGCCATCAGGACCCACAGTTGATATTATTTCAGTTAGAAACCTTCTGGAACAGGAAGGTTTTGACCTGGCGCCGAAATGTCATCAGCGTCGGCGCCAGACGAATCTCAATTCGGATGGCGTTCCATAGTCTGTGGGCAGCTGCCGAAAAGGCCCTTTGTCTACAAGCCATCCCTCTTACCTCCTTGAGGGACGGCTCTTTCAAAAGGGCCCCCTGGCTAGATCTTAACTGCCGGGTAGGTTCATATGGAAGGAGGCGGTCCTTCAGGTATCCAGGGCCCAAGCCGTTTAGGGCTTTATATGTCAAAACAAGCACTTTGAATTGGGCCCGGGCAGCAACTGGTAGCCAATGTAATTTAAACAGAATCAGCTTGATGTGTCCCCTAGCGGCCCCACCACTCACCAGCCGCGCAGCTCGATTCTCGACCAGTTGCAGTCGCCGGACTGTCTTCAAAGGCAGCCCCACATAGAGCGCATTGCAGTAATCTATACGAGATGTTACCAGTGCGTGTGTAACTGTCATAAGACTCCGCTCGTCCAGGTAGGGCCATAGCTGGTATAATTTCCGCAGCTAAAGGAAGGCGCCCCTGGCCACTGAGTCCACCTGGGCTTCCAGAGTTAGACTGGGGTCCAGGAGCACCCCCAGGCTGTGGACCCTGTCCCTTAGGGGGAGTGTAACCCCATTCAGGGCAGGGAAATGGCCCTCCAGCCTGTCTGGCGAAGCACCCACTAACAGCAGTTCCGTCTTGTCTGGGTTGAGTTTCAATTTATTAACCCTCATCCAGTCCATTATCAGGTCCAGACACGAGTTCAGCACAGAAACCGCCTCACCTGGATTGGTGGAAAACGAGAGGCAGAGCTGAGTGTCGTCAGCATATTGCTGACTCCTCAGCCCAAACCTCCTGATGACCTCTCCCAGCGGTTCCATGTAGATGTTAAACAGCATGGGGGACAGTATCGAGCCCTGAGGAACTCCATGACATAAACGCCATGGGACAGAGCAACTGTTCCCCAGCACCACCCTCTGGACACGGTCAGCCAGGAAGGAGCGGAACCACCATAAAGCGATGCCCCCAACTCCCAACCCAGCCAGCCTATCCAGAAGGACACCATGGTCGATGGTGTCGAAAGCCGCTGCGAGGTCCAGGAGTATCAACAGGGTCACACTCCCCCTGTCTCTCTCCTGGCAAAGGTCATCGTACAGGGTGACCAAGGCAGTCTCCGTACCAAAACCCGGCCTGAAACCCTATTGAAATGGATCCAGAAAATCCGTTTCATCCAGCAGCGCCTGGAGTTGCCCGGCCACAACCCGCTCCAACACTTTGCCCAAATAAGGGAGGTTCGCCACTGGTCGGTAGTTAACCACCAGCCTTGGGTCCAGGTTAGGCTTTTTTAGGAGTGGCCGAATTACTGCCTCTTTCAAGGTGGTAGGGACCGCTCCCTCTCTCAAAGAGGCGTTCACGGCCTCGTGGACCCAGGTGCGAACCCCCCTGGCAGATCTTCCAATTAGCCAAGATGGGCAAGGGTCGAGCGGAGTGGTGGTAGAATGGACAGATCCAAACACCCTGTCCACATCCTCAGGTCTCAACAATTGAAACTCATCCATTAATACTTGACCTAAGCACGGCACACTGGACACATCCTCTGATTCTGCAGTAACAGTGGAGTCCAACCCACTGCGAATCTGAGTGATTTCCCCCTCAAAATGAATGGCAAACTCATCACAGAGCGCTGATGAGCAGTCTGGGACCTCCACCAGATTTCCCAGTTGAAGAAGATCCCGGACCACCTGAAACAGCTCTGCTGGACGACATTCTGAGGAAGCAATACAGCTGGAGAAATATTGCCATTTCGCCAGCCGTATTGCCACGAAATAGGCCCAATAATGGGCTCTAAGTCATGTTCGGACTCCCAGCAGGATTTCCTCCACCTGCGCTCCAGCCGTTTCCCCTCTCACTTAATCGCCCGCAGTTCAGAAGTATACCAAGGAGCTGTCTGGGCTCTGCGTGCAGGGAGAGGGCGCTTAGGCGCAATCGTGTCAACCGCCCGGGTCATCTCCCTATTCCATAGGGTGACCTGAGCTTCGACAGGAGCGCCGACCATATCAGACGGATAATCCCCCAGAGCATTCAGGAAACCATCCGGATCCATTAGTCTCCGAGGGTGGATCATCTTAATAGATCCCCCACCCTTGCAGAGGGAGAAGAAGCTAATAGACTAAACTTGACCAGGAAGTGGTCTGACCGTGACAATGGGGTCACAACCAGCCCCTCCACATCCAAACCACCATTTTCCAGTCCCGTTGAGAAAACCAGGTCCAAGGTACGGCCCTTCTCATGTGTCGGGCCGATGACACATTGAGACAGCCCCATGGTTCTCATGGCGGCCATGAAGTCCTGAGCTGCCCCAGTCAAGGCAGCCTCGGCAAGGATGTTGAGGTCCCCCAGCACCAACAGCCTGGGAGTCCTCAACACCAGGTCCAAGACTACCTCTGTCAGCTCAGGCAGGGAGACTGCAGCAGGGTGGGCGGTACACCAACAGAATCCCCAATCTGTCTCATAAGCCCAACACACAATACAGGCCCTCAAGACCTCATCTCAAAGGGATAGGAAGCCTGGTCAAAGAGATAGAACTCCTGTAGACTATAGCAACTCCCCCTCCCCGACCCTCCAAGCGACATTGGTGCTGGACCGAGTACCCAGGCGGACACAGCTGGGAGAGGGGAACACCACCCTCCTCTCCCACCCAGGTCTCAGTAATGCACGCCAGGTCAGCACCCTCATCCAGAATTACATCATGGATGAGGGCAGTCTTATTTTGTACCGACCTGGCATTCATCAACAGCACCGTGTGGCTCTAGAGTTTGCTGGTATGGTCACCTGATACCATCTGGTTGGGGGTAGGACTAGAAGAGGGGATAGATGTAAGATATCTAACCTCTCTTTTCCTACGTGGGCATGTTCTACCCCCACCGCCATTCCTTCCCCTACCCAGCACCACCTCAATGGCTGCCCCGTCCAACGCCCTCCCCACTTCCTCTTCCCTCAGATCCACTGTGGGTCTCTACGTACGTAAGCTGATGGCAATTGATAATCACAATAAAAACCCCTTCTAAAGCCCCTCCTAAAGCCCCTTCCCTTCCCCCCCCAGCCAGGTGGCTGATGTTGAGGAGGGGGTGGGGCAGCCAGAGGCAGGAAGGGCCCAGTCCTGCAAGGCCGAGGGAGTCCAAGCCAAACTCCCCCAGGAAGGCTGGCAACCGGCAGCAGCACAGCCACACTGTCTCTCACTCAGTGACTGAGGGACGGCAGATGAAGACTCCCCCGAAGGCAGGAATGTTGGTCCTGCAAATGATACAGTACTATTGTTAACTAACAGTTTAGAAGAGCAGCAAAAGTTACTCAGTAAAGTCAATGAAATTAATGATGAACAGTAGAAACATGAATGTTAATGAAACAAAGTTCATGGTAATCAATAAATAACAAATACCTCAAGAAATGCAATTAAAGATCCAAAATGAATGTATAGAGAATGTTGACAAATTTAACTATAGTGGCTTGGAATTTGGTTGAATGATCATAATAGTAATTGAGTGCCATCTAGTCAATTCTGACTTACAGTGACCCTTTTTGGGGTTTTCTAGGTAAAGAATACTCAGAAGTGGTTTACCATTCCTTTCTTTTTGGGAGGGATTCCTGGGACTGTGCCGTTTGCCCAAGGCCACACAGGCTAGCTGGGTGGTGCACAATGTGGAATTAACTCCCATCCTCTGGCTCCATAGCCAGATGCCTAAGTCACTGATCGTAGCATGCAATAGATGTAAGAACAGGGTTGGCCAGAACTCTTTCCTTATGATAAAGAGTGTAATATGGAGCAAAAACTTCAAATTAGCTTTGGCAATGTGCATGTCTATGTTACCATAGTTTTAGTGTGTAGCATGGTATTGCTGACTTAACACAGGTGACTGCAGGAAGGATAGAAACATTTGAAATGTTAGCTTATCATAAGAAGCTAAGAAACACTTGGATCAAGAGAATAACCAGTGAAGAAACTGAAACAAATTAATATGGGCTAAGATATAAAATTCATAAAGTCCAAGAAAGTGAGGTAATATGATAGGAAATTATTCTCTAATAGAAGAGGAACAAGAAAAGGATGGCCATTCTTCTGTGTCAGCTGTACTAGAATGCATATTTATTTAGTATTTATTTATTTAAAATATTTTTACCACATCTTTCTCCTTAAAAGGACCCATAACAATGATCTTTAACTTAAAGGTTTTCACTGGCTAGCTATGCCACAAAACTCCACTTTAAGGTGTTCTAAATGGTGCTAACTGGGTCTTCTAAAACAGTGGTCCCCAACCTTTTAGACACCGTGGACCGGTTGGGGGTGGACTGGGTCAATGCGTGGGGGGGCGGGGCACCCCCGCGCTCGCACGCATGAAGGGGCAGCGCTCGCTCGCGCGGGCATGCGGGCACTTGCACACATGCACGAAGGGGTGGGGGATGCTCGCACGGCATGCGCACACACTCATGTAAAGGGGCAGGGGGTGCTCACATGCAAAGGGGCTGTGCGGGGGGGAGTGTGTGCAGGGGGGTGGGAGATCTGTGGACCGGGGGTTGGGGACCCCTGATCTAAAAGACAAGCTCTCCTTGTATTATCCTGCTTGGGAACAGATCCTTTTAGAATCCAGGAACCCAAGTTGAGAATTTTGTGTCTTGTAACAGGACCTTTTTGGTAGTGGCACCTGGTATTGAATAATCTTGTCTGGGAATTAGTCATGTGTCATTTCAAGTCAGCTTTTGATGGCTGCTGAAAACAATTTTTTTAACAGACAGTTGGACTGAGTGTCAATAGTTGATGGCTGGTGCAATGATTTGGGTTTTTCCAGAAAAATTAAAACTGGAAAAATTTCTCATGCTCTAAATAATGTTATCTTATTTAGCATGTTTGGTTTAAATATTCAAACACACAGTTTTATGTAGAAATTGTTTTATTAGAATATTTGTAATATAGCATATATTTTCTTTACATTTAGCAAAAAAAGTGACTACACCTGACACACACACACTACTTTTAAGGACACATATCTAAAGAGAGCGGTACTTGATATATCTTATATCAACAGTTTAATTCTCTTTTGCTGAGTTGTAACTGTAGTACCTTCAGCTTGAGCTAACTTTTTAGAGATTCGTGAGTTCTTGGAAGTGAGCCATCAAACTTGGTATATCAGTTGCTTGAGTCTGTTACCTGTTTATCTCCTGCTCTTCTACCATTTTTAGTTATGCATACTTGATATTGAAATATTTTCTAGCAGTGTCTTATATTTCTTTGCTGCTTTGTGTCTTTTTTGCATGATTGTTTATACTTAGTTTGTGTTGAAGTATTGCCATTTTGCTAAATGTCACTTTAGAGTAAAAATAAGCATCTGACCTGATCTGGAAGCTATGGATAGTAGGCATGTTGAGATGGAAATAGCAAAACCTGCTATTTTAGCATTGCTTTCTCATTCTGAAATTATAGTTATGTGTTTTGCTTTGCAGGAATTCCAAGATTGGCTTCTTCCATATTTTACCTTGAAATTTCTGTTGCAGGCCTCCATTTATGTTGAATGTACTTGCAGAAAGAAAACATTAATAGACTTACCCTTTTATAAAAGCCACTAGAAACCTGTTGCTTATTTGAAATTGGAAAAAAATAATGTTTCAAATCAGGTCCTTGATTAATATAAGTATGTCAAGGCATTTTTCATCTCAGGTGATAAACCTATACAATGCCCTGGATCCATTCCAGTCAGGCTTCAGGCCGTGCCACGGCATGGAAACGGCATTGGTTGCCCTGTTTGATGACCTACTGAGGGAGGCCGATGGGCAAAATGTCTCTGCTGGTCCTCCTCGATATCTCAGCTGCCCTTGATACCGTCGACCACGGTATTCTCCTGGGGGGAGGCTCTCTGAGTTGGGAATTGGTGGCCTGGCTCTTGCCTGGCTCTGTTCCTTCTTGGAGGACTGTCCCCAGAGAGTGCAGATTGGAGAGAGTTTCTCGGCTCCGTGGAGCCTCAATTGTGGGGTTCCGCAGGGCTCGATTATCTCTCCAATGCTATTTAACATCTATATGAGGCCGCTGGGAGGGGTCATCAGGGGATGTTGGGCTTCGTGTCATCAGTACGCTGATGATACTCAGCTCTACATCTCCTTTTTTCCAACAACAGTGGATGTTGTTTCGTCCCTTGAGCGCTGCCTGGGGGCTGTTCAGCAATGGATGCAGGTGAATGGACTGAGGCTGAATCCGGGCAAGACGGAGGTCCCTTCGGGTGGGTGTCCCAGACATCAGTGGTCTGGGAAACTCCCTCTCCTTTGGGGGGGGGGTGACTCTTACCACCAAGAGTGAGGTTCGCAGTTTGGGTGTACATCTGGACCCAGCGCTCACCATGGAGACCCAGGTGTCATCAGTGGTCCGTTCTGCACATTTCCACCTTTGGTGGATTGCCCAGCTGCGTCCCTATCTTGATGTGGGGGCGCTCACCACTTTGGTCCATGCACTCGTAGTCTCAAGATTAGACTACTGTAATGCGCTCTACGTGGGGCTGCCTTTGAGACTGATGCGGAAACTTCAGATGGCACAGAATGCGGCGGCCAGACTTCTTACAGGGGTGAAAAGGTACCAACATATTTTCCCCACGCTGGCCTCCTTGCATTGGCTACCCATTCGTTTCCGCGTTGATTTCAAAGTTCTTACGATTACATATAAAGCCCTAAACGGTTTAGGACCTCGATATCTGGCAGAGCGCCGCCTTCTCTCACCCAGTTCTGCCAGAGTCACTCGTTCCAGCCAGGCCGGGCGGCTGAGGGGCCTGACGCTGAGGGAGGTCCGGAAGGAAAGAATGAGGAACCGGGCCTTCTTGGCAGTGGCCCATCACCTTTGGAACAACTTGCCAGTGGAGATCCGCCTGGCTCCCTTTCTGGGTGTTTTCAGGAATAAACTTAAAACCTGGCTATTTGAGCAGGCTTTCCCTCCTGCCGTATCTCAATTTCTTATACTTTCACCACCTTGGATTTATAATATATGCTTATTGGTTTTATTGTTTTTAAATTTGTAAACCGCCCAGAGTAGACCTTTGGTCTAGATGGGTGGGATAGAAATCCAATAAATAAATAATAATAAATAAATAAAATACTGTGTATTACTGCATGTATTTAGAACAGACCACAGGTGGTCTTCTCTTCCTTCTGGAACCACCTGTATGTGGCATAGGTCTTTTGAAAAAGATCAGTGGTGTGTGTTTTTTCTGGAAAATTTTGAATCAGATTTTTAAAAAATATATATTTTAAATTGATTGGGAGCTGATTTAGAATGCTTGATGTATTGGTAAATAACACTTCTAAAAGCTGACCATTTTAATTTTTAATTTTATCTGCTGAAATATTTTGAGGTTGTTTCTGATAGCTAGTAGTAGATGAATTGCAAGTAGTTGATTTATCACTCACAAATAAAATACAATTATACTGGAAATCTGTGCCTAGGAGGTAAATTATTTGGGACTGTGTATTTTGCAAACATGTCTAAGTTTGAGATAGTGATGTGGATGGTTTCAATGTTTTAGTTATTTAATTTTATTTATTTAAAATATTTTTACCTGATTTTTCTCCTAAGAAAGGACCCAAGGTGGCTTACATAATTAAAACACAACATTAACGCAAAAAATAATGAAGTATTCAAATTTTAAACAAAAAATAATGTTATATTAAGAGTGTTAGGCAAAGCATAACTAAAACAGTTATTTTGTTGCTTCAAAAAGCAACAAAATGCAAACCGTCTTGTTTTAAAACCTTTCCTAGGCTGCAGTCACACCGGCAATAAGCACTGCATTTAAGTGTCATTTAAGTTGATTTAGATTTTACCATTCACATAATGCAAGGGTGAAATCAATTTATATGGGCTGCAAAGTGAGTTTTCCTCAACTGACTGGCAGAGGCTTTTTAAAATACCTTGCTTCTAAAAGAGATTCAATTCAATGCAGTTTTGTGGATGTGAATGCTCCTGTCATTTCAGTTTGTGCCTATGTGGATTTTGGGTGGCAGGGGTACCTCTGATTTTCCTTCTAATTTCTTTTATAAATCCTTTCTTTAAATGTTTATCAGTGCATCACTTAATATGTTCAGCATTACAACCATCTACCCTGTTCTCTCCAGTTGGCCAATGAAGGAACTGGTGAAGCCTCAGAAGACCCAGTGGGTGCAGAGCGGGTGCACCTGGACATGGAGGACAGTCCACGTGCCAGGAGCATTGTCCCACAAAGAACTGGAAGTCTCCCCTCCCCTTCCCATTTTTTCATCATTAATCAGCTTGGATCAGCTCTTTGGTGTTTCACTTGTGGTTACTAGCATCTAATATGACACCAGGTGGCACATCCTAAACTCTCGATTTATCAATCTATCGTTTATTTAAAAAATAAAATTAAAACCTAGGAACAGTGTGCTCCTAAAACTGAAAGGAAATGAGTCAATTTCAGCAGTGTAGACACCAGAACTGGTTTAAATCACCAGAAATCTATTTCCATTCAGTGCATGTGAACATGGCCACCTGTTTAAATACGTGACTTGAACCTGATTTTTAAAAAGTCTTAACAGAAATTAATTCAAATTGCCATTGTGACCACAGCCCTAGACAGTCTGTCAATAAGAAAAAGCTTGCTAGAAGAGAAAGGTCTTCACCTGCTTGTGGAACAAAAGCAACAATGGGGCTAGCCTGGCCTTCTGTGGGAGGGAGTTCCAGAGTCTGGGAGCAGCAGTATAAAAGCCCCTCTCCTATGCCCCCACCAAGCACACCTATGAGGATGGTGTGGCAAAGAGAAAAGCTTCCCCTGAAGATCTTAACACCAGGGCAAGCTTGTAGAGGGACATGCAGTCTTTGAGGTAGCTTGGACCCAAGCCGTTTAGGGCTTATAGGTTAAAACAAGCACTTTGAATTGTGCCCCAAAATGGATTGACAGCCAGTGGAGCTACTCTAATGGGTGGGGTTGGTTGGTTTGTGTAATATCAGTAACCAGCCCTAGTTAACAATCTGGCTGTAGCATTTTGGACCTGCTAAAGTTTCTGATTACTTTCCAAAGGCAGCCCCACATAGAGTGTGTTACAGTAATCAACCAGGATGTGACTAAGGCATGTGTCACTATGACCAGGTCATACCTCTCCAGGAATGGGCACAACTGGCATATTAGTTTTAACTGTGCAAAAGCACTCCTGGTCACCACTGAAACCTGGGCATCTAGGCTCAGAGATTTTTCCAGGAGTACACTTAAACTGTGCACCTATGTTTTCAGAGGGAGTGTAACCTCATCCAGTAGGGACTGAGTTCCTTGATCTGCCTTTTGATAGACCATGGAAACCTCTTACCTTGTCTGGATTAAGTTTCAGTTTCTTCACCCTCATCCAGTCTATTACTGATTTCAGACACTGATTTAGTATTGAAATAGCTTCCTTGGATTTTGATGGGCAGGAGAGATACAGTTGGTTGTCATCTGCATATTAGTGTCACCAAACCCCCAAACTCCAGGCAACCCCTCCTAGCAGTTTCATGTAGAGGTTACATAGTATAGGGGACAAAACAGAACCCTCAGGGACACCAAAGGCCAATCAATGGCCAGGTTGTCAAACAGAAGTCCTCCAGCACCACTTTCCATGTTCTCCTCTCCAGGAAGGACTGGAGCCATCGTAAAACAGTGCCTCCAAGTTCCATCCCAGAGAGATAGCCCAGAAGAATATTGTGGTCAATGGTATCAAAAGCCACTGAGTGGTCTAAAAGAATTAACAGGGACACACTCCCCATGTCCAGTTTCCTGCATAGGTCATCCACCAAAGCTGTCTAATCAGGCTTGAAGCTAGATCTATCTCATCCAGCAAGGAATCCTTGTTGCTGAGAAACCACAACTCACTCTGTCACCAAGAATGGAATATTAGAACCTGGCTGGTAATTATCTAATACCATGGGATCCAAGGAGGGCTTTTTCAACAATTGTCTTACTACTGCCTCCTTTAAGCATGCAGGCTCCTACCCTGCTGCACTGAATACAGTGGTGCCTCGCTAGACGATTGCCTCGCAGGACGAGGAATTCGCTAGACGATGGCTTTTTGCGATCGCTAATGCGCTTCGCAAAACGATGGTCTCCTATGGGCGATTTTCGCCAGACGACGAGTTTTCCCCATTGGAATGCATTGACTAGCGGTCAATAGCTGTCAGTGCATTCCAATGGGGACCCGCGCTCGCTAGACGATGTTTCCCTATGGACGATCTTCGCAAGACGACGAGTTTTCCGTTGGAACGCATTGAAGAGATTTCAGTGCATTCCAATGGGGAAACGCGCTTCGCTAGACGATGTTTTCGCAAGACAGCGATCTTCGTGGAACGGATTAACATCGTCTAGCGTGGCACCACTGTATATTGTATTCTAAGCTTTATTTGGAGATCTTATAAATATTTTGATGCATATCTTATTTGCATATACCTTTCTGACATTTCTTAAATATTAAAATAGAAATGTACAGCTTTAGCATACCCAGGCAATTGTACATGAGGTCTCTGCTTCCATAAGTCAAACAAAGGAAGTTATACAACTTCTCAATTTGCTTAGTGTGGTATTGATTCACAATGTTACAAATTAATTTCATGAAGTATTTTTTTTAGATGGATTTTGTCGCACATCATTGAAAGATTATTCATGGCAGAGTGCTCGACAGTATATGCTGATATTTTTTCACATTTCTATTATGTCTGCAAGGTCCTATCCAAAGATGCCAATTTAAGATTGGGAATAAACTGTTTCACCCCCAAGTTAACTTGTTGGTTCACTGAGATATGTTTCCAACTTTGCTAGCAAAATATTCATATTATATTATATAGAGAGTTACAGTTTTGAATCTATACCGGATTAGAAACAATTGCTACCTAAAATGAATGTATTTGTGTGGTGTTCCATAAGGTGAAATTCACCTTTACACTGAGCCTTAAGCTGCTGTATGGATCCCTAGTGTGCTCATTTTAAACATGTAGTAAGTGAGGCCTCAGTTGAAACATGAATATTGTTTAATATACAGGTAACTGTTGCTCAACTAGTGTCCTACATAAATAATACAGAGAGATTTAACTGCAAAATTACAGTTTGAGATGTCAAACTCTTTCTTATTTGGATCAGTTGAGTGTTGTGAAATTAGAGCTCCTAACAGTCAAAGCCCTACTGGCCCAGATTCAAGCATATCTGCTCTTATATCTGTCCCCAGGACCATTTCCTTTCTACTTCTGGATATATTATTTCTCACTGAATCACTCCCAAATTGAGAATAAGTTGGCATCTGGTTTGACAGTGTGTCCAGGGCTCACAAAAGATGTGCATTCACAATCTATTCTGGCATACCTACGTATGTTAAAATGCCAGAAAAGAACCACCAGAAAGTTTTTACAGTGGTATGGTTAGAAATCCAAGATGAGACATCTCCTTCTGAGAACAGACTTCTATGTCCAGTCTTGGAGGAGGTGATCTGATATATCCTATGTCATGTGGGAAACACCCCTCCCCCGCAAAATTGCAGTCTTAATTGTAGGATTGCATTTAGATGCAAAGGAAGTGCATAAGCGTGTGAAAGCAGCTTGTCACGATTTGGATATATGCTTGTGCTGGTGGTTTGAACAAACAAACTTCTTTTTTTAAGCCAAGATGATTATTTAAGCTTTCATCTTGTGCTTTTATTACCATATAGCTAATGCAGCTGTTGCTGTTGAAAAGTGAATGTCAGCTATCCATGGGAATAGCTAACATAGTCAGACACTGTAACTGCAGAGTAAAATTTGAAGTGGAATTTTTCAGCTGTTTTCCACTCATGGCTCTGACACACTGTTGCTTCTAAGTTGAATGTAATTCATATTATCCTTTTAAATATATAATTAAGTATTGTCAATTTATTGAGTTTTTCTGAGAAGAGTAGTCATGTTACTTTATTGTAGCAAAAATAATTAAAAGTCTTATGGCATATTATCAACTAACACATTTAGTATTAACTTTTGTAACTATAACAAATGTTCACTTCACACATGCAAACTGTGAATTGTAAATGTTGATGTCAGAGAGAGCTGAAATACAGAAAGTGCAGTGATAATTATCTTTACAGTGACCTTACATCTGTACAGTGACCTTTTACAAGGCATTTTTGGGTGATAGATTCTTGTATTGATGAGCTGATTAATGTATATAGTGTGATAGAAAGCCTTTCTACTTGTTCAAAGCAGTGGAAATAGACTTAGATTTCTTAAGAGCAGAATAACAGCTGTTCTGGATCAGATCTATTTGTTCATCATTCTTGTTCCTTCAGTGACCAAATGTATGCTTACAAGAACCTCCCTAGCAGGAAATGAGTTCAGTAGTACCCTGTTGCTTGGGATGGAGATGGGAAAATGAACATAAAACATTTAAACTGTTAGTGAGCACAATATCTGTCCCATTAAGATTTCAGAAAGAGTTAACTGTTTAAGGTATCTATACCTCATATCTCGAGCCTGATTTGCAGTGAGGAAACTGGTAACGTTTTTCTACTGAGTTTGGCATTTCTCCTAAGTCTTATACAGAAGGATCTTGATAAATTCTTGTTCAGCTATTTCACATTCAGATGTATCTTGGAAATTCCTTTGCTTGAGAAAATGCACGGAGGTCAATGACAGGTTTCCTGGGAGCCTGAAGTGTTCTTCCACTAGAAGATCATGGTGTCTGTTGCTTTAAAGAATGTCAATGAGTTAAACCTGCGTTCATATTTCTAATGTCAGATTTGTGTTGGTTCTTTAGTATAGAGACTGTTAATTTTATGTAGGATGCAGTGGGATGTTGATGACGATTAGTAGTGTCTTAAAAAGCGTGATTAAATTCTTGTCCAGCTCTAATAAACAGTAATGGTCCATAGATAAATATTATTTGCTTACCCAGCATATAGAGAGAGATTCAGGAACTGCTCCCTGATGACAGCTACTACTCACAGTGTTAAAAAGTAATTGTTAAGTAAGTGTTTTAAATATCAAAATCATCAAGCCATTTAATTTTTCTTTATCATTATCCCAATTATCAGTATCCCAAATACCAGATATCTGTGACAAGAGCTTAGATTACAAGAGAGATGCTGGGCAAAATCGTGTGTTTACAGCACATGTATGTAAGTAAAATTATGGCAGCATAAACTGGGCCTCACACCAGAAACAATTAGTTAAAACAAATTGAAAATTTCATATTCTCTCCCTTTCAGGTTGAAGCTTCCTAGGGCTCATGTGTCCTGATGAAGCCTTTTGTAGCCTTGGGATGGGGGGGATGAGTGAATGGGGGACTTTGACAATCAGAAATTGCTGCTGCTGGGATTGGGGCTGCTGTCGCCAACCCAGCATTTTTTACTATTAAAGTGCCCCCCCCCCCAAAAAAAATCCAGTTAATGCTGGCATAACCTTACAGCAGAATAATTTTGTCTGCTTTCATGGGGAAAGCATGGACAATGTAGTATACTTGCAGAAAAGAGTAGCTGACTGAACCAGCTGAGGGCTAAAAGTATCATACTAAGCAAATGACTCCAGTATCTTTGTGGTGCTTATTGCTGCTTTCCCTTTCAGCTAATCTTCCAGTACCAACTATTGCTGCAATCGATGGCATTGCATTAGGTGGTGGCCTGGAATTGGCTTTAGCCTGTGACATACGAGTAGCGGGTAAGACTTGGTCCTCTTTTTACAGTTGCAGCACTTGTAGCTGGAAGTCTTGTCTAAGTCTTGCTTTGGAAAGTGATTTTAATTTTTATTAATCAACTTTTAACCTACACGTGAAGTAATGACACATTGGCCAAAATCGTATTGCATAGGTTACTCCTGCTGAAGTGTGATGATGTGATCAGGGGTGATTTCTGGTAATTACAGACTGGTATTTGGTAATTAATTATATTCTGCTACTTTCCTGTGCTGTGGATTCTGATGTCTGATGACCCTTTCCAGAGTTTTCAAATTATAGAGTACTCGAAGTAGTTTATTGTTCCCTCCTTGGAGTGTTTTGGAATTGTGCAGTTTGCCCAGGGCTATATGGGCTGGCTTTTCTCCTGAGAGGCACAACTGAGAATTGAATTCCTCACCTCTGGTTCCACAGCCTAGCTCCTTAAGCTAACCAGCCACCAAACCTGGCCTTTAGCCTGTACAGTAGGGCAGACTATAAATGTAATAATTAAATTGCATTCCTGTTTTCAGTGTCTTGTTGTGTGACACTTCGAGTTTCTTCTTGGGGAGCTTATCTTATAAACTCCGATCATAATAATTTCAGATAATGCAAGAAAAATATGGGTATAAGAATAATATTTATCCCACTATTCCTACAAGACTTTTGCAGTTGTCTTAAACAAGTTCATTGCATTCAGAACTTTTACACAAGTTCCTGTTTATTTTGTTAAAATCAATTTCACAAGAATTAACTTGTTCCTTTCTTTCTTTTTAGCTACTTCTGCAAAGATGGGTCTAGTTGAAACAAAATTAGCAATCATTCCTGGTGCAGGTATACAATTTTCTCATGTAATATATTTCATGGTGTATGTGATTTTTATTGTTAATATATTACATTTCCCCAGTGAGATATCCTGTCTGTCTGTTGGTCAGTTTGAGGTGTCTGTACCTTGTTCTGGGTACCTGAGTTGTAATGTGGGTTCAGTTAGATCAGTGGTTCTTAACCTTTGTTACTCAGGTGTTTTTGAACTGCAACTCCCAGAAACCCCAGCCAGCACAGCTGGTGGTGAAGGCTTCTGGGAGTTGCAGTCCAAAAACACCTGAGTAACAAAGGTTAAGAACCACTGAGTTAGATGTCAATTCTGCTGTCTAACAATCTTCCTCCCTGAAGTGGCAGAGGAAGTCACACTGATGATGTTGGAGACTGAGGTCTTTGGTTTTAGGAGGATTTCAACACTGATGCCAGGTCTACCATGTATAGTGAAGCTCAGGAGTTAAAAATTATTTTACAGTGAGATCAAGTCAACTCACAGTAGGATTCCTCTAGCAATGGAGTTAGGTTCAGGTCCTTCATTAGGCAGTAGAAGGACAAACATAATGGAGCATTTTTGCTGGTCCCAAGCATCTATTCTTGCCATCTGGATTTGGGCTTGAAAGACTAAGTGTGGGTGTGTGGGGTTACGTTGTATATACAAACATGAAGTGTGACATTTGAACACTTTGTGCAATGTTTACTACGTTTGTGGATCTGGAGCAATATGAAATAGCTTTAGGTAAAGGTAAAGGTTCCCCTTGACATTTAGTCCAGTCGTGTCCGACTCTAGGGCGTGGTGCTCATCCCTGTCTCCAAGCCGTAGAGCTAGCGTTTGTCCATAGACAGTTTCCGTGGTCATGTGGCCAGCGCGACTAGACACGGAACACCGTTACCTTCCCACCGTGGTGGTACCTATTTATCTACTCGCATATACATGCTTTCGAACTGCTAGGTAGGCAGGAGGAAATAGCTTTAACTCTAGCCTTAAACTGGTAGGTTTTTAAAATCATTGTTCTTCAGGTCATTGTTCCCTTTGCATTGAAAGCAATTACTAGTGGGAAACTTGCCTGCATTCAAAGTTTCCTCTAAGGTAGAGGTCGTCAACCCCCGGTCCGCGGCCCGGTGCTGGTCCGTGGCCTGAGCCGGACCGGGCCGCGAAGACAGACCTCCCGCCACCCCCGCACACACTCACCTCCCCACAGCTGCTGTGCGCGTGTGCGTGCGTGCCAGCGCTGGCGTGAGCACTCCCCCACCCCTTCACGCATGCGCCCGTGCGGGCAGGCGGGCAGGCACCCCTGCGCATGCGCGAAGGGGTGGGGGAGCGCTCACGCCGGCGCGGGTGAGTGGGCGCTCCCCCATCGCTTCGCACATGCACCCGAGAGTGTGCGCACATGTGCACGCACCTGCAGGGGCCCCTCCGCCTTCCTCAGAGGCTCAGCGGGTCCGCAGTCCCAAAAAGGTTGGGGACCGCTGCTCTAAGGAACGCGTGCCTCTGCCTCCTTCTGTGCGGCTTTCCTCCTCCTCCTCCACACAGCCATCGTTTTCAACTCCTTTGGTTCCAGTTGCGATGGAACCCTATGTCCGTGGGGGGGAGTCGCGCACGTTCAGGGGCGAAGTCGCACTAGAGAGAGGCAGAGCTCTACCCAGTAGGGCTGAAAATTAGAGGGTACATTGCCTGCATTGAAAAGACATGGTACGTACTAGTTGCTCTGAAAAGTTCCAGTGAGTAAGTTGTCAGAAGGAGAAGGGGCAAGGAGAAGAATACTTCTCTCCCTCTTTGCAGATTCCTTGTCAGCCCCACTTTTTCTTCATTTATTAAATTAAATTGTTCTTTTGTAAGCTACAATTGTTCCTCTTGCTGATCTTTGTGTAAGCTTCACAAAATTACTGAAATTAATGTTTTGAATCTTGATTAAGCTGGATAGTGGCAAATAGGGCTGCTGCTGAAGGTGACTACTGTTGGGCCATGCTTAGGATTAGCAAAAGAACGGAGAGGGACTTCTATACCAGAAAGAAGAGGAGAGTGATCATTTTCTTAGGGGCTGACTTCTGAAGTACAAAATCTGGCTTGTGGGGAGACAATATTAGGTATCAGCAGGACCTTGTTATTGGGAAATTTGTAGTTGGTTATGTTTTTCTTCCAGAAACATTTCAAAAATTCCTATTTATTGCCAGTCTCCAACAAATAGTAGAGACTGCTAAAAATACTAAAACATCTCCCTCCACAAAGTTTTTTCCTAAAAAAATGTTGCATTGATGAATATGACTGATAGTTTTCAAATGAAAGCAAAAAATCTAGATAAATTCAAAGTTTACTGTTTGTAAACACAGAAAATTTAAGTAACTAAAGTAGATCTGGATGTGGCCCAGAATCAGTTGAACAATTATGATAAATATGAAGGCTTACTGTGCAACCTAATTATTTCTCAGCATTGCCAGTCTGTTGAAAATTTAGTTTTATTTGCATTTTACAATGGTTGATGTTTGTTTTGTTTCTTTTTAAATAAATAGCCTCAAGAGAAATTGTTAATAGTGTAGAAAGCAGATGTTTTAACAACCACTCTTGCTTCCAAGTAATTAAACAAAGTATGCAGAGTGTTAATGGGAATAGGTGGATTAGTTCTGCTTCTGTAAATTAGGGTGAATTGTGGTTTATGCATGCTCCCTTCTGTGTTTTTTTAAAGTAAAAATAAGACTTAATTCAAATGAATTTCTTTATAATTGACTTGATATATCTAGCAATGATGCTTCAGAGGCAAAATATGGAAATTTTATTCAACAGTTTGCGAAGTTGTGGAAATTATTGTTGTATTTTAGAAAGCCTAATCTAATGCTTAATGTTATGATCTGTTGCTTGGTATACTAACCATAATGAATTAGGGTAGCTTTGAGCAGCTACCTACAAATCTGGTAGCAAATGGTTCTGGCCCTCTGATAAGTTGGGCACTTATCAGCATGTTCTGTCCCTAGGATGCTCATTTGCCACTGTTGTTAAGATATAGCAGGGGTCTTTGCATGCTATCCTTTACCTTAGAGCAACTGAAAGTAAACTTTGGCTCTTTTCAAAGCCCATTGCATATTCCAGAGGATTAGACAGAGGTATATTTGAGTTGAGATTTTTAAAAAGTAAGAAGTAGCAGGATTTGCTCTTGTTTTTTATGTTTTGAACACAAAAGTAGAAATGAAAGAAATATCTGACTCATCCACAAGAATGCCAGAAGACTTGGAGAAGGGAATAAGTAATAAGTAGAAATAGAGCTTACCGGGAAAACGTGCGCGGAGAAAATTTGTGTATCTCTGATTTTTAAGCTTTTAATATATCAGCTCATAGAGTGAAAGGGAAAACTACTTTGGATTCTTGTATTACTGAAATAAAAAGACTTCCAAGGAAGCAACTGCTAATGTATACAGTTTCTGCTAATGTGTCTAAATAACATATTTGGATTGCAACTCAGTATAATGCCATGCTACAGATGACTGTGGCAGAACTGTGCATGTGAACACAGTAAATAAGGTATGTGTGGGCAGCATACAGTTAAACCTGAAAATGGTATGCTAATGAAGAAGGTTGATATGCTAGTGAAGGACGTTGAGCCCTCTTCCACCACCTAGCTTACCTCCCCATCCCATACTTCAAACACTTCTCCTGCGTACTTTTTTCTCAACTGGAGTCACATCTGGTATTGGGGCACCACTGGTTAAAAATATTCAAGAAAACTGAGGACTATGGAGATGTCATAGAAAGGGTTCTCCAATTCCCTCCATCCCACTCTTGCTGCTCCAATCTCTTGCTTTGTATATGATGTTAGCAGATCTGGATTGAAAAACATGTATCTGCTACCATTGCTTTTAGTTTACTCCCAGAACAGTAAACACAGTGCTAAGTGATTATTAGCCATCTTCAAAATTTGGTCTATCATTTCTCGAACTCCATCCTTCAGTATGACTTCAGTGCGTAGGTCTTCTCTGGAAAGTCTTTCACGTTGCTTTCCCCATTTTATTTTAAGTTACTTAGGTTGATTAATGTTTATTTGTCTTCTGTTGTCTGTTCCTGTTTCTTTTTCGTGGCCTCTGTGAATGCACACAAATGAGTTGTTCTGCACCTATGCTGAACATCTCGGAAGATTCTAGAGCTTAAAAGTACAAGATTAGTGAGACGTTCCCCCGTGGAGCACATGCTCCGCTCACCCAAGATTCCCCTCAGTTCCTTTTTTCCGCCGAGCTGATCGGATCTACGGAAGAATAGAGCGATTTACGGAGCGATTCACTTACTATTTCCTATTCTAATTAACACTCAAATTGATACCTTTTATTTTCCAATCAACTAACTGACGTTTCCCCTGTGAGTTAATTCCATTTTACCTACCCCTGTTTTTGGCTCCCCCCCCCCCATTCTCTACAAACCGTTTTTCCCCTCTGGCTTCCCGCTTTTTATGGCCTCGCCAGGCCCATTCAAACGGTGCACTGTCTGTTCGAAGAAAATACCCCTGACAGACGCACACAACTGGTGCCTTTTTTGCTTGGGTGAGCAATATCCAACCCACTCTTGTGCGGCCTGTAAAAAACTGACCAAGCCGGCACTTAAACTTAGGCTCCCTCTTACCTTTGGGAGACGGCTATGAATCCTCCCTCAGTTTCTGTGAAGACAGCGAGATCCCCAGACCCGTCGGTTGAGCGGCAAACTCAATCCCAACCTGCTCCCGACCCGATGACTCCTTCTCCGCGATCTAAGGAGAGTGCTGACTAGGCCAGATCGACGTCGAAGCAAAAGTCGACATCGATGTCGAAGGCATCGACCTGAGCCCATGAATCATTTAAGAAAAAGAAAGAGAAACCAATTACAAAGAAGACCAAGCGAGTTAAATCAGTCCATATCGAGCCTCCTCAAGCAACTTTACCATCACCCATTCTGGAGGAATCCTCGAGAGAGGCTCATGGCTCAACATCTGAGAGGGAGGAACCGCCGGTTCAGGCTCCGGTGTCAACCGGTAGCCTATCTCCCCACACTGGCCTTTCAATGGCTGACATACCAGCCAGCCAGGCCTCGGCCCATTCTAGCCCTTCATCAGGGCGGGCAATTGAGATACAACTCTCAGAATCGGAGTCTTCACACTGCTCTCCCCGAAAACACCGGGAGAAGCATAAGCACATTTCGCCTCCACGGCACATTCCTCCATATGGAGAGTATCATTATTATTCTCATCTCCCACAGTATCATCACTACGACGTGGAAGAAAGATACCAATATTATGATCCATATCTGATGGAGGCGCAACAAGAACATTTCTATTACCAAGAGCCGAAACGTGTCAGATATGCATTACCGTACCAACAGGGATATCCGTTATCGCGATCCCCCTCACCACCACAACATCGACACCGCTCACAACAATCGATACCAGTATCTCCTCAACATCCCGTCCCACCCAAGCCAACTCTGAAGCATTTGATACCAACGTCTCATACCGACCACTCAAAACGATCCAGACACCCCTCTAAGCACCAACAATCAGTTCAGATGACAACCACATACACAGGTCCCCATCCATCAACTGAATCAGAATCACGTCCATCACGTTCTTCCCTCCGAGTCCAACCTTCTTTTACACTTCCTCCCTTACCGAGACCTAGGGACCGATCACCATCCTCTTCATCATCCTCTGATCAAGAACTCGATTCCGAATCATCCCAAGAATCACCTGCCAACCTCCCTACACCTCCCTCTGATGTCCATGATAATCATCCTCCATCCCCATCCGAAGATTTTACTTCATACGCACAGCTGATATCAAGAATGGCTAAATCTTTCCAACTGCATGTCGAAGAGCCTCCATCACCTGAGGCAGACCTGATCTTTGACGATATCAATCAAGAAAGGACTCCTCCACTCAGTCTTACCTTTATCTCATCTATGTTAAAACTAATCAAGGAAACATGGGACAAACCACCGTCCTCTATGCAAATATTGAGACGAACTGAAAACCTTTATAAAACTCATGGACCCGACACCGAATTCTTAGTGAAACACCCTACTCTCAATTCAATAATTGTGGAGTCTTAACGAGTCTAGGGCCCAGAATAAATCTTCAGTGGCCCCAACCAATAAAGAGGGTCGAAAACTTGATATTCTCGGCAGGAGAATTTATTCCCTTCAATCCTTTCTACTCAGAGTTGCCAACTACCAAGCTGCTATGGGAGTTTACCAGCGCCAGCTTTGGAATAAAATTCTTCCCATTCTTGAATCAGCACCTGAGTCCATTAAGACCGAGGTTATCAATGCTCATACGGAAGCCACAACATTGGCTAAACAGCAAAGGATTGCTGCTAGACATACAGCGGACACGGCATCGAAGACTCTGGCATCTTCGATAGCGTTGCGTTGACACACATGGCTTAGATCTACTGGCCTGTCGGATGTTGCGAAGTCAAGGATAGAAGACCTTCCCTTTGATGGCACAGGACTCTTTAACCAAAAGACTGACGAGACTATGGAAAACCTCCATAAGATATGGAAAACCGCAAGATCATACACTAACCAACAGCCTTTCAGATACCAACGACCTCAATACAGACAGAATCAATTCTATCAACAATCATTTCAACAACAACCATATCAGAGATTTCATCCATATCGACAATTCAGACCACAACCAACTGACAAGTCCTTTCAAGGTCCTTCACCGATGTCATCCTTTCGGAACCAAAACCAATCCCACCAACGCCAACCCTTTCGCAGACCCCAGAAAAAGGGTAAGCAATATCAGTAGTACCCATAAATCTCATATACTAGTACATGGTTTTCAATACCAATTTCAAACCAGATTAAACCCATTTTTTCGTTCCTGGCAAAATATTACTACTGACCAATGGGTCCTCTTTATTATCAAATATGGCTATTTCATTGAATTTGAATCTCTCCCACCTATAGGAATAATTAAAACTACCCCATATTCTGTAGCTTTTCAGGAAGAAGTTTCAACTCTTCTTCAGAAGAATGGCATAATTAAAGTTCCTTCACTTGATCTGTATAATGGTTTCTATTTGAAATATTTCACGGTACCTAAAAAAGATGGAGGACTCCGTCCTATCCTTGATCTTAGACACCTTACCGAATTCATTCGACCCCAAAGATTTAGAATGTTGACCCTGGTCACTATTATCCCTCTCTTTTCACAGGGAGACTGGTTTGTTGTGATCAACCTACAGGACACTTATTTCCATATTTCGATTCATCCATCTCATCAAAAATTTCTCAGATTCCAATTCGACGACATAACATACCAATTCTGTTCCCTCCCATTCGGTCTATCCACGGCACCGAGGATGTTCACGAAGTGTATGGCACCAGTCGCAGCACATCTTCGACTCCAGGGTATTAACATCTACCCATACATAGATGACTGGCTGATAGTTGTAACATCGTACCACGATGCCGTAAGAGCTACAAACATCACCCTAGACACACTTCAAAGCCTCGGACTCAAGGTGAACTATACAAAATCTCACCTCGAGCCAGCACAAACAATCACTTATATTGGAGCCCTCTTCGACTCTGCAAGTCAGGGCTTTCAGTCCTCAAGAATGAATTACAAAGTTAAAGAAGGCCATTCAACCCTTCCGATCTCGAGCTCCAATACCAGCCCATCACGTCCAACATCTCCGAGGCTCATGGCATCCACAACATCGGTGATTCAACATGACATCGAGAACACACGAGTGGTCTTTGAGCAGTCAAGTCTTCGGTCAACTTTGCCGTCGATGGGGGACGCCGTCCATGGATGTTTTCGCTTCAAGTGCGAATGCCAAATGCCGCGTCTATTGCTCTCGAGCCAGAGCAGACGAGAACTCCATTGGGGACGCGTTCATGACAGATTTGGACAAGGGATTACCTATTCCCACCAATACCACTAATTCAACGGACAATCATCTGAATCCGACACTTCAAATCGAACGCGATCCTCCTAGCTCCTTGGTGGCCGAGGCAACCGTGGTTCACTCACCTCAGGTTGATGTCGACGGACTTGTTTCAGCTCCCTCTGGTTCCCGACCTCCTGACACAAGACGGCGGGATGGTCTACCATCCAGACATCCCATCGTTGAGTCTGACAGCTTGGAGGATACTCCCGCTTTGAAACACGTTTTGGATCGAGCTCGAAAGCCTTCAACGCAGCTCCTATATGCAAATAAATGGAAGTCATTTCTTACCTTCACTGAAACAAATAACTTACCTGCAGTACCTGTCTCCTTGAAGACACTACTTACCTTTTTACTCCATCTATCCGAATTTGGACTCTCTCATTCCACTTTAAAAGTTTATATCTCAGCCATCGTTGCCCACCAACCAGATAATTCGAAATCAGCAAAACTTCTCTTTCATCCTACAGTGAAAAAATTTCTCAAAGGACTCAATAACATTCGTCCACGACGCCAATGTATTATACCCCAATGGTCATTACAGATTGTCCTTAACGCTCTCATGTGCCCACCATTCGAACCAATGGCTTCTTCAAATCTTTAATTACTTTCTCTGAAGACATCTTTCCTAGTAGCTATAACATCTGCTAAAAGAGCCAGTGAACTTGCCTCTCTCCGTTCTGATCCACCTTTTATCCAATTCCACCCGGACAAGGTGACTTTGTATTTTGATGTCTCTTTTCTGCCCAAAATTGTATCGGAATTTCACCTAAATCAACCAATTATATTACCATCATTCTTTCCATCACCATCAACTCCTCTAGAGCGCATTCTCCACATGTTAGACGTAAGACGCTCCTTGGCCTTTTACATTGACAGAACCAAGGCTTTCAGGAAAACTAACAGACTTTTCCTGTGTTTCCATGGTCCTCATAAAGGAGGTCCAGCCTCATCACAGTCCATTTCCAGATGGATTGTACAAACCATTTCTCTGGCATACCAACTATCAGGTAAACCACCTCCTGATCATTTGACTGCACATTCCACTAGAGCGCTGTCAACGTGCACTGCCTTCCAGCGTGGAATCGAGATACTTCACATCTGCCGTGCTGCGACATGGTCTACCCCATCAACCTTTGTCAAACACTACCGTCTGGATGTTAGAGCACGCAGTGACGCTGGATTTGGCAGAGCTGTCTTGGCATCCTTCCTACCGTGACATGCCACCATCCGGTAAGTGAAGCTTGCTAATCACCCATTTGTGTGGATTCACAGAGGCCACGAAGAAGAAAAAGAGGTTACCTACCTGTAACCATAGTTCTTCTAGTGGTCCTCTGTGAATTCACACATCCCACTCATCCTCCCCTCTATCCGTCACGGTTTACATTAAATAATTTCTCTGCCTGGCGGACAATTTTTAGGAACTGAAGGGAATCTTGGGTGGACGGAGCATGTGCCCCACGGGGGAATGTCCCACTAATCTTGTACTTTTAAGCTCTAGAATCTTCCAAGACGTTCAGTGCAGGCGCAGAACAACCCATTTGTGTGAATTCACAGAGGACCACTAGAAGAACTATGGTTACAGGTAGGTAACCTCTTTTTTTTTTTTTTAAACATTTATACCCCGCCTTTCTCATAAAAAAGACCCAAGGCAGTTTACAGTACAGTGGTGCCTCGCTAGACGATGTTAATCCGTTCCACGAGGATCGCTGTCTAGCGAAAACATCGTCTAGCGAAGCACGTTTTCCCATTGGAATGCATTGAAATCGCTTCAATGCGTTCCAAGGGAAAACGCAGTCGTCTAGCGAAAATTTCCCATAGGGAAACATCGTCTAGCGAGTGCGGGTCCCCATAGGAATGCACTGACAGCTGCACTGACAGCTTTTCACCACTAGTCGGCGCACTCCTATGGGGAAACCTCATCGTCTAGCGAAAATCGCCATAGGGAAACATCGTTTTGCGAAGCGCAGTAGCGCTCGCAAAAAGGCATCGTCTAGCGATTTCCTCGTCCTGCGAGGCAATCGTCTAGCGAGGCACCACTGTATTTAAAAAAAAACAGTATTAAAAGCTAAGAAGAATACATTGTTACAATATTTTAAAAAGAATTAAATATAACATTAAAACAAGTGCATAAAAACAGTACTAAAACGCATTAAAAACACAACAGTCCTGTTTTAAGAAACCTCTCTTAGACAGCCAGTCACTAATAGAAAACCTGACTAAAGAGAAAGGAATTTGCCTGTTTGGCAAAGATGGGGCCAACCTGATCTCCCATGGGAGGGAGTTCCAAAGTCTGGGAGTAGCGACAGAGAAGTCCTTCTCCCATGAGAATGCATCTGTGAGGGTGGTGGGACTGAGAGAAAGGCCTTTCCTGATGACCTTAAAACCTGAGAGCCTCATATAGGGAGATGTGATCTTTGAGACAGCTTGGACCCAAGTCACTTAGGGCTGTATACAGTAAGTCAAAAACAGCTCTTCTTCCGCAGGCTGTCCACCCCATGGAAAAGGTTTGGAAATTGGAACAAAACTTTTTAGTCTGCATTCTGTGGAGCAGGCATGGTAACATAAGCTTGCCTGAGAGGTTAAAGTGCATGTATGTTTCTCCGTTGTATGTGTTGCACTTACTCAAACCTTTGCTTCAGCATTTCATTAAGTCCAAATATAGCCCTTCAAAATATTTTGACACAGAGGAACTACAGCTACATCCCAGCTGTTCCTGCCTCTGTCCTTTCCTATCAACCATAGTATAGATCAGTGATGGCGAACCTTTCTGAGCCCGAGTGCCCAAACTGAAACAACAACAACTCAGCGGGCGGCGGGTGGCGGCGGAAGTGGTGACAGAAGGGAAAATCCCAGGCATGGAGGTGCCTCCAGACCTCACTCCGGATCCGCCTCCAGTCGTGCCCAACCATGCCACTGCCTATAGCTTGGCTGGCCCGCCAGCGCCAGCTGCTCCGGATCCTGGCCCACCGCCTGTCGGGGTGCTAGCACTGCAGCTGCAGCCGCCTCCTCAGGTTTGGCTGCTGGGGGTAGCAATCCAGCGACTTATGACTCGCGTGCCCACAGAGAGGGCTTTGCGTGCCAGCTGTGGCACGCGTGCCATAGGTTCGCCATTGTTGGTATATAGATCATGTGCTCATCATCTGGGATCTTGTAGCACTGAGTAATTCTACAAGAGGGAAGTTTCTTTTGAAATATGTGTGTAGTGGATGTGTACGTAAACTTATGCTTAAAAAGTCAGGAAATTCAATTCTTTAAAAAACCTCCAGTTTATTAATGTGGGATATTGTGCTTCTCTACCCACAATTCATTACACCAGGCAATGGCCCAATATTGCTGCACAATATTGTGCTTGTGCTGCCAATAGAAGAAATAATGCCAACCTTTACATAGCAAAGGACAGTCTGAATGTTGTCAACACCAATGGCAGCAGTCAAGATAGTCTGCAAGATAACCTCTTGTGCTCGCTGCCATTCATACTTGTCAAAAAACAGTCTACTTCTGGGATTTTCCTTTGCTTGGTGTTACTTAGTGAACAGGGTTAACAGGATCTAGCCAGGGATGGCCCTATCACCCTCCCTGGCAGTGATTTCAGCTTAGTGATTACACTGCTCAGGTCCCCTGCTGCTCTGCCACCTTCTTCTGCCTTCTCTGCGCTGCTGCTGCCACCTCTTCTGCAGCACTCTCCTCCTTGCCAGCCATCACCACCACTTCTTCAGCCTGCAACTTTAGTTAGTTAGTTCGTTCGTTGCCACTGCTCAGTTTCACTTAACTAGGGCTTATTTTTGGGGTAGGGCTTATATTATGAGCATCCTGAAAAATCATACTAGGGCTTATTTTCAGGTTAGGTCTTATTTTCGGGGAAACAGGGTAGCTATTGCTGTACCTCAGTAAATGACATTTAATAGCAGATTGCAAGCCTGGATATACCATACCGCTTTCATTTTTATGAGCAGTATTCATTTGTATATTGAGTACAACATTTTTCTGAAAAGTTTAGATATCTCTTTTCATATATTGAAATAAACTTTCTTATAAAGAGACCATGCAGAAACCATAGGTTGTTTGGAGCATGTTGCCCCCTCACACAGAGAGCGAAGTTTATTCACAGAGGAAACAGCAGTCATCTGATACTGTGCAGAGGTTTCTTTATTTGGGTGCATTAAGTAAAAAAGGGGAAGATGTACATTTCAGGGAAATAGTCTATATTGAAAAGTGACTGAGATGACAAAAGAATATTGGGTCAGAGCAAGAATCATTTTAAAAAAATTCCATGCCCATGACACCATATTTAGCTTTAACTTAATTTGACAAATTGTTGAAATACAAAGATCAGCATAACCCAAAATATCCGTCTATATCTTTTGTGTGTGTGTTAAATTATGTAAGGATTACATTAAATGAAAATCCTCTTGTAATCACCAGTAGCTAGCAAATACTGGGCTTTGCTTGAAAAATTTGGTGTCACATACATATGCTTGTGGTCTCACTGTACGTAAAGAATTCCATTAGTCTAATATCTTTTTAAAAATATGAATAATCAACTAAAATATTATAATCTACCAAATAATATAAGCAAGAAATATCTATAGAATGAACTATTGATTGTTCAAAGGTTTCACTTGCACAGAACGGACATGTTTTTCCTCTATAGACCAGAATCCTGTTGGTGTTGACAGAAGGTTTTCATAATCTGCTGCAGCTAATTGACAAAGTGCCAGGGATGTGCCTGGTCATGTGCCCAGTTATGCAATTAAGGTGCACTCTGGCACCTTGTCAGCCACAGTTAACTCCAGCAAGTTACTTAATATCTTATTCAAACACCAGTAGGGTCTGAAAATCGCATTGATTCTTGCATTTTTGTCCTGACAATGTCAGTTGAGTCAAAGTTGGTAGTAACTCTAGCATTATCTGAGATTGCTATAAGGTTTTGCATCAATAAGCCAACTCAGAAGAATAAAAAAAAATACATAGAAATTTGGATGATTGTATTGCTTCATGATTTTTTCAGAATTAGCTGCAGCAAATGTGAAAATGTGAATTCCAATTTTAAATATTCTGGTTAAATATTTAGAATGTCATTGTATTTTAGTGGCCTGTGTGTTGGTTTAGAACTCAGGAGAGCTGTGTTCAAATCCCCACGTGGCCATGAAAACTCAGTGGTGGAAATGGTAATCCTCTCCTTGAAAAATCTCCCATACCTTGAAAACCCTATTAGGGTTATAACTTGACAGTGCATAAAACAACTTTGAAGAGTACACCCCAAACACACAATTATTGTAACAAAACAGTCTCAAATTAAACCAGTAGTAGCATTGCCATAATTATTTCCACACAGGCCCATTTCTATTAATATCTGATTTAAGTGCCAGGAATTAGTATTGTTCTTTCTGTACTGCAACAAAAGCCAATAGTCGTCATTTTCGTTACAAAACACCCAATTTTAAATATGTAAATAGAAATCAAATGTTTTCTAAGAACTAATGAAATTAGAATGCCAATGTCAGAAAAATGCTAAATATTTCCATCTGTTTATTACTTCCTCCACCTTTTTTTTTTTTTTTTTTTTTTTGTATGGACGAGTTTGGTTCATGGCACCGACTCCTAGCCTTGCATTCTCATGAATTGTTTGCTAGCTTTTGGGTAAAGAAGAGAGAGAAAATATGTTTCATTGATTCCATGTGTCATATAATTAAAATTTCATCTGCATTAAATCTTACATTGCTTGATTTCTTAGAAAATAGCGTTGGTTTGGTTCCTTTATTGTTGATCTGGTCATGATGTATTTTGGGTTTTATTTTCATAGAGGATGAGATGTTTAAAATTGTTCTTACATTCATTTACAAAAGTATGTTTAAATTTAACCTTGAAATAATCGTGTGCCATCAAGTTAATTCTGAGTTACGGTGCTTCTTTTCAGGGTTTTCTACGCAGAGTACTCAGAAGTGGTTTGCCATTCCCTTTTTCTGGGGGTGTCCTGGGACTATGCAGCTTGCCCAAGGCCACATAGCTTTGCTCTTCTGGGGTGTAGAGTGTGGAATTGAACTCCTAACATCTGGTTCTGCTGACAGATACCTAACACTGAGCTATCCAGTCAGCCAAGTTTAACCTTATAAAACCTTAAATTTACAGAAATTAACTTTAAGCTTGTTAGGGAGGCAGAAGCTTGTTTAATTTTCAAAGTAACATGCTGGGAACTCTGGCTTTAGAGAACAATGGCATCTCCTTAAATGACAGTTTGCCATTTGTTTGGTGGGAAAAGAGATGCACTTGGCATGTGTTCAGAGGCGTGTATATTCTTGCTAGTTAGTAAAAATAATTTTGCTACTAAGAGAAGATATAATTTACGGCCCCCTGCTACTCTCAAAGGACATAGTAGATTTGTTATCTGTATGCCACCATGTCTTGTCCAGCATATCAGATGTTTCTATCTCCATTGGCTTCTCTGCATACATTTTCATCACTCATGGCTGATATAGGGCTCCTTTCTGGAACCCAGCATTTCCTCTCCTTGATTTTGGAAGGTGAATTAATACTAGAATCTAATCTGTCAGCACCACCTTCTTCCTCGCCTATGACTTCTTTCCCTGATGTAATCATGGGTGATTACATCAGAAGACCTTCATCCATATACAGAGCATGGATGTCCATGTCTTTTATACTCAACATTAAAAAACTTCTTCCTCCTGTTGATTTAGTGTTCAATCAATTCTGTAAATGGAAATCCAGAATGCAGCAGTCAGACTGGTTGTTGGCGTGAGCAAATTTGATCACATCACTCCGGTAATGGCTTGCCTTCTCTGGTTGCCTGTTGCGTCCCAAATCAGGTTCAAGGTTTTGACACTCATGTATAAAGCCATCCATGGTTTAAGCCCATGTTACTTGTCAGAGCATCTTTCCTCAGTATCTTCTGCCCAATCCACTAGATCATGTCAGGTGAGTCTTCTTTGGGTTACCACCCCGAGGGAGGCCTGTAAGTCTTTTACAAGAGGTAGGGCCTTTTTCACGGTGGCTCCAACTTTATGGAAAACAGGTACTGGAGGAACTTCACCTGACCCTGTGGATATTCAGGAGGTGACTGAAGACTGCTCTTCAAGGAGGTTTTCCACACCACCCCTAGTTGACCGCCCATTTCTCATCCACTTTTGTTCTGTGCATTATTGATTGGTACCATCTGTTTTTATAGTTATTTTTATAGTTATTTGCTAATTTGTTCTCAGTGTCTTTAGTGTTTCATTTTTATCGCTGTGTGAGGTTTTATCTATTGTAAACCGCACAGAGTAGTGCCTTGGCACTAATGGAAGCAGTGTACAAGCTAAACAAACAAACAAACAAATAAAATAAAATAAACCTTCCTCCACACCAGTTCTCCCTCTACTACTTGCACCCTCCACCTTGATCCAGCAGTTGTGGTTCATGCTGTCATCTTTACCTTTTTATCATATGCAGGAAGAACATGCATACTTCCTATTCCAACACCCTAAGCCTGATTTGTTCATTGTAGAGGCCTCACAGACTAACAAAAAACAGAAGCTTCACTCCTACCTAGTGGATAGAGAGGGTTGAAAATCAGACATAATTAATTGTCTTTTTTACTCCTCCACCTCCCTGGCTTTTGTATTAATAATTACCAGGCCACTACAGCTACCTACTAACAATTTCTTTGGGAGAAATGAGAAGATTTGCTAAATTAGTTTTCAGATTGCATTGCCTTTCCATGCTGAGGCTCATAGATTAGTGAGTCACCAGATTAATTCTGCTTGTCACATTGTTGACTATGCATCCAAAGTCACCCACACAGACACTGGGGGGCGGGGGGGGGAGATGATTGGTCTGTCAGTCATACCAATATTTTACAACCCCCCCCCCCCAAATCATTACATGACTAGACTTGAAGATGTCTGTAGGTCTTCCAGCATTTAGAGCCTAGTGTCAGACACAGTATTTTAAAATTTTGCAAAATTAAGACCAAAAAGGCTATTCATGTTTATACATTATTTTAGTATGTCAGCATCAGTCCTGCCTATGAGGAATTGCAGTATGAGTTGCAATATTCTACCCCTTGGCCACTACAGTACAGAATAGCATATGTGCTATTATCTCAGCAGCTCTAGTGTCACATGGGCAGACCCCCTGACTGCAGGGTATGCCATGGAATTGCTCTTCCATCATTGGAAAGGGCATTAACCCCTGCTAGAAAGAAGGCTTTCCTATACTTGGACATGGACCATATGCTCAAGTAGGGACCATGTGCATGACTAGATGGATGGAGACCTAATGCTGCAGGGGAACATGATATGTTGGACATTGCTAACAAATTCTGCCTGCCAGAATCTTGGGTCCTCCACTTCAAGATCCCACAAAAGACAAGGACAGAATTTTTTTGGGTTATAGCTTTTCTCCAAGAGGAGGTAAATGGATCACTGAATGGTGAGAAATACAGTTTCAGTACCAAAGGCCATGACTCCAAGCCTGACTTGTCAGTGAGCACAACAACCCCCCTCCAAGTTAACAGGTGGTTTTATTGCACATTTAGAAGCATCCAGAACATATCTAGGAAAATAGTCGAATACATTTGATGGAAGAATATGAATCAGTAGTCCACAGTAGGCCTCCATATAAGAAATGTGCAGCTAGTTTGGCATTAAATACTACAACTACAATAGGGACAAACCTACCCCCTTTTGTGGCAAAGGAACAAAATAGCTGTTTTGCTCTTAGTTCAGCTGTAGCTGAAGTGAATTTCTTGTGCACCACTGATTTAGTAGACCTGTGTGGATGCCTTAATATTTATAGTACTCAACTTGATCAATTGGATGACCTTCTGTCTTTCAGCGGTGTCTATTTTTTTAAGACCAGCACCTTAGACTCTCTGTAAGAGAGTGTTTTTTAGTTCATTGCTCCCACTTGAAGTCAGTGGTGTCCTGTGAACCTCTGAGAAACCGTGCACCAACCTCATCTATAACAGGAAGTAAAATCCAGTAAAACCTCAATAAGGATAAAAAGAATTACATAGCTTTGTGTGCCCATAAGTCTTCATGGGTAGAGGGGTGCCAAAAGGTCCCACGGGTCTTGACATGATGCTCAAGTCTGAGATGTTGTTCAACTCAAATGTATTAACCAAACTAACACTATAGCATAACACTGTCTCAACTGCTTGCACACTTTCTGGTCTCTGGGCCAAGCCTGGTTCAAACCTGCTCTTAAATTTCAGGCTGGGGAGTGGTTAGCTCATCCTTTCCTGATGTTTGTAAAGAGGTTAAGTCCTAATTGTGCCCCCACAACTGTCCTTGATCACAGTAGGAAATTGACAGATCCCAAATGACCAGCACCTCTGCTTCCATGTGTCAGAGGCATTCGTACTGCCTTTGTCTTCACCACCACCATAGTTGTGTTGAACTAGGGGTCTTTGGCATGGAGTCAGCAGGGGGCTGGCTGCACCTCTGTTGCACTATGGCATCCTTCAGCCAGCTAAAACATGAAGCTTTAGAACTTCTTTGGGTTTCCCTGGTTGGGGCCTCTATAGCACCTCCACCCAGGTTTCTCATTCCTCCTTTTCCTCAGCCTCCTTCTCCTTCCCTTCCTGAGCCTCTTGCTCCTCCTCTCTACCCTTTATACTTTTGCTGTCCCCTCCTCCTTTTTAGACTCTTCCAACCTCTGTGTCCTGTTTTGCCTTGTCCGATCCTGCCCTCCTTGAGCCTTGATGTTTCCAGAAAACTCATTGTTGTCTGAACTCGTAAGGCAAGCTCCTCTCAATTACTTCTGCTCCTCTACCTACATGGATGACCCATGGGTGGGCAGTATCGATGCAGCTACCTGCTATATTACTGTTGTTTTTCCTTCCAGCCCTCTTGTCCTTAGTGTGCTGCTGCTGAATGCTCAGTTAATTGAACAAAAAACATATATGATTCAGGGCTTAGTGTTATTCGAGCATGATGGTATGTAATGCATCATTAGTACCTTACTAGATGAAGCCAGACTGATTGATCTGTTCCACATAAACTCTTCTTGGTGGTGCAGCAGCTTAGACCACAAGGTGGACAGGAGGACAATAATAGCAAACAGAGGGCAGATTGGTTTGTTGTACCGCATGTACCACTGTTAAAAATCTCCTTACCAGAAGTGGCAGAGGTGATATTGATATCAAGTGTGCTGTTGAAGTCTCCCAGGCTTGTGATTCTGGATTAGAGATGGGCATGAAATTCGGTTTGGAGGTTCGTGCCAGTTCGTAAACATGGCACTGTGTTCCCTTCTCCCACCTCCCTGGCTGAATCCTCCACTCACCAGCTGGCATGTGCTCCTCCTTATCTTTAGCTGTTCAGCCAGTTGCTGCCAGGAGCATGGGCTTCCATGACCTATCTCATTGGCTGATCACCCACTCAGACAAGGAGGCAGGGCAGGGTAGCTTGTGCTCCTGCTGGGGACTGGCTGAACAGGCAAAGGGAAGGAGGAGAGGAGCACATGCTGGCTGGTGAGTGGGACATTGGCCAGGGAATTGGGAAGGGAATGGTGCTGTGCTTACAAACTGGCATGAACTTCTGAACCAAGGTTCATGCTCATCTCTATTTTGGACCTTGGGTAGTGAAGCCCCTCAGGGAAAGCATGGGGGTTGTCTCAGTAGCACCATGAGCATGCATATGATGGGATCTACTTTGTACTTAATGTTCAGTTTGGTTAGCAGGATGCGGTGGTGAAGAGGCTAAATTCTTCTGATTCTATTTAGTGGACATTGATCACAAAGTATGCTTTCAGTGTGCCAGTGATGACGTATTATACCATCTACTGTAGAAACTGAATTGTCTAGAGAAAATGAAGATAGGAGACACTGGGCTACAGTGACTCATCATTACTGAATGATAGATTTCAGAAGGTTATGATTTAGGGCTTTTGCTCATATTGTGCTGCCATTATCTATTGAGGGGCCCTCTGATGCTTAATATCTAAATGAAACTACTAGGAGAGGATGTCCAGAGCTTTCTAGTGCAGTGTTGCCATATGGCTCCCAGTATCTTTCTCACTGATTCTAAGGGAGGCTGGAATCAGTACAGTGGACCCTCGACTTACAGATGGCTCCACTTGCGTACTTTTCAAGTTACAGACTTCTCCGGCCGCAAAATTTCACTTCGACTTGCGGCCGGAGAATCGACCTACAGACTGGAAAGGGGAGGCGGGGAACCGGCCGAAGAAAAAATAACCCCCACCAAAAAAAGAAAATACAGTCACTTACCAGGTCAGACCCAGCCCCGCTCCTCACAGTCCCTTGGTAGCCTGGGAACAGCCAGACTCTGTGTGAGCAGAGCGCTGAACAGCTGAGAGTCGGGAACCAGCAGAGAGGCGGCAACCATTTTGAGAGGCAGCAGCCATGTGGTCGCCTCTCAAAATGGCTGCCGCCTCTAAAAAATGGCTGCCGCCTCTCTGCTGGTTGCCACCTCTCAGCTGTTCGGCGCTCTGCTCACACAGAGTCCGGCTGTTCCTGGGCTACCAAGGGACTGTGAGGAGCGGGGCTGGGTCTACTGTACCTGGTAAGTGACTGTATTTTCTTTTTTTGGTGGTGGGGTATTTTTCTTCGGCCGGTTACGGATTAATGGGTTTTCAATGCATTCCTATGGGAAATGGACCCTCGACCTACAGACTTTTCGACCTGCGGCCACCGTTCCAATACGGATTAATTCCGTAAGTCGAGGGTCCACTGTACACCATTGAAGATTTCCCTGGAATTAGGGACTCTTGAAACGATGCATGATATTGACTGGATGTCAGACAAAATAATTAAGCTTAATCCTTAAAAAGGCATTCAGGGACTCAATCATGATTGTTAAAAGCCTGCCTGAAAAAATGGGCCTTCAGCTGTCGGTGGAAGGGTAAAAGGGAAGGAGGTAATCTGATCTCCTGAGGGAGAGGTTTCCATAACCTGGGAGCTGCTATAGAGAAGGCCGTCTTTCATGTCCCCATGAGCCATTCCTTCACTGGCAGTGGGACCGAGAGGGGTGCCTCCTTCGATGATTTTAAATGCCAAGAAGGCTCATATGGGGAGATGCAGTCCTTCAGGTAGTCTGGACCTAAGCTGTCTAGAGCCTTATAGGTAATGATCGCCTTTTAGATAGACGTGCAAGCCAAAATGGCCGGGAGGGCTTTTCTTCAATTTCATTCTGCAACTTGTATAGAACAGCCCTTGAGCTATGCAGAAACTAAAGTCAGTGCAAAAAAAAAAAAAAAACCCCTCCAAAAAAAGCCACCAACAGCGTGGATGTTGGCAGTGGCCTAGCCATATCACAGCAGTGCTTTATCTAGGGTTGCCAGACGTCAGGCAAAAGGAGGACATGTCCTCCTTTTTAGCCTAATGTCCTCCGTCCGGCAGGCAAAGATAAAAATCTTTAAAATGTCAGGCTTTTGTATATTTTATGTTATAATTTTGGATGGGAGGGGGAGAGGTGGAAGGACCCCCCTCCCCCTGTCTTTCCCTGCACCCGCCCACCCCCCGTTACCTGCCACTGGCGCCGGAGCGCAGCCCTTGTCCCCTTCTGCTGCCGCTGCGGCTGCTCGGCAATCCGCCATGCCCGCCCAGCCCATGTAGAGCCCAGAAAGGCAGCGCAAGCGGAGCGCCGCCTGCCGAGCCAGGCAGGAGCAAGCAGCGCCCAAGTGCATCGATGGGAAGGTGAGCGCCCGGACTGTGTGTGTTCAAAGTCCCTTTCAGGGACTCCAACTCCCACACTCCCCAGCCTTGAACTTATGACCCTCGGGGGAGGGGAGGCTGCCTCGTTCGGCTTTGCCCAGCGCCGCTTTCCCCCTGCCTGCGCCGGAACCTTGTTTGGGCATCCAGATTAGCAAGGTTGCCTCTGAGCCTGTGCAGAGTGCAATCGTCCGGGGGATCCCGCAGCCAGGCCGGGGTGGGTTTGGGTACAATTGGCTGTTTAAATAATGTTTTTTGATATTTTGAAAAAAAAAGCCTCCATTGAATTTATTTTTATTTTTTAACATGACTGTTTCTTGGTCGGTTCACTAAGAGACATTTATTGGCAGCTATTGTAATTGTATTGATTGCGGGTCCGGAACGATTCAAATGAAACATTCAATACGTCCTCCTCTGTCCTCTTTTTTGTCTTTCTATGTCCTCCTTTTGGTACCCATGTATCTGGCAACCCTAGCTTTATCAGATATACTGGCTCTCGCTATATCTCCAGTCACAATGAAGACAGCTTGACCAAATCTTACAGTTCTAAATAAGTTGAGACCTGGGTATCTGAAGGATTTCTTCCTTTTTCACAAACCTATCTTAATTCAGAACACATTTCTCTGTGTTTTTAAAGAATATTTAAATGCAAAAGCCAAAAAACATGAAGATAAAATAAGTAGATGTTAACAATTGCGCCTATCAAAGATATGTGTCATAATGAGGAGGAATAAGGGAAAGGAGACAACAAAAGGTGGAGGGAGATAAAATAGTTCATGAACATTTAACAGAGAATATTTCAAGATTTAAAGTTTTATGAGCCCTTCTTCCCAAGTTTAAACTGGGCAGGTAGGAGAGCCTGCCTGTTATTTCTCTGTTCTATGGTGCTACCTATTCTGGCTAAACTATTACAGAAGTAATGTCTCAATTCAACTCCTTTTTTCTGGTAAACTACAGGAGGAACGCAAAGGCTACCTCGTACAATTGGAGTGTCTCTGGCAAAGGAACTTATATTTTCTGCCCGTGTAATTGATGGTGAAGAAGCAAAATCAATAGGATTGATCAGTCATGTGGTGGAACAGAATGAAGCAGGGGATGCTGCCTATAGAAGAGCTTTAGCCCTGGCAAGAGAATTTTTACCTCAGGTACAGTCCATCTGTTCCATTGCAGTAAAGGATGAACAAGTGATGAAGAAAAGAATTGTGTAAAATAAAAAAGTTACAATCACAAACAGTATTTAAACTCCATTATAATTTAACAAATAGAAGATAACCCTCTTTGGTTTATCTATTAAAATTGGTAGTACTAGGGCATAAAAGGCCTCCACGATATCATATTTATATTTTGAATACATCTTTTTTGTTATAACTTTTGACATAGAATTAAAGTAAAACTTTTGAGGTTTCTGTTACTGTTAAAGCTCAGCCCTTCCAAATTTGTGTTTACTTCCATTCATTTATATGAATATCAGTAGAACAGGGCATGCTTTAAAAAAAAAAAATTCTCACCATGGTGAATTTTTTTTATTTCTTTGTCTCTAGACTCCCCAGTTCATTTTTCCAAACTAAACTCTACAGATTCTCTGCATGAACAAAATGTATTGAACAGTCACTCTGTAGCTGGAGGCTCAAATTCTAAACACAAGCAAATTCCATTAACTGATGGGATTTGCGTGCATGTGTATGTGTTTAGGTATGTAGCTTTACATATTCTTGAAAATAATGTCTTCTATAAATGTTTGTACTGAATTGTTATTCGGTTGCTTTCTGATCTGGGTGTACTGACACAGTACCAAGCTGATCATTTAGCTTCTCAATGCTACTTTGGTATGGGATGGTGAGGAAGTATTGCTGTTGTTTGGCACAGTTGAACAAATTCATAGCCAATTTGGTTTGTTAAATAAGTTCATAGAAAAACAAGAACTGAACCTATATGTAAAAGTTCCTCTAGCTTTTGTCCACTTGTTTACTTAATGCTGATTGTTAATTACAGCTAATGCTAATCTCAGGGTGTAATTTTGTATAAATGCATGTGGTTTGTTCTATGTACCTTCCTGTTTGATGGAATTTCGTATGCTTTCAATTGTAAAGTAAAAAGGTAAGGAGTACCTCACATAAAAATATTATGAATGCAAGAAATAATTGAAGTTAAGAGGAAACAGTGTGAAACATGCCCACAATCCAAAAACATCTCGCTTATGGGAAGAGGGGAGTGGATGTTTTGTGGAATTTTGGAGAAAAGCTGTGGACATGATATAAGAAATTAGAAATATAGAATATAATATACTTTTTTTTTTCTTCTTAAACTACAACATAAACATAAACATAAAATACATAAACCAAAATACAAATCGACTGTGTTCCCCACCACCATAGTTGGGACCTCTTGCAGTAATCCTCTTCTTCCTCTATCTTTATTCTTCTTCTTCCTTTATTGTCCTCTTCTCCAGAACTGCATTGATTCAGAACTGCTTTCCCTTTTCCTCTTGTTAGCACATATTCAAGAAATCTGCCCCATATATCATACAAATTATTCTTTTTCATCTCTCCTTTCTTAACCTTTAAGTTACATGTTAATTTATCATTTATAGCAATGTTCCATATTTCATTATACCATTCTTCCATTCGAAATTCAGACTTTGATTTCTAATTCCTAGCTATTATTAATCTGGCTGCTGTTAATAAATTGGTAATCAATTCTCTAGTCATTTTATATTCCACATTCTCAAATATTGATAACAGAGCTATCTCAGGATTAAATTCTATATCTTTTTCACATATGTCATTTAGTTCTTTAAAGATTAGTTTCCAAAATCTTTGTACTTTTTCGCATTCCCACCACATATGAAAGTATGTACCAATTTCCTTCTCACATTTCCAACAATCAGATAACTAGCGTTAATTTTATTCAATTTTGTCGATGTCAAACACCATCTTAAACCCAATTTGAAAAAAATTTCTCTTATTCTCACCGACATAAATCGTAAAACCCTCATTTTCCACATCTTCCTCCATTCTTCATCATTTATTCTTTTTCTTAATTCTTGTTCCCACACTAACTTCAATCCTTCTTTCTCAGTCTCTTCTTCTAGATCAGTGGTTGGGGAACAGGGGTAAATTACCCCAAATGGGATAAAAACTGAAAATCCTGGGGGTAATGAGCAGAGCGCTACCCCCACCCCACCCCCACCCCCTGCAGCCGAACCTCAGACTGTAAGCCACCTATCCCTGCTACCTTCCTTGGTTGCGGCACTTGTAAATCAGTTCTTTTAGAGATCGGAGATAAGGTTGCTTTATTGTTTACGGCTGTAGAACAGCCCGGGGCAGTCAATCCGGCTTGTGAATGGCTACTTCCGCCGGAGGTGGAAAGCTCCAATTAAGGCGGGAGGGAAGGTGTGAGAGAGGGATGGGTGGATTCATCAAGCTTGTTTAAAGGTAAGATTGTAGAAAATTTAGGGAGGGAGGGAGGGTGGGTGTATGTGAGAGAGAGACTGACTTTCATAAAACCATGAAAAAAGGACGTGACTGCAAGGAGAGAAGGCTCCAATTAAGGCTGGAAGGAAGGTGCGAGAGAGGGACCGGGTGGTTTCATCAAGCTTGTTTAAATGTAATGAGAGGAAACGGACATACTAAACTGAAGCAACTGGTTGTTGAACATTTAGGGAGTGTGTGTGTGTGTGTGTGATAGAGACAGAGACAGAGATGGAGAGACAGAGAGAGAGACACAGAAAGAGACTTGACTCTTTCATAAAACCATGAAAAAGCAACCTTCCAAATTTAATCTCCACTGCATTTAGCTCTGCAGTTTCTGCTGAGAAGAGCAAGTACTTCAAGATTCTGTTTAGATGCTGAATTTGTACTGGGCAGAACCGGAATATTTAGAAGAGTCTCGCTAACAGCAAACACCTAGTAAAAGACAACCGACACACCTGGGACTAGATGTCTGAAGTGTGTAGCAATTGCATTTCTCTATTTCTCATCCCCAAAGCAGGCAAGAGTATCATAGTTTATTCCCCAAATCTGAATCCCTGTCTCTCTGCTCCTGGTCCTGCTTTGACTGCAACACCAAACAAAAGGTCTTACAAACAAAGACTGTGGCTTTCTTTATTGAGTCAATCCATCTCATGTGCATTCTTCCTCTTTTCCTACTGCATTGCACTTTTTCCTGCATTGCTGCCTTTTCCAGTGAGCTTGTCTTCTCATGATGCCACTGCAGTACAATACCCTTTGTTTGGTTATTTTAGCTTCTAGTGAGAGTCCACACTTAATTTGCTTTACTTATCTCTCTGACAAGTCATGCTATCTGTAAAACTCTTTTCCAACACTACATTTCAAATAAGTGAAATGTGTGTATACACTTTATGTAGTGTATAAAATGTGTATAAAATGTTGTCTGCACTCCTATATATAGCTGCTTTTCTGAGGATGGTTTACTTTGGAGGAAACAAGTCCAGGATTTCAATGTACTTAATAAGCTTTATAAATGTTGTTGTTGTTTAGTCGTTAAGTTGTGTCCGACTCTTCATGAACCCATGGACCAGAGCAAGCCAGGTCCTCCTGTCTTCCACTGCCTCCCGGAGTTTGGTCAAATTCATGTTGGTAGCTTTGATGACACTGTCCAACCATCTCGTCCTCTGTCGTCCCCTTCTCCTCTTGCCCTCACACTTTCCCAACATCAGGGTCTTTTCCAGGGAGTCTTCTCTTCTCATGAGATGGCCAAAGTATTGGAGCCTCAACTTCAGGATTTGTCCTTCCAGTGAGCACTCAGGGTTGATTTCCTTTAGAATGGATAGGTTTGTTCTCCTTTCATGTTCAGGGGACTCTCAAGAGTCTCCTCCAGCACCACAATTCAAAATCATCAATTCTTTGGCGGTCAGCCTTCTTTATGGTCCAGCTCTCACTTCCATACATCACTACTGGAAAAACCATAGCTTTGACTATGCGGACCTTTGTCAGCAAGGTGATGTCTCTGCTTTTTAAGATGCTGTCGAGGTTTGTCATCGCTTTCCTCCCAAGAAGCAGGGGACTTTTAATTTCGTGGCTGCTGTCACCATCTGCAGTGATCATAGAGCCCAAGAAGGTAAAATCTGTCACTGCCTCCATATCTTCCCCTTCTATTTGCCAGGAGGTGATAGGACCAGTGGCTATGATCTTAGTTTTTTTGATGTTGAGCTTCAGACCATTTTTGTGCTCTCCTCTTTCACCCTCATTAAGAGGTTCTTTAATTCCTCCTCACTTTCTGCCATCAGAGTGGTATCATCTGCATATCTGAGGTTGTTGATATTTCTTCCGGCAATCTTAATTCCGGTTTGGGATTCATCCAGTCCAGCCTTTCGCATGATGTATTCTGCATATAAGTTAAATAAGCCGGGGGACAATATACAGCCTTGTCGTACTCCTTTCCCAATTTTGAACCAATCAGTTGTTCCATATCCAGTTCTCACTGTTGCTTCCTGTCCCACATACAGATTTCTCAGGAGGTAGATAAGGTGGTCAGGCACTCCCATTTCTTTAAGGACTTGCCATAGTTTGCTGTGGTCCACACAGTCAAAGGCTTTTGCGTAGTCAATGAAGCAGAAGTAGATGTTTTTCTGGAACTCTCTGGCTTTCTCCATAATCCAGCGCATGTTAGCAATTTGGTCTCTAGTTCCTCTGCCTCTTTGAAATCCAGCTTGTACTTCTGGGAGTTCTCGGTCCACATACTGCTGAAGCCTACCTAAACAACAACAACATACTTTCTAATGGGTTTTTCACTGTCAATAGGGAATCATCAGCAAATAAATTAATCTTTATTTTATTATTTTCACCCATAGGTAAAGGTAAAGGTTCCCCTTGACATTTAGTCCAGTCGTGTCCGACTCTAGGGCGCGGTGCTCATCCCCGTCTCCAAGCCGTAGAGCCAGCGTTTGTCCGTAGACAGTTTCCATGGTCACGTGGCCAGTGCGACTAGACACGGAATGCCGTTACCTTCCCACCGTGGTGGTACCTATTTATCTACTCGCATTTACATGCTTTTGAACTGCTAGGTTGGCAGGAGCTGGGACAAGCGACAGGAGCTCACTCCGTCGTGTGGATTCGATCTTATGACTGCTGGTCTTCTGACCTTGCAGCACAGAGGCTTCTGTGGTTTAGCCCTCAGCGCCACCACGTCCCTTTTCTACCCATACCTTCAATTAAATCGTCATTCCTTATTGCATTTGCTAACATTTCAATAATCAAACAAAACAGAACTGGAGAAAGAGGGCAACCTTGTCTGGTGCCTCGGCCTAGAGCTATCTGCTCTGTCATCCCATCATTAACAATTACTGCAGAAGTGTTCTCCAAATATAATTGGTCTATTCCCCCCCCCCAAATTTCTTTCCAAAACCCCAACCCTTTAAAAGGATCTTTAATGTTGGCCATTCTACACAATCAAATGCCTTAAAATTATCTAATGATAAAATACCTGCCTTTGATTTATCTTTTTCTATATTATATATAATATTCAAAACCCTCCTAGTTAAATTTTCCATTTGTCTTCCCTTTAAAAACCCATTTTGATCCTCTTTAATATATTTTGTAATAAACGTATTCATTCTATTTGCCAAGATTGCAGTAAATATCTTTGCATCTTGATTTAATAATGAAATAGGTCTATATGAACTTGGGTCTGTCAAATCTTTATTGGGTTTTGGAATAAGAGTTGTTAATAAGTATTTCCAAGAATCTGGTATTTTCTCTCCTTGCAATATTCCATTATAAAGTATTTTTAACTTGGGGATCAGTATTGATTTAAAAGCTTTATAATATTCTGATCCCATTCCATCAAAGCCTGGAGTTTTACTATTTTTTAGTTTGTTAATAACCTCTGTAATCTCTTCATCTTTTATCTCTTTTTCTAATTCTCTTTTATCATTCTCTAATAGTTTACTCTTTAAATTTTCTTTAATATAATATTCTATATCTTCTTTCGATGTACCTTTATATAAATTTTGGTAAAATTCTTGTAATATCATTAATTTTTCCTTCATTAGGCTACAATTATTTCCTGTTTTATTTATTTATTTATTTATTTATTTATTTATTTGATTTATATCCTGCCCATCTGGTATATTCTACCACTCTGGGCGGCTTCCAACAAACATATATACATTGAAATGACATAAAAACATTATAACATAATCAATAACAAAATAGTGCAAAAACTATAAATAAAAAAATGAATAGCAAGAAAGAAAAAGAGTCAGGTGCTGACAGGAGGGAAGGCCTGGGTGTACAGCCATGTTTTTAGTTGGCTTTTAAATGTACCCAGCGTGGGGGCCTCGTGGATCTCCGGTGGGAGGCCATTCCAGAGGCGAGGAGCCACCGCCGAGAAGGCCCGGTTTCGTGTCTTTTCCCTTCGGGCCTCCCTCGGCGTCAGGCTCCTCAACCTCACCTCCTGACTCGTGCGGGTGATCCGGGTAGATCTCGGTGGGAGCAGGCGTTCCGCCAAGTATCGAGGTCCTAAACCGTTTAGGGCTTTATAAGTAAGCATTAAGACTTTGAAGTCAATGCGGAAATGGATAGGCAGCCAGTGTAGCATGGCCAGAGTAGGAGAAATGTGCTGGTATTTTCCCACTCCAGTAAGGAGTCTGGCCGTCGCATTCTGGACCACCTGAAGTTTCCGCAGCAGCCTCAAAGGAAGCCCCACGTAGAGCGCGTTACAGTGGTCTAATCTTGAGATTATGAGCGCATGCACCAAGGTAGTGAGTGCCCCCGTGTCAAGGTAGGGCCGCAGCCGGGCTATCCGCCAGAGGTGGGAAAAGGCGGTACGGACTACCGATGCCACCTGAGTTTCCATGGTGAGCGTCGGGTCCAAATGTACGCCCAGGCTGCGGACCCCACTCTTCGCAGTCAGGGTTACCCCCCCAAATGAGATAGAGTCACCCAGGCCACCAGCCACGGGGGCCCCCACCCTCAGAACTTCCGTCTTGTCCGGATTCAGCCTCAGCTCATTTTCCTGCATCCATTGCAGTACGGTCCCCAGGCAGTGCTGAAGGGACAGGACGGCATCACCTGCAGTTGGTGAAAAGGAGATGTAGAGCTGGGTGTCATCCGCATACTGATGACACGACGCTCCACACCCCCTGATGACCCCACCCAACGGCCTCATATAGATGTTAAACAGCATTGGGGAGATGATCGACCCCTGTGGAACCCCACAATTGAGACTCCACGAGGCCGAAACACTCTCCCCAAGCTGTACTCTCTGGGGACGGTCCTCCAAGAAGGAACGGAGCCAGGCAAGCGCCAAGCCACCAATTCCCAACTCAGAGAGCCTCCCCAGGAGGATACCGTGGTCGACAGTATCGAAGGCCGCCGAGATGTCGAGGAGGACCAACAGAGACGTTTTGCCCCTGTCAGCCTCCCTCAACAGGTCATCATACAGGGCGACCAATGCCGTCTCTGTACCGTGGCGCGGCCTGAAGCCCGACTGAAATGGGTCCAGGGCTTCTGTTTCATCCAAGTGTGCCTGAAGCTGATCAGCGACCACCCTCTCGACCACTTTGCTCATGAAAGAAACATTGGCGACGGGCCTATAATTACCAATTTCAATATTGTTTCTTTCTTATGGGCCTAATGAGTGTCTCCTTGAGGGCAGGTGGAAACCTGCCCTGAAGGAGAGACCCATTTATTATTGCTGTGGCCCATGTTGTTGTTTTCAGCCTGGCTACTTTGATTAGCCAGGCCGGGCAAGGGTCAAGGGAGGAGGTGGTGGCTCGACAGCGATCAAGCACCTTGTCCACAGAGTCAGGCATCACCGGCTGAAAGGAGTCAAGAGTTACCAGGCAAGACGGAGCGCTGGACATCTCAGCTCGACTCACTGTATTCAAAAAAGGAGAGAGGTTCCGGCGGATGGCCTCCACTTTAGATTTTAAAAAAGCTGCAAACTGGTCAGGTGAAAAACTAGGGGGAGGCCCATCACCCGAACCAGCTCCGGATAGGTCGCGCACTATACGGAATAACTCCGCCTGCTGGTTTGACGCTTCGCTTATCCGGTTAGCGAAGAATGATCGACATGCAGCCTTTACCTTATTCAGGTAAAGGTTAGTTGCGACCTTAGCAGCTATCCAATTATAATCCGTCGGGTTCTTCCTCCATCTACGCTCTAGCCTCCTCCTCATTCGCTTCATCACTCGAAGGTCCTGGTTAAACCAGGGCGCTGGCCGAGCTCTACGGCGGAGAGGGCGTTTAGGCGCGATCGTGTCTATGGCCCTGGTGGCAGCGGTGAACCAGCTGTCAACCAGAGCGTCGACAGGAGCGCTAGCCAGGTCAGCCGTAACACCTCTCATGGCATCCTGGAATCCAACCGGATCCAGTAGTCTTCGAGGGCGGACCATGAAAATGGGTCCCTGCTCCCTGCGAGGGGGGAGAGCCACTGTGAGGTTACATTTTATTAGGTGGTGATCTGACCATGACAAGGGGACTGACACTAGGTCCTTCACCATCAGATCACACTCGCTCCAACTGGAGGAAAAGACCAGGTCCAACGTATGACCACCCACGTGGGTGGGGCCGTTGACATGTTGGGACATGTTCAAGGAAGCCATGGTTTCCAAGAACTCAAGAGCTGGCCCAGAAACCTCTGCCCCCGCATGCACGTTGAAATCACCCAAGGCCAGAAGCCTCGGGGACTCCAACAGTGCCGCGGAGACAAAGTCGGCCAGCTCCGGAAGGGAAGTGGCTGGGTTGCGGGGAGCACGGTAACCCAGCAAAATCCCAATACGATCCCTGGCCCCAATCGACACGTGGAGTGCCTCTAGACCCAGCTTTACCACCGAGGAGCGCCTAGTAACCTCCAAGCTGGATTTATAAACAATGGCTACTCCCCCCCCCCGCCCCTCCAGTCTACCCTGGTGCTGAACAGCATAACCGGGCGGACAGACAAAAGCCAGGGGAGGACCCCCCTCTCCGCCAATCCACGTCTCGGTTATGCATGCCAGGTCTGCATCCTCCTCCAGGATAAGATCGTAAATCACCTGGGGCTTATTGGATACAGACCTGGCGTTCAGCAGCACCAGGGTTAGAGTGGAGGGCTGGCTGGGCTGTCTACCTCGATACTGGGGGTAGGTCACAGTCTCAGAGCAATGGACAGCCTTCAGACATCTGTTCATCGTTCTTCTGTCATGAGTGGGGACTGTGCCAACGCCATATCTCCCTCTACCCGTGATCACCGAGATGTTAAAAGGCCCCTCGCTGGGCAAACAGGCCTTCCACTCCATATCAGACAGAAAAGAAAAAAGGGAAAAGAAAGTAAAGAGAACAAAGTCCTAGATAGTAACACAACTTAAACAGGAGTGCAAAACAAATACAATATTATATAATGTTATGGTTAAAAATCCAATACAAAAAACCCCATATATAAAATTAAATTAAAAGAGGAAATATATATATATATATACCCAAGAAATTATCCCCACATATAGTCCAGATCTGACCTCCTCCGCCTCGCAACCTTGTCCTTTTAAGTTTTACTGATCTTAACGTTCTTGGAGTTATTTCAAGAGTTGTTAAAATTGATGTTAGTAGCAGAAAAAATGTCAGAGTGAGGATGTTACTCACAGATTGCACCACATAGGTCTTGGTGATGCGCGTGGGCAGCATCAGAAACAATAAAGTCCAGGCAGAAAAATATTCAGTCCCTGGCTTTTCCTTTTCCCTTCCTTGGGAGGGAGGTGAGGCGTCTTTGTAAGTAAACCAGAGAGGGCAGGGTGAACAGTCCGGTCCTGGGAAGAAGGCTGCCGTTAGGGAGACCAACATGGCGACCGCCCAGTGAGTCAGCTCTCTCTCCTTCACGGCCGCCCAAGGTCTTCCCCTTGCCGCCTTATTACCGGAGCCTGAGATGGTCCGCTTCTCCACATCAGCAGCCCGAGATTCACAGAGCTCCTGGGCAACACAGCCACCACCACCAGCCACAGGAGACCTGGCAATCTCGGCTCCAGACTCCAGCCACAGCCACACGGTCGAGACAAGCTCGTCAGGAAGGGGGGGCACCGAACCACCGGCCTCCAGATCTTCTCCCCTCCGATGGCGACCTCCGGTCTCAGTCTGGGTCGAAAAGCCCAATCCCCAGCAACGCTCAAACACCACCTCCTGCGGTCAGGCGAAGGCTCCCGAACCTTCGAGCTCCGCGGAAAGCCGGAGAAAGGCTTCGATTGAGCTCCAATTCCAGCCCCGCTTTCGAGCTCCAGCTCTAGCCCCGCGATCTCTGATCACTTCAATTGTGTTTTTTGATCTTTTAGTTTGAGCTACCCTAGCTAGAAGCTTTGAGTTTTTATTACTATACTCGAAAAAATTCCTCTTCGATTATATGAAATCCCTCTGGACCTTTTCTAACTCTATGCTTTCTAACTCTCTCCTTTTAGCTTGAATCTCTAATAATTTCTTATTATCTCTATCTATAAAATATTTACTTTCTAAATCTTTTAATGATTCTTCTATTTTTTTATATTTTCTTCTCAGTTTTTTTAATTCTACATGATTCTCTTATGACAATTCCTCTTATAACTGCTGTCATAGTGTCCCATAACACTCCTATTTTACTCCCACCTGCTTCATTTATTGACCATGTTTCCATCCATTCTTTCTTAGCTCTATGCATTACATCTGTATACTGAAAAATATTGGACTCTATTCTCCATCTTCTAGCTTCTCTGTAATCTTTCTTAACTTTCATCTCCATCATCATCAACACATGATCTGTTATTTTTATCACATTAATATTTGTATCTACTACTTTAGAAATTTTGATGCTTTTGAACTGTGGTGCTGGAGGAGGCTTTTGAGAGTCCCCTGGACTGCAAGGAGAACAAACCTATCCATTCTGAAGAAAATCAACCCTGAGTGCTCACTGGAAGGAAAGATCCTGAAGCTGAGGCTCCAATACTTTGGCCATCTCATGAGAAGAGAAGACTCCCTGGAAAAGACCCTGATGTTGGGAAAGTGTGAAGGCAAGAGGAGAAGGGGACGACAGAGGATGAGATGGTTGGACAGTGTCATCGAAGCTACCAACATGAATTTGATCAAACTCTGGGAGGCAGTGGAAGACAGGAGGGCCTGGCGTGCTCTGGTCCATGGGGTCACGAAGAGTCGGACACGACTTAACGACTAAACAACAACAACTTTAGAAATTAAATTTTGAGATATAAACATAAAATCTATTCTTGAATAACTATTATGTACAGAGGAGTAATACGTAAACCTTCTTTCATCTCCCTTCAATTCTCTCCATATATCTTTTAAATCTGTACTTTTCAATATCTTACTCAATAGGGTACTTCTTTTATTCAGCTCATCTTTTTTACATACAGTTTTATCCTTTACCTTATCTAAAACCATATTAAAATCTCCTGTCATAATAACATATCCCTTTCTAACCTCCATCTCTTTAACGACAGTTTTATAAAATTCTCCTTGATTCACATTCAGTGCATAAACATTTACTAATATAATATACTTTTTATATGGCAATCCTCCTCCAACTCGCTCTCGCTCTGTGTGTATGTGTGTGTGTGAGAGAGAGAGAGAGAGGAAAGAGAAAAGAGGGAGAACTCCATATTGAGTTGTATGAGACAGAGAAAGGATAGTTCTGCATTGATTTGTGCATGTGGAGATTTACAAGTACAGTGGTACCTCGCTAGACGATTGCCTCGTTAAACGACGAATCCACTAGACGATGAGGTTTTGCGATCGCTGTTGCGCTTTGCAAAACGTTGATTCCTATGGGCGCTTTTCGCTGGACGATGTTTGGGTCCGTGCTTCGCCAGACAGGCCTCTCCCGTGACCCCCCCCCTTTCAGAAGTCTCCCGGGGCGCAGGGGAAAAGCGGAATTTTTTTATTTCCAGCTTTTCCCCCTGAATTTTCAGGGCAGAGAAAGCCTCTTATTAGCCCGCCCATCAGCTGTTCGTCAGGAGAGGGGAGGGGGAAGGAGCGGAGCAGAGGACAAAATGGCTGCCAGGGCTTCTTCAGCAGGTAAACATGCAGTGGAAATGCACCCGGGGAAGCCTCTGAAAGCAGCGCTTTGCAGTGGGGGGACGTGGGGGGGTGGCGGGCCAAGGGTTATATCCCCTTTTCTTGCCAGGAGAAGACAGATTTTATCACCCAAGCTTTTAAAGTGACTTGTTTTTTGTTGTTGTATTTTTACAACCTAGACTGAAACCATGTTTGCTGAAATATGCCTGCATAAGGCTGATGAGATGTTTAGCAGGGACTTGTTTCTAGAAAGTAAACACTTCCCACTTCTGTCCTGTGGCTTCCATGACTCTTGTGTAATCACTTTCATTATTTGGAAGTCATTAATTACAGAAACTCACCACCACTGGGGTAAGATTACATTCTCATCAGGCTTACGTGGGCATTGTTGCACAAACAGGATTTCAGCCCCTGTGCATTAGCATTAATGCTGCTGCCTAAATATCACTGTCTTGCGGATAGGCAAGGATTTTTGAAAATATGTCCTTTAATAATAATAAGGAGCATTATGAACTTAATATAACCATACACTTAGAGGGAGAGATGTTATTCTCTATACGTTACATCTGTTACACAGATATGGGGAGGGGCTAAAGCTCAGTGGGCAACATGCTTGCATACAGAGGGTCCCAGATTAATCTCAGGCATCTCTAGATAAGAGTAGAAGAACCCCTGCTTGAAGCCATGGACCTCTGTACCAGTGTCAACAGTACTAGGTTAGATGGAGCAAGGGCCTCACTTAGTATAAGGCAGCCTTGTGTCTGTGTACATATGTATGTGCCTGCCTATTTGTAAAACAGGATTGCAGTAGCATAACTTTAATTCTAAGGCTTTCAAAGAGTGTAGCCTTCCTCCTTCTTCCATAGATACTTCCGTATCTTGTATTTATTCTGAAGCAGGGGCATGTATTGGAATGAATGTGGAAATGCTAGTGGTAAACAATTATGCTCTATTATAGTTCTTTGTACTGTGGCATAGACTTTCTTATTAACATATAGTCATTTTAAAGTTCATTTTCAGTTTTCACATACCATGGGGTTTTTTTAAAATTTCTTTTAGTGACAGATGTATTCATCGTGAAGAACTGTCGGTTCCAACCTCATAGTTTTTTAAATCAATTCTAATCCAGGATTAAGACCTCAACACTCACTCTCAAATGTCCTGGTATCCCATTTTTCCAAGACATTCAATAGACTAGAGAAATCTTACTATTTGCACCTTAACAAAATACTGTTGTATGATTATGAATGTTAAAACGGGACATCAATATTGGAACATTTGAAATCACAAATAGAAATATGTGTCTGTTTTTAATTTTAGGGACCAGTAGCAATGAGAGTTGCAAAACTGGCCATCAATCAAGGAATGGAAGTAAGAAAATTTGTTTTTGCCTGCTGTCTAAACTTATTGTTTAAAGGACAAAGTAGATGTGAGACCAGTATAACATGATGTGGCTTGTAGTTAATTTTGGAGATTAAGGGAAAATTTAAAAATATAGTTAGAGGAGGCATGGGCACTGAACCTTTTTCATCATCCTCTAGAACCTTTTTAGCAATTCTCCTCTGACTGGGAGTTGTTTCTGGTCTGAAAAGCCCTCTGGGGGAAAAGTCTATTTAGAAAGAGGGGTGGCAGAGTCTGTACCTATGCCACAATACATGTTTCTTGGCAGCTGGGATCAAATTCTGATAAGCAAGTGCACCATCACATCTAGTTTTGTCCATTTAAGGGTTAACATGTAGAATTTGTGTTTCCCCCATCTCTTCAGCTTTCCCCCTTAGCAGCTTTTAGTAAACATAGAGCGGCTGGGAAGTTTTATGCCCTGAAGTGTGATTTCTTCATATAAGCAAGAATCACTCTTTTGTTAATAATACTGTACCTTCTTATCAAAGACTTACAATTTTCTGTTTGATGAAAGATAACCTAATTATTTTCTTTCCTAACCTTCTGTGCCAAGGGTAGCACAAAAGTGCCTTAATACTCTGCACATAATTGGAGTATTGAAAATGTGTATTTGTGCATAAGAATTGAAAATTGTTGCCCCAAATATTAATTGAACAATATCCTTTTCACTGTTTCTGAAAGGCAGTTTGGTAAAATATTGGCATATTCTATCATACAACTGTATGAAGTTTTGTTAGTGGTCAGTGTAGTCTTATATAAATACATGGAATCTGTTTAAGATTAAAATATTTATGAGTAGTTCTGTACCATCATTCTTGGAAGATACCAAGGACAACCCCTAAGTGAACTATTGGCATGGGGTGTCTCCAAAATGCCTTTATAAATAGAACTCTCCAGTTGTATCTTTCATTTCATGTTTGTAGGTTTAAATGGGGACTGCATGCTGTTTATTTCAGAAGTTGGCAGAAAACTTGAACTGCTTTGTAGACTTGAAGGTTTAGGACACACTTTAGATTCCAGTATTCTTGTCACATTTCATTTCACTACCTCTCATCATGGGCTCAGATTTTGATTTCCTTTTTTTTCTATATAAAACACAGATTTTGTCACTGCAGACAAACATAATTCAGTAAATTGGATGTAGTATGCAAATAAGGAAGTTTTGAAATGGCATCTAAAAGAGAAAGATACAGAAATATAAGATAGCCACCTTTAATCTTTGCCTAAACTAATTTGCAAACTGATGTTAGAGCTGTGTATGCTGCTATAATTTTAACATAGTGAAACACAGAATGAAAAATGTTGATAATGTAATTCTTCACTGATAAAGAAAACCATATAAATGTACATACCTGGTATGTTCAAAATCTTTTAAAATAAATATGAACAGTTGGCTTAGTGTTGTAGAAGTATTTCTCAAATAATTTGAGTTAATTTTCAACTGCATTTCATATTTTTGTTCCACAGGTAGATCTGCTAACAGGCTTGGCAATTGAAGAAGCTTGTTATGCTCAGGTATGTAACTGATACACTTTTCAATAACCAGCTCCTCACAACAACCCTCCTCAATCAAGGATTGTGAGTATTCCTCCATCTCTGATGATCTGGTAATCTGTGACTTACAGTTCCATTCCTAGATGTGTGACATTAAATTATGTTCTTGGTAGTGCATATGTTTGCTTATAGAGATCTGCAGATGTTTCTTTGGGAATTTTGTATTTTTGTCAGAATGAAGAAAATAATTTATTCATGCACTTTGCACAGTTGCTGGATGATGCATCATCCATTTAGTGTCTTCATGTTAGAAAGAGTGGGAAGTATCCCCATGATTAGTTAGAACAGCTGCTGAGCCTTCATTAGGTTGTGGAACAATTCAACAGTATTGTGGGTGCCCAGGAGAATTACATATTTCAAAAATATCTGAAAAGTTCTGGAGAAGTACTGTTTCCAATAACGTCAAGGCCCAAGATGTTGTTGCTATTGTGTTCCAAGTCTGGGTGGGGGTGGGGAGTTGGAGAGGAAGAGAGGTAACCAAACTTCTTTATATTCTTGATAGTTTCATTAGCATAAATTAAGCCTGAACTTCAGACAAACCTGTTGGCCTATGCTGGGTTGAGTCCAAATTTTGCCTGCTTTTGGCAAATCAGTTCCAAATTACCCTGGAAAAGCTTACCTATTAATAATCAGGTGCTATATAAGTTTTTAAATTTGCTGTGAATGTCAGGTTTAGGATACCACAAAATCTTTTCTACTCAGTGTCTAATAACATAAAGAAATTACTGTAGAGCTATTTTCCTGCATTGAGATGATCTCAGTGCACAAAGAATATCCTAAGTGAAATTGCCCTCAGTGCACTCACACCCTTCCACTGACAATCAGCAAAATATTGGCTATAGAAGAGCATGATTGATTTACAGAAACCGCAGAATACTTTGCAGTCATGGCTCAACGTACAGTTTTTGTGAGCTTTATGTATGTATGTTATGAATGGAATTTAACAGTTCTAGGCAGATAAAAGTTTGCATGGAAATGTGACTGACTTATAATGTGGCAACTCAAAATGACTTTCTTCATTTTAGACGATTCCAACAAAAGACAGAATTGAAGGTCTTCTTGCTTTTAAAGAAAAAAGACCCCCTCGCTACAAAGGAGAATAGAAAAATAAAAACAGATGCCTTTTAAAATGCAAATGAAATAAACATACTTCTGGAAGGACTTTTCAGCTGCCTTTTGCCTCAGAACATGGAATATTGTTACCATGAAAGTAAATGTAATCATCCATAATTTGATACAGCAGACACCTGCACTCATGACTTAATTGGTTCCCCAATGATGCTTATTAAAAAAGCCATTATTAAGTTGAACCCACTTTCCCATTGGGGCCAGTGTAGAAATATAGGTTTGGTTCCCAGGCAGTTCTCAAGCCCCAGTTCCAACATCCTCTTTGCTCTCCATCAACCTCTGCCATCTTGTTTGCGCCTCCTGTTCCCTTATACAATCTTCTCTATTTTCCCATCCATCTTCCATGGACTTGTTCGTTCCTTCTGTCCCTCTAAGCTATCTTCTCTCTTTTCCTATCTGTTCTAAGCTGCCTTGCTTGCTCCTTCTCTGCTGCTCAGTTACCTCTTCTGTTTGCTCTCTTGTCATCATGCTGGTCATAAAGATTGTAAAACTGAATTTTGGACTCTAGTGAGAGGGCACTGGGTAACAATGAAGTGGTTGTTGAAGCAAGGAGTTGCAAAAAGAGTCATCAGAAGTCTGGGTCTGCTGTATCTATAATGTACTCAATTTGTATTTAGTCTTACAGTTTCTGAAGGCTTCTCTGTATATTTTCAACAACATTCAGTTGTTGAGCACTTTAATTCCACATATTTGAACTGCATATCTTATCAGTTAAAAATGTACATTCCTAATGTAGACAGAGCTTAAGGTAATCATAAGAAGTGTAAATCTTCTGCTGTTGTAACAAAATAATTTAATCCTTCACACCAAACATATGAGCTGTACCACATAAAGTTTCTCAATGCGTCTTTAATATATATTTTAAAAAATAATGTTTCTTTTAATTGAATTTATAAATTTACTAATAAGGTTAGCTGAACTGACCAGAGGAAGTGGCTGAAATTCTATTGCTTTTTAGTAAAAGGCATAATATTCACACCTTCCCAGCCAGTAATTAAAGAGTCTTTGTTAGGATTCTGAAGCCTGCCCCAAGCCAGTGAGTGGGTACACTCCACAGAACCACAGTGGTGGCTCTTTAATTACCAGCTGGGAAGGAGTAAATGTTACACCTTTTGTGCAGAGCAACAGGATTGCAGCAGATATATGAAAGATCATATTTGTTCATGACTTCCGTTGATACATTAAATTCTTTTGGAAACCTATTATATTGTGGTGTTGCATAGTTGAGGAGAATTGGTATATTAATCAAAGAGTGCTGAAATTAGGCCTCCAATATCAATGGGATTTTAATAATAAGAGATGATGTTAGATGTTGCCCAGAGTAACATGGCATAAATGATGTTTTTTCCACAGACACAATGACAAATGCATCTTAGAATGAAGTACTGTCTTCCTAGTTGTGCATGTATGACTGTTGCCTTCTTTTTATGACCATCATATTATCATCTCTGCATTTTCTGTAGCAGCTACATAGCTGAAGTGTATGACTGTAAAATTTATATCTACAGTTGTGCTAAATGGGCCTTATTATAGTGATTTATGAATTAGCACCACTTATTTTAATTTCTTTAACCGTTCGAAATTTGGCCCTTTACAAGTTCTAATATATTAGAATTCAAGGTTTAGCCTGAATGGTTTGTATCTTACCCCCTGAGATTTAAATGTCCCTGGATATTCCAGCAATGCTAATATTTCAAACAATCACAGCTAATACGCACTTCAGAAAGCATATATCATAGGAATTCTGTAGGAACAGAAATGCCACTCAATGGCCACAACATTTCTGTAAAATATAGTTTTTTCATTGTCTCTGGATGAAACTAGATTATACACTCAGCATATAATCAGAAGCAGGATTTCCGCAGGATTTCCTTAAGTGCTAAGAGACATTTGTTTGTCTTAGCATGACCATGTCACTTCCTGTATCTTGCAAATTACTTTGCTTTGTTTGGGTAACTGGTTGTCAGGAAATAAATATGGGTTTCAAATGCTTTTCTGATTGCTCAAGCCCTGAGAAGCACTCATTGTCAGAACACAAACATGCTATCACCTTTTAGTTTCAGGCACAGCTTCTTGTATTGCAGATTGACCCTGATTCTGCCATTTCAGATCTCAAAAGAAAGGTTGTTCCTCAGTCTTGGATAATGTAAATAAATGAAGGAGTGGAACTAGCCAAAAGAGAGTACATTAGCAGCTGGCTTAAAGGGGGATAATTTGTGTCTGAGATTGACCTGTGTGTCCTTAGTCATAAAGTGTTTTAAAATTGGAACCTTGAATTGGATCCAGAAGTTTATAAGTAGTCTGCTTGCTGCAGTGCGGGATGAATGTGTTCTTGCTTCCCTCATATCTAATATTAGGCAATATGTACTCACTGAAGCTTCTACAGTCATCAGTCCCATATAAAGTACATTGCACTAGAGTAATATAGCTCCAGTGTGGCAAGATCCCTGTCTTCTGGAAGGAGTGTGGAGATTTAATAATAGAATGTCATTTTTATGAATCTTTTTAGTCAGATTTACAGAACATGAATCATTCCTGGAATTTTGCTGAGATCAACCTTTATTACATTAACTAAAACGTAAAATGCCAGAAGCTTGCAGTAGCTACAGAACAATAAGCATAATGAGCTATTTGCATAAAGTTTTCTTTAAAATAATACACCAAGAAATTTACAAGTGAGAAGAAGGAAAAGAAAACATGCAGTTGAAGAACCAAGTTGAGAGCGTGGAGCATGTTGACAAATATAAACGTACCTTAGAATTTGGTTCAATGAACAGTTGATTCATAGCCATATAATAAAAGTAAGAATAAAGATGAAAGCATAATATGCAATAAAAACTTCAAAAAGCTGGCCTTGAGAATGTGCTTTGTATGAGGCCATAGTTCTGATGTATGGTGTGGAATTATGGACTTTTAACACAGGCAGTTATGAAGAGGATACAGACATTCGGGTGGTGTGGGCCTACCACAGGATGCTAAGAATTCTTGGATTAAGAAGGTGACCAATGAAGAAGCACTAAGACAAATTCATAACAGCCAGAAATCATAAAACACATAAAATTCAGAAAGCTATGTCATAGAATGTGAAACACGAAATACAAGTTGTTATGGTTCATTATTCAAAGTAAAATGAATGGGTAAAGAAGTTCAAGAAGGAGAAGAACCTGAGACGCTGCACAACATGATTGCAGGCTAATTCATTCTTGTCAGTAGGAGAGCTGTGCTGAGGAATATCCACACTGAACACTGCAACTTTGGGGAAGCGGTTGACCACAATGTCATTGATTTACATCCACCTTAGCATTGGCTCTTGCATGAAGAATGGATCCTAACATCAGCTGATGTGATTGCCAACTGATGGACCACCACCACCACTGAGGAAGAACCCCAAACGACAGGAAATGGGGTTAACTTTGTAGATGCAAGCCATCTTCCATCATTGGGGAGCAAAGAGGGTGCAACAGCCCCTGAGCTGAATGTGTACCTGGTCTCTGTGCCCCATGATACCTTAATAGGACTGCTGCTTGGAAACGACCATAGATTCGCTGTCCTTCTCTCATGCTATTTGGATGTGTCCTCATAGCCAAAACTGCCCACCAAAATTGTGACAATAAAAAAGAAAAAATATACACAAAGCCCTCAACCAATAGGATAACACTGTTCTCCAAAGGAGCACTGCATTGGGCTGACACTAGTTGGGAACAGACCACTTTTTAAAGTCTGCTGGGTGGACTGGAAACTTCCCCACTCCGGTCAGCCCAAGAATGCCCAGCACTATCTGTTCTGCAACTGGCCTGGGAAAATAATAATACAAGGGGTGACGCTTGCTGCAAAGGCCCCTGAGGAGGGCTGCTGTTCTATGCCTGCTACCTGAAAAACAGTCCTGGGGTAAGTCCTGGGCCCCTGCCTGTTTAAAGCTATCACATCCAAAGCCAACACAGCCATGATAATGTCCAGCCTTCAGTAGGAGAGGAAGAACAAGAAGAGTAGAATGTATTTTTCAAATAGTCTTGTTAAGTAGCATTGTCTGCTGTTACAGCAATATTATATAGTTATACTCCATTTGTACAGTGATAAAAGGATAGATCGATATAAAACAGCAAAAGCTTATTAAAATTAACCTCAGACCATCTACTTATATGAACCTTGATTGTATATGCTGCAGTGGCTTTATCACTTCTGGATGAAAAATCTGTGCAGATACTAATGTTATGCTTTATCATATCCCCCTTATATAAACCTGACAGATTGTTTAATGCTCTTAAACCACTGAGGAGGTATCATATGGGAGTGGAGGTAGTAGAGCAAAGTTATGTAACATAAGCAATAGTGATTTATACTCGTACTGAAGGATCTTTGAATTCAAGCTTGTGTGCTCTCTATTGAAGTGAACATTAACACCTGGTTTACGACGCTTTAAATTATTTCTCTCTAGATTAATTGTCTCAGAACATGAATGACTAGCACTTAATTTTCCAACTGTATTGTTGTATTATTACATTAAAACATCTGAGATATGACCTGTTAACTGTAGTGAAGTGCTCTATTTTCATTGGAAATCAGGGTGACTTATCTGAACATTGTAACCAGATGTTACAACTCTGAATTTACTGCTTTCTATAGTTAGAAGTGACATCTTAGAAAGTTGCTTTTAAGAAGTGCGGAAATAGTGGCATGCTTTGAGTCCCAAACATCATCTTACCATTGCTTAATTATGGGTGGCTTCAGCATGTTATTATATTATATTCATTCAACAAACAAAAAAAATCAACTTTTCAAGCACCCTGTGGGGATTCTGCCTTTTTAAAAAACTCTCCATGTATAAATGTGTCTGTAATTAATTAACTTCCATTTTTTAAATGACTGACTGCTGATTAATTAGTGGGATTGGACTTTTTTGAGAGCGGAGTCTGGTCTGCGTGACAATTGGAGAGTTAGATCTGAGAATTTGATAAAGAAGGAATTCTGTTTTACAAGTTTGTCAGGAGAAGGAGTCATGCGCTGGAGCCTGTATAGGGAAGTCTGTCTAGAGCAGTGGTTGCCAACCTTGGGTCTCCAGATGTTCTTGGACTAAAACCCTTACAAGCCTTCACCACTAGCTGTGCTGGCCAGGATTTCTGGGAGTTGTAATCCAGGAACATCTGGGGACCCATGGTTGGGAAACCACTGGTCTAGAGAGCTTAGAGTGTGTGTGTCAGAAAGATTGAAAGTCTGTAAAGAAAATTTTAAAACAAAAGAAATATATTTAAATTTTACGGCTCTTTTAACCATTACCATCAACATCCTAGAACCTTTCACTTCATATCTATTACCTATGGTCCCTCAATAAAAATCCTATTTGTTTAAATCAAACTCTCTCACTTTTAATTTGTATGTAACTAAAAAGTAAAACAGATGATAAACAGACAATATTACACTCAGGGGGCCATGAAAAGCTACATTCTACCAGTAGGAACAAAGTGATGAATTTAAAATTAAAAAAAAACCCTTTCACTAAACACCCGACTAATCTAAGTTGCCGGTTTGGGGCTTAAAATTAGGACCGAATAGAACGGGCAAGCCCAAAATACTTGGCTGTAGTTTTGGGGAGTGATTGTCTCCTCAGGTTAATGCCTTCCCTGGTAGCACCAAGGTGGGATGGCAAAGTTTTAGATGTTAAAAGATATCAAGGTGGTGCTTTGTTGCAACCCATCTCAGGAGTGTATGACCTGCTAGTGTAAAAACTACTGGATAAGGTCATTGTCTTCTCACTGGGATAGAAAAGTCATGACACCCCACCCCACCCCCATACCCTTATATTTGCTTGTTCTCTTTGGTCCAGGGACTGGGGGGGGGGGGGGAGGATGTAAATCCAAATAAAAAGAATGCATTGAGTGTGCCCCATGAAATTCACAAAGGGAAGTTTTTAAAGCTACAATAACCCACACAGTGTTTTTTGATGATATTGCTAATGTGAGGTTTCTTGATCTGCTGTGGGTCTGTGATCTCTCTTTTGTTAAGACTGTTACTAATGTGATGAACAAGTCTGTATCCCTGTGCATACTTACATAGATTTCCAGTGTAGTGCCCCTTGTAATTACAGAACAATTCCTGCAACAGAAATTGCCAGGCCCCCATGCAAGGCACAAACAAAACACCTCAGGGTCACTTGGAGCTGGGGGGAAATCTTCATAAATAATTAATATGGTGATTAGTCACATGCTGGCTGTGGAAATTTTATTGTGTAAATTCTGGCCACACAACATCGGATTGTAGCAATCGCAGAGCACCACGAGATCAAAGAGGAGAGAGAGGCTAAATTATTTGTGTATCATTTTGAATTTCCAGGCAATGCTTTTCTCATGAGGATTATGACTATAAGTGGAATACCCTTTGTACATTTTTCTATCATTTTGTTGAATTTCGGAATGTTCTTGGCTCTCCTAACTGTACCAGAAAGAAGATCTCAAATTTTGTAGTGATAATGTTCACTTTAGTCGATATCTAGGGACAATCTCTAGGACCAAACCCAAAGCACAAACCCCTAGATACTGAACTTGACAATGAGGAAGGAAGTGGTGAGAAGGAAGGGACACTCAAGTATAAAACACGCGGCACAGCAAGCAAACAAAAGGTCAGCCATAAAGGGCTCAGATGCGTATACACTAATGCTCAAAGTATGGGGAACAAACAGGGAGAACTTGAAGTCCTAGTATGTGAAGGCAGGTTTGACATTGTTGCCATTACCGAAACTTGGTGGGACGAAACCCATGATTGGAATATGCTGCTAGAAGGATATAATTTGTTCAAAAGAAACAGACCCAACAAAAGAGGAGGAGGAGTTGCACTATATGTAAAGAATTACTACTTCTGTACTGTAAGACCAAAGATGAAAGCCTTCCTGAAGCTCTTTGGGTGAATATTAGGGGGGAAACGAATGACATAGCTGTAGGCGTGTAATACAGGCCACCTAACTATGCAGAGGAAATAGATGAACATTTTGCAAAACAATTAGCTGAGATGTGTAGGAAACACACCACTGTAGTAATGGGGGACTTTAACTACCCGGATATCAATGGGGAAACCAACTCTGCAGCAAGTGGGAGATCCAACAGGTTCCTGACATGCCTGGCTGACAACTTTATCATCCAAAAGGTGGAAGAGGGAACTAGAGGGTCAGCCATGCTGGACTTAATACTTACTAATAGGGAGGAAATAGTTGAGGGAGTGGAAATTGTAGGAACTTTAGGAGAAAGCGACCATGTCATATTGGAATTCAACTGTACCAAGTCAAACTAATGTTCTAGATTTTAAGAGAGCTGACTTTAGCAAACTAAGAGATATAATAGGAAGAATTCCATGGATGGAAATCCTAAAGGGAAAAACAATTCAGGATGCGTGGGAAACCCTGAAAGGCGAGATAATAAAGGCCCAAACCAAAACAATACCACAGAGAAAGAAAAACAAGAGACGTCTGACAAGATTGGTGTGGATGCACACAGAGCTCTCTGACAAGCTAAGGGACAAAAAGGGTAAGTATAAAAAACTGAAAAAGGGGCTCATAACTAGAACAGAATACCAGCAAATAGCTGAAATCTGCAAGGATGGAGTCAGGAAGGCTAAGGCTCAGAATGAGCTAAGACTTGCAACAAATGCCAAAAATAACCAAAAAAGTTTCTTTCAACATGTAAGGAGCAAGAGGAAAGTCAAGGAAATGGTTGGTCCACTAGTGGGAGAAGATGACAAGAAGGTGACAGGCAACAGGGAGAAAGCGGAACTGCTTAAATCTTTTTTTGCATCTGTATTTGCGCAAAAGGAAAAATTGGTCCACCCTGTCAAAAGCAGCACTGTGAGAGACAGGAGAAGGAAGCAGGTCAAAATAGGTAAGGAAGTGGTAAAAGAACACCTAGCTGCTTTGAATGAGTTTAGGTCTCCTGGACCAGATGGTTTACATCCCAGGGTACTAAAAGAACTGACAGAGGTGATCTCGGAACCACTGGATGAAATCTTTGAGAGGTCCTGGAGCACGGGCAAACCGCCAGAGGACTGGAGAAGAGCAGATGTGGTTCCAATCTTCAAAAGGGGGGGGGGGAGTGGATACAGGAAACTACAGACCAATCAGTTTGACATCAATACCTGGGAAAATCCTGGAAAAAATAATAAAGCAGCAGATTTGTGAGCACCTAGAAAATAACAAGGTGATTACTAGAAGCCAGCATGGGTTTGTTAAGAACAGGTCATGCCAAACAAATCTTATTGCCTTCTTTGATAAAGTGACTAAATTAGTGGACCAAGGAAACGCAGTGGATATAGTATACTTAGACTTTGGTAAGGCATTTGATAAGGTAGACCACAACCTACTTCTGCGTAAGATAGAACAAAGTAGGATAGACAGCGCAACTACCAGACGGATTTGCAGCTGGCTGACCAACCACACTCAACATGTGGTCCTCAATGGAACCACATCTACGTGGAGGGAAGTGTGCAGTGGGGTCCCTCAAGGTTCTGTCTTGGGCCAGTGCTCTTCAAAATCTTCATAAATGACCTGGATGAGGGGATTGAAGGAGCACTCATCAAATTTGCTGATGACACAAAGCTGGGGGGAATTGCTAATACTTTGGAAGATAGACTCTACATTCAGAAGGATCTAGACAGACTTGAACATTGGGCCCTATCCAATAAGATGCAGTTCAGTGGTGGGAAAACATTGGGCCCTATCCAATAAGATGCAGTTCAGTGGTTTCTCCTGCAGTTAGGCAGGAGAAACCAGATGCACAGGTACAGGATAGGTGGTATCTGTCTCAACAGTAGTACCTGTGAGAGGGAGTTAGGTGTCCTGGTGGACCACCACCTAAGGATGAGTCAGCAGTGTGCTGCAGCTGCCAAGAAAGCCAACACAGTCCTAGGCTGCATCAACAGGGGGATAGCATCAAGATCACGGGAAGTGATAGTACCACTCTATACCGTGCTGGTGCGGCCGCACTTGGAGTGTTGTGTCCAGTTCTGGTCACCACAATGCGAAAAAGACACAGAGGCCCTGGAAGGGGTGCAGAGAAGAGCAACAAAGATGATAAGGGGACTGGAGGCTAAATCCTATGAAGAACAACTAAAAGAACTAGGTATGTTTAGCTTAACGAAGAGAAGACTGAGGGGAGACATGATAGCAGTCTTCCAATATATGAAGGATTGCCACAGGGAAAAGGGCATTGATTTATTCTCCGTTGCTCCTGAGGGTAGGACAAGAACCAATGAGTGGAAACTTGTCAGAGGGAGATCTAACCTGGAAATAAGGAGGAATTTCCTGATAGAACCATTAAGCAGTGGAACAGCTTGCCTCCCAATGTTGCGGGTGCCCCATTGCTGGACATTTTCAAGAAAAGATTGGACAGCCATCTGTCCGGGATGATATGAGGTCCGGGGTGGTATGAGGTTTCCTGCCTTTGGCAGGGGGTTGGACTAGAAGACCTCCAAGGTCCCTTCTAACCCTACAGGATTCTATGATTCTACGATAGTCCTTGATTTTTTTTTTCAGAATTGTAGCTTGCTTTATTTGTTTATTTGCTTGCTTGTTTGCTTGTTTTGAGCTGGCAGTCAATTCAGACCTTTTTAGTGCATATGTGCTCATGTACCTTCACTGAATGAATGCATGGGACAAAGCTACTCATTCCCCATAAGGAAAGATGGGGACACTTATTGCCTTCCCAGTTGAGAAACAATGAGAAAGACTGGATTATACATGTACCTTCAAGATGTATCTGTACAGTGATCTCCAGTAATGAAATATGCTGCAAGGACAGACACATGACCAAGACATACCCCAGGAACTGCTCAGCCACAATTATCTATGGCAAATTATGCTATCCTTATGCTAACACAAATAGGATTCTGCCTATTAGGTCTAAACCGTAGAGATGAAAAAATGGAGAGAAAACCAATATGTTCATTGAGGTCAACCACTGCTTATTTTAGTGGAAAAGAGCTAAAATTAATGGAGGAAAAGAGCTAAAATTAATGGAGGAAGCACACAGAGTGAGAAGAAATCCTAAGGCCTATGACAGATACACAGCCAAAGAAATATGCTGATGTTGTTTAGACAGCAAACAACATATGTGTACGTACTGAGAAGTAGCTCCTACTGAGCTGCATAGGTCCTACTCCCAAGTAAGTAGGTACAGGACTGCATCCTAGAAGAATATCCTTAGGGCACCTGTGTAAACTAATTCAAAGGGGGAAAGGTAGGTTCAAGAAAAAAAATAGAGTTCTTAATGTGGGTCATCATCAAGTAAGATATACAATCTTCTCTATAATCTTGTGGATGTGTCGTGTTTGTTTCTATGGAATGTTTTAGGTAACTGCAGAATTTCAACTGTAATACCATGTACAGTATGCCAGTAGTAAGTGGTCTTGAGAAGATAACAATTGAAGGTTGTAGTGTGTACATATGCACAGTATGTCCTGCAACAACCTGTAATAAGATGGTTCACTGATGCTTTAAGAGACATTGTTCCCTTTGTTCTTGCTAATTAAACCATGCCTCTACAGGTACTTCTGCAGAGTGCTCTAGAACTGTCATGCACAGCAAAAGCCTTTTTATTTCTTATCGTTATAGTGTGCTTTCTTATCTGAAAATTTCCATAAAGTTTCTTTTTGATAGTACTTGCAGGAGATTAAGTAAGGGCTCCTCGCTAATGTGACTGCTCAATACAACTTCAAATGCTTTTGTTATGTGCTGAAATTTGATGTGCCATGGATTCCTTTGGCTGACTTTGTTGCTTTGACCTTTATGCTCATTTGGCTCATCAAGCAATCTTATAAAAATGCATATGTTTTCTCTCACACGAATGCCAGGAATCGCTTGAACTGCATTATTTCACTCCAGCTGAAAGGGAGGCTTTTCTAATGGACAACAGAAATATGTCTGAGCCAACTTGGCCTGGTTATGTTTACTATAGCAGAAAGTAAAAACTTCAAAGCTTCATCTTCAGACTTGGAAAGCAAGCAAGTTTGTCTTCTTTCATATCATCAAGTTTAATTATTGCCAATAAGCAACAGTTGGCAGAAGCAGCCTTTCATATGGTTCCATTCCTGTCTTAGGAAAGGTCGGCATATGTTACACAAACACTTTTTCCATATTCTGTAACCTTGTACTCTGATCACATAACACATGTTTTAGAACACATTATGCAATGTTATGCTCCTGATTAATGACTGCTTGCGCAAGAAGTTTTTCATTAGCTTGAATGATCGTATCCTGGGAATGATTAACTTTGTGACATAACTCTCATTGCATAAATATGGAAGAGTCAAATTTAACTCCAAACTCATGTTTCAGGAGCAACTGAACAATTTCTACTGGGTGATATACACGATTAACAAGAGCTTTCAGTGTCAGGGATGAAAGCAGCACCCTGTTTAAGGCAACAGCATAGATTTATTTTTGGGGTGCCAAAGTGCCCCACATGACTAATATGCAGAGTTGGTAACAGCAGCAGTGCATTGAACATGCCTCCTCAGCTATAAATATGTTATCAATCTAGGAAAAGTCAGCATTTGTTCAATGCCCAAACTTCACAATTGGTATCCAGTGTTCAGATCACTTTACACAGAACCAGTTTCGACTTCACTGACTTCCTGTTTGTTTCCAAGACCAGGATATAGATGGCAGTCTCCTGCTGCTCCCAAACAAAGCTACCCATCAGTTGTAGTCATCTGAAGTCCTACTCGGTGTTTGGCCACTGGGGAGGCACACTTAGTGGTTAGACATGAGAAGCCTTTCTTTGTGGCAACATTCTACTTGTGGAACCTCTTCCACAAGAAATTTAACTGGTCCTGTAGTTTTTGGCAGTCCACTACAACATTTTTAGTCCACCAAGCTTTCAAGGGTTTTTAAAGACATTTGTTAATCCTTGTCTTTTTAAAATATATTTTTATGTTGTTATATATATTTGTATTGTTTTCAGTCTTTTACTGCATTAGAAAGCATATCTCTAGTTGGAAACCACAGTGACAACCCAAAGTCAGTATATAAATATTATAAGAAAGGAAAAAACCAAAAATTTCAGATCTATATTGATAGATCAGCTGGATAAATTAAGTACACGCATTGGTAAAAAGGTCTATGTTAGTTATATGAAAGGTGTTACTGTTGGCTCTTAATCAAGTAATACCAAGGTGAATACATTGAATAGCTGTCTGCATTTAAAGGGGTATCTGGTTTTAAATCTAGTAGTTCTCTGTTATAAACTGAACAAAATTCTGGGATGGGGATTGTAATCATCAAAAGTAAATCCACTGGAACTCTAGCAGAAATCTAGTTTATTAACATTTGCCAATACATGAAACTGGAATGAGTGATACGTATATTGCCACTTTCTTACAGGCCGTAGTACTAGTCAGTAAGATTTTGGAGAAGTTGCTACACTCTTAAATAGCTGTTTATCTTACTGATCACTCCTGGTGTGACACTTCCAAGCAGAAATACTGTTGTAATATTCTTGTATATTACTATTGAAGATGCAATGAAATGTTTTGTATTTTATTATGAAGATGCTTGCCAGCTGCTTTCACTTCAATGAGTGATACTTATTCATGAGAGTCATCTATGACATGTCAGTGCCACTATTTGGGAGAAGGGCAAGTGGCTTGAGTGAGAGATGTAGAATCTGGCATCCATATTTCTGCTGGCAGAGGCAGTTTAAGTATGCTATCATGTCGCTCTCATGTTGCATTCTGCAGAGTAAGCTCAGCCAAAAGCATTTTTTTTTAAAAAAGTTAAACATTAATTTGAACTATGTTGTTCATAAGAACTGAAGCAATACCTCTTCCTGAATTCCAGTTCCAGCAAGCAGTAGCAGCAGTGAGTAAAAAAAGGAGATTCTATTACCATCATCTACCAGCACTACACTCCCTTTATAGCTAAGAGTTCTCCCCCCTCCCCCCCCCCCGCCTGCCCGTCTACGTGCAGAGCCAGCTAGTCTTTCAGCAATGATGACGAAATGTCATGCCTTTCTTCCTGGAATAGTACGCAGATAAGAGGCCACTTGTTATGCTGGGGTTTCAGATGAACTCCACCAAGGGTTTCAAAACACTGTGTCACAATTTGATTTGGTTTCTTTAGCAACCAGCTTATTACAGAAGCTTTCAAGATAAAAGAGAAGTTTTTTTTTCCCCTGCTGTGGTTTAGCTGTTTTCAGCTTTAAGGCTGTGTTCCATGGAGACTTTTCACTTTTACATAATCTCTTGTTATTGTCCCTGTGACCCAGCCATGCCTGCCTAACCAGTCCATGTGAAAAACAATTGCTTGTAGGGTGCAAAAAATGGGATGGTTGCTATGTGTTGTTATAAAAAAAAGCAGGGTGTTTTTGTTTTGTTTTTTACTGCTTGAGGTCCTTACTACTGGTTTGAGAAGCCGAGAGGGAGCCGAGTTAAAGAGCTTCCTAACTGTGGTGAAGGTTTGGGATGACGAGAGAAAAATAGACAACTTCTTGTGTGGATCCAGCATGTTCTTAACACAGAGGGTGGCTCTTTATGCGGTCAAGGCAGCCTCCCTTAGAAAGAAAGAGGATGAAAAGAAATGTGTGGTTTTTTAATTATATAGCAGAGTTCTATAAGGATTTTAAATCACGGTTTTACGGGATTAACAGTAATTTATCTTAAATTGAGGACCTGATTGATATAATTCTGAGTATTTGGTTTATATATGAGATACACGTGATCCAATTTTCTTTTTTTCATGTAAGAGCCGATCCTTTGTAAGTTTATAAAATTCAATAATGTTATTGTATATGGTGAATGATTGATGAAATGGTCCGTAGACTTCTTCAATAAAATTTGACTGACTAACTGTGGTGAAGGTTTGAGTGTTGAAGTCCTGCTTCAACCTGAACCCCACCATAAGACGGAGGACTGTAACTTGATCCCATTAATGTCCCATGCAACTCCTTACAGATTCTCCTTGTACAGACTGGAACCCTCACACTCATTGTCTGCCTCTGAAGCTGCTGCAGCGGCTGCTCCAGCCTCATCAGTCTGCCCGGGAAAGGTCTTGCATGTCCTCCCACCCAATGTATCTCCATCTAATTCAGACTGTGATGAGTCCAGACCAGTATAAGGACAAGCCTCAAAGTCCAGAAGATGATTTTTCCCAAGCTTTGGACGTACAAATAGTATAATAGTGATGAGGATTTACAGGTTTGCAGCCCTTTCCCCTCCTTTTCTTAGCAAGGCTCCTGTGCTTTTAACAGCAAAGTGACAAGCAGACCTTCAGAAGCTGAATCATACCCCATAGATGTTTCTGTGTGTCAGCAAATGTCCACTGCAAGTTTTGCTTGCCATGTAGCTGTTCAAGACATGCAAGCCTATCCAGGGAGGAAAAGCAATCCTCATGACTAAGGTTGTCATGACTAGGATATGAGCAGCTGATACAACTATAGAAAAAATGCAGCTCTCAATAAAATTACTGTATTAGTTAATTTGGGCTCTTGCAACAACGAAGCCCCAAATGTCAGCATTTGAAGATGAATTCAGCAGTTCATCTGGTGACTTCCCATGGATAGCTGTGGACTTCAGATAGGATTCAGGCCTATATCATGGTGACGCTTTTACTAACATATGGTCACATAATGTTCCCAATGAGGCAATGCAGTGATATGGCTGCTTTTTTCCATTTCTCTGTCTGTCTCTGTCCATTTCTCCTGCCTTTCTCCCAAAACTGGAACAGAAGGTGGTCACAACATGAATAACTTTACAAAGGGCACATAAAAGTGCACATACAACTATTAAAACATAATCAATTTAAAAGCAATTTAAAGCAGAACAGTAAGTATAAGGCCTGAAAATTAAAAAGTCTCCTTCTCAACAACCAGTCAACTGTCAAAATGCTACCTAGTTAAAAAAATGGTACTTTGGATGGACAAACAGGCAGGGATAGCTTAGCTTTCTTCAGAGTTCTGCAGCCTGAGAACAGCCATGAAGGAAGTCTTCCTTTATGACCCCACCTAATGGACGCGGTGGTGCTGCGGGTTAAACCGCAAAGCCTCTGGACTGCAAGGTCGTAAGATCAGCAGTTCGAATCCATGCAACGGAGTGAGCTCCCATTGTTTGTCCCAGCTCCTGCCAACCTAGCAGTTCGAAAGCATGTATATGTGAGTAGATAAATAGGTACCACCTCGGTGGGAAGGTAACGGCGTTCCGTGTCTAGTCGCGCTGGCCAGATGACCACAGAAACTGTCTATGGACAAACGCTGGCTCTACAGCTTGGAAACGGGGATGAGCACCGCCCCCTAGAATTGGACACGACTGGACAATTGTCAAGGGGAACCTGTACCTTTTTAATGTACCTCTGCTAATTTGTTGGGTCTTTGTTCTTTCTTATATGGTGTATAACACTGCTATCTGTGAAAAGTCTGCTCTTGCTTTAAAAGGTAATTATTATGAACTGTGGGTCTACCTCTACAAAACTTTGAATTTGTAACATGATAAATCTGTTAGGCTTTAGGATGCTGTACGAATATTGGTTTTCTCAGAATATTATAGCAACCCACTTGGTCTGCAACATGGTTTGACTAGATCTGTCCTGAAAAGCTGAGCCCCACTTACATGACCCACATAACTAAACTGGGACCATTTTGCTTAAGCCTGCAATGATGCACATTTAATTAAACAACATCATTAGCATCAAATGGCACTTCCTGATGTCTTGAACAGAAAATGAGGGTATGCGTTATCTGAACAACACTTGTCTCTGCTTAAAAGAGAAAGGCAGAGACGTTTATTTCATTTTGTTTTGTTGTTCAATAATCTGATTCTGGATTAACAAAAAACACATTTTTGGTGGGGCTGTAGGGGGAATGGGGTGGCATTTTGTAGCATCTTTCTCTCTGCTTCTTGGTGTGGCATATGCCAACCTGGTTTAAAGAGTTCTTTTACAATGAAAACAATTTAAGGACAACAAAACGTGCCGACTGATGCTGATGTTGTCTCATTCACACAGTAATTCTCAGGTGCAAATTGAAAGTTACAGCTTGAAGGAATGTGCTGGGAAGAGAAGGAATGGTGTCTGCCAGCAGAGGTCTGGCAGGACAGTGTGGAACACAAGCAAGTTCAGGTGTGGGTCAAACTATGTTTTATGGAGAACAAGTTGTTAGAAGAGGTCCTTAACTGCTGAAAATGTCTGACAGTCACAGCAGGAGTTTATCACACCTCACATATTTTATAAAATAGCTTGCTTTGTTTTGTGATTGGTCATTGGGAGGTAAGCACATGCTTTGTTTGCAAGTATAATCGCTCAGTTAAAAAGATCTGCTGGAATCATATCTCTGGAACACTAGTATCAGAATCTCAGCATCTAACAACATGGTTATCTGTCATATAAAGTTTGGCCAGTACTCTCTTGGGACAAACAATGGAAGGACTTGTGTGCTAGAGTTAAAAATGCATTCAGATTCCAGTCCTCTGTGTTCCCTCCCTTCTGTATTTTAACTACATGCTCTGTCTTCATGTAGTTCTACTGTATTTAAACATAGCACAAAGAGGATTAAAGCAATGCTCCTTTTCTGTAGACTGATCTAAAGTATTTAAAACAGAAGCCTCAACTTCTAAAGGAATCAGCATTTTAATTAGATGCTACAACTTATACAATCACAACAGAAAAATACAGTACAAGATAATACAGCATTGTGATATACAAAGTTACGATATAGTCTTGTTAAAGATGCTGCAATGTAATCATCATACATTTACCTGATCTGTCCAGGCGAATTTATTCCTTAACAAGGACTGCAGCCTAAACTTTTAGAGGCTGATATCGTATTCTTTTGTTTAATTAGGCACCAGCATCATCCACCCAAGGTATATGCCTGATTCTCTTGCTGTTTTGATAAAATTATCACAAGGTACATCTGTCTCCCATGCTTGGTCTCTTGGACTCAGTGACCAGAGTCAGCATTAACTCTATTTGCTTGCTCTGTGACCCATCCTACAGTAAAGAACCAGAAACAATTTGTGCCATAAGACATAGCCATAGAATTTGCCACAAGCCTACAACAGAGCATTATGTCAGGCTGTGGGATAAACTGTTATGTATAATTATGCCGTGTGAAATGGCATTCAAATGACACGCCATTTCAGACCAAGTTCTTAAAGAATCATCCGTCTCTCTGGCATATGTTATAATAATTCAAGAGTGTATAATGCTGTCTTCAGTGTGGAAGGGATTGTCACTCTCGAATTGGCCTTCTCAGCCACACTAGACATTGTTCCAATACCTCTATTCAGAGCACATTACCATAGTCTCTCGAGAATGAAGGATGCCTACATAAAGTATAATGCTGTAATAAAAGACTTTCTCTGAGCAGAAAAAGACAAGGCTCCAACTTCACGGAAGACGAGAAAACACTTCTCCTTCCAAATAGGAAGCTTTCATGTTCGGACAAGCAACTTCCAAACAAATCCTCTGCTGATAGTCAATCAGTAAACAAAAACAAGCTAATTTGCAACTACAGAGGTGTGGAAACCTCATGGTAATAAAAACAAATTAAGGATGCTCTGCTTCTAATTAGGAAACTGGCATCTGCTGCTGTTTCTATCCTAATAGTGAGTAAGCATCAGAAGAGATACCACCTCTTCAAGATGTCAGCAGTGCTTTGGGTTCCTTTGTTCCATGATACAAATTGGAATTATTCTGTTCACAACTGAGTAGACGATTAAAAAAAAATTACTACAAAGCAAAATACAAATCTCTATTACCCATTAAAAAAACCCGTTATCCATGTAACTACGAAGACTCAATAGACACTGGTCAAAGTCCTATTGTGAAATACCAAGAGTGACACAGTGATTTTCACAATTTGTTGGCCATCAGTCACATGCAAATAATATAAAATAACAAAAGAAACTGGTACATCCGTTGAAATCTTAGGTGTTTCGGACTTACTGAGGACAATATCATATAAATAAATTCACATATAAAAAATTCTGCAGCAAATCCTTAAATTTTTTAACTATATTCTTGTGTTAATATTCTTTTCTAGAGTATTGCAACAATATGTTAAAATTAGAATAGGTGGATATTGGAAGAATACATTTATTCTGTAGTCATAAATATTATCTATACATATCATGTTTATATATATATAAATTTATTTATATGATGGTATCCCTAGTAAGTCATAATGTTGTAACTGTAATTCTTTTTAGATACCTAACTTACTGAACTATTTAACTGCTGGATAGTTCAGTGAGTTAGGTATCTAGCTGTGGAACCAGAGGCTGAGAGTTCAATTCCGCACTGTACCTTCCAAAACAGCCAGACTGTGCAGCCTTGGGCAAGCTGCGCAGTGCGAGGGCACCCGCTGAAGAAGGGAATAATAAACCTGAAACCTCTGGAAAAGGTCACCATAAGTCAGAACAGACTTGACAGCACACAATTAAACCCTACTGAAATGGGATGGGCTCAGGATGAACATTTCTTCTAGACAATAGGCATAATCCTATTATATCATATATATCATTATATGATTGCAAAGCAGCAATTGAGCAAGCAATTTGAGTCCTTTTGCTGGCTACCTGTCACATGGCCCACAATCCTCTAGCTGTACAATGGGGCACGTGACTGATGTCTTAGTACAAAAAAACAACAACAGGGGAACTGTAGTTGTAAATATAATGTTCTTTATTTCAGTGTGCAATGTCCAATGCATTTCGGCTTATCAGCCTTCTTCAAGGGCTGTGTAACATAAAAAGAATTACAGTTACAACAGTAACTTGTACGTCCCTATCCTAGGGTCACCAAAATATGAAAGCTCGCTGTTGGTTTGATTTTTTAGTGGTCTTATAAAGGTATCATCTACTCTTGCATTAGTGTAATTTTAAGGACTGTTCACCTTTCCTCCCCGCTCCCCAAATATGAATGTAGTGTTGACCAGGTGAACACATCCTTCACTGTTAATGATGACCAGCTCCTAATATAGTAGCAGTGCTTGGGATTATGCAAAAACAAAGTAAACTATATATGAGGCCCTCAGTTTATGCCAAGCCTCTAAATACATATATTGTTTCCTGTACTTTTTAGTAATGCTCAGCATTCTCTTAAATGTAGCATACCTTAGGAGGTCAGCGTGTCTTAGATTCACACTAGTGGCTATGAGGCTTCAAACCTCTCTAAAATGAACTTCAGTCTCAACATGATTTCAAATGGGAATGTCCTTGCTTTTGATCTTTTTAGATGACCTCATGTAGAAGAGGAACATTATGTATGTTATGACTTACTGGAGATGGAAAATGGATATCAGTTCATTATTGTTCTTTTGTGCATGCAACCCATTCTTCTGAGTGTAGTTTTATTAGCAGAAGCAGATGGGCATTGTTTTTTTGGGTGTTTTTTGTGTGTGTTGTTTTTTATTTTTTTATCAAAAACGCATTACTATTTTGGTCTTATTATTTAGAGGAATAAAAATAGTTTGGGCTTACTGAACTCTGCAAAAATACATTGTCAGCACATTTCTTTCCTGAGCTGAAAACAAATCTGTCAGCGATTTCTTTATGTTATAATATGAGTACATATGCTTTTCTTCTTTAGATACTTTCTTTAAATAAAGTGCTTTTGTGATGGAGTCCGTTTAATGTGTTAAGTGTCAACAAATTGCCAAACTGTCTTATAAAGGCTCTATGTCATCTTGATGAGGTCAGCACTCTGGTTAATGTGGAGGAGCAGCGATATGAATTAAACTTCAAAGTCTGAATGGTCTGAAAGTGACATATTGAAAATAGATGTAACAGAATTCCAAGCACCCTCTACATAGAAATGCAAAGCTAAGCAAAGTAAATTGTGCTTGTATAAGAATGCTTTTTCAGTTTAAAAAAAATCTTCAACTGTTTTCATAGTATTTAGGCAACTTTTTAATTCAGCAGATTATCTATTTAGATGGATTTGTTACACATAGAAACATTAAGATTTAGTACTGCAGAAAAATACAGTTGCACTGTATAATAGCTGCACTGTATAATAGCTTTATTATACAGCTACAGCTCCTCCACGGCTTACTTTTAATATCTTGCCTGATGAAGGGACAGTGTTTCCAAAGCCTGTGCAACTTTTATGTCTCTTTTGGTTGGCCTACAAAGGTATCACCTCAGTATAGAGTTCAGAATCTATTTTGCACCAATACAGGTCTCAGTGCTTTTCTTTGTGACTCTCTGGATACCTAAATTAGCTGTTTAACAGTGAGACGTACAAGAGGACTTTTTACCATCAGAGACTGAACATCATCAAGCAAAAGAGGTACAGCTACACCCTTGGGCTACAGTGATTTTCTCTACCTCATCCATCACTTCCAATTCACAATGGTCTTTGTGGACCGTTCGTACCTGGTGAAACCTAACACTGTTGTGTCACCTGATGAGATCCTTTTCTTTGTCTGCCACATCTCTCTCCCACTACATCTGTGAACAATAAGCAGACTACAAGAACTTAAGCTCATCTTTTCTGCTCATCTAATTTCTTTCTCTTCCCACCGCTTATTTTCAATATGTCACCTGATGAAGGGGCAATGTTTCTGAACACATCTACATTTTTGCATGCCTTTTCACACTTGTAACTTTTTCCTGCTGCTGTTGTTGGTTTATAAAGGTGCATGGAGTTTGGAATTTATTTTGTGCCAACATGGCTATCGCTGCATTTATTCTGTCGGGATAAGACTTCTGCTGGAGTTGCTGGTGCAGATGGAACTTTGTTTTCCAGGCTCACTAAATGCTATTTCTAGGTAGCCACATTGTCCAAAGGTACAGGAGGAAGCTGAAGGAGGGTCAAGCTATTGATACCATGTGCATCATCAGACAAACCTGGTTACCTGGTTACCTACCCATGCTTGTCCGTATATGGTAAACCTGAAATTGCATTCAGACAGTCTGAGCAAGGAAGTATGGTACTGAACAGCCACAAAGGACGGGGAATGAATGGATTGTTTTAATATTTTGCATAGAGTTTCAAACCCTCTAATCGTAGTCCAGAATCTGATGAGACTGAATAGATATGTTCAAACATAAAATTCATAGCCTGCATGCTTTTTGAGATGGAGGAACTTTCATAAATACTGTGTTCTGTGGTCTTTGAAATGATCTCAGTTGGTTCTGTTTCCCACATTCTTAAAGCATGCACTCTTCTCAGTTGCCTGTTTGATTGTGTAATCTCATTAGCCACCAAAATAACAGTCAGTTCTGCAATCAAAGGGCCCTGTCCTGTACCCCTGCAGCTGTTCAGTGAGTGCTCAGAATAGATTAGAGGAGTGTTTCAGATCAGATGCTTTACACATCTGCCCTTCATGGCCTAAGATATCACATGCACTTGCACCTTGCACTCATTAATAATATCTGCTTCACAAGTATTTCGTCCACGGCTTCAGCTTAACTCTCAACCAGGAATTGATGTGACACTAATTTATCATGCTGCAAATTAGAAAGGTTAATACTGTTTAACACTACAGTTCAGAGTCCTCCAAACTATGAACAAAGAGAAAGTTTTGCCTTAATTCCTGGAAACCAACTGTCTCAGCTCTTACAGTGAACAAATTCTACTCTTGTGTCCTCCTTTACTGCCCAGGAATATAGCCTTATTTGGAATAGAACCGATTATAATGAAAATGCAGAGAGATGCATGTTGGTTGGCCCTTAACCCAAGGCTAGTCTGACCGGCTGTTTGAAATCCTTGCTTTTTAACACAGAACAAACAAACCAACCAACCAACCCATAAACGTTAGAATACTGAGCATCTCAAAATATTACACGCCTGAACAGCTAGGAGAAACTAGACACATTTAAACTGCATGAATTGCTATCAGAGTAATGGTATTTCATGGCTACTGTACAACTAAAGGGTCGATAACATGACAGAAATGTGCTCCTGTCTTTGACTCCTGCTGCTGTGCTTGTCCCAGTTATTCATGTCTGTAATGGCATGCAGAAAGAGAAGAAACTGTGAGCTATGTGTACTGCTGAGTAAAAAGGGCAGCAGCTTTAATAAATACTCAACTTCTGAAGATGCACAAAAAAAGAGACAAGAATGCAAGCATTAATCACAGAGATATACTATATGTGCATATCTTAGAACAAGAAAAAATAATACAAACAGTCTTTTATGTTGCTTCATTTTAATGAATATGCTAGATATACATTGGGAGACTGGCGCACAACAGCAGGTAATCCAGGTAATCATTGTGGCCTATTAATCATTCCATTACAAATCTTAATGTTGGGTTAGATGAGGAGCCATTCTGAGACCTGAAGCCCTATACGGGAACTCTTGTTATTTGGCTCAGGGGGATTTTGTGCATTAGAAGACCCAGAATTCTGGAGGTTCTGGGAGTTGTGATTAAAATAAATAACTTTTTCAGGCTTTGGAAGGATCAGAAGAGTGTAATCTCCCCTTCGGTTGCAGCAGGCCACGTTAAACCAAAACACGCACATAGAGACAGATATAGAGATTGATTTATGGGAATTCCTCATGCTCAGTTGTTGTGGTTATTATTTCTCTACATATTTTTATCTGCAAACTCATACAGCTCTCAGATTCTAACACATCAGTCTCTTAACTCTTATGGGAACCATAAGGCACATTGCATTGCATAATCCAGTCATGTTGCAAAAGCATTTCTCTGCCAAATTTATATGCATTATTTCATAATAAAGAAGTGACACTGCACAACTCACTTACCCTGAAAGGAAAATATCTCAGTGAAGAATTCTATAAAGCAATCAAGATTATAACGATCCCCCTGAAAGCTTTCATAAATCTTGACTTTTTGAGCAGGTTTGACAGTTATAGTGGGCAAAAACATAAGGGAATGGATTCTATCCATGTAAGCAGCAAGCCCCATGGTCTTCATTATGGTTATCCTCACAGAAGTCTGTGAGAAAAACTGAATGATAATAAGCTGCATAATAAGCAGACTAGTGTTTCCTAATCTTTTTCAGCCCCATTTTATAATAGCCAAGTAACCTGCAACCTCCCAATATATTTGCATATAAAGGCATTTTAATGGGGCAAAAAATATTAAAATCGATGTTTCAGAATATAATTCTAACCTAATATATTAATATTAATGTAATAATACATAACTATGAGGGGCTGTAAATTTGCCTCTACCAGATAAAATCTGAGAAGGAAAAACAATGTCAATACACTTTGAGTTTAGTTTACTTTTTTGGAAGTCAAAATGACCCTCCATGTCTCCCCCCCCCAAAAAAAAACCCTCAGTGAAGATCCCCCTCAAGCTCAAATAAACACCTCTCCCCTGGGCCACTCCCCAGTTCTCCTCGCTCACATTTTTGCCTCTCTTGCCTTCCTCCTCCATGACTCAGGTGGCACCCACTGGTATCTCCCCACCTAGGTTCCCCGATCCTTCACTGTGCCACCATTGCAGCAACCAGAAGAGTGGGAGACTCAGATGGAGTGAAAGGTACTGCTGACACCACTGCAGAAACAACTTGTCAATCCTGCCACCATCTTGGGCATTGGTGTTCCTGGCACACATCACGTGCTCACCTCATTCAGGCCTCTTTCAGCCAGGCTAATGGTCAGGTCCAAAGGGCTGACATCAGTCCTCCAAAGGTGGATTTGGAGGAACAGAAAAAAGTGAGCAAGAGCGGCTCTTTCATAGGGGGTATGAGCGACAGACATGCATAAATGGAAAATCAACCCAAAGGAGTACAGAAATATCTAAGAATGCTAGGTTGCCTCTGTGGGTCAAGAGGATTAAAATAAAACAGCATTGTGGATACCATATTTAATATAATAAATATAAAAATTAATTGCAACTAAAAATAACCATGGTGACCTACCAGAAAACACTTTGAGACCCCCTTGGGAGTCACAATCCCCCAGGTTGGGAAACCATGAAGTAGACTGATTGCAGTGGAGTGGAACAATAAAGATAAGACGGTCACATGCCCATGTTGAGAATGTTCTGTCCTGATAGAAATGAAATACACAGAAATATAGATCTAGAACTACAAAAGATCTCCTGTATGGAGAATTAGTGCAGGGAAATCGCCCCAGAGGGAGACCACAGCTGCGATACAATGATATCTGCAAGCGGAATCTAAAGGCCTTAGGAATGGACCTCAACAGATGGGAAACTTTGACACCTGAGCGTTCAGCCTGGAGGCAGGCGGTGCAGCATGGCCTCTCCCAATTTGAAAAGGCACTTGTTCAGCAGGCTGAGGCAAAGAGGCAGTCCCAAAACCAGCAAAATCAGGGAGCTGGACAGGGGACAGATTGTATTTGTCTTCAGTGTGGAAGGGATTGTCACTCTCGAATTGGCCTTCTCAGCCACACTAGACGCTGTTCTAAGTCCTCTATTCAGAGCACATTACCATAGTCTCTCGAGACTGAAGGATGCCTAATCTAATAGATCTAGAAGGCCAGTTAGTCCAACTTCCTGAACAAATGAGATTAGCAAATCTCATTCTCATTAGCAAATGAGAGATATTACCAACTTCCACAAGTTCCAGCCCATCTGGTCCACAAGCAGAAGGGAAGGTGCAAGGTATCTATCTATCTATCTATCTATCTATCTATCTATCTATCTATCTATCTATCTATCTATCTATCTATCTATCTATCTATCTATCTATCTATCTATCTATCTATCTATCATCTATCTATCTATCTATCTATCTATCTATCTATCCATCCATCCATCCATCCATCCATCCATCCATCCATCCATCCATCCATCCATCCATTTTATTTATCCATTTTATTGCTACATTTCTATACTGTTGCTGTACCAAAGAACACATCTGGAACATCACGATTTATGAGAAAAATCAAAACAGTATGTTGTAGAATCACAGCCAATCTGACCTGGAAGAAAATATATTCCTGACCCTGACAGCATGACAATCAATCAGATACATAGCACAAGCATAGCAATCTTAAGATATAGGACAGATGCACCCTCTCCCCTTCCAACACACAAATTAGCAGTGTGCTACTTGTCATATCCAGTCCCTGATCCTCCAGAGGAAGTCGGGTAGAATGAACTAATGTGAACTAGGGATGTGCATGGGGAAAATTTTTCATAGTTTTTTGGTTGAATTCTTCGGGGAGGAAGGCTAATTGGATTTTCCATGTAATCATTTTGTTTTACATGAAAGGGAAATCTTATTTTGGGTTTTTCATTTGTGTTTTCTGGCATTTCGAAATCCCTAAATAACTTTTAAAAACTATTCCAAAAAAGCAGAGGCAAGGCAAAAGAGAATCAATCTCTCAAAGCAAGCAAAAGTACATGAAAAAGAAAAATCATCATCAGACATATACAGGCACTAATTTACACAGCAAGCCTCTGAAGTGCCCACCCCCACAGGCCCACAAAGATGCTCCTCCAGAAAAGATACCTCTCCACCACCAATTCCCTGCACAGTACGAAAAATACTTAATTCACCCAGCAATTCAAAACACAGTAAAACACCCCAAATTAGAAAAGAGGAAACAACAGTATGAGTTCAGCTTCACCCAGCCAGTACAACAAAGATCATCTGGGCCTGGGTAGCAGAATAGAAAGAAGGAAAGGAAACAGCCAGTCAGTGGGGCATTAACTGCCTGATGCCTATCCAGCCAACAACACAAGAGAAATGCCCCAGATGGTGCCCAACCCAAAACAGTGACCACCCACACAGAACAGAAACACACTGGCACAGTAAAAAAAAAAGCTGCCCACTGCCTCTCCGAAGAAGCAAACAAAACAGTCCCTCCAAAATCAAATAACCAAGTAACAATTTTGTAAAAACCACAAATCAAACAGGAAAGTACCCCACTACCCACACAGGGAAAAATACAGCAAATTTTAAAAAACACAAAACAAAACCTTCTCCCCCAAATCAAGAAAAGCAAGCAAGCAAGGAAAGTCAATCAATCTTCCACTAAACCAAAACTACTAGAATATGTGGAGATTTCTCTCCTCCTATTGTGTTTTCCCGAAAATAAGACAGAGTCTTATATTAATTTTTGCTCCAAAAAACACATTAGGGCTTATTTTCTGGGGATGTTTTACTTTTTTCATGTACAACGATCTATATTTATTCAAATACAGTCATGTCATCTTCTTCTGGTTGCTGCACAATGGTGGAGGGTTGGGTTTCACTTAACTGGGGCTTATTTTTGGGGTAGGGCTTATATTACGATCATCCTGAAAAATCATACTAGGTCTTATTTTTGGGGAAACAGGGTATCACTTTATTTGTTCAATTCTTTTTTAGTGCTGTAATAATTTATTGTTTTATATCTTGGTCTAGGTCTCCAGTGACACATTCTTACAGGTTATGGAACAGGACAATCTGTCAGAAATTCCCCCTCAGAACCCAGTTCTAATTGAATGTGTGAAGAGAGGAATGCTTCTAACATTAAACAACACATCCAATTTTATTAAATTATTCCTCTTAATGTCCACTGATTGTTTTAACCTGAACAGCTCACACACTTTTCTATTTAATTATTTTCATTAGCAGTCGTTAAATATCTGTCTGTGATGATGTAAGAATCCAGGAGATTGGGCACTGTTTGCTTAATCTAGTGCTCTGGCTGGTTTTGGATTTCCCACAGCTCAAAGAAAGGCACTTCCCCAATCCTTCCGTATGCATTCCTTTGCCACAGACAGAGCCAGTCCTGCCACTCGGCAAAGAGAGGCGGCTACTGTAGATGGAAGATGGGAAGTGGCAACAAGAAGGTACTTGAGGTGAGAACTGTGTGCCATGCAGCCTTTGTTATGTCTTCACTGCTTCCTTCAGTAGAGTCTATCCATACACACCTCATCTATTTTGGTTTTAGTACATGGAGTGGTGGGAAGGCTTCCTTTTCCTCAGGCAACAAAAAAGGATTGGTAGAGATGCCAGGGACTGAAACCAGAAACCTGCTTCTGAGAGTGTGAGCTCCATCACTAAGCCATGCCTTTTCCCTAGAAAAGAAGTTAAAGCACAGCCGAAACATGGAAGAGTAACTTCCTTGAATGCCAGCTCCCAAAACCATGAAGTCAGGATGGCCAGCAGACATTGTGACTGGTGAAATCTGGGAGTTGTGGTATAAAGAAAGTAACTGGGCACAACCTCCCGGTTCTTCAGACAAAGGTTTTGAGCTGCTTCAAGGAAGTAGCCACAGTGACGCAACACAGGACAATGCTTCTCAGAGGCTACTGAACAGGAATATGGCATTTGATTAACGGCAAGCACTGCGAAAATGAAGGTTAATCTAAATCTGTTTACGCTGCCAAAACGGAGACAGATTTTGGGCTTGTAATCTATAACTTCAGTCTTGTGGCTTGTAAATCAGCACTTCTATTTCAATAAGAAAATGTTGATTTCCTATGAAGAAGTGAACACTCCTTCACTAAAAATATCTTTTATGGATTGTGGCTTGTGGCCTGGGTGTCTAGGCTTTTATTCTTTCTAAATATATTCTATACAGCTTTCTCATTGTGGTTGTCAATTGGAGAAATAACAGACAAGGCGGCACAAAATCAGGATTTATGTCTAGGAATTATAGAGAACAAAGTTGACATCCTCTGAATTACAGGGGGAGATGTCTATTGAACAGTCACTCTGATTTTTTTATATATATACAGAACGAAACAGGAGCACAAGCGTTCCACACTGCAGACAAAGTTAAAGAAACATCCTCTTAAATTAGGGGCACTACTTTACTGCATAGTTCGCTTAGTTTACTGCATAGGCTTTTCTTAGATGAAACCTTCATTCAGGCATTCAGAAAGGGGTTGAGGTCCCTGTCACATGGAGAGGCTCCAAGTACAGGGGAGACTCCCCACTTCAAAACTGTTACCTCCTCCCCCCCATGGAGGAATGGAGTGGAGATTCCAGTTTCCTTCCTTCATGTATTCAAATGAAACCTTTTTGAACACCTGAATAGGGATGATGAGAAAACAGCCCTTAAATGGGGCTGCAGATCAAGATACACTAGCTGTGTGATCTGTATATCCCACTGTTGTCCTGGTCACCTACCATGAGGAGAAACTTCAATGTGTCCCTCTTGTTCAGTGATCCACGGCCTCCATCTCCAAAGGAGAGAATGGGCATGTCAGACACTCACAGACTACTGTTCAACATGCCCGTAAGCTCCATATAATCAAACTGCTTCTATGCAGAGACCCCCGTTTTACCATTAGAACACAGATGAAAGCAATCTGTCACCAATCAGAGTGATTTGCTAGCTAACATACACTGTCAAGTCAACATCTACAACTTATACATGTTGGCCAATTGTACCCATAAGGACATGCTTCTCCACTACTGATGCTCCATGTTTGGCAGGTATCAATTCTCTTGTCACTGAAACAATGGGATGGCAAAGAACATGTCCATTGAGCAACCTGTTGTCTTCGCCTGGATGGTTATTTCAGTTTTACAACCACTTAACACATTTTAATTATAGTTCTTAGAGGAAACACAAAACATTACATTAGATAGATAAATAACATGAAACCAGCAATGCTGCATGTGGTTTGGCTGCCACCATTCACGGCATAAAGTAACTGGGCACAATCTTCCCCTTTCGCCTCCCAGTTCTTCAAACAGAGGTTTCCAGCTGCTTCACACTAGTAGCCACAGTGACACAATGCTTCTTAGAGGCTACTGAACAGAAATATGGCGTTTGATTAACAGCAAGTGCTGTGAAAATGAAGGTTAGTCTAAATTCATTTATCCTTCCAAAATGGAGATACATTTATGGGTCATAAGCTATAACTTCACCCTTGTGGCTTGTAAATTGGTATTTGTGAATTGTGGCATTTTGAACAAGTGTTCCAGAATCCACATGGAAAATGGCATGCATCATGACAGAGGGATGGTATTGTTACATGGACTACTTTGTATTAAAAGTGCCAACATGCATCAACATCTCTCAGCCAGAGAAAGAAGCAACTGCTTCTTGGCTGGTTAGATGCCTAATGCCTGACCCTGATGGTCCCTGGAGTTAAAGTGTTATTGGGAGAGGTCCGAAAATATTGCCTGTGCCCCCCCCATACTGTCACAGCCCCACAGCCAGGCATTATCCATATAGCTAGCTGCAACGTTGTTGCTGATATGGGGTGACCCACGGCAGCAAGAGGAGGAGGTTACCAGCAGGAACAATAGCCACTGTCATGGCAAGCCCAGAGAGCTGATTAAGGCAGCTGAGAGCAGGAGGCAGTGGCAGCTTTGTAACTCCTCCCAGCACCACTGGAGGTGACTGCCTTATCCTGTGCAATGGCAGGGCTGGTCCACTGTCAGCAGTGGGCTAGTTTAAGAAATGCAGAACAAACTTGTTTCCAAGTTTATGGTAAAAGCCAGGGTTCTCATAAGGAACTGCTACGCCTTGGCATTTGCTATTGGAGGCGGCTGTCTTACTTTGCCTAATGATAGGGCCAGCCCTGGTAGTGCTGAATCTGATTGACTTTATTCATCCTGAACCCAGCCACTGTGAAGCTTTTAGAATGCCATTCAAGCCAGGTGCCTTAAGAGAGGTGTTGTTGTAAGCGGGACTGTGTACTGCCTCTTCCCACCACACCAGTCGAGCGAGGTCTTCTTCCAGCCTTGAACAATAAACAAAGCATTGTAAGCACAGGGAGATCCGGGCCATATATAAAAGAAGGCTTATGGCAACTGTTATTCTCCTGCATTAATATTTCACAAAAAACAAAGCAAAGTTCGGTACTCTCATCATCTCTCACAAAGTAGGCTAATGTCACTTATGTGAAATAGGTCATGCAGGACGATAAATGGTGCAGTTTCCAAAGCAGCATTAATCATAACCTTACTTTAGTTGTTTAATTACTGTCTTTCAAACTTTTTAGACAACTTGCTGCAAAGCCCCAATGTTTGCTGGGCTTTGTTTCCTTAACTAGGACAGACAGGCACTTTCATAATGTACGTAACAGGCATGTGGTTAATTATAACAATAATCATGCACCAAAGCACTTTGGCGTTATTATATAAACTACGTTACATCAGCTTGTTGATAGCTTGGTTTGGGTTTTACAGAGTGAATAGGAACAATAATCAGAATTGCTCTCATTACAGGAGGCCACAAGTATAAAAATAGCAAGAGCTGACAAAGTCATTATTGTACAATAGAAACGTTATCACTCTGTAAAATCCCAGTCCACACTGGAGTACCTGGAACAGGGCCAGCCCACGTCTTATTGACTCCAACAGGATTCCGATTTCAAATTGGCTCCTGTTCAAGCCCATTTGCTTCATTGGTTTATGGCTCAGGCTTCGGTTGTTTGCAAGCCTGAACAATGGGCCATGCACACAATTGCTTTCTTTTGTTTCTGTAGAAAAATATATATAATAAATCAAATCCCACAGTTGTTGTGCTGGATCTTTGGCTGAAGTCATCAAAGGCCACAATACCTATGTTGACAATGTTCTGGGTTTCTATTTTTGGTTGCGTGGTAAATATTTTGCAAGTTGTGGGTGTGGCAAATTCTCAGAGAACCCACAAGAGTTCTGCTTTCGTTAAAGAGCTTTAGCTTTTGTAACTTCAACTTGCTTTTACAAGCCCTTTATTTTCCCTTTGTTTTTTTATTGCTGGAAGGATTATGCAACTTAGTTTGCAAAAAAGGGCAATGAATCATTATTACCTCGCTCATTTGTTGCCTTTCACTTACATAACTCTCCCCCAGTCGAAAAGAACAGAAAGTGAATGTTTTAGACGTGCAAAAAGACAAATCTTACAAACACTGTTTTAAAAATACGCTCTTGCTCTCACTCTTGCTCTCAGGTGCATAAAGCAAATAACACAAGAGATGTGCTCTGAATGTCTATGCATTTTCCTTAGTGGAGCTGCATTTTGCTGATTCATTGTGGGTTGTCATTTTGGAGGCTCTGTGCATGCAGGATGTTAAGCAGCAGGATCAGCACTGTTACATTTTGTGTATGTTGCAGCCTTTGCAATTACATGTAGTGACAAAAATCGTGGCTCTTTCCTCTGAGGAGACTTCGTTTCTCATCTTGGGTGATGGTACTATAGTGTTGATCTGTTCGATCTTTAATGAAAATGACAATGTTTCTTTCCCCAGATAAATAATAGTAGGAGATTCCACAGCATAGGTTTTTCTTTTGAACATCATGGCTGTTACTGTTCCACATTTGTGCATTTGAAGGCTGCCCTATTCTCAAAGTACAAGGCAGTTAACAACATTATAACAAACAAGTCCTTTCAACTTATAGTTACTACATGAATTAATAGTCTCCAAAAGCTTGTATCATTCATAGCTGTGCATAGGTCTTTTAAGCTCAAGGCTGTGACTTCCTTTACTGAGTCAGTCCATCTCATTTTAGGTCTTCCTCTTTTCCTATTGCTCTCAAATTTTCCTAGTTTTACTTTCCTTCCCAGTGAATTTTATCTTCTCATAAGATATTCAAATTTCAATAGCTTCAGTTTAGTCATTTTTTTTAACTTCTAGTGAGATTTTGGATTTCATTTATTTAGAACCCACTTATTTGTCTTCCTGGCACTCCATAGTAACTATAAAATTCTTTTCCAGTACCACATTTCAAATAAATTGTTCCCTTTCCCCTTCAGCTTTTATATCTATACATAGTAATGGGGAATACAATAAAATGCAGGATATTGACTTTAGTATCTGACACATGCTTACTACTTGAAAATCTTTTGTAATTCCTTCATAGCTACCCTCCCAAATCTCAGGGTGCAACTTTAAGGAAAGACTGAAAGAAATGGCATGTTTAGCCTCGAGGAAAGAAGACTGAGGGGAAATATGACAGTACTTTTCAAATACTTGAAAGGCTATCATTCAGAGGACGGGCAGGATCTGTTCTCGATCATCCCAGAGTGCAGGACACACAACAATGGGCTCAAGTTACAGGAAGCCAGATTTTGGTGGAATATCAGGAAAAACTTCCTAACTGTTATAGCAGTATGACAATGGAACCAATTGTTGCTCCAACGCTGGAGGCATTCAAGAGAAAATTAGACAATGATCTGTCTGATCTGCTTTGATTTGGATTCCTGCACCACTGAGCAGAGGGTTGGACTTGATGGCCTTATCAGCCCCTTCCAACTTCATGATTCTAGGATTCTAGGATGCTACATTGGAATTTGATTTGCAGAGGTATTTTTGTTTGAAATGTACATTTTGTTTGAAATGTAGTCGCTGCTCACACAGGTGCTATGGATTGATTCATACAGGATGAAGAGTGCATTCCAGCCCACAACACTCCCCCTTCTTCCTCAAAGAATTGTCCTTTGAAGAAATTGATCACATTTCTTCTGTGTAGTTCTTCGGTTTATTGTTTCCATTTTCTCTTCATTTTCTCCTGACCATATAATGTAGTCTTTCAGCATCCCTAATCTTGCTTTAAATTTTCCTTTGGTTTTTTTTATCTATTGGAAAAGATTCCTCATTTTTCATTTGCAATGTTCTCTTCTGTTTCTTTGCAATAATTATTACAGTAGTTTTCTTTGTCCCTTCATGCATCAAGGCTTTTATTCCTATTTGAATACAGACATGGAGTTTGTTGTTGTTCTTGTTGTTGTTTGCATTCTTTTTTGGTAATATATCTTCTTTTAACCCACAGTTCTTCTGGTTCTTCAACTAAATTTAATAATGTAGACTGGAGCTTCTCCATCAACTGTTTCCAATTATGTAGTCTTTTGATTTCTGTATTGGTCATCTGTATGTGCAATAATTTGTTAAGTTCTGCGAAGCAGGTATTTGAAATAAACAAATTGTTGGCTTCACATAATTCTCTGAAATCCTGTTGGTTAGCATAGTTAAGTCACATTAGAGTAGGACCATTGAATCAGTGGGGATTTGGAGAGTCAAATGGCCAAGTGGTAGTTACAGCTTATTATGCCAAAGGAAGTCACAACTAGAGTAGGCCCATTTGAATCAATAGAATTTAGGGAAGAGTGGACTAACCAAATGCACATTGATTCAGTGAGCCTGCTCTATTGAGATTTACTACACTAAAGTATGAACTGCACATTTGCGGGTTATTTGCAAATCTTATGGCGACCCTTTGGCAAATGATTATTATTAAAGACTTGCTGGATTGTTCAGTGAATTAAGTAACTCACTGTGGACCCAGAAGATGGGAGTTCAACTCCCCACTCTGCATCCCAGGAAAGACAGCCTGTGTGGCCTTGGGCAAGCTGCATAGTCCCAGGATACTCCTAGAAGAAGGGAATGTTAAATCACTTCTGAATACTCTCTACCTAGAAAACCCAGGAAAGGGTAACCAGAAGTCAGAATTGTCTTGATAGCACACAATTACTCTTAGTATTATCTGCATATCAGAATGAAACTGCTTGAAACACATAGCGCTTTAATGCATGTGTTTCATGCAGCTCGATGGCAGTGGTGGTGGTGGCTGAGGGGTGATTGGGTCTCCTCATCCATCAAATATGCTGCTAACCCTGATGCCCCTATGCTCTCCAGCCACCACTGTCCAGCTGCCAACTGGACAAGCCTGGCTGACCACAGAGTAAGCCCTACTGCACTTTGAAATAGTTCCTGACAAGGACGGATGCATTTTAGTCTAGTATTTCAGCTTTGACCATATTACCTTGGTAGAACCTGTCAGGAGGCTAGACTCAGAACAGAGGCTAGCTTCCTCCACACAGTATTGCTTTCAGTTTCTCTGATATACCCAAACCTCCTCACTGAGAAAGGGCTAAGTGAGATAACCATATGGTCATGTCCCAGGCCAGAAATTGTAAGGGTCAAACTATACATTAAGGGAAACCATATTTTCTGTTAGAGCTAGCTACACATTCCTTGTAGGTTCACACTTCCTTCAAAGCATAATCAGCCTTACCAATAAAGCCTGTGTTTCTCTCTCCATAACTAATGACAAAATAAAAGCAAGCTAAATGTGAAATGAGCCAAGCTCTTGTGAGGTCTTCCAAGGAGCTTCACTTCTAATGCCATGGTAGCTGTCCCATCTAGTTTGGGCCTGAATTAGACTTTGAATCCAAGTACCTTTAGTTCTTACCAAAGCTTGGACCATTGCTTTAAAAAAGGATGTGGCTGGAACTCAGTTTCTATTTCACAGGAAAAACAGGGGATTACAGGCACTACTGTTATAGGTTTAAAAAGGAATTTAGATTTCTGTGTTTTGTTATTATTAGGTGTAGAGTCCAGATCTGTGTGAGATGAAGAAAGACCTATCAGCTCTAGCTAAATAGCACACTATTCCATTTCACCAATCTACTGCATCTCCCCCTTTTTAAACATTAACAGGGCAGTTTATTAACCTTAAGAGTCCACTGAGCAATGACCCAGATCCAGTCTACATGTTGCAGCATGCAGAAATACCCCCTGCTCTTTGACTGTGTTGTTAGACACACTTAAGAGTAAAGCCATTGTAATCAATATCACATAAATTAAATTTCTTCAGATTATGGTATGTATGTTCAGTAAGTTTCTCCTAGGAGTTTTAGGGAACCCTAGTTACATTCTGGCTTGCATTAGGAGGACCTATGTGCCCCATCACTTTGTATTGCTACTTTCCAAGTTGCCCGTCACATTTCAGTGGTTCATAGTGTAAAGCTATGTGAAGTCCATTGCGGTAATGGCTTGCACCAAATAAGCACAGCACTATTAAATCACTGGGACTGCTTCCCTTGAATACTGAGTACAGTTGTTCAAAACATGTTGTCATCATCACAGGGCCCTCAAGCTGTGATTCTGAAGCTGTGATTCAACTCTGCCCAAGCCATTGCCTACCTGCCAGTGTGTTGCAAATGATATGGACATTCAGAATGACAGCTGGCAAGCAGGAGGTCATCTCTGTTTGCATCACTTCTCAGAATCCTGTCTAGTCTGGTGCAGGGTTTAATACAGTTCAGATTGTGACAATAGACAAGCTGTGACTGCAGTGGGAATACCAGTTTTCTGGCCTCTCTACCTGAGCTCTTACCTAAGTGCAATGGAACCTTGGGCAGCCTAACTGTATCTTTTTCTAGGCAGGTAGGTGGCTACATACCTGGTTTCCATATCAGCTTCTCAGTCAGTCTGCTGAATTTGAGTACAAGCTGGGTGAGCATCTCATTAAAAAAAATGTTTGGCTCGAACTTTGCATGTAACTATTACATTTTCCCCTTGGGCACACAGACAGCTCAATGTCTCTAGAAAGCTTTCTTCTTGATTACATTCCATTTCCCTTTTCTGCGAACAGACATCCATTTGTTGTTGGAGTGATCCATCTAGGCCAGCCTCTTCTAATCTGATGTCCTCCAGCAACAGCCCCCATCATACCAGACCATTGGCCATGCTGGATAGTGCTGATAGCCGCTGTAGTCCAAAACATCTCAATGGCACCAGGCTGGAGAAGGCTGACTTAAGACCGAAAGGCTTCCTTACTTCTCCTTCCCTTGCCAGGTGCTTTGTGCCTTTCTCGAAGGTCAAGGGACCATCCATACTGGCAGACACTGCAGTACCAGATGCTTTAGGGGAAAGAAGAATGATTTGTCCCAAATTGGACAGAGGCACTTTCAAGTGACACCTTTTCCCCACTACAACTCCCAATATTCTTTCCCACCCTATTGGGAAAGTTTCCTAGCTGCCCAGAGCCCCCTCTTAAAAAAGGAGTTCAAGGGAGGAAAGGAGAGGAGAGAAAAATAGTTGTTTTGCTCATGTTACTTATGATTAAAGTGAATGTCAGCATGTGTGGCAAAACCAGTCTTGCTGTGTGTGAAGAAGTGGATTGTAATCCAGGAAAGCTCATACTGAGATTTCTTTATTGAAAATACTTTTACCCACCTTTCTCCTTAAAAAGGACCCAAGGCAGCTTACATAGTTAAAAGACAATATTTAAAGCTAAAAAAACAGGAAGTATACAAAGGAATAAGCAAATACTACTCTGAGAAATGGTAAACAAAAGTAATACTAAAAATGCATTCAAAGTAGTAATGTGCAACAATCCATTTAAAAATCCAACTTAGGCAGCCAGTCACAGAGGGAAAGCTTGCCTGAAGAGAATGGTCTTTGCCTGCTTCTCAGAGGACAGCAAAGATGGGGCCAGTGTGGACCTCCTGTGGGAGGGAGTTTCAGAGTTTGGGAGCAGAAACAGAGAAGGCCCTCTCCTGTGTCCTAACCAAGTGTACCTGTGAGGATAGTGGGACTGAGAGAAAGGCCTCCCCTGATGGTCTTTGAGATAGCTTGGACCCAAGCCATTTAGGGCTTTATAGGTTAAAACCAGCATTTTGAATTGTGCCCAGAAACAGATTGGCAGCTAGTGGAGTTGCTGTAACAGGAGGGTTTTGTGATCCCTGTGACCAGCCCCAGTCAACAATCTGGCTGCTGACAGATGAACTTGTTAGTCTCAGATTTCCCACATTACTTCAGGTTTTTGTTCTTGTAAAAAAAAAGATAAAAGGATTTGTGGCCCCTTTGAGGCCGATTGAGACTGAGTGATTCCTGTGCAAGCTTTCTTGGACTGCAACCTGCTCTTTACAATCCACAAATGTTGACACTGAAATAAATATTTTAGTTTTAAAGGTGTCCAAAGCCTTGTTTTTGTGTAGTGACATATGTGCTGAAACAGATCAACATGACTTCACCTTGTTGAAAAAAGACGGTATCAAATGCATCTTCAGGCATTTCCACAGCTGCATGTCCAAATCGAACTGTCCACTTTTTTTTTAACATTTAGTCATAGAGAGGTATATGGGTGGCTAGAGTTGGATTGGGATCATTAGTTGACGAGCTACTAGAAGAAGAGACTATTTGGCCATGGACATATACACATTTGCTGATGCCATTGTTCGAGTACATACAGGGCTGGATTAAGCTATGTAAGACTTTAGAAAGCAAACTGCATAAATGAATCTCTCTCTCTTTCTGTTTGCGTTTAGAGGCCCCTATGACTATGGTCAGAAGGCCACATGCAGCTCCCTCCATGGCCAAAGTGTGTGCTCCACCTCCACCCCAAATCGTTTTATTTTTACTTTTTTTGGAAATTCTCCTCATGTCCTCCAGACCTCCTTGAGCTGTTTTAGGCTGGCTGGCTGGGGGCTTTTTCAAAATTGAGCACAACGTAGCACAGCTGACCAACCAGCCAACAGTTGTTGTGAAATTGCTCCCTGCAGCCACTAGAGGAGGGGTGTGTGTGTGTTAGATTTTTTTAAAAAAGAAAACTTTTAGGGAGAGTGATGGGCACAGAAGTAGGTATAGCCTTTCAAGGCTTGGGGATGGCATGTGTACCCCTTCATATTAAGTTTTTCTAAAACTTATGGTCATGTTAAGTTTTGGAAAAAGTGTTAGGTACAGTCCTCAAGGATCTCGGGGGGGGGGAGTGGGATGGGTTCAGTTTGTGGCCCCTCCATGGCTGTCTACTTGTAGTTGTGTCCATATTTGCAGTGAAAACAGGGAGCAGGGACACTTCTTACTCCATCCATGGGTGTACGTGGGTCAAAAGAAACATAAATAGACTGCAATGCTGTCTACACAGATCTGGTGTGGACATAAATCCTATTCAGGCATTATTGAATCCAGGGGTGTGAACATGGGGAGCACCTAGCTGTGTCCCTCCATTGTCACATTCTTCAAGGTTACAGTACCTAAGATGGACAAACAGAGGCTCCTGCTTGCATGTAGACTCTATGTGTAAACAAGAACCCTGAAAAATCTGGGTGCTTGCTTGTATGTACAACCCATTCATGAGCAGGACTTTTCCACTTGCCAGATCCAGTGCTCTAATCGTGATGAATGTGACCACGGCCACAACACCAATTTGAATCGGACTTGAAGAGTGCTATAGTGGACCTTCCTTTTCAATAAACATACATAGGCTGGAAGAGAGTAGTAACTCACAAGCAGAGCAGGCATATTGAATCAGTGGGGAATTGGGGATTCAACATGTATGTAGGTTCCATTGATTCAACAGGCCTACTCTAGATGTGATTTACTGTTGCATGTAAGTTGTGACTGACTTCTCTTAATAGAAGCTTTATCCACCATGTCTAACACACCATATGATATAACAGTTCTCTGTCATGGTATGGACATGATCATACCCTGAAAGCTGTTAGAAAGTCAATGTTCATAGTTACATAACATTTCTCATTTATGGTTTCTATTCATGGGAACAAAAAAGAAGAAAAATCATCTCAACCCCTCTTGAGAATGTCACTAACAAGAAAATACTCACAGATGAAATGACTGAAATATTTTTCTTCAAAAGCCAGACGTTGTAGTAATTAAGCTAGGATAATTAAAGGAACAGTGCTAATTTTAGTGGAAATTAACTTTGCTTTTCTCCAGACAGCTAGTCATTTCACTTGGCTGTTCATTATAAAGTTTATATTATGCAAATATGATACACACTAGTCAAACCTAAGTGGTTGAAGAAGACTCAACTTGCCAAACAAGTCTTGCTATTGAGATATATAATAAAAAGTCCATATTCTTGCTAACTCAAATTAATCCTCTTTGCTCAATGCTAGAATAGAAGGAGACAGTGGGTGTCTTGCTGCACTCTTGGTTTATCTGTATTGATTGTCTGTTTAGCAGAGGCCAAATGTCTGTTCAGGATAATTGTCAAGCTAACGACTTGCTTGGTTGAGCTACACAAGAGTCACCATAAATTGCCTCAGCTGTTCATGAATTTTGGCAGGAACTACACAGTGCAGATAACCTGCAGTAAGTTTTTTATTGGGTGTTATCTGAAAACAGGTGTGAACCTGCTTGCTTTGCACATCCTGCTTTAATGTGAATCCTTGCATTAAAGCAGGACATGGAGCAGTCCTCGGCCCACAGGCTGGCCAGTGCCGGGAGGTTTCCTGCCACAACTGGCAACACCAGAGTAGGGGTAGCCTCACTGGCTTGCCACGTAGAGAAAAAGGAGCTGCTGGAGCTGCCTTCCTGCGCCCTGCCAAAACAACATCACAAGCCAGTTAGTGCTGAGGTGGCCGGGAAACCTCCCTGGCACCGGCCAGGAAGCAATGCTGTTCTTGGGTGGCTCTTTTTTGCCACATGTTGAGCCCCAACCCAGTACGGCCATTAGCTGGGAAGCCTCCCAGCTGACCAAGCACCAATGCATACTTTTAAAAACTGCACCAGGGCTTGCGTTATGTGAAATGACTGAAGTTACTGTGAAACCATTTCAGTCCTTTATGAAAGTGTAGCTGTGGCCTATGATTTCATCACCCCCCTGCCTGCCTGCCTCTCTCTCTCTCTCTCTCTCTCTCTGTGTGTGTGTGTGTGGTGTGTTTTCTTTTCTTTTTTGCTGTTGTTTGGAGCACATTAAGAATCAGAACTCCGGATCTGCAGTTTTTAGCCCAGCAGTCATAGGCAACCTTAAAGCGCTGTTGTTGGTAGTTGTGATTAAGTTATACAAACTGGAAGAACAACTGGGTGTAAATTGATAAGAACTGGGTGTAAATTAAAAAGAACAACTGGGTGTTATTGATAGGCATTTTATAAAAATATTTCTGATACAAGATTTGTAAATAGTTGATTAGTGCTTTGGTAAGCAGGTATTAAAACCAAATCAATGAATCCAACAGCAAATCAGAATGATGGTGATGATGTGCAAAATCTGTACAAAACTTTAAAATCAAGTTTCCACACATACCATTTCTAATCTCAACTGTCTTGCTGAATTAAGAAGATTGTGTAATCTAAAACTTACAAAAATAACAGCTAGAGGGTGAAGCAATATCTTGCACAATCAGGAGAAGGACAAGAAGGAGCACATTTCAGTGATGGGTTTGGAACCATATTATACACAAATAACTAAAGGGCAACATAGACCATGAACTGAAGCTATGCATCACGGTGGTTCAGGTGTGGTGTCAAATATGATTTCATGCTACATACATACCCGAAACTTGTGTGCACTGATTCCTTCCCTTCTTTTATGAAAACAGACAACACAGAGGTTGTCATTTCATTTAAAGTAGCAAATTATGGTTCATGGGTCCATCAAGGGAAGCGCAAACCATAGGGCTTGCTTGCTTGCTGATCAATTGATCGATTGATCGGTTGATTGATTGGTAGTGGTGGTTCAGGCAATAAAAGTGCCTAAATTCTGATTTGTCTCAAACCAGAAAAGTAAAAAACATCCACCTTGTTCAGTGAAGGGACATGAGTCTAAGAGTCATGTCAGCAGACATTTTGTAGTGAATTCTGAAGTGCAGGCATCATAAAGCTTGCTATAATCCTATATATACCCCAAGGAGTGTCAAAAAAATGCAAGCAGCTCTTTTGAGCAGTTTCCACAAACCAGTCCTAGCAGCTTTCAGTTCTGCTAAGACAAGGTCTTTCGTAAAGTGAATGAGACTTTGTTGCCCAAGCCAACTCAAAGTAATCTGTTCACAACAATATGTTGACACTGGGAAAATGCACTCGTCCCCTTTCCACAGCTGCCACTGAGCTCAGAGAGAAGTGGGGTGGCAGATGGCATGTGTGCCTCCTAATCAAAAGACTGCTGCTTTGACCTTATGGCCCCTGATTTTACAATACCACTGTCTCTCAGTTTTCTATGCAGAGAGAAGCCATGGTTTACTGCAGTGATTTTGACAGGTCCAGTGGCCAATTTTCTGACCGTGGAACCTTTGGGGAATATGCAAGCTACCAAAAATGCCAAAACAGCAAAAAGCCTGGGGTCAAAAGATAGTTATTTTGTGACGTTAACCAGTAAAGAGGCTGGCTGAGTTAGGTATCTGGTGGCTGAGGCAAAGACTGGGAGTTTTATTCCCCACTGTGCCTCTTGGGTGAAGACTCAAGAGCCAACCTGTGTAGCTTTGGGTAATCAGCAGAGTTCCAGAAATGCCCCCAGAAGAAGGGAGGAATAATAATCTGAATGGCAAGAGGTTTTCCAGTTCTTAGCTAGAACATAAACTGAAGGCATATAGAACTAGCTTTTCTATGCCAGGGAAAGATACATGGCACAGCTTTTAAAGCATGCGAGACGCCTAGCATAGGCAAGATACTTAAGTTACTTTTGTTGTCTCTGCATTGAAAAATGGAAGATTTAATTTTCCGGAACAGGTCAGTTCCTTGCCACCAAATTCTCCCAAATGAAGTCCCCAGAGTTAAAAGAAGTTGTTCAGCTTTGCTTCAGTGGCTCTGTGGATTCTGAAACTGACTCACCAGTCCCCCAAGTAAACCGAGTTATCCTTATCCCCATAATTCCTAGCTTCTCTCCTCCTGTAAAGAACTTTTAAGCCTGTTTCAGTTTCATTCGACTTGACACCTGTTTCACTTTGAAAGAGTCTCCTATAAATAGAAGAGGGGAATGCAAATCTCTGTGGCTTTGCACTGTATTCTAGAGAATGTGACTTACAGCTCTGTGGTGGGGGAGGGGAGGAAGATGAGAACCATGGGGAAAGAGACACTATCTTGCTTAAAAACCTGGCAGCTCTATTGAAGGCCGTTGCTTTTAATTTAAATACTAATTTCGTATTCTATTTTCAGATCCTCTTTGGGATTTCAGGAATGTTGAGACGTGCTGGTTATAAAGCCTTAAGTACAAGATGGTCACGGATGGTTGGAATGAAGCATGTTCTAATGGAAACAAATCACTTGTCAGTAAGGAGCCTCAAACTTTGAACAAAAGCTCAAAGGGCTCAATAAAAGGGCATGTTTGTTGGCTTAAAATGGTTGGATGCAAGTTCACAGAAACAGAACAGCTTCAGAAGTATTGGCTGCCAAGTAAAGGTGATACCATGATTTGGAAGGGGTGAACTTCTAGGATCATAAGAGGTGCATCTAGTAGAACTGAGCAACCGAGCTTAAAGAAAACACATATTGTAAGTCCAATGGTCCCCTGGAAATATCAGATCTTCCCTTCTAAGGGGGAGAGATTCCCTTAGAAGTCACCCTAATCTTAGAAATTCCACACTCCACACCCAATCCCTGAGCCATCTTACAACCCTCAGACTTTTTCTCTCTCACAACAGAACACTTGGAAAACACAGAATCATAAAATAATAATAATAATAATAATAATTGGAAGGGGCCTATCAGGCCGTCAAGTCCAACCTCCTCCTCAGTCCAGGGATCAAAATCAAAGTAGATCTGACAGATGGTTGTCCAATTTTCTTTTGAATGCCTCCAGGGTTGAAGCACTCATCACAACAGGAACTCTTTCATCTACAGCCTCCCATAATCCAGTCATGGTACCAAACTAGACTGAGATATTTGCCAGCACTGGATTTGTCTAAGATTAATTCCTCCCCAAGGAAGGACTTTGTCTCCACACAAGGGGAGAGAAAACCAGAAATTGTACCCTTTCCTCACTCTTGCCTTGCCAGCATGAACTCAGCAGTGCTTTGGGTTGTTTAGAAACCCTGATGTTTTGCACTAGGATTGTTCCAACAGCAATTTCCATCATTCAAGATTCAACATTGCTTCAATAAAGGGGGTCAAGTCTTAATCTGAGCCCATGTTCCTCAGGAGTCTCCCAGGAATGTTATATGCACGAATGTTTATATCCCACCTTTCTTCCACAATGGACTCAAGCCAAAGTACATGTGGGCTTCCAGTCCCAGAACTGGCCAACAATGGATTTGTTTAGCTTCAGCAAGTTTGCCAGAACAAACATCATGTGCCGTCACAGACCACAAGTTCCTCCAGATGGTAAATTTCACTGGATCAAAATATGTCATTTACAGCTCATGAAAGACTCTTCCAGCTAAAACAGAAGGCTGATCTTGTTGGATATACTGCAACCTACATATGATGCCTTTAAGGAGTTTTTAGCTGGGAGAGACATTTCTGCACTAGGATTGAATGTCATTCACCTCAGAAACAGCCAATAGGTCCCTCTCTACCTCAGATTCTTTTTCCTGAGCAATAGAGAAGTGAACAGTTAGAGTGGTGTTCTGTTAGCTATGTAATTGGTCAGTTAGACAGTAATGAAGCTAGTTAACCAGTTAAACTCAGTGATGTAACAAGTTAATATTTTTACACAATATGATGTTTGTTTTCATCTATGAAGAGCTGTAAGTAAATGGATTTTTTCTTTCTTTCTCATTACCAGAGTCTCTGAGTGAATGGTTGAGACAGTAGGTACCAGAGTGGTCTACTGAGGGAGGCATAAAGCCAATCTGCTCTCTAGGTTCCTGCCTGAACCATTTTATCCACTGTGTAATAATTAAAGGAAGTTTTTTTAAAAAAATTGAGCCACACTCAATTCCTCACACCCTATACCCCAAGAGATCTTTCAAATGGACATCTCTATGAAATCTAAATTCCAAGATGGAAGGAGGGAGGTTGCTGGCTCTTCCTTCTGCAAGGTATCAGACCAGACATGAGACAATTGCATCGAAAAGTGCATAGTAGGCATTGAACTCCTTTCCTTCGCAACCTTTGGGCTTACAGAGGAGGACATCTAGGCCCCCACATGTGACATCCCAACAGCTTTGAGCCATTGCAGCCTTGCTCATTCATTGCAGTGCCGAGAGCTGTGCACATAGTTGGCGCCAGGTTTGTCTCTCGTCAAACAAACACTGTCTGTATCATCCTCATTTCAGCCTTTGAGTGCTAATGTCTCTGTGGGAAAGAGGATATTGAGGCATATATACATCTGTGTGAACATGAAACCAAAGCATAGCTCCAGCTGCTCTGTCACTGCATAAGACATCTTATTCCTCCTCAAAGACCGGCTCTGTCATAGAGACGGACAAAGCAGTTGCTTCAGAAGAGGCTATTCAAGGGGAGTCCAGGACGTGTGAGACTGCAGCCTCTCAATTCTCCAGTTGATGAAGAAACCACTGACCTCAGCACAATGAGCTTAGGATGCTCTGCTGAGGTCTGCAAATTAAACAACCTTGCCATTTGACACTTCCTAATAGCAGCATGCTTGATTATGTATCTTTAGATTTTAGTTTATGTATTTTGAAGATTCAACATTGCACCAGGGGACTTAGATCCCAGGCAAATCCTGAAACTCACAATTCCTGCAGCATCCATAATTCTGTCCCCTTATATGTTCATCTTTTGTTTTTTCACTCTCTTGTGCTCTCTTTTTTTCTCAGCTGGCAAGTAACACATTAAAAGTAACGTTAGCTATGACCTTACTTTTTGGGCAATGACTCTTCATCAATGTTTTTTTTTAAATGTAACATAATGATTTGCAATGTTTTTGTAAAGGGATAGGGAGTAATTAGCAGCTACTCGTAAATATTGGCAGGTGATGGGGGGGGGGGATTTTGAGCCCTTTTTGTATTTCTAGTTAGATTTTTTTTAACACTAGAAAACAATTTTTTAGCAATATCTAACAATAACTAGCTGACTAGTAAGTTACTTTCAAAAAGCAACATTCCAAGGTCTGTTTCTGTTCTTTTAATGGATAGCTCAATGGTTTAGGTATCTGGCAAATGTTGAGAGTTCCATTCCCCACTGTGCCTCCCTGACAGGGGTTGGACTCAATGATGATGATGATGATGATGGTAATGATTAAAAAATACCAGGCACAGTCAATCAAAATTATACAATATTGACTGGTATTACATAACAGATACAAGTTTATTATTATTATTATTATTATTATTATTATTATTATTATTATTATTATTATTATTATTATTATTATTATTATTATTATAATAATAATAATAATAATAATAATAATAATAATAATAATAATAATAATAATAATAATAATAATAATAATAATAATAATAATAATAAAGCAAACAATTTCTGGTGCAAAGGGGTTGCCATTAAGAGTGCAGTGCAATCACTACACTATAGCAGCCCTGGATCAAGGCCCTGCTTGAGAATCAGACTTATTAAGTTGCCCCCCAGGAGAGGCACATCCCTTACTTTTTCAGCTAATCCAAGACACAGATTTGTTATGACGCTAAACTTGTACTTTGTGTTTGGTGGGCTGGAATGCAGATAATATTTTGTGATTTCCAGAGGGCTAGTTGGCTGCAGCAAAAACTGCCAAAGAGAAGTCCTATAGCATCTTAAAGTTGATACATTATTTAGAGACCTTTGGCCCTTTGGCTTCATAGTACAGTGGTTAAGCTGCAGTACTGCAGTCAAGACTCTGCTCATGGCCAGAGTTTAATCCCAATGGGCTCAGGAAGCTGGCTCAAGGTTGACTCAGCCGTCCTTCCATCTGAGATTGGTAAATTGAGTACCAGCTTGCTGGGGAGTGTATGTTTTGAGTAGGCTGTATAATAAATTGTAAACCACTCAGAGAGTGCTTTAAGTGCTATGGGGCAGTGTATAAGCAGCATTCTTTGCTTTGCTTTTAGGTGGTTTGAACTTCATATCACAGAGGCCCCATCCCATCATGGCCCTCTGTGATCTGAAGTCCAAACCACCAGAAGGGCCAAAGGGCCCTAACAAATATATCTGCAAGGGATTGTGGAAGCTGTAGTCCAAAACATCCAGGGACCTAAAGGATTCCTACCCTTAGCATAAATTTTCATGGATGTAATGTGTATCCACTTTGTATTGCTACATACATTGCTTTTCAAGAAAACAGTATTCAGTGAATTAGCCACGCTACATAGGGTGCCATCAGATGGGGAAACAGCTCCCATTTTAGGTGCTTGTGGCATGGCACAGTGCGGGCTGTTTTCCAATGATCACACCATGTATGGGCAATAGCAATCCAGCCTGACCCTGATCCATGCCCAAGCTGGACCTTTTTGGTCCAGTGGCAGAGCGAAACTTTTTAAGGGCCAGGATGAAGCAATTCCTGCATGGGCGGATGGGTCGCTTTAAGGGAGATCACTCCCAGGAAAGCAATCCTTTCTGGTGAGATCAGACACTATATTTTCTCACCATCTAATTGCACCCTCAGATGCAATCAAAACCACCAAGAGTCCTGTGGCCTCTTAAAGACAAACACATTTATTATAGCATAAGGTTTTGTAGCTTATAAACTAATGATCAGATTACAATAGTAAGATGTGCAGTTGTGAATGACTGCAGCTGTGGAGGCTACACCCCCCCCCAACATATTATATATATATAATTTAGCTAGCAAGGCAAGCAGGTTTGAGTTTTCTCCACTTTCCTTGTAGGACGGTGTCCTCCACATACATCTACAGGAGGACTTCAATAGCTCATTTCATAGCTTCATCATTTTGGATCTGAGGTTCTTATGTTCTAAGGCCCTGCCTGTACTTTTTCTCTCCTGCCTGATGCATTTGATGGGCATTTTAATGATGACTGTTGCTATTCTACTAGCTGGGCAGGTAAAAGGGCACTGCTGTCCATCTTGGAGGTAATGAAAAGGCAGGGGGAATAGGGGCTGCAAAGGGCTATGCCTGGCAGATCATTATCTCCTGTACTTATCCTTCATTTTGGGAAGTCTCTTTATGGTCTGATAACTTCGGTTGTTGATAGACTCTTGGCAGAAAACACAGCATTAGAAATGTATTTACTTAATTTAAAACTATTCATTCTCCATTTGTTAAGGGGGGAAGCTCTCAGAGGCGCTGAAGAATCATTTTAAAGATAAACAAGACAGTTGCCACCCTCAAACATACCATCCAAAAAGACGTAACACAACAGAAGGAAGGACAGGGAGGGAAAAAGTGTCCTGCTTCAGTCCACGAAGTTTCCAGAGATAACAGAAAGGCAAAGGAATCCAGTGCAGATAACCAATGAGGTCCAAGATAGGCTGAATTCAAAATGTCTGTTCTGTCTAAGAGTAAACAAATCAGGCAAGGGTTATCCAGAGGTAGGGCACTTGGCAGCTCATATTATGTCTCAAGAGAGTGCATTGGGTTAGACCAAGTCAGTACGTCCAGGCATGAAGAGGGAATCCAGCCAGGCAGAGCTCCAAGCCTTCAAGAAGCCCACAATAGCTAGAGCTAGGATTAGATCTTCTTTCCTCATTAACTTTCTGTGCCCAGGATTGAGATTTATCAAGTAGGGCTTTGCAGGCCCCACTTAGATCTTGGCTATAGGTAAAATGTCAAGACTTCTCCTGAGAGGAGACCCTGACTCACAAGGAGGGCTTATTTGGAGACAGGCATGCCATTGAGTAGCTGCCAGCCCTGCCCAAGATTTTCTGTGTTCCTGGTCTCTCAGGCTATGAGGCGCCCTGCCTCATTCTCTGACCCTGACCACAGTGACCTCAATCCTTTCCTCTAAGGGCCCAGGGGCCATGGGAATAGCCAGTTCTTTGTTATCATCTGAAACAGGGGGCATAGGTTAGGGCTGGGAGATCAATAGCCTCCCACTCCTTGCAATATCAAGGCTAAAACCTGAGACAATGAGGTGATGTCACAGACAAGGACACTGTGATGTCACATAGGTGGAGCAGGCAGAGGTTAGGAAAGGACTGCTAGTTTTTTGAGTGAAGCTAGCTGTGAAAATAGGCACATGCAGAATCTAGGAAAGGAACCTAGAATCAAGGTAAAATCTTCTACTCAGGTAATATGGCAAACCAGAGCTGTTAGGGACCATTTTTAGGCTAGTCAGCCACCAAAATAAATTTAGCAGCTGTGGTAGTCGCTACGGCTTATATTGCATGTGGTCTCATGAACAGCACACATGATACATGGGGAGTTTTGCAGGCCAGACCAGGTACCTAGGGTGGCCATATATTCTCCTTTAGGGAGAATCATCCTCTAGTTGAAGAGTTGTGCTTAATTTTGAGGACAGATTTTCTCCTATATATTAGTTTCATATAGCATATACACATTTAATGCAAAATGTCCTCCGTTTTTGGTGAAGAATGTCCTCCTTTGTGGTGTTCCTTTTCTTCCATGTCCTGCTTTTCAGTCATGTTTGCTCTCCTCTTTGGTGATGGAGTAGTTGACAGCCTGCTGCTGTACCACTGCTCCCAGGGCTTGTGCCAGAAGTTACACAAGCTACAGGGCTAGTGCTCCACCCCTGACTTGCTGCAAATGGTATGATGGGCTCAAGGGCATGTATCCACAGACTTCTTGTCCTGTTCCCACCCCCTATATTCCTTTTTTTTTACATGCCAACATTCAGCAAGCAGAAAATACTAAAGCCCTGGCACCCCTGGAAATGGGTGGAGACAATTGCCCAGATTTTAAAATATTTTAAAACAAAAAATGTCTTCTCTTGCACCACTGCTCACTCTGAAAATTGTCTTCACAGCTGATCACCCCAGGAAGCATGATGATTTGACTTCTGCTACCGTCTTGAAACTCAGCAACCCTAGCTCATCCTCATATTTGCTGGGGAACTCTTCCAGTGGGGGCATGGCAGAAAGAAAACCAGAAAACTGTTTTCTTGTATGATGAGCAGGGTTGCCAGCACTCAGGGTGCTGAATGAAGCCTCAGGGAATTGGTATGCTACTCTGGATTTTGAGGTGGGGACATAACTCTCAGGGCAAGCAGCTCTGGAGAGGAAAAAGTCTGATTTCAGTGTGCAGTGTTGGGTGAAAGCTCTAGCTGGAATGGTAACATGCACTGCAACAGCTGCAACCAGTTTTTTTTCCTCCTACCCAGCTCCACCACCCCCACCACCCCACCAAAATGGGTCCTGCCCTCACTCTGTATCTCTGCATTACTCATAAACTGCATTTAACCTTGATCCTAGACCAATTTACTCAGATTCCCCATAGGTTTCTACAACCATGTGGTCCAGAAGCAGTTTCCCCTCCACCCCGAACCCTTGAGTGCCTTGCCACCCTGTGATGTCACAAAGAACTACCCTTGGTCCTAAAATCCAAGGGTTGGATGCTACTGAGCAGGTAACCTTTATTGTGACATTCCTCAGCATCTTGGAGTGGCTGTTAAAGGACAGTTTGGAATAGGCAAAGCTGGCATCTCAGGAGGGCTGGTGAAAGGGCCAGTTCACACCAGTTCATTAATGTAGTTTAAAACAGCTATCCTTGCAATTAAAGAGCTGATGGAGGAGCCAATTATCAAGGCAAAGGAAAACATGACATCCCCTCCTCGGTTCAAATACACATGTTGACCAGACTGTCAACTGAGAACAGTCAAAAAATGTTGATGGCACTGGAATGTTAATCCCTGGCAATGGGATAGTGTCTTCTATGACACCTCAGGCAGCAGGCAAGTTTAGAGGAGACATAACAGGTTCTGTGAGACATACAGCTTTGTCTTCCTCAGAGAGGGGCAGCCGGAAGTTTCAGGATGAACAGCCCGAAGGCTGCTGTCATTCCACCTCCCCAACACCTGCTGTCTGAGATGATTGCCTTACTCTGCCTAATAGTGTGGCATGCCCTAGAGAGAGAGAGAGAGAGAGAGAGAGAGAGAGAGAGAGAGAGAGAGAGAGAGAGAGAGAGAGAGAGAGAGAGAGAAGATGGTCCTGCCCCATTTATACTCTTATCTTAGCTATTTCTGGTCTCATCTCTGCCCATCATCAGCATGTGGCCCTTCACAGATTGTTCCCAAAGGAATATATTAATAGAAAAAAGGTTCCCTGCCCCTGATATAGAAGCAAAGGCCAGCCAACGTAGACTTATGTAACAGCCACGTGCATCCAGCAGTACTTGATAAATCAGCTCCCTGCCATAATTTCTATAACATTTCACCAGCTATGGCTTGAATTAGCCATATGATAATCATGGCCATGGTTGTGTGCATTCGATCCATATATACATGATCTGACCTTTGTACTTGGAATCAGTTTTAGAGGTTCAGTCAAGTGGGTGGACATCCAATGGAAAAGCAATAAGGCAGGTGGGGCGGTGTCACACGGTGTCACTACTGAGGCATCTCAAGTTGCAGCCATTCCTCCTTTTGGCTTCTATCATGTGTCAGTCAGCCAAAATGAATGATGACAGTGAGTAAGCTGGAAGGAGACAGCAGAAGCTGTTTGGAAATCTTTCCAGAAGGCCAGGCAGGGACTCCTTTTCTGACTGTCCCCAACTACCTTGAAGCAGCAGCTTACAAAATTAGCATTGTCCCATTGTTTTTTTCACAGATTAGAAATTTAGCATTAACAGTCAGAGCTAATTGGATTCCCAAAGGGATATCCTCTCATAGGTCCTTGCAACTTGCTTTTTCTCTCGTCCTTTGGGCCCCTCTGAGTTCAGAGGAAATTTTATAATTTCATTTTCACTGCCAGTTACCCCTCTCACTGTCATTTAGCACCTCGACTTTCCAAGCACCTTTTGCTGTTTGATGCAAGGGATATGATAAACGAGATAATGCTCTCCTCTTTAATATATGGAAGCCATTTGGCTCAGCATTCTCTCCACACACCCCAATTCCCCCCAAGAAACAGGCTATCTTAGGAGACTTGGGAACTTCACACAGCACACTGTCTGCTGGCTGATGTAACTGCCTCACACTACCCAATGATAGGGCCAATCCTGACCAACGGTTTGTTCAGTTTCCTATGTCCATTCCAGAGTTTGGAAATCTCACCCCACCTTTGTTTATGGATCACAGTTCCAAGAATCCCTGAGGCAACATGTGAATTCTGGAAACTGTCATCCAAAAAAGTAATTTTTCTAAGCTATGGTCTACTCAGTGGATAAAATTATTCGAACGTCATCCCTGCAGTGATGTTTCCATGCAGGACAACCTTTGACGTGAGGGTGGGGAAATGCTGCAAACATCCAGCTGCTTCCTCCAAAATTCTGGTTTTATGTAGGACTATTGATAATTGATCAGTCTATGTTCTATGCTATATAGACTCTGGCAAAGCCTCTGACTGTGTGGATCGTGAGAAACTACGCTTTATTATGAAATAAATGAGTGTATCTCAGTGCCTGCTTGTCCTGACGCATAACTGCTGTTGTGGACAAGAAGCTACCATTAGGGCAGAATGTGGAGAAACAGAGTGGTTTCCTGTAGGCAAAGGTGTCAGACAAGGGTGCATTTTATCCCCTTACCTGTTCAATCTGTACGCAGAACATATCATGTGGAAATCCTGACTAGATTGAAATGAAAAAGGAGTGAAAACTGGTGGAAGAAACATCAGTAATTTAAGATATGCTGATGACACCATCTTACTGGCAGAAAGCAGCAATAACTTGAAATGACTTTTTGGGTAAAGTGAAAGGAGAAAGTGTCAAAGCCGAACTGCAGTTGAACATCAAGAAGACAACAATCATGACTACAGAAGAATTACACAACTTTAACATTGACAACGAAGAAATTGAAATAGTTAAAGAGTTAGTATACCTTGGTTGAATCAATAATCCAAAGGAAAACTGCAGCCAAGAAATCAGAAGACTGAGACACGGAAGGACAGCAATGAATTAGAAAAGAACATCAAATGTAAAGGATGTGTCACTGGAGTCCAAGACCAAGATCATCCACACTCTTGTATTTCCATTCACCATGTATGGGTATGAAAGTTGGATTGTTAAAAAAAAGTTGACAGGAAAAAAACTGATTCATTTGAAATATGGTGCTGGAAGAGAGCTTTGTGGATACCCTGGGCTTCCAGAAAGATGAACAAGTGCATCCTAGAGCAAATCAATCCTGAACTATCTTTGGAAGTAAAAAATAATGAAACTGAGGTTGCCCTACTTCAGATGCTTCATACGAGAGCAGGATTCTCTGGAAAAGACAATAATGCTGGGAAGTGTTGAAGGCAGCAGGAGACAAGGAAGACCAAATAAGAGATTGGTCGAGTCCCTAAAGGAAGACACAGGCCTGAGTTTATAAGAGCTGATCAAGGCTGTTGAGGACAGGACATTTTGGAGATTGCTCATTCATAGGGTCACCATAAGTCAGCTGTCAGTGGATGACACAAAACAACATTGATAATTGAATGGCATGTTGATCTGTGGGAGAAAAATCTATTTGTAATTACAAAGTTCACCTGGTAATACTGCAGAATAATTTAAGCAGGTTAGTAATTTGTTTGCTGAGGGATGAATTGATTGAGGCTGGAGAAACACAGCTTGATTAGAAGAAACTGCTAGGGAAGTAGATCTTGAAAAAGTAATTATTTGAATGATTTCTCTTAGGATTTCATAGCCAGTATAGCCAGTGCTAGGGAATTCTGGGATCTGTAGCCTACAAAACTAATTTACCAAAGTTCTGCAGGAAGGCATTTCACTGTGTCTCTTTACCAGGTTCACTCAAAATGGTTTGTCAAAGGTAGCCTCAGGGAATGGCCTGGCTTCCAAAGAAACAGCCTCAGCAGTTAGTGAAATTTGATCACTCACCAAGTGTCCTCTGGCATAGTGAGTATTGACACAGCATGGAGTCTCACGAAGGAGTCTTTGCAGACCATTCTAGGACAAAATGACCTTACAAAACTAGAAACCCGACTAGTGTTTCTAGCATGATTTACAAAATAGCAAAAGTTGCTTGTTTCCCATTGGCCTGCTCTACCAGTCCAACACACTGTGGAGGCATAATCAGATTCACATAGCCAGCTAGCACTTACTTAATGTGCTAGGCAGACATTTTAGCAGCCTACATGTGGAGAAAGAATTTGGGAAACAGGCAAGGGACAATGAATCACTGAGGAAAGGGGGGATAATTCTGAGAGTTAGCTCAGAAGAAACATCCCAGGAGCCACCTCAGGATCTCACTGGGAACCCCCCGCCCCAGATCTTACCCAGGAAACCCCTTTGTATCTCATTGTGTACACATGCACTTGGTTTTGGCCTTCATTTTAACAGTCTGGTGAATGGCCCATTATGTAAGGAGTGATCACTGGGTGCATGGGGACCTGGTCAGCTTTTGTTTATTTGTTTGGGTGGAAGGGACTTGCTATTTGATTTCATTACAAAATTATTTAGATTCTGCTAACCTCACTTGGTAAGCAGGGTAGTCAGGAAACAGCTATTTAAAAATAATGTTGGAACCCTGCCTCTGTTTCTATTTATTTTAAGGCTTCTTTGCAGAGGATACTGTGTCTCTCTGTCCTCAGACATCCTCCAAGCTGAACCCCCCGAACCTAGCAAATTAATACCTACCAATAAGAAGTTAAGATTCAGTGTTGACTCCACAACTGTTGCCAGTGTTTCAGCATCCCAATAAATTTACTCGTAGTCTCAGAAGGTGAGATCAGGACATCCTGGACAGAAGAGGGAGGAAAGGGGCACAGGGTTCATTGTGCCCTTGCTGTTGCATCATGAGAAGACCCCAGGCAGATCTCCAACATGAAGGCCATCAATCTCATATGTCGCTTGAGGCAAAGGGCTTTAGGTTACCTTTGCTTGCTACTTCTGGAAACTTCAGGGCAGCACTGAGCGAGGCCTAACTTCCATATTTCAACTTTTCTTGTTCTACTTGTTCTTCTTGTTGTAAATGTCTCATATCAGATTTATTTGCACGTTCATAACCTCCCGTGGCTAGAGACCACGTTGCTTGCAGAATCTCAGAAATAATTTGCATGAACAGAGAAAGGCATGAAATGCCATAGTTCCGAAGCAAAATAACAGGAATAATGGGAATAGTTGAAGTAATTCGTTACAATCCTAAGACTAGCAAAACAAGTGCATTATTTTCTTGCATTGCGATTGTGGCCTCTTTCTGGACTTGACGATCCTTCATCAGATACCAGGTCAAAAATATCTGACCAAAGAAATGCATACCCCCAGGGTGTTCAATAGTTGGTAAAGTACCAGAGGTACAAGAAGACCCTCTCTAGGTTAGATATAGGCAGAAGCAATGCTCTCTATTGAAACTATGGATCACTGTTGCCAGGGTTGCTTCATTTCCTTCCCTTTTGTCCAATTTGTCCATCAATTGGGTCCACCTGGACCACATGAGGCCCATCTTCCTTTTGTTTGCCTCATCTAAAAATGCTATAGAAACACAGGCTTCAGTCACCCACTGTCCTTGCTCTGGTTTGCTTTCATGCTGAAGGCATCTTGTTGGTGAGTTCACTTTGATTGCTGAAATCAAATTGGTTGTCGAATCATTCACGATGAGTCACATGCTTCCCTTTTGCGAAGTCTTTGGGTTAAGTTATCTGGTTTTGCCAGACAGCTTTGTTTGGCTGCTTTCCTCAGAACAATCGGTACTGGTGCTGAAGCCACCACTTCTGCCAAAGCAGAGGCTTACACATAACCTGTTGCACAGCAACAGTAGAATTAATCCACACATACACCCTTTGTCTTCAGGAACAATGTCTGTCAAGCCCTACATTGCCTTAAAGAGCTAATTTTCTTATGCATGGTAGCCTCTACCTCTTTTTCCTGTTTAGGTGTCATGGGCTTGTGTGTTAAGATTCAGTCTGCTTGCCATTATGCAAGTCCTGTACCTAAAACAAAATGTTGGCGAACCATTCCTTTTCCTGACCTCTTTACCCTTTACTCCTCCCTCCTCTGTCCCTTGCAAACATTTCAGAATTCCTGATTCTCCTAGCCTCAACCTCTGGTAATTTCCTAGAAACTGTAACCCAACCTTCTGGCCCACTTTAGCTCCATCTGGCTATAGCCTAGTTTCCCTAACTGAGCCATCCTCAATGTAAATATTAGATACTTTTCTCAGAACCATCTCCCAACCCCCTGTTGGAGTATTTGCATATATCATTTATTATTTTTGATTAATGGGTTTTAAAAAATTTGTTTTGTATACATAGCCTTGTTTGTAACACATAACCCACATCGTGTCCCATTAGAATGAAAATATTTTACTGCCTGAGGGGAAGCAGAAAATAAGCCAGTCACCTTATTTTTAGCATATGAGGTAGAAAATCCCACAAATACCTTGATTCAAACTTGCCAATAAAGCCAAAGCCATAACAAATTAAATAGCCAACAATTTCCCATCTTTCCACTGTACTGAAAACATGCTGCTTGAGGTGATCACCCAACTCTGGCTAATGTTAGGGCCAGCCCTGACTAGATTAAAATATAGCCAAATGCTTCTCTTGCACATAAGGTATTGCCTAAAGAATGATTTTTATGCACATGTTTCCCCTGTACAGTAAATAAAAGTCCCCTGAGAAATAAAACTAGAGTGAGTATGAAGTTTGGAGAACAAATGCCTGGTTAAAAGATCTTTTAATGTTTGTATACACATGTCTAGAGTAAGATACTCATTAACAAAGGGATGGAAGGAGAACTGCACACGTATAGGAAAATCAGCTTATTTAACATATTTACTTACTTATTTATTTGAGTTCTATACTGCTCAACTTAGTGGTAACCTATTACTCTGGGCAGTAAGCACAAAGGAAGTTAAACCCACAACAGCACCAGCACTCCCTCAACAACAATATGAAATAACAAAATAAAATAATATAAACAGCTGCAAACAGTAAAAAAGAAAAATCAAATGCCGACATCAAATTAGGTTCCAAAATAAAAATAGTAAATTCCTATCTCAGAGGATGTATATTTCTGAAGGTCTCTTTACAGAGTTCTGCCTCAACAATTTTTTTTTTAAAGGAACGAGGGATGGGACCTGGCATACATCCAGGGGAATACCATTCCACATGCACGGGGCCACCCCTGAGAAGGCCTGATTCCTGGCTGACATTCTTGTGGTCTCTTTCAGAGTGGCCACTCTATGAAGCAAGGCCTGGGAGGGAATGGGTGAAACAGGGAGCAGTTCTTCGGGAGAGTTGGTGTGACAGTGTATGGTCACTTTTGTGTCAGGCAGAAGGGGCAAACACAGTGCAGTAGAGAGTTAAAGGTCCTTCCGATCTAATCTCATATGGTAACAATGGTGGGCTAACACATGGAATCAATGGACATTTTTCTTCACATGTTGCCACAAGTCATGGTGGCTGCCTGGTGTTTTCCATATGCCATTACAACAGGCAATGAACTTCAGTCAATTCTGATGTGCTAATGCAAGCAAATCCTCTTTCTCTCTCTAAAGAAGATCTAATAACGTCATCTCATTTCAAAGTAGGAACTGGGACATTGTGTCAGCAGCGGTGTATTAATTTCATCAGTACAGCCAGGCAGTGGAGTGAGAGAGGGGAAAAGATGTTTTCCCATATCCGGGTTGAGGCTATGAAGGTACACTGTGTTGTGTATCCTGGAACATCATGTGCAGTGCCTGCTTCAGCTGAGAATGGATTCTTCTCAGGTTTTTTGCAGGAATGAATAGCAATGTTGGAAAGAGGATGGTCAGAAACAGCCAGTACAGCTGACCTAAACTATTTGGCCTTTCTTATTCCAGTTTGGAGTACCAGAAATATCATTCATGAGATTTGCTAGCTGGAGCATTGGTGTAATCCGAGATGCATGTATAGCAATCATTAGTGTAAATCAAACTGGTACAAATTAATGTTGTATAAGGTTTTGGTCTGACCTGCCGGAAAGGAAAGCTAAGCACAAGATTATGATGTTTCTAAATTGCACATAATAAACTACTTTCACTGAGTGGATTTAACAGGTCAGCCAATCACTGTGGAACAACACCACAGACTAGTGGCTGCTGCATTTGTTTATACGTCAGTATGACCTGATCATCTGCAATGTGGGTGTTTGGATCTGCGTTTTAGAGACCAAGGATGTGTACAAGTATAGGTGGACAGACTGACTGACTGACTGACTGGAAAAAAAATCACTCATGGATAATTAACTAGCAATATCAATTAGCAGAAAACAGCAGTTTAAAAACACAGAACAGAATTCATAAAGCAGCCAGCTGCAATCCAAGTACTTTCCCAAAATGGGATGTTTTCATCATTTTCTGAAAGGTCGTAAAAAAGAGCATGAAGATCTCTCTTGGAAACTAGTCCCCATAACCGACCTGTCTTTATGGGTATTTTACCTAAACCAGTGTCTTTCTTGTTCCTAATTTCAGAGCTGTTTGACATCTGGAGCAGCCAAAGGGTAGTTTATGCTATTCCTCTTGTCATAGGTTTTGCTGAGAGATTGTGGGAACAGGAGCTGTTTGCACTGGTGGGACACAGAAAATAGGATATAAGAAAAAAAAAACCCCAATACCTCCTTTATGGAGTTCTGTCTGCTTTATCCTACTTACTTTCACCACCCTTCTTGTACAGCAGGGGAGATGCACCCCTCATCTCGTTTCTTGCAGCCTTTGATATTAAAACCCCTCAATCTTTAGTCAGTTGTATTTTGTTGAATCCTACCTGCATTTTCTTCCCATCTTTGTTTTGAAATTGGATTGTTGTGAGACTATTCCTTTTTTCATTCAATTTTTTTAGTGTGCATTTATCCTCACATGCATATTAATTTATGGCTCTCACCTTATATGCATAAGAGAGAGAAGGGAGTGGCAGAAAGCAAGTAATGGCTCCTCTGACTTTGGAAATGGCCCTGCCCCCTGTTGGTTTTACCTAAGCCATGCAAACATGTCCCCCCCCCCTCCAGCAAATTCAAATCCCCTCTGAAGGAATGCAGGCATGCAGAAAAAATGGCTTACTACTTCTCCCGTATAACATGTGGCACATCTTTTAAAACACCATGAACATTCTTCAGAGCTCTCTAATTAGCCCCTGACTTCATTTCCTTGCAGTCTTGCTTTTCTCTCTTCAAATTTCACTATCTACTGAATTTTTCAGGTTTTCTCTTTCTCGGGCTTACATTGCACCCATCTACCAGCTGTTTTGCTTTGGTTTTCGTGGGCCTTGGTTTCCTTACCTCTTGCTATCGCTTGCTATTCTACAGCCACCCACATTTTAATGCCAGCCCAAAAGATGACAGTTTTCCTTCACTGAATCTCAGTTCTAAATTGTGTTATGCCTTGAGCAACTGGATAGTCTATGCCATCAAGTGAAAGACAGAAGTACAATTCTTATTTAAAAAGTATAATAAAGCAATTTTATAACACAGTTACTATTTTGTTTTAACATGAAATGCTTGTGAAGCATTATATTTTCAAGGCATCCAGATGCTAAATTTTAAAAAAGGAGTTATTAACTCCTTAATCATGCATTAAAAATGCAGCTTACAATTACAGATGGTTCACCACAAGGGGTGTCATTAACAATCTGTTTGTATCTCTTAATGGAACAAAAAAATCTTTAAATTATGTCCCCCAATAATATTTACAGAAAAAAAAAACCCACGCTCAACTCTTTCTGGTAGTTTAGTATTAATTAGATTTCGCTATTAAAATTCAAGCACGTAGTGAAACTGGCATTTACTACTAAAAGATGTAGTGGTTGTGGCAATTCTGCCTATTTTGTGCCTCTATGTTAAAATGTAGTTATAATTACGTTTAAAAAGTCTGTGTGAGAATAGCATTGTACACACGTATATTGGGTATATATGGGTGCAGTGCTCGTGTGATGGGCAGCTGAAGGACTGCATGTTCGGTTAGTGTAATTAAAATGTTGTGGGAGTGGAGTCTGTGTGCCAGTTAAGAGGTGACAGTATGGAGTTAGGATGAGGGAAAAATCAGAAAAGTTAAAGCTAAGAGTTAAATGTGTGATTTGGATAAAGAAGGATGTCTGCTTTAGAATTAGAGAGTTTGTTAAGAGAAGTCTAGCTGTAGAGCTTGGAGTGTGTTTGTAAAAAAGATTGACGGTCTATAAAATGTTATTTTGGTCACTGCTGCTGCTGCTGCTACTACTAATAATCTTAGAACTTCAGAGCTAGAAGGAGCCCTATGGATCATCGACTCTAGCCCCTGTCAAGGAGGCACAGTGGGGAACTGAACTCCCAGCCTGCTGCCAGATATCTAAACCACTGAGCTATCCAGCAGTTCATAAATATAGAATAAATGGATTTACATTTTACTGTTGTTTTAACCTTTACCAGTCAGATCTTAGAACCTTCTTTCCCCTTCATCCCTATTACCTGTGGTCCCTCAATAAAAATCAATTTCCCTTGTTTAAATCAAACTCTCCTCATTATTTATTTAAAGAGTGGCTAAGAATAAATAACTCAGACTATTAACAGACAAAAATACACCCATGTCATGTGAAGCTATGCTTTAATAGTAAAAAAACAGAGTTTAAGTGGAATGAAGAAACCCTTTCACTACACACCAGATTCGTCTTAGATAGCAGCTTGGGGCAAACTGTTGGAGGTTTTTTTTTTTTACAAGCTCACATGCAGCCTCCAGTTTGTTTGGCTGGAAGGGACCTTTCTGGGGTGGGGTAACTGTCAATTGTTCCTTCCTGTCTCTGAATTCAAAGAGAGCCCTGCCTCTCTGCTGACTTTCTTTCCTTCTCTTTAGTCTGTTGGAAGCAGAGTTTATTTGTTTGCTGTTGAATCCATTTTGCGACTATAAGTAATGAAACATTTTTATTTTTTTCTCCTACAAATGTCTCCGAGTGAGTTTTTAACTACCAGTTAATGAGAAAAGGGGTGAATTATCTGAGGAACTTGAAACTATTCTCATCCACAAGTCTCTGTACTTCTGCTGTGTAGCAAAGGAATTTTGCCAGAAATTCAAAACTCTGCAACGCAAAGGAGGCTCTGGCTGGGATACTATAGAAGGAACAACCCCCAAATACTTGGATGTGGGTTGGGGGCTGTGTAGCTAGATTTTAGGTGTTAAAAGGTGCCTGAGGTGGTGTCTGTGATCCCTCGAGGAGTGTGTGACCCAGCTAATGTGAAAATTGGCAGAAAAGTCGGTGCTTCCGTCGGCTGGAATGTCACAGTGATGACTGCCAGCTTCCATGGACTTTAAAGGTACAGTAATTTGGACAAATTCATGGAGAATGGGGCTACTAGTGCATACTGGTCATAGTGGCTATGTATTGCCTGCAGTATCAGTGGTTATCAGATCACCAGTATCCCACTTCCCCAAATTTCAGGACCAAAACATGAGACTAGGGTATACGCCCATGTGATATCATTGGATGGACCCTTGTGATGTCAGAGGGGCAAGTCTTGGTGATGTCACAGATGCATGGCAGACAAGGGTTGGTTATGAATTACTTCTGGGGCAGCTGATTGTGGAACTAGGCCCAAAAGCTAGGGAAAACTAGCTAACAAGGTAAACAGGGCTACTGAGAGCCAAGCCTAAACAAAATCACGCACTCACTCAGTGGCCAGCCAAGTACCTCTACCATCTGTAACAGTTGTTACGATTCCCATGATGACTTACACCCTACACTGCCTTACTTAAAGCACACATGGCATGGATAGAGTTTTTCCAGACCCTGCAGCACTAATCAGATTTGTGCAAAGCTCACAGCCAGCCAAGAGGTAATTTTTCCCCAGGCCCCATGTCCTTGCTGCTAGGACTAGAGCAAAAAAAAAAAGGCTCATAATTTGTGATGCTGGTGCTCCACGCCTTGATTTCCTCCAAATGGCGCAATGGGCCCACGTCTCTGCTGTCTTTCCTGTCTGATCGAAATTGTCCTTTGTTTTGATCCACCATGGTTCCCTTCTTGTGTTCTTATGCTGATCAGAGCTAGTGTGGTATAGCATGAGACTAAGCTCTAGAGAGTCCCAGATTCAAATCCTTACTCTGCCTTAAAGCTCATTGAGCCAGTCACCTGATTTCACTAGAGGTGGGAAGTATTGTATCAATGTTAGGAGGAAATCGAAACCAATGAAGATGGCTAAGAGCAACTTAGCTGACAAACTTTTTGCAGCCCCAAAATGTTGGAAATTACTTATGACTATCCTCACCCTTACCTAACTCTGTGGTGGCATAATGGCTACGTTTTTGGGCTAGATGAAGTTTAAATCAGGCATAACCTAGGTCTTCTCTCACTCTGTCTCTTCTGCACCTCTTGTTTGTTTGTTTTTGCTCTTCTGCTGGCTGAGCTTAGCCATCGGAACTGGTTTGCTGATAGGTCCCTATGCCAGCAAATGTGTGAAATCAGCAAGCAGAAAGCTGTTCTGCTGGCATGGCAAATCTGCCATCGTCCTAGCTTCCTGTAGCTGGTTTGTCTTTGAGTTAGGATGGTGTTGTATGTCTGTTGCAACAAAACTAGTTGCGTAGGACAACAAAAAGTCTTGTTCCTTAAAACTATAAACTTTAAGACTAGCACATTTTGTTATGGCATAAGCCGACAGTATGTGGGCAATCTGGGCTGTAGTTCTACAAAAGTTTAGGCCATAAGAAAATGTGGTAGCTTTAAAGACGGTGCAAGGTGTTTCATTCTTTTATCTTGCAGGATCATTACGCGGATAAAAAGGGCAGCAGGTGCTCTCCTGAGCTCCCTGAAGCAAAGGCTAGACCAGAATGTAATAAAATAAGGTAGCTATTTATTATTCAACATCTTTGAACTTATGTATTTATTTCTTCAAGGAGACTGGCAGTCATACTAAAACGACACGCAATGATGACTGGAACATAAAAGTAAGGGTTACAAGTGAGAGCACTATTTGAAGGACAACCAAAGACTTGTGCTGTGTGGTTTCTGGAGCTTTCGAGCCGCCTCCCCCCTTTTTAAAAAGAATTCCACTTTCTCTTCCACTGCAATATGACTTTGTACCCAGTATGGTGTAGTGGATAGAGTGACAGACTAGGACTCTGGAGAACAGGGTTCAATTGCCCACTCAGCCATGGAAACTTACTGGGGGTGTGAAACTGGTAAAATCAATCCTTAAATACCATACTTACCTTGACAGCCCTGTCAGGGTTGTTGCAAGTCAGTTTCAACTTGGAAGCATGCAACCACAACAAATACGACTTTACTAGTTATATAATAATAACAATAGCAATGGGAACGGCAGCAGCAGCAACCTTCCCCAGACTCCAAAAATGGCCTTTCCTTTGGTTCAGGGGAGCTGCTGATGAGAGGATGTGCTGCATACACTGAAACCATATGCCTTTTCTTGTGGATTTTGACCAAGGGCTTAAAATGTTTACCTGACTTCATTCTTCAAGCAAAAAAGATTCAGTGAGCAAGGCACCAAAAGGCCTGTTGAACCATTAGGTGGAAGCCTGATTCAGCCATTCTATCTCCTGGGTTTATCAACCCACTTAGAGGGGAATTCCTCGCCCTGCCTCCTCAGTCATCAAATGAGTAAGAGTCTGAAGTAGAAATGTCCCTAATCCAGTGCAGGCTCTATATGCAAGGAAAAACTATGGGAAATCTTGTTTGTTTGTTTGTTTACTTCTGTGTAGAACCGGAACACAAGCTAGACTTTTTTTCTCCTCAGACTCCTTGGTGCTTGTATGAGCAAAGCAACAGTGGGGAAGAGTGGGGCTAGGTGTTCCACTGTAAGCTTGTTGATCAACCCATGGGCTCTCATGCCTGAAAAGGGCTGGATTGAGATGGCCACCTCAGACCACGGATTTGAGGAGTCATGAAAAGCCAGTAAATTGTTCCTTATTTCCATTGTTTTTATTCTATTTTTACTGGAAGGGGTGGGAAAAGTTCACGTGGAATTTTCTGCCTTGTGGGACAGGATGACAGGACTGACTGTGGGGACACAGAATCTTGATGTGCACTGAACCTTTAAGAGGAGGGATGCTACTTAGTGCTCTGCCTCAGGCAGCATGACTTACCTGGGCATGAAATCCATTTCTAGCTTAGATACATTTTATGATAGCCAGTACTGTCTATGGTGTCTGGTCTAAGGCGTTGGACCAAATGGACGGTGTGTCTTTTCTAATTTGGTACAAATATCCTCTATTCTCTCTTTAAGCAGTTAGTTCAGGATTCAAACAGGTTACTGTACAGCCTGGCTAGAAAGAGAGTAGGAACAGAGCCTACGCATTGACTGATCCACGCCAAGTTAGATATTTGTGTGACAAAGGGTCTTTCTTGTGTCCCACTCTTCTCAAGAGAATGCTAGAGCCATAAGCTACCACATCAGTCAGGCTTGCTATAATGAACTCCAGCTTCTCCTTAATTCTGTCCCAGCAGCAACTTAATACATATCACATTATTGGAAACCACTCACCCTGACTAGGAGACAAATGCATCCATTTCTGTATCACATTTTCATTATGCAGCATGTTTACGTTTAATGATTCGGGTGCCACAACGGATACACGATTAGAAAACACCTGTTTGATACAATGGAAAGGCAGCCTCCAGTGATTAAAAGATATCTTTATGACAAATGCTGCACAACTGTTTGGCTACAACTATAAAGCAAATGGGCTGTTTGCATATGAAAGGGGATTTTTTTATACATTTGTGAACGATCAAATCAGATCTAAATGTGGCAAAGGAAAGGAACATGAAATACTCTCTCTCTTCTCTTATTACCATGAGAGATACTACTGAAAGGTGGTGTTTTTCCATTTTCTCCTTCCAGAGCTATTAATTTATACACAACTGACTCCTGGCATGCTCCTAACCAAGTTAACTATTTAATGTATCTTTGATATTTCCAAGTTATGTAATGTGAGTTGTGCTGGTTGTCATCTGTATTAATAAACGAAACGAAACGAAATGTTTTAGGTATGGAAACTGGAATTCAAGAGATTTTAAGGGGAGTGAATGTGCTTCTTCCTTTGCAGAAGTTCCACACTGATTCAGACAACTTCTGAATCTGTGCAACTGAGGCTTATTCAGTTCTGAATCTGGGATTCATTCATGTCCAAAGCACACACCAGTGCCCACTCAGTCTGACCTCCAGGAGGTTTAAAGTAATGTTTAAAGTAGATTTAGACAGAAAATAGAGATGGGCAGTATCACAGTTCAGTGCTTCAGTGTGGCTTGGCGGATCAGAAGATGAGGCAGGGGAGCCTGCAATGCTGCTTCTGATGGGGTGCCCACGGGAGGAGGTGGGGTGTGGAATCCGGGGCACCTGCGCAACACCTGTGGGTCCAATCTGCCAAAGCACGCCAAAGCGCCAAACTGCAATAAGGGCCCATCTCTAATGGAAAATAATGTCTTCAGATCAAGGACAGTCCCCTATAAAATGGGATAGTTGGCCATCCTAGAGGTTTGATTAACTTTTTTGTGATAATTCTCTCTCTCTCTCTCTCATTCATTCATTTAAAATTTTTATACTTTGCCTTGCTTCTCACAAGGACCCTTCTTTCTCCCTCACATGATGGAAGAGATCAAACTGTCATGTCACCACTTTCTGCCCCTCTGCCTAATGATAAGCCTGTCAAACGGTGTGTGTGTGTGTTGGGGTGTGTGTGTAAGAGAGAGGGGAGAGTTAATTGGGAGAACAGTCAAGACGTCTGATAGCAGAAGCTGCTAGATAATTTTAAGCAACTCCTTGGATTCTGGCTTTGATTCAATGTACTCATGCTTATGTGTTTCTTTTCTTATGGCTGACATCCTTGTGCACTCAGAGGCAAATGTCATTTAAATCAATAGGATTTACTTTCAAGTAAGCAAACATTTTTCTTAGTATAAAGCAGATTCGGTATTTTCCTCTCTCCCTCTAAAATCTCAGAAGCAAAAAATCTGAACACCAACCGATATAAATCCATTGTGGTTGGCTACAGTTACCTCTGAGTTAATAATCTGCTTTCACAAAAGCACTTGAATAGTTTCTGCTTCTGAAGAGATATTTTCTCTGTAGTTCTGCAAAAAAAAAAAAAAAGGCATTCAGCCATTCTTAATGATGAAATATTAGGTAACTCTTTCCTTTTGTTTGAAAAGGGAAATATTATTAAGGGAAATGCAAGCTATGGCAAAAGTTAAGGTCACTAGTTGACATTATATACCTATAATTATTATATTCCTTTTCGGGGATGCAGAGGGTGACAGTTCTGTGACATCAACTCTCCAAGAAAGAAATAAATTATATTTTGATTGCCTTAGATCTTGAGAATTTAAAATTTTTCTGAACATGTCAGTGTGCATTCAAAGTAGCTCAAATAGCTATAAAGCTGATGTACTGTAAATCTGTGCCATGGCTGAAACAATCAGAAGAGCAAACAAGTAATGATTAAACCTTTAATCAGAAGCATTATATGTTGCTCCGTTCTCCTTGTAGCTGGAGGAAAAGATGCTGTAACAGATCTTTAAATAGAAAACCTGAGGCTAAATTCCACTTCATCTATCAAAAGCAGCTGCTAGGAGATGACCTAATTTTAGCAGCTTATCAATTCCTTAGTGCTTGTTGGTTGATGTAACTTTGATCCTCTGATGCTAGATGACTTTTGTGCTGAATATAGCTAGAATTTAATGTGAATCTTTTGGATGGCTGCCCAGCCAGGCTGCATAATCCAAACAGAGATGGGAGGCAGGGAGACAGAGCAGCACACGATTCAAGCTACTCACGTGTACGATAATACATTTATACATATGCACACACGTACACAGCCAGGTGGACACATATGCCATTCATGTCGTCAATCACCTATTTTAAGTAAAGAGCAGTGGGTTTCTTTTCTGTCCTTTCCTATTTGCATCTACATGACAAACACCTGAGTGTCACAGGATTTAGCTGCTGCCAAGCGGTAATGATAATTGCAGGATGCCTGTAATGAATGTTTTCCAACCAAATCATTGTTATTTCATAGCTCTCTTATTTCTATTTATGTACAGATTAACTGACATCTTATCAAGAAGAGAAGAAAAGAAAAGCTTTGTGTGTGGGTTTTTTTAAAAAAATAATCTACATTGTGAAATGCCTTCTGTTTCCCTTTCTGCCCCCCCCCCCCTTTAATGTGGACTTTAACTTGTTTTCTGTTCTTTTTTTGGCTCCTTCATAGAACCATCTGGGGCATACATGCGGCTGGTTGGCCATGTAGCTGATGCTTCACACTTCTTTGCTTGCCCTACTTGGCATCGTTTGTTAGTCATGCTGGAGGAGATGTTTGATGCCCTATTTATTTTATAAATATAAAAAATAGCATGAATAACTTTATGTAAAGGAGGAAACAAGGCTGAGGTCAGGCTGAGTCAGAGCCCTGTCTTAGACCAAGTATGCAGCTCTCTCTTTTCAGCCCTTTTTGGGAAACCCCACCCTTTTGAGGCATTGTTGATGCTAAACACGACTGTGACTTTACCTCAGAGCTTGGAAACGTTACTTTTTCGGAGGACACTCTCAGATTTCCCCAGCCACAATGGCCAGTTACCACACTGGCTACCGGTGTCTGGACAATGTAGCACATAAAGAATTACATTCTCAAGAACTTCCTCACCTTAGGAAAGTGAAAGGGCCTCCTTTACCTCACAGAGCAATTCTATGATCCATTTCTCTTCCTTGGTTTAAAAGTAAGGATTACAGGCTTACAAAACTGTAGAGCAATGAGGGAACCAATGGGCTTCTAAACTAGCTAAACTCTTTGCTTTCACCTTCCCTTTACTATTTTGAGGCAATGTTGGGGAGGATCACTGTGAGTAGGGAAGAGTTAAAGCCTCACTGACCCCAAGGTGATTTCAGAACTGCCGGGTTCACCAATCCTCTGCTGCTAATGGAGGTGCAGAAACAGTGATCTCTTGACCTAAGATGGGGATATGACTTCAAAAGCCAGTTGGTGATTTACTCTTTATCTGCCTTAATGTTGTTGTTACATGCTGTCAAGGCTGAACCAATTTACAGCGACCCTAACAGGGTTTTCAAAGTAAGAGATATTTAAGGAGTGGTTTTACCAGTTCTACTCCCCTAGTCAGTTTCCATGGCTAGGCAGGGATTCTAACCCTGTTCTCCAGAGTCCTAGTCCATCACCGCACCACACTGGGAACCCCCTCTGCCTTAATAGGCACCTCACTGTTGTTTCCTTTATAGATACCTCATCGCCTAGGTTTCTGAAAGAAGTCATTGCCGTGATATTCTGTAATTTGTTACATTTTTATTATTGCTTGCTTTTGATTTAATGTGGAAAAGGTTTGCGAGCTTTGCTCTATTTATAATTTGGAAACAATGCCCAGCAACATTAGGCCCTGTCTCTTCCTTCCCCAACCACCACACAGTCCAGGAACTATGGGTGGCAACCACCCATGACCTCCTTAAGTGCTTTACAGAACAACTTTTCTGAAATAAGTCAGTGAAGACAGGAAGAATCTCCTTTGTGGACCACAAATGCCAGAACACCTCAGCGAGCCTGGGAACTGGCCATGCTGGCTCGGATATTTTGGGAGGCATTACCCCCGCAAGCATTTTTTTCCTGACACTCCAAAATTACACAACCACATCATCCTTATTCGTCTTACAACTGCAGAGCTACAAGGGACCCTATGGATCATGGAGTCCAGTCCCTGTCAAGGAGGCACTGTGGGGAATTGAACTCCCAGCCACATACTTTCACCACTAAGCTATCCAGCAGTGATTGCCATTTCCCTGCCTCTACAGAATCATGCAATATATGGAAGTACTGGGAAAATAAATTAATTCTCCTGCATACGTGAGGCCTTCTATCCCTGAATGGGTGACAAATGGAGCAATGAATTATATACCTATTTATTACTCAGTGCATTCATTTACAATGTACCGTGTTCTATCCCGGTTTTCGTTGGGTCCAAAAGGAAGCCACACCTTCAGAGGTACAGACTGGGTAGTAGGCATCCTTCAGTCTCGAGAAACTATGGTAATGTGCTCTGAATAGAGGTATTGGAACAGCGTCTAGTGTGGCTGAGAAGGCCAGTTCGAGAGTGACAATCCCTTCCACACTGAAGACAAATACAATCTGTCCCCTGTCCAGCTCCCTGATTTTGCTGGTTTCGGGAGTGCCTCTTTGCCTCGGCCTGCTGTACAAGTGTCTCTTCAAATTGGGAGAGGCCATGCTGCACCGCCTGCCTCCAGGCTGAATGCTCAGATGTCAAGGTTCCCCATCTGTTGAGGTCCATTCCTAAGGCCTTCAGATCCTGCTGGCAGATATCTTTGTATCGCAGCGGTGGTCTCCCTCTGGGGCGCTTTCCCTGCACTAATTCTCCATACAGGAGATCTTTTGGAATCTGACCAAAAAGATCCAACTGGTACAGACTGGGTACCAGTGGAAATTTATGAAATATTAGTTACAGGAAACCTCACTGTACATGTAGAAATTCTCATATGTTGTTTGCAACTGTTGTTTTTCATACTGTGACTTGGGTTCACTGTCAAACATGGTCTTCATGTTAAGATTTTCGTTAAGTGATGCAATAGCAAACAGCCTGGGCCAGCTCACTGCCAAAATCCCTTGAATTTTCCTGAACTGCTGCCACTGTTATCATTAATCATTTACATTGGACTCTTAATGTAAAAACTCTGCATATTCTACTGTGTTCACTTGTACAAGGCAATACTATGAAATTCATTCCTGTTTGAACACAAATAACTAATATTCAGTAATCTGTGACTCAGGAGGAATTTAAACCCATGTTTTCCAAACCTACCACACAAGCTGCCAGACCACATTGTCTTACAGTATTCGTACTATCTCATTTCCATTCCAAAGATGATTGGAAGATGTGAGCCATTCTGTCAATACCAGATGTTAGCAGGGGACTGCTTGGTTGGTGTTTATGGGTTAGATTCATTCAAACCTAGATCAGGCATGCGTCCAGTTGCTCCTGGCCTGCTGCAGCCTGCTGCTAGGCAACATGACTAACTAGCTCAGTTGGCAGATTTTACAATAAGCCAGCAAGAGTGATTTGGTAACCTAGATGCATCTCATTAACCTCAATGCAACAGCTATAATTCTTTCACTTATGCTTAACCCACATACTTGGGATCCAGGTCTATAGGTTAACTTAGAAGCTTCTAAGCCATTGGATTAATCTGGAAAGTGCTTTTACAGCCATGGGCATTTCTTGCTATCTGAAGCCATGTGATTATTATTTGCATAACCAGCCCAACAAACTATGTCATACTGACAGTAACAACAGCCAAACATCTAACATATGGATTTACCCTAAATCAGAACAATGTCTATTGAAAACTGTCCTCTCCTCATCTCACAGTATTTATGGACTTGTACAGCATAGTTGTGTTTTTTGTCACCTATAAATCATAAGTGTGTAAAACATACTAACCAGTTGGTATTAGGCTTTTGTGATCAGAAGATAGAAGTAACCAGGGCCTTTAATAGTTCCAACTGAGAGGCAGCTGGATCAAAGATATAGATGTAGGATCAGTATAGATGTAGTTAGAAAAAGATGTAATGACAAAACTATGCTAGTACTATTTATCACCAACATTAGATAAACTGTGTTATCATTGTTTGTTTCTTTCTTTCTTTATTTATTAGATTTATATCCCGCCCATTTAGACCACGTCTACTCTGGGCGGCTTACAGTAAAAATATCATAAAACAATTAAAACAACAATTTAGATCAGTAATATTAGTATCATTCAAGATGGGAAAAATATAGACAAAAATTAAAATAGAAAAGTAAAAATCAAGTATTGACAGGAGGGAAGGCCTGCCTAAAGAGCCAGGTCTTAAGTTGCAAACAGAAACTCAATAGTGATGTTGCAGATGCACTGTTATGGCAGCCATGGCTAGTGGTAATGGATACTATTTGTTTGGATTGCTTTAAAGGGAATTGGTCGATAGGTGGTTGATGGCTGCTAATCACAGTGGCAATTAGGGATGTGGAAAAACAAGTGTCAAAACAAAGCAAAGCCAGAGTATTTGTACATTATTGGAGCAAATATAGGATGGTTCAAGAAGCCCCCAGTTGTATTTGGGTCTGTTAGAGTGCCCCTACAAGTCATTGGTATTTACTTTGATAAACTGGGGTTAAAAATACTGACATTTGAACAAAAATACTTGGCACCAATTGATGTAGCAAAATATTACATTTTCCGTCTTTTCCTCAGAGCATGGTAATTCACACGGTGAGAAAGGCACTCAATATAATTGGTTTTTATGATGTTGCCACCGTAGGCCTTTTCAAATCTATGTTATGAGGATTGCCATTCTTAAAACTTTGGGAAATCAAAGCACCTGCCCATTTGTAATAATAACATTAATGCAGTTGCTGTCATTACCACTTCTGCTACTAATATGAATATGAACTAGGGATGGGACTTTTGTGTTTCAACAAAAGAGAAAAAACATGAAAGAAGCTCTTTTTCCATTTTTGTGTTCTTTCATCAGTTTCCGAAAGAGAGCTACTTAAACAGGAATTATTCATATTAAGGAAAGGAGGGATACATAAAAGTTCCTTTTTTGTGTTTTGCCCCTTTCCTTCAACCTTTCATCTTTTGTGTGTCAAATTACCCAGGAAATGCTTCATCCATATTGTCATGGAAGCTGCTGTCAACAGCCAATCAGAACATCTGGAGGAGGAAGCAGGAATTTTGAATCTGTAAAAGGACCACCTACCAAGGAGTGCTCTTTGCTTCTGTTGCTCTTGTGGGAATCTGTGTGCTCACTTCTTTGTCTCTACCACTGCCAGTTGCAGAGCAGTGAGGAGTGAGTGGCCTCAGCATGGCTGATCCAAGGGATGTGGATTGGTCTTCCTTGCTGATCTTGCTGTTGTTGCCACCACCATGATGCTTGTTTGCTTTCAATGAATTTGCTAAGGAGGCAGAGGAGGAGAAGAAGAAGAAGGTGAGGTGTAGGTGAGGGAGTCAGTTCTCCTGTTCAGCCTGCAACAGGAAACAACAAACTAGACAGCTGGTGCAGAGTGGAGAACACTGCAGCTACAGGTATGGAAAGGGGAGAAGGTTCTCTTCACTGACCATCAACATATTGCCAGTTCAACTCCTTCCCTTAATTAAATGACAGAGTTTGTCCAACTCTTTACTCAGTTAAGGGGCTGTGAAATATGGCCACTGGTGTATTTGGCACCTTCCTTTGTTTTATTAAGTTTTCAGCTCCAGTACACATTCTATTTAAAGACATTGCCATAAATATATCTACCAAGTATAAATATGCTGTACCAGACAAATGACTGGTGTATTGACAAAATTCAAAAGAAACACTTCCAATGTCAATATAAATAAATGGAGAAAGAGGTTGCTAGTTCTGCCGCCAGCTTACAAGGTTGACATTGGATGAAGTTTCACATTTTGGCAACAGAATGTATGTCACCAAAGAGAAATAGCCAACAGCTTTTGCTCATGGAGTTGCTAGAATAAACTCATAACAAATCCACCAGTTGGACTCTGAGTACATCCAAAGAGTTCTTTAGGCTTCAGATTGTGTTCCAGGTGAGGGAACATATTGATTAATGAACAAATCAATTGATTTTCCTTCCATTGGTCTGTATCCCGTTGGGGAAATGTGGAGTGTCAACACAACCATGCACAGATTCCAGGAGGCTGTCCTTTATGTGTCCAGTCATGCGCTGCTTGCAAAATTGGGCACACAACTACACTAATAATCATGTAAAGGAAAGTCTTTTAGTTGGAGGGGGGCAGAGGGAACACCGCTTGCATTATTGCCCTTGTATGGACAAGGGATTTTTTATTTTTTGCAACGGCACTGCAGTACACAGGTTTGCATGGTTTAAATTGTATGGTGTTTACTAAGTCCAGTGAGAGTTGCAATGTGGGTTGCAAAGTAGTAGCATCCCATATCCAAGGCACACACTTTTTCTTTCAATCTCTGTCTCTCTCTTTCTCTCTCTCCAGAATCAAGCATGTCTTATCCAAACACTCAGAGCCAGAAAACACAAGCTGGAATAAAAATAAATTTCAAGAAATAAAATTAAATAACATGAATACTTCTTGAATTGTGGGATATTTCCTGATCCCAGTGAATTCCAATGTTCCCTCAAATGAAGGCATTTCAATTTCCTCCTAGTGAGCCTAAAGCAAAGCGTGCTGTTAATATACTGCCCTGGAGCACTTAAAGCACTCTATGGGCAGTTTACAGTTTAATTATGCAACTACACACTGCACCTGATTCCGGAACAGTGGAAGGTTGAGTCCATCTCAAGCTGGCTACCTATGCCCAGGATCGAACTCAGGTCATGAACAGTCTGTGCTGTAGTAGTACTGCAGTTTAACCACTGTACGACAAGGCTCCTGTAATCTCATGACAAGAGGGATCACTCTGGATTCCCTGCACCGTGGTTTGTCATAACTATTTGTCTTGGTTCCAGTATGTTACTTTGGCTAGGACAAAAATGTACATTAGAGGTAAAAATCAATACCTTTATTGAGAGGCTATTTTTTTGCAGTGGAAGACAGGAGGGCCTGGCGTGCTCTGGTCCATGGGGTCACGAAGAGTCGGACACGACTAAATGACTAAACAACAACAACATTTTTGTCCCATTTAAAAAATGTATAGGAGGAAAATTGGCAAGTCACTGAAACTAGGGGATACTGTTTAATACTGTGCAGGTCACAGTGTATTATGACATAATATGATATTGTAGGTCTACATCTGTGTACATTCTGTGAAACAAAAATGCATCTGAAGGACTGAAATAGCCCACTGTATTGCGTGAGAGTTGCAGATTGGACCACAACTCAGTTACAAATGTATTGAACACCCGAAGTCCTACACTGAATCTTCAACATGTCTAGTTAAAAGGGTTAGGAAACAAGTGATAAGAGTCATTGCAGCTATCTAGGGGTTCACTGCAAACCCCTGGGCCCTAAAGGTCATTGGGTAAATCATTCAGATGGTCAGCTAAACTAGATTTTGCAGTGCTTTTCAAAATAATCCACTACCATCACCTACTGATTTGCAGAGATTCCCTTGACCATTTACAGTATTTATATCAGAGTCAGCATGTAGAGTGATATGTCAGCTTCAGAATCCACCATATTAGTACACAGATAGTTAAAATGCTAAACATATATCTATTTCTCAAATACAATATCGAGCACAAATTGTCATGAAGAATAATAAATAATTGCTTTATCTAATCAGTTAACACCACTGACTCCCTTCTTTAATAACTTCCATTTGCATCAGCTTTTTGACTTATTCTGTCCGTCTCTTTCTTTCTGATCCCACAGAGAGAGAAATTTATGGACAAGCCAGACATTAATGGACACGCTTCATGATCAAATCCCACAATAGGACTTCCTGAGAGATACATATCCCAACAATCAAACATTAAAATTAAGAGAGAAATAGAAATGTCTTGTCAAGTTTGACCCTTTTGTTGTTGTTTAGTCGTTAAGTCGTGTCGTCCCCTTCTCCTCTTGCCTTCACACTTTCCCAATATCAGGGTCTTTTCCAGGGAGTCTTCTCTTCTCATGAGATGGCCAAAGTATTGGAGCTTCAGCTTCAGGATCTGTCCTTCCAGTGAGCACTCAGTGTTGATTTCCTTCAGAATGGATAGGTTTGTTCTCCTTGCAGTCCAGGAGACTCTCAAGAGTCTCCTCCAGCACCATAGTTCAAAAGCATCAATTCTTCGGCGGTCAGCTTTCTTTATGGTCCAGCTCTCACTTCCATACATCACTACTGGAAAAACCATAGCTTTGACTATGCAGACCTTTGTCGTCAAGGTGAGGTCTCTGCTTTTTAAGATGCTGTCTAGGTTTGTCATCGCTTTCCTCCCAAGAAGCAGGCGTCTTTTAATTTCGTGGCTGCTGTCACCATCTGCAGTGATCAGGGAGCCCAAGAAAGTAAAACCTGTCACTGCCTCCATATCTTCCCCTTCTATTTGCCAGGAGGTGATGGGACCAGTGGCCATGATCTTAGTTTTTTGGATGTTGAGCTTCAGACCATTTTTTGCGCTCTCCTCTTTCACCCTCATTAAGAGGTTCTTTAATTCCTCCTCACTTTCTGCCATCAGAGTGGTATCATCTGCATATCTGAGGTTGTTGATATTTCTTCCGGCAATCTTAATTCTGGTTTGGGATTCCTCCAGTCCGGCCTTTCGCATGATGTATTCTGCATATAAATTAAATAAGCCGGGGGACAATATACAGCCTTGTCGTACTCCTTTCCCTATTTTGAACCAATCAGTTGTTCCATATCCAGTTCTAACTGTTGCTTCCTGTCCCACGTATAGATTTCTCAGGAGATATATAAGGCGGTCAGGCACTCCCATTTCTTTAAGGACTTGCCATAGTTTGCTGTGGTCCACACAGTCAAAGGCTTTTGTGTAGTCAATGAAGCAGAAGTAGATTTTTTTCTGGAACTCTCTGGCTTTCTCCATAATCCAGCGCATGTTAGCAATTTGGTCTCTAGTTCCTCTGCCCCTTCGAAATCCAGCTTGTACTTCTGGGAGTTCTCAGTCCACATACTGCTGAAGCCTGCCTTGTAGGATTTTGAGCATAACCCTGCTAGCGTGTGAAATGAGTGCAATTGTACGGTAGTTAGAGCATTCTTTGGCACTGCCCTTCTTTGGGATTGGGATGTAGACTGATCTTTTCCAATCCTCTGGCCACTGCTGAGTTTTCCAAACTTGCTGGCATATTGAGTGTAGCACCTTAACAGCGTCATCTCTTAAGATTTTAAATAGTTCAACTGGAATGCCATCACCTCCACTGGCCTTGTTGTTAGCCATGCTTTCTAAGGCCCACTTGACTCCACTCTCCAGGATGTCTGGCTCAAGGTCAGCAACCACATTATCTGAGTTGTCCGGGACATCCAGATCTTTCTGGTATAATTCCTCTGTGTATTCTTGCCAACTCTTCTTGATGTCTTCTGCTTCTGTTAGGTCCCTACCACTTTTGTCCTTTATCATGTCCATCTTTGCACAAATGTTCCTTTAATATCTCCAATTTTCTTGAACAGATCTCTGGTTTTTCCCTTTCTTTTATTTTCCTCTATATCTTTGCACTGTTCATTTAAGAAGGCCCTCTTGTCTCTCCTTGCTATTCTTTGGAAGTCTGCATTCCATTTTCTGTAACTTTCCCTATCTCCCTTGCATTTTGTTTCCCTAGCCGCCCAGAGTAGTCAGTTGACTAGACGGGCGGGGTATAAATTTAATAAATAAATAAATAAATAAATTCTCTTCTCTGCTATTTGTAAGGCCTCGTTGGACAGCCACTTTGCTTTCTTGCATTTCCTTTTCTTTGGGGTGGTTTTTGTTGCTGCCTCCTGTACAATGTTACGAGCCTCCATCCATAGTTCTTCAGGCACTTTGTCCACCAAATCGAGTTCCTTAAATCTGTTCTTCACTTCCACTGTGTATTCATAAGGGATTTGGTTTAGATTATACCTGACTAGCCCAGTGGTTTCTCCTACTTTCTTCAGTTTAAGCTTGAATTTTGCTATAAGAAGCTGATGATCAGAGCCACAATCAGCTCCAGGTCTTGTTTTTGCTGACTGTATAGAGCTTCTCCATCTTTGGCTGCAGAGAACATAATCAATCTGATTTCGGTATTGCCCATCTGGTGATGTCCATGTGTAGAGTCGCCTCTTGTGTTGTTGGAAAAGAGTGTTTGTGATGACCAGCTTGTTCTCTTGACAAAACTCTATTAGCCTTTGCCCTGCTTCGTTTTGAACTCCAAGGCCAAACTTACCTGTTGTTCCTTTTATCTCTTGACTCCCTACTTTAGCATTCCAGTCCCCTATAATGAGAAGAACATCTTTCTTTGGTGTCAGTTCTAGAAGGTGTTGTAAGTCTTCATAGAATTGGTCAATTTCAGCCTCTTCAGCATGGGTGGTTGGTGCATAAACTTGGATTACTGTGATGTTGAAAGGTCTGCCTTGGATTCGTATTGAAATCATTCTATCCTTTTTGAGATTGTATCCCAGTACAGCTTTTCCCACTCTTTTGTTGACTATGAGGGCTACTCCATTTCTTCTACGGGATTCTTGCCCACAATAGTAGATATGATAATCATCTGAATTGAATTTGCATATTCCCGTCCATTTTAGTTCAGTGACGCCCAGGATGTCAATGTTTATTCTTGCCATCTCCTGTTTGACCACATCCAGCTTACCAAGGTTCATAGATCTTACATTCCAGGTTCCTATGCATTATTTTTCTTTGCAGCATCAGACTTTCCTTTCACTTCCAGGCACGTCCGCAGCTGAGCGTCCTTTCGGCTTTGGCCCAACCACTTCATTAGCTCTGGAGCTACTTGTACTTGTCCTCCGCTCTTCCTCAGTAGCATGTTGGACGCCTTCCGACCTGAGGGGCTCATCTTCCAGCGTCATATCGTTTAGACTTTTGTTTCTGTCCATGGAGTTTTCTTGGCAAAGATACTGGAGTGGCTTGCCAGTTCCTGCTCCAGGTGGATCGCATTTAGTCAGAACTCTCCACTATGACCTGTCCGTCTTGGGTGTCCCTGCACGGCATAGCCCATAGCTTCTCTGAATTACTCAAGCCCCTTCGCCACGACAAGGCAGCAATCCGTGAAGGGGAGTTTGACCCTAAATAATACATTTGTAGTGTGTTTTGCAGAAGTTCTCCCCCAAGGGCTAAAAGTTATCGATTTATCACAAGACATTATTTTCCTCATTCACGTACGTATGTTACATTTGGTGTGTTTCATTTTATGTTTGATCATTGTGAGGTAAAGCGGACACTAGGTGGCAAATGTGATTTCTGGGGTACATATCTCTGAGAAAATCCTATTGTGGGAGATAAAATTGGTTAAACATACAGAATTCATCCACTACTTAACTCTAACCCTAACTGGAGCTCTTATTTCTCCACTTTTAATTCAGGCAGGGTTTTGGCAGTTGGCTGCCTACTTTATCAAGGGACTTTTTAATGGTGGTGGCTGACATTAAAAAAACCACCTCTTTTCTTTTAAATTGCTTTTCGTTAATATTAAAATTGTTGAGTTGTGTTTTGACACTATAGTGTTTGTTTGTTTTTGTCTTTTTATCTTTACCTCCTTCTAATCTCATGAACTTCATTTTCAGTTATGAGCTGCCTTGAGTCCCAGTTTAGGAGAGAGGCATGACATAAATCATTCAAATCAAATCAATCAAACAGTCAATATCTTTCTTCATCCTCACTAAAAAGATATATCCAGCCTCCAACCAATGTCTCTGTCACCTCCTAGGACCAGAAGATGTTCTCATCTAATTCTAACCCCATATGTCCTCTAATTCTAGCCTATTTTAATAATTCCTTCACTCATTCTTCTGTTAGACTTGGGGATTGCCTAGATGGCCAAATTGGAGTGGGCAAGATCCAGCTCAAAGGGGTAGCTTAAGGCTGGTTAAGGTTGGACAGAGGCACATCGTGTGATCTTTACATCTAAATGCAAGGATCTGGTGCTTTTGGGTCAGGGAACACACACCACACCTCAAGCAACCCTGTTTAGCATGACCAAAATCATCTTTCACTTAAAAAGGGAAAGCTTCCCTTTTAAAGTGACCATTTTCTTGAAATTGTTAAGGCTGTCCCTTTGGAGAAGCTGCTTAATTGAAAACTTCCTCTGAACTTTCCTTTGGAGGGCAGGAGGTGGGGGTGACATTTTGGGTTTCTTTTTCATTGTTGCTGAGGTATCCGTGAGGCTTTGAAAGTTTTGTTTTTAAAGTGTTGTCAAAGCATCACTGATCTGCAGCATCATTTCATAACCATTAAAAACAAATGGAACTTTTTTGGTCTTCCTTCCCCACAAGGACAAGGAATTTTTAGAGGGAAAGTTTCCCATTTCTCAAATGAAAAATCTTCAGTTGAGAAATGGGAAGCTTTCCCTTTAAATTCCAAAGTACAAGGTAAAAAAACCAATGAAGTCACAGTATAGCAAATTACAGTACAGTGGTGCCTCGACTTACAAACTTAATCCGTCCCAGAAGATGTTCGCAAGTAGAAATGTTCGTAAGTCGAATCAGCATTTCCCATTGAAATGCATTGAAACCCGATTAATCCGTTCCGCCTGTTTTTTGTTTGTATGTAGAGGCGCCGGTTGTAAGTCGAAGCATTAGTTCCCATAGGAACTAATGCAAAACGGTTAATCTGTCCTCTACCACTAGGGGGAGAATTTTTTTAAAACCTAAGATGACTTAGGTTAAAAAAAGGGCAGGAAAGGAGGGAGGGAGGGAACAATGGGGAAAAGAGGAAAGAAAGAAGGTCATCACTGGGGCACACAGACCCCTCAGACAAAGGTTTGTGCTTTTAAGCACAAAAAGAGAGAAGACAGAGAGAGAGAAGACAATGGGGGGAGAGAGTTTGGAGTCTAAAACACATTTTAAACCCACACATGTTAAACCCACACATTTTAAACCCACACATTTTACACCAACACATTTTAAACCAAACCAAGCAACATTTTAGAGCCCACAAGCCAGCACAGACCTTTGCAAAAACATTTCTGATTTTAAAACCAAAAGACTAAACTATTTTAGAGCAAACCAGCCAGCACAGACCCTTGCAGAAAGGGTCTGCAAGACCCATCAGAGCACAGAAACATACCCCCCCCCCCACCTAGCCCAAACCCAAGCTGCAAAAACCCTGTACAGAAAACAAATGGAGCAGATCAGAAATGCACAGAGAACAAAGCAAAAAAGCAAGGGAAGCATACAGGAACCATTGCAAAAGCACAGAAAACAAATGGAGCAGATCAGAAATGCAAAGAGAACAAAGAAAAAAGCAAGGGAAGCATGCAAGACACATCAAAAATGGGGAAAAAACACAAAAAAGCAACCAAACCCCCCAAGACCCATTGGAAATGGGGGGGGGGGGGAACCAAAAAACAAACAAACCCTCCCAAGACCCATCACAGCACAGAAACATAACCCCCCCAGCCGAAAACCATGCTGCAAAAATACCCAGAACAGTTTTTTAAAAGTATAAAGCAGCACCTTACCTTAGCAGGCAGCCTCCTTGGATCGCACATTCTCTAACTGCCGGGGCGAAAGAGCTACAAAGAAGCAGCCTCGTCGCCACCTACAGTTAGCTATTTGAATTTCCCGCCCTTTTCCCCTGCCTTTTTGTGTTCGTAAGTGGAAGCTCCGGTCGCAAGTCGAAGCAAAATTTTGCGATCGGAGCTGTTCGTAAGTCGAAATGTTCGTAGGTAGGGGCGTTCGTAAGTCGAGGCACTACTGTATAAGAAGTCACAGTAGATCAAGATAAAAAGTCTGCAGAAAATCACATGAAGACCAAAACAAGTAAGAAAACCAGCCAGCCAGCCAGCCAACCAACAGATGTCTCAGTGACCTTCTCCAGAGAGAGAATTCCAAAGATGGGGTTCCACAACAGAGGATGCATCTCCAGATCCACTTTCACCACATCAGAAAATAATCTTGTGCAAGACCTTCTTAAGTCTTCCGAATGGGACAAATGCAGACCTCCTCCAGCTCAGCTAAGAATGATGAAATCTAGGTGTCTGTGAAGGAAGCAAAACCAATAGACTCCAGTTTTTGAGTAGGCCTGTGACCGATTAAGGGAGAAACAGAGTGCCAAGTGTGGGACTCTGTATGCTAACAGCATCATGGGGTGCTCATTGCCTCTCGCTGAACATCTCAGTGACAGCAGTGGAATTTGAATGCCTGTTGGAATATTCATCCCCAGCTTGGAATAGTTAATTTTTGGATCATAGCTTCAAGAATTCTCCACTTTCTCTAGCTATGCTGGCTGAAGAATTTCAGGAGTTATAGTCAAGAAAAGGCTTTTCTGAATGCTGCCCCCACCTATGAGCATATGACATATTTGTACATAAGTTAAAATATTACAGAATAGTGTTTTGCTTTGTAAATATTGCAAAACTATGTGGAACATATCCCTGTTTGTAGAAGCAGTACAAGTATAAAAGTATCATTTCTTCTAGCGTAACAGAGAAGAAATTGCATGGGAAGTGTTCCTGCCTGGCTTTAGACGTTTGTCACTGAGATGTTCAGTGAGAGGCAATGAGCACCCATAATGGGAAGGAAGCAAAACCAATAGACTCCAGTTTTGAGTAGGCCTATTAAGGGAGAAACAGATCACTGAATTTGGTCTCTGTATGCTAACATACAGAAGCCAGCAAACTTAAAATTGTAACGAATTAGAATAGTGAATTACTTTTTGAAAAACAATGAATGACATATTTAAAAGTAACTTTCCAAGCTCTCAGCCTTCTTTGGAATATGCAAAGCTTGCCTTAGTTATTCATGCACTATGAGTGATATTAAGTCTGGACTAATGTGATGTAATGTTTGTTTCAAAGCTGTCCAGAAACATCAGCTAGTACAGAATGTGCCTGCCTAGGCACTGGTGGAGGTTGGGTGAGTGATTTATGTGAAATTTTCTACATCACTTGTGCAGCTGACAAGTGTGTTTCCAACCCAAGCACAACTTAAAGAGCTGATTTCCCCCCCCCCAAAAAAAACCCAAAACCAAAACAACCCACCTTGGGATTCTTAAATAGTTCAAGACAAAACTGCTTGAAGGAGTGTTGTTGTTATGTGCCCTTACGTCAGAACTGGCTTATAGTGATGTTAGTAAGGTTTTCAGGGTAAGTGAGGTCTTTGAGGAGTGGTTTCACCAGTTTCCCACACACCCCAGTGAGTTCCAATGGCAGAGCTGGTGATTCAAGCCCAGGCCTCCCGAGTCCTGTTACTCATCCACTACACCACACTGGCTACTTGACAGAATAGCTTTGCCCATTTCAGCTTACCGTCACTGTAAAAATTTTGACAGAAGTCATTCTGACATCTTTCTGTCTGAGAGGAATTACAGTGGTGAGCACAAGGCAAAGAGAATTTTCTGCAGTGGCCCCACATTTGTGGAATGTATAAGATCAAATACTATCATTAGAAGACTTTGGAAAAAGATTTTTTTTCAGGTTTGCTTGAGCAGACTAGAGCTTTTTTACAGCTCTCACTGGATTTTTATTTATTTGAGGACTGAATGTTTGGTTTTATTACAATTATTGTTTTTATGATTATTATAATAATTATGTGCTCATATTGGTTATTTGTCATTGTCACCCATTGTCACTGGTTTTAAAAACACGATTCTCTTTGAGAAGTAATGAGCTGAGAGCTTGATGGAAGACAACGGCTATCAAATTATAAAAACCTAACAATACAGCTAACTTGTTTAGATTCCTCACCCCCACCCCTTCAAAGATATGCATCAGTCTCACATCCCAAATCTGACCGTGTGGAATGGATCACGTCTTGGCTGGGAATAGCTACAAGTCTGAAACCTTTTTGAGTACAGTATGTGTATCTTGTTTCACTTCATTGCCCTGCTTTATTACTATGGTAATCTTCCTTCTCTCTGTGTGTTTACATAAGGCTTGGTTCCCTAGGTTAGAAAACAAGAATTGCTTTCATTGTTGGGTTTGCTCCAATATCTCCATCATTAATTATAAGCACATTTTTTCCGTCAAATCTTTTCACACCCTTTGATCTCCAACTCGCTATTTAAAGACCTGGGTAACAGTACAACACCAGAGTTTGGCAAGAGCCATGAAGTCTGAGGGAGAGACATATCCTGGATTGGAACACTTATCTTTCTTTTACTGTGATTTTCTCTGTGTGTTTTTTTCCTGTTTCACTAACGAACTGGGTTATTTATTATCAGAACATTTCACACACTGCATCCTTATTTGGCAGTAATGGATCAGTGGATGAATGCTAGCAAGGATGCTTCTTGACTAGAAGAGGGCTGTTCCCAAGTCATGTCGTCTGAGACAAAGGATAAGATGGTGCCCCCTCCCATTCCAAGTACAAAGATCAACAGGATTGGCAAGTAAATCGTTCTGTTCTTCAGCACCAGGGAGGGGGCAGTGTTCTCTCCTGAACCTGAAGGCAGCAGAGTAATTTCCTCCAAAATCTTCCTGCCACCTGTCAGTACTCACCACCTGAGGCAACCACATCCGCCTGCTTAAGGGTAAGGCAGCCCTGCACAAGGAAGCCTGTAGAGTTGGGATTGCTTTTCTGTTGAAAGCTGGCAACATATGTGAACTATCAATCCATCTCTTTGCAGGATGACCAAGACTCTATTCAAAATTCTGAGGTCACACAAGTGTGGAGGAAGAAATTAACAAATGCGGCAGAAGCTGCTTTAAGAGTAAAGAGTAGGGAGGAAACTACTAATTAAAAGATCAGTCTTTCGGAGGGGCACCAGTGATTTGACAGTCTGCACTGGACAAGCCAGCATTATAATTTTCATTTTGGATTTTTTAAAACTGTCATCTAGTACTGAAGAAAACAGAAGAAACAACAAGGAAAAACCTAGGATGGATTGAGTTGTAGTTATATCTAGAATCTCTGAAAAATGAATGTACAAAGGATATCCATCTATCCTGGTTGGGGTTCAAATTATAACCCTCCATATGCTGCAGCTCCTGTTGGCCCAAGGGAACATAGCCAGGAGTGAGAAATGCTGGGAGCTACAGATGATCAACAGCGTCTTGAGGGGACTTGTAACACTTTCAAGTTCTAGGGCGTTATTTGCTTACTATTGATGAATCCTGAAAACACAATTTCACAAAATAAGTCTCTTCTTATTTGCATTTACAGACAACATGAGTAATTATAACAACAACAAAATGCTACAATTTGTGCACCCAAGCTCTTGGCAATAGCACCAATACAGGAGTTGTTTATAGAGTTTGCAAAGTTCAAGTGTCCCTTTGATTTCAAAGTCAGACAAAAATCCAAGGTATCTTCTTCAACTGGGTTGGGTATCCAAAACACAGGACAATCTTCAAAACCCCAAAATTAAAATATCACTACAATTGTATGCAATACATGAATTCATTGTGTAGATTCACACACACACACACATACCCAACACAGACATATAAAATTATACCTAGACCAAGTTGGCAAGGGCCTTAGTAGTCCAAGTGGCAAGAGCAGCCCTGGCCTCTTCTGCTCTCCCACTCTTTCTGAGATTCAAATGTCATACTTACAGCCCTGCTCTTTTCTTAGCCCGACTCCTTTAGGCTGAACCAATATTTCAAAGGGGTCACATTCTCACTCCTGATGAATGTGCCTGCCCATGTACATGCTTGTCATCATTAAAGCTTCAAGACCAGGAAACACAGACCTTTGAGCTTTCACATGCATATTGAGAGTCCCCTAGGCTTAACCTCAGGCTTACTTGATTTTAACTGAATTATTAATAAAATATGAATCATGTGCCATCAAGTCAATTCTGACTTAGGGCAACTCTTTTCAGGGTTTTATAGGTAGAGAATGGTCAGAAGTGGTTTACCATTCCTTTATTCTGGGAATGCCTTGGGACTGTGCATTTTGCCCAAGACCACACAGGCTGGTTGTATTCATAGGAGGCACAGTGGGGAACTGAATTTCTGATTTTTTACTTTGCAGCCAGGTACATAAACCATTGAGCTATCCAACCAGCTACTTTAACTGAATTATTTAATGTTAATTCATTTAAATCTCATGGTAACCTGGAGTGTAGGTGATCATGGAACAAAGAAAGGCTAATGATGTGGGTGATCACAGAACAATAGGAAGGCAATTGCAAAGAAGTCGACAAGCAGATGTCCGATCCAGCGGAGCCCCCAGGCAACGCCTTGAGAACCCTTTTTATTAATACAGCAAGAGTTACATCGTATGTTGTGAAAATTCAGATAGGATGCTAGTTACCTAATCGCCACTAGGATTGGCCGGAGAAAGTCTTTGAACTTGTGCTCTAACTCTAAGCAGAAAGGCAGAATGAGAGGTCACCCCCGCCCGCTGGGAGCTGCTGCTTCTCTGCCAGGAGTGTTTGCTCTCACTGTAACAGATAACAACTAACAGCCTTGAGCAGGAGCTTCCCACACTGGAGTACTATTGTCAGTCACTAAGTGATTTAAGCACTCTGCTCTTAACCAGCACAGGAACTAGAGATGGGTACAAACCTTCTCCGGGTGCTGCCGCCGAATGGGTGCCTGCAGGAGGGGGCAGGGTGCTGAACTGTGGATTAGCTCTTTGGCTAAGAAATGAACCATGCCAAACCACCAAACCAGTGGTTTGTGCTCATCTCTATAGGAAACCGTAGTCAGGCCTGTTGTACCAAGTACTCTGGAGTGCCTAGTCTAAGTAGCACCCTGTGGGCCAGAAACCTAGAAGGGAAAGCAACGTGCCAGGCAAAATGGCTGTTTCCCATTGCAGGTCCAAAAGGCCCTCAAAACGTTAAGAGAGAATGAGAGCAACAGAAGGTCCTACTCCCTGGTGATTGGGAAGACACGAGTAGAAGGAAATGCTGAAAAGGAGCCAAGGTGGAAGGAGATAGTACCACTGAGAACAAAAAGCATGGGGAGGATGAAGAGAAGGGAGGGAACAGAGAGAGAGATCAAGAGCACATGGGGGAGGGAAAGATCCCATGAGGAATGGGCGGCCAAAAGAATAGAAGATCTGCTGGGTTCTTAAAAGGAGAGAAAGACTGGGTAGGATGAAAGAAACAGTACAGGTCTTCAGGTGTAAGAAAGAGTCCCGGGGTAGGTGAAGGACAGGTTAGGGGGAGGAAGAGGAAAGCTGCCCAAGTCCGTAGTTGGGGAGGAGAGAGAAGACGTGATAAGGACAGTGGGAAGAAAACAACACAAAGGTGGGGTAAGGAGTACTTCAGCTAGTTCTGAAGAAATCAGGTAGCATGAATACATTCTCTGACTCACAGTTTCACTTCCGGTGAACAACTCTGAAACAGAACACTATTATCTTGTTGTAAACCTAGGATTTGAAATGGTGGTTTGATGCCCACCTAACTGTTAGGAAGTGTGGACCATAACGGGCAAAGAGGAGGACAGTCCATTCAAGAGCAACCAGTAAATGATCTTAATCAGAGTCAAAATACTTATTCATGTATTTTTGGAACCAGTGGCCAGTAAATCACTATATGATAAATGCTGTCTCCTTTTGGGTATCAGTGACAGAGATGGATTTTCATTGGGACCTCGTGGATGTAATGGAAACACAGTCTTTTATGTTTAGTATTTGCCTTTTGAGTATAAAAAGGAAATGGCTCCTGCTTGTTCAAGCCAGTACATGAGAACCGTCAGCAGAAATGCTGATGTAGATGTGTTATTGGGAAGAGGGTCAAAGTGTAATCACAAGCCTTGCATATGACCAATATTACATTTGCTAGCAATGAAAATTGGTTAGGGATGACACATGACAGTTAGAATCTTGTCTGATTCCCCTTTGGCTGCAGGCAAGAGAAATACAGAATTTGTTCATTTTTTAAAATTATATAATCTTTATTTTCCCAATATCTTTTTAAAATGAATAGTGGACTTTTAACCATGTCCAATTTCATTTCTTGGCTGTCCCCCCCCCCCCCCCCATTTTTGACAGTTCATGCGCCACTACTCTTTGAGGATCCTGGGGGCAGAAAATTGCCTCCTCGATCTTCTAAAGTTGCCCACCTTTGATCTAAATAAATCACGCTCAGTTGTGATCTTCTTCAGGAGACAGAGGTAGGACAAATTAAGCCCTGTCCACTCTCTGGGTATCCAGAATTGCTTTTGATATCATGAGCTAGTGATAGACTCGTGATATAATAACAGCCATTTCTACAATGCCATACATGCCTTGAATGAAGCACGTTTAGGCTGACATTTAACCAAGATGAAAGCATGGTATTTAGAGAGAATTGGACGAATGAGCTTAAATTTATCTTTCTGTACTTCTGGCATTTCATACATATGTGTTTCTCTGTGGCTTTGCTTAGACAATGTGATCATTGCTAAGCAACCTCAGGCAGTGTAAGATTTGTTTTTTGTTATAATACATTTGGGTAGGTTGCATACCACCTACTTATTGCAGCCCAACTGAGGTAAATGAGAATACAATAGTCTCAGTGATCCAAGTTTTGTAATAGCATCCTTGCTCAGGGTTTTTTTAGTCTGACCTCCACGAGCAGAGCACTACATTCCTAAAATATAGCGAAGAACAGCATGCTAGGCCCAGAATAACCTACCAATTTGATCTTGAACTTTAAAATCTTTGGACAACTTTGTTCATGAATGCACTGCCTGACCAAATAGATACAGAACATAAGAAGAGTCCTGCTGGATCAGGCCAAGGGCCCATCTAGCCCAGCTTCCTGTATCTCACAGTGGCCCCACCAGATGCCTCTGGGAGCACACAAGACAACTAGATACCTGTCTCCTGATCCCCCTCCCCTGCATCTGGCATTTGGAGGTACCTTCCTTCTAAGCCTGGAGATTATACATCCCCATCATGGCTTGTAACCTGCGATGGACTGCGATGAAGAACCATGGGCCCTTAACAGCAGTCCCCAATCCTGGGTTTTTCTGCTTCTCTTGTGATTATTTTAGTAAGTGGGCTTTTGATACCAGTCCTGTGCCCAAGGGACAGTTTCAGATATCGTGTTTCCCTTGGACAAGATGACTCAGAAACACCCCAACTATAGAAGGTTTGAAAATGAAGCTTAAAAACAAATGTAATGCTCCTTCTTACGACTACCAGTAGTTACATTTTCTCTTTCATTCAGTTCTATCAGCAGAAAATTGATAAAAATAGGAAAAAAAGAGGAAACAGTGCATTGGATTCATTTTCAGAGAAGATTAAACTGATCTCTCACAGTTGATACTGAAACTAGATGAAATATACTACTGTCAGAAGCAGAATTCTTGAGACATAGAAGGAATATAATTGCATATAAATGCATGCACACATACACAACACTTCAAAATAACTTTTAAATGCCAGTTTGTTACAGTTAGAGTTCCAAGGCCAAAATGTAATTTGTTATCATTATAATTGTAATTGCAGAAAAGTAACATTTCCACATTTTTCAAAAGAAATTGTTGCCTTTTCAGTTAATTAAAAAACAACAACACTTGAATGCTACAGCCTGTTGGCCTGTAGTACAAAACCTGTTATCCTCCCACTTGCTTTGTAGTCACTTTAATACTTACAGTAGAAACAGCAGGATGAGGCAGAATGTGAGCCAATACTTAAACCAGCCTGAAGTAAGGCCACACCCCTAGAACGACAAAAGTAGCCATGCGACAGGAGTGAGGTTGTACTTCATTGGCTGAAATCCTGTTGCTTAGCTTAGTAAGTTGCACTAGAGTAGTCCCACTGAATAAGTGGAGATTTGGTAAGTCAACTGCTTCCTAAGTTCTGTTGATTCAAATGGACCTACTCTAGTTGCAATTTGCTATGCCAAAGTATGTTGCAACCAGAGTAGGCCCAATTGAATCAATGGATCTTAGGGAGAAGTTGACTCACCAAATCCTTACTAATTCAGTGAGCCTATTTTGTTGCATCTTATTACACTAAGCAACAGGATTTCAACCATTAAGTAACAATTGTAATGTATTGTAATTATAACTGTTACTGGGAAAAGGAATTAGTTACTTATAACTAGTTATTTCCAAGCTTTGTAGACATTTCTGTGTATATTACTGTTGTATTATGCAAGTGTGAGATATATATTTTGAGATAATTTGGGCAAATACTAGTATCCATGCTAACGTTTGTGTCTGTAGCTGTTACTTCTTTCAGAGATCTTTGTGTTGAACTAATTGACATTTGGAAATATTTATAAGATGTGTGTGCATGTGTAATATGTATGTAAGACATCTGAGTAGCTTCACATCAAAGGAAGAGATTCTAGATAAGCTAGATTGGGGCACTGACGTTATGATAACTAAACAAGTGGAGGCAGAAGAAAATTACAAGAATGTTATCATCACGTGGAAGATTTAGTGCAAGGACAGAATTTGATCACTCCTTTTCATTAGCAGGAAGTAGTTCCTCGCTGCCTGCTGGTTATTTCCCAAATTAATGACTGATAGGTGTTATGGAGATACCAGCTGCTGGTGAAGGTTCAGGAGCCAGTTTGAAAGCTCTTTCTTAGATCAACAAAGGTGGGAAAAAATAATTAACTAAAATCCTACCTAGTTACTGCCAATACAGCAAAATAATTCCAGATATCAGAACCAGAAGTGTTTCAGGAGTGGGAAAAAAAAATTAAGGATGGATTTGGAAGGAATGATTTAGTTATCAGTGCACCTATGAACATACTGCTAAACCTGAAAAGAGTTTTTTTAAAATTAGCTGACACCACCGCATTGATGCCTGTGAAGTATGCTGTTTGGAAGCTATGGGAGTTGTATCACGTGTTCGTGGCCATCTTGTGTGTCCAATATTGATGGAGATGCTCTCTGAAGATTACATTAGATTAGTCTAATTCACTTACAGCAGGAATGCCACTAGCGAATGGGAAGTACACAAACTTATGAGAGTCCTCCAAAAGGATATTGAGAAATAGAACAGAATTCAGTCCTGACAAAGTGGAAGTAATGCCAGGCTTGTTGGAACCACAGACACAATATTGAAAAAAATTCTGGTACTTTTTCATCTGCTGCAGAGTTGAATGTGAAGGACAGGGCAACGCATGGCCCACAGGCTGCCTATGTCTATCCACCAGGTAACGTGGTAGCCTCTGCCTCTGAAATCGGAGTCATGCTGATGCAGAAGTACAAAAAAAGTGTGTTTCACACAAAATCAAGGCACTCTTGAGGAGCAGGCATCAAATGTTTCAGACCTCTGGTTACTGCCATCCTGACAAATTTCAGTTGTACAGGTGTTGCCTGTGGTGGGATCTGTGGGGCTAGGACTATTGGACAAAGCCCAAATTCTGTACAGTCATAAGAACATGAGAAGAGCACTACATATTGACTGTACAGAAATCACAAATTTTGTACAGTCAAAGTGGAAGAACCAGATTGAGTTCTGAGAGAAAGATGCAAATTTACAAATTGATTTGTGTCCTGAGCACAAATTAAGTGGCATACAAATAACTCCAGTCTTTGTTCTTTTCTGTCTCTCTCTTTTTTGAAAAAAGAAAAAAATTAAAGGTGCCTGGTGAACTCCTGAAAGTAGCTGTCTGCAATTTGGTAGGTTTACTTCCCTCTTTAGGGTCAACCATGTCTTCAAATGCAACATGTGTCAGTGCAAAAGCAAAAAAGTTGTCACCAGTTTGGCTTTTCAATGCACGCCAAGAGGAGATTGAAAAATGGAATGGAATTTAGAGCACAAATCTAATCAGATAAGGTACAAATCACTTTGGGATGCATGCCAAAGCCTTGAATTGGCCTTCAAACAAGATTAGGAGACCGGTGCACAATCCTACTATAATCAGTGCTTGCTTGAAAAACCACTTTGTTGTATGATGAATTCAAAGCAACCCTTACTGAAATAGATGCTGTGCAGAACTGAAGACCAATACACTTTGCTTATGATGGTACAAAGAACCACTATGACTTGCTTGACCCCAGTTCATTTTCATACATTGACTGGTATTATATAACAGATACAAGTTTTAACCAAAAACCTAAGTATCTGTTAAATATCGGTGCAGTATGTATCCTGTTCCTAATATTGCTGTTTTTTGTAGCTCTAATGGTGTGATTTCTGAGATCTGCAACTGCTTATTGTACTGTGTGAAATTTCTTGATATTGTTCCCAAAGCCCCAATGACTACGGGGACCACAAAAGTGTGTTTCATCCACAAGTGAGATGTTTCAACTGCTAGGTCTCTGTACTTTGTTAGTTTTTCCAATTCTTTATTTTTAATTCTATTTGATTATGATTATAATTATGATTATGTTTATTGCTATGTGAGATTGCATTACAGCGAAGACAGACCTATCCACTCATTTTGAGATAGTGGCAGAGCTTACTGGTTCAGCACAAAAGTGTTTGTATGAGTGTTGCACACAGTTGTGCAACTTTGGTAGACCCAAAAGCTAGGAACAAGGGGAGGCACCTGGGGAGAGAGTTGGGGTGGTGGTGGCATACTGGTGTTTTTTTTAAAATAAACTAGTCAACACCACCCCATTTGGAGCTAGGTAGACTTCCAACTCTGGCAACTGCAAGTGGATGACATGGAAAAATTATGTGTAGGCTACTGGTGAGCTTTCTGCAAGCCCCAGAAGCCACACAGGGTCTCAAAAAAGTTCCCGTGTGTCATGTGCCATTGATAAGGCCATGTAGGATACAAGGATTAGTTGGAATGATGGAAACTGCCATAAGTGCTGGGTACCTTTTGCCACTTGCCTGGTCAACAAAAATATTTTTGCTTTGGCTGTATCTTGTTATGTGACCACATTAGCTGCATTTACCTGGATTCATTTCATGTTTGTTTCCGTAATCAGTTGGCCCAGAATCAGCTCCCTCTCTACAAGTACTGCTGGCCCATTGACATTTCAAATATGTGCTCTATGAGCTCAGGGTTTGACCCCAAATCTCAAGGAATGCTACTGCTGTTGTGGTTTGCTGAATGTTGGCCACATATCCAGAATATTAGTAACTGCTCAGCTGGACAGCTTTCAGATGGTTAGACGCATCAGAAGAATCTGGTGCATAATATGATAGAAGAAGCTGGAAGAAGTAAAGTGAACCCAAGAAAACACGTTTTGTGCATCAACACAGTCCTTTGTGAGTGTGGAGAAGAACAGACAACTTCACACCTCTGCCAGTGTACTATATACCCCTTAACAAGTACTATGGTAGATTTAATGTTAACTACCCCAAATGCTCTTGATGTTGGCTGTTATTGGGCAAAAATTATCTGATATATTGATTAATTGTACAACCATGCTCCTGATACAAATGAAGAAGGAGAAGACCTCTAGTAGGACAGAAGCAAGAAGAAGAAGAAGTAATCCCAAATGCCCTTCTGCATCTGGGGGAACATGCAGAATAGTGCATATATGGCATGAGAAAGAGTGGGATGAAAAGAAAACCTCATAAACCTAATGCAAAGGGCTGCTTCTCTCTTCCCTGAACAGGATCTTTTTAGCATAATTCCAGGGAGACCCTCCCCCTCCTTCCTCCCAAAGAAGGAATACTTCCTAGTCCAATCTTTCAGTTCCTCAGAGCTGGTGTCAGTGAATGCAGAGGCTGTGCTCTGACCTTGACATGTGGCTATGGAGCTTGTGTGTTTGTTTGTGTGAGGTATTCTTTCCTCTTCCTCTGTTGGTCTAACAGCCCATTTCTATTCAGATTGAAAACCATGGCTTTAAAATTACTAGTCATCTTGATGGTATTGTCAGAAAGGTGGTATACAAATATAAAGGATGTAACAGAGCAAGCTGGGGTGTTTCCACTCAGAAGTAGGGCTCACTGAGTTCAATGAGAATTATTCCCAGGTAAGTGTGTACATCTGTAGCCTTAGTAAGTATGTAAGCACATTTTTTCTATAGCTAATCAATCTCAGTTATTCGTGTGTGACCCTTTTGCTACATGTAGGAGGTGTTGATCCCTCAGTATTTCAGTCATGCTAAAATGAAAAGTGCTTTGATATAAGAAAATTTGCGCTAATGGAGAAAAGTGTCTTATACTGTATGTGCTTTAGCGTATAAAGATGTCTTGAACTTTGTAAACCCGGAGTCCTGTTCCAGTGTTGAATCGTAGCATTCACAAAGGCCAGAAGGGCTCGGAGTTCCACTCTAAAGAACTCAGCAACCCAAACAATCTGAGCACAGCAGAGGCAGGCTTTCAGACTTCCCTGAACAACAGCCAGTTACTCCCACCTAGTGAGGCATCACAAACTGCTTTCTCAAATCCCCTGAATTACCCTAAAGAGCTCCTGTTCAGGGTGACTTCATGCAAGCCCTTACATGGATGCAAAACAGCTCTGGATTCTGCTTAGAGTTTGTCACAATCATAGAGCAAATTATTCCAGTGGACGCAAGCAAGAAAGACAAGACAAACCACATATTTGGGGCTGGCATTCTTAGAAATAAACCAGCGAGACTGGGTAATGAGAGAGAGAGAGAGAGAGAGAGATTGTCACATAGGCATCTTGTCTGCTTTTGACCCTTCCTCCCTGCCCTCTCCCCCAATAACCACATTTGGTATGTAATTACTGTTTGCCATGCATTGATCTGTTTCCTCCCATACTGAGGAAGCTAGTCAGTCTTGTCTCCGTGATGGCTATAAGCATACTTTTATGCATAAAAACTGCATGTAGGGGTTTCTATAACCAAGTTTATTTAGTTTTTTTCTTTGGCAATGAATGTAAGTTTTTCTTTTCTTTTTCTTTCTTTCTTTCTTTTTTACCTTAGACTGAGTATCTAGAAAAGTTATCTGAGCTTTATTACCATAGCACTAGTCTACTGCACTCTGCTAGCATAAATATTCTTATGGGCACCAGGCTTCAATGGGCCCTCTGGATGGTAGTGCTGGTATCATACACTATGTAGGTGTCTACTACTGTAGATGCCTATCCTGCCTGGGATCCCATTATCCCTGCTTCTACAAGTCACACCACTGACCTGGGTCTCTCCAGTGCAGCCACTCCCATCCTTGCACCTTATCACACCTCGCACCACTGAGCACCACTGCTGGTCCTCTTTGCATAAGAGCCAGGTGCTGCAAAGCTTTGATGGGTGTCAGTTGGCTGGCTAGCATGTAACACTTCCCATCATGCAGTATCTGTGATGCAGGGAGCCTTAGTTCAGAGCTTGTAAAAGTTACTTTTTAGGATCACAACTCTCAGAGAGCCCTCCCAAAATGGACACTGACCATTCTGGCTCATGTATGCTGGGAGATACCGTCTAAAATGTAATGTTTCCAAGCTCTGTCCTAGGCAGAGCTGCCATGTGTAGGTATGTGAGATGTTCCTGAGTTTTTGGAAACCCAATGTTGCAACTGCTTGGCCCCATTTGAAGAGCGCTGGTGCCATCATGCCAGTTTGCCTGGGTGATTGTGATTACTGCCTGTGTTGGCTCTCACAATAGTGCTGCCTAGTACGGTGGGGCTATGTAGTAGCAATACCCAGTGTCACAGTGATACGCAAAGGGGCAGACAGGATAGATATCAGCATGGGTGGGCATGGTTGGAATGAATGGGCACCACCAAGTGCCTAAGTATGCCACCTGTCATGTGTTGGCCAATTTGGCCCTGAACTGACCTGCAACCAGGCCATTTCTTGTTTCAGAAACAAAAACATTTTCATGAATTCCACTGCATGCACAACTAGCATACCCAGGACTAGCTGTACTATGAAGGAAGGTGAGGTCAGTATGCCAGGAGTGGTCTATTTGTTTGTTTGTTTGTTTGTTTGTTTAACTTACATGCTGCCCACACTACCCAAAGGTCTCTGGGTGGCTTACAACAGTTTGAATTCAATAAAAAGATAAAAAGATAAAAAAAATTAAAATACAATTAAAAATACAATGCTTTAAAAATTGCCATCAGGACCCACAGTTGATATTATTTCAGTTAGAAACCTTCTGGAACATGAATGTTTTGACCTGGTGCCGAAATGTCATCAGCGTCGGCACCAGACGAATCTCCCTCGGGAGGACGTTCCATAGTCTGGGGCAGCTACCAAAAAGGCCCTTTTTCTACAAGCCATCCCTCTTACCTCCTTGAGGGATGGCTCTTTCAGGAGGGCCCCCTGGCTAGATCTTAATTGCTGGGTAGGTTCATATGGAAGGAGGCGGTCCTTCAGGTATCCAGGGCCCAAGCCGTTTAGGGCTTTATATGTCAAATCAAGCACTTTGAATTGGGCCTTGGCAGCAACTGGTAACCAATGTAATTTGAACAGAATTGGCTTGATGTGTTCCCTAGCGGCCCCACCACTCATCAGCCATGCAGCTCTATTCTGAACTAGTTTGTTCGCCGGACTGTCTTCAAAGGCAGCCCCACGTACAGTGCATTGCAGTAATCTATACGGGATGTTACCAGTGCATGCATAACTGTCATGAGCCTCTGCTTGTCCAGGTGGGGCCGTAGCTGGTATAATTTCTGCAGCTGAAGGAAGGCACCCCTGGCCACCGAGTCCACCTGGGCTTCCAGAGTTAGACCAGGGTCCAAGAGCACCCCCAGGCTGTGGACCCTGTCCCTTAGGGGGAGTGCAACCCCATTCAGGGCAGGGAAATGGCCCTCTAGCCTGTCCGGTGAAGCACTCTCTAACAGCACTTCCGTCTTGTCTGGGTTGAGTTTCAATTTATTAACCCTCATCCAGTCCATCATCAGGTCCAGACATGAGTTCAGCACAGAAACCGCCTCACCTGGATTGGTGGAAAATGAGAGGTAGAGCTGAGTATCGTCAGCATATTGCTGACTCCTCAGCCCAAACCTCCTGATGACCTCTCCCAGCGGTTCCATGTAGATGTTAAACAGCATGGGGGACAATATTGAGCCCTGAGGAACTCCATGACACAAACGCCATGGGACAGAGCAACTGTCCCCCAGCACCACCCTCTGGACACGGTCAGCCAGGAAGGACCGGAACCAACATAAAGCGGTGCCCCCAACTCCCAACCCAGCCAGCCTATCCAGAAGGACACCATGGTCGATGGTGTCGAAAGCCGCTGAGAGGTCCAGGGGTATCAACAGGGTCACACTCCCCCTGTCTCTCTCCCGGCAAAGGTCATCATACAGGGTGACCAAGGCAGTCTCCATACCAAAACCCGGCCTGAAACCCGATTGAAATGGATCCAGAAAATCCGTTTTATCCAGCAGTGCCTGGAGTTGCCCAGCCACAACCCGCTCCAACACTTTGCCCAAATAAGGGAGGTTCGCCACTAGTTGGTAGTTAACCACCAGCCCTGGGTCCAGGTTAGGCTTTTTTTAGGAGTGGCCGAATTACCGCCTCGTTCAAGGTGGCAGGGACCACTCCCTCTCTCGAAGAGGTATTCACGGCCTCCTGGACCCAGGTGCGAACCCCCCTGGCAGATCTTCCAATTAGCCAAGATGGGCAAGGGTCGAGTGGAGTGGTGGTAGAACGGACAGATCCAAGCACCCTGTCCACATCCTCAGGTCTCAACAATTGAAACTCATCCATTAATACTTGACCTAAGCACGGCACACTGGACACATCCTCTGATTCTGCACTAATGGTGGAGTCCAGCCCACTGCGAATCTGAGCGATTTTCCCCTCAAAATGAATGGCAAACTCATCAGTGAGCTGATGAGTGGTCCGGGACCTCCACTGGATTTCCCAGTTGAAGAAGATCCCGGACCACCCGAAACAGCTCTGCTGGACGACATTCTGAGGAAGCAATACGGATGGCGAAATATTGCCATTTCGCCAGCCGTATTGCCACAAAATAGGCCCGATAATGGGCTCTAAGTCGTGTTCGGATTCCCAGCAGGATTTCCTCCACCTGCACTCCAGCTGTCTCCCCTCTCGCTTCATCACCCGCAGTTCAGATGTATACCAAGGAGCTGTCTGGGCTCTGCGTACAGGGAGAGGGCGCTTAGGCGCAATCATGTCAACCACCCGGGTCATCTCCTTATTCCATAGGGTGACCTGAGCTTCGACAGGAGCGCTGACCATATCAGACCATATCGATTGTGCTGCTCAGCCCAGTGAGAGGGCTGAGCAGCACCACTGCTGTCTCTCCCTGTTTCTCTCCCTAATCCACCAACCTGTCTCACCCTACATTCTGCCTGCTCCTGCAGTGGCTGCTGCTCCTCATTGTAGACACCTCTGGCTGTCAGGCAGAAGCACTACTTGCTTAAAAGGACGGGCATGTTTTTACACATATGTTTAAGCAATCAGATGCAATGGTGGTCACTTTGAGCAGCCAATGCTTCTGCCAAGAAAATGACTGATCAGCTGGCTGCTAATGACAATGATAATGATGAGCAGAAGCTGCTACAAAAGTCAGCAGAGATGGGAGGCTGGCATGCCCAAACGTGTGTGTGTGTGTGTGAGCAAGAAGATGGGACGCTGCTAGATGTACTTATGCTCAATGTAAAGGTAGAAATAACCCAAAAGAACATAGTGCCAAAACATCAGCATCAGTTTTCATCCATTATAAAATATTTGTTAACTCCTGTAAACAAATGAAATGCAGCTGAATGGGAAGAGAACGGCTTGAAAGCCTCCCAGAAAATAGCTTTGTGTTGAGGGACACGAGCCAGCCTAAGGTATTTTGCTGTCTGAATCAAAGGATGAGATAGGCAGCCCCCATTCCACCTACCAGTGGGAACTGGACTAGCCACTGAATTTTATTTCAAGAGTGGTGATGGGACGGTGTCCTCCCCTGTGCCTGAGGGGAGTAGTCTAAACCAGGTGCTTGTAGTTGAGACAGAGCTCTGTCCTCGAATTGAGGGGAACTGCAGAAGGAGCTCAAGATATATGGTCAGATATAGTCCCCATCACAGTAGCCTGAGGCAGCTGCTTCACTTCGCTTAATGGTAGGGCCTGAAAGGAGAAGGTGAATGTAGAAAACTTCTAAGGGTGCCACTGAAGTAGAACCTGAAGGAATAAAGACAGAATGAAGTCTGTGACTCTATATATTGCATTACATCCAAGCCAGCATGTGTTGAATGATGAGTGTGTAATAACCTGCCACAAAAAAATGATAATTACATCAATTTAATTATTCAAGAGAAAACAATGACACACAAATACTCTGGTTTAACTCCTAGTGAGTGAAAGTTTTAACATTAACTCAGACTCTACAAGTGCATCTGAGGTGGTTTTATAACCAGCACACAATCCAATTACAACAGAGCTGTACAATTTCTACAGGCAGACCCTGTTTACAAAATTCAGTCAGTTGGCAATAATCTCTCTGTCAAATCCTGCTTTGTATCAATGCCTTGGGATATTTCAAATGGTTTATCTCATAGTTTCTCTAGCAGGGGAAAAAAGTGCCATGTCTCTCAAAGTCAGTAGAAACAGGACGATTGGTAGCTTGTGGAAAGATTCATACTGTGAGGATAAAGGAAAATGCTGGCCAGATTGACTGTATGGCCAACAGGAGAAGCAACTGTCTCCTGGGGACCTTCTTTTCTCTTCACTGTTGGTGGAGTGCCCCACATTAAATGAGTGCCCCACTCATTTAATGTTACCAATGTTCTGCTTGCACAGAGCATGAATGAAGGTAACAACCACAATTTGTACAAAAATCTCAGGGTGAATGGTAACCCTCGGTCAGGTCTGTTGCCCGAATCAAGTCATAAATTTACGTCATCTCCAGCTATATCATCAAGACTAAAGTTGAGCAGCAACATTCTTGACTGAAATTATGTATTGTAAATCTGCAATAAATTATGCAATTAATCTTCTAAGTATGGCACTTAATGCTTTCAGACTTTGTGCAGACCTTTAGACTTTACTTGACTTGAGTTCCTCAAATTCCTTTCCTCTGCTGGATCAGGTGGTAGGCCCGTCTGTTCTTTGGGCCCTGGGTGGGAAGGCAACAGCCTGCTGACAGGAGCACCCACGCTACTGTCCTCTCCACAGTAGGTTAAACAGTTGTTAAGCAGATCGTAAGAATCTGAAAATGGATTTGAAGCTCCATTCAGTGCTATAGTGAATCCATTGCTTCCTTGGCTACACAGAAGGTTGCAGCTAAACTCAGGGAAGCCTGAGGGGTATGGCAGGTTATGTTATAGTCCCTGCTAATGAGAAAGCCCCACACCTTCATACTTGTGAGCCCTGTGTCCACTACACCACTGGGGCTACCAGCTGATCAGCTGTCTCTCACAGTCTCTCACAGTCAAGAGGTCAATGGAAAGGGCAGCACAGTGTGAAGTATCCGAGGCAGTATACCTCTTAGCAGTGGATATTGGCCCATAAGGGCAGACAGGGCACTTCCCCACCACAGGCTAAGACTACCCCAACCAGCTCACTCCTGTCAGCCTGCCTCCCTTCCTCCAGTGCACATGTGGATTCTTGCTCAACACATTGCTAACAATGTCCCAGGGCGATCAGTTGCTTGCAAGTTAGCTAGGCCTAAACTCACTGTAGCTGAAACAGCTGACTCTCTCCCTTCTTGCCCTAGGAACGCCCTGACCTAATTCTCAGTGTCCTTCTATTTAATACAAAACATGCCTCTTTTATTATTCAGGTCACAGAGACCTTTCTAACCCTTTTGAAGTGTAGAAATATATCCACAACATATCATGCTAAGCATCTATTTGGCCGTAAGCATGGAAAATACCAGGGTGAAGATATTTTATAATGATGTTGTGAAAGGTTTCGTTTGCCCTCTATCATGTTTGAGGCATGGCAAAAGGCATCTTACAATCATTTGCCTCAATGGCGCCATCTCCTGGCCACATTGCTGTCACTGAAGTCTTCTTAGCTCCTACTTAACTTCTTGGAGTTGTTCATCAGAATCAAAATGGATTTAAATCCTCTCATGAACAGGTGGAGAGGAGAATAATGGAAAGAGGTATACAATACAGGTGTATGTTCAGGAGAGAAGAAAGTTCAGATATCATTTTTTACGGTCCCATTTTTAGTTACCCTCAACTTGATGTTTCCATTTCTTGGATGCACACCTTAACAGGGTGAGGGCAGTTAAGGGTGTCAGGATCATCAAGAGAGTCAGACAATGATGAGTTTAGACTCCTAGCAAGGGACTGCCAAAACAGAATCATCAAAGCTGAGACACCAGACTAAAGTGCATCCACCCTCTTCAGGAATAAATAATCACATCAGCAGAAGAGAACTGGTAGTGTGATGTGAGTGCAAAAATTCTAAAAGGGCAGCAGCTGCAGTTGTGGAAGTTGACATGGGTGGAATATGTTTCACAGTGTGACACTCAAACCAGCTGATGTTAGTATTGTGCAGAAGCAGGAAATGGTAAACCACTTCATGCATAGCTAGACCTTGAAATCCTAATGATGAGACAATCTAAAATGAAATGAGAGATAGTGCTGGAAGATGAGACTTCTAAGCTGGCAAGTATTCAATCAGCTCCTGGGGAGAAGCAAAGGATAAACATGAAGCTACTGGATTAAAGCCAGAAGGACTCCTAGCTGCTGTTGTGCCCATCAGCAAAAAGAAGTTCTAATGCTGCATGACAAATATAATTGGAACATGGTTTTAAGAACAAGGAATCGAGGCAAGCACAAAGCTGTTAAACAAGAAATCAAATATATAAACAGTGTAATATTTTGAAGAATATATAGAATAGGATATTTCCAGTGAGATATTTCCAAAATATTTTACTCTAGAAATGACAGATTCAGAAGAAGCAATTTGTCTCTAATAGTGTGTTGAGATGTAACACAAGCTCTAAGGGGCTGTAGGTCTATTGAAGAATACCAGATTTGACTGAAAGCCTTTCAATATATTCTCGCAGGCTTTCACAGCCGGGATCCGATGGTTGTTGTGGGTTTTCCGGGCTGTTTGGCCATGTTCTTAAGGTTTTTCTTCCTTCCTAACGGCGAAACGTTAGGAAGAAAAACCTTAAGAACACGGCCAAACAGCCCGGAAAACCCACAACAACCAACCTTTCAATATAGCTCCTTTTTAAGGCAATTCTCCAACTACAGATTTTGAAGGAGGAGTTGAAAGATTTAATGCAAGTGTCCAAAAGGAAACTGAACACACATGAAAATAGGATATGCCAATAATCATGGGTGACTCGAAAGCAAATGTAGGAAATAAAGCAGAATGAAACGTAACTGGATAATTTGGCCAGCAAGCCAGAAATGAAGTAGGAAGGCAACTCATAGAGCTCTCTTTGTTTATTACAAATATCTCCTTCAAGCAGCGTAACAGACAATTGTACAAATGGACATCACTGGATGGGTAACACAAAAATCAAACAGACTATATGATGAAAACAGAAGATGTTGAAGCTTTGTTCTATCTGCAAAAGCAAGACTAGGAGTAAATTGTGCAATAGACCATGAACTATTATTCTGAAAGGCTAAAGTTGAAGAAGAACACTAAAACAATTGTAATATCAAAATATAAATTTAAGTAACAGAGCTGAAAATATAATTTAAGTAACAGAGCTAAAAAAATTAAATACCATATAAAGAATAGATAGTACTGAGTACTAGTCCAACACTCTATCCACTACACCATACTGTGTATCTCCAACATTAGGGATGCTGACAGATTAGAAGGGGAGTACACTCTGATCAGGAGAAATAAACAGAAGATGGGAAAAATATACTGAAGTACTAAGCAGAAGAGATGCAGGGATAAATTATTTGAAAGAAGAATTATTTGAAGAAAATCTACTGTTTCATAAAGTGAAGTGAAAGCTTCATTCAAATCAATTAGAAGAAATAAATCACCAGGAATAGATGGGATACCAATACAGTTATTTCCAAGTTTTTTTGTTATGTGCTGTCAAGTCACTTCTGGTATATGTTGTGAAGAAATTCAATCAATGCAGCAATTATGTGCATGCAATTTTTGCCCCACCACGTGTACAGAAGATCTAACAAATGACCAGGATAACACTATTGGCATTCCAATGCCAAAAAAAGCAGATGCCAAAGATTATAGTAGTAGCATCAGTAAGACTGTCATGTTAAGCAAAGTGCAGCTCAAGATTTTATAACAAGCCCAAAGTCCTATTATTTACATAGTGATATTAAATCCATTGGTATGAATCTCTGCTCTGAATTGCCTCCAGTTAAGAAATCAATGGAGGCATTTTCTGTCACATTCCAGTTGTATGACTTGACATGGTGTGGGACAACAAATAATCTGACTTCTTAACTGGAGGTAATTCACAGCTGAAATTTACTATGATAGAGTTACAGCGGTATAAGCTGCAACTGAATTTTGGCTAAAGACTTTTACTATGTAAGTGAGAAATGCCTGATGTTCAAGTGGGATTCAGTAAAGGAATAGTAAAGGAAGGATTCAGTAAAGGAATAATGTAAAGGAAGGCACATTAAAGATCATATTACAAATTTACAATACTACTGCTTCATAGATTATGGTAATATATCTGACTGAATTCTGAAAAGCAACAGATTGTTCTAAATGAAATGTACCTGCCACAACACTTGATTGGCCTCATGCCAATCAGGCAAGAGGCTACCGTTAGGACAAAATAGGGAGAAACAGGATGGTATCAGACAAGTGTGCATGTTGTCTCCTGAGGTCTTCAATTTATGTGGAGCCTATATATCACAGAAAAAATTTGGTTAGATTCCCACGAAAGAGAAGTCAAAAAGATTTTCAGTAACTCAGTTCAATTATCAATCAACAGATTCCAGCCAAGACATCAGAAGAAGATTTGGAAGGGGAGAAGGAACTGGAAAAGATCCTTAAGCATGAGAATGTGTCACTCAAGACTAAAACCAAGAGAATCTACAGTACAGTATCCCTGATTACTATGTATGTATGAAAGTATGGATGAAAGCAAACAAGCTAACAGAAAAAACACATGCATTTGAAATATAATGTTGGTGGAAAGCTTTATGGATTCCATGGACAAATAAGTGGGTTCTAGATCAAATCAAGCCTAAATTCTCACCAGAAGCAAAAATGAGAAAACTGAGGCTATTGTACTTTGGCAATACTATGAGAAAACAAGACCCGTGCTGGAAAAGTGTAGTAGAAGACCATGGGAAAAAGGGAGACCAAACACAAGATTGATTGATTTAATAAAGTCATAGTCTTGAGTTTGCAAGATCTAAGCAGGGCTGTTAATGAGCCTCGTGGCGCAGTGGTTAAACTGCTGTACTGCAGCCAAAACTGTGCTCACGACCTGGGGTTCAATCCCAGGTAGCCGGCTCAAGGTTGACTCAGCCTTCTATCCTTCCGAGGTCAGTAAAATGAGTACCCAGCTCGCTGGGGGGGCAATGTGTAGCCTGCATAATTAACTTGTAAACCGCCCAGAGAGTGCTTGAAGCACTATGGGGCGGTATATAAGCAGCACACTTTGCTTTGCTTTTGCTTTTAATGATAGCAGCTTTTGGAGATTATTAATTCATGTTGTTGTTATGGGTCCTCAAATTACTTCCAATTTATGGTGATTCTACTAGGATTTTTGATGTTCAGGGAGTGGTTTATCATTGTCATCTCTGTGATTTTTCTCTGGCTGAGCAGGGATTTGAACCCAGGTCTCCTGAATCTGTGTGCAATGCTCTATCCTCTATATCATACTAGTTTTCACTCGTTCATAGGGTTGCTGTAAGTCATGTGATGGCACACAAGACGAATCAGAACCTGGATTAATCAATTTAATTGGAGCTAGTGGTCATGTGAAATTGTGGATTCTGGGAGTTGTTGTCCAATGCCCTAATGTTTTTAAATTCCGTTCTTAATCTGCTCCTTTGTTTATGTTTATGGACCATTAAAAATGTTCACTCCAATTAGGTTGAGCACCTTTCAGAAACATATGTACTAAAAAGTTTATGAACTGTTGTCAAAGGTAGCCCCACTGTAATGTGCTTTATGTTGGGCTGCCTTTGAAAATGGTTCAGAAATTTCAGCTGATTCAAAATGCCACTGCCAGATTGCCAGTTATAGGGAGCATGTAACTGCCCCGCTAGAAGAACTGCACTGGCTATCAGTCCACTTCGGGACTCAATTCAAAGGGCTGTTATCACTTATAAATTACTATATGGTTTGGATCCAAGCTATCTGAAGGACTATTTCTCCCTACAAGAGCCTTCCCAGCACTTCAGAGGAGGCCCTTCTTGGTCCCATAGTCCTCAGAAGGACCTCCAGTGGGAATGTAAGAGAGGGCCTTCTCTGTGACTGGAACCTTGGGAGGTTTGGCTACTTCTCTCCTCCTTTTATCTGTCCACCAACAGTTGAAGACTCACCTCTTCAGGTAGACTTTTAATAACTATGACTGAGTCCCTGGATGCTGGTTTTTATTTGTTTTTCTAAGTCTGTTTTTAAAGTTTTAAATGTTTTTTAAACTAATTAATGGCTTTTAAATTATTATTGCACATTTAATTGCTTTTTAATCTGAATTTTCTTATGATGATAGTATTACTGGTTTCAACATGGTGAGCCACTTTGGTCCCCTAACCTGGAAAAAGGCAGTCCACAAAGGATATTAAATAAATGAATAAATGAATGAATGAATGAATGAATGAATGAATAAATAAATAAATAAATAAATAAATAAATGAATGAATGAATGAATGAATGAATAAATAAATAAACAAATAAACAAATAAATAAATAAGCAGTATATGCAAGATTTCATTATAGCAACACACAGTTGGCTATTTATTTATGTTTTCTGGGATAGCTCAAAAGATTTGGCTATATGAAGGAAATGACTAGCTGATACCTCCCCGCCATCCCAGTCCAAATATAGAAGCTGTCTGGTTTGAAAATTGACTCTTCCTTCAATATTCACAATGGGATATTCTCCTCCAAAGGGACAGCTTCTGTAGCTTATGCAGCTCAGTCTTCCAATGGAGGACAAGAACTAGACGATTTGTGTATAAAAGCCAGGAGATTCCCACCGCTTCCACCTTTCCAGCCTTGCTTTGCTCTAGTGTTAAGTATAGGTCAAGCCCTGACATTTTAAAACTGGCTTTCCTTTATTATCACAAAATGGTCATGGAGGTTGACCCCTAGATGCTTTTAATTGTTGCTTCAGGACTTTTCTCTATTCATAGAATCATAGAATAATGGAGTTGGAAGGGGCCTATAAGGCCCTCGAGTCCAACCCCCTGCTCAAAGCTGGAATTCAAATCAAAGCAGATCTGATAGACAGTTGTCTGATTTTCTCTTGAATGCCTTCAGTGTTGGAGCTCTCACCACCTCCCAAGGTAATTGTTTCCATTGTCATATTGCTCTAACATTTAAGAGGTTTTTGCCAATATTCAGTCAAAAAACCCTGACTTCCTGTAACATGAGCCCATTATTACATGTCCTGCATTCTGGGGTGATCGAGAACAGATTATCCCCCTCCTCTGTATGGCAATCTTTCGAGTATTTGAAGAGCGCTATCATATCTCCCCTCAGTCTTCTTTTCTCAGTGCTAAGCATGCCCAGTTCTTCCAGTTTTTCCTCATTGGGCTTGGTTTCCAGGCCCCTGATCATTCTTGTTGCCCTCCTTTGAACTTATTCCAGTTCATTTGCATCCTTCTTAAAATGCAGTGTCCAGAACTGGACACAGTACTCAAGATGAGGCCCAACCAGTGCCGGATAGAGGGGACTAGTACCTCACCGGATTTGGAGAGCATATTTCTGTTAATGCAGCCTAAAATAAAATTTGCCTCTTTTTTGCAGCCACATTGCACTGTTGGTTCATATTCAGCTTGTGATCTACAACCAGTCCAAGATCCTTCTCACTCAAGTATTATGGAGCCAAGTTTCCCCATCTTGTAATTGTGCATTTAGTTCCCACCCACCCCAGCTGTAGAACTTTGCACTTTTCCCTGTTAAATTTTATTCTGTTGTTTTCAGCCCAGTGGTCGTGTCTATCAAGTTTTTTAAAAAATTTGGTTCTTGCCTTCCAAGGTATTAGCTCTTTCACCCAATTTTGTGTCATCTGCAAATTTGATAAGCATTCTTTGCACATTGTCATCCAAGTCATTAATGAAAACATTGCTATTGTTTGCATATTGAGTTGGAAAGTCAATGTGAACTGCTTCATTTGACTCTTTTGGCATGATAAACTCTGAGTAGAAGCATAACATTATGTGCAAGGCTGAGATTGTGCTCAAGGTGAACTAGTCACATTAGTGATTCATCATCAACCTGTTCTCCTGGCAGACCTACTTTTGACTTTCTCTAAGGATGAATAAACATTGGCTGAAATCCGGTTTTGTCATCAGGTAGCCCTAGGGGATGCAGGATGGGGGGGGGGAGTCTTTGATTTCTGAAAATTGCTTCTGCCAATAAGATCATTCTGGTGGGGACAATTTTTGGAAATTAAAGACTTCCACCTTGTCTCTCCCCCAAGGCCCTCCCAATGACAAAAGGCGACTCACAGGAACCTTAGAATGAGGTGGGTGGGTCTGTAGGTTTTTTTAAAAAAAAATTCTGAAAAATCATTGCAGCTGATGACATCATCAGTCTTATACAACATTAGTTAAAACAATAGGGTTTCAGCCAGCACATATTCACATGGTATTTGGATTTGTGTGATATGTCAACATTTCTGTGCTGTCTTTATTCTCATAGTGTGTAATATCAATAACATGGTATGTGATATTAATGTTATAACATATTATATTAGTACCAAAATATGTTTTTCATTCTTGATAGAAGAACCACCTACCAATGATGAAAGCAGGTAGTCCCAAATTAAATAAGTAAATAGCACCAACCAACCAACCAACCAACAAGACACAGTTTGACTAATCTGCATTACTTAAATTAAATAACTAGTAACAGTAGATGAATTTATGCACAATACACAGCAATACATGGGGTACATTGTTGGCATTTTATGAGCTTTGTAGTGTCTTTTTGTAGGAGGGTACACTGCAAAGTCTTGCACTTACTAAATTATTTGCTAATATTTAGTCTCAAAAAAATATCACAACACATTGCCATTATATAAGACAATACATATTGTGGCAGTGTTATCAGATTGCTACAAGGCATATTCTTCAATACTTTTGATATATTGTCTTTATTTTGGAGAATAAAACAGTACATTCATCTGCTGATGCATCTTTGTAATAAATAATCCGTTCCTAAAGTATGAGCTATTTTTTGAAACAAAGGTCATGCAGAACTTTCTTTAGTGTCAGATTAAATATTGCATATTGATGATGAAGATAACACATGGCACTTAAGACTTATTTATACCTTTGGTGTGGTAAGGAATTCATTCATAGACTAAGCTAAGGTTGCAAGTAAGATCGAAGTTAAAATCACGTTGAACGAGTGCCACCCAATGTCCTTCCGAGAGATGAGGCCTCAGCAATATCTAATTATATGAGTTGGACATATTTCAAGCGGGAGAAAAATGGATTAACTTATCAGAAATATTAAAAGATTATCCCAGAAGGGGCACACAGTTTGACTGCTGGAGCTTAATCTTTCGTTTATTTCAATTTCTATTATATTCAGTCATGGATTTCAGCATGTATCAAGAACATTTCCAATTGGCCTGTTGATTTCTCTTGCCCTGCTTTAGCATTGCCCTTAAAGTAAATATGCAGGCTTTCTTCCTTCTATGACTGGAGTCGAACTGTACCTCCTCCCTCCCCATCTGAGAGTTAGGGAGTGAATGGAGTCACACAATCACCCCTCTATTATATCTGCTAACCCGTTTTGCAAATGTGTGAGGATACCAAAGAGCCCTGCTAGATCAGACAGAGGCTCAGCTATGGGAAGTCCAAGTGCACTGTTTCAAACAACTTTAAAACTTGTTTGTTTCAGGACAAGAGATGTATCAGTGTGAGAGGCAAGAGAAAAAAAGCAGATTGTGGAACTGTCCATATATGGGCACTGAGCAGATCTGGAAAGTTATGTTATGTTTCATGGGTCAGGTCAACAGAAGTGTTTTATAGATAAAGACATCTCCTGAACAGAGAAATTGTCCTTATAGCAACTGTTGTTTATATACTATACATTCCTGTTGATATACAGCTTGCACCTTGGGTAACTTCATTTAGAATTATAAGAACCACTGCTTCATTTTCAGAAAGAAACTCTTTACACATATACTGTGTGCATTTTGATGTCTCTCCTGCTTTCGAAAGTAATAAAGTTTTATGGTTTTGTTATTAAGATTCACTCTGTGTTCTGTTTTGGGACCCCCCAGCTAACGAGCTGGGGCAAGTCTTCCCCGGCAAGTGTAGTGTAGTGGTTAGGATATTGGACTGAGACTTGGAAGACCCAGATTCAAATCCTCACTAAGTCATGATGACCTACCTCACTGGGTTGTCATTGTTGTGAGAAAACACATTTCAGCAAGGTGGCAAATAATTTTGCCACTAGACCCACAAATTGCAAGTGTGTCACATATGGAGAGCCCATAGATTGCATGTAGCTGCTCTCAAATGGCTTCAGTGTGGCCTGCAGATCCCCAGCGATCCCAATGTCTGCTGCCCAACTGCTAGCACTGGGAGGACCTAAGAAGGGTACCCAAGTCAGCTGGACAGTATGGAGGGCAGCATGGCCTGATGTGATGGTGCTGAGGGATGAAGTTTACACTTCCACATTCCCATGTACTGAGAAGCAAGCAAAGGTGGGGGGGGGGGCAGAAGATGGGTATATGTTTGTGTATGTATATATGTATGTATGTGTTTATCTGTAAGACAGTGGGATATATATGCCACAGATAGGTTTCTCCATCCATGACCAAGATTTGTTGGCTTGGTTCAACTGATAAAACTACCTGCACCTGTGAAAGTGGTAAGTGGTGAGAAAGCAAACCGCCCCACCCCCCCATCCCCATGAAGCATCAAAATTAGTTCTGTTGGGTTGGGAATTCCCCACAGCTGCTTTTCAGGTGAAGGTCTGCAGAGAAGAGGAGAGGCAAAGGAAGTTCCTTTGCTCTAGCAAGCATACGTTAGTGTAACACTGCATTTTGTTTGTTTGTTTGTTTTAATTTTTAATTTGCATTTTTATCCCACCCATCTAGTGGCCACTCTGGGTGGCTTACAAAAAACCAACATAAATATGTAATAAAACTACAATAATGATCTTATAGAACTTCACAGAAAGAAAGCTGTTGTTCTTAGGTGCCACTAAGTTCCTTTGGACTGATGACAATCTTCAGAGAGTATATTAGTGATGTGAAATGTTCAAGGAGTGTTTCTTTGGCCAAATGGAGGTTTGAAGTTACTTTTTTGCCCCAGAATCCACAAGCAGGCATGGCCATTGGGAGCTGTTGTCAGAAAAGTAACTTCTGAAGCTTTCTTGTGTCTATGTCTTTTCATACATCCTACTGTATAGTAATAATGGACTATCCAATAATATTCTCAAGTATAAAGAGAAACTGATACCAGACTGAGGGGCATATAGTAGGTTTTTCTGGTGATTGTATCATGTGTGTTTGAGCATATGACCAAATTTATCTAGAACCAAATGTCTTCGGCACCTTCCATCAATAGTTGACTTATTATTTTTGAAAAACATAAACCGGACATTTACCTTGTCAGCTCTGGCCTTTGAAGTTTCAGCAGTATATGAACAAACAAATCATAATGTATTTCACACAAAAATGCAAAATAGACTTCAAAAAAAGAGATCTACACCCGCCTGCACATGCCCCCCCCGCACGGACACACACACACATACATGCACCCCCCGCACACATACCCACACCCCTACCTGCCAGCGCCCCCACGCCAGCCTACATGGATGGCCGCCCCCTCGCACCCCCCGCACAGACACCCGCCGACACACATGCACACACCCCACCCGCCCGCCCCTGCACGGATGCCTGCACAGACACCACCCACTCACCTCCTGCATGCACACACACCCGCCTGGGGCTGAAGGGAATGGGCTGCATAAAATGGCAAGGCAGGCTGGATGTCATCCGTGGGCTGTAGTTTGGAGACCCCTGCTCTAGAGAGTGGTATTTGTTAAACAGATAGGTCCCAATATATCACAAAAAAGTTTTTTTTACCCTTTCAAAATAAATGTGTTTCATTGGCCTTGTTCCCTGATCTCTCCCATTCTTGGTTGCTCAAATGTGTTCCCCATCATCCTTGATGATGGCTGTACATGTTGGGGACAATGAGACCTGTAGTCTACAAACATTTTAGGACTCATGGTTGGGACACACTTTTCTAAATTCTCTAAATTTGTCTTTTCATTCCTAAACCTGATACAGTATTCCAACTTTGCTTAATGATGCTTTTATATCTGATTTTGCTTCCCAGTTTTTAAAAAACCAGCCTGAGTGCAGTTCTGATTTGTCATTCATATACACACGTTTGCAGTGGTCATGACTCACAATACTCCATAAAAGATCCTCTGATATAGGTATAGAGAATCTCTGACTTGTGGGGAATTCTGTCCATTGGGGTTCATCCTCTGGCTGAGGAAGATCATCTTCAGTATTTACAGAGTATCATTCTCGAGAGCTTGAAGAGTTGCTCCTGGATTAGAGCTTCCTGAATAACCTAGCCTGCATTCTTGACCATTGGCTATATATGATCCATTTTCCTCCAGTGCTGTGCTTGTCTCTAGCCAATGACTGCAGGTAAAAGCTGGGTTTACCTAGACATAAGATGTTTTTAAAATGTAAACTTTAAATATCTTACTTTTCACAAGAACAGACTCTTCATGTGGGTTCTGAACAGACATGGGTAGAATCAAGCAGTACTTTGCTTGCTTGAAAATTTTGTACTGGTGTTTACTTCAGAGCAGACTTTCACAAACAAGCTGTGCTTTGTAAGCCTGGTGTAAATTGTTCAGGCTGTGCCTCGTTGTTTTGGCCTCAACAGCTCCCTATCCTTGGGTGCCCTTCTCAGTACATTAAACTCCAGATGTTATGGTGTTGCTCCTGGGACTTCCCCCAAACAGGAATTTGGCCACTGGCACAAAATAGGCTCCCTATCCTGTTTTAACAGAAGGCTCACAAGGTCTCCAAGTTCCAAGGCCTTCCACATCACCTGCCACCCGGCCCTTTTAACTAGAGGTCTCCAGGGCTGATCTTCTGTCCATAAAGTGTGTGCTTCATCATTGAACTGTGCCCGAATCAATGAGAAGGGTCATCCCCCCCCCCCCGAAGCTCACATGTGGAGAGCTTGGAAAAATTACTTTTTTGGACTACAGCTCCTTGAATGTTAGTTGGGAAATTGTGACTGTTGCAATCCAAAAGGAAATTTTTCCAAGCTCTGATAATGTGCGCAGAAGTGAACAAATGCAAGTCTCCATGTTTATCCTTAAGAACATTGGCACAATCCATTTATGCTCACTTTTCTTTCCATGTTTCCAAAGATGTTTCCATTTTTATGCATGGCATTTCCCACTATTAGTGGGAAATACATTATTTCCTTAGAAGGATACTCATAGCCCCAGAGGGTGTTTCTCAATTACAAGAATATTAGTGTGTGAAACTCAAATTAAACTTAGAAATGTTCCTCTGTTATAAACAAAATATTCCCTTTGGCAATTTAAAAAAAATTGTGATTTTAATTAAAAGGGTTTATGAGCTTATCAGAGAAATAACTGATTTTCAACCATGCTAATTATTTTTGTACATTTGCTTTTTAGAGTTGCAAATTACTTGACAGTAAATTTAATTGCTTTTAAGGGGCATGAATATTTAATTTCTGTATAGGCCTAGAAAAGAAGGATTTTCTTTCCCCTTTTTTATGATTAGGAACTGTATATAGGACTAAAGTAATGCAGGGATTTATTACAAACTAGGAACAAGAATGAAAAGTCTCTATGTCCCTGAGATGTAAGCTAAGCAGATGCCAGCCACAGAGACTGGTGAAACATTAGGAAGAAAAACCTCCAGAACACGGCCAAACAGCCTGAAAAATCTACAACAGCCATCAGATCCGAGCCGTGAAAGTCTTCAAGAATACAAAGGTCCCTAGATTAAAATTTATAGTCAGAGTAGAATAAGTACTAAGTTGACTGTTTCATTTAAAGTATAAAAATGTGAAGATTTTACCGTGCAATCCGGTATGTGTCTACAGGGAAGTAAACCCCACTGAATTCAATGGGCCTTATTCTGCAATCTTTTGTTTACTTATTTACTGTATTTAAAACATTTATAGCATGTTCCCTATTGCAAGATCTTAGGGTAGGTTACAGGACCATATATAATATTTTTTAAAAATAAAATCTTTAAAACAATTAAAACTAAAACCATTAAAACACATGCAGTTAAAACATTAAATAACAGCAGCAGCAGCATCAACAATAATAATGTGCCATCAAGTCACTTCTGACTGAAGATGACCCTTTTCAGGGTTTTCCAGGTAGAGAATACTCAGAAGTGGTTTACTAATCCCTTCTTCTGGGGGGCATCCTGGGACTGTGCAGCTTGCTGTACCATTACAACCTGCACAGTCCAAGATCCTCCACCCTCAAAGGCATGATTTGACTTGATGCCAAAATACTCCCTTACCAAGGAATAGGTCCCATTGAGCTCAATACACTTCTGAGTAGACTCTTCTAGTACACAGAGCTATAAGCAGCTCCTCTACTGCCTTCATAGCCCTATGTTTTGTCCCTTTTCCCATGGGACCCCTGGCTCAGATCCCAGGTGCCCCACAGTGCCACGGCACACATTTTGGGAATCCATGATATGAATGAAAAGAAACATAGATATTAAAATACCTATCTTCTGTTTGGGGACTTTGTTTTTATCATCATCCTCATCATCTGAGTACTGTGGAGCTGGAAGGGACTCAATGGATCATCAAATCTAGCCCCTGTCAAGGAGGCACAAACTCCCAACCTCTGGCAACCTAAACCACTGAGTTATTCAGCAGTTCATTAGCTTCTGTGGGGATTATTTTAATGGGAGTATGAATAAGTATTTGAAAGACTACCATTTGCTTTATGAATCTACCTGAATGTGAGCTCATCCAGTAGCGGGGGATTCTGGATGTTTTGGCCCCCAAAGTAACTTTTCCAAATCTTGGTCAGATGTAGGGATTAGCTGTGAGGGACAAGATCTTTTCTCTTCCAGTGCAGATGCAGAATAAAGGTGGAATAAAGAAGGAATGTCGCATATTTTGCATTTTGTCGAGAGGAATCTGATGGAATTCAATCATCCTGAATACGTACATGCTTATGTTTTCACAGAACAGTTGTTTGCAAATGTGAAGACAGAAAGCTTCCAGAAACAGGTGGTGTACATAGAGACACTTTCATGTTAAGTTGATAAATATATAAAAACTGAAGCATGGCTATCTCATATTGTAGTTAAGCAAGAGTGATGGGGATAATATAGTTTTCAGTTAGTATATGTTGATGCATACTTTAAAGATGTATTACCCTAATCATCACTCTCTGTTTCCTTCCTATAGTCTCCTGCTTTGACATGGAATATTTTAAAGCTGCAAAAAGCAGAGCGGAGCAACAGCAGCCCTCTGAAGGCATGGAGGAGCACTCAATTTGCCCCCCCCCCCAGTGCTCTGGGGCCAGAGACTGTTCTCTCACTTTGCCCCCTGGAAGCACTGGCCTTGCACTTCATGCAAGTTTCCATGTGTGAATGCTGCCCTGATGAAAAATAACAACCAAAGTTCCCTTTACAAACAGGAAGGATAAAGACTGTAGCCTTTTTTCCTCTCCCTACCATGCTAATTTTCTGTGCAGAGGGATTTTGCTTGTTTGTTTATTGCTTTGGAAGAAAAAAAAATCATCATCATCACCAGAGCTTGAAGGGACCCTGTGGATCATCAAGGCACAGTGGGGAATCGAACTCACAGCCTACGGATCCAGACATATAAACTGAGCTATACAGCATATCATATTCAAATCTCCATTTACAGTGTGAGTGCAAAGCATAAGATCTATGAGCAGAATGTCCCAAATGTTAGAGTTTTAAAAAAATATTTTAATTGTTATTTTTATAATTAGTACCTCCACACGGCTGCTTTGAATATCCAGGTGGTACTGATGGAATTAAAAGTTAATCTTAACTTTAACTCTTTCCCTGATCAAGGAAACCACATGGGCTACAGTATGAAGCAGTAACAGCCCAGAACTGGAGTTGGAAGACATTTCCATTATTGGAAGATTTCACCAACCTGAACCAGCTGCAAAAATTTATGTGCTTAGAACTGAAAAACAGGGTTTCTCTGAGCCGCCCATGAATCTGGTTTTAGTAACGAAACTTCAACTGTGTTCACAGTCCTTTTACATAGATTTCCATTTCTGGCTGTACCAGGTTTCCTAAATATCAGCAGCTAAATCTAGGTAGTGGAGGACAGCAATTATTTTTGTAGTGGGTATTGCTAAATGATTGGGACTCAGAAGGAAATACTTGTTGATGTGCTGCAAACCACACTGGGACTTACCTGTAGTAGATCCCTTTCTTTGTTGTGCCTGTCACTTTAAACACACATGGACTACCTGATCAGCACTCATGTAGGTGTTTCTGGAACTCAGAAAATAATTGACTGTACTGAACTCCTGATGATTTCTCAGCTTAGGACGATACTATTTTTAGTTTTTATGCCAAACCCAAAACACACCTCCAGCCTTGGACCACAAACAGTGATATTAGTCAATAATTATTATAATTATAAGTCAATAATTACTACATCCTGTCCAGTTGTGTTTTAATTTTAATAACTAAAAACCTGCAGGCAAGAGGAGCTGTGGGTCAGAATGCAGGACCATAAGGCACATCCAAAGTACCATTAAGTGAGGATCTTACACATTTTCAGCATGAGAGAGTGCAGGAATGTTGTGCCAGACTTACTGTCCTTCCTACACATGCCAGTCTCACAGTCGTAATAATTAATTTGGTGTAGGCCACATTTTTAGCAAGATCTCTGATTTAGTAATAATGGGTGGGAGAGAGAATCTAGTTATAAGGAGACTTGGGTGTCTTTTGCCTGATGCCATGATTTAGAAAGACACACCAAGTCTCGTGGAGAAATGAGGCAGACCTACAGTAAGGAAGTTGTTTTGTTCTTTTTAGTTTAGGATAATTAGGAAAATAGTCAACAGATAACAAGCTTAATTGATTTCACTGACTCCAGATGGGTAGGCAGATTGTGTCAGGGGACTATGATGCTAATCTCAATTGCTACCTAAGGATTTCAATCCACAATCACTTTTCCCTTGCCAAGTGTCATCTTGGTGATGTGGTAATGCTTCTTATATTCATATTTGGTTACCAACTAATAAATTAATCCCCTGGAAAATAAAAGCTCGGTGACTATAGGGCTGATAGTCTATTCTGGATTGTGAAGGATCCACAGATCAGCCTATTCTGGCACAGAGAAAGGGAACAGAATAAACTGAGAAGGCAGTTATTATGGGGAGCAGTTGGGAATTTTTTGTTAGTTTGTTCTAGGTTTATAGATTTGATAATGGTTACTAGCTTCATTGTAATTTGTATTAACTGATTACTTCTCATCTTAGGTAAAGGTAAAGGTTCCCCTTGACAATTTGTCCAGTCGTGTTCAACTCTAGGGTGCGGTGCTCATCCCCGTTTCCAAGCCATAGAGCCAGCGTTTGTCCGAAGACAATCTTCCGTGGTCACATGGCCAGTGCGACTTAGACACGGAACGCTGTTACCTTCCCACCGAGGTGGTCCCTATTTATCTACTCGCATTTGCATGCTTTCGAACCGCTAGGTTGGCGGGAGCTGGGACAAGCGACGGGCGCTCACTCCATCGCGTGGATTCGATCTTACAGCTGAAGATCTATAGACCTTACAGCACAGAGGCTTCTGCGGTTTAACCCGCAGCGCCACCACGTCCCTTCTCATCTTAGGGCAATACTATTTTTAGTTTTTATACCAAACCCCAAACACAACTGGATAGGATATAGTAATTACTGACTTATACCACTGTTTTGTGGTCCAAGGCTGGAGGTGGAGGATGCCCTTGTTATTTTACAATCAACATTTGTCTAGTCATCATATTCCTTTTCCTCTAAACCTATTAGAATGGCTGCTGGTTTGTTATCTCCAGTCCCATGAAAAGTGAAATCCTACTCTGTGTTTGAAACGGTTGTCACTGGAGGGAATTGTTTTTATGAGATGAGGGAAGATGTTACATGAAGGAAAATCAACTATTCCAATCAATGTCTTCAATTGTTCCCAGAGCTATTCTCCTTTCCAGTGAATCTTGACTTCCCACAATGTGCCCAAGGTATGATAGCATCTATAAAGTGTATGAAAATTATGAAGACCTTTATTGCCACCACTCATTTCCTCATAAAACATTTTTCTGCTATAACCAATACCCATTCCTCCCCCGCCAACTTTGTAATTCTCTTCCATTGATGTATAATATAATTTATATTGTTGGATGTATACCTCATGATGTCAAGATATTTAACTGCATTATTACCTCTGGCAGGCTGAATATGACACTGGATACAGCAGTGGCTCAACAGAGCATTTGTGTTACCCTGGGAAACAGGATTAATTTGGATCCAATGGACTAGGTTGAATCAAGGGGGTACAGTCCATGCATGAAAGGGCCCAATTTACTGAAGGAGTTACAGTATGACCCCCTCCCCACTCCAATATATTTTCACTGTATCAGAGCTCATCCATTCAACAAGGGTCCCAGCTGCTGTAGGAAGGAGGTATTGGTGACATCTGCTTACACTTCCCCAGTTGCATGGCCTATATAAATCCAACACATTCTTATTATGTTACTTTTTGTATGTTGAGGTCATGTAATCATTATTGGAAATCCACAGCCTGTTGCCCTTGATCTTCAGGGAGAGTCTATTTAATGGACATTAAAAAAATATTGAAAATATAGACTTACATGCCAAACTGTTTGTTTCTTAGAACAGACACTTAGATGGAGCTGTCACAAAGAACACAATCTCCACCACCATCATCTAGCCAACCAACCAACAAAGACTTCTTGCTATTATACAAAATGGTGGATTCAGGTGTTGAAATTTTGACAGTTAAACCACTGCGGTCTCACATGGCCTGTTATTTATGAATATGTGTCCTTCTCTGCATTTCTATGTATCCATGTCTATAATGAGCATACACCTGCTTACAAAATCAAAATTCTCCTATAATTAGGAGAAGCAGATGCTGTGGTTCTGCTCCTGTGTACCACAAGGATAAGGCCATACCGAGGCTTCCTGCAAAAATGGTATCTTCTCTTTATTATTTTTGGTTTTACATTTTCTGTTTTTCAGAAAATCCATGTCAGATGGAAACAGAAGAGTTGATTGATATCAGCTGGGTAAGAGTTGGGTTTGGGTGCTTCCCTCCACTACTTAACCATACCTGAAAAGCTGCCCTAAGTTGTGGCTTTAGTCATCAGCTTTGTGAGGGTAGCTGGACTCCCACAAATGGTGCCTTGTTTCCGGCAGATGTTCCGGATGCGAGCCTGTTGTATTCCACCACAAAAAACAGTTTTCTTCTCAAACTGTGCTTTTTCTAATCAGTCAATTGGACTGCTTCAGCTTAGCTGGTTTTTTGCATATATATGACAGAAGCTTCCAAAATGATTTGTGGCTTTTGTCCATTAAATCTTCCCCACTTGTAGTACATCAGAAACTCCTCTTTTGAAAAGAAAAATAAGAAGCAAAATAACAGGATGTATTGGTTTTATGCCTTATCATTAATATTTGGTTGCAATTAATAATACCTATAGAACTTGAGCACATCAAGTTATTTGTTTGTTTGTTTGTTTGTTTAAAATCCTGCTTTTCTCTCATTTCAGGGACCCAACTCTTCTCCTTTACATACCCTCAGCTCTTGGTCTAGAGACCTGTCTGAAAGGACGACACACAGTTCCAAAGCTAGAACAAAACAGATAGGGTGATCCAGTAAGCTGCCCAGATGTAAAATGACCTGGGAAAACAGTGAATCATCAGGAATTTATGTGGAGATTAGGATGAAGGGGGTAATGAAGGAGATTTTTCCTTCAAACACTGCTATGAGGTGTGACCCTGGGATATAAATGAGAAAAGTATTCTTCCAGCAGGACCTGAAAGACTGCATTTTTCTCAAGCCAGTATCAGCTTAAGACATTTTGCATCCTGAATTGGAGGACGAAATCTTATGGACACAGCACAGCTGAAGTGCCAGTTAAATCTTACTTCATCACTGATGTTAGGACAGCATCCTGTAACCACACCTCAGGGCAGAAGGCTGTTTGGAACACATGCATCTGTCTGTCATGTCCTGTTACAGGGAAGCTTCCGACATATATGCACTCTCTTTAGATGCATGGTATACTACAGATTTATTGGAAGTTGCTATGACATTTTGTCTGAAGAATCTGTTTCGTCCTAGAAATGAAAGCTTGAATAGCTGCCAGAAACATGTTTACAACTCTAAGATGTTGCAGAGATGACAGAAGTACCTGGTATGCACAACACTTCATCCTTTAACTAAAGATGAAGGGGGGAAAAGAAGGAAAGAAAAAAGCAGAAGAAACAGACCTGGTGTAGACATCTGCCATGATTTATGGAACTTTCATATACCCAGCCTAATGAAGACTTGTATGAGTCAAAAGATAGTTTGTTCTTTTAAAAATGGTCTAATAAAAGTCTCACTTGCCTTTGTTTTTTAGTTTAATTGTGTGTGTGTGTAGATCATGAAAGTGCCTATCAATAGCAGCAGCTAGCTGGTCAGCTGACTCATATAGATACCTGTGTAGTGTTTATGTGTGATGAGTCCTGAAGTATGCTCTCCTACCTGCTTACCAGTTCAATGGGATTAAATAATAACACAGCCAGTTCAAGAACCCTTGATGATCCCCAGCTACTCTTTATGTGATTTCATCTGAAAAGGAACATTCTCCTCATGTTATACCTTGTCCAGATTATACAGTAGAAGGACTTTCACCATCTGGAAAACACAATATACAAGAACATTGGAAGCTGCCTTATAATGAATCAGACCACTGTGGTACAGTATGTCAAAATATTGTGAGCTCTGACTGGCAGCTGTTCTCCCAGGTTTCAGGAATGATCCTTTTCTAGCCCTACCTGGAGACATCTCATTGTATCTAGTGGTTTCCCATCCAAGCATTACCCAGGCTCGACTCTGTGTTCAGAGAGGTATGGGGGAAGAGTCCCACTTGTTGACACTAAGCAGATGCGATGATGCTGGAGAAACAACTCTCTTAATGTTATCACTGCCGCAGTACATGCCTTATTATAGGTTCTAGTCTGCATTCACTGAAATGTATCTCAGTGCCTTCTGCCTCTCGTGCTATAGTCAGCTTCCCATTTCTTTCACTGTTTCCAACTTTTCAGAAAACCAAGGAGACGGCCAAATTCTAAACACTGCCTGTGTGCAGTAAATTCCATTGAAATGCGTTCAGCATACTTCCTGGGAATGGTTCTCTATGTTAGTGTGTAGAACTGATAGCAGGAAGGCTTTCTGTCTATAAAAGCCAACTGTACATTACTGCTGACAGGAGGGTGTGGCAGAGTCTTTGTACTGCAGTACATAAAACACACATTTGAAGATAGGTTTTTTTTCCAGTTCAGCTGAAAAGCTGCCAAGAGATTGTGCGTGCATGCCTTTGAGGCTGTAATGAAACAAAAATGATTCGGCTGACTAAAACATGCGAAAAAGAGCATGCTGATTCCAAGATGTATTCATTTAATCTAGCATGATGCTAACACGATGGAGAGTGCTGTCTCTGATGTCATCTAATATAACATGGATACCAAATTGGTTAGGGAATACATTAACTTTTGAATGTAATGGAAATAGGCCACTAAGAAAATAAAGAACACAAATATAGACGGTATTAAGCCATTGTTCAAAAATATATTGGAAATGCTTCCTGTGATCAATCCTGTCTTTGGATGCTATTAATTGTTAAGGCATTATGTATATTGAATATATATATATAGAATTTTCAAGGGTGGGTTTGTAACATGTTACAGCTTAAACATTGTGTTTTCTAGTATATAGAAAAGATGAGACTTTTCAAGCCTTCTTCAGTCGAGAGTCCCTTCTGTCCTGCTTGTAATTGTAATATAAGACAAACAAGTATGTATATGTGTGTGTGACAGTGTCAGACCCCAGATAGGGTGCTTGACTCCTCCAGGAGTCCTACAGAGATACAGAGACCTCCTGGGAGAAGATCAGAAGCCTGTTGTTCATCACAGCTGGAATTTATCCTAATTAAGGGTTGATCCCAGAATGAAATCAAACAATCACAATCACATTAGTGTTCACCTGAATACCAAGATACAAGTCCCTACACTGCTACAACAACTCTGGACTACACTGACCTGTTTATTTCCACAAATGTTATTCCTACATTGCTTCTACGTTCAAAAACTCAAGAGTAGAGATGGGGACGAAGCGCCAAAATGGCACTTCGTCTTGGTTCATGGGTTGTCAAACTTGATGACCCACGAACCACGAATTGCCCCCCAGTGACCCGATGAACAACAAATCAATTCATCATTCGTCGGGTCTTTTTTTTTTCTTTTTTTTTTTGCTTTCCCTCTTCTTGCCATGCCCCAGGGCATAGCAAGAGGAAGGAAAGCAGGGATCAAAGCGATTTGGCAGCCACAGCTGCGGGATTGCTTTGATCCCTTTTCCCCTCCTCTTGCTAAGACCCGCGGGGCTTAGCAAGGAGTGGGAAAGCAGGGATCAAAGCGATCGCGCAGTGCTTTGATCCCTTTCCCCCCTCTCTTGCTAAAAGGAGAACTAAGCCATCCCCCAGCCCCAGGGAAGGGATTCCCTTCAGGCAGGCTTTAGCAAGCCACCCAAAGAGAAAACCCCTCTCTGCTTATGCCCCCGAGGAACAGCTGATCCATTGGGGCATAAGCAGATAGGGAAGGAAAGAAGGAATATAAAAGGATTATATTCGTTGCTTCATATTCATTGGGGTCTCTGGACCCCAAGAATATGAAGCAACAAATATCTGATGAATCAGGGATATTTAACGAATATCCTGATTTGTTTTTATATTCATCCCCATGTCTACTCAAGAGTTATTGAAAACATTTAACTTTTTCAGAAGTCACAGTCATATTCCTTAAAAAACATCCTTACAGCTATGAATGAAGCTATAGGTACAAATGCTTAAACATGAAAATTGAATGCATGTTGTACTTGATAAGATAATTGGATAAGATAAAAAAAGGCAGCAATGAAGGAAAGTGAAAAGATAATCAAGTGTAAAGATGTATCATTGTAGACCAAGAACATCCACATTCTTGCATTTGTGATCATCATATATGAGAGTGAAAGCTGTACAGTTTAAAAAGCTGACAGGGAAAAAAAAAGATTCATTTGAAATGTGGTGCTAGAGGAAAGCTTTGCAGATATCCTGGATTGCCAGAAAGACAAACAAGGGGCTCCTAGATCAAATCAAGCCTGAACTATCTCTGGAGGCAGAAATGTTGAAACAGAGGCTGTCCTGCTTTGGGCACATCATGAGAAGGCAGGATTCTCTGGAAAAGACAATAATGCTGGGAAAGGTGGAAGGCAGCAGGAAAAGAAGAAGACCAAATACGAGGTGGACTGACTCCCTAAAAGGGATCACAGGCTTGAACCTGCAAGTGGCTGAGGACAGGACATTTTGGAGAATGCTCATTCATAGGGTTGCCATGCGTTGGAGGTGACTTGACAGCACATAACAAGAACAATCTGTTGAAAAGAGCAATAAGCCCCCAACTTCTCTGCACAATCATTGCTTTCTCAGCTTATTCAGTGCCCTTTTTCCATGCTAGAATAGGCTGGCCTGTGGAACCACCTCAATCCAGAGTAGACTATCAGCCTATAGCTGCTGAGTTTTTATCTTTGGGGATTACTTTACTAAATAATAATCAAAACATGAATATAACAGCATTATCACATCATCAAGATGACACTTGGCAAGGGAAAGTGAGCTTGGACTGAATTATTCTTAGTTAGCAATTGGGATGATTATTATTGTTCCCAGACATAACCTGCCTTTCCATCTAGAGTCAGTGAAATTAATTATGCTTAAAAGGGGTTATATCCTGCCCTTTTTCTAATCCATTGCTGGGTAAAGTGGTCCTCCAGATGTTGTTGTTCTGCAGCTCCCAGTATTCCTCACCAATTATTGATCTGGCCAGGGCTGATGGGAGTTGTGGTCCAAGAACATCTGGAAACCTGCACTTTGCACACTCCTCACACTAGGAAAGCCAAGTTGTTTTTAAAAGAGGCAGATATAAGAGAAAGCTACAACTCCTAGCTTCAGAAACCAATTTAAAGTATTGCCTTAACAAATAATTTTGATCTGGCGTAGAAACATATCATGTAGATGCTAGTCACACTTCCATGGGGAGGGTGTTGCATAATTAACAACAGAGAAAGCCCTCTCTTCTGTTTACCCATTGCCTGCCATAGATACTTAAAGAAGAGTCTCCGCTGAGTGTCGCAAGGCATGGGCTGGTTGATAGATTATAGATCTCTAATGTCATGTCCAGTGGCACATGAAGCTTTTCCATCTTTTGAGGTGGGAGAAGTGCCTCTGTCATTTTCAATCCCTACTTGTAAGAGCAAGAAAGAGGGCAAAGAAGCAGGGTCTCTGGAGAAACACTGCCACCACTGAGTATAAGAAAGTTCTCAGAATGTGGCTGTTTGCCACTCTCCACAGAGGCAGCCCAACTGCAAGTCCCTGGTTACAAGTAGATATGGAGACGAATATAACAATGAATAGCAATATTCAGCGAATATCACTGATTCGTCAGAGATTCATCGCTTTGTGTTCATGAGGTCCAGAAACCCCAATGAATACGGAACAATGAATATAACCCTTTTATATTAATTCCATTGTCTTTCCCTTTCTGCTTATGCCCCCACAGATCAGCTGTTCCTCGGAGGCATAGGCAGAGAGGGGGTTTTCCCTTCGGGCGGCTTGCTCAAGCCTGCCTGAAGGGAATCCCGTACCTCCTGTTTACAAAGACAGCAGGGAGGAATTCCTTCAGTAAGGCTTCCCCAGTCTATCCTGCAGGGGCATAGAAAGACAGAGGAAGCCTGAACCAAGGATTTCCCCCTAGGCAAACAGGGGGGTGGCGGGGAAAATCGCTTCTGTCAGGCTTGCCCAAAGGGAAGCCCTCCCCACTGCTGTTTGCAATGGAATGGAAGCTAGATTCTTGGAATAGAAACTGCCATTCCGGCAGCCTAGATTCTGTTTCGGCGGAGGAGAAGCAGGAGGAGGCAGCAGGAGAAGGTAAGCAGCAGTGGGAGGGGGTGGGGCAGGCTGTGGGGGCGAGGAGCTTGGCTTTTTTTTAAAGATAGCCCCACAGGTTGTCTTTTAAAAAAAAAAGACCCAATGAATCAATGAATTGATTTGTGGTTCATCAGTTCACCGAGAGGAAATTTGTAGTTCGTGGGTCATCAGGTTGATGACCCACGAACAAAGACGAACTGCCATTTTGGCTGTTCATCCCCATCTCTAGTTACAAGACATTGTCCTCATCAGAGCTCTGCATTTGAGTCCTGGTTAGCTCTGTGGAGGGCAGAACCAGCTGCTTTGTGCAGTAGTCACTGTTCTGCATGGCTGCTGTACCTCCTTTTACTCTCAGAAGCATGTAGCAATGGAATCAGGCAATGGCAGCCTCCTGGGGAAGATACATTTTACAGCCCCTTGTGTCCTGCAATTTAATGTCAGAGCCTCAGCCTGCATAGTAGGAGGTTGCCTCTGATCATCTTCTCTTTAGCCTTCAGGAGTCACTGCGCTCAGTCAGCATGAGACTGTGGTTGATCCAAGCTGGTCAATGAGATGAGGATATTCATAAATGCAGGTCCAGCCCCCGGAACCAGCCTGTGCTCTCACGCGTCCCAGCACCACCCGTGTCCTGCTCTTCCTGCCAATTGCGGCAGTAGCTGCGCGGTCTCCCTGCTCAACTGGCCACTCCAGGCAGGGGTTGGGAGGACGAGTCTCCCCACATGGCTGCTGAGTGGCCAGCTGAGCAGGGAGATGGCGGAGCTACTGCTGCAGTTGGCGGGAAGAACGGGAACTCGACGGTGCCGGGACACATAAGTGGACGTGACAGTTCCAGGGGCTGGACCCACATTAGGTGGAGCTGGGATGGGGATATTCATATTCATTTACGAATACGAATATCCCCATCTCTACCAATAATTAACCTGAGTTAATTATTATCAGCATGTTTCCTGAACTGAAAGGCAGAGAAAACTGTTTCTATCCTTTTTTAAAAAAAGTTTTCATAACCCACCCAGACTAGAGAGTCACGAACATTCAATGTTTCTGGATCAATCTTTAATCTTAGAACTGGCAGAGCTGGAAGGAACCCTATAGACTATCAAGTCCAGCTTCTGTCAGAGATACACACTGGGGATTCAAACTCCTAATCTCTGCCTCCACAGCCAGATACCTAAACCACTCAGCTATCCAGCAGCTCCAAGAGTTGACTGAAGCAATCTTGAACTACTGGCTAGCTCAGTGGTTTAGATCTCTGGATGCAGAGCCAGTGGTTGGGAGTCTGATTCCCCACTGTGCCTCCTTAACTTGATGATTCATAGTGTCCCTTCCAGCTCTGCAGTTGTAAGATTATTTATTTATTTATTTAAGAATAAGCAAATAGCCTTTTCCTTTTAAAGGGGCCACAAAACAAAAGAAGCTATTTTGAAAGATGCAGGATGGCTTTCAACATATACAGAACTTCTGTTCTTCCAATGAGCTCTCTGTAGCATTTAGTTTGATTCTAAAGTTTAAAAATAATGGGAAGCATATAGCATTCTCCACGTGGATCTGATCAAGGTAAAGAGAACACATTTTAAGGTTAAACAAAAGTAATTAGGTTTTATTATAGGAACTTTATCATAGGAACCTTAGTGTTGACAATTAAGAAGTTGAAATAGAGATGTTGCATAACTTGGTTCAATAATCAATCCAAATGGAGACTGCAGCCAAGAAATCAGAAGATTCAGACTAGGAAGGGCAGCAATGGAGGAGTTAGAAAAGATAATCAAGTTTAAGAATGTGTCACTGGAGACCAAGACCAAGAACATCCATACTCTTGATGGAACCTCGTGGCACAGTGATTAAACTGCTGTACTGCAGCCAAAACTCTGCTCACAATTGGGCTTCAACCCCAGGTAGCTGGCTTGAGGTACACTCAGCCTTCCATCCTTCCAAGATCAGCAAATTGAGTATCCAGCTTCCTGGGGAGGCGGGGGAGTGTGTAGTCTGCCTAATTAAATTGTAAACTGCTTTTAGTGCTTTAAGTGCTATGGGGTGGTATATAAGCAGCACGCTTTGCTTTTTGCTTTGCATTTCCAATCACTATATATGAGTGTGAAAGCTATACAGCTAAAAACACTGACAGGAAAAAAAACTGATTCGTTTGAAATGTGGTGCTGGAGAAGAGCTTTGTGGATACCCTGGACTACTTACAGAGACAAACAAGTGGGTTCTAGATCAAATCAAACCTGAACTATTTCTGGAGGCAAAAACGTTGAAGCTGGGGCTGTCCTACTTTGGGCACATTGTGAGAACACAGGATTCCCTGCAAAAGACAATAATACTGGGAAAGGTGGAAAGCAGCAGGAAAAGTGGAAGAACAAGTACAAGATGGACTGACTCCCTAAAGGAAGCGACAGAGTTGAGTTTTTTTAAAGAGCAGAGCAGAGCAGTTGAGGATAGGACATTTTGGAGCCTCTCATTCACAGAGTTTCCATAAGTCAGAAGCAACTTGACATAACAACAAATAGGAATGCCATTGTGGATATGAAAGTTACTTAGGGCATGGTTACACTACTGATTTGTATCAATTTCAGCTCAGATGTATTTTAAACGGATTTATAGTCACACGTTTTTTGTATCACTGTGCAAAAAAATCTGCACTTCTGTGTGTGTCGCATTTTAAAAACTGATTTAAAACACACTGAACCCAATTCAAAAGTAGTTCTTATTGTCAGTGAAGCCGCACCCTTAATTTGATATAAACTGAGGAGATAGCTGTCAGAACGAGAACAGAAGTGAATTCCTTAGAATATCAGTCAATGTCACAGGGAGGCAGGACAGGCAAAGTCAAGCAAGGAGCTTATGTTACCTGAGCAATTCTGACTCCACTGTTAGAGTCCCCCTTCCAGGACAGAGGTGTTTTGTGCAATGCACTTTGAAGCATTCATCATTTCCAACACAGAAGCATTTATTAAAGTTACAAAGGCTCTATCTGTCTTAAAAGCTAGAAAGCAAATGATAACTGTTCAGCTCCAGTTGGGCACTCCATTGCCTTTCATTGTGGCATGCTGTCTTGCCATTTCCAGCTTAGGGTGACCCTACGAATTAATGACTTTGAAAAGGTCCTGTGCTTTACAGCCCTATTCGGATCTTGCAAACTAGGTCATATTGCCCTAGGTTTGTAATTATAACTACGTGATGTTTCTTGAATGGGCTGACATAGGTCAGTGGATTAGACTGATGGGCTGGGAGTTTGAATCCCTATTGTACTTGCTGAGGGAGGAGCCAAGCGAGGTCATCTGGAGCATGTGTGGCTGATAAGATGACTGTCTCTGGCTTTGGGCATGCTGCCAAGTCCCAGTCCACTAACCAAGGGAGGGACTGGTAAACCCGAGTACCTTATACTAGAAAACTCTTAGCATGTTGCCATAAGTCAGAATCAAACAGATGTTACAACCACCACCTCCTCCTCTGCCTCCTTCTGCTTTTTATATGGGCAGGTCTCTTTACTCTTGCCTTCAGCTCAGCTATCTTACCGCAGTCCGATCATCTCATCCTATCATTCCTTTATTCCATTTAGCTCCAATTCTCTATCCTATTTTATTCCAGTTAAGTATTGATCTCTTTTACTAGTTGCTATCCAAGTTATTGAATAAACTGGAAGATTTTATATAGCTCAAAGGAACTTGGCTATCTGGCTGGTTGCTTAGCAGGCTGCAGGTGCTGAGGAAAGTATAAGAAAATCTGGACTTCCCTGTTGATGTCTTCTTGCTGATATCAAAAGTCCCCTCAACTTGAAAGTGATATATGTTCAGGGGAGACTCTTTACGGAACGAGATACTCTTATGTATTAATGTATGTGGGGCTAAATTTGGACAGCAGGATGAGAAGAACAATTTAGTAACCAGAGGGAAGGCATGTATTGAAGGATGAGCTCCCAGAAAATGGTTCTGAAACAGAAAAACCCAGAACCTAGGTGTCACGTTCCCACCTGTCCCTTGGTTGTTTCACCATGCAAAGGCACAAGCTATGTGTCGTTCAGCTGCCACCAGTTGATTACATCAACTTTATTCACTATTAATGACAGAGGTCCAGGCAATGTATCATTTAAGAACCAAGTAGAAATTGTTTATTGTTACAGGTGATAACAGTCCAGTCAATATAATTAACTCTCAACTAAACAACCTTCTCTCTTCACTCTCAACCGCCTACTCTCTCTCTCTCTCTCTCTCTCTCTCTCTCTCCTTTTCTTCACCCCACCCAACTCCGCCCCTCACCAACTCCTATTGGTGCATGCAAATCACAACATAAATATTAATGAGCAGGGTGAACGCTACACTAGGAAACCTAGAGATAAGTCCAGGATTGTGAAAGATCCACTCATGTGACACAAGAAAATCTTGTCGTGGATGTCCCCCTTTTCCTTGATAGGAGTTGTACTCACTCCCCTTCTCCTCCTCAGAGACAGATACTGAAGTGAGACCAAGAGCCACATTTCTCCCATTCACTGTATACTATGTGCTTCCTTGTAATTACTTGTAATCTCCTTTGACTCAGCATGGAGTAAAGTAGCAAAGGTAACAATAGCAATGCCTTCTTGAATAGCAATGCCATTGAGGTGTAAGTACCTGACTTAACATTTACCATAACCTGAGGGCAAACCTTTTGCTTAAGGCATCTGAACTTTGAATAAACAAGGACAGGACTTTAGATAACACAGGATATTATGCATTGATTTCAAAGCTGCTTTGAAATGACAGACCACTGGATGAAGAGGTGTAAAACATCTGCTCTGAGAGTCCAGCTTGCTCAGAAAATCCTCGGAGAGTCCCAAAAATACCTTTCCATGTGTTTCAGGGTTTGTGTGTGTTAAAGTTTGGCCAATCTTCCATATATATATATATGGATAATTCCCAGCACGGTGGAGTAGAAGAGTGACGAACTAGGACTGAAGAATAGGGCTCGAATCCACACTTGTCCATGGAAACTCACTGGGGGAGTGGAATTGGTAAAAAAAAAAAAAAAAGATAAAGGTTCCCCTTGACAATTAAGTCCAGTAGTGTCCATCTCTAGGGGCTGGTGCTCATCCCCGTTTGTAAGCTGAAGAGCCGGTGTTTGTCTCTATACACTTTCCGTGGTCACATGGCTGGCGTGACTAGACACGGAATGCAGTTATCTTCCCACCAAGGTTGTACCTATTCATCTATTTGCATTTGCATGCTTCCAAACTGCTAGGTTGGCAGGAGCTGGGACAAGCAATGGGAGCTCACCCTGTTGCGCAGATTCGAACTGCTGACCATTCAACCGACAGCCCAGTGGCTCGGTGGTTTAAACCACTCCTTAAATATCTCACTTACTTTGAAAGTCCTATTAGTGCCACTATCAGTCAGTTCATATATATGTATATATACATTATATGAGATCCTAATACAATTGAAGTTATCATATTACAGGTTTTCTATTATTCCAGCCTGTTCATTTTCTTGTCTGGCACTGCTCCTCCAAAGAAAGAAATAGATGTCAGTAAACATCAGAGTTTCAGGACTCTCTAGTGAGTGTGTAGGTGAGTGGAATGTCTAACCAACACAGAGTCTGGATGAGGCTTCAATGTGATTCACTGGCTATTTCTGACACAGGGTGAGTCACACTAGTCCCTTAGATGCGTGAGTCATCCATTCTGACATTTGTCCTCAGATTCCCTGCTGGAATAATATATTCCATATTTTCCTAGCTGTAGAGTCAGAGGCTGGTGGCACACTCTGAAAATGGATGGTATTCTTTGTTTACATCTCTGTTGGAGGCTCAGTAAAGGTCTCATTCAGGTGACACCCCCAAATTCCCAAAATCATGGTTTGTGGACTGTCAGCAAGTGGCAAAATTGAGCACTCTCAAGGCATCAATGAAATTTCAAGGGATTTCTGTGCTTCTCCTCATCTCAAGTCAGGGAGACAAATCTCAGGATGTGAGAAGAAAGTTTGATTTCTGCAAATGAAATGTTTTTAAATCCACACATGTACATCTCCATCCATTCCCTTATGAAGCCAAGACTTACTGTTCACACATTTCTGTGTCATGTTGCGTTTTAACAGTGGTGGTGTACTAAGAAGCCAGAAGCTGGGGAGAGATTTGGAGGGTGAGAGAGTGGGTATGTGCACTGGGGCCCACAGAACGACTGAAGCAAATCAAGGAGTGGAATGACAGTTTTGTGACTCATGAGCCTTTTTGCTGCACAGAAATAGTTTTCCCCCCTCCCTCCATTCAAGAATCTGTGACATCAGAAGGATCCATCCCCTGGTCTCAGGTTGGGACCCTGAAATCTCAAGGAAAAGTTGTTGAGTTGGCAACCCTACTCCTCACTCTGTGTGCCTGGATTTAGGCAAAACATCTTAGTTTGTTGAGCCACAGTTTTCCGAAAGAATAGAACTGGTACATCAGTTTCCTATGACATACATAGCAGAAATTCATAGTTTTAGTGCTCCCTTAAAGGCAACTATAGTTTTTAAGGAGCCCTTGAAACCACCATTACTTGCTTTAAACTTCACTGGAAATCATGTTTTAACAAACAGAAACACCTTCTTGGAAGCTGGTGGCAGAAGAGGAGGAAGAATACTGCTCTAAATTATTGCTAATGGCTGTCTGACAAACCTTGGTTTATTGGACTTGAAAGATTACATATCAGCTCAGCCACTATCTAAGCTTCAACTTTGTGTTTTTAAGAAGCATTGTGACATTTTATTTGGGCTATTATTTTAGGGGCTGCTTTCTGTTATATGACTTCTGTCCAAGTACATAAGAACAATAAGGTAACACCTTATTCCATATATATTTACCTGCTGGCGTTAGCCACTGAAAACTGCAGAGTATTTCATATGACAGCACATTTCTTGTGAAATCTTCTGAGACTTTGTGCCAATCTAGTTTTACTTGGGTCTTTAGGAGGCTCACACAAAAAATATTAATGTGGCAATTTTATTCTGGATTTCTACAACAAATTGCAGTTGTACCTCTCTATATATTGTACTATTATTTTATTATATTGTTTTCCTGTCTTTCTACTGTGGACTGTCTTGTGTAATGCAACCATGTGTTCACGTCTCTCAGTGAAACAACGGGACCTCAGCATTGCTAAATGGTGAGATTGCAATGTTTCTTGTTTGCTTTTAAAAAAAACCCCTCTAAAAATGCTAGGTTTTATTGTGGGAGAGAAAAATAAGTGGGTGTACAAGAAACTAGGTAGCAGCACACAGCAAACTCGAGTACGCACTGTGGATGTTTCAGCCAGGAAGGCTGCTGTTGTTTCCAGCACCAATGGCACGGCTGACTTGCATCACCTCCCACCACTGCTCTCGCTGTTGTTTATCCTGCCTGGGTAAAGAAAAGGGTGGTGCTCAGGGTGGAGCTCTGCATTTATATGAAGAATTCAATTTCACTGTCCCAAATATTAATGTGAGGGGAAGGAGGCAGTAAGGGCATGACTAGACAAGACAATTTGTGCCAGGTTAAAGTGCAGTTCCTCCAAAGCTTGTACCTGTCATATTCACAGACACTGTACACACACAAATATTTATTTACCTCAGGGAACTGTGTGTCAATTGTCCACACACAGGGATTAATTGCTACTCTATGTCACATCTCTTCCCCCCCCCCCACTTCCTCTTCATCTTCCTCTGGCCCTCTTCCCCACCCCGTTCACTCCTTTACAGCTTGCTCCCACACATTCTCCAGTTGTGAGTGAAATAGTGTCTTCCTTCATCTTTTTATTTTAGTATTTCATCTCCTACTCTATGTTGGCACACTCCCACTTTCCCTGAGGACTGATCCTACTTGAATTTAATCCAGGTTTATCCATTGAACTCTGGACAGTGGGGAGAAAATGGTGATGAAGTGGGTGGTGGAAGAAGAGGAGGGGGAGCCTTCTTCCTCCCTCTCTCCTTGTTTCTGACTGGCTTTCATTCAGAGCACCTGGTTTTTAAAAAGACACTGCACAGGAAAGAGGGAGACAGAGACGAGAGGTTCGGTAGGTATAGCCACAGGACTTGCCATGGGATAGTTACATACAACAGACTGGAAGGAGACACAGCTTTTCCAGGCTGTCAAAGAGAGTGCTGCATCACTGTGCTGAAATTGGACTAAATTAGGAGAATTTTTTAAATTTATTTTTAGAAACATCACCCTTAGGGATATCAGCAGGTGCCAGGAGAAAAGGAATCATGTTCATTCCCCTCATGCTGACCCACTGTGACTGTATATCTCACAATTGATCAAGACCCATCCCCCGCCCCTGGGGCTGATACGTGTGATCACATAACATCACAATGAGGCAAACAAGTGTATGCAGAAACATTGTCAAAAAAACTCAGCCCTCGCTGGCTAAGCAAAGTGTACCACATGCTGAGGCCAAAAGATTGGATTTACTCACAATTTGCTGTTATGTCCTGTAATCTACAGAATTAATATCAAAATGGACAATGAGAGTGTGGCATAAACCATGGGACAAATGCCCATGCCAAAGTTGAGAGCATGACCTGCATGGCTCAGTGCCACTGCTATGAGTAAGTGAGCAGGCATGGCAGGTAGCAAAGCCTTAGGGGCTGATGCCTCTGGGTCAAGTCCATCAAAGGAAGTTTACTCAGGACCCCTAAAATGTGGAGTTAGGCCTGAAAATAATGTCCACCACCACCCCAGGTCTTAACAGTAGAGCATGGAAATGTTACTTTATTTTGGTCTGCATCTCTCACAATCCCCAGCCAGTAGCTGGAGTTGTGGTTCCTGAAAGCAACGTTTCCAGACTTTGCCAAAAAGTGCACTGAAACTGTTGGTGTAGGCAACCAGCTTGTCCATTTCTCCCTCTGTCCTTCATACCATCAGCCTTCTTCAACCATTTTGCAGGCTGTGAAATCATATAAGCTTGCGTTGTAGATGAACAGCAGAGGAAACTTCCGCAGTAGAGTAAGGCCCTGGTCATAGGAGGGAAATGTTCTCTAGTTATCCCCCAGTTAGAGTGTTGCTTCCCCCTCCCCCCAATCATATGACACACAGTCAAGATTGAAACATTTTCCCAGCTAGTGGTGTAACTGCAGTTTATTTTCCACTCCCTGGGAGGGTTGTCTATTTTGTACCTCTGTTATATTGGTGCATTCCTTACCGGAATTGCCTGTGTGCACGACCTGCCCTGCTTCTTTTCAGAATCGAAGCCAGGAAAGTGGCTGCCATTATTGTGGCGTGCATATTTTTTAATTTTTACTTTTCATAGCCATTACATCAATACATTGGTAAAAGTAAGACACAGAGCAATTTGAGCCATTGCTGCACTACTGGCATTTTGACATGCCGTTTCTTGCCAGTCATTGTGAGGAGAAAGTCATGAGGGGAGTGGGGGAAAGGAAATGGCAGATTAAGCTGAAAAGCAGAGGAGATTGGGGAGGGGAGTAGACAGATTAATGTGATCCTGCAGGAGCAACCAATGCAACGGAGGACACATTCCCAAATGGTATCATATATATATGATACCAAGAACTTTTAGCAGTAACGGTTTATTTCCTCCTGTTTGAATCATTAAGGCCAGTGACACCATGGGGCCGGTTTATTTTCTCTCTTGTTTCAAGGGGCAATTCAGCCCCTTGATTTATATATATATATAATGTATCAATATATATGTGACCAAGAATCAGTACAACAGAGATATGGAAAATATTGGAAGAACTAGAGAACATTTCCCTCACGTGACCATGGGCCTATGTTTCAATGTTGTTGGAAACGGCAGTAAAGAGATGGGGGGGGGGGGACCAGGAGCAAATGAGACAATTAAGGCACCCACCTACCCATACGCACAGAGAGAGAGAGAGAGAGAGAGAGAGAGAGAGATGGGACAGTTTTTCTACATTAAGTCCTGCTGCCTCTATAAAGTAAAGCACATGGAAATTAGAAGATAATAGAACATAGTCCAAGAAAGCTGTAATGCCAGATGAGACAATCAGACAAAGTTCTCTAGGAATCCAACTTTACATGTCAAATCAATGTTTTGTTTATGCAGCCAATGCCAAGCAAATAGTTCTATTAGCGCCTGTGGACTTTTCTCCTTCTTTCCTGCAAGTCAGCCTTCTCCATTTCTCTCTCTCTCAAACACACAGACAGACACAAACCCTGGAAGAAAAAGTGCAAAACTGACTCACCACGTAGCATAAAACTGTTGACAGGAATCCAGGGACTTAGAACACACCCCTCTGTTCTTTCCTGCTATTTGTATGTTGCTAGGTTGAGATCACAACCCCTAGCAACACACAAGGATGTTTAGTTTTTAATTTGTGTATTGAACATTATTTCCTTTGCAGCCAAGGTATTTACATTTGCATCAATCCCCCTGGGAACCATATATGCATGGAAGCAGACTTGAAGATTATATCCCAAGGTCAAGGGTGGACAACATCAGAAGATCTGAGATATAGTTTTAGTCCCCAGGATTCTCTCGGGGCTGCACAAACTAGCAAAAATGCGGGGGAGGTGGAGGGAAAGAGTGGCAAAAATGAAACTAGAAGTGGCCTTGAGTCACACTTCCAGTTTTGGAAAATTGTCTTTTTTTTTAATGTTGCACCCTACAGGAAAAGGAAATTGGGACCTGTTTGAAGGTTAAGTTGCTAGTCCTGGTGACCTCAATGAGTTACAATTCACTTTCTCCCCCCCCGCCCCGAAAAAGAGCTTTTTGGGGGGTAAGTGCGCATGGTATTTTGTAGGATTAATTGCCACAGACACCCTTTTAGATCCTATGCAGTCTCATTTTGCCTGTCTTTGCCCTAGACAGATTGAAGACTGCATGAATGAAGGGGTAATACAAGGGCAATTATTCAGGCTGTCCAAACAGTAGGGGCCATGGGTACACAGCCAGTAAACAAAGCTGAACTTTCATCAAATGCCTGTTGGGAAGAATGAGTGGGCCACTGAATTCAGTGCTTTCCCTTCCCCTTACCCTCACAGACACGTTATGATGATCTGTTAAAGCGGAAGATGAAGAATCTAAGACCCCTCAGATGCCTTGTTACACTGTAACTCCTGTCATTCCCCTACCATTGGCTATGCTGGCTATAGCAGATGGAAGCTGCAGTCCAGTTGGAAAGCCACCCCACCCACCCTCCTATTTTAAGGACTATGTTGCATGTGCAGTTTTGCTTGCTGTTCATGCACTGAAATGTTGCACTGAACCATGTGATTTCATCTGGTATTTGTGGAGGAGGGAAGAAACCCCTGCAGGAGGGAAGACATTTCAGCACATAGCCATGGATTCTGCGGCTGAGGATGTATTTGACTCCACTAACTAGATTAAGTGGTTGGGTCTATTTAGACTGGATTCTTGTCTTTTCATTTACTGCTTTCAGTATGCATACAGAAAAATCTATGGTACTGAAGCAGTAAAGTACTTTTTAAGTACTTGCTGAAAGGGTCAAACTAGATGATACATTCAACAAGTACTCAGAAACATTCCTGTAAACACTGAAATATCTCTGTCTCTGCATGTGATTTTCATATCTTGTACTTGCCTGTGCTTTATTGGGCATTGAAAGGTAGACAAGGGCTTAATTTGCATGTCCAAGTACTGAGGCACGCTCTTTTGAAAAAAGAAATTCTTTTCTGGTGGTGGAAATGGGTTATCAATAAGGAATATATACTACCTTAGGGGTCATGTGTTATTCTTGAATCTGCCATGTTGGGGGCAGGCATGTGTGTATGTGGGAACTTGCTTTAGTTGTGGATTCTACATAGTATGTACGCAATAGGCTCCTTTCTACCAATATGTCCCACATAAGGGAGGAAGAGTCAGGGCTGAGACTGTGAGTGTGGGCCAGCAGGCATGGCTCTGTTCTGCTGAAGGCTAACACCTGGATTTTGTCTGGCATGTAGTCAGGGTAATAAGTATGGTTTGGGGTGCAAAAAATTTCATGCAACCAAGCAACTACTCAATTTTTTCATTGCAACCACTGACACATATGGTTTTCTCTCGGAAGACATCAGATTGACAGCTTTTGACTGCTTCCCTCACTCTGATCTGATTTTGTCCTGAAACAGCTATGTGGCATCATCACAAAGCCAACTAGAGTGAGAGCAGGACTCTGAAACCCTCTGTGCCTTCATGGGAAGTCTTACGACTGGACAGAATGCAAGAAAAACAACACCAAGGAGAAGGTAGAAGTGTGAACACTTTCACTTCCGGGGGGTTGAGCATTTTGCCCCATTTGTGCCCCACAGAATTACCAAACTCTACCCTTCAGAATAATAACCTGTAACAAGGATGACAAACTCAGGGCTTATCTACTTTACTGATTAACCCCATGATATGCATAGGAGGTTTTTTTGCTGCAATTTAAAGTCATGTGAGAGTCACGTGGCATATGCTGTCTGCATCTCCTTGAGAAAGTGGTTAAGACATTGCATTTTTATACTGTTGAGTATGTGTCTTCTTGGGAAAACTTTTAATACATTTAAAGCTGTATTGTATCTCGGTTGAGTGGGCTACACTGGCTCTTAAAATCATTTCATTTGAGGCTTGTCCACTCTGCCCTCATGCTGGTTGCTTGCCCCAGCTGCTCTGATGAGGGGAGGGAGGGAGGAGGCAAAGCTCCTGGTTCCTTTGCTTGGCTGCTTCTGTCCCTTTAAGAATGCTTACCCACAGAAATGAAGAGTGCCTGGTTTTACAGTGGTGCAAAAAACACTGATCCAGCCATGGATCATCCTGAATCCCCAGGGTTTCAACATGGGATCTGCCCTCAAACACTGTCAAATTGTAAGTCCTATTTGTATTCATAGAATGCACCACATAAATGCGGGGTGCCTGGCTTCACAGTGGTGCAAAAACATTGATCCAAACGTGGATCCTCAAGGATCCACATGATTTTAACATGGGATAATACCCAAACCACTGTCCAATCTGTGGCCAGAGATGGTTCCTATGACTGAGATTGTTTTGGGGATGATCCTACATTAAAAGCATGTGGATCTCTGAGGATCTGTACCTCTGATCCATTTTTTGACAAAAGACAGCTCTTCACCCCTACAATCCTGCACTGGACTGGCTGTGTCCTCCCCTTCCTCTCAGGCTCCCTGTGCCTGTCTGTCCCTCCTTCCTTCCCTCTCCCCATGGCCCTTGTTGCTGCTGCCCCCCCCACCTCTGTTGGTTACCCAAAGAGGCAACTTGCAGCAACAGAGATGTTTAGATATGCAGAATTGATTGAAATAAATCAGAAGTTCATATGTGTGCTAAAATAAATGACCTGCTTATGCAACAGTATTTTACGTCGCTTTCCAACCAGAAAGCATGCTTCGCTGGCAAACTATTCCATGTTTCTGTTTATGTCATGGAGACATATTAAAACTGGATTGTGTGTTTTTTTTAAAGCAGAATGCGATACAAGAGTGTTTCTTTTTCTCAGTGGAATCACGCTCTCAGAAAGGAACATTTCATTTTGGCACAGCATTTGTCCAAGCTGCAACACTGGTCAAGACCTTTTTAACTATTTCACATATGCACTGCTAAGGTGAACTGCTAACCAGAGCTGGCACAAGGCGTTTTGATGGACAAAGCAGAGCAGTAAATGACTCTCCCAAGTAATGGTGCATAATAACCAAGGCTAGCAAAATTATTTTGGTAACTGAGGCAGAAAGTCCCATCCTCTCTTGTAATAGAAATACCATAATAAATTAATTAATTTGGACAAATTAATTTCATTTAATGGTATCTGGAGCAATCACCTTACTTTGCCTAACTGTGGGCCTGGCACTACCTAAGCCAAAAGGTTATTGTCAGAATCCTCCCATTTATGTTTCTTAGCCGCATGCTTCCACTCTTGTAATGTACAAATGCCCCATTCCTGTGACATGACTAAGGCCTCTCCTGGGCTTCAGGTGTGAGGTCTGATATTTCAGGGAACAGGAAGTTGCAGATTTAGCAACTTACAAGTAAATTATTTATTTATTTATTTATTCGACTTGTATGCCGCCCGCACTCTGCAAGAATCTCCGGGCGGCTTCCAACATCAATTAAAACAGTTCAGTTAAAAACAGACACACTAAAAACCAATACGGTTACATCTATACTCTACAAAAGCAAAAACAAAAACAATCTAAAAAAAACAATCTAGATCCATGACTTCAATTAAAATTAAAACCTTCAATTAAAAAACCTCCGGAACAGGAAGGTTTTAACCTGGCGCCGAAATGTCAGTAACATCGGCACCAGTCGGATGTTGTTTGGGAGGGCATTCCAAAGACCGGGGGCAGCTGCCGAAAAGGCCCTCCGCCTACGGGCCATCCATCTCACCTCACTGAGGGATGGCTCTTTCAGGAGGGCCTTCTGGCTAGATCTCAGTTGCTGGGAAGGTTCGTATGGAAGGAGGCGGTCCTTCAGGTATCCAGGGCCCAAGCCGTTTAGGGCTTTATATGTCAAAACAAGCACTTTGAATTGGGCCCGGGCAACAACTGGTAGCCAGTGTAACCTGGCCAGAATCGGCTGAATATGTTCTCTCGCGGCTCCTCCACTCATCAGTCGTGCAGCTCGATTCTGAACCAGTTGTAGTCACCGGATCGTCTTCAAAGGCAGCCCCACATAAAGCGCATTGCAGTAGTCGAAACTGGTTGTTATCAGTGCATGTGTGACTGTCATGAGGCTCCGTTTGTCCAGGTAGGGCCGCAGCTGGAACAGTTTCCGCAGTTTCAGGAAGGCACCCATGGCCACCGAGTCCACCTGGGCCTCCAGGGCCAGACTGGGGTCCAGGAGCACCCCCAGACTGCGGACCCTGTCCCTCAGGGGGAGTGCAACCCCATTCAGGGCAGGGAAATGGCCCTTTAACCTGTCCGACAAACCACCCACTAACAGCACTTCCATCTTGTCTCGATTAAGCTTCAATTTATTAACCCTCATCCAGTCCATTATCAGGTCCAGACACGAGTTCAGAGACTGCCTCACCTGGATTGGTGGAAAAAGAGAGGTAGAGCTGAGTATCGTCAGCATATTGCTGACTTCTCAGCCCAAACCTCTTGATGACCTCTCCCAACGGTTTCATGTAGATGTTGAACAGCATGGGGGACAATATTGAGCCCTGAGGAACCCCATGGCATAAACGCCTTGGGGCCGAGTCATTGTCCCCCAGAACCCCTTCCGGACACGGTCAGCCAGAAAGGAGCGGAACCACCATAAAATGGTGCCCCCAACTCCCAACCAAGTTAATCTATCCAGAAAGACACCATGGTCGATGGTGTCGAACGCCACTGAGAGGTCCAGGGGTATCAACAGGGTCCCACTCCCCCTGTCTCTCTCCCGGCAAAGGTACATCGTACAGGGTGACCAAGGCAGTCTCCGTGCCGAAACCTGGCCTGAAACCCGATTGAAATGGATCTAGAAAATCAGTTTCATCCAGTAGTGCCTGGAGTTGCCCGGCCACCACCCACTCCAACACCTTGTCCAAATAAGGGAGATTCACCACCGGCTGATAGTTAGCCACTGACCCTGGGTCCAGATTAAGCTTTTTAAGGAGTGGTTGAATCACCGCCTCTTTTAAGGCGGTAGGGACCACTCCCTCTCTCAAGGAGGCGTTGACGGCTTCCTGGACCCATGTACAAATCCCCCTGGCATATTTCCCAATTAGCCAAGATGGGCAAGGGTCAAGAGAAGTGGTGATAAACCCGACAGATCCAAGCACCCTGTCTACATCATCAGGTCTCAATAATTGAAATTCATCCATTAAAATTAGTTGATGGGTCTAATATTCTTGCTCAGTTTCAAAATAAGACTGCAGACAAGAGATAGAGCACATCTACACTTGCCCATTTTCAGTGTGCTGGTACAGTCTAAATAGGGTTGGTTGAGGGAAAAATATGCCATTTGGCACAATCCTCATATCCAAAAGGCATATTGACCTCAAGCAAACCTCAGACTCCTTCCACTGTCAATTGAATACTTCCCCTGCTCCTCTACGTAGGGGTGAGTGAAGTGAAATTATTACTTTTGCCAGTGCTAGACCACTGCTGATGCTCTGAACCACTCAGATTAAATATGCAAAATCTTCTTCCTTTGCCTTGCATGTAGGGTTGATCAGGAAACTCTCCACATCTGTGGTTTTGATTGGCACTTCACACAAAGGTGTGAAGACACTGCTAAATTTGTGTTCTAAATAAAACTTAGAATTTGTAGCCTATTTTCAAAAGCATTTTTACACTATTACATGATCTGTGTTATCATCCATGTAAGTCCTTAATCAAAATACTGGGTACAAGAAGATCAAGGACTGACAAGGCAGAATCTCTACTGAGTAGTTGTTCCAGTTTAATGCTTCATTGTAATTCCTTGGCAGCAATATTCCTAGTTGTGCTGGCTCCTTCCAGTGTTACTGTATTTTTCATTAGAAAAGCTTTATAGCACAATGCATCATTCTAACACATTTATAACATTTGCACTTCAGTTTTCCCCCCTTATTATTTATTTTTTATTACAGCGAATCAACCAAGTGGTAGGGACCCCCAAGGGGGGGGGGTGCAAAGTGTTTTCTGGGGGCGGTCACCATGGTTATTTTTAGTTGCAATTATATTTATATTAAACATGGTATACACAATGCTGTTTTATTGCAATCCTCTTGGTCAACAGATATTTTTAATCTGAACTTTAGGCAACCTAAAGGTCTCATTTATTTCTGAGCCCCTTTGGGTGGATTTTCCGTTCATGCAATGCACAGCACTCCTAACCGCCTCAGAAAGAGCAGTTCTCACTTGCTCCTCTGTGCTCCTCTGCATCCACCTTTGGAGGACTGACATCAGTTATTGGACCCAAGTGTTAGCCTGGCTTAGAAAGGTCTGAATGAGACGAGTGCATGATGCATGCTGGGAATGCTGACGCCCAAGACGGTAACAGGATTGAAAAGTTGCCACTGCGATAGCAGTGCCTTTTTCTCCACCTATGTCTCCACTCTTCCAGGTGTGGAAATGGTGACACAGCGAAGGAAGAGAGGATCTGGGCAGGGACGTGCCTCCAGGCCCCTCCTGAGTCATGAAGGAGGAAAGTAAGAGGGGCAAAAAGGTGAGGGAGGAGAACTGGGAAGGGAAGGGGTGCAAAGCCCACAGGGGGGGTGTTTAGTTGGGCTTGAGGGGGAGGGTCTCTTCAGTGAGGGGGCTTTTTTGGGGGGAGGAGTCAAGAAGGATCATTTCCACACCCAGAAAAGTAAACTCAAAGTGTATAGACATTTTTCCTTCTGAGATTTTATCTGGCAGAGGCAGATTTACAGTCTCCGACATAATTATATATTATTACATTCATATTAATATATTAGGTTAGAATTACATTCTGAAAAAAAAATTAATGTGATTTACTTACCTCATTAAAATGCCTTTTTATGAAAACGTGGCAAGGGGTCACAGTTTACTTGGCCACTATAAAAGGGGATAATGACTTGAAAAAGGCTGGGAAATACTGCAGTAAATGAAAACTTTAGAAAAATTGTAACTGAGAATGTTATTCTTAGAAAAACAGATATATTGTCCCTCTGGGTAGTACAAGTACTTTTTGAAGATGTACTTCTCTCAAGTAGTGGTTGCTATCATCATCATTTGTGATTAATCTGGGATGAAAGACAAGCTGTGTTTCTTTTAGACTGTACATATCTTTAATATTTTGCCATCATTTCCTGCTTTTAAACCATGTAGAGTATTAATGGAGATCATCTTTACAATCCTGTTCTTTTTAAATTTTAGCATATTAGTTGGTCTAATTATGCCACCTTGTTCCATTTTAGAGAATATGTACTGTAGTATGGGCTCTCAGTATTGCTTCCATGTAAATCAACTCTTTAATCACAACACTGCTTCTGTTTTTGAGTTGCTGGCAGACTGAGTTGGTTATTTTTCAACAGTAACATTGTTCTCCATCCTCCCATTAAGATCTTGTTATAGATATGCTTCAAAAACTCTGGGAAACAGGGATGCCTTTTTGTTGTATTTTAGAGATAGAGAGGTAGTAATTTATCTGAGCCTTCTTTATATTTACAAAGCATTTGTGGTTGTTGTGAAAGTCTGCAGCCCAGCAAGGAATAAAAGAAGCAAGGAAAAAGTAGAGTAGGAGAGTAACAATATATATTCAAAGGCTGCCATCTATTGGTCAACTATATTTTTTACACTTTACTTGACACATGTAATGTTATGTCTAATATGGAAGCATCCCCATGCAGGCAAACTGAATAGAAGAGGTATGCTTGTTAATGTGAAGAAGACATGGGTGTGAATCCACATTTTAGCCAGCTGCGAAGGTGTAAGAAAGTTGTTAGCCTGTGAAGGGGAAAATGTAGAGCTCATGCTTGAGGATGTTTACATACATTTTGATCATTTATCTGTATGAGATATTGAGAATTTTGAAATATGCTAGAATCAATCAGACTTAAACCACATTAGAACAGAACTTGTATCACTCTGATGTTTTGCTCCAATCTGAAGTGTTCCTGTAGATGTAGTTTGAGAGACTGAGAGGAGCCTCCCTCCCTTTGTTATGCTGTCTCAAGCAGGGCAAGCCCTTCCATGAGCCAGAGTGAAGTAACCACCTTGGGAAGCAGAGCATGAAGGGTGATGAATCTCTCTTACACACACACCACTCTGCAGGGCCTCACTGGGTACAGGACAGCAGACCAAATCAAGATGAGCCTAGTTTTATATAGAAATGTGAATTATTTCTGGCCAATGAATTGTCTGTTGAGACCACGTTCAAAACTATGTCATACATTCTGATGATATTTATTATACAGATACTGGTTTTGAATCCTCTACAAACTGCAAATATTTGTGACATCACCTGTGGCCTTACAATTCCTGAGAAGTATGCAAAAATAGCAAAACAATATAATTGAGAACTGCCTATTCAGTTCCATTATTATGAAATACACACGATTTAAAGATTCTTAAAGAGATATGCAAAATAAAACATGTTAATTTCAAGTCAGAAAGGCTTACACTTGATAAGTTTAAACAGTACTATTTTCATAGTAATTTAGACTTTTTCTGTTCCTAAATCTTCATGACAGGACACAGAGCTACAATTATTGCTGGACAAGAGCAAAATAAATAAGATAAGACTCTGAGAGCTTTAAAAGAGTAGCAAGTACAAGGCAATTCAGAAGATTCAGTGGTAAGGTGCAGAATGGGTTTTGCTTTGCTTAGGGACAATGCTTAAATTCAGGCACTCCAGAAGCCTGCTGCCTGAATCCCTAGCTGCTCAGGGTGCTTCCAGAGGGACAGCTCCAAGTACTACTGATGGCAAGAAGCAAACAGTGGCAATAGGCAAATGTGGGAGGATTACAAGTGGTGGACAACATCATTTGGACCCAAGTAAAATTACATGAATGAGGCAGGGGAGCTGTAAAACAGAAGCCTCATATGTAAGCACCCTAAATCTAGAAGCTCTAAGACACAGTAAGGAATGGAAATTCTGAGATGCTTTGTCTGCCAACTCTTCTGTATTGTTTGGATAAATGCAGACTACCTGGGCCAGTTTAAATGTGACAGATATAGCATGTAGGCCATTGCAAAAGATATTTGCATGGTGCGTGAAACATCTGGAAACTTTTACTATATTCACCAGCTAAGTCCCATATTGCCTCTCCATACTAGAGCCAACAAACTCTGAGGAGATACAAGAGCTGTCTGAAGATGTGTGTGAGTTGATAGCTTTGCATAGCAAGGGGCTTCTGAAACGTTATGCCCACCAACTCATTTGCCTTCTAATGGAAGCCGGTCCGTGGCGCTAAAAAGGTTGGGGACCGCTGGTTTAGAGGACTCATTTCTGAATCAAAATCAACTCTTCCTTGTTTTGAGGAACTTTAGCAAAGATTTTGCAAGTGCCATTATCAATGTCTTTTAAAAGCAGCAACTAATAAAGTACTGAGGACAGTGGAACTAATTACCTTGAGAGGTGGTGAGTGCTCCAACACTGGATGCATTCAAGAGAAACTTAGACAACCACCTGGCAGATATCCTTTGATTTGTATTCCTGCATCGAGCAGGGAGTTGGACTTCATGGCCTTCTAGGGCCCTTCTAACTTCACTGTTCTATGATTCCTGATAGTGTTACAGGTACCTGACTGCAAAAAAGGAAAGGTGCCTGGGGACAACTTGTAGGAAGTTTCAGTCTCACATAAACATACATACTGGTTTCCAATCAACAGTTTAAAGCATAACTGAAGTACAAACAGTATCTGGAACCCCACTTTGCAAATATGACTTAAAGTATGGGAATGCCTTTGAAAGGAGCAAAGTAATTCCACAGCAAAGCTCTTCAAACAATGGTTTTGCTGGAGACCACACTGGTAATGCCGCAAGTTGTTTTAGAAAGAAATTCTTCCAATCTGTCTCTCACTGTGTCTTCTTTCACAACCATCCATGTAAGCCCCTGATACGATTATTGTGCAACCTCATAGTAGAAATTGCGCAGCCGTAACTCCACAGCAGAAAATGATGGCCGATCATCGTCACTAGAAAAAAAAAAGCAAATGTTTCTGTATTCACTACACATTACCCCCTTATTATTTAAGGCCTGGTCGGCAGTTCCCATTACTTTATTAATACGAGTGTTTACCACAAAGTGTTTTGGAGTTTCCTAATATTGCAGAACAACACAATTGACTGTGCCCCCAGCCAGAGGGATTGGATGATAACTTAACAGTCTTTTCCATCAGTGACAGTGGTGGGAACAGTGTTTTAAAGTGAAATGACATATTTTGGAAGCACTGGAGGTGGGCTTTGAATACACAATTAAGGTTCTGTTTAATTTAAAACAGGAAATAGCTCACTAGCAGGCTTAAGCAGTCTCTGGAACTCCTCCTGGATGGGCAAACAACTTTTTGCTAGTAGGTGATGGAACATGGGTCCTTGGGTTGCAAGAAAGAAGACTTTGCCCACCCTTGGATTTGATGGAAGTGGGGAAGGTCAATGTATAACTCCAGCCAATAAACATGAGCCACAAACAAGCTGATACCACTACCCTTTCCCTACCCCATGAAGCAAAGGGATAAAAAGTATGATAAAATGTCAGGCAGCTGGAACAGGACTCTAATGCTCAGCTGCAACAGGAGAACTGGCAAAGGCTGGCAACCATGAACTACTTCTTATTAGCCTCCCCTGTAGTGCAAGGGTAAGAGCTGGAAGCACAGCCATCAGAACTCTCTTGTTTTATGCAGTTTCTTTTAGAGAACTGTGTAGATCTCAGCCTAAAAGCTTCCAAGGCTCTTTGACCAAAGGTCAAGGATCAGATTAGTCCACACTAGGTAAGAGGCATCTGCGTAACACACAAGTAACATGATCTACTTCTATATCAGTTTTGGAAGAGGTAGCCGTGTTAGTCTGTGCAAGCATATCAGGATACTTTGGATTTTGCCTGATATATCACCTTTGTTATTGGCACCTCTATCTGCTTCTGTTTAAGATAAGGCATGCACTTTTCATGCACCTTGTTTTTATTAGAGCAGCTGTGGTCCAGTTGCCCAGGTGGAACACTAGTTTAATAATAACTTCCCCGATTAAAAAAAAATGGATGAAGCAATACAAAAGCTTTAACTCTCCTACAGCAGTAATGTAGAACACAGAAGTTCTTCTCACATATTTGTGAAATGTATTGATTCAGTAAGCAATACCACAGTGGGCTTGTTCAGATTCCATATTAACCATGATTTGTATTTCAAGTATTAGGCTAGATTAGCTTCAGGTTTGCATGCTTCTCCCTTTTCCATTAGTTCAGCTGCGAAAAACAAATCAGAAGATTTCCTTCTGATTTATATTCTATCTATTGTTCAAAGAGGTGTAAGCAGCTAACATCAATTAAATATTTAACACTTGTAAATTTTCCTCCATAATATAAAACAGGGTAAAAAAGCCCAGATTGACAACAGCTTGACATGTCTGAATTCAGAAAAATTATGGTTAGTCTTAACTATAATTAGCGGAAAGAAATCAACTTGATAATGCAGTTATTCAATCATTTCATCCTCTGTTAAAAATGGAAAAAACAAAGAATAGAAAACAAAATCTCAAACCAATTATTTTGATCATAGAAACATGAATATGATTGTACTCACTTATACGTCCAACACAATTTCATTAAATCATAGATCTCGGGTGGGCAAGCTGATGGACTTTCCATCCGTTCTCCTCTTTCAATCATCTGTGCAACCTCTCCTCCTTTCATACCCTGCGACACAGTGATAAATCTGTTATGGGTACAATAGAGTACAGTGATGGTGGTTTTGTCCTCAAATGATAGGAGCATCACAACCTCTGATTCCGCCCCCCCCCCCCCCCAAAAGAGTTGCTATAATGGACAGTTTAAGAGTATCTCCATGCAACCTTTCATCTAACTAGATTACTTCTAGTTCTGTGCTTGGGAGTAAGGAGGGAAGGTTTTAATGAAGACAAAGCAAATACACCTACCTTGTAAGGTTTCTGCCCATAGGAAAAAGCCTCCCACATTAACACACCAAAACTCCAAACGTCACTTTTGCTTGAAAATTTGAAGAAGTTCATGCATTCTGGAGCATACCACTTGACTGGCCATTTCCCGTAATGTTCTGCCTACAAAAACATAACAAAATTAGTCAGTAAGATGAGCTATAGCACACAAGAATATTTGTTGTTGCTTAGTTGTTAAGTCGTGTCCAACTCTTCGTGACCCCATGGACCAAAGCACGCCAGGCCCTCCTGCCTTCCACTGCCTCCTGGAGTTGGGTCAAATTCATGTTGGTAGCTTCGATGACACTGTCCAACCATCTCGTCCTCTGTCGTCCCCTTCTCCTCTTGCCTTCACATTTTCCCAGCATCAGGGTCTTTTCCAGGGAGTCTTCTCTTCTCATGAGATGGCCAAAGTATTGGAGCCTCAGCTTCAGAATCTGTCCTTCCAGTGAGCACTCAGGGTTGATTTCCTTCAGAATGGATAGGTTTGATCCCCTTGCAGTCCAGGGGACTCTCAAGAGTCTCCTCCAGCACCACAATTCAAAAGCATCAAGTCTTTGGTGGTCAGCCTTCTTTATGGTCCAGCTCTCACTTCCATACATCACTACAGGAAAAACCATAGCTTTGACTATGCGGACCTTTGTCGGCAAGGTGATGTCTCTGCTTTTTAAGATGTTGTCTAGGTTTGTCATCGCTTTCCTCCCAAGAAGCAGGCGTCTTTTAATTTCGTGGCTGCTGTCACCATCTGCAGTGATCATGGAGCCCAGGAAAGTAAAATCTGTCACTGCCTCCATATCTTCCCCTTCTATTTGCCAGGAGGTGATGGGACCAGTGGCCATGATCTTAGTTTTTTTAATGTTGAGCTTCAGACCATTTTTTGCGCTCTCCTCTTTCACCCTCATTAGGAGGTTCTTTAATTCCTCCTCACTTTCTGCCATCAGAGTGGTTTTTCCCTTTCTATTATTTTCCTCTATTTCTTTGCACTGTTCATTTAAGAAGGTCCTCTTGCCTCTCCTTGCTATTATTTGGAAGTCTGCATTCCATTTTCTGTAACTTTCCCTATCTCCCTTGCATTTTGTTTCCCTTCTTTTCTCTGCTATTTGTAAGGCCTCGTTGGACAGCCACTTTGCTTTCTTGCATTTCCTTTTCTTTGGGATGGTTTTTGTTGCTGCCTCCTGTACAATGTTACGAGTCTCCATCCATAGTTCTTCAGGCACTCTGTCCACCAAATCTAGTGTCCACCAAATCTAGTGCCTTAAATCTGTTCTTCACTTCCACTGTGTATTCATAAGGGATTTGGTTTAGATTATACCTGACTAGCCCAGTGGTTTTTCCTACTTTCTTCAGTTTAAGCTTGAGTTTTGCTATAAGAAGCTGATGATCAGAGCCACAATCTTTGGCTGCAGAGAACATAATCAATCTGATTTCGGTATTGCCCATCTGGTGATGTCCATGTGTAGAGTCGCCTCTTGTGTTGTTGGAAAAGAGTGTTTGTGATGACCATCTTGTTCTCTTGACAAAAACTCTATTAGCCTTTGGCCTGCTTCGTTTTGAACTCCAAGGCCAAACTTACCTGTTGTTCCTTTTATCTCTTGACTCCCTACTTTAGCATTCCAGTCCCCCTATAATGACAAGAACATCTTTCTTTGGTGTCAGTTCTACAAGGTGTTGTAAGTCTTCAAAGGTAAAGGTAAAGGTAAAGGTTCCCCTTGACATTTAGTCCAGTCCTGTCCGACTCTAGGGCGCGGTGCTCATCCCCGTTTCCAAGCCATAGAGCCAGTGTTTGTCCGAAGACAGTTTCTGTGGTCACGTGGCCAGCGCGACTAGACACGGAACGCTGTTACCTTCCCACTGAGGTGGTACCTATTTATCTACTTGCATTTGCATGCTTTCGAACTGCCTAGGTTGGCAGGAGCTGGGACAAGCGACAGGAGCTCACTCCGTCGCGTGGATTCGATCTTACGACGGCTGGTCTTCTGACCTTGCAGCACAGAGGCTTCTGTGGTTTAACCCGCAGTGCCACCTCGTCCCCTGTAAGTCTTCATAGAATTGGTCAATTTCAGCCTCCTCAGCATGGGTGGTTGGTGCATAAACTTGGATTACTGTGATGTTGAAAGGTCTGCCTTGGATTCGTATTGAAATCATTCTATCATTTTTGAGATTGTATCCCAGTACAGCTTTTCCCACTCTTTTGTTGACTATGAGGGTTTACTCCATTTCTTCTACGGGATTCTTGCCCACAATAGTAGATATGATAATCATCTGAATTGAATTCGCCCATTCCCGTCCATTTTAGTTCACTGACGCCCAGGATGTCAATGTTTATTCTTGCCATCTCCTGTTTGACCCACATCCAGCTTACCAAGGTTCATAGATCTTACATTCCAGGTTCTTATGCAGTATTTTTCTTTGCAGCATCGGACTTTCCTTTCACTTCCAGGCGCGTCCACAGCTGAGCGTCCTTTCGGCTTTGGCCCAACCACTTCATTAGCTCTGGAGCTACTTGTCCTTGTCCTCCGCTCTTCCTCAGTAGCATGTTGGATGCCTTCCGACCTTAGGGGCTGATCTTCCAGCGTCATATCTTTTAGCCTTTTGTTTCTGTCCATGGAGTTATCTTGGCAAAGATACTGGAGTGGCTTGCCAGTTCCTGCTCCAGGTGGATTGCGTTTAGTCAGAACTCTCCACTATGACCTGTCCGTCTTGGGTGTCCCTGCACGGCATAGCCCATAGCTTCTCTGGATTACTCAAGCCCCTTTGCCACAACAAGGCAGCAATCCTTGAAGGGGACACAAGAATATATTCTAGCAGAGAATGCCTCTATTAACCTTCTGGAAAAAGCTGATATTTAACAGACACAAGAATATATTCTAGCCTTTTAAATATCAGCTTTTTCTAGAAGGTTCACAGAGGCATTCTCTGCTTCTGCAGTAAAGACATGAAAGATAAATGAGGGCCAGTCAGTGTGAGGTTTCCTTTCCCTGATACAGCACTGCAAAGAATATCAAATTGCAAGCAAACTCCTATAGCAGGAGTGGACAATATATGACTAGTGGACACATGCAGTCCTCCTGATCATATATGCAGCCCCACATATCCTTTGCCAATGCTGCGTAATTCAGTGGAAAAAAACCCCTATCTTTTGTTCTTTAAGACAAGGCATGCATGTTTCATGCACCTTGTTTTCAAGGAAAAGGTAGATGACGATAATAACAATGAAGATTATTATTATGCGAAATTTTGGTGGAAAATTCAGTAGCATGATGGAAACAGCATGGCTCCCCACAGGTTCAGGTAGGGGAAAACAGGCCTCCAAAACCACAGAATTTTCTGAGAATTACTCAAGCCAGAGCTGGAGTATCTTGAGCAAGTGTGGCATATATGATGGTTCTAGGTCTCTATCTTGCTTAGGTCCAAGGAGTTATGTTTTAAATAGTACTTTTCAGTCACATCTATGCCAGTCTGGTAGCATTTCATACTGGAGGTTAGATCCTAACATCTACTAACTGGATAAAATAAACCACAACATATTTTAATACATGTAGCTATAGGTGTTTCCTAGAAGAAACAGTATTTAACCATTCTCTTTTCTCCCAAAGAATTTGCAGTTGCTGTCATGTTCAGAACTATTGAGACATCACAATGCACAGTGAAAAGTATCAGTAAAGATGTGTTGTAATGTAAAATGTTACCTTGTAATAGTCATCAGAGCCAAGTGCTTTTGAAAGCCCGAAGTCACTGATTTTAGCATAATGTTGTGTAACCAGCAGGACATTTCTTGCAGCTAAATCTCTATGCACAAAGTTGTTTTCTTCCAAATATTTCATCCCCATAGAAACCTGATGAACCAGCTCTATGATATTCTTCTCTGTGACATCTCTGAAAACATCACAACTGGGCTTTTAGCAATGTTAAATACATTTGCACTTTGCATTATTGCATTCCAAAGTTTTACTAGATTTTAAATGAGCTTTATTGTCTTCTGTCTGTGTTTTCATGTGAGACCTTCAGAGGAAAGGGCTTTTTAGAACAGAAAAGTAGCACATGAGTATCTTTATAACATAATAAATGTGTGCTTACCCCACAAGACGATTCTTCCTAAGAATTATGTTTGTGCACCTTTACATGTTAAGAAACAGTGGGTCCCATTGGAGATGGGAGATAACTGGTCTACTTTTAAGTGAAACAAACTAAATAACATTTTTTGGATTAAAAATATGACAGGCTACATATGTGTGGCTACATAAGGAGAGTCCAGACTCCATCCAGACTGTTAAGACTTGCTATCATAAGCCATGCTGGACCTAAGAGAAAGGTCCAGCATGGCTTATGATACAGAAACATACAGAAACATGTCTCTTAAGGAAAAGTGCATGGAAAACTGTATGTCAGAAGAAGCTGTGCTTGAAAATAAAACTGAACTGTCGTATAGTTTTGCTTCAAGGGAGCTTTCCTAAAATGAGTTTTCCATTAAAAAAAAAGATGCACAATTACTAGGAAGTTGCTTAATACAACTTTCTACTGTATGTACACAGATGGCTAATGAATACTCGTACACTTGCTATGCATGAGTATTCTACATTAAAATGCCTTCTGTGCAGGAAATTTACTTGAAGAATATTAAAATCAGCCAAGTACCACACACTATAGAGAAACAGGGAGGTTTGGAAAACTGTAATGGGAGCATGTAAGAGCATCCTCTCAAGCGGTTTTCACAGAGCCAGGTTAACCCTGCCTGAGCCCTTTTATTATCAGTACCCTTTCCTGATTTGACCTTAGGAAAAATCCTAACATAGGAATGTGTATAGCTTCATTTATGGTGACAGCCTCTGAAAACTGAAAAATGACATGACAGTAAACCCTTCTGTATGAACAAGCAGTTATGTGTGCTGAAAATGGATTTAGAAAATGTCAACTGATGAACAAAAGCTGTGCTTCCTTAAATGTTTCAAGAACTAGCATTTGCCTCTATTGCCTTCATTACCTGTATGTGTAACTTGAACTCCATCAATTTCACTTATTAATGTTCAAAATCTAGTGAGGATCATGGAGTGCAACTTACCTGTGTTTCAGCAAATATTTATTCAAGGGTCCAAGTTCAGCCATTTCCATTACCAACATCCATGATTCAGCTTCACATATACCTATCATTCGGACAATATATGGATTATCCAGTTGTTGCATGACATTTGCTTCTCTCAGCAGTTCATTTTTTAGGGCTGGATCATTATTTTCATTCTTGAGAATCTTCACAGCCACTGTCTTTTTCCCCCTGCAAAGGAATTTTCAGGAAGTGCAGTTATAGGTGGCACAGCAAGTCTTTGATACTCTTGGTGTGTGCTTCATTTGTCTAATATTCTACCTCTAAGTGTGCTTACATGTGACAGGCCAGAGAAGCAGGGAAGACTTTATTACTTAATTCAAGTGGTGCATCCAGACTGTTAAGGCTCCCTAGATTTTAGAATAAGCAGGTCTGGGACATAAGCCATACCACAGGCTAACTCATTCCACAAGCTAGTCAAAGACCATAAAAAAAAAAAAAAGGAGTAGAGGAGAATATTTTTTTTATCAGTTACAAAGCCTACTACCGAGGCGCCAGATTAAAATCAACACAGGAAGTGCTAGTATTCTTTCCTTTCTTTCATATTGCTATAGTTCACTTATAGATTCTCTCTCCTTTAGGTGCAAAATAGGTATCCTTTCCATGCTGTACAAAAAGGGGTATGTGTCTAAAAGCATGCATGACAAATACATATGAAGGACTAAAAGAAAACAAAAAGAAGAGTGCCAATTTAAAAGGGATCCTCAACAAGTTGTTAATGATGGTAGTTATGAACACACTTCCTTGGGCAATGATGATCGGGAATATGTGGCCCTTCAAATACCACCACACTGCAGCTCACATCTGCTCTCACTATTGGCTCTGTGTAACTAAGTGAGCCCCACTGAATCTAGTGAGACTTAGTTTTAAGCAAACATATACAGGACTGCACCAGAGCCTTAAAGTAACAAGTAATGTATTTATCTGTAACAAGAATCTTTTCTATGTAATCAGCAGGAGGGAAGATGTTTTATTGATGGAATCACTAATGTTTTCTGGTTGCTTTTAAAAGTTACTTTAAAAGAGCATACAGGGGCATCTTTAGAGGCATTTTGACAGGATCTGGGGGGGGGGGATTTCATTCCAATTTTTAATCAATCTTAAGGAATGTTTCTCGTCAAGTAAAAAGCATTCCAATTTTGTTTGCACTCATTTGCATTTTCTTCTATAATTTTTTTAAATAAATTATTTTCAAGGTGCAATATCACAACTGTCCACTAACAGCTATTTTTCTATAAGCTCCATGGTATAACAGTAACAAGTAACACACAAAGAACATATGGTTTTTTCTTATTAAGGCAACATTAACTAGAGATGTGCATGGTGAATTTTTTCTTATTTCTTTCAATTTGAATTCTTTGGGGAGGTGCCTTTTTTCATATTCTTTATATACCAGTCTTTTTGTTTACATGAAAAGGAAAGCCTCTTTTACGTTTCCAATTCATTTTTATTTTTTTTTTGCACTTCAAAGGTCCTTAAGAACCTTTACAAACTACTCCAAAAAAGCAGAGGCAAGGCAACAAAAAGATCAATCTACTCCAAAAGCAGGCAGTAGTACATGAGAAAGAAAAATCATTGGACCTAGGCAGCCAGTACCACCTATCTGGCAGCCTGGCACAGATACTAACCAAAGCAATCAACAACAACACAAGAAAGAAATGTTCCAAGCCATGCTCCACCATCAACAAAAACCAGCCACACAGTCCAGTGACACAATAACAAAGTCCATGCCATGGGCCACACACCTCCACTGAAGCAAACAAATCTACCAAACCTACCACCAAAATACACATTTTAATAGAACAAATAAACAGTAAATGAACCAAATAACAAAGAATCAGTCAAACAGGAAAGCACGTTCCCAACACACAAGGGAAAAAATAGGAAAACACACACACACACACACACACACAGAGCCCTGTCTCCCCAAAGCAAAGAAAAGCAAATAAAGGCAAAAAAAAAAAAAAAATTCTTTCCCCAAAATTAATAGAATATATGGAGATTTCTCTCCTCCTACTACTTGATGCTTTTTCTTTTCTTCTTTGCATCCAGCAAGCAGACCACTGTGCAGCAGGAATAATCCAAAAAAGGAAACTTCCCCCCCCCAAAAGAAAACAACGAAGAGAGAAAGAAAAAAACAAGAATTTAGGGTTTCCCCCCCCCCAAAAAAGATAATCCTAAGGGAGCCCTAGAGAGCCTCAGAACATAAAACAGAGAGATAGGAAGCTTTCAATTAATTTAAATTAAATTTTACTGGCCAGAGCTGATGGTGTTATCTGCTTCCACTGTGTACATTTAAGCCAAAAGAATTTTGGCCACTACAAGAAAGCAACTATATATAAATTGAAAATTAATAAATGTCTTAGCAGATTAAAGACAAATGAAACATAGTCATTTGATGGAACTTCTTCTGAAATGCACACCTTGTAAAGGATAGTGCTGCATGCTGAAGGCTATTCTGACCTCCTCAGGGTTTTCTAGGAATCAAATATTCAGATATGGTTTACCAGCACATTCTTTTGGAGATAGCTTGCTTTTGGAGGTAGCTTTGAGCAAGCTTGACCATACAGCTTACTCAAAGTCCACACAAGTGCATCTCCCAAGAGGCATGGTGAGGAACTGGGCTCCAAACCTCTGGGTCGGTAGTTGAGGACACAACTCACTGAGTTATACAGCCAGTTAAAGGATGGCATATCAATGGTTTAAATTATTTATCTGCACTGTCAGTCATGTGGAAAGAAAAATGATTAAATAATTTTAAAAAATCATGATGGAGGAATGTTAAGGTGACAGAACTTTGTAACTTACTTTCTCATTTCATAGGTGCCTTTTTTCACTGTGCCAAAATTACCAGAACCAAGTTCCTGTTCTTCCAGAGTTAGCAGACTTCTGTCAAGGGTGACATTCTTAGCCTTCACCTCTTCTGGGTCTGCATATGGACTTTCATAAACCTCTGTGTCCATAGGCAGTGCTTCCCTTTGCTCATCTGTATCTTAAATGGAAGAACATATTTTACAATCACATCCTTCTGTAATCTGAATACTTACATTCTTGTCACGTCTAAAATATGAACTACCAAATACCAGTTCTCTCTCACTCCTGCCTTGATTGTTTTGTGGACTACAGGACCCTTCACAAGCATTCTCTCTCACTATTCACAATCCTCTTCCTTCTTTCTCTCTTTGAAATCCACTTATTAAGAAAAAGCCTTTTCTGACATAATTCCATAATTATTTCAGATGCACTTTGACTGTTACCCAATTTCCATCTTATGCCATTTTCACTACCTACTACCCATCATTTCCTTAACCCCTTCCCTCCTACTTTTCTCTGTTTTGTTGGATTATAATGTAGATGTATCCTGAATCTTCTGGACAGGACATTTGACACTTCTGTATTTCACACAGTTATGTAGCACATTACTGGTCAATGTTAAGTAGTGGTGATAATATCAACAATAGCAAAAGGCTCAGAGGTACTTTAAAATGGCAATATAAAATACTTTCATGTCCCTATGTGATTATAAGTTTACATAGTCTATTACAGGTATTTGACAGACTAGGACTTTTAACAGAAAAAGCAAAATGCAGAATAAATGTCTTTTCTTTAACTAATGTGGCTAACCATATTTGGCAATCAACTTGCTCTGTTCGTGACGCCTAGCTTCAATAACCTGCCACAAGCTAAATTTGGAAAGTATGCATAAAAGGCTTAATTGATCTTATCAAATGTTACCTAACATGGATCCACCACAAGGAGGATGTTAATACCACAGCTACTGTTATTTAGAATTTGCCATATGTTTAGATGGACTTTTCAAAAGGTGAGAATTCTAAGATCGTTTTGTGGTTTGAGCCTTTAAAAGGACATCAATGAAAAAGCCACTGATACTCAGTTCTGCAATCATGAATTTATGTTTATTGCTCTTGGCCCAAGATGGTTACTAGGAAAATGACTAGATCAGCTTCTTGATCAAACTTGACTGATGCTTATTTCACACCAATTGTTCATATTAATGCCACAGTAATTTGGCAAATTTGGTTTTTCTCACAGATACTGCAGTTCCACTAGTGCAGGCAATCAATCTGAACCCAGCTTCTGTCTGATTCTGATTTACCTATATCATCTGAAAATAATGATTGGCATTAGTTGTATGTGTACAAACCAGCTACAGACGTTTCAAGACTGAGGAGGCACATCCAAATACACATCTCACTGAAAGCAAAGATAAAATGGTACTCTGAAGAATTTACAGATGCCCAAGATTGCAGAATATAAAAGCGAAAACATCAATGATAAGAGATAAGAGTTTATGTATCACCTAATTTTAGGGTTATTTTAAGCAGCTGAAGTTAGAAATGCACTAAAATGAAGAGTTTAATCATTGTTTCTTTGTTTTTATCGGCATCTGAGAAAACATGGTCTAAAATACATACAGGAATCTAATGGGGAGGGGGGAAAAATATTTCTCTCTGTATCCCAGTGGGAAAGTAACAGAAAATTGAAAAAAACTATTTTTTAGGAATTGGTAAGAGACACGCTGATGAATTGGCCTGTTATCAAGTGACATAGCACTAAACCTGACCATGCCAAAAGCAGCCCAAAAGGTGGGTTAAAGTACCATCTGATCGTACCCCTAGTCTGACTCTAAACTGAATGTTTAGCTTTTGAATCTTGCAGTCATGAGGTTTGTGGTTTACTTTGCAGGAGACCCGAAAGCGATCTGGGATTGACTCAGAAAGGTAGCAATGTACATGGAGCTTTATCCTGCTTCGATTTCAGAATTTCTAAGTTGAAATATTTTAGCTTGTCCTGTTTACCATATGTAATGATATCTCTTATGGTTTTGTTTTGTTAAATGGTTTTGCTTTGTTAAATAGCTTTTGATTCTGAATAAAATAAACAAGCCAGAAACAAAGAGGTCTGGCTTATTACTTTTCGGAAACTGCATTGAATAAGACCTTAGAAAGGAACGGAATTGGCTTTATATGAGAAACAGTCCCCACCAGCAGCACATAAGCACTAGAAACTAAGCTTCCCTGATTTCTCCTCACACCCTACTGTTTTTGACAAGTAGGATTATTATAAACAGACATAACATTTCTAGGAGAAACTTTTGGAAATGCTTCTGCATTGCAAAGCATCACAGTTGCTCGGGGTTTTCCCCTCAGTTTCAATACTTATAGCTGAAGTTTTTATCTGTTCAATTAAAAATAAAGCGGTAAAGATTACTCTCCTGTGAATGTGAGTTTTTTAAAAAAATCTGTTCCCAGGTTCATGGATGTCATTTCCAGCTAATGCCAGAACCAATCAGGACTGTAAAAGGCAGGCAAGGCACAGGGCTTCCCTTTCCTTATACACAGATATAAATTTGGGAAGGAATATTTCTGTGATATAGCAGAACTATTTGGAGAAGGGAAATGGAATCAGAGAACCTATATGGCGCATCTTATTAAAATTAGGATCTACTTGAAAATAGGTTTCAATAGAAAAAGGGGACACATCTGGACAGAATTTGGTTGATAGACCAGCTCTTCCTATCTACAACACATGTGTGAAGGGACTGCCCTTAGTTTAAAATTTGTGCAACATAACAAAAAAAAAAAAAAAAAAAAAAGTCAATTGTAAGTGCTGAAGAAGGGAGGAAAGGCAGGTCATGTAAAAGCACAGATGACCATTTAAAGAATAAACATGACAGGTAAAGTGACTTGTTTTTCTTTGTTGCATCACTCACTAAAGACTAAGGAGCATACCTGCAAGAATATAAAGGTAGATAAACAGGCACATGTAATCACTGGAGAATAGTAGAGAGGACTGCTCTACAAGAGCAGCTATTCTTCAGAGATCTTGTGTCAAGGTGACAGTGGTGAATGAAAGCTGATTGTTGTGACCAAATGGCATCCTGGCACAGTTCAGCTAGAATCCCCTTGAAGAAGGCAACAGAAGTGGCCACTACTTTGGTGTAGTGGCTCTTAGGTGTAACAAGAAACAGAACTTTGGGCAGCTAATAAACCAGTGTTATAGTTTTAGCAATCCACTTAGTGAACCATTGAGCTGATAGCAGAGAGCTCTTACTGGAGCCAAAGTAGTATATGAAAAGAAATGGGAATTTCCTGAACGGTGCTGTGTGATTTGTGTAGAAGCCACACCCCTTCTTCATATCCAAGGTGTGCATGAAGCACTCCACCTCATTAATGGGAGATGGGGAAAAACATGGGAAAAATGATTTCCTCAGAAAGATGGAAGGTGGAAATGACCTTCAGTAGGAAAGCAATATCAGGACAAAAGATTATCTTGTCCTGTTGCCAAGTTAAGGAAAGTGGATCAGAGAGTAGTGTGTGGAGCTTTCCTGCTCTCTAAGCCATAGTGACTGCAACTAAAAAGTCCACGTTATAAGTAAGTAGCTGTGGCTAATGACTCAAACAGAAGTTTCATTAGTTGGTAGACAACTAAGAAAAGGCTTCAGAAAGGGCCAGTGGAGTTGATGTAGCAAACTGGTGGGCTACACTTCAAAGCAATTTATTTTGGGGAATGTAAACAGCAATGAGTGTGAAATGATATTTTGAGTCAAATCATCGCAAACTGCTGCCAAATAAACTTTGTGGTCAATTTAAGATGTAAAGGTGCCTCCAACATATGACTCTAACAGGGTTTTCATGGTATATAAGATATTGAAGGAATGGTTTACCATTGTTACTCCCCCGTGAGTTTCTATAGCAAAGAAAGGATATGAACCCAGATTTCTGAGTCCTGTTCCCAGACACTATCCAGTACATCACACTGGCTCATAAATAAACTTAAATGGTTGAAGAAGATGAAATTCTTTTGAACCAAAAGACTTTAGAACTTGGTAAAATGCACAGCTTCTGGGAGAAAAAATGCATGACCGGTTGAATATCAGGAAACACTTTCTAACAATTAGAGCACTATGGAAATGGAACCAAGTACCTCGGGAGGTGGTGAGCACTCCAGCACTGGAAGCATTCAACAGAAAGTTAGACAACCATCTGTCAGATATACACTGATTTGGATTCCTGCATTGAGTGAGGGGTTGAACTTGATGGCCTTATAGGCCCCTTCCAACTCCATTATTATATTCTATGATCTTTTGTGAAGGTATCAAAGACATGATATTTATTGTCTTCAGCTTGAGGGTGGATATGTCAGGGTAGAGGATTGATGCTGATTCTCTGGATATGACATTGGGCTATAGACAGAGTTGATAGAAGGCCTAAAATGGAAGGGTGAAGCAGTAGCTGTCTTGGCTGCCAAAGAGTAACAAAAATGCAGCATGCAATTTATGCCCTGCACAACTTGGAGACTACCCACATGAGAAATGGCAAGAGTGGAAAGATGTTAAAGTTATTCTTCCTCCAGAAGAGGAGGAAGAGACATTGGCCCTGTATCAGCTACAGGTACAACTTCTTGTTTGTTGGGAGATGTGATGACAACCAATGTAAGGCTGGCCCCTGAATAACTGGTTCGTAAACCAAAGATGATGTTCCCATTCATGGATTCCCTGGTGTGCTCTGATTCGGAAATCTACTAAGTAAGTCACTTTCCAGCCATGTGAGTCACTATCATGTAAATATTGTCATGGGCGCACCAGTGCCAAACAGTGTGGAGTTGTGCAGTACTTTGGACTGAGTTCTCCCTGTTTGTTGATGCACCAAAGAGTAATGGAATTGGTACTTGACTGACTACCAGTTTGGAATGGATGGAAGGCCTTGCAGACCTTGAAACCTGCCAAGAACTCTAGGACATTTTTGTGAAGGCTGAGACATGACCATTCCTGAGGTCAAAACAGAGAAGCTCATGATGGCAAACCAATCTCCTTCCTGGAGGAGAGGAAGGAGATTTAAAATCATTTGTTGGAAATGAACTCACTGACCCCTCTCAAACTAAAAGCTCAGCAAAGGCCTCAGTTCTTTTTTGGTAATCCGAAGTACCATGAGTAATAACTGACATGCTATTGTCAGGGAGCCAACTGTAAATGGCTACAGAGGGGTGAAAACCCAAACAAACCAAACAACCCCACCTGAGCCCAACCTAACCCAAACCTGTTTCAAGTCCAGAAATTTACATTTAGAAGTACGCTTGGATTATTGTATCAAACAAGAACTTTCTTTTTTGACTTAGATTGATGATGGGAGGAACTCGTTTTTGTATCAAACAAGAACTTTCTTTTTGGACTTAGATTTATGATGGGAGGAACTCGTTTTTGATGGCTGGTACAGACAACAGTGACTCAATAGATGTAGGACAATACTGAAAGGATGTTGGTAGAGCTTCAATTAGAAAGTTTATGATAACCGTCCAACTCACTGGAAGACTTCAAAGGACATATCTAAAAGCTTTCAAAGGATGTATCTTCAGCCTTGGTGCCAGTGTCTTAGGACAATACTACAGAACAGAACCAAACTAAACTGTGGAAAATGATGGTTCCCTCCACAAACTTTGAGACATTGCTGTATATCAGGCAGGATTAACTGGCTTTCAAGAGACATTTCCAGCCTCCTTGAAAAAGAAGTAATCCAGATCTTTCTTGTCATTGGGCAACTGGTCCAGTGCAATCCTGTCCTATAGGAACATCTAGTATCTACTGAGAAAAACTTGCTGCTTGATGATGTGAAGGTCCAAGGAAGGACCCAAACAGGCATTTCTTCCTATGGCATTGAGCCTACATCCCTTGATACTGGAGGATACAAGGAAGACATTCTCTTTGCTAATCATGTTATAATGACCAAAATGGGGAATTGATGCTTAAGAGGAATTCACAATTTTCATCTTGAACTCCATGAAAGCTTTCCAGTTTATGAGGTGGGAGATGCTGAAGAGAGTTAAGCCAAAAACTCTTAATGATTTTCATTACAGAAGACAACATGGTAAGTATCACTTCAGAATTTCATGGCGCATGGGCTATAGGAGGTTCATCTCCCAATGATTTGTCTTGTTTCTAAAAAAAGTGTAAACAGACATTTTGATGAGAAGTCCAACATGCAAAGTGCAGTACTCCAATAGTGAAGGTAGCAGCTGATCACCAACTGAACAGTGAAGAGCAGAAGATGAAATGTGGACCAATTATGTGATACAATGTGAAGAAGCACCATCAGAGCCATACTCTGATGGAGTGTGTGACTCTTGTCTTGGAGTGTAAACAGGAGCAAGCACTGATGCAGGATTTGTTGAGTCCATTCTGGTGATCATGCTTTGCATGGCTGGTTGGAGTGCCAATATGCCATTATGTAAGATCAGTACTGATGTTAGTACAGTACCAAAGATAAGCATCAGTGCCAAAGACAATACTGTTGTCAACAATACCATCACAGAGATGGGAAGAGACAATGCCAAAGAGACATATCCAGTCACCCTGAAAAAGAAGCAAGTCAGTTCTGTACAGGAAAAGACCTGAACTACTATAGAGACAGAGGCTTTGTGGTAATAGGTGGAGAGACTCACATTGCAGTTGTGGAATGGTGACTGAATTGCACCAGACAGGTGTAAACTAGTGTAAAAAGATGACAACATAGGTGAATTGGGACATCAAGGCCCTTGGTTGTAACAGTTGGAAGGTGAATTATAACACTGCAGAAAGTATCCATATCACAAAGTGTACTGCTTAGGAAACAGGCTGACAAAATGTTAGTGCTGATTATGATTTGATGATTCATAGAAATGTCAGCATGGTGTGGAAGGTCAGTAGTAGGGTAATGAATGAAAATGAGGCTGATAAGCTTGGTAGTGAGACTCTCTACAATATTCTCTTTTCCAAACTCCTTGAGGAATGACCAAATGAAGGGGAATAGCCTATATATTTACAGGTTCTATAGGCAGTGGGACCAAGATGTGTTATGGGTGTCAGAGAATGAGCTCACCCAGAAGCCATATGACTGATATGCTGAACCAGAATTAAATTTGCTGGTATTTCACTCTGAGAAACCGAGCCAATGGCCAAAGACTCACAGGGGAGCTGTGCTGAACTAGAATTGGAAGGGACAAATCTAGGTGAAGTATCACTGATTATAGTTGTTTAAAGAGTATTTCCACCTCTGGAATATCAGCAACAGAAGCATATAAGGGCAGAAGCTTACTATGCTTATGTTTTTTTGTTCTCTCTCTCTCTCCACCTGAGGTATCAGACCTCTTTTCCTTCCTGGGTCTCCCAGTTGAGAATGGTACCTGCATGGATGTCAATGCCAATAATACAGAGGTGATGGCTGACAATAATGCTGAAAAGAGAGCCTAATGAGAACTAGAGACTGTAGATGGAGAGAATTTGTAAGCTGCCCAGAGACCTTTGGGTAGTGTGGGCGGCATATAAGTTAAATAAATACATTTCTGGAGATGCACCAGCTGAGCAGATAACCTTGAGCAAAAAAGACTTCAAACAAGACACTGTCATTCCACTTGGTCTAGGCAAAAAAAGACTGAGAGATCTTAAGACAATGGGAGTTTTGTTGTTCATTTAAATAAAAAAGGCACTTTGTGTGTATGTCTGACTGGAATTTTCCCACCTCAAACGGAATAACTCTTCATGAAGACCCCATGGACTCTGAGTTCTGGGTGAAAAGTGAAGTAACAAAACCTTACCGGAAAAAAATTAAACATCTACAAAATGAACAAACAAAAAATATGGAAAATACTTCCCTCCCCCTTTAAAATATGGCTGAAGGGTAAGCCTCCCACAGAGATTCTTATTATGCACTATAGCTGCGGTGGACCAAGCAATACCAAGGGACAATCCCCTCAAACATGCACTGTAGACATTGAAGGCGGGGGCTACAGTCCAAACTCTCTAGAACCAGAAATTTCCAAACCATGACTGCACAGCCAAAGACCCATACATGTAACACACACAGGGACTACAAAAATAATATGCTGAACAGCAAGAAATAGTTTCTTTATTACCTAATGTCAATAATAGTCAATATTGAGAGTGAGATAATGTAATTGCCTACCTTGCTTTGTCCGTGGCACATAATTGTTAAATGATGCAAACAGTGTAGAGCCCTTGCTCCATCCAGGAAGAGGTGAAAGTAGCTATGACACACAAACAGATTTTTCTTTTAATGCCTTTTGCAAAATGGGTGAGTTAAGGAGAGGATTACACAACAAATTATTGAGCAGTGAAAGAGTCAGGAAAGGATTAATGCATGACAAAGGGAGCAAAGCATATGTAAGCTTTCAAGTCCTTCATTGTGGTGCACATATATGTCAGCAGAATACAAGGCGTGCATAAAGGCTCTGCAAAAACTTTACAGCACTTTACAGCTAGAGCTTTTGTGTTCAACTTACACATTTGTGGGAAGCTGTTCTTATGTCACAGAACATGAAAAGTTACTTTTTTGAACTAACTCTTAGAATTCTGGGAGTGGAAGACCAAGAAAGTAACTTTTCCATATTCTGGTATTGCAAATTGTTCTATGTCCTCCCTGCTTCTTTATGTCCTATCCCTAAAAATATATAAATTTTGAATCAGTTCTCTATAGAGTAAACTCAGGTTTCACATCTAGCAGTATTTTAACTTAAAATGATTACTTTATCTCACTGACTGATTTTTCTTGGATCTTATTTAGGGCATGGAAACAATGGCCAGAATTGTACTGGCAATTTACACCTGTGTAAGGAAAATTGCATAAGTTGTGGTAGCAAAGGTGCTGGTTGCATTCCTGGGAATGCATCCATTGTTAATGAGCATCAATTTGCTGCTGCAACTTTCATAATTTCCCATTGGATCCGGGCCATTGCTTTTTTGGACTACAACCTCCAGATCAACAAGCATAGCCAGAAATTACAAAGTTTCAGAGGATAATGACCAACCACTTATATATATTTTTTGGTTCTTTGCTTTGTTTCAGGATTAGAGGTGGGCACAAACCGGGAAACTGGTGGTTCGTGGCTAACCAAGAACTACCACAAAACCCCAGAAAAATGAACTGGTTTGCTGTTCATTTTTCCGGTTCATGCCGGGGGGGGGGGCCTTCCTGCTTCTGCCTCCTTTGACTCCGCCTCTGCTGCAAGTGTGTGCCCATCACCCAACGGATAGGCGGGTGCACGCTCACAGGCAACAGGCCCAGCTCCTGGCAAAGAAGCTAGGTCTGCTGCCTCTGATGATGGCACTCGTGGTGGCAGCAGAAGCAGGTAGGCAGAAGCAACGGGGGCAGTGGGAAGGGGGCAGGGTGACATTCCCTTTTGTGGAAGCAAATGAAATGCCAAAGGGAAAAAAGTTTGGTGTTTCATTTTGCTTCAGCAAAATAGGCTCCCCAAACTGGGTCGTGAAACGAACCATGACCCAACCTGGTTCATCGGGGTTTTTTGGTTCGTTTCGTGCCTATCTCTATTCAGAATGTACAATATCAATATAAATTACAATCCAAAGTATTTATGGATGTTTTCTTCTGCATTCAAACAGTTTTAACCCTCAATGGGCACACAAGCAGTGAAATAAGAAACCACCAATAGAGAGAGCTCATGAAGTCTGAGGAAATCATATTACAAAAGGAGAGTGTGGATGAAAATAAACGAATGAAAGATATAGTAAGTAAAATTTATAAAATATTACTTGAAGCAGAAGATCAACGGATTTACTTAAATCTTTATGGGAATATGATCTGAAGGAAGAAATAAGTATTGGGAGTTTGGAGAAAATATGGGATATAAAATACTGAAATCTATGTCTGTAAGGATCAAATAAATTTTTTATAAACTAGTGTGGAGATGGTATTTAACTCTGGATTAATTAAATCAAATAAATATGAATTATTCTAAGGTGTTAGAGAGGATGTCAGAGAACTGGTATTTACTTTCATATGTAGTTGGAACACAAGAATATGTTGAAATTTTGACAATTTGTCTTTATGGAAATAAAAGAAATAACTAAACAAAAATTAGAGATATGTCCTAAAATAACACTTTTATTTGATAAGGAGCAAGGTCAACTAGAGAATTAATTTTGAATTCATGAACAGCAGCAAAATTAATGATTGCTAAGTACGTATTGTAAATAAAGTATGGTTTTCAGTTAAATGAATGGCACAAAGAAGTATGGTCTATAGCTATTAATGATAAATTTGCATGTAATATTAAAGTAAAGACTGTTAAAAATTTATATTTTTACAGATATTTGGGGAGAATTTATTGGCTATGTGTTAATAAAGGGGAAGGGAAGCTCACCATCGCAAGAGTCATTGGAAGGGGAATGGAATGAAAGGAAGAGAATTGGTTATATTTCCAATGGTCCCAGTGGGGGGGGGGGACTTTGATACAATTGCTTTGAAGCCTTTGTGTTATAAAATTTGGTTGTTGTTTTTTTGGGTTTTTTTGGTTGTGTAATGTCTTGTTATGTTCATAGTATCTTGTCATTTTATGTTTGTTATTATTAAAAAAAAAGGGAAAAAAACATTAATTCCAGTGGCTGAAAAAAAGTACTGCCGGTTGTATATGTGTTTAACTGGCTCATTTATGTTAGAGAGCAGAGCTTGGATAAGGATTAACTGTGTGTATATATTAAAGCACATAGGACCTAAGCCTAAATTAAATGCAACAAAAAATCATAATCTTTTTTCTGCTTAATTACAGTAATGGAGAAAATATAATTTTTATATGCTCTGCTATACCTGCAAATTCTTTTTAAGAGGCCTTCAGCCAAATGGTCACAGAACCTAATTTAATTTACCTTGCAAAAAGAAGCCAGATGTTGAAAAGAAATTCTGATTGTATTTATCAGCTTTGCTCTTGTTAAGTCTTTCTGAATATCTACCAAATACGTACACTCCCTAGGGACCTTTGACAAAGAAAACATTTTCTGATATTGCTTGACATAAAACTGAATCAAAGAAAACAAAAACATAAGGAACAGGTAACTAATTAGGGAATCTGACATTTCAACTCCATATCTCAAAAAGGCAACAAATACTCTACACATTCATTCAGGAATAACTTGTATATGTAATTAATGTTAACAGGGCATGCTTCTAAAAGCTACCTTTGTGATTGCATTCTTACTCCACAATCCCAAATACTTCCTTGGGAGCTGAGACAACAATGTGAACTCAGCTATATGTTCTGAAGAGAAAAAAACACACATCTACAAAACTTTCTCAATTATAAAGAATATATCCATATTTTATTGCTGTGTCTCATGACATGCATAGAAACAGGGAGCAAAATATTTCTATGCATCACTGGTGCAGTATCATTACACTACTCAACTTGGAGTAAAGTATTTTCAAGGGAGTAAGTGGTAAGCAATTAATACTTATGTGCTATACAACTGAGAACTGACACAAATATTTTGTACTCAGGTATATTCATCTGCTGGGAAGATGCAAAAACTCTTTTTTGAATGAAACAGACAAGCATGGAGATATAATAATGGGGCACTTGTATTTCCTTCTCCTCCAAAGCCCATGTTCTATTCACAAATGAGGAACTGAGAGAAGGTGTAGTTCCACTCAGTAGACTAAATGTACTAAGTGATCTTAAATAATCTGAATATCACTTATAAATATAAAGGTGGTTCACATTAGCATTCATTAGAACTAGCATGAAGGTCAAAGATGTACAAATTCACTTCACTCTTCCCATTCCAAAGAAAAAATGGGACTGATCTGGCCCATGTGACAAGAAGGGAGGTGCACTTGAGTCAATCTGCTTTAAAAATCAGCAAGCACTTAGAGCAGTAATTTTTCATATAAAATATCAAGAGATAGCAATCTGACCCATTTACTTCTCCCCAAAACACCCTATATTTATAAGTATAATCAACCAACAAAATATTAAACATGTTTTATTTCAGACTTTACTATTAAGGATGGGATTTTTTTTATTTCTTAGACTACAAATCCCATAAATCTCCATTCTGGGAATTCTACCTGATTTACAGACACCAAAATGTGGCTCACCTGGGAAAAAAGTCTCAACTGGAAGATTCTGAGGCTGAGCTAAGACTAGCTCTACCCAGGCTTCTTGTTTCTGCCCCAGTGCTAGCAGAGAGCTTTCTTTCTAACAGGAAGCTAGGTGGAACTAGGCCTAGCTCAGCCTCAAAGTCTCCCAGTTGAGGCTTTTCTTCTAGGTGAGCCACATTCAGGTAGCTGTAAGTTAGGCAGAGTTTCCAGAGTGGAGATGGATGGTTTAGTTTAAAAAACCAAAAAATCCTCTCCCTACTGCATTGCTCATTGCTTTGCATGAGCAGTGATGGCTATAGTTGAGGCCATGTAGACTGTGACCAGGGTGTTTGCTCGAAACTTTTCAACAAGTTCTTGAATGTTTTATATTCTTTCATGAGATTGATAAGCTCTCACTGTTTTTGAGTTTAAAATCATGCCTATGTATTGCAAGATACACATCAGTTTTAAATGTGACTTTTCACTGTAAAATTGCCATGCTTCCGTCCTGTCATTTGGGAATCTGCCACAACCAACCAATTGCTGATGTATGGGAACACAGGTACCATGAAGTCTGACGTACACTGACATAGAGGCCATACATTTGATGAATATTCTGGGTGTTACAGATAAACCAAAAGGAAGGACTTCGAATTAGTAGATCCTGTTGCTCATTACAAAACATAGAAAATGATGATCTTGTCAGATGGATATGTAAAAATAAGTGTCCTTGAGATTTATCACAGCAAATCAGTTTCCCTTCTTCAGCAAAGGTAGTGTTGCAGACAACACTGGACAGTGTTACTATTTTGAACTTTTTTGCTTCTTTATACGAGTTGACATTCCTCAGGTCTAGAATTGGCATCAGTATGCAATCGTTCCTGGGGACCATGAAGTAATAAACCCCCTGATTTTTGAGATTTACAGGGCAGGTTGTATCACAATCTTTTCCAGCAATGTCTTTATCTCTTCTTCTAAAATTAGAGATGATGGCATTATCCTGAAGCATCCTGTTAAGAGGGGGAGTGGAAAACTCTATTGTGTAGCTGTGGGCAGTAATAGACAAGACCCAACCATAATTGGCAATGGCATGCCAGGTGTTGATGAATGGCACAACGTATTGGCATGTATATGACACTGTCTGTGTTGTTTTGAGACCAAATGTAGAGGATGTGGAGGAATTTGGCTCTTATACCTGATGTGGTGGTATTCTGGGATGGGAAAGCCTGCATCAGGAAGCCTGGCATTGAGCCCCAGTGCAGGACTGTATGTCCCATCGTTTCTGCCCTTTGCAAATCAGTGTAGGGTGACATGAAAAGCCATTTGGCCCCCACATATAAGAGAAGCAAGACTCCATAGAAGAAAGGGGGAGGATAGAAGTCATCCCCCATTATGTGACTGTAGAGAAGAGGAGAAGGCCACTCTTTATGAAGGTTTTGAGAGGCAGAAGGTTGAACAGTGTCCGATTCTGAAGATGTTGGTTGAGATCAGGTACTGGTATCATTGTGGTGTCAATTCTTCTTGGTATGTTTCTGTGACGAGTGCAATGCAGGGTCTCCCTCTGATGTTTGAGAGGAGTGGTCCCAAATGAGTGACTGTGTGAGAGGTAGTAAGGCACTCAGAGAAAGTTGTGGAGCTGTTTCCTACTTGAGATGGAACCAAGGCAGACAAGCTCTTCCTTTGGAGAATCTAAGGGCTGTGGGGTTGGAGGATGCACCACCACCGATGCCAGCTGTTTTACTTGTTTGCTCAATGGGGTCAGTTTTGAGATTGATGGGATCAACATCATGTCTTTTGAAGCGATTTCCTGGAGCTTGATGTAATCAACTCCTCTTGAGTGTTCTGTGTAGTGCTGAGCTGTGGCGCCTCCATCCATAGGGACTTTCCTGGGGTCTTGCAAATGGATACCGATGGTTCTGTGGATTCTTTGGAGAGATCTTTCCCAGAAATAGAATTTGAGTCTCAACTGCCAAATTTTCATTGCAACTCTGGTGAATTTCTTACAAAATTCGCAGGACTGTGTCTGGTGACTCTCCCTGAGGCAGTAGAGATATCTGGAGTGCCCATCCATTAGAGGAACTTTGTTTTTGGTTCCTCACATTTCTTAAATGAAGCCATAAAAAGGTGGGAACACAGTGAAAGATTAAAACCTAATTACTTTTCTTCTTTTTTTATGTTTTTTTTAAGATATGAAAAGAGAGCGAGTGGGCTAACTAGAGAAGGTAAGAAAGAGAAAATAGCTATTTAAAAATTCTGTTGAAATTAGGCTCTGGAATCAGTGAGGTGCTACTTCACTAGTGATAAAAAAAGAACAGAGATTAACCGTCAGGCAGAGGAGCAGGCACTGAATGATAGGGCAGGGCTAACCAGTTTTTTCCTAGGCTCTGGAAGATTCTGGCAACATCTGCACAGGTGTAGAACAACCCATTAGTGTGAATCACAGAGACCATGAAGAACAATAAAATCACTACAACCAGTGTAATGTGAGCAATCTTATAGCTGTTAGGAGCTTATGGAGGCCAATCCTCCACCTGGACGTACTACCTTCAACTGATATTCATCCGCCCTTCACATTATATAGTTCCCAAGCATATTTAGAACTCAGTAGGCTGCTTTGCTTTCCCACTGATAGCTTTTAAATTTACAACATACTTTTCTGCAAATTTAAGAGTCTAGTATAAAGAAAGGCCTATTTTGTGTATATGTAGCTCAATTTCCCTGCCTTGCTAGGCACATGATAATGCACACCTATACATGTCTACTCAGAAGTGGGTCGACTGAATTCACGAAAGCTTAATCCCAGATATATTTGCCATTAGTGTGAGTAGATGACATTTTTGTTGATAACTTAAAGACCCCAGCTTGCAGCACTATTACTGCAATTTCTGTAACAAGAGTTTCCTACTGAAGATTTTGCTGAATTCTACTGAAGCCAAAGTTCTTTGCAGTTTATGTAAGAAGAGGTTCGTGCATAATAAAGATTGGTTTTCTTCTTGCAGCAGGAGGGAAACATTTCAGAGAAAATAGTTCCCTGAAAAATTCAGATATTTTATTGAACACAATGTTACTTTTTAATACCATTAAATGAATGAAACATGGATAGGGCCTTTAAAAGAGACTGACAAAAAGCAAGAGAAAGAAATCCAGGATTCCAAATCGGAATCCCTTCCATGGTCCTCTATCCCGTATGCTGATAATGGACAAAATCCTAAGGATGTTTGTGTAATATGCCATGTCTAATTACAGAAAGGGTACCACGGCACATCTTGGATGTGCAATTGAGCACATGACCATGTGCATGACTATGATGGCAGTTTATCAGTTACCCATAGTAAGTTAAACAAACCTTACCAAACACCAGTAGGATTGTGGCCAATTATAAGGAGACCAATGACAAAGATCTAAAGAGGAGTCTGTGGGCACATTTTACTGAATGACCTTACAGAGCCCTTGTGTTCAGGAACCCCAACAAGGCAGTGCTCCTGATGAAGGGAGCTCTCTATGTTTATTCAGCCAAACAGACATGTTCAGATTCATGCTTTTGAACTGTAATTTGCAGAATTCCATAGGCAGAACTTCCCAGAATTGGACTGCAACTCCCAGAATTCCCCAAGTAGAATTCTGAGAGTTGCATTTCATAAAAATCCTCCAAAAAAACAAAAAAACAAATCTGCATATACCTCAACACACAGAGGTACAGCAGACTTTGGGGAGGGACACTGGGAGTGAGACTTACCTGTGCCCCCTCTTTCTCAATATAGCTATTCAAACTATCAAGCAAACATCTAAATAGGGTTTAATTTAAGTACCATTGATTTCAATGGTGTTACACTCAGCAAGATTAAATCTGGATCCAACCTTTATTATTTTTGCAAAATAATAGTTGTGGGTTAATGCTACAAGCTAAGGCCAAAGTAGAAGCTGAAGAAAATTTGCAAATACACACAGAGGATTAGAAGCAAGGCACACAGTAAAACCATCAATAACAGATGTGAGATGAGTGAGGGAAAGTCTTTCCACTTATTTATATATTTACAGAACACTATGTTTATGCACCTTTTTTCTTCCTGCCTTTGGGAAAGTGTATGATTTGATTCTGGTGATAATTCCACCTTGTATGCCAATCTAGAAACCATAAAGGATAGCAAAAGGATAAATAAGTATATTGGAAAAATATGAAGGAATACTTAACATGCATGTTTGTTTCTTTAGGTCTTTCGTACTCTCCTCCCTCCTGATTCATCCCTTTGACCATATCCTTAATACTTCTTGCTTGCCATCCATAACACTCATACTTCATAGACCTACAGCCCCTTGATTATTTCTGTAATACACTGGTGGCTGTCGAATTATGTAGAAATCACTAGCAACTTTCAGACATAATGAACTATGATGTATTGTTATGGAATTTATAGATCTATGGGTCATTGTCCTAGAACAGTTGCAAGGAAATTTTCATTTCCACTGCAAGTTCAAGTAAGATGCTTTCATTTCCATTTTTTATTACCAACAATTAAATGTTATGTCCAAACCTGGAGAGACTATGGCTAATTTTAGCCACAGTTTATGGAGACACACCAACAAAATGTTTCTGTTTGTGATGGTAGTTTGTTTCAACAATCCATAGTTAAGATTAATTGCAGTTTGGGGTTACAGAGATAACCTAAACTATGATTATTTTTTAAAAATCAGAACAAAAATCTTTGAATCTTCTCATTACTGCATCAATGGAATAAGTGTGGACGGATCTGAGACTTGCCTAGACTTACTTGGAGATGCTAGAGAAACCATAGGCTAGCACTACTTCTGAACTCAAGCATTCTTCTAAAACATTCTTGCCCCTTCTCCCAGAAGGATAAGCTCTTTTAGCCTGGTTTTCTAGGTAATTACTGGTAAGAGGTCACTGAAGATAAACTTTTTCTTTGTGATATAAAATATGCAAAACTGAGTGGAAAGAAAAAACAAACAAGAATGTCTTCAATAAATACTGAAGGGTATATGAATACATATCTGCTTCTCAGTAGATGTGCATTGGATTGCACTGTTAAACTTAGAATTAGGTCACAATCTGAACTTGACCAGTCTGTGTAAGACATCACCTGCTGAGATCTTCCATAGCAGAATATCTTGCACACAGATTTCTATAGCCTGGTACAAATGATAAGCACACCATGTAAAATGGAACACTTGTGACCATTGTATAGTTTTCTAGGGAACTGAGAAATCCAGAGCTTTTCACATTCATGAAAATCAGCAGGAGCAGAATTGCAAGATGCCAGCTGTTTTGTTTGTTTGTTTGTTTTTTGCAAGACATAGTATATTCTGAGAAATCACACATCTTCAAATGCCAAAACAGTGTGGAGTGAGCTGCAACACAACTTACATTAAAGTTTATTTTTAGAGCATAAACAGATCTCACATATTTTATTTATTAAATAAAAAGGATCATTCATCTATGTTTAAGTACATTTTGTGCAGTACACTATAATCTCTCCTGCACAGCCTCTTTTCTTTTCAAAACCATAAGAAATGTGGCCTCCAAGAAAAATACAGGATGTATTCTTAATTTAAAATTGCTAGCTTAATAAACTTGCCAGTTTGCCTATTTTAAAATCCGCAAATTATAAAAATGTCTTTATAGTGATACAATGAGCAAAAATTAATGCAGGAGATCGTCAATAAATGTCACTGGATGAAGAAATCTTCATTTTCTCAACAATGTGGGGGAGTATATCTAAATATTGAAACTAGAATACTTAGATTCTTTGCTGTCTATACATAGCTTATATTTAACAGTAATTGTGGAGAACTTTTCACTTAAGAATTTGTAATGAGGTGTATTGAAGGTTTAGGAAAACTTTTATTCATACTGCCCAGTAGAGACAGTCATATACACAATAGCAATGAGTGTAAAGGCAGTCTACAGAACCAAAGATAGTACACAGCTATATAGGAAACACACCAAGGGACATAAAATAAGTAATTTAAATTGGTATTCCTTTGAACTTTCTTTCCCAGGAAGTTCCTTTGATATCCCTTTCTCAAGATGTTTCTTTGAAATTCCTTTCTGAGGATTTCCATTTGATATTCCTACAGAATGAAGCCTGAGTATTTTATTGTTTTAGCATACTTTTGCTAAAGGTAAGGAAGATATATGTCTCTACACTTCTCAGACAATGGCTGTCTTCCCATGGTTCATAGACAGACACTATATACTGGACTTTGCTATACATATGAAATTCATTGGCTATCTTTATATAATTGTTAAATCCTAATATATATTATTATATTTCAAAGTTGCAATGAGGGGGATCTCCACATAGGCACTACTAGCAAATAAAGCAAAGTGAATCCTTCATTTTGTAAATCTTTCTCTCTTCAGCCCATGGATATAGCCACACAGGAGCATCTTTAAACTTAAACGTCCAAAGACCCCTCTATAAGACAACCTGTCTATACGCAGCATTCTTCATCTTCCAGGCTCTAGCAATTCAATTGCTTTAAAGAATTAAGCTCATGTTCTCTCCTTTATATCAGAAGCAGCAGTCAAGGTGTTTACTTTTGCCACTAACAAATTATATCAGACTTACACGCCAAGCCACTTCACAGACAGCTACATGCCAAGCAGCTACACATGCAGTTATTTGCCTGGGTGAACTAAAGCCAGAGGAGATATCATCTTCCACTCAGTTTTAATTTACTGTAGTGTGCCTATCGACGCAGATGGGAGTTGCAAGGATTAAAGCCTCACCTTACAAAACATTGTGGGAATTTTTAGTAGAGCTCAATATCTGAAACTAAGAATTTTTACACCCAGTGTTCTATTTCTCACTTCCACACACTCCAAATGACTTCATAGTTTCTTGGCTCAAACATCATTGGACTCTCCATGATTTTCTTTCATCCTGTCTCCTACCTTGCCCTCTCCCACTTCAGCTCCTGACAATATATTCAAACCTGTTATGTAGCTGACTTTTTGGAAGGAAGGCTACATAGCAGAGCAGGTAAATACATGCAGAACAACATACTTACAATTATTATTCTGAATGTAGAATCAGTGTTTTCTCATCTCAAAATCTAGAAGATTACGACTACTAATAATCTTATATAATATATACAGCAGAAAAAACTAACTAGCATGCAGTTTGGCACTTATTTTTGTTGTACTTACATTTGTAATAATTAGTTTTACATAATGTCTGAAGATAAAGGAAGTAAATCCATGCAATGTGCAATACTATTGTATCAAAATACACAAACATTTCAATATATACATACGAAAAGTGTTGTATGTCATTCTACAGGTATGTATATACTAACAATTCAAAGACTAACAATTAAACACTATGATACTTTACTGTATTAAAAATAGCCATTACTGGTTTTGACCAGAATATTGTCTTACCTTACGTACAGGAAGTGCTGGAGTTTGACTAAAATCAGATTCACCTAAGATAATGAGATATACTAATTACTACTGCAACATAAATTGCTGCTTCTACAAGAATACGTTTATAGGAGAGATGTCCAGCAGAAAACCTTCAGAAAGTAGATGCACATAGCTCAATCTAGTTCTAGCTTGATCCCAATGAAGAAATGCCATTACAAAATAAGGACATGAATGCCCCATTGAGCAACTCTTTTGTTACAGCAAACTATTAAATACAGTCTACCATCCATCTTATGCTCTTTATGGTTATTAAACCCTCAAACTTAGTGGAGAAGCCTTACTGCTACTAACTAAACTGCAGCACGAGATAGATTTTACAAAATTACAAAATGGCTTTGCCGAACTTGCCTAAAGCAAAGGTGCTGCTTTAACCTCTGCTTTCATTTGTGCTGCTACAGGAAATATGGGAAAGTAAAACTGGCAATGCTGTCTGTACAGAAAAATTGTAACAGGGCCCATGCCATCTTCTCTAGAACTTTTACACAAAAGGTATACAGATTACGAGTGAACTAGAATAAATATGTGTTGCATTTCATCCTGTCTCTAGTGCAAAATGGAAAAGCCAGCAACAGGTCAGTGAGTTAAGATCAAAACTATAACCTAATCCAATCTCATACAGGGATATACAGAGAGGAAAGCTCATATTTGAAAGTTTTCAAACCATTGCATGTTGTACTCTGTCCAATTGGAAAATCGGTTCTACAGTTAGCACCACTCTAGTTTGGAACAAGCTGTATAAAAACATTTACCACAGATTTTTCAAGATCCCCATTATGTTATTTTGAGTGGGAGCCTTTTAGAGATAGGATAACCATATCTTTAACACCTTCAATAAGCTTTGTCGACTTTCAGTCAAGCTTAGCCTGGCCATCAGCTAAACTGAGATGGTCATCTCAAGCAGAAGAATCCTGGAAGGGTGGAAGATCCACAATTGCCACTCATCTGGCTACTGCCTGAGACAGTGGCTGCCACTACCAATCTTTCTTCCTCCAGCTTCCACCCATGTGCAAACCCCAGCTGCTTCTTGGTTAACTAGTTAATCTGAGGGTCCTTGGGGCCAAGACATTATGGGACAGGTAATTCCCCCCCCCCCCATAATGCTTTAGCTTCAATAATTATTCACACAGCTAGCTAGCATGGTCCATACATGTTGCAAAAACAGCAGCAAAAACAATGCACCATCATGCTCCTCCTACTTCTCTGTTCTGGTGAGTGTTGTGCTGGTGTGATATGCAATGGTCGTTTTCTTCTCACATCAGTTGGCAGACAGCTTATGTCAGTACTGTTCTTAGGGTTAGCAATCTGCTTGAACTACTTTGAAAACATAGGTCCATGGTATCTGATCCATGGTGCCCATTTCCTCAGTGGTATTCTGAAGTTCAGTAACGATGCACAAAATGTATGGATTTAACTTCCAAATTTTAAAAGCATTGGTCACTCACCATTTGTCAGGTGAGCATTTGGATTTGGAACTGGATCTGTAATTATTCTTAGAAGTCCATCTGCTTTGTAGGAATAATGCTCCACTAGCTGAAAAGGAAAGAGAAAAAGAAAGAAAACATTGGAAGAGTAGAAAAATAACTGCACAAACACACTATAAAATTGTTACTAGTGGCCTGCAGCCAAAGACTCTATTGATAATTTTCAGTTAATATATAAAATACAGCCACCCATTCTAGGTTTCCACTCTTATGGGATCTCTGGTTTTAGCCCTGAAAATGCCCCCTGTGTATTCATTTTGCTCTTTTGTTACCATTGCTGCTGAGCTCCTGTAGTTTCTAGACTATGTAACAGTTTATTTAAGCATCACTGTCTGAAATACGTCCCCTCCTTCAAGACATAAGCTTGCCTTAGATCTTCATCTGTTATGAATTGAGAGTCTGAAGTTCAATGCAAGGATGAGTGGAGAGAATTCTTGAAGTATCATTTCCAAAATAGGGGATGCTTTATGAGCATGGAGAGTAAAGGATTACCTATGCTGCATTAAGCAGCAACTGGTGAAATTTCTCCAGAAGACACAGAAGAACTAGCTTAATAATGTGTACGGAAACTCCTTAAAAGTGAATCCAACTGTGCCTTCTGGCAAATAATTTAATTTGTAGTAAATAATACAACTGAAGTAGCTACTATATCTGTTAGCTAATTATTTATTGTGTCTGTAGTCAGAGTGAAATAAATTCTTAAGCTGTGTTTCAAGTTAGAATTCCAACTAAGGAATACATGTACAAAAGCCAGATACCAATGGACCTCATTTTCAACCATGCAAGTGAGATAACAGCCATTGTTGAGGCCATAAGTCCCAGTAACCTTTGAACCATGAACACTGTCCCTTTTGCATAGGATCTGAATTAGTAAAGCTATGTAAATCTCAGTAAAGCTATGAGATTCTGTTTCCTGTTGTGGGGCATGTATGGCTTTGCAGCATTGGAGTTAAGGAGTGCGCTGATATAAAGCCAATTTCACCACAGAATCTACAATACTCTCCTAGACACTTGAAATTCTGCTAATAAAAACAACAGTTATTATGTGCTTTCTGTTTCCTCAATTTAAAAATTCAGTGTGAAAACAGCAGTATTCTTGCATGAAAACCAAATCAATTCAGTCAAATATTTTGACTCCAGATCCAATAATCCCCACCCAGCATGGCCAAGGGTAGATAATTACAAGTATTATAACTTCAATACACATGGAGAGCCCAAAGCCTCTCACTTCTGAACTAACTAATAAATATAATAATCTTTGTGCCAATGACATGGCCATGAAAGATCTCATGTCTTGACATACAGCACTTCTAAGGATGTTTCAAGTCACATGATCACTGGGAAGAAGTAGCAGATAGTTAAGCTAAGGAAAGATGAATGATATCTGCTTATGGGTATCCTTGAGGAACACAACATTTCTGATTCTTTGAATGTGTTTTATACCAGAAAAGGCAACCTTTGAAGGGCTGGGAACTCTCATTTCCTACCCACTCCCAGTGTTTGGTGGGCTGCACCACAGCCCCTCAATTTTTCACATCTCCCAGAAATCTTGGAAGAACTATTTGCCATTTAAATGCAACACATGCACCCTGCCTCGTGAGAAATAGGAAGTGACAGGCTGGTCACTTCCAGTTTCTAAAAAAGGCTAAATATGGATTAAATGAGGTCTAAAGGCAAAATTATGTTTAAATGACATATTTCATCCCTTATAGATTTTACAGTGAAATGGGGGGGGGGGGGGCGGGAGAACCACACACTGGGACCTGAGAGACTGAGAGAAGGGCCTCTTGGAAGATCTTTAAAAGCAGAAGGAGTTGGGTGTCATCAGCACACTGGTGGTACCAGACCACAAAATTCTGGACAGCCTCTTTCAGGTTTTTCATGTATATGTGAAAAGTATGGGGAATTATGGAAGCCTGAGACACTCCACAGGCTAATGGTCAAAGTGTTGAACAGGAGAATTGAATTAACTTTCGGATATAGAGTCCTGGAAATGACTAGAAGTTGACACAGTTCATGCAGTTCATTGAGAGGAGAGATACAAGTTCCCCTTTCCATATTGCATTGGAATAACAAAAACACTATGTATGACTCATACATATATTGTTACTAGTTCTGTGTAATCTTAGGTCACTGAAAGAGAAAATAACTTGGTGGAACTTATACAATGAGTCTGTGGGATCCAATTCTCCATACACCAAAGTATTAAAATACACGTGCAACAACAAAAAACTATCAGTTTTATCATTATCAATAGAACTATATTGAATATAATTTAAATAAGCAGGTTTCTGCCAATTTCAGACTCTTTTTGTGCTTTAATTGACTCAAACCATAGCATTTTTAAAGGATGACAACAGATGCTTCAAAACAGAATCCTAACTTTATCCTATGTTTCAGAGTAGCATAACAAAAATGCCATAACATTTTGCTGTTTTATATCGTTTTGCCATTTTTATCAGTAAATTAACTTCTATTCAATGATGCTAACAATCTGCACAACCACAAAAATAACCCAAATCAGCTGACAGTTTTCAAAAATGGATACATGAATTCATATTAACTTTGGCAAGCAAAGTTTTCTATTTTTGCTAAAACAAATGATAGGCAAAGTCTATTCAATCTGGTAAAGATAGTTGGCCTCATATCAAAGCAGAACTAATAATATCCTCTCAATATACACATCCGACAGAAAGTAGAACATATGATACTGAACGAACCTGGCAGAGAGTATCAAACTTCTTTCCATCTGGAATTGACAGTTTTCCCTTCTTGTCTTTATCAATGCGATAATGTGCTACCTTTCCTTCATTGAGGAGACAGAGGGCATATGATCCATTGTTGTCTCTTTCTCTGATCCTGCAAAGACAAGGAGAAAGTAAAACACACATTTTTGACTACAGGCAGAAATGGGCTCCATAAAACTCCTGAGTCTCTCCATTTTATATTGTTATGTATTACAACATGTATCAAGGCACCTCAATGGGACATCACTGATGAGTACTACCCATCTTCATTTTCCCTACTAACATTCGATGGAAAGGTAAGAATCAGGAGGTAAAAAGCTGTTCTAAATTGCTCAAGTAGTCTAGTCTGTATAACAAAAATGCTCATTATTAGGTTCTAATTTCTTCAGTTCCAATATACCAGCCATCCTTTCCCTGTGTGTAATATTTATGGTTTAAAAATAAATATAATTCCAGAATATTTTTTTAATTTAAAAGGATACCTGCTTAATTCCACAATGTTCATTGAAGAAGACACAAGTGCCTAGAAATTCTGACAATTGAGAGCTTCTAAAATAGAGATTCATTTTATTGTTTGTAGAAACTATCAGATCCTAACATTCAAGGGTTCTTCCACCTCTATCTACAATTATCCCTCCTTTAAGAAACAATTAGATTGAGACAAATGTGTGGTAGAAAAAGAAAATACATCAACTTATTATATTCCTGTAACAAGGCTGTCTGAAAGAATGAAAGAAAAGGAGAGAGAGGCGGAACAACTAAACTAATATGATCTTGTCAGAAGCCTTCCAAACTACATGGATGAGAAAGATTTTCCCATTTCCGAGTTATGGGCACATTGTGCACTTTTTGGCCTGTCTATAAATAGGAAAGGTAGCTGCTAAGAGAAATAGAGGAAGAAGTGCATTGCAAATGTTGACATCACATGGTGTAGTCAGATGAAGGGAAGTCCCAAAATGCAGGATGCAAATGATTGTTCCAGCACGGAGAAATCCATGGCTTCTAATACCCATCAAGGGTAGTATGACAAAGAGCTGATGCCCCGAATAGGAAAAAAAATGCTTTGGTAATTTCTTTCTGCAGTTACAGAATTTATTTTTGCACAGAAACAAATTCACAGATTTTTTTATCAGCCATTTTAGTATGTTTTGCAGCTCCTCTGATCTGTTTCTTATTTCCTTGGCCTAATGTTCAACTGCTGACTGGGTGGCTTAGTGGTTTAGGTATCTAGCTGTAGAGCTAGAGGTTGTGAATTTGATTTCCCATTGTGCCTCCTGCAAGTAGAGCCAACCTGCGTGGCCTTGGACAAGCTGCTCAGTCCTGGGTCATCCTCAGAAGAATGGAATAGTAAATCACTTCTGAGTATTCTTTACCTGGAAAAATCCTGAAAAAGGTCGCCATAAGTCAGAATTGATTTGACAATACATGATGATTATTATGTTCAGCTATTGGAGATGTACTGCGACTCTAGAGGCATCTATCAGAGACACTAGTGAGCACTGCTCATTTTTAGTTCCTGGTCCCTAAGGACCACATTGTCAAAATTATATATGTTAAGACTACAGAAAATGCAGCTGCAATGGCAGGGGAGAACTGTGACAACTGTAGGAAGTATAGCCTCTGTCTTGGTGCTTCTGCATGCCCACTAGCTGTCGAAGTTCAGAAAAATCTATGGACTGAAAATAGCCACATCTAGTTATTAAGCAGGAACTGATGTACAAAGAAACTTTTGCAAAGTTTATTTTCTATTAATGTTATCATTATTCAGACTAGCAAATACAATTCATACTCTGGTGGGAATCATTTAATTATCTGTAAAGAATGTCCATCTTCTTTTCTCATGTTTGGTGTTAGCAACATTTCATTCTACAGGGCAAAAAGGTCCAACTAATCTACAGTCCAGCTGTAATCAGGGTGGATTTGATTTAAATCAGTTTGAAATCACAATTTAAATTACAATTTAAATTTTAAACATTGGATTTATTTGACAATTTAAATCAAAACAATCATTTTTCAAATTTAAATCATGGTTTAAATCATGATTTAAATCAATTTGAGTTTTTAAAATGGAATTGATTTGAATCATTGATCTTTATTCATTCTGGCTGTAATAATTGAAGACATGAAATTACATCTCCAAAAAGAGTCTGGTCTTACTATGGGATTGTGCTGAATTGGCAAACATACACCTACAGAAAACACCATGTGTAGTAGGTTCAGCTCCAGGTGTTTAATTAGTCTCCTCTACCTCCCAAAAGCTTAGTCAGGAGCAGATCTGGTCCCAACAAGCTTTACAGCCATTCACGTATTTATTGCCCACAGTCCAGATGTGCTGCTGTGAGACAATACAGGGTCTTTGGAAATCAGCACAACAAACAAAATAGGCTGGAACTGTGCTTATGAACTGAAGTAACAGTACAAAAAATAAAAATGGATGGGCCCGATTAAGGCTCTGATCCCAAAGTGGAGAGCTTTACTAGGCAGTCTGCCACGCAGCAACTTGTTTCTCACTTTTGACTCCAGTTCTTCTTTTTGTATATTTTTTCATGCAAATTTTCAGCAGCCACCATAATTTTCATTCCCCCTGGCCATGAAGGAAAGAAATTCTCCTCTATAAAAGTATAAAAATTATTTTTGAACAGCAGTGTGCTTCAAAAGCATGTGCTTCAAAAGCATGTGCAGTACCCTTATAATGAAAACATTACAAATATTTTTCTAAAAACAAAGTTATCGTTAATCCCAACTCAATAATTTGTGAGGTTATTTTTGTATATCAGGGAATGGAGAATAAGCAAGATTAAGAAGTGAATGGTGTTCAAACTTTTCCTGCTAGGCACATTTCTTTATTGAACTGAGATAAATGCTTGAAAGAAAGGCACAGCATTTCATGTGTGACAGAACGACAAAGAGAAAAAGTGATTGGCTGAAACACTGTTAATGTTTTAGTCTCTCTTAGAAAACTTTATTAACTAAAGTTGGTTAATAAATGTTAAAGTATAATCCAACAGTAACGTAAGAGTGCTGTTTGGAAACTAAAACGCTTTTCACAATACATATTCATAAGGGGAAGTGCAAAGGTCCAACATTTCACAATCACCCAGATGAAAATTCTATTGGCTTCTTTCCAGATTCATAGTGCAATAATGAAAGTTGCACTGGCTAATTTAAGTTAGCTAATAAGATACCAGTTGTACACCTGGTCATGTGGCCAAGCACATGACTAGCACCTCTTTAAGTAGCTTCAATCAGTCACCACAACTTCTGTAATTATGGTAACATATGCAGAAAAACCCCCAACAGGATCTGGACCCAAATCTGTGCAAAGTTATATTGTTGTCAGTATAACTTGGATATGGCACATCAGTAAAAATAACAACTTGAAATGTTTAGAAACAAGGAATGTGTCATATAGTTTTCCTACTACTCCTGGAAATTGTCAGCATTAAGTTCTGGAAATTGTAGGGGGAAATGTTTACTTACAAAAATTTCCCATTGGTCTTTGTCCCCAGAAGAACACGCTGCTCTGAATCTTCACGAGATATCATCCCATGGAACCAAGGCATCTTTAAATGTGCTGTTGTCGCAATCAGTTTTTCTAGCTGGGGTTTCTGGCTAATAATTGCTTGCTCAAGAGCATGACCCTGCAAGTGGACAAAATGGGGCAACACTGTAAGACTGTAATACAAAACCGCTCTATAAGGCAAGGCAAGCTTACAGTGGTATAGATACTTTCAAAGGTTTTGCAAACAGGTATTTGTCTAACAATGTCTGAAGCTGTACCTTGCAAAACACGTCGTTTCATATCTAGCTAGCTATCTAAAAACCCAAAAGAGACAACAAGAAAAATAAGTCTCAATGCTTCAAAACGGGGATAGATTTCAGAGGAATAAGAATCACAGAAGAAAACCACCAAGAAACATGCTTTAAGTAATATCCTGGCTACTAATACAGACTGGTTGCTATGTGGATGCTATTTCAAATACTCAGCTTCTTATTCCCAGAATTTAGAAGAGAAAAAGAGACCAGCCAGAAAGAATGGCATTTTTGTTAGGGTACAAGACTTGGCATACATGCTTTGGGTGCTACAGAAAAAACTGTGAGGATTCAGTTCACTGTTGATTTTTACGTTCCATCTTTTTCCTTAGCATCAGGTGCCAAAGCACAGAGAGGATACCATTGTAGAAGGAAGATAACTAACTGACCTGTAAGTTCCATGTTTTTTTGACATATTCCCTGATTAGATTCTCCTTCAAGTCCTCGAATTGACTAGTTTTTGGTTCAACTCCTGGTGGTCGATTACAAGGTTTTCGGAGTAAGCAAACAAGACCATCAATCTCATCCGAGTGGTAGTTAATGAGTTCTACAGGACTTCTGTGGGATCTTCCTCCAGTAATGGCATAAGTGCCACTAATTTCCCTCTCAATGGTATAATGATAAACTCTTCCATCATGCGCCAAAGACAAAGCAAAACCACCTAGATAGTTTCGACTCTGTCGCAGTAGGTACAGTCCATTGCTCAGTCCACTTTGCATCAAATAATCTTCAGCTTCTTCACGTGTAATGTTACCAAAGAAATAGGGAAGGTGGCTGATGGAACTAACACTTGCCATTTTTTCCTTTCACTTCTTAGTTCTTTGCAGTAATTATCTTATACCTGGAAGCAAAGGAGCATATGTTTAAGAAAAGTAACTTCGAAGAGCAAATCAAACAAGAGGCAGCTGGGAAGTTGTAAGTTGCCCACCTGCAATACAGTAGTTGTACCAAGAAAGCAGACTGAGAAGAGAAAGAAGAAAAAATCTTTAGATATTTTTAAAATGTTACTGCTTTTATATACATATTAAGTTGTCAATTCAGCTCTCAGCAGTATCAAATTACAGAACACACTGGGTAACTTTAGGTCAGACACTGTCTCTCAATTTAATCCACCTCATATGGTTGTTGTAAGCATAAAACAAGAATGAAAGCCATGTATGCTGCCTGGAGTAGAAAAACTGGATATGAATGTGATTAACTACAAGAAAATAAAATATTTAAGTGTTTTTCTTTTGACAACCTTAGTTCTAAGCTAATTCAGGAGGTTGTGCCTGAGCTAGACTGCATAAGTGTCGATAGAGAGGTGTGTTAAGCTAGAAAGAAGCAAACTCAAGAGTCCAAAACCACCCCTTCAAAAAGATACTTGCAAGTCTATTCTCTCTTGTCCAGTTTGGTCTGAGCTGGGAGAACCCCCATAGACCTTACAGAGATAAGGATCAAACTGTCCATTTTATTTCCTGAGCCTGAGATTAATAGCAAACAGTAGGAGAAGAATCCAAGCTAACAAGGCGCTGATTTTAGTACCAGAGTCCTTGGTGGAAAATGCATACATGCCCAAAGCTCTAAGGAAGTAAATTAATTTTAAATCGAAAGCAAGCAAGGAATAAAATATAGAGAACTGCTTCTGGAAATATACAATAGAATGAAGTACCAAAGCTGGTGAGGCTGATACATGCATAACCTGATGTCACAGACATAACCAGAATAAAGCCTCAAGGCCACACACAGTAAATGAAGGAATAAAAGCTCATGTAACAAGTGTGAGACAAAAGGCAACTCTCATTTTACTTGACTAACTAGCTCAAATCAGCTGAGCTGAGCTCTTAGCAGATAATAAAATGAGCACTTGGGTGCAGGCCAAGTACTAGAAAGCCAGCTTTCTAATACTTGGCCTGCATACAAGTTTAATGGAGCTGAAAGATGATGCAGCAATGAGCAGGTTTTCTTGTTAACCTTTCGTAACATAGAAAAGAAATAACAGACTGGGCCGCAGAGACAGATCTCCCCCCCCGCACGCACTCCCCCCCCCGCACAGCCCCTTCACGCCCGGCCTTTCGCTCATGTGCGTGAGCCTGCGTGAGCGTCCCCCCCTTCGCGCATGCGCACGAGCGCCCCCCTCCTTTGCACGCAAGCGCACGCCCCACCTTCCCCAACCGGTCCGCGATGTTAAAAAGGTTGGGGACCACTGCTCTAGGGGTTTAAATGAGGATTCTTTCTTACTTGTACCCAGAGATACCTGATACTTTTTGGTGGTTTTCAATTTAAGAACTGAACTGGGACTGACTCTGTTTAGCTTCCAGAAGCAGAAGAGATGGTGTTCCCCCCACCCTCCCAAGGGGTAAATAATAGGCTTTGTGAATACTTACTCCAGTAAAGGATGTATCTTATCATCCCTATGTTCTTGGTGTGTAGCCTAGGCTGAAAGGTACTCTAGCCAACAAGTTCATAGCATGGAAAATTTAAAGGGCTGTAAAAGCATATTCTTTATACACAGAAGATCCCAGGTTGAACTGTTGTCATCTATAGATAGCGTAAGAAAAGAATTGTGCCTCAAAGCCTGGACAGATATTTCCACTCACTGTCCATGACAGAAGGCCTGTCAGGCCAAATGGTCTGACTCAGTAGAAGGCAGCACTATGTGAACCTAAGAATCAGGGATTTTGCAGCTTTCATGTATAGCTGTTACTTAAAAGGTTTGTCTACATTCCTACATACAGTTGAAATATACAATCTACAAGAGATTCAGATAAATTTTCCATCTCTCTAAAAGCTACTGAATTAAAAGCAAATTCTAGGTTTGATTATGATTCTACAGCTATAGATTGTACCTTGCCAATTATTTTTATACTTTTATACCTACTATTTTTATACTTTGTTGCAGTTGGCCATACCCTACACCTTTTAATTTAAGGCCTCGTGGTGTTTTTTTTTTTAACAGCAATGCTCTCAGGCCAATGCTTTTAAAATCATTATTTTAACTTTACACAGGAAGCCACAACAGCTCAACTGTTCAGTGTATAACCTGCCTTTCTATTTCCTCCTGTGGCTAGTGGACATTAAAAAAAAAGAGGCTGCTTTAACCTTTAGTTAGTAAGCAGGAAACTAAATGGCAGAAGAGAGAAGTAGTGATGCTCGAACCATTCTGCGGAAATATCCTCCAGAGTATTTCAGTAATTATTTACTTAAAGCAAGGGTGGCCCACCCAGAGCAGGTGGCCCTCTGTATCCTCAAACCCTCCATACAACCACCACCGAAGAAGAGGAAGAGGAAAAGGAAGAAGAAAAGTTCTCAAAAAGGTCACACAATAATAAATAAATTATAACATACTTTTCAAACAACTAATTCTATATATATTTGTCTTGGCATGGTTCTTTGATCTACTTACTCAGCTATATGTCCTATTAAATGACCGTATTTTTCCGTGTATAAGACGACACTTTTGTCTAAAATCTTTAGACTAAAAATTGAGGGTCGTCTTATACACGGAAGTAAGCTGAGGAGAAAACAAGTGGAGGAGGAAAGGGGTCAAAGTGATCCTGTAGCACTTTGATCCCTTTCCCCGTCCACTTGCTAAGCCCCATGGGAAATCAAGTGGAGGGGGAATCAGAGATCAAAGCGTTCCTGCAGCCCTTTGATCCCTGCTTTCCCCCTCCACTTGCTAAGCCCCATGGGGCTTAGCAAAAGGAGAGGAAAAGGGATCAAAGCAATCCCATGGCTGCACGAGGGGGAAAGGGATCAAAGCAATCGTGCAGTGCTTTGATCCCTTTCCCCCTCCACTTGCTAAGCCCTGCTTAGATTTCTTAATTTTGGGTTAGAAAAGTGGGGGGGGGCATCTTATACATGGAGGCGTCTTATACACAGGAAAACATGGTAAATGGGTCTTGCAACTCTGTAAATGTGTATAAGAAACTGATACAACTGTACTCATTGGGAAGCAGAGACTGGTATCGATACTTTAGAACCACAAATCTCCCAGCCAACATTTTGTTGTGTTTAGTCATTAAGTCGTGTCCAACTCTTCGTGACCCCATGGACCAGAGCACGCCAGGCCCTCCTGTCTTCCACTGCCTCCCGGAGTTGGGTCAAATTCATGTTGGTAGCTTCGATGACACTGTCCAACCATCTCATCCTCTGTCGTCCCCTTCTCCTCTTGCCTTCACTCTTTCCCAACATCAGGGTCTTTTCCAGCGAGTCTTCTCTTCTCATGAGATGGCCAAAGTATTGGAGCCTCAGCTTCAGGATCTGTCCTTCCAGTGAGCACTCAGGGTTGACTTCCTTAAGAATGGATAGGTTTGATCTCCTTGCAGTCCAGGGGACTCTCAAGAGTCTCCTCCAGCAGCACAATTAAAAAGCATCAATTCTTTGGCGGTCAGCCTTCTTTATGGTCCAGCTCTCACTTCCATACATCACTACAGGAAAAACCATAGCTTTGACTATGCGGACCTTTGTCGGCAAGGTGATGTCTCTGCTTTTTAAGATGCTGTCGAGGTTTGTCATCGCTTTCCTCCCAAGAAGCAGGCGTCTTTGAATTTCGTGGCTGCTGTCACCATCTGCAGTGATCAGGGAGCTCAAGAAAGTAAAATCTGTCACTGCCTCCATATCTTCCCCTTCTATTTGCCAGGAGGTGATGGGACCAGTGGCCATGATCTTAGTTTTTTTGATGTTGAGCTTCAGACCATTTTTTGCACTCTCCTTTTTCACCCTCATTAAGAGGTTCTTTAATTCCTCCTCACTTTCTGCCATCAGAGTGGTATCATCTGCATATCTGAGGTTGTTGATATTTCTTCCGGCAATCTTAATTCCGGCTATTCTGGCTGATTAGATTGGACAAAAAATCAAATTTAAAAAGCCGACAAAAATATTGTGGAACTTACTAAAAATACAATTTTAATGTGACTTTTGTGGATCAAGCCCACTTCCTCTGACATTAGCGTAAGACTGCATGACTGTCATATTTATACATGGGTTCCATGTCCATGTATAATGGGACTATGTATGAATAGACACAGCCAATTATGACTCTAATGAATGAGAAAGTTTATTTGATCCATGAAAGTTCAAGTTAAAATATAGCAGTTAGTCTTTCAGGTGCTGCAGTGTTTATGGCTCTTGCTTTTTTATTTCATTTTTTAATATTTGTCTGATATGCTTGCATAAACTAACATGTCAACTTTTTGAAAACAATTCTGGCTGATGAATTCTGGATGGTGTAGCACAAAAGACAAATTTTCAAGTCTGGTGTGAATCTCATTCCCAAACAACCGCTAATGGGAGTGGGAGTACCATATTGGATTGGCTCTTGCTTTTATACATGACCATGGGTGTGCATGAAAAGTCAAAGACATCAAAGGAAGTTAAGCTATGAACTTTTCCTGTTACAACAATATGTTGTATTGATCTGCATCTGTGAGGAAAATGCCCGTACTTTCCTCTGCAAATAAAATAAGACAATGTTGCTCATGGGGATTTCCTACAGCATTCTCATGGGTTCGGAGTTTGGAGTTTTTTTTATGGAAGAGGGATTTGCCAAGATCAAAAATTGATAGTGAAAAATAACAGCAACTCACCAGCCTTGCTTTAAGTTTATGAGTTATACCTACCTGCAACTCAAGGATCTGGCTGAAATATCAGAAACTGGTCTTAATGGTTAAGAAAACAATATGACTATAAAATAGAGGAAACCAAGAAACTCTGAAGAGTCAATTCTCTCTAAGGTTTATGTATCATTATCTTATGATACTTTATCTGTTATCTTTGAATATACCCAAGTGGATATTCTATCCTTTCTGAGTATTTGTCTGCTTGTATTAATTATATTTACTCTGCATCAGTCTTATAAGAACTAACTTTGCTAATTTAGTGAAAAGCAACTTCCTGTGTTTCTCTGAAAATGTGTCCCTTTGAACTAATTGATCTAGAAGCAGCACTTTTAAAGTTATTGACTCTTTCTTTCTAGATCTTATTTGATCTTTCTTGAAAAAGCAGAAACACCAGGAAATTTGTTTAAAATGGTCTGTACTTGTTTACACTGCATAGCTTTGTATGTGTGAGCCTGAACTTATTTGTAAAGAATTGTTAATAAATTTTCATACAGATTTTCAGAAAGACTGGCATAACATAGTGTCAATAACATTGACAGCAAAAATTATTAGACCATAAATATAAAACAAACAGAAAACAATTGATGTGGCATCAAGTTGCTTCTGTCTTACAGTGGGCTGATGAATGGGTAACCTCCAAAAGGTTGTATTGTTAACTGCCGTACTCAGGTCTTGCAAATTCAAGGTTACAGCTTCCTTTGAGGTAATCCAACTTTATTGAGATGATCCATCTTCCTTTTTTTCTGCTGCCTCCAACTTTTCCCAGCATTAGTATTTTCCATTGTCCTGTCCTTTCATGATGTGCCCAAAATATGACAGCCTCAGTTTAATCTTAAATTTTAGTTTAGCTTTTTTAGCCAACCCAAAGTCTCTTTAATTGATTTTACAATTTGGCTTAGCAATAAGAATATCCCACACTTTGCCATACCATTGAAGACCTAAGGGAACACAGAAGGCATATTAGCCAGCTGTAGTTTAGAGGCCAGAGCAAATAAAGAACAAGTTGGCTGATTGATTTGGCTATCTCTCCTCCCTGCCACTGAACTGCCTTGTTATACAACACATTTACAATGCCAAAATAATTATTGTGATTTGTGTAAATATCAAAGGCTGTCTGTGGTACTTTTGATGCATTTCAACTCCCTTGTCCATTCTCCTACAGCCACATTGTCTAAGGACAGAATGCAAACATATAATTAAATCTCAGAATGAATAAAAATAGACAATAAAAAAATTAATTAAATTATAAAATGTACTTCAGATTTTTAAATTTTATTAAGTCCATTTCCATGAAAGCTCACACTAATATCTAACAGCTGGTTGTTAAGGTGCCACAATAGTTTTGTCTTCTATTATTTTTATATTTATTTTTATCAGACTGCCGGACTTTTATTGTTACAATTCTGTTTATTGTTTCAAAAAAAGCTGTAAGGATTTATAGTTTTAATTTAAAAGTAATTACGTATAGTGCAAAAAATGTGATTATGATTCTAATTCATATGATGAAACAATGACCAAAATCCTGTTGCACAGCTACATTTGTGTAAGTTACCACCAGCAGCATATTGCCACTAATTAAAGAATCCCTGCTTTGATTTTGGGTTGCATGCAATTCACCTGGAATTAAAGTGCAGGTTCTTTACTTAGTGACAATCTGCTGCTGTTGCTGACTTCATTCTTCCTACTATGGCACAGCTATGCAAGAGGATACTGGCCACTGTACTCATACAAATCTTTTTTTAAAAAAAGTTTTGTTAACAGAATCCAACAATTTTATGAAGTACCTCAAGTTTCTACATAGATTTTTCTGGTTAGTCCTTCAGTTATCCCAGGTAATAAATTTAGTTCTTAGTCTAAAGTCTAGAATTTTTGGTTAGTCTAAAACAGCGATCCCCAACCCCCGGTCCCCGGCCCGGTGCCGGTCCCTGGCCTGGGCCAGCGAGAGAGACCTCCCCGCGCGCACTCAGCCCCGCGCAGCCCGTTTGCGCCTGCGCGCGCGCTCCGGAATGCCCGCACGAGCGCCGTGCCATTTGCACATGTGCGCGGGCCCGCACAAGCGTGTGCTGTTGTTTGCGCATGCGCGCGAGCGGCTGTGTGCATGCGCAAAATGGTGGCGCTCGCTCGCTCGCTTGTTCACGCATGCGCGCGTGCGGGGGGGGTGCCCCGCCTTCCCCAGCCGGTCCGCAGACCGGAAAAGGTTGGGAAACAGTGGTCTAAAACATACCATCATATATTAGTACATTAGTACCATCAGAAAATTTTTCAATACTCAAATTGGATTTGCATCTCCAGAGATACATACTTCTAGAAATGAGAAACAATAGACAATTATTCCTGTTTTCCAACTCTAACTAAAGTTACTAATAACTAAAACAACTATTCATTTTTCTGATATAACTGCAGAACTAAACTGAATGTTTTTCAGAACCTATTACTATTTTTTTTAATTCACAATGTGAGCCTTCTAAAAATAAAGTCTGTATTTCTGAGTTGCAAAAATTATTTTTCAAGTTATGCAACCAAGAATACAACTTTTCAGGGGGAAAGGTCACATAATTAAACTGACTCTGAACAGTTTATCAGACAAAACAAAACAAAACAAAATAACATAAATAAAAGTAAAATAATAAAAGACAAAAATATTTTGGCACCTTAACAACTGTTATATTTTAATGTGAGCTCTCCTGGATTAACTCCCATGAAAGCTCACAATATCAGCTAGTCTTCAAGGTGCCACAATATTATTGTCTTTTTCTTTGGTTTTTTTTGTTTTTATCTGATATACACAGGTTAACAAAGCTACTTTGAAAAATTTCTGAATAGTGATTTATAATTAATCCTTAACTAAACCCTACTTAATCCTTAATAAAGGTAGCACCTACTGCACTCATCTTCTGGAATCAGATGATGATTACTTTATTAAGTAATTTCCTGATTATTCTCTTTCCTTGTCTCATACCTCTTATTCAATCACAGTAATTCTAAAGAAAATTCAGAACTAACGTTAACGAGATGTAGTCACCTTAATTTCATACAGTGACAGAAGAATATACTGATTATCAACAAAATATTTAAAGAAAAAACATGGCTTGTAACCCTTCTCATAGTAACAACCTTATGTTCAAAAATTTCACTGCTGTTTGTACTTCAGATAAACTTGCAGTCTGAACAAGATTCCACAGTCATGGTCTCAGTTCTGCATGAGTAACTACATATTCAAAAGTTAGTCACATCTACTTCCTTCCATACAGTTGTATCAGACTTACTTTATTGGATCCATACATAACCACGCTAAAAGTAATCCTCTGAAATCAATGGGATTTTAGGTGCCTATGGCTAGTTTGATTTCATTGGGTTTACATTGAGCATAACTAATTGGGTTTACTCCAAGCATAATCAACTGGATCCAATTGATTACATATTTATTTATTTAAAATATTTATATGCCACCTTTCTCTTAAAATGATCCAAGGTGTCTTACAGTAATAAAAGAAACAATATTAAAACCTAAAACAAGGAACTATTACAATATTAAAAAAAAGAATTAAACAAATATTAGAACTAGCAGAGGAAAAACTGTTGTAAAACACATTAAAAACAACAATATTATATATCTATATGTTATTGTAATTTGTTTAGCTTGCTTTTAAATAAGCATGTATAACTGCTGTGACAATATGTAGAATATATAGACAAGACTTCAGTGGAATTTACTCGGGAAAAGTGTGTACAGAATTGTAGCTTTAACAGCAGAATCCTATAAATATCTCTTCAGAAGTTGATCTGATTAAACTGAATTGACTTACTTTGAGGCAGCTAGGCATAGGGTTACAGCTTTAGTGACCAGAAACATTTATTTAGGGAAAGAGACTAGATACACTGAATATTGCCAGACTGAACTGAAACCTTGCTTCAGTATCATCATGCATGGAGGGACACAGGGCGCTGTGTGTGTTTCATAGTCAAATGTTCATTACGTATAAGGTCTGAAATGGTCCCATGTATACAAGTCTAAAGGTATAGAAGTTCCTCCATGTGAACTCAAATCATGCTTTTCAGGGTTTGCTGTAACATAGGATGAGGAGTAGGAATAAAGAACCCAAGACATTTTTGCTTTGGCAAGGGTATTTTTGTGTTTATATAATAATTATGTAAAGATCAGTGTGAGAGGGATAGTGAGGGTGGCCTCCTTGTCAGTGTGCCAGAAGCAGAGAGTTATGAAACATCAAGGGTTATATCCACTTAGAAACAGGAATCGAACAGTTGAAACTCAAGTCTCCCCCACAAAACAGATGACACGAGTTGGTTAATCACCAGGAATTAACAAGAGAAGAAACAACAGGACCTGGAGAGGCAAGCAAAATGGGAATGGCCAACTCCCCAAATAGAGATGAGGAGGTATTGGGCAGCCTTGGAGAAAAACACATGGGCTGGGGAGAAAGGCGCTTGGGAACCAGAAGGTGCAGGGGGATCCAACAGACCACTCCCCTGGAGTAGAAGGAGGAAGACCTTGGGAGACCATGTCCCCCTCTGAGATTGGACAGTTACTGATAATGTTGTTGACCTGGTTAAACAGAAGGAGTTGGAAGATGAACCCTTTGAAGATGTTGTTGATAAGAGACACCTGTTGTGTTGAATAAAAGTGTTGTGTTTAAAGCAGAAAAGTATCCTGTAGTCAGTTTGGCATTGGGTCCGAGACACACCATAGACACCGAACCCAGTCAGTCAGGTATACGTAACCCTGTTCCCCTGCATCTGCATCTCCCTCTGTATGTTTGAACACAGAGTTAATGTTTGTTTGAAGCCTCATCTTGGTTATGTATGCCTCTTTGTTTTATCTTCAAGATCAGATGAGGCTGTAGTGTTCTCAAATTTCCAGTGTTGCCATATAGTCTAGTCACATGCTAACACACCTCACAGAATTTAATCCTTGACATTTTTGGCTGGGTTTATATTATGAGGCAATTAAAGGAAAACAGTACAGAGATTGAATGAAAATGTGAATATAGCACTTAACGTCTCAACCTCATGTGTTTCCAAATGGAATGGTCCCAGTCTAAACAATCAAAGGGAATTGTGCTGCTATTCCTTCTTTTCCTCCTTTATGGATTAGTTGTAGAAAGAAAGAACTGGAGAGAAATTTGGGATAGTTACAAGTGCAACATACTCTCTGGATAGCCTCCCAAAATTTGACACCCTTTGCTTAAATAATATTTAGCAGCCCATATCCTGGTGCTTAGCATAGTAAATTGTATTAGAGTACTATGTAAGTTGCAGTTATAGTAGGCTCATTTGAATTAATGGAACTTCTGCAGGGATTGATTCACGAAATCCCCACTGATTCAGTGGGCGTATTCTAGTGCAATTTACTATGCTAAGAAACAGGATTTTGGTCAGCATCTGATAAGATTTGTTTTCAAAACAAATGTCCTACAACTGTCAGACATCTGGTCACACATAATTTCTTTCATTATTGCCTTACGTTTACTGAACAACAGTTAACTTGCATTCCATTAAATATCTTAAGTAAAGCCTGAAAATGCAGAGCTTAAAGTGTTTCTGTATTTATTAATGTTTGAAGCTATATAATTTTTCAAAAAGTATCTTCCTGGTTTTGTGTTAATTCCATCCCTTCGTTTCATCGTGTACTCTTTCCCTCTGGGACATACGCCAGGTCAACCTTAAATAGCACTCCTGCAGTACTGCATATAATTATAATATTTGTGCCAAAGTAGTACAAAACCTATTATTTTTCATAAAATAAAAGACAAGTGCACAAAGTAAAAGCTAACTCATTTGCTGGTGCTATTTTCTGTAATGCATGGCATTAAACACTTCTTTTAAGGTTTTCTGCTTTTCTTCCAGCTCTTGCAATTTGCAAAGTGATTCTCTCTCTCTCTCTCTCTCTCTCTCTCTCTAACTTAGAACTGCTACAGAATGAGAGAAGAGTCATGTTTTGACAAGCAGTTTTTATAAATACAGCCAGGATTAAGGTGTGATATTCCAGTTCAAATGAGGCTGGGCTAGGCTAGACTCCTCCCTGTTGTATTTCTGAAGACACATAAATAAAATTCTATTTTAATTCTTGTTTCATTTATCTGGAAGCCACCTTCAGTCCCACTGTAGGGAGAAAGGCAGCATATAAATGCAATAAACAAACTTGAACGAACTTTTAGTAATATGCTGCTTGCTGAAGAGAGTGTTTTAATGGGTGGATGTGAATTTTCTTTATTTATGTGCTTTTAATTTGGAAGTGGCTTGACCCTTTAAATTCAATCATATTTTAATATTATAATTTAGTTAATTTTGTTTTAATAAGATACTGTAATAGGTTGTGTTTTACCTATGCTTCTTTTTTTACTAATCTTGATGCAAACTGCCTTAAGTTCCAATTTTATATGAAAGAGGGGACAAATATCAAATCAAATAAACAATGGGAGAAGGACCAAAGGCAGGGGCAGGGGCACATGTGATCTAAATGAGCAAAGAACAGCAGGATGAACTACGTATTCATCTTGCACTTCCCGGAGATGTGGATTCCACTGCTGGCTATGAAATATGGACAGGCATGCCTAGAATTGACAGAATATTTGTTGAAGGCACAAGTGTCTAGTCTTCGAAATGTCTCTGACTGAACTTTTAAATCACAAAATCCTGTTACTCCAAACATCTAAGCATCTTTAACATCCCTTTTCTTCTTGGTTCTCCACTTTGATGTCATGAGATACATTCTGGAGAATCTAGTCCCTTCCAAGTCAACTACGATCCAGAATGTCAACACCACACATTTAGGGTTTGTGCGCAGCACTAGCCATAAAACAGAGAAGAGCAAGAGGATTGGATCAGAGTTTCCACTACAACACTAATTATGCAGAGGAGTTATTTATTTATTTATTTATTTATTGGATTTCTATCCTGCCCATCTAGACCAAAGGTTTACTCTGGGCGGTTTACAAATTTAAAAACAATAAAACCAAAAAACATATATTATAGATCCAAGGTGGCGAAAGTATAAGAAATTAAGATACGGCAGGAGGGAAAGCCTGCCCAAATAGCCAGGTTTTAAGTTTATTCCTGAAAACACCCAGAGAGGGAGCCAGGCGGATCTCCACTGGCAAGTTGTTCCAAAGGCGAGGGGCCACTGCCGAGAAGGCCTGGTTCCTCGTTCTTTCCTTCCGGACCTCCCTCGGCGTTAGGCCCCTCAGCCTGGCTGGAACGAGTGACTCTGGCAGAACTGGGTGAGAGAAGGTGGCGCTTTGTCAGATATCAAGGTCCTAAACCGTTTAGGGTTTTATATGTAATCATAAGAACTTTGAAATCAACACGGAAACAAATGGGCAGCCAATGCAAGGCGGCCAGAGTGGGGGAAATATGATGGTACCTTTTCACCCCAGTAAGAAGTCTGGCCACCGCATTCTGTGCCATCTGAAGTTGGTCAGTCTCAAAGGCAACCCCACGTAGAGCGCATTACAGTAGTCTAATCTTGAGACTACGAGCGCATGGACCAAAGTGGTGAGCGCCCCCACATCAAGATAGGGACGCAGCTGGGCAATCCGCCAAAGGTAGAAATGTGTGGAACGGACCACTGATGACACCTGGGTCTCCATGGTGAGCGCCAGGTCCAGATGTATACCCAAACTGCGAACCTCACTCTTAGTGGTAAGAGTCACCCCCCCCCCCCAAAGGAGAGGGAGTTTCCCAGACCACTGATGTCTGGGCCACCCACCCGAAGGACCTCCATCTTGCCCGGATTCAGCCTCAGTCCATTCACCTGCATCCATTGCTGAACAGCCCCCAGGCAGTGCTCAAGGGACGAAACAGCATCCACTGTTGTTGGAAAAAAGGAGATGTAGAGCTGAGTATCATCAGCATACTGATGACACGAAGCCCAACATCCCCTGATGACCCCTCCCAGCGGCCTCATATAGATGTTAAATAGCATTGGAGAGATAATCGAGCCCTGCGGAACCCCATAATTGAGGCTCCATGGGGCTGAGAAACTCTCTCCAATCTGCAGTCTCTGGGGACGGTCCTCCAAGAAGGAACAGAGCCAGGCAAGAGCCAGGCCACCAATTCCCAACTCAGAGAGCCTCCCCAGGAGAATACCGTGGTCGACGGTATCAAAGGCAGCTGAGATATCGAGGAGGACCAGCAGAGACATTTTGCCCCTGCTGGCCTCCCTCAGTAGGTAATCAAACAGGGCGACCAATGCCGTTTCCGTGCCATGGCATGGCCTGAAGCCCGACTGGAATGGATCCAGGGCATTGGTTTCATCCAGAAGAGCCTGCAGCTGATTGGCCACCACCCTCTCAACTACCTTGCTGAGGAAAGAAACATTGGCAACGGGCCTATAATTACCAATATCGTCCGCTGCCAAGCTCGGTTTCTTCCTAATGGGCCTAATGAGTGTCTCCTTGAGGGCAAGGGGAACCTTGTCCTCCTGGAGAGACCCATTAATTATTGCCGTAGCCCGTTCAGATGTTATAGGCCTGGCTGCTTTGATTAGCCAGGCCGGGCAAGGGAGGAAGTGGTGGCACAACAGCGGTCAAGCACTCTGTCCACCATGTCTGACGTCACAGGATGAAAGTTAGCTGCGATTAAGACTGAAACTAGAAGAAAATGAAAGTAGGATAAATTAATTAAGTGAAGCAGATAAACATGTAAAAAGGAACAGGTGGCTGATGAAAATGGGAACTCCCTTTGTGGTTACTGGTGGACATGGGAGCCTGGCGGTATCTAGGCTTCCTAACCAAACCTCATCTCTAATTCTCCTCTCCACAAAGGATTTTGGAACACCAGTACTTGGTGACTCCTCCCAACAGATTCTGTCTATCCTTGGCTTTTGAAACTATAATAGGGCTTACTTCACCACCCACACTTCCCGCACTTGCTGCCTGCTTCTCTTCTCATCCTGCCCATTACAGAGGCCAACAATCACATCCCCACTGTTTTGCCACACAACTGTCCTGGTGATCACCCGACTAATAGCTACTCTTACTCTTACGATCAACTTGGTGCAATATGGGTTAAGATGCTGAGGCACAAAGCTAAAAACAAAAATAGTGTCCTGAAACAAACACAACTGTGCTCTCATTCTAGTAAAACTGTATTAAAAATTTATTGTAAAATTATTTGCAAAAGATTCCAAATTCTCCTTTGACTACATTATAGCTTTTTCTTCAGTTTTGTTACTGATTATATAAGGTGGTGGTGGGCAAACTGTGGCTCTCCTAAGACATTTATGCCTGTAACTCAAAGGGGAAAAAAATTAAGCAGAGGATTGCCACTGAAAACTGTGGTTTCACTGCTGGTTATTCAGTTCTGTGGCACTTTCTCTGTGCCAGTGTAACTGTCTGACTGAAATCACACTGCTTAGCACAGTAAGTTGCAACTAGAGTAGGCCTATTGAATCAGTGGGAGATTCGGTGAGTCAACTTCTCCATAATTTCCACTGATTCAGTGGGCCTACTCTAATTATGACTTATTTAGCATAACCATTGAATTATTAAAGAGAGCTTACCACTTTTATTTTTGTCTAAAATGCCTGCTCTTTGCCTTAATCTTTGTAATTAAGCAAGGAAATCTTTAATTCACTGCTCATGGATGTAATCCAGTCCAACCATACTGAGTCTACAGGATTATATTTCTTGTCATGCAGCATACACTGTGAATACAGTAGTAATGGAGTTTGACTCGGACACACATCCTAAAAATAGTGTATTTGATGTTTCAAGTCAAACAAGCTCTCTCAAACAATGAACAACTGTAATGTTTCTTTGTCCAAATAGTGAAACTGTACATTCATGTTGTACAAATCTCTGCAATCCTAACTGAATTAGCTCCGCAAAAAAACCCTACTGTATTCCATTTTAAGGCTGTAACAAACTGCCCACTTTCCATGCAACAACTCCTCCATAAACAAAAACAATAAAAACCAAATATCTAGTATCAAGGAGAGTTCTAGAGAGCTGAAAAGCTTGCTACCAATGACACTCTAATCGGTCTCAGTAAAGATACTACCGTACAGTTACTAAACGAGAGTATTCTTGCTTCTCTAAAGATGAATGACATGTACTACTGTTTACACCAAAATGAACTGAAGAAATTGTGAAATCCTTCCACGTGTTAAGTTAGAGTTATTGAGATTTTGCTTTGGGGATTACAAAAAGGAAGAAGCACAGAGGGTTTTTTTTAGCGCACAGAAGAAGTAACAGCCATTAAGCACGTTATTTTAGTTGTACCACCTTTGTTCTATCACCATTAGCTTAGACGACTCAAGACAGCAACAATTTGGATTTGAACACTTTTTGGTGTTACAGAAATGTAATTCTGCCTCCATTACATGCATGTGCAATATGAATTTTAAGTGCACTCCATATTACTTACGGAGCAGAACAGACTAAAATGTTGTTTTTCGAGGGCTGGGCACATTAATAAAAGAGCCGTTGTGCAAGACAAGCTTGCATATTTATTAATCTATGTGCCAGGTTTAGAAATGCACATATTCATCACACCACACTGAGTATCCACAGTCTTAGTGCACTATCTTTTAAATCCATTTCCTTTATGAGAAAGGTTGGCCGCCCAGCCTGGGAGCCAAGGCTGTACACTGTGCAATTACAATCAACACTCCACTTTTGACAGGGGAAGCTTGACGTCGGATTCAGAGCTCTTCTACAGAGCCAAGAAGGTCAGTGGGCTGTCGTCCTCTAGGAAATCGCCATCTCTACGTCTACCCTCGTCAGTTATCCTGAGGCGGGGGACAAAGTGGGAAGAAGGGGCGGCCCTATACCTCAACCCAAAATCAGAAGCACCGGCGCCAAGGCTGGCAGACGGCTCGCCGAGGTGAAGCGACTCCCTTTTCAATTCCTCTCTTCCTCATCTTGGCCACGGCCACGCCTCTTTTCCCTTTCCCTGAAGAAAGGCCGCTCCCTATATCGCCCCCCCCCCACAGACATACACCCTACGAGGTACCTCTTTAGGGCTCTAGCTGCCCCCGATTTCCCAGAGGAGCCCATGTGTCCGGGAGGTCTTGCTAGGAGTCACTTCCTCCTCCTCCTCCTCCTCCTCCTCGCCAAACGTCCCCGCAGCCTAAAGGCCGAAGAGCTGCGCCTGGCCATTCCCAAAGCCCCCTTCCGCTCGGCTCCTCCCGACAGGTGAAGCCGGAGGCCCTTACCTTGAGGAGAAAGGGTTGGGAAAACTCTAGAGAAGTCCCGCCAGGGACCTGTCCTCGCCAGCGGGGAGCGGAGCGGGGCGGCAAAGAGGCCACCCTCCCGGACGAAAACCCGCGCCCGTCTCCGCGAGGGCGCGTCCCAGCTCTTGACGGGAAGCGTCCCGACCTCCCGCTTCGCTCTCTTCCGACGGCGGGAAGCGAAGGCCCCGTCCAGAAACTCTGGCGGCTGCCGCCGCCGCCGCCGCCCTCGGTGCCACGCCTGGTGGGCCCCCGCTTGAGGCCCCAAGTCCGTTCAGGATGACTGGAGCGCTAGCTTCCTCATTTTCTCGCTCGCAGCCCCAGCTAATTTCCTCAGCGCGGGGTTTCAAGCTGAGCCACACTTCCTCGTCGGGCAAAAGCGCATCTGCCTTCATTTGCTTAAGAGAGTTTCAGAGCCTGCGAATAAACAGGGAGGGGGGAAGGGGGGGGGAAAGAGGTGCAGGCTTTTTTGTACCCGAAAGACTAAATCAAGGGACACTGCGGGGGCCCGAGGCCGGGTGGGGGAAGTAACGTGTCCGGAAATTTTGGACTCCTGTGAAATGAGGGGTTGGGGATCGAGAGTTGCATTTGTCACTTATCGTGTTGTAAACTCTTCCGATCCGAGTGACTGGTGGGGACCTACTATAACTCTGAGCTCGTGTTGGAAAGCATTATAACGGGTGCCGCCTTTATTTCTGAAGAACAAGCGGCGAGCCTGGGATGAAAAAAGATCCCAGCCACCTTGGCTTGGTTATTGATCTCTCTCTGGACAGAGGATTGGTTATTTAAGGAGCAGTACATTCTCATGCCTTCACCAGGAGGCTTCTCAAAAGTGGCATGTTGAGGGCACTTGGGCCCAACTCACTGAAGCGTATTCAGTTCCACCCCAATGAGACTGACTAGATAAAACAGGCTGAGGGGACAGATCATCATCTCCTGTTGTGTTTTTCAGTGGGGTGGCTGGGAAGGCAGGGATTACCCTTTCCCAGTGCTGTGCTCCAGAAAAATTACTGCTTTCTGCTGCAAAAGTGCTACAAACACCTCCTTAAAAATGTTCTGTCCTCTGCTACAGTGCCACAAGTCTGGTCCATTTTGCCACAGTTCCAAGAAAGGGTGAGTGTCAGGAAGTAGAAATAGCTGCTGCCCTCTCTTGTTTGCATACTTCCTCCTTTCTTCCTGGAAGCATTCCCCCACTGCTTACAGAAACAGCCACCGCCTCAGAAGAGCTCTTCAACCTTTTGTTCTCAACTATAAGAGGATGACTTAAGCAAGTGAAAATTTTTGCTGTCCATGGTTGTTGACTTGCCCCCCATCTCCAAATCCAGTGGTGTGGTAGAGCCAAGGCTTACAGGATTGAAGTGCCCTAGAATTTTGATCTGCAGGAAAAATGACATAATTTGCCCTTCCCATTGCCTAGGCATCTGTTCACATGGAGTTTTGTTGAGGGAGAAATAAATTGGGGAGAAGCTGAAAATACTGCTCAGGGGCTATACATAATATGATGCATAGTATCTGGAGATTGCTTGGTCTTGAATAGAAAACCTGCTCCCAGTGGAGATGGAAACTGATAGAACTAATTTGTTGATATAGCTCAATAACTGCTCTCTCCAATTTCAGATATTCTTTATGAACATGGCTGTGGAAATTGCAGTGTTGAACACCTACACTTCCAAATTTATCAGCACAACACTGGAATACTTTACTTGCCCATTCTATCTCTGAGTGATGCAGCAGGAAAGACTGGGCTTTGCCATCCAGAAAGAGGGAGGGAACAAGCAAGAAGTGGGCTTCTGTTCCATCTACTCCTGAAAGTATGCTTATGTAGAATTTATCCTACAATGAGTTCCCAGAATAATAGGGCATTCCCAGCCACTCCTATGCAAAGGTGTGAATGAGGGAAAATGATAAGCAGGTTATGCAAGACTTAGATACCTGCCATTTCAAAATTTCCCAATATGTAGAATTCCCATTCAGCAGGTTGAGCTGGTTTTCCTCTTGGATATTATGTAATGATTAGTGCTTTGGAAAGACTAGAAGATGACAAATCTGCAGGAAAAAAACCTGTAGGGTGGAGATAACTTCTATGTCTAAAAAAAAAAGAAAGAAAGAAAGTCCTGCATCTTGAAATAAGTTGGGTATCTAATGATATTGTGATGATGTCCAACATTCAGTAGGAGAAGAATTAGAAGATCACACAGAGATTTCATTGACAGCAAACAGATGTTTCTCTTTACTATTTCTCAGCTGAGACCTCACTGCTCCGCATAAGCAATTCAGATGGTACCTTTCATTGATAGGTATTGTTGCATTTATTAACATTTGATTTCTATCTGCCAACACCCTAAATGTTGTGATCCTTCATGTTCCATTTAAGACATGCCTTACTGAACACAATGCTTTGGTGAGTTCCTTAGAATTAGAGCTTAAAGTCATGTACCGGCCTTTTCTTTCAGTCATTTTATAACTTTCCTCATTAAAGAATCTCTTTACATAGTCGATTATTTGTAGGAACACCTGAAAGTTGCAAGATATTATCAAAGAGCATTCTAAGGTATAAGCTCTGCCAGACGGGTTATGTGGTCTCTGCCTGTATCCTGTCAACTCTGAGATGGTAAAGCCCAGACTGATTCCAGCTACAGAAGCTCCTCCTATTGTTGAAGGTGCCAGAGGAAATTCAAATTGCAGCAGATTTTAATATTAAATAAATGTTATTTTTTAATGTTATTTGGATTTTAAAAATTCCTTTGCTCAAAATACTGGTGGATTGTTTAATCTTAGGTGTTATTAATATGACATGGTTTTGATCATTACTTTTTCAAAAACTGTATGTATATTTGAATAATACAATGACTTGTAATTGTTATTGAATTATCTATTTTGTCATCTAAATTTTTCTCATCTTGTTGTGAACTGCTTTGAATATTGTTTGCCATGAAAAAAAATGACATTCAAATAAACCAGTGCTTAGTCATCTCAATTTGCACAGGTCTGTATATCCACACTGCATCTACAAAAGAAGGCAAACAACCATGTTATGCTATCTATATATATGTATCTTGAAATTTTACATATATTTGTGTGTGCATGCACACGTGTGCATCTGTGCATAATTCTATCATCTCTGGCTATTTTGTAAAATGAAGAAATTCTAAGACGTTTTAGATATTACTTATGTTCCTTGCATCTACCATGTTCTCTACATCTGTGAGTTTGCATGAAGTCATTGGAAATAGTACAAAAGATATTTTAGAGGCATTCTTGTGTTATCCATGAGTGTACCAGTAACCATCCTATAAGGGGAAACAGGCCTATCCTCTATTTAATCATGTGTCATTAAGGGTATGATTTGAGGCAGACTAAAGCCATATTTGGTCAGTGGCCAGAATTCTGTTGGTATCTGCATAAATTTTACATAATTTGCAGCTAACTGACAAAGTGTTGGGGTGCATCTTGGTTGCATGTCTCGTCGTGTACCTAAGTGCACAATGGAGGTATGACTAGCACCTCATTGATTAGCTGCACTTACCTGTGGCAAGTTGTGCCAACTTTACACCAACCCCACTAAGACTGTGAACGTTATTGAATAAACACAAAACCTGTTATTGAAGAGACATGGAAATGCACAGGGAAGAATAGGGCTGGTATGTTTCCCTTCTTTTGCATTTATTCAGTAATGGCTCCAGAAGATGTTAATGAAATGGCTGATAGAAGACTGTCAAAGAAATGAAATGGTTGACAGAAGATTGTCAAAGAAATACTGGTACAAACAGGTGACATAAATAGTATGTATCAGGCAGATGCAGCACTGTGTGCTTTTTTTACACGGTCTCCTGTCTGACTGGATGAGCAAACTGCTTAATTCCAAACAGGTATGGATAGGGAAGTAATGAAAAATTACTATTCTCAGTATTTAAAGAAAAATAATAACATTTCAAAATATTTATGGAATAACACTCTTCCACAGTTGAGAAGAGCCTTTGTAGTTGATAACAGCTGCTGGTATGTTACTGTAGGGCAAGGATGCAGATTATGGATTGCAGCGCCCATCAGCCCTACTCAGCGTAGACAATAGCAATGGATAGTGGGAGTACCAATCCAATGAAGTTGACTCCAAGGGCCACAGGTTACTTTGCTATTTAAAAGACAGATCTATATGTTTATGGAGGAAGCTGAACAGGAGGCATAGCCCATCATTTATAGTTTTCTGTCTTGTATGACTCTTCCGAAACAATTTTTGTAATCTTGTCATTTGTCTTCGTGTACTAGGAGATTAATAAATTATACAGTGGCAAAATTAAAAATAAAGGCATAGCTTGACAACTTGCATTATTTGTAACAGCAGCTAAGAAAATTTGAGCAAGTATCTTGAAGGAAATGTCAGTTGATGGCAAATCAGATTGATTCTGTAATTTGTTTAAGCACATGAAAATTTGATTTTAGTTATGTTGGGAAGCTTAATTTCTTAATTTTTGTACCCTTATGAACCAGTGGCTCTGACTTCCCTTGAACTCCCCCTTCACCCTAGTGCCTTCTCTCTTCTTTTTGTACCTTTGTTTTGTGCCTCTCTCTCTCTCTTTTCATCTTGGTACTCATTCAGTTAATATGAGTTCACTTCACAGAATCCCTCAGCCAGAAGGACTCCCATTAATGAACATTTTGAGCCCCCTGTCCATCAAATTATGGCCTGTCAAAACGTGTTCATTTCTGAACTCAACTTGTCAATGTATTTAAAATTATGTGTCACACGACTTGGTAGACAACAAAAAAAATTTGAGACCTCTCAAAGTGATTTTTGTACATGCCACTTAGCTTATATTTTACATCAGAACATTCCCAAGATAATCCCTTCCATTTGGTGAAAATCCTTCCAGTCATATAGGAAAAAAATTATTGGAGTGCCCCAGGGGCTCCCAAAATGATATTTGTGTATGCCACATAGCCTACATTGTAAGTCACAACACCTAAAAGATACCCTTTATGTGAAAATCAATCCTGTGTTTAAGAGGAAAACATTGGGTGCCCCTGACATCCCCACAGTGATTTTTGTGATTCAGGGAAAATTCAGCCAGCTATTTAAGAGAAACATTTGGAGGTGGCCCTGCAAACCCCCAAAGAAGCTTTTTATGTGTGCTATAATGTAGCTACATAAACTACATTTTAAGTCACAGCACTCCAAATATATCCTTCAAATTCGATGAAAATCCATATACCTGTTTAAGATCAAATCATTGAGGTGCCCCCAAGGGTTCCCAAAATGATTTGTATGTGTGCCCCACAATATATTTTTTAACTCAGACCATTGAAATAATGACATAATAATCATGCCATTTATTAAGATACTGAGTCAAACGTGCCCTAAGTTGAGCAAAAGACTCCTCAGGTTTCTTTGAAATTGATCTAAATTTTCTGCTTAGATGCTTTGAATTAATCCAAAATCAGGAATATACCATCTTTCTGTAAACTTCAAAATCTCTAGCTTGTTCCAGAGGCATCTGTGAATAGATCTCAGATAAAACTCCCCCTATCTGTTTTTTTTTTACTTTTTTTTAAATAAACTACAACATAAAATACATAAACCAAAATACAAATCAATTGTGTTCCCCACCACCCTAGTTGGGACCTCTTGCAGTAATATTCTTCAGCCATTGTCTTTATTCTTCTTCCTTTATTGTCCTCTTCTCCAGAACTGCATTAATTCCTGGTTTGGAACTTTCCCTTTTCCTCTTCTTAACACATATTGAATAAATCTGCCCCATATATCATAAAGGTTATTTTTTTTTATCTCTCCTTTCTTAACCTTTAAATTACAAGTTAATTTATCATTTATAGCAATGTTCCATATTTCATTATACCATTCTTCCATTTGAAATTCAAGTTTTGATTTCCAATTCCTGGCTATTATTAATCTGGCTGCTGTTAATAAATTGGTAATCAACACTCTAGTCATCATATCATATTCCACATTTACAAATATTGATAACAAAGCTATCTCAGGATTAAATTCTATATCTCTTTCAAATATATCAGTTAATTCTTTAAAGATTAGTTTCCAAAATCTTTGTACTTTTTCACATTCCCACCATATATGAAAGTATGTACCAATTTCCTTTTCACATTTCCAACAGATATTCAGATAATTACAACTAATTTTACTCAATTTTATCAGTGTCAAATACCATCTTAAACCTAGTTTTTTAAAAATTTCTTTCTCACTGACATAAATCATAAAACCCTCATTTTCTATATCTTCATCCATTCTTCATCATTTATTCTTTTTCCTAAATCTTGTTCCCACACTAACTTCAATCCTTCATTCTTAATCTCTTCTTCTCCTAAATTTAGCAGGAGTATATAAATTTTACTTACTACACCCTTCACTGACTCAGTCATCTGAATAGCTTCATATGATAATAAAAATTGTTCATACTTTGTACATTTTCTACCTTTGTTATACTTCTTTACCCATTCATTAGTCCATCTTTCTAATTGCATATAATTCAACCATGATATATTCTTATTTTGAAGAATTTGTTTCATTTGATCTTTCGATCTCATTTCATCCAACCAATCTTTTAATCTAATCAGTTTTTTTCTTTAAATAATTCTAAATAGACTTTCATATTGGCGAGGAAATTCTCTATTTCAATCACTAATCCTAATGGAAAGTTAAATGGACATAGATTTTTTTATACTTATACCACACATTTAACATAGTTTTAAAAAAGGGATTATTAATTTCACTTATTTTAGATTTTTTAGTTCTACCAAACAGATGTTTTTCAATATCTGCCTGTAGTTCTGATGATTCCATTTTCCACCAAATTAACCTTTCTGGGTTAAATATAACTTCCCCAATAAACCTCAGCTGATTAGCCATATAATAATTTTTAATATTTGGTATACCTATACCTCCTTTTTTTGTTGTTGTTTTATACGAATACCTTTTATTTATTCTGGCTTTCTTCCCTTCGTTACAATACCTATTAATCAATCCTTGCCAGAATTTAAAATCATCTTCTGTTAATTGTACTGGTAACATCTTAAATTTAAAAAATTAATGTTTGGTAAGATCTTCATTTTCATCAGCGCAATCCTTCCAAACCAAGAAAGTTTCAAACTGGAATATTCCTGTAGTTTATTTTTGATATCCCTTTTTAATTTATTATAATTATGCTCCTTTATTTTCTGAGTATCCTTTACTAAATCTATACCTAAATATTTAACAGATTTACATATCCTAAAATCATATTTATCAGCAAACTTTTCTTGTTCTAATTTATTATGATTAAACAACATTATTTCAGATTTTGGCCAATTTACACATAATTCAGTTATTTTTCCAATTTTTTCTAAATGATTTTTAATTCTGTCCATACTTTCTAGTGGGTTTTTAATTGTCAAAAGGGAATCATCAGCAAATAAGTTAATCTTTATTTTATTATTCTCACCCATAACACTAATTAAATCATCATTCCTTATTGCATTTGCTAACATTTCAATAATCAAACAAAACAGAACTGGGGAAAGAGGGCAACCTTGTCTAGTGCCTCAGCCTAGAGCTATCTGTTCTATCATCCCGTCATTAACTATTACTGCAGAAGTGTTCTCCAAATATAGTTGATCTATTACCACCATAAATTTCTTTCCAAAACCCCAAACCTTTAAAAGAATATTTAATGTTGGCCATTCTACACAATCAAATGCCTTAAAAACATCTAATGATAAAATACCTGCCTTTATCTTATCTTTTTCTATATTATATATAATATTCAAAACCCTCCTAGTTAAATTCGCCATTTGTCATCCCTTTAAAAAACCATTCTGATCCTCTTTAATATATTTTGTAAAGAACTTATTCATTCTATTTGCTAAAATAGCTGTAAATATCTTTGCATCTTGATTTAATAATGAGATAGGTCTATATGAGCTTGGATCTGTCAAATCTTTATTGGGTTTTGGGATAAGAGTTGTTAATGAATATTTCCAAGATTCTGGTATTTTCTCTCCTTCCATAATTCCATTATAAAGTATTTTCATCTTGGGGATCAGTATTGATTTAAAGGATTTATAATATTCTGATCCCATTCCATCAAAGCCTGGAGTTTTACCATTTTTTAGTTTGTTGATAGCCTCTGCAGTCTCTTCATCCTTTATCTCTTTTTCTAATTCTCTTTTATCAGTCTCTAATAGTTTACTCTTTACATTTTCTTTAATATAACTTTCTATATCTTCTTTCGCTATATTATTTCCTTTATATAAATTTTGATAAAATTCTTGTAATATTACTAATTTTTCTTTCATCAGGCTGCAATTCTTTCCTGTTTTATCTCTAATCACTCCAATTGTATTTTTAATCTTTTAGTTTGAGATATCCTGGCTAAAAGCTTTGAATTTTTATTACTATACTCGAAAAAAATTCTCTTCAAATATATCAAATCTCTCTGAACCTTTTCTATGCTTTATAAATCTTTCCTTTTAGCTTGAATCTCTAATAGTTTCTTATTATCTCTATCTATAAAATATTTACTTTCTAAATATTTTAATGATTCTTCTATTTTTTTATATTTTCTTCTCTCAATTTTTTTATTCTACATGATTCCCTTGTGGCAATTCCTCTCATAACTTCTTTTATGGTGTCCCATAACACTCCTATTTTGCTCCCACCTGCTTCATTTATTGACCATATTTCTATCGATTCTTTCTTAGTCCTATCCATTACATCTATATACTGAAAAATGTTGGAGTCTATTCTCCATCTTCTTGCCTCTCTATAATCTCTCTTAACTTTCATCTCCATCGTCATCAACGCATGATCCATTATTTTTATCACATTAATATCTATATCTACTACTTTAGAAATTAAATTTTGAGATATAAAATATCTGTGACCTTAAAATTATCATCCTCTCATCATCTTTAACTCTGAAGTCCCAACAAGCTCTCTAAAAGGAAATCAAGAAAGAATCAGGGCAATCTCCATTCTGATATTAGGGAAATTTCTTTAGGTCGATTTTTGAGGGATTTACCACACTGGAATTATTATTATTATTAGTTTGAGCAGCTAATTCCAATTTCTTCATCTCTATTTGGAATTGCATTTCTCTTTGCCTGGTTTCTTGCTCAAATTCCCTTTTCCTTTCAAGTTCTCTGTGCTCAAATTCCCTTTTCTTTTCAAGTTCTCTGATTTTTTTTTCCCTTTCCAATTCTTGCTCAAATTCCCTTTTCTTTTCAAGTTCTCTGATTTTTTTCCCCTTTCCAATTCTTGCTCAAATTCCCTTTCCCTTTCTTTAATTTTTAGTTCCCTGAGTTTGTATTCTTGTTCCAACTTCCATTTTTCAAAATCTCGGGCGCTTTGGATATTTTCTCCCTCTGAGGCAATTATTACTGAGCCCTCAGTTTCTTCTTCACTTTGAATTTGAGGGTTCCCATTTCCCTCAGCACCCTGGGGGTCAACCTGTGCCTCCATAACCAACTTTTTACTTCGTTTGGGTGGCATGAACAACACAATTCCTTATTAAACTAGACTGGTTCTTTTCCCTCACAAGAGCCAAATGGACCTTTCTTTCAGTGGCTTTCCTTATAACTAGGTCATAGAGTCACAGAGTCATAGAATTGGAAGAGACCACTGAGGCCATCCAGTCCAACCCCCCGCCATGCGGGAACATCCATCAAAGTACTCCCAACAGATGGCCATCCAGCCTCTGCTTAAAAACCTCCAAAGAAGGAGACTCCACCATCCTTCGAGGCAGCCTATTCCACTGCCGAAAAGGTTGCACTTTTCCAAGCAGCTCGCCTTGGCTACTTCCAAGCTTGCAACCCTTGCCACAAAATTTCGCTGTCTGGGCGATTCTTGTCTCCAGACACAAGAACAACTTTCTACTTAGCTTGTCTTTACTTTTAGCTTTTATTATCACCTCAGATCTATCCTGACTTAGGCTTCTACTCCATCCACTACTGCTCTTTACCCTCAGAGCTCCGGATTTTGAGCTAGCCACTTGGTCTTGTAAATTCTGAGATAAATGGTTTCTCTTGAGTAGGTATTTTCCCTATCTTAGGATTCTCCAGATCTGGGTTCGGAAGCCCTGAAACGAAGTCTTCCACAAGACTCTAATGGGTAACCACTTCTTACCACAGATCCTAACCCCTCCTAGCTAGGAATACCTTCAAACTCAAGCCAATTCAATTTTTCACTGGATTGTTTCATATCCCGGTGCTGTGCTACCAATTTGTCATGTTCCCGCCTGTCCCTGGGTTGTTTCACCAAGCAAAGGGCACAAGCTATGTGTCGTGTTGCTGCCACCAGTTGATTACATCAACATTGTTTATTATTAATGATAGAGGTCCAGGCAATGTGTCATTTTAAAAAGAACCAAATAGAAGTTGTTTATTATTACAGGTGATGAAGGTACAGTCAATGTTGTTAACTCTTAACAAAACATCCTACTTCATCCACCCTCAACCACCAATCCTCTCTCTCTCCACTCCCAAACTCCAAATTCACAAATCCTCTCTCCCCCCCTGACTTATGGCAACCATTTTCAGGGTTTTCCAGATAGAGAATACTCAGAGGTGGTTTACCATTCCCTTCTTTAGGGGGATCCTTTGGACTGTGCAGCTTGCCCAAGGCCACACATGTTGGCTCTACTCACAGGAGGCATAATGGGGAATTGAACTCCCAACCTTTGGCTCCAGAGAACTAAACCACTGAGCTATCCAGCCAGCAATCAGACAATTTCAAACCTAACCTCAAAATTTGGTGAAACTCCGTTCAGGCATTTTTACATGATACAATAACAAACAGATAGGCAAGCAGACAGAAACTTACTTTTATTTATCTAGATTTGAGATAGTTTTTGGTATCATGTGCACTGGAACATAGCCCTAAGCAGTAAGATTTTAATGTTGTATCATATGCTGTTTTGTACCTATTATGTAAAATGAAAATATCCTGATGGACAAATATGTCAACAGGCTAAAGTTATATCTGTTACAACTGCTGGGTCTGATTCCACTTACATCAGACTGTTTCACATTTTTTAAAATATTGTAGGCTACCTTAAAAATACGTTTTTGAAAAGCCGTGAATGAGTATAGATTAGTAAAAAAAATTGTTGTTTCTAGGTAGGCTTTACTGGAATCAGAGATCAAACTGCTTCAGCAGTTGATGAGAACGGAAACTACAAGCTTACAGTGTCCAGCTAGCTTAACCACATCTGAAGGATATCCCCTGCTGTGGGCTTGCATCTTGTTTGCTCTGTGCATAAACAAGCCTAGGTGGTTACAGGAATATGTGCTATCATGCTGATTTTTTATCCATAAAATGATGGCTAAAATTTTTGTACATACTGCAGAAGATAAGAAAAACACTGTGCTGTATGTCTCAGTGCAATAAGATTACAGCTAAAATTGCATACTGTGCATCCCTTGCCCTTTTGATCTGGACTAATCTCCACTAAAAGCAGAGGGAGAATAACTTAGTTTTGCTCTCACGATTGACACAGCTGCCTATTTTGTTTTCCATTTCGGATCTCTTAGCAACTGTGATAAGCTTCAGGAATACAGGTAGCATTAGGGTGTGTTCTCAAACTCATGCTCAGATCCTGTCGATGCAATCTCCATGCATCCCTTGTTGTTGTTGTTTAGTCGTTTAGTCGTGTCCGACTCTTCGTGACCCCATGGACCAGAGCACGCCAGGCCCTCCTGTCTTCCACTGCCTCCCGGAGTTGGGTCAAATTCATGTTGGTAGCTTCGATGACACTGTCCAGCCATCTCATCCTCTGTCGTCCCCTTCTCCTCTTGCCTTCACACTTTCCCAACATCAGGGTCTTTTCCAGGGAGATTTCTCTTCTTATGAGATGGCCAAAGTATTGGAGTCTCAGCTTCAGGATCTGTCCTTCCAGTGAGCACTCAGGGTTGATTTCCTTAAAAATGGATAGGTTTGTTCTCTTTGCAGTCCAGGGGACTCTCAAGAGTCTCCTCCAGCACCACAATTCAAAAGCATCAGTTCTTTGGAGGTCAGCCTTCTTTATGGTCCAGCTCTCACTTCCATACATCGCTACTGGAAAAACCAGGTCTAGGTTTGTCATTGCTTTCCTCCCAAGAAGCACGCATCTTTTAATTTCGTGGCTGCTGTCACCATCTGCAGTGATCATAGAGCCCAAGAAAGTAAAATCTGTCACTGCCTCCATATCTTCCCCTTCTATTTGCCAGGAGGTGATGGGACCAGTGGCCATGATCTTCGGTTTTTTTATGTTGAGCTTCAGACCATTTTTGGCGCTCTCCTCTTTCATCCTCATTAAGAGGTTCTTTAATTCCTCCTCACTTTCTGCCATCAGAGTGGTATCATCTGCATATCTGAGGTTGTTGATATTTCTTCCGGCAATCTTAATTCTGGTTTGGGATTCCTCCAGTCCAGCCTTTCGCATGATGTATTCTGCATATAAGTTAAATAATCAGGGAGACAATATACAGCCTTGTCGTACTCCTTTCCCAATTTTGAACCAATCAGTTGTTCCATATCCAGTTCTAACTGTTGCTTTCTGTCCCACGTATAGATTTCTCAGGAGATAGATAAGGTGGTCAGGCACTCCCATTTCTTTAAGAACTTGCCATAGTTTGTTGTGGTCGACACAGTCAAAGGCTTTTGCGTAGTCAATGAAGCAGAAGTAGATGTTTTCCTGGAACTCTCTGGCTTTCTCCATAATCCAGCGCATGTTAGCAATTTGGTCTCTAGTTCCTCTGCCCCTTCGAAATCCAGCTTGTACTTCTGGGAGTTCTCGGTCCACATACTGCTGAAGCCTACCTTGGAGGATTTTGAGCATAACCTTGCTAGCGTGTGAAATGAGTGCAATTGTACGGTAGTTGGAGCATTCTTTGGCACTGCCCTTCTTTGGGATTGGGATGTAGACTGATCTTTTCCAATCCTCTGGCCACTGCTGAGTTTTCCAAACTTGCTGGCATATTGAGTGTAGCACCTTAACAGCATCATCTTTTAAGATTTTAAATAGTTCAACTGGAATGCCATCACCTCCACTGGCCTTGTTGTTAGCCATGCTTTCTAAGGCCCACTTGACTTCACTCTCCAGGATGTCTGGCTCAAGGTCAGCAACCACACTATCTGGGACATCCAGATCTTTCTGGTATAATTCCTCTGTGTATTCTTGCCACCTCTTCTTGATGTCTTCTGCTTCTGTGAGGTCCCTACCATTTTTGTCCTTTATCATGTCCATCTTTGCACAAAATGTTCCTTTAATATCTCCAATTTTCTTGAACAGATCTTTGGTTTTTCCCTTTCTATTCTTTTCCTCTATTTCTTTGCACTGTTCATTTAAGAGGGCCCTCTTGTCTCTCCTTGCTATTCTTTGGAAGTCTGCATTCAATTTTCTGTAACTTTCCCTATCTCCGTTGCATTTTGTTTCCCTTCTCTTCTCTGCTATTTGTAAGGCCTCGTTGGACAGCCACTTTGCTTTCTTGCATTTCCTTTTCTTTGGGATGGTTTTTGTTGCTGCCTCCTGTACAATGTTACGAGCCTCCATCCATAGTTCTTCAGGCACTCTGTCCACCAAATCTAGTTCCTTAAATCTGTTCTTCACTTCCACTGTGTATTCATAAGGGATTTGGTTTAGATTATACCTGACTAACCCAGTGATTTTTCCTACTCTCTTCAGTTTAAGCTTGAATTTTGCTATAAGAAGCTGATGATCGGAGCCACAATCAGCTCCAGGTCTTGTTTTTGCTGACTGTATAGAGCTTCTCCATCTTTGGCTGCAGAGAACATAATCAATCTGATTTCGGTATTGCCCATCTGGTGATGTCCATGTGTAGAGTTGTGTTGTTGGAAAAGAGTATTTGTGATGACCAGCTTATTCTCTTGACAAAACTCTATTAGCCTTTTCCCTGCTTAGTTTTGAACTCCAAGGCCAAACTTACCTGTTGTTCCTTTTATCTCTTGACTCCCTACTTTAGCATTCCAATCCCCTATAATGACAAGAACATCTTTCTTTGGTGTCAGTTCTAGAAGGTGTTGTAAGTCTTCATAGAATTGGTCAGTTTCAGCCTCTTCAGCATTGGTAGTTGGTGCATAAACATGGATGACTGTGATGTTGAAAGGTCTGCCTTGGATTCGTATTGAAATCATTCTATCCTTTCTGAGATTGTATCCCAGTACAGCTTTCCCCACTCTTTTGTTGACTATGAGGGCTACTCCATTTCTTCTACGGGATTCTTGCCCACAATAGTAGATATGATAATAGTCTGAATTGAATTCGCCCATTCTCGTCCATTTTAGTTCACTGACGCCCAGGATGTCCATGTTTATTCTTGCCATCTCCTGTTTGACCACATCCAGCTTACCAAGGTTCATAGATCTTACATTCCAGGTTCCTATGCAGTATTTTTCTTTGCAGCATCGGACTTTCCTTTCACTTCCAGGCGCGTCCTCAGCTGAGCGTCCTTTCGGCTTTGGCCCAACCACTTCATTAGCTCTGGAGCTACTTGTCCTTGTCCTCCGCTCTTCCTCAGTAGCATGTTGGATGCCTTCCAACCTGAGGGGCTCATCTTCCAGCGTCATATCTTTTAGCCTTTTGTTTCTATCCATGGAGTTTTCTTGGCAAAGATACTGGAGTGGCTTGCCAGTTCCTGTTCCAGGTGGATCGCGTTTAGTCGGAACTCTCCACTATGACCTGTCCGTCTTGGGTGTCCCTGCACGGCATAGCCCATAGCTTCTCTGAATTACTCAAGCCCCTTCGCCACGACAAGGCAGCAATCTGCGAAGGGGCATGCATCCCTTACTCCCAGGTAAATGGGTACTGTGCAAGACTGAAGCCTGAGTGAGCAAACATGGAGTACATGCTTTCCCTATCCCCCACAAGGCAACTAAAACCTTTTCCCCTATTTAAGATAATAAAACAACTTGAACCCCACAATTCAGTGGGAAGAGCAATGATGTCTATACCCGAACCACACAATGATGCATGAAGCTTTTTAGCTGATCCTTGAACAGAAGACATTGTCCCCCCCCCCCCATCCCCAAACTGCACCAACGTGAACCATGCTAGGTAGATGTGTTACTGTTCTGCTGTCACTTACTTTATATAACAAAAGAAAGGAAAGTCTCCACAGCCCACTGAATGATAGCCATGGAGAAAGGGGCAGGAAAAGTAGTATCATTAAACAAAGGAGAGACGAATTGGAGTGATCCAAAGATTTGTTTGGACCCTTCTCACATGAGGAAAAAAAAATCTCAATCAGTGTGGACAGCAGGATCACTCAAGTGAGAGATAAAATAGATTGCACTAAAGATAAACTTTTAAGCATGAATCAGACTACACCAGCTTTCCCCATCTGGACGTGCCCATAGTCTGTTTCCAAACCTCAAGCTATCTTTCATACCCGGATGCATTTAAGTATACAGTACATAGTAAGAAAGGGTCACCAAGGTTTGGCAACAATAGTGCAGAACCCATAACCATATCTGATCTACAAACCTCTAATGGTTTAGGACCCTTGGTATTTGAAGTTCCACTTTCCCTGGTATTTAAGCCACATTTAACATCTAACATCTTGCTTTGGATGTCTTCACTGATCAAAATTTGGTGGATATCCATTCAAATGTCCAGCTTTTGTTGGATTACAACTCTCTGCCAATATAGTCGGTAGTGAGGAACTCTGAGAGTTGCAGTCCAACAGCAACTGGGGCAGCCCACCCATACGTGAGGAACATACATTCTTAGTGGTAGCATCTACATTAATCAGGTCATTCAAACCACATCTTTTCGGTCTTTACTGGCTGCCAATTCCTTTTTGAGTCCACTTCAGAGTGTTGGTACTTTCATTTAAAGCCCAAGTATATGAATAAATGTCAGCTTCAATATGAATCTTTAATCACCGTGTTATAACCAGTCAAAAACGTTTCCCAAGTGCATTTTTATAAATTGAAAATGAGAGACAGATCAACTTTAGGTGAGACCTCTTTGACTATGGTTTTGAAATGTTCTCTAAGGAACCATATCTGGCACCAATACCATTATTTTTTAGGTTCTAAATTAAAACTTTGTTTCCCCAACATAAGCATTTTCATGGAATCATAGAATAATGGAGTTGGAAGGAGCCTATAAGGCCATCAAATCCAACTGTCTGCTCAGTGCAGGAATCGAAATAAAAGAATATCTGACAGATGCTTTTAAATATTGCTGCTGACTATTTTGTCCCTTGCATATCAATCCTTTTCTGCAAACTGCATGTTTGTTTGTTTTTTGTCTTTTTATGTTAAATAGTACAGAAAAGGTGCTGGAGGAGACTCTTGAGAGTCCCCTGGACTGCAAGGAGAACAAACCTATCCATTCTGAAGGAAATCAACCCTGAGTGCTCACTGGAAGGACAGATCCTGAAGCTGAGGCTCCAATACTTTGGCCATCTCATGAGAAGAGAAGACTCCCTGGAAAAGACCCTGATGTTGGGAAAGTGTGAAGGCAAGAGGAGAAGGGGACGACAGAGGATGAGATGGTTGGACAGTGTCATTGAAGCTACCAACATGAATTTGACCAAACTCCAGGAGGCAGTGGAAGACAGGAGGGCCTGGCGTGCTCTGGTCCATGGAGTCACGAAGAGTCGGACACGACTTAACGACTAAACAACAAAAGTACAGAAATATTTCAGTAAATAAATACATACTATCGAATGCCTTTTCCAGAAGGCTTATCTACACCTTTGGTTATCAGGGGTAAACTAACATTTTCAGTCAGCTGAAATACAGAGCTAAGTGATTTTCTGATTCTGATGTTGACTAATTTTTTCCCCTACGAAAGCTGCTGTTTTTAGTGAGGACCTTTTATTTTGGGGGGAAAAGTGCTATAGACTGTTGTCAGATTTTCTGTGTGTGATCTTTGTACTATTTTCATGACTTTGGGAGTGACTGCTGCTGGCACTGAATTCTCACTGTTGTTGGTTTTTTTTTTTTAAATTTTTTAAAATTAATTTTCATAGGGATAGGGGTTATGGTACAAATAGAGGGACCAGGTAAAAGGGGGGGGGGGGGAGGGTAGGAAAGAGGAAAATTCCAGAGAGCGAAAAGTATTCTTACATCCGCTTATACAATATATTAAAAATGGAAATCATACAAAGAGAAAAAGAAAACATTATAGCAATTTTTCAAGATATCTATCATTACGAATCTTCCATTTTCTTGGACCTTCTCTTTCTTTTTTTCTTTAAGCTTACTAATTTTATAGGTTTAATATTATTCCGCCAAGTTTATATCTATTGCTCTAAATCAATGTTATAACCATTAGTTTGTATTTATTTTATCATATATTCTTTCACCACAAAATACCTTCTTAAATTTAACAACGTTTATCTCCACTGCTCTATCTCCATATTCTAACCAATATTTTGTGCACTGAATTCTCACTGTTAATTTCAATGTTTTTTCATTGATGAGATGATATACATCTAATCATGAGCTCAATGGTTTAGGGATCTGGTTGTGGAGTCAGAGGTTGGGAACGGGAGTCCTCATGAAGTGTCCCAGGAGAAGTGTGGCCTTGGGCAAGCTGCATGGGAGTCCAAAGGTGCCCCTTGAAGAAGGGAATGGTAAGCCACTTCTGTGTATTCTCTACCTAGAAACCTCTGGAAAGAGTCATTGTAAGTCAGAATTTACTTGATGTCACAGAATTATTATTATTAATGAGATGCTGGTTATGTTCCTACAAAATGCCGAGGAATGCAAGTAGCCCTTCATTAATGAGCAGCAGATTGCTACCAAGACATGCAATCTGTCTTATGCAAGCTAAATTGGCAATACGATTCTTGCCATATTGTCTAGGGCCTATGTATTGATATATGTGATTTTGGAGGGAAAGGATAAGAAATATACCCTGTCCCTGCCTATTTCTTACACTAAAGAAATTTGTAATACACAGGTAATATACCTGTGTAATATATGTGAGTAACTTGTATATTACCTGTGTCATCAGGTAATATACAAGTTACTCAGACGTTAGTAGGACAGCCCTGGCTAACTGCATATAGGATCATAGCCTTCATTTCAGATGATATAGCAAAGAACTACTTAGGTTATCCTTTGCTCAGAAAACCAGCAAGCCCAGATTTCGAAAAGAAGAGATGGCAAGAACATAGAAAAGTGATAAGAAGGAAGATAGTGCCTCAGTGCATATGCAAAGTGCACATCTATTTCAGAACTTGATTATCTATTAATTTAGCCATCAGGTGGTTATTTCAGTGCAAATAGCTTTATGGCTCTTCATTCCTTTTAATTTATAGTAAGTTTATGGGTTTCAAATGTTATGCTAAAAGAGCTGGTATATCTCTTCCTTTGCAACGCCAACCAGCCCAACTTTTAAAACTAGAAACCAAATCAAACTTTGGGGTGGGTGGGGAGAGGCATAAAGGTGGAAGTCCCTAATTCAGTGGACGTATACTGTACAATGTAGTGGAAGTCTAAAATGAATTAGTGGAAGCATGGCAGCTCAACTTATTTTATTAGCCTTACAGTGCAAGATAAAGAAATGTTGAACTAGCAGGTAGTAAGGTAAATTCTGGCAAGGCATTCACTGCAAATACTATACAAAGTTATAAAGAGTTTGGGGCCAGGGTCATGTGGAAGCCCCTCCTGCTTTCTGTCACTGCATGGGACTGGGACGTCAGGAATACTGTTTGATCCACTGCAATAAAATATGGTGGGAGGAAGGGTCGTATCTGAATGAAAGCGTCATTTGACAAATGGGTTGAAAAGGAAACCAAAAAGCCAGGGCAGCCCCTGCAGAAATCATCATAACTTTTCAAACCAGCTCTCTAACTGTGCATTTAACTGCAGTTTGGTGAACAAGTCTTCTAACAAGGTTTTAGGCTGTTCTTTTTTGAAAGGCTACATGGAATATACGTCACAACTCCCCGGTGTACGATCAAGCCCTGCCTTTTTAATAATTACATTCTTTTAAAAAGATAGATTCCCAAGAACAATGTGGGTAGCTATTGCTATTCATATGACAGTAACGGATTCCAAGACTGGCCCTATATACAGTAGTGCCTTCAATGAATGAAAAAAATATTGTTACGATGCATCCCTTTACTATGGAAACGAACTAGCCAGTCACACCCTCATGTAAAGAAAAGGTACAACACACGTGCACGGGATAGCAGAGGAAGACCAGCAGTTAAGCCTGACTTCCTTTTCAAGTGTGGGTTTTGGACAAGCAAAATTTCACATGGCCATTAGACAGTGAACTATTATAACTGCTGTAACTGATTTTTTTTAAAATGTAGTTTCTAGATTCCTGCAAAGGGAAATGAAATTCTGTGTTGGATTGCCTTCAGCATCCAGCAGATGGCACAATTCCTTGCAGAAACTCAGACAGCAGTCTGTTTACCGTTTACCAAAGATACAAATATAATAAATGAAAACATAAATGCATTAAAAAATGAGGCCCAATTTTACTACAAATATGGGGTGGGGGAAAATATGGGGTGGGGGAAGAGAATATATTCCCCATTCCTCTCTAATGTTTTATATAACATTTTACAGTGGTGCCTCGCTAGACGATTGCCTCGCAGGACGAGGAAATCGCTAGACGATGCCTTTTTGCGATCGCTACTGCGCTTCGCAAAACGATGTTTCCCTATAGGGAATTTCGCTAGACGATGAGGTTTCCCCATAGGAGTGCGCCGACTAGTGGTCAAAAGCTGTCAGTGCATTCCTATGGGGACCCTCACTCACTAGACGAGGTTTCCCTATGGGAAATTTCGCAAGACGACTGCGTTTTCCCTTGGAACACATTGAAGCGATTTCAATGCATTCCAATGGGAAAACGTGCTTCGCTAGACGATGTTTTCGCTAGACAGCGATCCTCGTGGAACGGATTAACATCGTCTAGCGAGGCACCACTGTATATATAATGCATTTGTGACTCTTAATGTGGTCCATGTTAGAAATCCCACAAAGTGAAACTCTGAACCTTTTATTAAACAGATTCCAAGGTTGGGAACAAACACATTCAGGTGCCCACCACCACCAATCTGAAAGCATGGAACCTTTTTCCAGAGGACAGCTCCTGGAATCTCCTAGTCAGCATTTTCTTGGGGTACGAGGAGTTGTCTGAAAGGGAATTTGTTGCAGCTCTGACTTCTTAAAGTTGCTTCTGTCACAATTGAACTGGGAATCTACTAACTGGGTACCTTCATAAGGGAATAGCAGGGACTAGGATAGACATATGTGCTGGGTCAAGGTAAATCCCACTCTGCCCTGTGCAAGAGAAGGCCTCGTCCTGTCCCTGTGCATTAGATTAGGCATCCTTCAGTCTCGAGAGACTATGGTAATGTGCTCTGAATAGAGGACATGGAACAGCGTCTAGTGTGGCTGAGAAGGCCAATTCGAGAGTGACAATCCCTTCCACACTGAAGACATATACAATCTGTCCCCTGTCCAGCTCCCTGATTTTGCTGGTTTCGGGACTGCCTCTTTGCCTCAGCCTACTGAACAAGTGCCTCTTCAAATTGGGAGAGGCCATGCTGCACCGTCTGCCTCCAGGCTGAATGCTCAGATGTCAAGGTTTCCCATCTGTTGAGGTCCATTCCTAAGGCCTTCAGATCCCGTTTGCAGATATCTTTGTATCGCAGCTGTGGTCTCCCTCTGGGGCGATTTCCCTGCACTAATTCTCCATACAGGAGATCTTTTGGAATCCGACCATCAGCCATTCTCACGACATGCCGAAGCCAACGTAGACGTTGCTGTTTCGGTAATGTATACATGCTAAAAATTCCAGATCGTTCTAGGACTACTCTATTTGGAACTTTGTCCTGCCAGGTGATACCAAAAATGCATCGGAGACAGCGCATATGGAACGTGTTCAGCTTCCTCTCCTGCCATGAACAAAGGGTCCAGGACTCACTGCAGTACAGGAGTGTACTCAGGACACAGGCTCTATAGACCTGGATCTTGGTATATGCTGTCAGCTTCTTATTAAGCCATACTCTGTTTGTGAGTCTAGAGAACATGGTAGCTGCTTTGCCAATGCGTTTATCCAGCTCGACATCTAGGGAGAGAGTGTCAGAGATCATTGAGCCAAGGTACACAAAGTCATGAACAACCTCCAGTTCTTGTGTGGAGATGTTAATAGAGGGAGGTGAGTCCATGCCCTGGCCCATGACTTGTGTTTTCTTCAGTCTGATTGTTTTGATTCAAAGTTTTATTATTATTATTATTTATAAAATCTATCTGTGCTTATTTAACATAGTGTCTCCTGGGTTCTGCTTATAATCATTTGTTAATACAGCTACAATACATATTAAGTCCTTATTCTATATAGCGTGCTTCTAGCCATTGATAAAACAGATTCCAAGTTTGATAGAATTCTGAATCTTCCTTCCCTTTGATTTTTAATGTCAGTCTGTCCATTTCTGCGTATTCCAGTATTTTTTTTTAATTATTTCTTCATTTGGAGGTGCTTCTTCATTCTCCCACTACTGTGCAAATATAATCCTTGCGGCTGTTAAAATATGCAGAATTAAATATACATTTTGCTTATCAACATTTTCTGGTATTATACCTAATAGAAAAAATTCTGGTTTAAAATTTACATGTTTTTTGGTTATTTTAACAAGCCATATATGTATTTTTTACCCAAAACCTTTTTGCTTTATCACATGTCCACCAAAGGTGATAGTAAGTTCCAGTTTTTTATGACATTTCCAACATTTACTTGATCGATTAGGAACCATTTTAGCTAGTCTATCAGGTGGTAAATGCCATCTATAAAACATTTTATATAAGTTCTCTTTATAAGATGATGCCATTGTCATTTTATAGTTTCTAGTCCACAGCTTTTGCCATTTTCAAGATCAATATTGTATCCAAAGTTTTTGCCCATTGTACCATTGTTTCTTTGACTTGTTCATCAGCCATTTTCCAATTTAAGAGAAATTTATATATTATCCCAATTAATTTATCATCTGACATTAAAATTATTTGGTCAAGTGTTGTCTGTTCTTTACAAAAATCATATATTTTTAAATCTCTTTCGTACCTAGATTGTAGTTGCATTATGGGCCACCAAGATGAGTCTAGTCCTTGATCTATCACAGTGATGGCAAACCTATGGCACGCGTGCCACAGCTGGCACGCGGAGCCCTTTCTTCTGGCACGCGAGCCATAGGTCGCTACTCCCTCCGCCCCCGCCCCCCGCCCCCCGCCCCCCCTGCGCAGCCAAACCTCATGAGGCGGCTGCAGCCGGGATTCCCCCTTCCGCCACCACTTCTGGGTCCTCCGGGTCCGTTGCCATGATTCCCCCTTAAACATCCACTTCCGGTTCCGGTCTTCCGGGTCTGGGTCCGGGTCCGCCACCACGGTTCCCCCCCCCCATTTTGGGCACGCGAGCCCAAAAAGGTTCGCCACCACTGATCTATCAGATCTTTTTTCGGTTTTAATTTCTTATTTACATCTAAGATATCTGTATATGTCAAGATTTTCTCAAAGTTCAGAAGACTGGGATGTATGAATGCTTCTATAGGTGAAACCCATCCTGGTATTTTTGTATTCATTTTCATTTTTATTTTTTCCCAGATTATGTACAATGAATTATAATGGTTTTGAAAGTACCTGTGGGTTTTGGCTTTCTGGTACCAAAAAAAGGCATTCCAACCCAGCTCTTAAGTCATGCCCCTCTAAATATAAAAGTCTTTTGTTTCTCAAACTAGTCTGATTGTTAATCCAAAGTCTTGGCAGGCCTTGCTAAAGCAATTCATGAGTTGTTGGAGGTCTTCAGCAGAATGGGCAACAACAGCTGCATCATCGGCGAAGAGGAAGTCCCGCATGCATTTCAGCTGGACTTTGGTCTTCGCTCTCAATCTAGAGAGATTAAAGAGCTTTCCATCTGATCTAGTCCAGAGATAGACACCTTCTGTTGCAGTTCCAAAGGCGTGCTTCAGCATGACAGCAAAAAAGATCCCAAACAGGGTCGCCGTGAGGACACATCCCTGTGCATAGCCTGTATATAAAAGCTGGTTCGCTCAGTGTCAAATGAGATATTTTGGAAAATGCATATCAGCTACCATTAGTCTTCCCCCCCCCCATCCCACACAGTGATTTCTGAGGAGAGAACAGGCTCAGCAATCAATAAAAATTGAGTCCCCCCCCCCCCCATCTGAATGGATCAGGAAACAACACTCTATAGAATGCATGGTAGAGAGCTGGGTGAAAGTAAGTAATGGGAAAACCAGACATCTTCCATCAATTAAGGAAGCCCTGAGAGATCTCAAACTTTCACGATGAACGTTCTGCATAAACAGCTCATGGGTTTCCAGTCATTTATTGTTTAAATAGTCCAAGCTTTCGAGGGCAATATCCTGCGCCATCTTCGTCAAGGAAGGCAAGATATTTGTTTTAGTTCATAACATGTCTTCCCTGATGAAGTTGACTTGGGATATTGCCATTGAAAGCTTGGACTATTTAAGCAATAAACATATATTGACACGACTGGAAACCCGTGAGCTGTTTATGCTAAGGAAGCTCTGTTTCTAACAACCTACTAACAAAGGGCTCAATTCCACTGACAATAAAAACCAATGTTGTATCAGGTTCTGCTTTATTATTATTATTATTATTAATTTTAGCATACACATGAGGTATGTGCATACGCGAAGCACTGTGCTGGGGGAAAGTTTTTCTGCTCCCCTGCCAGAAGTCTGTTTATTTCATGGCAGATGTGGGATTGATTCACTGAATGCCACATCCACTTTTTAAAAAAATTCCTGCTATCTGATATAGTGTTATATCAGATAGCAGAAATTTAAAAAATTTTAAGCACTGGGCTTGCCGAAAAGCTAGCAGCTGCCTGATCACTCACCCCTTACCCCCATCACTTGCCCACCTCTAATCGCCCGCCCACTTGCTCGTCCTTTCTCTCGCCCAATTGCCCCTCGCTCACTTGCCCCCTTGTTCACTCCACTTGCTCACTCACCTGCCCACCAAATCACTGTTCCGCCCTCTGATTCTTCGACCACCTGCCCACACCCTTGCTTGCCCAATTGCTTGTTCACCCACCCACCCCTCAGTCACCTGTCCCTGTGTCCTCCCACCCCCACATCTTGCCCTTCCTTCCCCTTTCTATCCCTTTCCCTCTCATCCTTCATCCCCTCCCTTTCCATTCTCCCTGCCCCCCCTTGTCCTGGCTGAGTGGGACCACGTGATCGGAAACAGTGATGGCAGTGGCAGTGGTGGTGATGTCAACGTTAGAAGTAGTAGTGGTGGTGTTGGCAGTGAGGAGCCCAAGGTGGTGTGGTAGCAGTGGCAGCAGGGAGCCTGGGGCGGAAACAGCAGTAGTGAGGACACACACACCAACACAAAAGTTTTGTATTGAGCTTAAAGTACTCATGACTTTAGCCTGAATAATAATGATAAAAATCCCTCTGGTTTATTCCGGCAGTGAGAGCAGGCCCATATTACCATATTTTTCTGTGTATAAAATGACACTTTTTCCTAAAATAATCAGAGGAAAAATTGAGGGTCGCTTTATACACGGTAGTAAGTGGAGGGGGAAAGCAGCTTTTTGCAAAGAAAGTGGAGGGGGAAAGCACTTTCCTCACAAAAAAGTGGAGGGGGAAAGCGATTCCTTCTTTCCCCCTCCACTTTCTTGCGAGGAAAGTGCTTTCCCCCGCCACTTTCTTTGCAAAAAGCTGCTTTCCCCCTCCACTTTTTGCGAGGGGAAAGCAGCTTTTTGCAAAGAAAGTGGAGGGGGAATGCACTTTCCTTGCAAGAAAGTGGAGGGGGAAAGCAGGAAACAAAGCGCTTTGATCCCTGCCTTCCCCCTCCACTTTCATGCAAATAAAGAATTTTGGGTTAGAAAAGTGTGGGGTATCTTATACATGGGGTGTCTTATACCCAGAAAAATACGGTACCTAGTTTGACTTTCAGTTTAGCTCCTGGTTAACACAGAAAAGTGTTCAGTGGTGGCTGCTTGCTCAGGATGGACAACTATTGCCAGTTTCTTTCCCTGTTGGGGAGGCAGATTGACATCACCATTCTAGGATTTGTGAGAGGAGTACCTACCCTAGATGGAGCTGGAATCTGGGATCTATTGCATTTGAAGGACTGCTCGAGTCAAGCCTGTTATTCTCTGAGGGGGCTTTACACCTAATCCATTCAGAAAGGATGTGATAGGTTCCTCTTCCTTTTCTTTAATTCTTATGCAAGATAATACCAAATCTGGCCTAGAACCTCATCTGAGCAACAGATATGCTTCCAGTGGACAATTCTTAGAGCTGCCAGTCAAAAGGCACTGTGCAGCTATTGCTAGTTCATTTTTTACAAATCAGAAGGGTATTAGTTTCCTTTTTTTCAGAAGGAAAAATGACTAAAGCAGGGATAAGAAAACAAATGAAATTTACAAGTGGAACTTGAGGTTGTCTGGACTCATCCCCATTATAAAATCCCAGGAACAAAGCGGGAAGATTCCATGATGAAAGCCCACTTAGGAAGCATGTCATGTAAAATTGTAGTTTCCTGCTATGCCCACGTTAATAATGAATTCAAATTAAGCACTGGAAGCCATGATTTGATTCAGAAACAGCTAGATCTCACTATGCATTCTTTTCATCCCTACCCCCAAACGGGATTGTGATAAATTAGTATGTCTCCATACTTCTGACCCTGTGAAGTAGGCAAACTGAAGATATCCTTCGTCCATTCTTTAGAGATAGCATCACTACTTCTGTTTTTTTAAAAATGCTTTCTTATGGATATGCGGGAAAGCAGGCTTGCACATTGGATAAAAAATATATATCCTGTGATTTGACAGACAAAAGTGTGAAAGAGAGGTTGTCTGAAAAAAGAGTTAAATGAATGAGGGAGCATGAAAGAAACACGAAAGGTTTGTATACCCCTCTTTTGTTAACACAAATGCTTGCATTTCAGAGGCTTTCTTTTGGCAGTCAACAAAAGAACATAAAATGCCAAAAAAGAAAGCCTCTCTTTATGTTTTGTCTCTTTTGTTAAAACACTAGGGATACAAATAGGAGCCTGCAGGAGTTGGCGGGGGCACTTATATGATTGCCTTTTCTTAAGCATATAATTAATTCAACAGGACATTGGCCTCTGTTTCTATGCCACTGCAGTAAGATTTAGAAAGATCCCAAAATGGAATTGAGGATAAAATATTAATCTAAGCCTGTATCAAATCTAGGTAATTTTTGGAACAAATCCTTCAGCAGTGAAGCATCACTGGGATGTGCATCAGGCTCCTCACCCAATCCATGTCTGAATAAGGGTCAAAGTGTGTGATCACTGGAATGGATGTAAACCAGGCCTTCCTCTTTCAATTTGCCAATATTGTGAAGCAGCTTAAGCTGCACTAGGACATTGGCAACTTAATCACTTCCTCTGCTTATCTATATAGGTTATTTTTTTTATTTAAAAAATTTAATATTTTCTTTGCCTTGCCTTAAAGGGACAGTTGAGAAATCACCCACAGTTGAATCCATGGTGGTGGCTTTGACTGCAGGCAGTTTCTGGACTGGCCCATTTAGAGAAGGCAAAGAAAAGATGTTTTTAAACTAAATTTTATAACTAATGTAGCACATAAGCAACGGAATTATAGAATCATAAAGTTGGAAGGGGCTTATAAGGCCATTCAATCCAACCCCCTGCTCAATGCAGGAATACAAATCAAAGGATAAATGCCAGGTGGTTGTCTAAATTTCTCTTGAATGCCTCCAGAGTTGGAGCAGTTACGTACTATTGCTGAGCCAGGTATCTCCCAATTATATACAGTCAACATTTCCCCCCCCCCCCCTTTTCCTGCCCTCTGCTGAACAAGGGAAGTGATTAATTTGCCAATATCCTGAAATGGCTCATTTATTAAGCTGCTTCATGATGTTGGTAGGAGCCATTTCTATGTGAACAGTCAGGAGACCCACACTAGCTCGCTCCAGCAGCTAGTGTAGGCATACCCTAAGTTACACTGTGAGTCATGATTCGTAGAATTCTCACTTCTTCTGTCACATTCCTCTCAAGAGATCTGCCATGCATTAAAGTTGATAGCTATCTGTCTGGTGCCTGGAATGCAGAATCCCTGAGGATTAGAGGGAGCAGAGGATCATTCAGTACAATCTGCTGTCTCATCAGATCACATTCCCTCACTGAGTGTCAGGCAGGGCATTTTCAACAGTGACCTTTTAAGCAGCCTGCATATGGTGATGGCAATACAAAGACCACTATTTTTACATGTCATATACTGGAAAAGAGGACTGATCTTGGTCAGGGAGTTTGAATGCAAAAATAATACACAGACACAGTAAAGATAACACAGTATGCACGAACTGCTCACGCAAATTTTGATTTCATTTCTTCAGCATTTGGCTTACCAGTCTATTCCCATTTAGATTGCTGCTTCGTTTAGCTGTCCTACGTGTCAAATGTATTTGGCATGGGACTGTTCAATCACATAAAAATTGCAGTCATTCTGTTCACTGTTTCTGAGAATGTACTTCAGCACCAAGGCAAAACTGGTCAGCTTCTTGTCACACTTCTAAACAGATGGCAATTGACCTTTCAGTATAAATAGAGCCAAAAGACTTTTGTGAGAAAAAGGCTACGAATGGTTATTAATATAGTTGCGTGTGACACCTCCACAGTGAAAAGTACTATTTGGTATGTATGCCCTGCACTTCCAAAAGCTGCTCCTTATAGAAGATTTTTTATGTTCTGATTTCAACACTCTCTCATTTAGTTCCCAGATGACCCTCTCACCCATCCAGTCGTCTTCAGATAATTTCACCAAGGGCAAACAATCATTAGAACACTCGTTTAAAAAGCTGGAAACAGCCCTTGGGCTTTGTGCCTTTCCTGTAGTGAGAAAACAAAAAGCCAATTAGTTTTTAAAGCCATAATAATGTATACCGTTCTATGCAGCGCCTCGTGCAACAAAGCTGGCCCTGACAAATTGATCTAGTTGAGCTGTACTTGCCATGGAAGAGTTGATTTGAAAGAGGGTGAGGTGGATATGCGTATTTGCCCTAGCTGAATAGGTTTCTATTTTTAGCCTATTCACAACAGATTTTCACATTGCTTTGTAATTAATTTCAAATTCTGATTACAATCCATGCTGAGTGCATTAGTGTCATTAAATAGAGCGATGTACAAAGCATTTGAACCTACACTGAAGAGGACAAGCTCTTAGAATTAAAATTTACTATTTTATCATTCAGAGTCTGGTAGCCATTTTAACGGTGATAGAGCTACAATCATATTTCATTGAAATAAAAGGGGTGAACCATGTGGCCATTACAAAATACAAATGTAAGAATAGGCAATACCTTTATAGGCCACTAATAAAAAAGTAAATATATATATATATATATATTATGCCAGCTTTTGTGGGCAAATCCTACTTCTTCAAAGCAAGTACCAAACGTCCAAACGTTCATGGCAAGATGGAGTTTGCCAGGAGGTATTTCTTAGATGTAAAGTTCTTGGTAAGATGAATTTCGCCAGGCACACCCATCTTAAATGGGGCAGGAAGTTGTTTCAAAGTAATGCAGAGGCAGCTGTGGGTTGGATTTCACACTCCAGTTCTTCAAACAAAGGAGCACAAACTATGCATGCACACACACATTTGTTGCAAAGGCACACTGTGTCAGCATGGGATGCTGACTTGATCATAGAAAATTATTCATTCACAGAATGCAACCAATACAACTAGGCAGTGCAATGCCTAGTTGTATAGTTGGGCAAGTTGCAGAGATGGGGAAAGTTCCTTTTTGGAACTAAAACTCAGAATCTGCCTGTCTGCAGATTGGGTGCCTCCCTCTCTTGGGGGGGGTACTCTCTCCGCTAAGAATGAGGTTCACACCTTGGGTGTACTTCTGGACCCAGCACTATCAATGGAGTCCCAGATAGCATCTGTGGCCTGCTCCGCCTATTTCCATCTGAGGCAGATTGCCCAGCTGCATCCCTGCCTTGACTTCAACAGGTCCAGAACACGGCGGCCAGACTATTGAATGGAGTGAATAAATATCAACATACCACTCCAATTCTGGCCACCTTACACTGGTTACCTGTCTGATTCTGTGCCAGCTTCAAGGTGATGGTTTTAGCCTATAAAGCCCTAAATGGTTGGGGACCTCACTACCTGGCAGAATGTCTGCTTCCAACAAGAACATCCCAAGCAGGCCAGCTGAGGATGCTAATCCCGAGAGAGGCCCGGAGGGAGAAGATGAGAAACTGGACTTCTTGGCAGTTGCTCCTTGCCTGTGAAATGAACTCCCCTCTGCAATTCACTTGGCCCCTTCGCTGGCGATATTTAAAAAGTCACTAAAAACCTGGCTAAAACATCATACCATGTTTTCCCAAAAATAAGACAGGGTCTTATATTAATTTTTGCTCCAAAAATGCATTAGGGCTTATTTTCAGGGGATGTTTAATTTTTTTCATGTACAACAATCTACATTTATTCAAATACAGTCATGTCATCTTCTTCTGCTTACTGCACAAGGGTGGAGGGTGGGGTTTCACTTAACTGAGGCTTATTTTTGGGGTAGGGTTATATTACGAGCATCTTGAAAAATCATACTAGGGCTTATTTTCAGGTTAGGTCTTATTTTGGGGAAAACAGGGTACCTGCAAGCTCAGCTGAGTCTAATTAGCCTATCTGTCCAATGTCCACCATTCTTAAATGTTTTAAATGTTTTAATTGCTTTGAATATTTGTAAATGTTTTATTTTGATGTATTTTTATGTTTTGAGTCTATTGCTTATTTGTATTTTATTATCCCTAGTTTTTGTGATGTTAAATGGTACTTCATGGTATTTATACGCTGTAAAGCACCCAGAGTGGCATTTTTTTTCCTGCTGATCAGACAAAATGTGAATCAACCCAGAACCCCACCTCCCCAATCTGTAGCTTTTCCTGTCCACCAGGGAACTTTCTACTTTTTAAAATTTCGTATCTTTTCAGGTTGTTTCAAGCATGTGATCCATTGAATCAATGCAGAAAGGGAGGATGAGGTGCAAGCACACACACCCTCAAAGCACCTTCCTACCTTATCCCTCATCTCCTGCCTCTCATCTCATTAAGGTACAAACACACACATACACACAAGGGGCAGCAGCAGCAGCACACACTCTGCCCAGCAAAGCCTCTCTCCTAAGACTACTACTGTTATTATTATTAAGCATCTCCTACTGGGCAATGCTCTGTCATTTTATTTTATTTTTTTTTAACAGCTTAATAATGCAAACCCCTGTATCAGAAGTTAACAAGTGAGACAAGGAAAAGCTTGTCTCATTGCCTATTCATTCAGTTCTTTAAACAACGCCACATGCAAGGCTGTAAGTAGAACTGCAAGCAGCTCAATTTAAGTGTAGCCACTTAAATTGAACAGACCTGAATTCCCTGGAGCGACTTCATGGCTAGTGAATGAGTGCACATTTCCGTTGCTGTGTAGATGCATCCTCATTTGCTTGAGGAAATTCACCCAGAGATGGATTTACTCAAGCAATGAATGGGTACAGGAGAAAGAGCCCCCTTATACATGGTTATAGAGTCCCCTAAGAGAGGCATCTCTGTGTGCCCATCCATTCAGTTCTTACAATAAAGTTAAGTGAATTTGCCTCTTCCAGGAAGAGAAAGAAGCAGGAAATCATTTCAGAGAGAAGGAGAAATAAACTTATATGTAGATCTAGAAAGAAGAAGAGGCAAAAACACTACACAGATAGGTTGATGAACCTCTACAGGCTGCTTTTCTCCCATAGCCAGCCCTCCTCCTCTTCCATCGTTTTCTTATCAGCTTTGATTTCAAGACTACTGCACATTCCTTCTTTTCTCCCTTCCTCTGGGTTGTTAAATATTTTATGGCCAAATCAGAAAACAACATTCTTAATAGAAAGAAAGCTTCCTCACCATCACATTCAGTTCAATAAAACTGCCTGTTTTCTTTAGTTTTTATACATCCATACAGCTCTTACTGGTATCTGAAAGCCTGTTCTGAAAGGAAACATTTAGCAACCTTGCCAAAATGCATTCTCCTTGTCAGATTTATCTATGAAATTTCAGCAAATTGAGGAGAAGAACATTTACTACACTTTGTGTGATCATGATACTCACAATATAAGGACATTGGGGCAGTTAATGAAAGTTCAACCTCTCTGTTCCTGCCAATGCAATCAATTCAGGTAGCACGTACCAGCATCTTTTCCTTTTTACTGGATTTCGTCAGAGTTACTGGATGGACCATATAATACTGTGCATAAGTGCACGGGGTACATTGAAGACAACTAATGAGAGGCAACCCTGTAAGTATTTGTCCAATATTGTCACCCTTACTGGGACTGAAGGGATCTCAAAGGAATGATGTAGGTTGAATGATGTAGGTACAGTGTGTTTGGAAAGCTGACACGTCAGTCACGAAACCATTAGTTGCCAGGGCAACCTTTGAGTGCAATACGCAGACCTAGAAGAGGCACAAGAGCACAAAATGCGTCTGTTGAGAGTCATACCTTGGCAGATATTATGTTGCATGAAAGAGGCAGAGAAACCACTTCAAAATAATGACTGTTCCACCAGCAGCAATTTTCAGCTTAACCTAGAAAAAAAGACAATGAAACAAATTTGGTTTCTCATGCTGCAGAGGACAGGACCCGGACTAATGGGTCAATGTGAAAGACATAGCCGAAAAAAAGCAAGGAAGAACTATTTAGCAGTACCAGCTGTTTGACTGTGAAACTGTGAAAGTCTGTGACTCTTTGGCATACTAAAAGTAACCTCATTCCCAGTGTGATTTAGTGCATAGAGTGATGGACTAGGACTCTAGAGAACAGGGTTCGAATTCTCATTCAGCCCTGGAAACTGACTGGGGAAGTAGAACCACTCCTTAAATATCTCACTTACCTTGAAGACCCTCTTAGGGTTGCCATTAGTTGGTTCCAACTTCACAGCACAAAACAACAACGACAACAAAAGTAACATCAGACATTGGTGGTTTTCTCTTAATCCCCCATTTTGCCTGTCCATTAAATTACCATCAATGAAAAATATAGTAACAGAATACCTGTAAAGAATGAAGTATCCATCTCTGAAAAAGTGGGCTTTTTGCTCCTGTCATGATAGGGCATGGTATAGGGGTACGTTTGGGGGCAAGGTGATTGTTAGGACATCATACACGAAATGTCATGAACTGGTGTTGTAGCGAATTGCCTGGACCAACAATGGAGCAGATGACTTTTGAGGTTGCATCCAGCCCTATGGTTCTATATTTCTAAATTATTAAAAGCTCTTGAAGTACTACTGAATGTTGGAATTACTGGTTCATGCTAATATTTGAAGCTGTGGCTAAACACACTGGAATTGTTTGTTCGTGCTAATATTTGAAACTATGGCTAAGTGCACTTGCCAGATCTGAAATATTGGTTTGAGTGGCAAAGGTTGGCATGAGCAACTGAATAACTGAATCCACAACATGAAGTCTTGGCGAAGCAAAAGCAAACCTTACTCCATTACAAAAGACAAAAATGGTGAACAGAATATACCTAATTTTATTGATAAGAGATCCAGGTTAAAGGGCAATTTTTTTAGCATTCTCTGACTAGGTAGCTCAGCAAATTAGGCATCTGGCTGTGGAGCCAGAGGTCAGGAGTTCCATTTCCCACTGTGCCTCCTGGGAGAAGACTCTGCCTGTGTAGCTTTGGGAAGCTGCAGAGTCCCAGAGTGACCTCAGAAAAAGTCAAAGGTAAACCACTTCTAAATACTCAGTACTTAGAAAACCCTGGAAGGAGTCACCATAAATCAGAAATGACTCAATGGCACATAGTTAATTACCTGGCTGCTAGACAGCATTTCTTCTCCATGCGATCCCTCTTTGCACCCTAGGTTCTTTGTGTGCACTCAGTTAATTAGCTGTACATTCTGGATGCAATGACACCTACTGGTCACCTAAAAGTTCTCCAAAGACAAATTAAATTAACCCTTAAGTTGCTCCTTTTCTCTTGGTTTTAGGTTGGAATAGCCATTGCTGTTCCAACCGAAAAACCCAAATCCAGTTCAAGGTTTTCAATTCAAAACAAAGCTGTGTTATGCAGTTTGTGACTCTGTATTCTGTATAATACATCATTTAGTGTACCACAGGAGATGTAGTAATAAAGGATTAACCACTGAGGGACACATATTCTTAGAAATATATGCTATATCTAACTTTTGTGTGTCTATTTGTGCAACTTTGAATAGGTAGCCTATTTGGAATTCTATTATACAACACAGCAGAGAAGTACAATTTGGGTCAGAAAAGAGATAACAGGAACAATGATAGACCAATGCTGGGATGAGGTGCAGCCAGTCTTACTCAGTCTCAGTGAGAAAGCTGTCAGTGAAGGGTCCTTCTAATGCAAGTGTGCACATATTCAAGGTCTGATGTGCAATCTTGGGGGCTGTATCTAGGATGTTCTACAGGTCAGGGACAGCCCATGCACACACATACAGTACATGTCCATATGAATACAACATACACAGATGTTATTCTTTCAGACATGGCCATTTTGATGTAGAATATACAAACCTCAGTTCTACACACATTTTCTGAGAAGTAGAAGTACAACATAGTTCAGCAGATACACAAAGCACAGCTCAGTACTTCACTTGTCTCCATTGACAATCCATCCTGCCCCTTTAAGAGCTGTCACATACCTTTCTGGCACAGTGCTAGGGCATGTATTCTTTTTGGTATGATTCAGTGCAATCCTAGTTATCTCGTGTAGCCTGATGGTTAATGTGCAGATGGTTAGTTTGCACCCAAATGGAGCTGTGGGTGGTGTTATCAGAGGTGACAATCGTGTGATGTAATAGGTGAGTTATGACATTAAAAGTCAGGACAGAGAAAGCCTCTCTTCTATTTTTGTCTTCTTTTTTAAACATCTCCCTAACTGACACACCGCAGTTCTGATACCTTTGATCTAAATAGAAACACACGTGGATGCTGTCATTTGGTTCAAACCAAACCATACCAACAGCAGTTCATGTACTATATGCCACTCCGGGCAAAGATGAACCAAGTGCTAAGCTGCTGCACTATGTTGTACTTCTACTATTGAGAAAATATGTGTATATGTTACATTCTGTTATCCTAGGATTGCCTGTCTGATGAAATAATTCCTAAATAACAGCATTTTCAATATGATGTAGCTCTGTGGCATTGTAAAATAGTGAATTACGTAGTTTCTCAGTGTTTTTGCCAAGCTGAGTCCCCACGCACGAAAACTGCACAAAATCATTCTAGGTCCTATAAACCCAAGAAACTAATAGCTATAAATAATATGGAAACAGAGGAACAGTTTTTAAAATTGAAGTTTCATCTGTGCATGTTAACTGACAAGCTGGAAAGTCTCTTTAACTAGAAGCATGAGGCTGATGGTTTTTGTTGTTGTTTTTTTTTTTGTTCTTTTGGGGGGTTTTCTGCATGGCTTTGTATGCCATCTTTTGGCCTACTTTTCAAGTTACATTGAACCTTTTAAAGATGATTCAAATAGCCATATTTGTAAGAATTCTTCTGCTACAGGGAATTTCCAGCACATCAGCATCCACAAATTATAGTTTGAATGCTCAGCCTTAAGAAGTTATGACAAATACTTTTCAAAAGATCTGTGACAAATTCTATAGGGTATGACATTCCAGTGAATTTTTTCTTATTACTGTAATCATTGGGCATAGCTATATTCAAGCAGAGATCTAGTAGGGCTTACCCCCAAAAGAGGGGTGAGTTAGGCACCAGAGGTCATGCTGGTTGGTGGATTCTGAGAATTATAATCCAAAACAAGTTACTTTTCTAAGCTCTGCTTGTCACCCACTCATGGGTCAGCCATGAATTTGTAACCCACTCCTTACCATCACAGAGCAGGATTGTCATTTTGTTGTTGTTTAGTCATTAAGTCGTGTCCAACTCTTCGTGACCCTATGGACCAGAGCACGCCAGGCCCTCTTGTCTTCCACTGCCTCCCGGAGTTTGGTCAAATTCATGTTGGTAGTTTCGATGACACTGTCCAACCATCTCGTCCTCTGTCGTCCCCTTCTCTTCTTGCCTTCACTTTTTCCCAACATCAGGGTCTTTTCCAGGGAGTTTTCTCTTCTCATGAGATGGCCAAAGTATTGAAGCCTCAGGATTGTCATGCTGATAAACAAAGGTAAAGGTAAAGGTTCCCCTTGACATTTAGTCCAGTCGTGTCCGACTCTAGGGGGCGGTGCTCATCCCCGTCTCCAAGCCATAGAGCCAGCGTTTGTCCGAAGACAGTTTCTGTGGTCACGTGGCCAGCGCGACTAGACACGGAACGCTGTTACCTTCCCACTGTGGTGGTACCTATTTATCTACTCGCATTTACATGCTTTCGAACTGCTAGGTTGACATAAACAAAGTAGTAGTAAAAAGTCCTTTGTGATGGAAATGAACTAAAGAGTCAAGAGGTGATACTGGAGCACCTACTTCTGTCAAAACTCAACAAGTCAACTTTTCCTTTCCTCTCACCCTATCTTAAATTAGCATTTTTAACAGTTATACAATCTTAACACTCTAGAAGTATTTTAGAGGTGCCATGAAAAGGGCAAGGATTTAACACTTTTTTCTTCTTGTGAAGATTTTTTTTTAAAAAACTCTCATTAGCACTTCATCCTTGTCTCTGCAAAGAAGATTAAAATGGCAAAAGAGGATGCAATTACTATTATAAATTCTGAGGCATTCTAAACTAGGAGCAAGGGACCATTTATCTTTTGAGGACCACATTTCAGCTGCATGTCAGTTGTCGGCAGGACCACCCCTAAAATTAAATGGGTGTGGGTGTCTTCTTTTCTCTCATTCTGTTAGCCCACCCCTCCCTCCCAGGAGATTTGCAGATTATTTTGCACAGGGATCTCAAATGACCACTTGCAAAGGACTTCCTCCCTCTTGCCCTACCTTCCACCACTCCATCATTTCAGCTCCTCTTCCACCCTGCCTCTCCTTCTCCCTCAGGGCTTTTCAACTGATATGAAATTAGACTAACACTTCATGAAATTAGGTTGAGCACACATACAGTCCTCAGGTCACAGGATGCAATCTCTATAGGTTCTTAAAGAAATGACCCACAATATAAGGAGCAGGAACATTCTCCTTCACTCACTTGGCAAGGGACCGGGATAGGACAGTGCTGCCTACAGCAGTATGGGACCACCCACTTCAAAATAGAAAGTCATGGGTTCAGAACACTCAGGTTTGAGCCAGTTTTCTACCTACAAGCCCCATAGGAGGATATGTCTTCCCAAATGAGTGAAAATGGGGGGGGGGGGGGGTGTGTCAAAATCAATGTTGCTGGAAATCTACCTCTTGTTTCATTTTTGTGAGATGTGGAGGTGGGGTGGAGGGCCCAAACTGTCTTATTAAGACACACAGTTCCTAGTGGCTTCCATGAGTAGCAAATGATTTTCTTTTGCAGAGTATTTTTCAATGGGGAACACCAAGGGCTGGAAAAATGACTTTTAAAGGCCACCTGCCCACGTCTAGTCTAAACAGTGATGGTTAAAGGTTCTTTACAGTCATGGGAAGGTACAAATGTTAATGGCAGACATTAAGAGTAGTTGAAAGCTTGTTAGGCTGTGGTCACAGGAGGGAAATGTCCCCCACTTTCAATGATACTTTCCATACCTTTGTTGTACTGCATTGAGGTCATGTGGTATAAATACCTGGATATTCATCCCAATGTGTTCTAACAGTACCGATAGATACATTTTCTTCAATTTGGATCATTGTGAAAAGCTTCACTACAGTAGCGATTTGTTCTCTCTACCGGGTTTTGGGGACTGCAGCTCCTTAACTTTCATTTTTTAAGAAATGTTTTTTAAACAGCACATCAATATGTCAGGTGCTGTTTAATGCTGGGTAGATTTTCCTCTTTGGCACTGGCGCCTCTGGAAGCAATGCATTGCACTCAATGGACCAGGCACTCTCAGCCACGGCTGTGCCACTTCCCAGACAGTGGATGGACACCAAACAATGCCCTGGCATACCTGGTGGACTTGGGGGTGTGGTGGACTTTCTTCCCCTGCTCTCCTTTTTCCCCCCAAGTCAAGCCTGTGTGCTTTTGCTGTGTTAGGTTTTGAACTGGGAGGGGCGGGGAAAGCAGGAGCTCCACCCCGTCCACACCCACCAGCCCTCCTTCCTCCCTAAGGGCACTGAGAAGGGTGGGAACAGAGCCTTGCTACTCCTCATCCTCCGCCTCACCTGTAGGCCATGCCCACCTCCGTCCACTGGACTAGATGCAAAAGCTTCTTCCCAGGGGGCGGGGCGGGACTCAGGGCCAGAGAGCAGCCAGGCATGCACAGTTAGGGGCGGGGCTTAAGCGAAGGCCTGCCCCTGGGCAGAGTCTTCCACTGTTGCTCGGGGCAACCAGGTTGCTTGGCACATTCCACCGGATGCCTTGTCCCCAGCTGTGCCCAGTGGCAGTTGAACTGCCCTTGCTTTGCTCAGGCTACGCCTTGGAGCTCCTGCTCCCCCTTCCCAATGGCAGGCTTAGGAGAGGCGTGGAGCTGCCCACTGTCCTTGGACTGGAAGCCCAAGCAACAGGGGCAAGAGGCGGCAGTGGCGGCAGCAAAGGCTGCCTCCCAGGGGGTGCTGGTGCCCTGGCTGCTGCTGGCAGGACCGTGGAGGGACCCTGTGGAGGGCTGCTGCTGGTATGACAGTTGCAGCTGCCAGTGGTTGTGGCCGTGTCCTTCATGTGCTGCTTCAGTGCTGTTGGTCTCGCAGGTGGCCAGGCTGGGGCCGTGCAGCACGGGGTTGTTGCAGCAGCCTTCTGGGCAGTGAGAGAGGGCTGCCATGGCCGCCCCAAAGAGCCCTCGTTGCCCCTGTCAATCTTCCAGCCCTACATCCCTGTCCGGCTCAGGTGGCCCAAGCACACAGCCCTCCTGCCTCTGTGGACCTCCACCTTCTGCGCCTCCTGGAATCCCCATGGGTGCCCCATCCCAACTAGTAAGAAAGGGCACTCTGCACAGTCTCAGGAGGAGGAGGAGAGGGCAGGCACCCAGTTCTCTCCCTTTGGTCCCGCTCCTTGCCCTGCCCCTTGCTGCTCCTGAGCCTGCTCCCCACCCTGCATCCACCCCAGAAAAGAGACCTCGGCTCCTGGGAGCCCCCCCCCCCCCGCTTTGGCCTCAGCCTGGACTTCTTGGAGGGCTCTGCATTGCACATCTCCTCCTGAGATCAATTCTGCCCGCCTGAGTTCCTGCCCCCCACTTCTATCAAGGGGGCAGATCCAGCCTTGAGCCCCCTGCCTTTCCCCCTTCCCTTTTCCCCCTAAAGGGTAACTTGTGCAGGGTCTGAAGGAAATGGAAGAAACAGCACCAAGGGTGGGTGTGGGATTTGCTGGCTGGGGGGGGGGGGCAGCCCTCCATGGCAGAAGAATTATTTCTTGCTGGTGCTTCCCACCCTCTTGGCCCACAAGAGAATTCTCAGCCAAGGGCCACGATGGGGGGGCTAGCAGGGTGCACCCACACAAGGAGCCAGGCTTGCACAGTGGTGGCCAGAGAACCAGGTGAGAAGCCTGTGGCCTTTCGATCTCCCCCCATCTGCTTGGCCCTCCTTGGCTAGTGGGGCTCGGAGCCTGGCCACTCCTGCATGCCCAACATCCCCACTCACCCAGTGTCCCCAGAACCTCCTTTAGTGGAAGGGGAGCAGTGGGCAACGTCTCTAGCTGGGGGTTTGGAGAACCCCCCCCCCCCCCGAGCCTGAGGCTTTTTCGGCTTCAGTTCTGGCATGTGTTGTTCTCAGGCAACCAGAGAAACTCAGGGGCATCTCTGAGGGAAGGGACACTTCTCCGCAGGGAGAAGGAAAGAGAGGGGCAGCAAGGAGGCTCCTGTTGGGTGAGAGCACTTTTTCCAGGAGGAAAGCTCTTCAGCCTGGCCTGGCCTGGCCTGATGGGGTGGGTATTTAGTGTCCTCACTCTCTCTTCAGGACCCACATGCTGCTTTCCTCCCCTGCCCCCAGGCAGAGGGGGAGTGAGGGCAGGCGGGCTGCTTCAGGTCAGGCAGCTCTCCAAGGGTTGCTCCCTTTGCGTTCATTCCCTGGGGCTCACAGGGCTGGAACCATTCGGGACGAGGTGGGGAACAGGTGGCCTGGGACTCCTGGGGTACTGTTTTATTTCCCTGGGGGGGGGGGCTGGCCCTCTCAGTCACTGCTGCTGTTGTTTTATTGGACAGGGTGGTGTGGTGTCCTATTTGGGTGCCTCCTGCCCCTGTGTCTCCTGCCCCGATGCACCCTCTCTGTATACCTCCTGCCCCTGTGTCTCCTGCCCCAATGCACCCTCTCTGTATACCTCCTGCCCCTGTGTCTCCTGCCCCGCTGCCTCCTCCCCCACTGCCTCGGAGATACAAGGCCAGCAAAGAGGGGAGCCCAGCTTTCTTGATCCTAGGAGATCAAGCATAGGTAAGGGTAGGCAGTCGGTCTCAAGGGAGGCCGCAGCCTGGGTGGAGGGATAGCATGGTGTGAACCCATGTAGCAGCTCTTCAAGACTTGGTTAGAATGAAGGAAGAGGCCTGATGTATCATGCCAAGGTTGCGGCCTGGAAGTCACTGGTGAGGGACGATAGGAGCTGTAGTCCAGCAACATCTGGAAGGCTGCGAGTGCCCCAAGGATTGCTACCTCTGCGTTCGTTCCCCGGGAGTCACAGGGCTGGAGCCATTTGGGCCAAGGTGGGGAACAGGTGGCCCTGGGTGGGGGCAACAGGAATCCTGGGGTACTGTTTTATTTCCCCTGGGGGCCCAGCCCTCTCAATCACTGCTGCTGTTGTTTTTTTGGGGCAGGGTGGCAAAGCATAACTCTCTGGGACCTCCTGGCCCAGTGTCTCCTCCCCTACTGCCTCAGAGATGCAAGGCCAATGAAGAGCCCACCCTCTGACCTCTTTAATAAGCGCAGGTGAGGTCAGGCAGGCAGGCAGTCTCAAGAGAGGCCTTCAACCGGGGTGGAGGGACAGCACTGTGGGGACCCTTGTAGCAGCTCTCTGAGACTTGGTTAGAAGCTCTCTGTCAAGGAAAAAGGCTGACGTGTTATGCCAAGATCGACCACTTGAGGCTGGGCAGTCAGTGGTGAGGGATGAAAGGCATTGTAGTCGAGCTGCCAGTTCCCCTGCAGAAGGAGAATACTGTGGGGGACCCTTGAGAGTTTCCCTGGCCGAGCAGTGGCTCTCCCCCTTCCAGAGGAGCAGGTCCTGCAGGATTGGTCTCAGAGATATCTCCCCACCCCATCCCATTTCTGAAGGGAGAAAGCAGCGCCTTTCAAGAGGAAAGCCAAAGTGCACCCGGGGGCTCCATCTTCCTTCCCCTTTGGGGTCACAGATTGGGCACCATCGACTCCACCAGGCATGGGGGCTGGGGACAGCGGCAGCTCCGCCACCCCAGGGATGATTTCCATTGACTTGAGCAGGGGGCCCGCAGGGGCAGCCACCCCCTTTGAAGCATCTGTGAAGGAAAGCTCTCCGAGAGGCTAGCCCAGAGCTCCATCGGCTTCGGCCTTCCCCTGAGCGTCCCAGGGACCAAGCGCGCATTTGGAGGTGAATCCAGCCTGGCAGTGACAGAGGCAGCAGGCCTTCTGGCGGGTGCATCCTTGGGTCGTGCCTCAGCAGATTGTCTTCCCAGTCAGGATGGGTGTGACGTTCACCCTTTGAGGCACCTACGTGTTGTGCCCTCACAAAGCCTCCAGTCGTGTTTTCCTCTCACTGCCACCAGTGGATTACCTCAATCCACAATATAAATGACGTTTGACAAAACACTTGTCTAGTGAATGCAAACAAAACTTATTTATTGAAGTGAAGCCAATTTAATAATCACAGAAGTTCTTCAGATGAACATTGTACACAAGCAAATCATTAACAGGGCTCTCATTACATACTTTTCTCTTGCCATATAATTACAACCTTCTCTATCTATTTATCTTAACCAGCTTTATCTCTATTAGTATCTGTTCCTTCTCTCTCTGACTAACCAGTCTCTTATCTCTCTATCTCTTTCTCTCTCTCTATCTCTCTCTGACTATCTGACTCTGTCTGACTGACTCTCTCTTGCCAAACCTTTATATATCCCCTGACTCCGCCCCTCCAATCCTCTCATAGGCTCATGCAAATTAGATCATGACTATGAGTGGCAGGAGTGACGTGGGGCAATCGTCACAATGGGTGCCCAGCAAGGCTCCATTGTTCTGGAGGGGAGGGCTTTGGGGGTGGCTGGAGGCCTGGCCTGGGGCCCTCCCTTCCTTTGGCAGTCCTGTGGGCAAGGCTGGAGGGGGCACGCATGTGCGTCAGTGCCCGTGTGGGAATGGGCCAGATTAGGGGCTCTTCTGCCAGGCCCAAGTTCCACACCACCCACCCCAGGCTGGCAAACCCCACGCTCATTGTTCTGTGGCACTTGGAGCCTGGAATGTGGGGCAGAATTGGCCACAGAGGGATCCCATGGACCCATCCAATTGCGATAGAGCTGTTAGTTAGTTGGTTAGTTTCCGCTGGTAGAATTTGGACTCTTCTTTCTGTAGCAGTTGTCCTGGATTTTGAAGAGCCCATGGATTGCACTCCTCTGCTGGGAGAAAGCAGTTGGGTCTGGTCACAGGTGAGGAAGGTGAGGGCTTCAGAGCGCTCCTCCCCATTGTGGGACAGAGGGACATGTCCCGTCTCCTCTGCTTCCTGCTGGAGGAGAGTGTGGTGAGAAGTGGGGTGCAGGAAGAGTGAGGCTGGCCACCCCAAAGAGGGCAGGGACTGCTGTGGGGGCTCAGCTCCTTCCCAGGGACCTTGGGCCCTCACAGCCACCCGCTCTCTCTTCCAGCAGCCCCAGCAAGGAGCATAGCAGCTTTTTGTGATGTCGGCAGCTCCCACCGTCGCAGCGTCGGAACCCACATTTGGTAAGGGCTGGGAAGGCCAGCACAGGTGGGCGGCTCATACAGGGAGGCTGCTTGGGACGCCTCTACAGATGGGGGAGCGAGGGATGTGTGAGGGCTGCAAGGAGAGGGCATTTCATGCGCTCTGACATGGTTGCCCTCTGGCCGGCTAGCTCAGTCCAGGGAGAGGGCTTTCGTTCCTTTCCTCTCAGCCAAAAGTCTAGTGGCACAGTGGGCTGGCAGGTGGGCGTAGCAGCAGCAGCAGCAGCAGTCCCAGCCCACTCTAATGAGGCTCTCTACTCTTCTCCTTCACTTCTCCAGGCTGGACATCATCAGTGCTGTTGCATACTGTCATGTCCATTGTCTGGATGGGGCACACCGCCAGCAGCCCCTCAAACCAAAGTACATCAGAGAATCCGCAGAAACACTGCAGACTCTGAAGAAACATCTGGTAGAAATCAAGGCTGTGAAGCTCACTCTGGTGGCTTCTGGTGGGGGATGGGGAAGAGAGAGAGAGAGGCAGGCAGGCCAGCCAGCCAGCCAGCCAGCAACCAAGGAACCTCATCCATGCTGGTGCTCTTTGGTTCATGGGCTTCCAGCTAGGTGGCAGGAAAGGTCAGAGGGCAACAGGCACCAGTCTGAGTGGCTGGCCGATAAACATTTTCCAGTGGGGGGGGGGGGAGAGAACCATCAATGGGACAGCAGGCCGGGAAGGCATGAAGGAGATGAGTCAGGGACCCTAGACCCGATATGATCCTAGATAGCAGTGTGCGACAGAGACCCCTCTGGAGCCAACTGGAGGAAGTGGGGAAATAGGGCTGGTGTTGAGGATGCTTTATTCTGGGCACAGCATGCCCAGGGCTGCCTCAGGAGTCCCCTCCTGCTCTTTGGAAGGCAAGACCCAGCCATGCACCTAGCCACGGGGACCATCAGACTGAGGCACCCATCCATTAAGGATGCTTCCAATGTCTTTGCCAGAGAGAAATACCCTTGGGAGTCTCTGAGGCCAGGCAACTTTGGCTGAGACCTTCCCTGTGAGCCCAGGTGCAGGGCACCCTCGATTGCAAAATGGTGTTGGTGGGGGGGATAGGTTTCAGGCTGATGGCCCCAGCTGAAGAGGGGAACAGACTGGCAGGAGGCTGCTCCCTTGGCAGATCTGCTTCCTGTGAACATGGGCCCAGATGCGGGAACACCTCCAGGGCCTGGATGAAAGTTGGGCCACCTCCTCCCTGCCAGCTTCTGACTCTGTGACTGACGAGTCCATATGAGTGGTGCTTTTTCCTCAGGGCTTCCTTGGTGAAAGCATTATGCCAAGGGCTGAGGGCTCTAAGTCTCCCTGGAGAGCAACAGCAGGGTGGCAAAGGGGCTAAGGCAAAGCCACTCACTGCCTTAGCCCCTGGCCTGGAGCCCCCTCAGCCTCTCCCAGCTTGTTCAGCATGTCCTGTGTTGGGAGGGAGAGGAGGGGGTCAGGGCTGCAGCTGCAGAAAAGGACAGACCCACTGCCACCATCCCCCACATCCGCAAGTACAGGATCATGCTTGAATGCCTTCTCCAATACAAAAAGATTTTTTGGGCCTGGGGGCAAGGCAGGGACCTGGCTTTGTTTCACCTCAATCCTGGCCCCTCAATGGCTACTGCCGTGGCTGCCATCTGCTGATCCACCAGGCCCATCAGATTCTCCAGCTCAACATCGAAGCCTTTGGGGAGCAGGCCCTGCAACGGAGTACGGGTTCTGCAGGAGGGGTTTCTCCAGGACCTCCTCTCCTCTTTTGCCCTCCACTTCATATGAACCTATTCAGTGGGGGCTCAGGACTGGACCCTATGGAGGACATGTTGTTGTTGTTGTTTAGTCGTGTCCGACTCTTCGTGACCCCATGGACCAGAGCACGCCAGGCCCTCCTGTCTTCCACTGCCTCCTGGAGTTGGGTCAGATTCATGTTCGTAGCTTCGATGACACTGTCCAACCATCTCATCCTCTGTCATCTCCTTCTCCTCTTGCCTTCACACTTTCCCAACATCAGGGTCTTTTCCAGGGAGTCTTCTCTTCTCATGAGATGGCCAAAGTATTGGAGCCTCAGCTTCAGGATCTGTCCTTCCAGTGAGAACTCAGGGTTGATTTCCTTTAGAATGGATAGGTTTGTTCTCTTTGCAGTCCAGGGGACTCTCAAGAGCCTCCTCCAGCACCACAATTCAAAAGCATCAATTCTTCGGCGGTCAGCTTTCTTTATGGTCCAGCTCTCGCTTCCGTACATCACTACTGGAAAAACCATAGATTTGACTATGCGGACCTTTGTCGGCAAGGTGATGTCTCTGCTTTTTAAGATGCTGTCTAGGTTTGTCATCACTTTCCTTCCAAGAAGCAGGTGTCTTTTAATTTCGTGGCTGCTGTCACCATCTGCAGTGATCATGGAGCCCAGGAAAGTAAAATCTGTCACTGCCTCCATATCTTCCCCTTCTATTTGCCAGGAGGTGATGGGACCAGTGGCCATGATCTTAGTTTTTTTTATGTTGAGCTTCAGACCATTTTTGGCGCTCTCCTCTTTCACCCTCATTAAGAGGTTCTTTAATTCCTCCTCACTTTCTGCCATCAGAGTGGTATCATCCGCATATTTGAGGTTGTTGATATTTCTTCCAGCAATCTTGATTCCGGCTTGGGATTCCTCCAGTCCAGCCTTTCGCATGATGTATTCTGCATATAAGTTAAATAAGCTGGGGGACAATATACAGCCTTGTCGTACTCCATTCCCAATTTTGAACCAATCAGTGTTTCCATATCCAGTTCTAACTGTTGCTTCCTGTCCCACGTATAGGTTTCTCAGGAGATATATAAGGTGGTCAGGCACTCCCATTTCTTTAAGGACTTGCCATAGTTTGCTGTGGTCCACACAGTCAAAGGCTTTTGCGTAATCAATGAAGCAGAAGTAGATGTTTTTCTGGAATTCTCTGGCTTTCTCCATAATCCAGCGCATGTTGGCAATTTGGTCTCTAGTTCCTCTGCCCCTTCGAAATCCAACTTGTACTTCTGGGAGTTCTCGGTCCACATACTGCTGAAGCCTACCTTGTAGGATTTTGAGCATAACCTTGCTAGCGTGTGAAATGAGTGCAATTGTACGGTAGTTGGAGCATTCTTTGGCACTGCCCTTCTTTGGGATTGGGATGTAGACTGATCTTTTCCAATCCTCTGGCCACTGCTGAGTTTTCCAAACTTGCTGGCATATTGAGTGTAGCACCTTAACAGCATCATCTTTTAAGATTCTAAATAGTTCGACTGGAATGCCATCACCTCCACTGGCCTTGTTGTTAGCCATGCTTTCTAAGGCCCACTTGACTTCACTCTCCAAGATGTCTGGCTCAAGGTCAGCAACCACACTATCTGGGTTGCCACACTCAAACGCGCCCTGTCGCTAAAGCACACAGGGGCTCTCCTTTCCACTGGCAGTGATCCATTTCGGGCTGGTCTTGACTGTTGATTGTGTGCGCACCACCTTTTAAGGTGGTCTTGTCCTTCTTTGTCCCCAGGTAGATGAGAGCCTCGATCCCACCGGCAAATCAGTGTCCTGCTGCATAAACCTGGCCGCCAAAAGCCAATGTTTGCACAGAAATGTCTGTACTTTTCTAAGAACGGAGTGTTGTTTTGGAAAAATGGCAGATAGTAGCAGGCCACGTTCTATGTGATTGAGCTCCCACACCTGTAACAGGAGATGCAACACACTAAGGATTTGTTCCTGGGGTGCCAAACAGTCCAGAGCAAGCTAACCCATTGCTGTAGTAGTGACATGTTGACACAGCATGTGCCACCTGTCATTTTCCAGAAATCTATCGCTGTGGGTTTTTTGGGGAAGACTGGGCAAAGCAAATGCTGCAGACCACCCCCCAAAACAGAAGAGCTGGTGGCGGAAGTACACGGGACTTGGGGGGAAAAAGGAGAGCAGGGGAAGAAAGTCCACCACACCCCCAAGTCCACCAGGTATGACAGGGCATTGTTTGGTGTCCATCCACTGTCTGGGAAGTGGCACAGCTGTGACCGAGAGTGCCTGGTCCATTGAGTGCAATGCATTGCTTCCAGAGGCGCCAGTGCCATAGAGAAAAATCTACCCAGCATTAAACAGCATCCAACATAATGATGTGCTGTTTAATTTTTTTTTAATGAAAGTTAAGGGGCTGCAGTCCCCAAAACCCGGTAGAGAGAACAAATCGGTACGGTGTAATGATCCAAATCAAAGAAAATGTATGTATCAGTAACGTTAAAATGCACTGGGATGCTCATTCAGGTATATATACCATGTGACCACAATGGAGTACAACAAAGGTATGGCAAGTATCATTCAAAGTGGAGGATGTTTCCCTTGTGTGACTGCCACCTTAGTGAGTACACAAATGCACACTTAGTCTAGGATGAATTAGATGTTTTTTGGAGGAAGTAATACAAAAACTACAAGTAGGTAAAAATGTCCAGACAGTTGTCATAAAATCAATTGCTTAGATGGACTGAATAACATAATTTTGTTGTTACATATTGCCAAGTCACCTCCAACCTATAGCAACCAAATGAATGAGCAATCTCTAAAATATCCTGTCCTTGATAACCCTGCTCAACCCCTGTAGTCTGTGGTTCCTTTATGGCAGTGATGGCAAAACTTTTTGAGCCTGAGTGCCCAAACTGAAAAAACAAAAACAAAAAAACAACAGGCGGCGGGTGGCGGCGGCAGCGGTGGAAGTGGTGGCGGCAGAAGTGGTGGCGGAAGCGGGAATCCTGGGCACAGAAGTGCCTCCAGACCCCACTCCAGATTTACCTCCAGTCGTGCCCAACCGCGCCACTGCCTATAGCTCGGCTGGCCTGCCACCGCCAGCACCAGCCTCCTCAGGTTTGGCAGCCGGGGGTAGCAATCCAGCGACTTATGGCTCGCGTGCCCACAGAGAGGGCTCTGCGTGCCAGCTGTGGCACGCATGCCATAGGTTCGCCATCGTTGCTTTAGGAAGTCAGTCCATCTTTTACTTGACTGTCCTCTTTTCCTGTTGCCTTCCGTTATTGTCTTTTCCAGAGAATCCTGGAACATTACATAAGTAGTGAGGTAAAAAGCCTTTGTCCCTAGCCAAAGAAGGTAAGAGCTGGACTTCTTGATGCATTCTTGGGTAGGCAATTTGTTTTGGAATCTATTATTGAAATCCTTTTATTCAGGGAAGGTTACCTTGAGATCAGAGGCACAATGTCTTGGGACACTGAAATATTCCACGTATTATTGTTTCACATTTCAAATGTGTGTTCCTCTATTCTTGCATACAGAGATTACCTTGTTTGTTGTAAGTAAAATACTGTAGGGCATATATTGCCTTAGATGATGAGCTTTACATATGTAATGTTTTGGTTTACATTAATGGGTCCAGTAATAGAGTTTCCAGTGCAGACATGAAGGAATCAACTATTGGGTAGGTATGTGGTAAAATTTCTGGTTTAAAAACCTCCAGCTATGCAGTGAAGAAAAGTCCAGACAGAGACCTACAGAGCAGATTAGTATATTACACGTCTCCCTTAAATACATCATTCCTTATTAAATACTGTAGTTTAGTTAGATTTACCTCAATTTAGTAAATCATTGAAGCTACCAACATGTCATCGAAGCTACCAACATGAATTTGACCCAACTCCGGGAGGCAGTGGAAGACAGGAGGGCCTGGCGTGCTCTGGTCCATGGGGGTCACGAAGAGTCAGACATGACTAAACGACTAAACAATAACAACCTCAATTTAACTGGCATAACATAATCTCAGTATATTCAGACTCTGCTGTTGAGAAAGAATAAAAATGTTTCTCTTTTACTTCATATCGGAATACAAACAAAAACATATTCACTAGTTACATAGTATGATATCTTATTGGGCTAGATCCATTATTTGTTTCACTAACTGACTAGTTACATGAACACTCCGAACGCTGATACTGCCATTAGAAACTGACTCAGAACTCTAACATTGCTAAACTGACACAGAATCCTGAGGGGAAAAATTAAAATAAAAACGTAAAAAATAAAAACAAAAACAAAAAAGGTGGGAAAAGGAATCTGAGATAGAGAGGGAAACAACTGGCTACTCTAGGTGATTGTCATTCACCCAAACTTCCTCCCATCCAAATCTCCCAAGGGCATAACATGCAGGTTGCTATTCCAACATCAACATCTGTCACAAGGTCTGCTGTTGTTATGAGTTACCTTTTCAAGTTACATAGGCCTTTGTATGCAAGTACAGACCTCCCATCCAGAGCCCATAAGCTTCCAGACTGGAGTCCTTGAAAACTTATGCTGAGCCGGAAAGTAGGGATAGCCTCTGATAAACAGTACATTTTAGAAGATGTACCTATATAGTTAGTTATACAGAGTTAATCAGGCTTTTAATGCACTCCTTCTCTCTGTGTCTCTCTAATTCAGGAGGAAGATGGCTTTTACTTTTAGCTACCCTGTTTGCCTGAAAATAAGCCCTAGTATGATTTTTCAGGATGCTCATAGTATAAGTCCTACTCCAAAAATAAGCCCCAGTTAAGTGAAACCCCGCCCTCCACCATTGTGCAGCAACCAGAAAAAGGTGACATGACTTTATTTGAATAAATGTAGATTGCTTTACATGAAACAAATAAAACATCCCCTGAAAATAAGCCCTAATGCGTTTTTTGGAGCAAAAAGTAATATAAGACCGTGTCTTATTTTCGGGGAAACACGGTAGATACTGACTGTTCCTTTATGCATTGGGTGCTTGCCAAAAATAGTCACTTTGGCACCAGGACCATCACTTAAAAGCTCTCTTGTGAAACAAGGACAAGTAGACATAACCTGCTTCAAGATTTTGCTCAAATTGTGTTGGTTGCTTTTTAGAGTAGTTGTTAGAGCGTGCCATAAAACTAGGTCAGCGTTATATCAGTTCTAAGGATGACAGATGCTCTTTTCAAGAGATAGAGTTGTGTGGTCATGGCATGCCAAAAGCATCTGGAAGAAGGATTAGCAGTTCATTCCCAATGTTTACCCTAAAAAATGACTTGGTGAGAATGCAGGATCTTACTAGCCCCAGTGTCATAAATTCTCATTAAGGTAGACTAAGTGGTAAACTAAGCTATGGACTAAACCTCTTCAGAGCGGATATAGGAATCACACGACTAAATGATGTAGAACAATTCCCTGCTTTTACTAAATCAGATGACAGAATAAAGGAGTTAGGGAGCGCTTTTTGAAAGGGGATTATTTGTCATCCTTGTGGTGCCACTTGATAGAGGAAAAGGTTTTTAATGGAAAAAATGGGAAGAATGACAGAAATACGGAACAGCTTTATGGGAAGAATGACGGAAATATAGAACAGAATACCTTTAGTACTGGGTTCAGACCTTACCTATCTCCTTAACCATGGTAACTAATAGCATGGAGCAGGGACAGCAGCAAATTGCTTTTTATTAATGAAATGTGGGTTAGGTATGTGCCTTTTGTCATTTTTTGGACTCCAAATCCCAAACCATGTCCCCTCACTCTTAACCTTTGGGGGCATCAACATTGCACAGGTACAACACACTCACACAAAAACCTTCATGCCATGCCAGCAAGCTCTGAAACAACTGAAAATGGTTAGAAGTGAATGCTCAGGCTTTCAAACTGCATCACACACTCAACAATCAAGTTTTCTCTTCAACCAATATTGCTTGCCCCAAGATTTACCTTCCTGTCTGGAGTACTAGAAAATCACAGCAATTGCCTGAGATTCCAGCTGATGCCTTGAGGCCTGCAACCCTTATTCTTTTTCTTCTTCTTCTTTAAATGTCACAACTTGGATTGGCAGTAATGGCAGTTTGCTGAATCTAGTTTAGGGAAGGAAACAGGATTTGCAGGCCTATCTTCCCCATTGTGTGGAACCACTTAAAGGATCTGAGGGTTGGGAAGGCCTTCAGGGTCACATCCAACTGAGAACACCTACACTCCTAGGGAACAGAGGAACCACACAGTGCCTGGCACCAATATGGGATCCTGGATTCTGCCATCCAGTTACATATTCGAGCAAGTGAGATGGGAGATGATGGTTCATTGTTCAACAGTAGATCCAAGCCTGAAGCTTGGATCTACTGCCCTATGTGGCACCATGGCTCCTCGGCTGTCATTAATTCATTTGTGGCCGTAATTACTCTAGCAATGTTTGTGTGCTTCCTTCTTTTTCCTTGCCCTCTGTTCTTCCCATCAATGCTACGGTAGCAATTTCTGTATTTTATCTATTTGCAAAAATTTCAGCACATGTTCTACAAATGTAAGAAAAGTATCAAGGGAACACTGAGGCATTTTATCACTGAATTAAAATGAGAAAGTGTTTCTCTGAATGATACATGTACTGTGAAATGGGCCATTTTTCTGCAGCTTCAGCACTGGAGTGTGATATTGTCCACAAGGGGACAGATGTAAGAACAGAAAATGCCTCCAGTTGCCAAAGTAACTGGTCAAAGCTCTATCACATTGAGTGGCAACATGGAAGCATCTTAGTTGACTTTAAGAAATGCAAAGGCAGATCCTTAAGGCTCCTGAGGTCCTGCGGATTCAGAGCTCCTGTGGCCTCATTGTGTTGTCAAACCTCATCTGTGTATTCAGCTGCTTAACTTAAGAGCCTTTCAAAATAACATCCTGTTGTTCACCTGCTATTACGCTTTGTTATGCCAGTCAGAAAGCATGGATACATAGACTTCGGAGGGTTGACTGGTGCTGCATCACATTCTGAGAGGTTAAATTCTCCTGCACAAAAGAATCTGCCTAACACTCTTTCACACATTTCATTCAAACCTGTTTATGTTCTTTCTCCTCCTGCTTTATGTGAAGAGAGGATTCATCTCTGTTGCTGAGGTAACTGGGTCAGTATGGTGGCTTGTGCATCTGAGTGCGAGTTCCATGGAAAGAATTGCAGAATTGTACCAGTATTTGAAGACATAGATTTCCTTAAATCCAGAGGATTTTTAAAAATTGTATTAATTGTTTCACCTTTAATAAATCATCCATCTAAATGTAAATGAATTTGTATACCACTAAATCCTTCATATTTGCTACTCTTAATTGTTAGCAAAGGTGTGAGATATCTTATAATTTAACAAACAAATTTACTATTTATATTTTGGCTCTGTTCTCAGTCCCTCTTATAGTAACCTACCAAACCAAAACTAGGCTGAATAAATTTCCATTTCCTTAATTGTCAGCCTATCCAAAAATATTGTATGCCCTAACAATTCAAATGTTTGCCTTCATTTGATTAGTTACTGTTTAAACCAAATAAAATTTGCAGCCCTTATTTTAAAAATCCTGACTGATTTTGCATAAGACATATATCAGCACAGAAGGCCAGACTACACGAGATGAATAATTTTGTTCACCTTGACATAAAGAACTTCCTTGCAATTTGCAGTGTTCAGAATCTAAGTCTTCAGTGGTAAAAACTGTTGTTTTGGACCTGCTATTCCATTTGTGCAAGTGTTGATGCTTTCTGTCATGTGGGACAGAAAACAAAAGTTATCTTAATTTGCAGAAGTATTGTAGATCATAGAAGAATTACATCTGAAACACAAAAATCAGCTCCAGGTATCATATGCATAAAAATGGCACTAGTGTTACAAAGTACCATTTGAGTGTATATTTTATAAATAAACAACCAGAATCCACTTTCCGGTCACTATGACCATAAAGGATATTGAGCAAATAATTTTTGAGATTTCTGGATATCTGTATTTAATACATGTGAAGTAACAAAAATGGGGTCACTCCCTGACCACGTAAAAGAGTGTTTTCTTCCCCATAGAGAAAACAGAGGTGTTAAACCTTTAACAGATGTGGATCTCCAAGCCAGAGTGGATATTTTGCGAGCAAACTGTAACTCCTCTGCTTTTAAAAACTAATCACCATTGTTTTAAGGATAGTTTTACTTTTCATCCATTTCTGTTTCCTGTCTTGTATGAAAGGATGTTGCTCTGCAGGGATAGAGAATATCTTTGGCAGTAAAATCCTTTCATTTCCATATCCATCACAGAAGCGCTGTGAGGAAGTAGCTGTGTTTTAAAATATTTTTACTCCACCTTTCTCCTTAAAAACGACCCAAGGTGGCTTAAAGCATTAAAAGACAGTATATAAAGCTAAAAATAATGAGTATACAAAGGTGGCTTACCTCATTAAAAGATAATATTTAGGGCAATAATAATATAATATTATTGTATGATAACTTGCTGTTCCTTGAAGTAGTAATCCCAACCATTCTAAGATGCCTTCTGTCCTTAAGCCAGCCTTCATACAAGCCATAGCCAACAAAGCCATGCTGGCAGGGGAGAATGGGAACTGTAGTCCAACACTCCTGGAGAGGCACCAGTTTTGGCTCTGAATGTCAGCTGATGAACAGTTTAATCACTTTGATGTTCAAAGTTGATTTTAGTCACGGGTCAAGCTTCACTCAGCATTACAGTTTAAGTGCAGAACACCACAATACCAACACTGAGTCTTGTGACATCATAAAGACTAACAAGTTTTATTGAGCATGAGAGGAAAAAGAAGATATGAGCCACAGTCTTCGAATAATAATACCAGGGTTTTCTAAGTATATCCTTTTCTAGTATAGAGTACTCAGAACTGGTTTACCATTCCTTTCTTCTTAGTGTGCATTGGGCCTGTGCAGCTTTCCCAGGGCTACACTGGCTGGTTTATTTCACAGGAGGCCCAGTGGAGAATTGAACTCATAATCAGTCCTAAATTCATTGAAATATTTAGCACCAAAAACATATGCCAAATAAAGCCATTTTAAATCTGTAAATCAGAGTGCCATTTGCAATAAACATGGGACGGACTCAATGCTAGCTGGATATGCTGAGTCTTGTTATCTCTGGATGTAACCATAACTGATCTCCCAATCTGTGCCCTGTGGTTCAGAAGGATAAACTGAAGACTATTTGGTCAACACTGGAGGAATAGTTTTTAACACAGGTTTCATGTTTCCTGTCAGTTTATGTTATTATGGGTAGTGATTTCAATGCTAGGATAGGTGGTAATGACCCCAAGACTCTAGATTCTGGACCCTGGATGACAGCTATTCGTTTTAATTCAACAATAATAAGAGGTTCTAAGGGTAGCACTATCAATACACCAGGGCTCCACTTGGTCCACTTTTCTTTCTTTCTTACAAGAGCTATATATACTCAGTCTGGCAAATAAGACATGATAGTCTTTAAGGGAAAACAAAACTCTTCACTGGTTTTCTGCAATATTCATCACAGTCATATTTATTTAATTTATAGCCATGAAACAGACCCACTAATGGATTGTGTGGGATCTGTCAGGCTATTGAAGAAGGGTTCCTTCTTGGGGATGGCACAGTTAACTCATCATCAAATGTGGTGTTCCTTTATGAGGATAATACCTTTTTTATTCTAAGACAGGCCTGCCACAATTTGCATTTGAGAAAATTAATCTGTTTTTGTTTTTGTAATTTATCATTGGGAGATAATTATGTTTTTGTTTTCCTGTCTGATTTCTCAGGCATGTAACTCTGGAAGATTTGCATACTTCAGTGGATAAGGGGAGGAAATGCACATTTACCTTAACCTGTGGTTTGACCCTGACGAGAGTAAGGGTGCAACTACAGTGTAATTTGCGATTTGATTTGCAGCCTGCTGTATGTTTGTAAATACAACCACTCTCCATCACATAGAACTATACAAGGCTAACTGCATGGCAGAGATTTGTTGGCTAAAGCAGCCAAAAATAGATGAGAAAAGCCAAAGCTCATCCCTTTCAGACAATGTGCATCCCACTTTTATTCAGTAGGTGGCAGTTAAACGCTTAGATGAGATTTGCTATTGCCCTTTAGGTACTAATAGTAGCTGAAGCAGCCGCCAAAGCTGCAACTGGTTCACCACAGAGAAAAGAGAGGCAGAGAGACAGTCTTTAACTAGAGGGAGCTTGTCGCTCACAACGCAAGCATTAGCCACGGCCCAGGCAGGCAGAAAGGAAGGAAGGAAGGGAGCAGGCGTCTGGCATCTGAGGCACGGAAGCACAAGCAAGGCAAAAAGCATCCAAGAACAGCCACCAACTAGACGCAAAAGACAAATATAAGGAGTGAGAACAGATAGCAGAACAGCCAGCTAACAGCTACTATAGCAAGGCTGTACCGCAGCTACTATGACAGGCAAAAACTGAAGCAGACGAATTAGAATTATTTTCCTCAGGTAAGCCTCTTCATTTTTTAAAAAAACTCTCAGAAGTCTGTGCATGGATGTTGCATGACGAACAGGACTTCCAATACTAAATGGTTGGGAGGGTATAATTTGCAATGAAATGAAAGGAATGTGTCTGAGAGGGATGTTTGGCCATATGTATATACTGGAAAAGGACTACAAATGATTCGAAATGAAGTGCTGGGAGGAAGGACCAAGAGAATTTTGGGATGCAAAAGGGATGCTGGTGGTGGGAGAGAACTTTGTACCTCAGCATCTTTCCAAACGGGCTAGATCCCGTCTTCTCTATGCTTCTGAAAAACAAATTAAAACATGGCAGTTGCATTTGAAAATCGGAAAAAAGAAAGGGGAGAGATTTTTAAACTAATAGTCCCTGACATGATTAGAGATGGAAGATGGGCTCTGGGTGGGTTGATTCTTAACAACTTTAATAGCCTGAATAATCATTAGACTCCCAACCAATTAAAATAACTGACTGGAAACTCATAGTTCATGATTTGTATTTGGTTCCTCATTTCCCTTCATAACATATCTGGCAGAATATATTAAGATATTAAATCTTAAGGCATTTTCATCATAGAACATTTTTAGGTTGGTGTTTCAGTATAAATGTATCTGTTTACACAGATGTGCGGTTGTATTTGCTTTCCACAAACAGAGATCATATTCAAGTCTGTTTCCCAAATTAAACATCAATTTAAGCTTAATTTTTTTTAATGAAATGTTGGTAACTAATGTAGATATATATGCCAAAATATGGTGTTTTATTTCCAGAAATTTTACAGCCCTTGCCGCTTTTCAATTTACAATAATGAAAACTATGCATATTTATAGCATTCAGTATTGAGGTTTTCAATTTGTTTTTGTTGTTGCTGTTTTTACAAAGTAGAGAAGAAGAGGAATAGTTTAGGAAGCCATTCCTCAGTTCATGCAAATGTATAAGCCATTATTATACAAGATCATTTGCAAACATAGAGTAAGGTTTACTGGTCATGTACAGATGCCAAGTTTCTAGCTCTTGTTAAATATATGAAAAATTGTTTACCTGGACACATTTGGCCACATCTCCAAAGGAAGGTAACGGTCATACTATTATTCAGTGGGATTTAGACAAATTGGCATGTTTTCTCATACCCCTGATTAAGAAAAGAGTTAGCTAAGACCAACAAAAGTAAGGAATGTGACAAATAAATTTGCCTGGAATGCAGAGGCTACTGCGGTTTGACAAATCTCTCTGGTTGCATATCCTGTATTTTATTTCTTTTATTAGGAATAAATTTATTAAAAATATAATTAAACTGCTATGAATTTCTTCTGATTTCTGCGGAAAGCAGTACGTGACAATGTATCATTAATACCTCTTAACTATACTGTCTTAATTGTTTTGACTTTTTATTTGGTCGGGCCTTCATCATAAAAGTCAAATTAAATCTGAAAAAAGAGCTGAGAAAAGCAAAAGGACAAAGAATCACCTTAGCCAGTGAGGATAGTGTAAGACTGAGCTTTTTTCAACTAGGGAAGATTAATTACCGGGGGGCTTCATAACTATAATAGTAATAATTCAGTGGTGGAATTAACTTCTCAGGAAAGTTGCAAGTCCATCTAGGCCTGTATTCTGCTCCCAAAAGCACAACTAGCCAGGCATCCACTGCAATCTGCATGCCCAGAGGAAAGAATATGCTCATGATGGCCTTCCTCTGTTATGTCACCCCAACATAAGAGGCACAAAAAACTTGGAAACTCTCTTCTTCTAGGATCAACTGGAGAACCTAGGCGATTTTGTATCAATGAGTACTACACAAATCTGGACAAGAGGTTGCCTTTAGTTAGCTCTGAGTTCTTGCCATGCTTCATGTGCTCAGATACTGCATCTGTGCTCAGATACGCAATTGCATATTAATAGGAGGAAGGACTATAGTTTGCTAGTAAAGCACCTACATTGCACAACAGAACTTCTCAGGTTCAGTCTCTGGCATCTAAAGTAAAAATGATCAGGCAGTAGAAGGGCTGATGCCAGTCAAATTAGGCTACTTTGACTAACTGGGTTACCAGGCTACCTTGACTAGCAGCCTGACCTTGGTCTAAGGCAACCTCCTATGTTCTGTTAGTCTTGGCTAGTGATCCTTGTCTGGTCTTCACTTCTCCAGCACTGTTGAACCTAACAATACAAAATCTGCTTCCCACCAATCAAGGAATTGACAGTGTTATTACTTTCTGCATTTCAATTCCCTTTGTTCCCAGTGTTCACAGCTGCTACTCTTCAATATTTTAATTTGTTAATCTGAAGTTTAAACTTGATGCACTTGTTGGTTAACAGCATCCGCAAAAGCTTCTGCTATAATACATGTGATCAGTTTTAAGGTGCCCTAGAACTAAAACACACTTTTCCTTTTTGTAATGATATTAAAAGAAAAATCATTCATGGCACTGTATTTCTGGGATTCCATTTATTTCCTTTTTAACTAATGATAATTGTGGTAGCTTTTCTCTCTACTTGCTGAGTAAAAAAATATCCTGCATGTTTCACGTACTTGTCCCCACCCTGCCATGCACTGGGATGCTAGGACTAACCGTTTAAAATGTATGCACACAGAAGGTGCCATCTAACAATCACCACTGCTGTGTAACTTCCTTTGAGCTTAATGCAGCATGCATGGCTGACTTGTAGGAGCCCCACTGAAAGAAATGGAGGTTACACAGCAGGACCGCTTGACAGATTGTGCCTGATGTTGTGGACTTGTTCCAGTGGGAAAAATTATTCCCGGGGATTACTAGGAATCACTGCTTGAATGCCAAATACCTCTATCTTTATAAAATACAAATTTTAGCAAAAGACATTTGGCCTATAGTCAATCTATGATGGTTGCCTGATTCAGTGAAGCAAGGAAAATTATTTGGGGCATGTATTTATCTGTTCTGCCCCCCCTTCCCCAGATCCCAATGCAGGCTACTTTGGGTGGTAAATGGTTGACAGCTAGAAATAGTGGGTAAAACAACCAGGTGTTGATCCTAAATTGAGATCCTGCTTGTCTGCTTTCTTTGTTGAAAATAAACCCTCAAAACCTTTGAAATGGTTGTAAAAGTCCGAATAGGCAAATAGTTCATATCTCTAGACAGACATAGATAACAAGCCTATAAACGTATTAGCTGTACAGATATTATTGTCATATATCAATAAACAGACACATCAGCTATGTTATCTATATAGATATACTGCTATATAAAAATATAATTAGCAAGAGTATCATCATTCAAAGGAGGATCCACATTTTCTTGTACCTGATGTACTGTGCATCTGAAACAATGTCTCAGTCAGAAGCCAAGGCATCTAAAAAGCACTAATGAAATTTGGCAAAGGGATGCCAGAATCCATATTCTAAAGTCCCTAACTGGGAAGCCTGTCAACACATGCTTTGAATTCTTTTAACCCAGTAGAGCAGACGTTGCATTAAAGCTGCAGTAACAGAGTTCGTGTCAGAGTGACTAGGAAATATTGTAGTACTAGCATCTCTCTCCCTCTCCTTTAAGATGGATGTTCTGTAAAGCAACAGCAGGGGTAAAAGCACATAAATTTCCAGGTTGCATAAGGTTCTTTCCTTAATGCTCAGCAGCTCTGCATAAAAATCGATGCCAGGCCAGGCAGTAATGAGACTCACTGAATTTCATGATAGTTTCTTTATTTTTCCTCTTCAAATGGCAACATAAATCTTACATTGGTAAGATGATAATTTCAGTGATAAAAAACTAACTGTACCATTGGGCATTATTCATGCAGTGTGGTCCTTATGCTCAACAGGAATTAGCAAGAGTATTAAATGTAACTGTTTATTTATTTATTTAAAAAGCACTCTCCCAAACAGTCCAAGTTTAGTTCATTTTGAATGCTTAGGTGACTGTTATAATTATAATTTTTAAAAACACAGATTGTCATTTTCAAAAGAAGAACAGATATTACAGTGAAGGCATAATGTTCATCTGTTTGTTTCTTTATGGACTGCCTTTCTGCCCCAAAGCACCCAACAGTCATATACAAACTCATCTTTAAAACACAAACAGATGTGAAATTACAATATTCCCAAGTATTGTAATTAAAGGTGTCAGAGGACTGAATAAACGAAGAAGTGTTTGAACAATTCATAATGTCTTTGAAAACCTCACTACTATTTTAACAAGATATTGTTGGACTGCAACTCCCCTCAACCTTAACTGTACAGCTAGCTAATCAGAGCTGTAGTCCAACAACATGTGAAGGAACACACCTTTCTCATCCCTGGCTTGGAAGTCTACCAACATGAATAGAGTGACATTACCAAATGCAGTAGTAAGTCAGTGTTTGGTCAGTAAGTACTAGTGCTAAAATTGTGTCAGAACTGAAGACCACTCAGGTTCATGTAAGATGTTTTGGAGTCAGCCCTACCAGTAGGCAGAATGAGGCAACTGCCTCATGTAGATATTCTCAGATACTGGTTCAGGTTTGGAAACTGAAAGAGCCTTAGTTATTTGACAGATCACCTATGACAGGAGTTAGACCAAGTGAGGGTATCTCTATTGGTTACATCAGCTCTTGCAGTGGCTTTTGATATACTTGACTGTGGTTTATACTCTAGTTGTATTTGTGTGAATCTGCACATTTTACACTGCCCAGAAGACTTTGTTATACATTGGTGGAAGACATGTTGTAAATACATAAATAAATCTCCCAGCTCACTCAGCTGGAATTTGTAGGCAATATTGCAGTGACTGCATACATTCTGGAGGGAAGTTTCTGGAAGTGGTGCACAGTGAATGGAAACTAGATAGATGGTTTTAGCCTCTGACCTGTGTTGTCCCACAGAGTTCCTTCTTCATCCCTCAGATATTTATCATCTACATGGAACTACTAGGAAAAATTGTCTGGAAATATGACTCCTAGCCTAGCTTCAAGCAGACTTAGTTATTATTATATATACTTCAATTACATCTAGATTTGAGTATGACATGTTCTAAATAGTGCGGCATTTGTGAACAATTCAAAAACTTATCTGTGAAGATTCTCAGTCATACAGGAGATCCCTGATATATGTGTTCCTTCATTTAAAGGACAAAAGACACTCATTTGATGACCAAGATGTACTCATTTTGGACCGAAGATAGGTGGTTTGAGAGAGGGGTCAGGTGCATATAAAAAATCCCTCACTCAACAGGGGTGGAGGCCTTAGATACAATCTGTCTCCTATTTATCATGCTGCCCTTTCATCTGTCCCCAGAAAGATTAGGACCACACACACCAGAAAGACCACTGTTAACAACTGTTAACGACCCATGACAATGGGTGGAGAAGGACTGCAGAAGTGGGATTATCCCTCACCCCCAGTCCTTTGTCCTTCTAACCAACATATTCAGACCAGGGGGAAGTGAAACCAACATGGAGGATATATCAAGGATTTCCTACCAACTCTCCTCAGACAGAGAAAGCTACTTGGATGAGTAGCAAAACATTTCAACTTAACAAAAAAGAAGTCCATGCTACTACAGATTCATTGAGCATGTTACTCCATTATTACATCAGTCATACTGGGTGCTTATGGGGACAAAGTTAAGTATAGGATATGAGCTTTAAAACCCTAAGAGAGAGGTATCTGGGGCTTTGGATATTGCTTACTCTCATAAGTGATGTACTCATGGAATATATATATTTGTCACTGGGTCAATGGATCCATGTGAGCTTTTCTAAGGAGGATCTTAATATTCTGGATTTGTGATGGGTAGGTATTTCTTTATGTACACTGACCCACATTGTGAATGGCTAGCTAGTCAAAAGCAGCACTTCAAGCTAACTTATATCATGTATAACTAGGAATCCATCTAAAGCTGTGAATATTGTTCAGGTGCAGCCCTATGTTGTTTATCACTTCCACAGACATTTTCCAGTGGATGTCATTTCCTTCCAATAGAAGCTTCAGCTTCTTCAGAAAGAAGAAAATAGCTGTTAGGTGAGACTATAACTAGACCACCTTTCATTATTAATGGAACATATAAAATACCATAGTATAAAAGAACCATAGGTTGAAATCCTGCTGCATAGTTACAGAAACAGCATAATTTTTGGAAGTGTATTGTGGTAAATTAAGAAATCTCTGTAGATGTTATCTGTTGCATACTGAGTTGCATGACTTACAGTGTACCACCTAAAGTCTTATGGAAATTTCCTAACAGGAATTTGCTTCCAAACGTCAGGCCATTTTCCAGACTAAACGTATCTAACTCCTGAACATATTTAGTCTTCACAGGGCTTGTTTTCCAGATCTTTAATAATTTTGGTAATCTTCCTCTGGATGCATTCCAGCTTGTCAATTTCCTCCATAAAATGTGGCACCCAGAACTGGGTCCAATACTCCAGATGAGGTCTGACCAAAATAAAATAATAAAGTATTATTACTTCCCTTGGTCACTTTATTTCTTTTGAATATATATTGGAAGATATTTACTCACGCTAGTTACATTGTGATAATGTCAGAAGAAATAAGTAGCTGAAATACAAAGCATCAAACTGAGTGTTCTTTAGCTGTTTAGGCCTTCAAAATAGCAAAATTAATGACTTCTTGTTGAAAGCATGCCAGTTGCTTTGCTTAATCAGAAACACAACCTTGTGATCAGTGAATGATGGACAGGCTGCCTAGGTTTTGCGTACTTTTCCATTTGTACATTGAGATACAATATAAAGCCTTCCTGCTTCTGCAATATGCTGCTTTCAGTACTTACTGGTAAGGCTGAGAGCTTGGAAAAGTTTGTGGGGGATTTTTCATTGTAACTCCTAATCCTTTCTGGGGGTGGGGTGTTCCTCAAAGTTACAGTCCAAGAAGCAACTTTTCCAAGCACACTTGACCACTTCAACACAGGCAAAAGTACTGCAACCCGTGACCATGGGTAGACATCATATGTTTTGATGAGGTCTGGGACTTAACTGATGTTGGTGTTTACAGCGCACTGCAAAAGCCAAATCATGGGAAGCAGCTTTTTAAAGGCTCCCTAGGAAAGAAATCCTTATACATTCCTTCCTCACTGCAGCTTCTCCTATTTCCCTCCCCTACGTTTTAGAAGCCAATAGAGAGGTAATTAAATGTTTCTGAATTGGGAACCTCTGACATGGAAATGAACTTAATATAGGAAGCTAAGCTCTGCCCCTGCAACAAAGCCCAGTTCAAAATAGGACAAATCTCCCAAGGAGATTTTAAAAAGCACATAAAGCAGAGTAAAAGACCTGAACCTTTCTGAATTTGGTTATGTGCTCTTTGTTCAGTTAGAAAAATAACTGAAAAGAACAGTGCTCAACTAGGCACTTTTGCCTCCAAATCAGGACAAGCCCTGATTTGATATTTTGAGCACCATAGTCAGACAGTCTTAATTATACCTAAGCATCTCATTGGATGCTTGGCCAGACCATCTTCAAAACCTTTAAGGGTATATAAGCATGCCCATTCTTTTTCTTACATAAATAGCCACAACAGAAATGACTGAAAGGCCTCTGGCTCAAGAGTATAGGAAGGGGAACTCTTGTACTTTGTCCTACTTTTGAGAAGTGCAAAAGACCACCAGAGCAGTCGGGTGCTATGAGCATCTTCAGTCCCATAATAACACTCTACATTCAACTGTATTAAATTCATTGTGACTTAAAAGCTGTGCGCTCTTACCCTAGGTATACAGCTCATTGAATGTTGTGGGAATGACATCTGGGTAGCCTTGCAGAGGACTGTACAGCTACTTTCTTTCAGTCATTTTAGATTTAATGGAATTATTTCAAAAATTTATCCTGTTTCATAGGGTACCTGTGATAATCATTCTACATTCTTCTGAGGGCCAACTGTATTTGCCCATCTGTCTATCTAGACAGATTGATATCTATCTGTCTAGATAGAAAAATAGATTCAAATCATTTGTTCTAACAACTTCATAGATTTGGCAGGCTGACTAACAGACCTAATTCCATTGAAGAACTATATCCCTCTTTTGCCACCTTGTAATGACATGTTCCTGTCTTTAAATGAGGGTTCAAAAAGATATTTATACATTTATATTCCATCCTTTCACCAATGAACTCAAGGTACAAAAGTGTCTAGAACCTGGACTTCCAAGTCTAAACCCAGCACTAAATACTGCACTGCATTGGCTCTCAGGTTCATTTACAAAGCTACATCATGTTCTGACAGTTGTTTTACAACATGATCTTCAAGCCACTATAACTGGGCATGAGTGGTCACCACAGTATATGAAGAACCATGTGATGGTCCAAGGCCATATTGATGCCAAAGAAGTTTCTCTGCAAGTATCTGAGTGGTCTTGCCCTCTGTCTTGTATACAACCAGTTATTATAATTTTGATTATCAGTTTAATCTGAGACATGTGTTAATACAGTCTGCTAACATGTTACATTACATTTCTGTAGTGATTTTAAGTTTGGAGGTGGATAGAAGCACAAAAAGACCTACAGAAACATTTCTTTCTAGCAGTTATGCTTATTTTGCTACAAGTTTCCACCTACACATTAAGACTACTTAGCAAGCTTCCTAACATATAAAAGCAAAGGCTGGTCAGACTGAAAAGAAGAAGAAAAAAACAAGCCAAAAAAAGCATCAGGCATAATTGGTGCAATAGTGCAGTGGGAATGTGTGTTCTTTTAAATTACTGCACAGTGTGAAGTCCATTAGGAAATATGTCCATATGAATATTAAGTAGACTAGCTCTCAAAATGGAATGTAGCTTCGAAATTCCTCCACTGAGTATGATGCAACAAGCATTGATTCATTCTGTGCTGCATAGCATGAGGTTGCTGCCTCTAATGTACTATCAGGAAACAGTTGAAATTGCTATTCTGTGCTGTTGATTGTTTATCAGTTGTGTCTGGCTTGAAAAAGCATGCATTATGCTGCTAAAATCCTATGCTTATGACATTATGAAATCACGTCCCCTATGAACACAGAGGTTTGGCCAAAAATGGGCAAAGAGCAGAGCAATCCTAAGAGGTGTGTAAGTGTGTGAGACATAGATTGCTGTGTATTTCTAAAGCCCTGCTGGCTCAATCCAGCAAGTTAGATGACAGCGGGGGCACCCAGGGGAAGGACTTTCTTTCCCACTTTCTTGGTATTTTTGACTTTTCAAAGCAAGAAGTGGTGACCATCAATCCATGAATCAGATATAAAAGACACAGCACCAGTGACTGAAGTTAATACTCTATGTGGAAACATTTTTCACTCAAGATTCCATATGCTGGAGCTGTGGCAGTTAAAGTGGAATCAAACTACTGTAACTATGTAATGTAGATACACCCAGAGTCTTTTAAATTTGATGCACGTGATTTCTTGTTTGGGATACTGTAATTATATGCATCACATTGTTTATATATAGATTTCCCCCACCTCTGTTTTCCTCCCTAGCCTGTGTCTGCAAGATCCTCAGGCCACCTGGGCCTTGGGTCCAGAGGATTCATATCTGCCCTCAGAACACTCACTAGTAGAGATGGGGGTATTCGTATACAAATACGAATACTGCCGCACAGGTGGCGATAACGAGGGTCCAGCCCCATGGAGCTGGACGGTCCACTCAGAATTCCGCCGCAACCTCTGCAATCCTTCCAATGGCTCCGGAGATTGCGATCGGCTCGCCACTCCTGGGAGGAGGTGGGACAACAAGCCTCTCTGCCAGGTCAAACAGTGGCTCGCCGATCGCGATCTCCGGAGCCATTGGAAGGATTGCGGAGGTCGCGGCAGTGGCAGAATTGCGAGTCGACCGTCCGGCCCCATGGGGCTGGACCCTCGTTATCACCACCTGTGTAGGGGTATTCGTATACGAATACCCCCATCTCTACACACTAGTGATAACACTGCCAGCAGTAGATCTGTACCCATAGACTTTTCTCTGGGGCGGGGCATACTGGGATCCCTCTTGGAGTTCTCCTTCATTAGTGCAAGGGCATATAATTCTCATCTCAACCCTCCACTGGTTCAGTGAGGGTTAGGGTTGCACTAAAGGCCTTTATGGGGAAAAACACTGCATTGAACAGAAAAGAGGAAACAATTTCTGTTTGCTGAGGAAGGCACTCAGCAGAGAATATTCATTGCATTTCATTAAAGTTGGCATCTTGTGTTCTGCAGCTAAATTTGGTGTGACTTGGCTTGCTCTGTAGAACTGTACTTAAAATGATTCAGAAAACTATGCCTGAATTATTAATCCTTCCAATTCAAGTACAGCCTGACCATGCAGCTCTTTTACTTCAGAAAATAAACATGGCAGAAGATGTAATAGACAAGTTCTCACATGCTTACATCTATCTATCTGACAAAAAAAGCTTTGCATATTGCTTTCTTAAACCCTCATGACAGGTAATGGTTATTTTACAATGTCAATGATTTAAAATACATTCCAGAAACAGGAAAACATACTTTTTGGGACTATAACTTCTAGAATCTCTCTGGCTTGCATGACTAGCAGCACCTGTTTCTGATCTTTGAAGACCAACCCAGCTGTTGTTCCAGTGTTGTATCAGACTTTTGTTTTATTTTTGTTACAGTAAAATCAAACATACTAAATATTCAGAAATCACTTGAGGACAAAGTGCCACCAATAACATCTTTAAATGCCCTTGCCCTTATTCATGTGCACATTAAGGCAATCAACATTTCTTGAAAACATACTTCCAATTCACTTCAGTCACAATGTTTTTCTTCTTCATGTTAATTACCAGTTATGTATTCAGCCAGGTTGGCACCCGCAACTGTAAGAAAAGCTCACTCAGAGCAAGGCAAATCTTTCACATAGGAACTTCTCCCACTCTGGGCATTTGAATATATTATTGGTGGCATGTTTTCATTTGCAGTGGGCAAATTCTGCAGAAAGTACAGCTCTCTCACGGCATTCCACAGACTTGGCATTGAATACAGCACAAGCTATAGGAATTCTAAAGAACAGCGTGGTCATTTTTCATTATTTACGTATGCTTGTCTCTTTTCATAGGCTGATCATGTTTCAAATGTACGATTCCCTCTTGAAGGCCAACATGCAGTCCTAGGAGAGGAATGTAACAATTTCTTCAAAACCAACCTACTCAGGGAGTGTGATTAAACATTTCATTAAAGAGACAACCTTTAATCATTACTTGGGCTCACATACAAGAATTTTTATATCCATCTTATCTCTTGTTTGCCATATTTAACTTTTCACCCAGCCTCCTAATCCTACAGTAGCAGGGCTCACAAAAGCAATTTGAGAACTCATATTTGCGACAGCCTGTATTGGATGCTCATTGTACTCTAATCAAGAAAATTAGGAGCATGCCTGGGGGACAGGAATTTCTCCCTTTCAAAGTTGAAGAATAAGCTGTCTTTTTTTGTTTCTTTCGGAACACTTTTCATTTGTATGTTGTTGTTCTGGACTTAGTCCATCCATTCCTTTGTCAGATTTCAATGTTCACTTTGGCAATGTGGCTTTTCTGCCTGCCTCTCCATGCAAGTCAAGAAAGACAATTCTGTCTCCACTGGTTTCATGTTGTAGTGGTGGGGAGGGGAGAAATTATATAGGCATGAAAATAACTGGGGAGATGAGCAACTCCGCCAAAGGACCCGGTTGCCCCAGTCACATAGCAATTAGATGTTCTTATTAAGGGGTATAATCCAATTAAAGCTGCAGCCCAGTATGCACTTACATGGGAGTAAGATTCCAGTAGGCTGTATCTCTGAGTCAACATAATAGGATTACATGGTGAAAAAATATTAGCCGATTAATCATGTGTTCTAGTAGATTACTTGATTCACTGATTGCATATATTTGTGTGTGAATAAATATATGTAACGTGAATAACACATATATTTAAAAGCATGCTTATTTTAAAGGATCCAAAGGAGTGCAGCAGGAACCATGTTAAAAGGGAGAATGTCTATTCTATGGTAAGATATCCCGTCTCTGACTGTTATAAGTACTTCTCAATTGGGGAAACATTTTGTCAATGAAAAATGTTTTAATCAACTGATGTAATCCATTCATAGACAAAATGTTGCAGCCCTCCGTTTTATGCATCTAGAGCAATGATGCATATATCTAAAGGAAGAGTTTGCATTCAAAATATACTTGGATTCAAATATGGCTTCTCTTTGTAGTCCTGTGGTCCCTATTGGATCAGGTGATGGCCAAATGAAAATATTCTTTCAAGTAAAATGATGCCATTTGTGTTTGTGGCACATTGAAGACTAATACGTTTTATTTGGTATAAGCTTTTGTGGAGTGTAGCCTACTTCTGCACTTTCATTTAAAGAAGGGGGACAAAAGTGTATGCCACATAAAGCTTCTTGCTCCCTTAGGTCTCACATTACTAGTTGTTTTTGCTGCAAGAGACCTACTTGGCTATGCCTTTATTTACTTGAGCATTGAACAGTTTACTTTTACATTTACTTTACACAGAAGGTTGATTGGGCCCATTGAAACTGGTGCCTCTGGTGTACTTCACATGTGCAAATACTTCAGGAGGTATCTTTGAGGGTTACTTGACAAGAAACTCATCTGCTAGTCAGTGAACTAATTTTCCTGTTGGTATGTCCCAGCCAGGTGAACAATCATCTTCCTTTATGACAAAAACAAGTTCATTGACAAGTAAAACATCTACAGAGGTATTAATGAAACAGCAAATGAAATATACTGTAGAGAAAGCAAGAACAACCAACCATCAAGGTTTATCAGTTGTCTTTTAGTGTTGTAAACTATAATTGCACCTGGAAAATCATGTGCTTTTGTGTTTATTTTAATCCCACCCCACCCCCTGAATGGTACACATCTGTTGTAACCAATTTTAGCAAGCTTTGGAGAGGCATCATCCCATCTGCCATATTCGTTTACTTGTAATCATGCCTGCTGCAACGTGATTAATCCTCGCAGTAGCTCTGTCTAAACCATAGTCCTGGTTAGCAGCTGTCTCATAGATTTAGTCAGAATTTTCTTCTAGGGAAAATTTCCTTCTAGCTGCCTCCAGCCTTGTCTCTTCCTGTAGGCTGCACTGTGACATGAACTAAACGCCTACTTTCTCTTTCCATTCTAGACTTTTTTTTTCTTACACTCTCTGAACATTTTCCCGGCCCACTCCTTTTTAAAATACTTCAGGGAGTTCACACTTCCATTGGGTATGACAAACCTTCATGCCATCCCTGTTTTTCTACATTACATCAACTATTAATCCCATTCATATGGCTCAACCAAGCAGTGTGTTGCTTTTGCTGTACATTTTACTGAAAGCCCACAACATTTGACTAACTTTTCTGGAAATGGCTGGAAACAAAGGAAGTTCTTATCTAGAAATTTCAGATAAAGAATCTCCCCTGGAACCTTGTTCTGTAACTTTACAGAATGTAACAGTTCTGGAAATTTGCTCTAGCTAGCTCTCCAGCCAGACACTCCAACTTACTGAACTATCCACCCTTCAATAAAGCTGTGGTCACACCAGAGAAATTCCCCCTCAGTTAAGGCTACTTTCCATCCCATTCTTGTTGTGCTTCACAGATGAGCATCCCAATGTGTTTTGGGCTTACTGATTCATTTCCTTCAATGTGAATCATTATGGCCATCTACACTGTGGTACTGATTTATTTCCTCTCTTGATTTATGGGGCACTGTAGCCCCATAACTTAATGTTTTATTTGATTTTTTAAAAAACAGAACGTCGATACGTCGGTTACTGTTTCATGATGAGTACCTTTTCCACTGTTGCACTGGCGCTTCTGGAAGCAATGCATTACGCACAAAGGACCAAGCACGCCTGCCCAGGGTTGTCCCTGAAAGTAGGTGGAGTGATTTCAGGACAGTTTGCAGTAGCAATTCCATCTGTTCCAAGAGTTGAAACTGCTGACAGAGTTTACCAACGCATTGACACTCTGGACATGGGGGGGGGGGGGAATTAAATTGGCAGCCGCATGGCAGTAATGGCAGCCGCCTTCCACTGTGACTTTAGTTCGAAAAAGTTTCAATAGGATCATACACAAATGCAGTACCGTAACTGAATATATCGAACTGCTCTGGAAAAAAAATACAGTGTTTCCCCAAAAATAAGACAGGGTCTTATATTAATTTTTGCTCCAAAAAACATACTAGGGCTTATTTTCAGGGGATGTTTTTTTTTTTTTCATGTACAACATTTATTCAAATGCAGTCATGTCATCTTCTTCTGGTTGCTGCACAATGGTGGGGGGCGGGGTTTCACTTAACTGGGGCTTATTTTTGGGGTAGGGCTTATATTACGAGCAACCTGAAAAATCATACTAGGGCTTATTTTCAGGTTAGGGCTTATTTTCGGGGAAACAGGGTAGTAGAAGCCTTCAGGCAAGTGGAAAGTGAGCCACAGTTAAGTGGTAAATGATTCGCTAATGGCCATGTGTCATGTGACTGCAAATTTAAGATACAATCTCACTGGGGCATAAGTAAAGAACATTTTGCTGGTGCGACCACAGCCTAAATCTATTGAGGATTAAGGTTCAGTGTTCAGTTAAGCTGCCTGCATTGAACATTCCAATCCTTCCCCATGGGGCCAACTTTATCTGATCCAGAGCACCTTATTTGTGTTTCTTGGCATTTGGGGGCTTCCTGGGACATATTTTTTCCCCTAACATTGGTTGGGAGAAAAAAAATACCTGACAAATGAGTACCTGATACCAACAGATTTGTTGGGATAGTTTTTGTCTCAGGTAGTATTTGTCAGTTAACAAGCAAACAAAACAAATAAGGAAAACGTGGCCAGTAGCTAAAACTCACAGATGTTTACAGCTCTTTAGGCAACACTGTTGTAGTATGTCTACATTGGAGGTTTATTTCTTGGTAAATTCTGCAACAAAATGTGACTCTAAATGCCCTGCCCAAATGGATATTAATCAACACAGCATTTTTGCACTGGTTTCTCACATTTCTGCCAGTAATGCAGGCCTCCATCTTATGCATCCAGAGCAATGATGCCTATAACTAGAAGAAGAGTTTGTGTTTATAATATACTTAGATTCAAACGTGGCTTCTCTTTGTAGTCAAAAGAAACAAATGAAACTACAGCATACGGGACATTTCACAATGTTCTGCTCAAAATACAGATTTTAAATACCCTGAAATTTTAAAAACTCTAAATCTAGAAGATTCAGCTGAACATTTCAGAAGCATCTCTGATTAAGAGTTTTGAAAGTCTTGCTAAAATCAGGGACATCACATCCTCTCCTGTATCGTACTGCACCTTAGAGTTTGCATGTAAGATAAGATTAATTGCACACCCCTATGTCCGATAAAGTTAATCACACATAGCACGCCAGACCTTGTTTTTATAGACTATTACTGGATTTTACAAAATTTACTACCAACAGTACTATGCATTATCATCACGATAAGCCTGGAAATGTGGCTTTTTGTCATTCCCATAAAGATGCAAATACAGTCTAGGGTCTGATAAATGTTTCTTTTTCTCCATGGCAATATTTATTTGGTGTACTGCCCAAAGCATTAAAAAAACATCAATGAATCAAACATATTTAGTCAGGAAAAAAGTGTTTCTCAGAATGAAAATATAGTGTGTGGGAAGGGGAACAGACAAGTAAGAAAATTGTATTGCAACTTGTATGATTCCTGAAAAGCAAGCAAGGGATATATCAACAAGTAGACTGGAATGGTGAAGAGGAATATCAGGCATCCAGGGTGCTTCTGTCCATAGGCCCTGAATACAATACTTGATGCCAGCCAAAATAGACATGGTAAGCTAGGACACCCAATAGAGGTAAACCCTCGACTTACGAACGGCCCTAGTTACGAACATTTCGACTTACGAACGGCTCCGTTGGGAAAAATTGACATCGACTTGCGAACTGAGCCTCGACCTACGAACGAGGCTCCGTTCTCAAGGCAATGCCAACGGAGCGATCGGCGCCTTTGGAGGTCTCAAAGGGCTTTCCCCCCGACATCGGAGGAAGCCGTTTGAGACCTCCAAAGCCAAAAAGGCAGGGAGAAAGGGTGGGAAATTCGAATTTCCAGCCCTTTCGCCCTGCCTTCTTGCCTTCGGAGCTCTCAAACGGCTTCCTCCGATGTCGGGGGGGAAAGCCCTTTGAGACCTCCGAAGGTGCCGATCGCAGCGGCGGGGACCCCCAGGGAGGTCTCCCAGGGCTTCTCTGCCACCATGGGAGACCTCCCTGGGGGTCCCTGCCTCCGTGATCGGCGCCTTCGGAGCTCTGAAAGGGCTTCCTCCGATGTCGGGCGGAAAGCCCTTTGAGAGCTCCGAAGGCAAAAAGGCAGGGAGAAAGGGCGGGAAATTCGAATTTCCTGCCCTTTCTCCCTGCCTTCAGAGCTCTCAAAGGGCTTCCTCCGATATCGGGGGGAAAGCCCTTTGAGACCTCCGAAGCCAAAAAGGCAGGGAGAAAGGGCGGGAAATTCGAATTTCCAGCCCTTTCTCCCTGCCTTTTTGCCTTCGGAGCTCTCAAAGGGCTTTCCGCCCGACATCGGAGGAAGCCCTTTCAGAGCTCCGAAGGCGAGAGCTCCGCCATCGGAGACCTCCCTGGGGTCGCCCGCCGCGGCGATTGGAGGCAGCGCTCACCCAGCGCCGGGAGGCTAGAGCTGGCCGGGTGCTTGGCCGCTCGCCCCGGCCGCGGAGGAGGCAGCGGAGCACCGGCAGGCTTCGGACTGGTAAGTCCTTTTAAAAAAACTTTTCTGTGTGGGTTTTGGAGGGTGGGTTTGGACTGGGGGGTTATGTTTCTGTGGTTTTTGTGTTTGTGTGTGGGGGGTTTTTTGCAGTCCCAGTGTGGGACTTGCTCTTTTTATTTTTATTTTGGTATTTTTTTTGAAATGCTGGAACGGATTAATTCCGTTCCCATGCATTTCAATGGGAAATGGTACTTCGACTTACGAACTTTTCGATGTACGAACGTCCTTCCGGAACGGATTAAGTTCGTAAGTCGAGGGTTGACTCTACTACATATCTCTACTACACAGTTACCATAGCTATTAGGGCTCCATTCCTTCTCTCATTAGGAGTTTTCACTCATTTCCTCTATAAATACATTCACACTGAGTCCCTCCTCACAATGTGTCTGTCACCACTTTCTTCATACTGTATTGGAAGTAGCACTCCACAGTAGTGTAAAGCCTACACTCTCCTGCTTTTGTGTAGGCTCTACATGTGAGCAACAACCCCAGTTCTCCAGAGTTCCTGAGCCTGTATATAAGCAAGAATGTCCTTACGACAGACATGTCACTTTTCATTGATAGAAATTGATGAGAGAGAGGGGAGCAGCTAGGCATTGCCTTCAAAGTATGCCAGGTGTATCCACAGAGGGAATGACTGGATACTCCTTAAGGTGGGTGATGGTAGAGAGCCTTTCTGTACTGTCCTGAACTTCAGCAGATAATTCTAACTACTGTACACCACTGTACACTAAACTACAGCTCCCAAAATTCCATAAGAGGAAACCATTATAATTAAAGTGACATTAAATTTAAAACAGAGTGAGAAAAAGGGAATGTCAGTAATTTCTCCCAACATAGTCTTCTTCTTCTTCTTCTTCTTCTTTGCTGTCAAGTTGCTTCCAACTCAAGGTGACCCTAGGAATGAGTGATCTCCACAATGTTCTCTCCTCAACAGCCTTACTCAGCTCTTGTAGATACAAGTCTGTGGCTTCCTTTACAGATTCAGTCTATCTTGTATTTGGTATTCCTCTTTTCCTACTGCCTTCCACCTTTCTCAGTAATATTGTCTTTTCCAGAGAATCCTTTCTTCTCATAATGTGCCCAAAATAGGACAGACTCTGTTTCAACATTTTTGCCTTCTGAAATAGTTCAGGCTTGATTTGATCTAGAACCAACTTGTCTGTCTGGCAGTCCAGGGTATCTGCAAAGCTCTCCTTCAGCACTGCATTCCAAATGAATTGATTGTTTTCCTGTCAGCTTTCTGAACTGTCCAGCTTTCATACTTATACATGGTGGTTGGAAATATAAGAATGTATATAATCTTGGTCTTTGTCTCCAGTGACACATCCTTACATTTGATGATCTTTTCTAATTCCTTCATTGCTGCCCTTCCAAGTCTCAGTCTTCTGATTTATTTGGCTGTAGTCTCCATTTGTATTGATGATTGAACAAAAGTATACAAAAGTTTTAACTATTTCAAGGTACACAAAATCTCTAACTATGGTTTACTTATCACCCTTTTATTATTAGGAACCAGAAAACTGTAGAAGAATTAGAATTAAGGATAAAGTTAGGGTCTTTTGTAAATCATTTACATTTCTACAAAGTATGAATAGTAACATTATTCATGAATTCACAATAACCATTTGAAGGCACTATGCCCATTTCCTGTGATTTCTGTCCTTAGCACGTTTACGAACTAGAAGGCACTTCGTTTTCTCTGTATGAATTTGGATAATAATGATCAATTCTATTTCACACAGATCAGGAAATCAAGCAGTCAGTGATGTATACTCTTATACAGCTCTGCTTTGGACTGGAACATGGAAATCTAAAGTGGAGATGAAAGAGACCACTGGTCTTCATGTTTTCTAGTAACATATTCTGTTTTTCCCATTTCTCTCACTCTCAATATCTTTTGTACCACTTCCCCACCACATTGTTAATAGGTGTTTTGTATTTCTGCTCCTCACAGGCTTTCTTTCCTCGTTGACCATCACACTCTTTGAAAAACCATGCCTGAACAAAGCAACGATTACAGAGTGGTGGTGTTTGGAGCAGGTGGAGTTGGCAAGAGTTCACTGGTCCTGAGGTTTGTTAAAGGCACTTTCAGAGACAGCTACATCCCTACCATTGAAGACACCTACAGGCAGGTGATCAGCTGTGATAAGAGCATATGCACTTTGCAGATTACCGACACAACAGGGAGCCATCAATTTCCTGCCATGCAGCGCTTGTCTATTTCCAAAGGACACGCTTTCATTCTGGTGTATTCTATCACCAGCCGGCAGTCATTGGAGGAACTCAAGCCTATCTATGAACAGATATGTCAGATCAAAGGGGATATAGACAGCATTCCAATCATGCTGGTGGGGAACAAGAATGATGAAGACCACAACCGAGAGGTGCAGACCAGTGCTGGTGAAGCCATGGCCAAAAAGTGGAAATGTGCCTTTATGGAGACCTCTGCCAAGATGAACCACAATGTGAAGGAGTTATTCCAAGAGCTACTGAACCTGGAGAAACGTAGGACTGTGAGTTTACAGATTGATGGCAAAAAAAGTAAGCAGCAGAAGAGAAAAGAGAAGCTGAAAGGCAAGTGTGTTGTCATGTGAAAGAAGCAATTCTGAAGCACTCATGTAGACTTATTCTTCTGACTGTACCGGGTGTGAAACCTACATACAACAGGAAAATACATGAGGCTGTTTCACCAATAGCTAATTTAAAAGAAATGTAGGACAAGTTGAACACTAGCCATTGTGGGGAGTAGATGTACTATGATCCTTTCAAGAGGTTATCCACTTATAAATTAGCCATTAACAACAGAAATAGTTCCAAAGAACGACTGATATCTAATTTCAACACGTTAGAATATCCATAACAAAGAATTCCTACAAGAACCATGTAAGGAGTTAACAATTTCAAGATTCATGTTCATTCTGAAAATGTATTTAATTATAAAATGTATTTATCTGCAAAACTTTATACTGGGAAATATATCTAAATTTAAGGTAAAATGGCTTCCCTGAATTGCAATTTTTTCCAAAGAGTCAGGGATGGAAATCATGCTGTTCCATGACCATTTTTTTACGCCCCCCTTCCCGCAGTTTATTAGGATTTTTTTTTCCAAAAAAGGAAGAATCGTACTCACAATGAGTACAATTCTCTTCTAATTCTCTTCTAACACAACCTGTCTATACACACACATCTTGCTTTACCTTCAAAACTGGCAGTGGATTTTTTTTTTCAAACATGGAAGTAGCCTTCAAGTGTCATGTGGCTGGACTTTTGTGGCCCCCTCAGACTCCTGGAGCTTGCTTATTCCTTCACTATGTTGTGCCCTGTTCTTGCACACATCCCTCATGGTACTCATGGAACAGTGTTTGAACAAAATGAAATGTATCCCATTTTACTGATTCACCTACCGCATCACAGCAACTGCTGGCTGTATTACAGCCAGAGACCAGGCTCTACCGTCCAGCTGCCATGACACAAAACTCCAAATGTTTTTCTGTTCCACATCATCAGGTTGCCTTCCCTTTGAAAACAATTTGGACATTTTCTGACCAGCAGTCCAAGAGAACATGAAAAGGATTGAGATGGAGGGGGAGAGAGTTTTTTTTTTAAATGAAGGGTTAAATTTACAGGGCAAGTTTCTCTAATACTTAACATATATTTGCTTTGTCTTGTTTTTCTCTTGCAATGCGTAATCAGAGTAATGGTAATCTGTTATGTTAAAGAGTTGTGGTCAATATGGAATCAGCTGAATTATCCACATGGAACAACAAAACAACAACAAAGTCTAACTATAAATGGCAGCAACATTCAAATTGGCTAGGAGAAATGGGGTGTTTGTCTTACAAGGAATCCTGTATTTACCAGCAGAGGAAGTGCTGTAAGTGATGTTCTGCTGGTGCAGATGTTCTCCTGGTGGTGTTCTATCTCCAGTGGGGGACACATTGGGACTGGACATGGACACACCATTTCCAGAGCCCTATTGTTTTCTTTAACAGAGACTAAGCAGAACTTTACACTGGCTGATGCAGGTAGTTCCCTCCCATTCAATACAGGGGGGTAGGATGAAGGGAATTCTGACCCTCTCTCCTTCCCCCACAGCAGCAGTAAACTGGCAGGGCTGTGTCAGTGGTACTGACAGGAAATCTTACTTTTTTAGAGTACAATCACCAGCATACAGTCTATGCTAGTTTTGAGATTCTGGAAGCTGTAATCCAAAAAAGTAACTTCTCCAATCTCTGGCTGGACTCTGCCAGCAGGTTCTCCGCATCCCACTGTAAGTGGTTTGCTGGATTCCTCTGTAAGGGTGTGATCACATGGGGAAATAGACCACAATTTGAACTGCTTGTGGAGCAGCCCGGTGAAATCTATTTCCTGGCAGTCACACAACAAATAGGGAAATGCATTGCAGCCTGACTCCATTCCAGGCCCAAGCCAAACCTTTTTGGTCCAGCTGTAGTTCTTCTAATTTGGGGGGCCATGCTGGAAAGATTCCCTGCAGACAGAAAGGAGATTGCTTCTATTAAAGCAACCCTTTCCAGTGTGATCAGGGACATGCTTTTTAAAACCTTTTATCCTAGTCAAAGAGGTTTGTTGTCTTTCCTCAGTTTGTCCCATTCTGTGCAAAAGTGGAGTACAGGGAACAAAGCCTAGGGAAGGAAAAGTGTGATGTAACACAGATTTTCCAGATGTAATCTTCTCATATGTGAATTGCTGGATTTTGGGAATAAAGTACGATTGTTTGCCTGCCTGCATCTGATATGCAGACAGGTATGCTTTCAGGACAGACAATAGGTATGGTGTCAGGGCATGTTGCCCTGCCATATTGGTTCTCCCCTTATCATTTTCCCTCTTATCGACCTCCCAGGATGAGCATCTCTGAATTCCTCCTCTTGAGGAGGCAACATTTGGAAATGTTGTGTTTCCATAGTCAACAAGACAAAACAATTGGTTTTTAGATTTTCAGTGTCTTGTTGAAATCTCTGTGCACTTAGATTGCAGTATGTGAGTCATAAGCAATTTTTAAAATAACTGAAAACTAAACTGAAACCTAAATAAGAATATGTTAACATATAGGCATGTGTGCATCTCAAATCTAGAAAAAAAGCTGTTAACATATCAATAGAATATATTAACATATTGGCAAGTGTGGATCTCAAAAAGCTAGAAAATGTAGTGTCTGTAAAAATAGCATGCATGTTACATTTGAAATGTCACCAAAGCACTATGTAAATGCATTCTTTACTTTTACATATGCATTACTCACAAGATTTCAATATTCCGAGCTCTTTCATCTCAGGAGCTGTTTGCATGAAGACAGAGATATTATTAACAATAAATTGCTTGCAATATAAGGCCAAATTTCATTCCAAATTATCTTCTGACCCCAAAGTAACCAATGGAAATATTTTTATTTGTTTGACCAAGAGAGATGTAAAGAAAGCTGATGACAGACAGAAATCTGCTGCAAGTGTGATAGCAGAAGACTGTAATGGAAGTTTGACCTGAGTAGAAGCAAGATGATGGGACAGAGTGCCATTACTGCAGCAATCTGCACCCTTGACCTACACAGAGACATTTGAATATCTAGAGAGAGCCTAGGTGAATAAAATTGAATATGCATATCTTCTTTTCTGCTGTTTGAAGTGCTGATTAGAGATGGAGATAATCATATTCATAAACAAATATTGTAAACAAAATGAATATTCCCATCCCAGGTGTGTATAATGTGGGTCTGGCCCTCGTAACCGGCCTGTCCACTCACGCTTCACCATACCACCAGCCTCCCACTCTTTCCGTCAATTGTGGAAGTAGCTCCTCCGTCTTCCTGCTTAGCTGGCCACTCCAGGCAGGGGGTGAGAGGACAAGTCTCCCCGCATGGCTGCTGAGTGGCCAGCCAAGCAGGAAGATGGCAGAGCTACTTCTGCGATTGGCAGAAAGAGCTGGAGGCTGGTGGCATGGTGAAGCGTGAGTGGATGGTCCAGTTCTGAGAACTGGACCCGCATAAGGTGCACCTCGGACGAATATACCTATCTCTAGTGCTGATATGGAGAATGACTGCATGCAGCAAATTATCTGACCTGGGTAGCATCTGTCAGATGGGCTGAAGTGTGTTTTCTCCCCTTAATTTTTCTAAATTTATATGCAGATTGCTATTCATAGGATCTTCCTTCATACTCCTTCTCTGAGGTCCTGCTTGCTGCTGTTCCATTTTAGTGTGTGAGAGGAGAGATTAAGTATTGATCATGGCTGAAAGCACATCTAGCACACAAAGATAACACTATTCTCCTGCATTACCTCTAAAGAGATTTTCTAATTAACAATTTAAAAAAAAACTTTAACAAGTTTTCTTTCTTGTCTTGTTACCAATTTCCAAATTACTTCCCTGTCATAGTCACAAATTTAGCAATAGGCCATTGCACTCTGTCTGGAAATGCCAAATAATCCTAACCCAAAAACATGCAAGCTGGTTGGGATATTGTCTCTTGCTGTGATGCTGCTCCCTCTTCTTCATGTAGTCACTCTGGACTGCATGTCTGGAGAGGATAATCCTCGATAACATTCTAAAATGTGGTATATGGTTAGGGGTCACCCCCTATTAACTGCATTCAGAAATATTTCTTTCAGGGCAGCAAAATCTATTGAAACTACTTCCTAATATATTGGTTGAATTTAATGGATGCCTTCCTCCAGAGGAAGGAAACTATTAGACAAATCCTACCTGAATCATCATTCCAAGACTGCTTCTAAGGAAGTAATCTACAATGCTAGCCTGTATCTCATTTTTCATTTTTCTTGTTGATTGTGCTGAATCAGGATTGCATCTCAAAACCAGCCATAAGCATTTGTGGGATTTTTGTATGGTTTTGTAGTGAAGGAGTCCTCTTTCTAACTGGTAAAAAAAAAATGCAGTGGCATTTTACAGGGCAATAATTCAATATGTAACCACATAATTGCTTGTTTCGTTTGTAAGGCAGTCTATCTTTTCCATTTGGGGCTCTATCAAGTGACAAACTGGAAGACGGAAACATGATTTGGACTGCGTTTTCTTTTGGGCAGTCATACAAGTAACAAGCTATGTATAGACCTTGCTTCTAAGCAACAGATGGGCGTTTTGCATAGGAATCTAGGGTGAACTTGTGAAGCATGTCAGAACTGCAGGGGGATTACATTTGGCTCTCAGTGCTTCCATTAAACATGCAGCCTGATATTTTCTAGGGGCCACACCAACACAACTGTCCTTTTTAAAAATTAGCTAAAATCCTGTTGTGCAGCTCTGTGTGTGCAATGGGAATGATACCACCACCACCAGCAGCAAATCACTGCTGGTTAAAGGCAAATCACCATTGTTTCAAAGCAATTCTGAGGTGCTCATGTCTAATACACAGTGGGAGGAAGTTGTGTGTATCCTGAAATCACTAAAGGAAGCCTTTAATCATTAGCAATTTGCCACTGATGATGACATCCTCCCCATTGCACACATGAAACTATGCAACAGGATTTCAGCCAATGACCTTCTGCACTCCAAGCCATACATGCATGTAGACGTCTATACCAAGAGCCATATGGGTAGGCAGAACCTCCCTATCAACTGTCACAGTTACATGGCTTTCTACAACTATTCCTCTATTCTCTTCCTTAAATTAGTTCTGATTAAAATCAGGCTTACAGATTTCAGTCTAAGTATGACTAACGGTTAAACCAAATATGTTTAGCTCATTTTTAAGAGAGGCTTCCCCTAACATGGAAAAAAAAGTCTCTTTATCATCACTCACAAATTCCTTTACCTAGATTACCTATGTTTCACATACTTCATTTTTAATTGGTCACTGGAAAATAAACATGGACTAAATCTGCAAATCTTAATTTGCCAAGACATGCATCTTTGAGGAAATCCCACCAAGGGAGAGAAAAACAGATTGTTACAAGTACATGTTCCTCTAAATGTCTTTGTTCACCCACTGTTGTCATCCAACTCTTGGTGTCTAATCGCCATGCCTGTGAACACGAAAATGCTATGTACTGCACAGCATACCAATTTACCACACTGTGGAAGTGTCTTTGAAGCAGGTGATATTATAGGGAAATCAGGTTTTTCTGTTATATTTAACCAAACAGTCAAATACCCTCACCATTTATAATCGGTTGAAGACAGGCAACTGCAGACAGAAAACGAAGTTGCATTTCATGTGTTTATATGGTTGTGAAGGGGCAGGGAGGCTGGATTTTGTTCACTGATGTGAAAACTTGTGCATTATAAACACCATTGTTTCTGCTGTTGGGATGTCAGAGAGTATAAAACTAAGTACAATCCTGTCATAGAGATTTGTCTCAGAGAACCATTAATATACTCCTGTAAATGTATGGCATCCCAGAAGTTGGTACAAATCCTTCTTAAATTCAGTACAGCATATATTATATAATATGAAGAATGGCTTGGTTTGTTTAATCCCCAAATGCTGCCAGTGACTGCAATCCTAATCCATCTGCACCAATCAACTAGAATCAAATTTAATTATCTAACTGGTTTGTTTCAAACCTGTTTCAATTAATTTTGCATATTAAGGCTGTCGAAGAAGTCATCTCTTGAGGGGAAAATGAGTTAATAAAAAGACAATATATTTTTGCTCCTTCTAGATCCCACTTTTGTAACAATATAATAAGCCATGATTATGTTATGTGACCTTGCATTCTATCAGTGCAAGGCTAGTATAGAAGCAATATTTATTCCTGAACCAGTCATTTTAAGGACAATATATTTTATATTATACCCTTCTGTTGTTCCTGTAATTTATAATAGATTTTACATAAATATGTTTATCAAAATATTTGTTTTGCTTTGCTGTTACTTACTGCTATAAGATTTTTTCCTAAAAACAAACAAACCACATACATACATGTGAATGAAGGAAACTCTTAGGAAAAATAGTTATACAGCTTTATTACATTTTGTGGTTTATTTTCAAGTGACATAGTGATAGGAAATATTTGAAAATGTATACACAAAAATGATGTGTTAAAGATGTTCAATAAATTTTAGTATCATGAAAACATTATATGGCTAGGTATGCTGCTCACAAAGCATGTATTTTATATAAAAATGTGCAAGCTATTAAGATAGTTATATTCCAATGTATTTAATGTTGCAGTTTTATTATCTAATATTTTATTCAACAACAGCTATGTAATTTGTGCCTATACGTTTCTATGTTTCCTGTAATATTCTGTACATAAGATAAACAAAATAAACATTTTAAATTGCAAAAATTAGCCATTGTCTTTTAATACACAGCTGGAGCCTTTGGAACGGCTTGGTATTTAAAGAACTGGCTGCTTCTGGGTATCTGTCTAAAGCTGAGGAAAGAGGGCACTGTTGAAAGGATCTTCTTGATCAGAGTTATATTATGAACACGCTTTGCTCAGCCAGCACTTCTTGGACTGTTCCCTCAGCAACATAATCTGTGCTCTGGGATCCACATGTTGATGGACCACTGTGGATGCATTTGGCGGCAAAAGTGTGCATACACAGATGCCCACAAAACATTGCCCTAAACATGCTTTCATCCATGGGGGAAAGCATTCAGGTGATGTATATGATTTATAACAAGTGCACACATGTGCACATCTGTAGAAATGTTCAGCAGCTGAAGGAGCTTTGTTTCTATCTTTGTGTCAGAGATGGGTAATATCCAGAAGTCTCGAGGCCACTCAAACACACTCTCGGGTCTTGGAGGAGAACTCTTGCAACCGCCATCCTCTCCCAGGTTTCTTAGAAAAACAGGTTTTTAAAACTGAAGGGGGAAAAAAACAACCTTGGTGTCCTCTAGTGACCATTTTTTAAAAGTGGGATAGTGTGCCAGAGAGCATACAGAATTTGGCAAAATTCCCTCCCCCCACCCCCACACAACCCTTAGACTGAACAAGATGACTTTTTGATTATTTTCAATAATATAAATTGGGTGTCGGGGTTGCTGAGGTGTCATTTGGGTCCCCTGGGTGCACATATGGTCCAGGGGCCTCATGTTGTCCACTCGTTTTATTTAAAGTCCATAGATTCCATGCATCTGACAAAAAGGACTGCAGTCCATGGAAGTTTATGCCAAATAAAACTTGAGTCTTTAACATGCCACAAGGGTTTTTGCTGCAGGAGACTAATGTAACTACCACTGGCTGGTGTTTCCACACTCTTTACATCATCATAATCATCATCTTATCATGCAATATCAGAAAAATAATAAAAGCCTAAGAAAGAAGAACTTAAGAAAAAATGACAGATATAGACCTTATCCGCTGCAATATAGGTCAAAACATGCAAATGTGTAGTTATTTCCTCTGTAGCTTTTCTGTTTCCTTTCATTTTGTGAAATACTTTTCTACTCAGTGGCTTAATTTCAGTTCAAATAAATGTGCTGCTGGCTCAAATTTATTTCCTCATGCCCAGCCCTGCTGTTTTCACAGAGCAATTCTGTTTTATGAAGCTTTGGATTATCTCACCCTGCCCCAGCTACTGATAACTCTGAATACAGTTAAAGAAAATTAGCTAACAACATTTTATGAATGGAATAGATTTAAAAAAAACTAAAGATGGAACTTACCCTGATTAAAGTTCAGTAGTTAAGTATTGGTTATTATACAGTCAATATTGTATTCAGCTTTACATGTCTGCTGCCTACGTACAGTTTCCACAGGATTTTCCCACTGATTGTATCGGTCTGTTTTTGTGTGTCTTATAGCTGGAATATTTCTGAGCACTTGTCTTTTAAATTGTTTTTAACTTGTTTGTTTTGTTTTTACACTGTATTAGCTGTGTATTCTGATGTAAACTGCTTAGATATTTTGTATTATTATATCAAGCAGTATGCAAATACAAGAATTACTTAGATATAATTACATATGTAACTACATAATATCATTCCATTTCATTCTGTTTCTTTATGTCTGTCGAAGTGGATGTGTCCACGAAAGCTTACATTAAAATATAATAGTTAGTCTTTAAGATATCACATGTTTTTGTCCTTTGTTTTATTTTGTTTTGTTTCTTTGATTTTGTCTGATATGTAACTACATGTTATTGTTATGTACCATCAACCTGCTTCTGAATTACAGGGGCCTGCTCAGGTCTGTAAACTATAAGTAGCGGTTTTCTTGATTGACTTAAGTTATAGGTGAGTTGTGACCCCAAGAGAGATACAAAGTGTTTTCTGGGGAGTTGCCATGGTTACTTTAAATTGCAATGATTTTTCATAGGAAATTTCACCACGAAGGATTTCGACACGTATTTATTTCAATATGGTTACACTGCAGAAGGATTCTGTTTGGGAATTGTCATCGAGAGAAACAAGGACCCATGACATACCCAAGGTTGCTTGCACAATCGCTAAATGACAAAACATATGTGCCAATCCTACCACAGAGTTGCCAGTTGCTGCTGGATATTATGGACAAATGTCCACCTTCTCTTTCTATTTTCAGTGTGTTTTCATTAAAATGCCTTTTTACGCAAATGTGGAAGAGGGTATTGTTATCCGGTTTCCCCAGGTAGGAAGCTCCCAAAATGAGAGACTGAGGCACGAAGGCTTCTTGTGAGGTTAGTTTATTGCAAAGGAAAACGCCTGCTGCAGAAAGCGGGGAGAAAAACAATTTACCACGCGGGGGCAAAGGCTTTTCTCCAAAGAACAAAGGGAATGGTACAATCTCTTATAGCCTGTCCCTTCCGGGCGATTTGGGGTGGGCGCACAATCTCCTTAAAGGGGTCAGAAAGTTAGTTGGCGAAAATTCATTGGATTAGTAAAAACACCTTTCAAACATGCGCAGAACAGATAACCGGATCTTCTTCTCTCCCTGGGGCCCCTGCATTCCATTCTTATCTACTACAAAGCATGTTGTTTCTATCTACTACCAGCGTTGTTTCTCAGTAAACGGATCCTTTGTCTTTCAAGAAACATTAGTCCTTGAGTCAAGAAGAAAAGCAAAAAGGAAGGGAGGGGTCGGGCCCGCTTTTACGGGGCCAGTTCTTTTCTCTCTGAATAAGTCAAACACAATTATCCTAACAAATCCCTCCTTTTCTTTTTCTACACACTTTGACTTATTCACAATTATAAATTTCGTCCTGGGCTGGGATGATTTTGTAGCTTATTTCAGTTTCTCTTACAGTCATCTGCGTTTTTGGCATTGCCGCCTGAACTGCTGAATTAATCCAAACATAATCATACCTAGGAAGAATAGTGCTTGTTTCCAGTTGTTGAAAACCCCTCCTAACCACCCAGTGTCATCCATAATTCCAGCCCATTTTTGAATAGGGACATGAGCCAATTTCCGCATTTGACCGGTAATTTCTGCAATTGCGTCCTGTGTATCTCCAATTTCAAGGCAACAATTTGTCAAATTAAACTTTCCACACACACCTCCTTCCGAAGCCAATAAGTAATCTAGAGCTAATCTATTCTGATATATAGCATTCCTAATTTGCGTGTTCTGTTTGGCTAGCAATAATAAAGCTTGTTCATTTTCCCTAGTGAGCAACTCTACTACAGCTTGGAGTCTTATAATTCTATTGAGCATATAGATTGGGGTCCTGTGAGATTGTATGGTACAGTATGACTCCACTCAAGTACCTCCCAAGGCCACTGATCTCCCTTAAGAGTACCGCCACAAATGTAGCAATTTGAAACATTCATAGTGGTAGCTATTGTTTGTGCCAGTTCAACAAACAGATTAGTTGTCCTGGGAGTCAAAGATTGTTCCCAAGGATCCGTTTCCATCTCTCTCCAGAAGGTCTGGTATCTCCTCAAATCTTCCCCTATTTTATATTCCTTAGTCTGGAAAATTTTAAGGAACGCTTTAGGTTTGCTTCCTTTTCCCTCTATAAGTATACTGAACGTCTGATCCCACATGGAAGTTCCCCATTTGTTCTTCTCATCCCACATCTTTGGTTGTAATATGGTAAAGTTAACAAAGTTACAGGTACCCCAAGTGCAGTCAGGTTTTGCAGGTATTGATCTCAAGGTTGCAGTTTTATCTGCAGTGGACCAGGTAGCCCATACTATGCAAGTTGGATTAGTGTGGAATCCAAATCCATGATCCCCCATGGGGCCGCATGATCTAGTGGATCCCATGTATTTGTGCTGTGCCTTATAGTATTTTACCCATTCCATTCCCCCACACTTAGTGTCGTTGAAGGGTTGCCAGGGTGTAGATCTCCACCCAGATCCTTTCAGGATCTTCCTTAGGATCAAAACAAACTGGCTCCTGACTCCCTTTCCTGCAGACAGTATATTCTACATTGTTAAATCGACATACAGAGGTATTGCCCATACATTTATAGACGGACTTGTAGAGCAATGTTTGATGTTCCTGATTTCCTTTCCTGGTAGTTATCACACAAGGACAAGTAGACCCTGTCGCTTGCAGAATAAAGCTCAGAAAGATCCCTAATACTGTAATCACTTTGCCGTCTACCCTTGGTCTACCAATAAGCATCTGCCTGATGTTTTTCCAAGACATCAGAGGGGTAGGCTTTACCGCCACTGGCAGTGGGAGTTCCATTCCTCGTCCTCTGAGTCTGGGCTGGGCACGGACCAAGGGCTTTCGCTCCTGCACTTCCAACACGTCTCGTGGTGTACCGAAGATGCGTAGCGGAGCCATCCCTTAGGAATGGCTTTTGCCTGCGTCGAGCTATCGGGTCGAACCCTCCACTGATAGCTTGCAACTGGTGTTTCCACAGCCCACAGACTTTAGGTCCACAACCTCTCGGAATATCCCACCTTCAGCACATACCACCTCAATGTCGGGCTTTCGTCAAATTTGGTTATTCTGGCACACCAATGGTGAGGGCAAAAGTGGCAATATAGTAGACAATGGGGCTCAAAGGGATCTATCCCTAGCAAGGGATCTTTTAAGTTCCGGATATCGCCTGGTATACCATCAACTGGTTGCCCCAGGCCAACCCCTCGTATTCAGTGTCCCAATAGGAAGTAGTTTGTATTCGCACTATCCACGCCTCCACATCTCCCTTTGGTGTTCGACTGATTGAACAGGAAAACCAGGGGCAAACACTACCTGTTATATGGGGAACTATGGACATTACTCTACAATATCCGTCCAAATAATGAAATTCGACAATCCTCATCTAATTCTTCGTCATCAGATAATGAAATCACACACTCCTCCTCTGATTCTCCTTCAGAACTACTCTCAGTATCGGTAATTTCACACAGTTCTTGATTCTTCGTAATAGGGCAGACCTTACAGTACTGATTGTGCCACCACTGAGAATCCCACAATTCTGTAAAAACCCCGTTAAAAATTCTTCTTTCCTCCTCCCTATCGATTGTCTCCTCGTCTTCCAATACCACTTGGTCTCCAATTGAATACCCTTTAAAGAAATAGAACCCCCACCGACTCCTGCTAATTTTTAAGGATACCTTCCAAGTTTGAACCAGGTTATTGACCTTCCTTGCTTCCAGGAACACACTAAAGAAGGGGCAATACTTATGCGCCAATTGCCTGCTGGACATTACTTTTGTCGCCTAAAAATAGTCTTTAGTCCGTCCTCAGACACATGCACGGCTTCCCACCGTCCTTCAGGATTAGTTGCGTGTTTGGCGCGAGTGTGGTGAGTCCAGCCTAGTTCTTTGGTCCTGACGGCAGTTTCTGTTGTTAACAAGATCTGGAACGGGCCAAGCCACCTTGGGGCGAGCGGTTCACTCTTCCATGCCTTGATGTAAGCCCAATCCCCGGGGTGGAAGGAATGCACTACTACCTCCAATGGCGTTCGCTGCACCGCGATGCCTCGCTCCCTATTATCGGAGAGAATAGAGAACAGGGCCAGCAGATATTTTCTTATAAAGGCATCTTTGAAAAGTTCTAGGTTGGGGCTAATTCTCTGTGTGCTAACATCCCAAATTCCCATTCCATACAGACTCTCAAAGGGCGAGAGTCCTGTAGTGCTATGCGGCTTGGTCCTTATAGCATATAAGGATTCCTAATTTGGCCATTAAATCTCGACCTAGTAGGTCCACTCCTGAATTTGGGGTCCACACGAAATCATGCCACAGCTTTTCATGTGACCCAGGTTTTAGCACCTCTAGGGGTTTTAGAACAGGAACCCGTTGCGTTAGGTTTTCTATTCCTACTATGTTACAATGTCCCCCAGAAAGAGGAAGTTGTCCTTCCCAGGTAGGTTGGCTCAGGCTAGATCTCGTGGCTCCTGAGTCTACCAAAAATTCAATTTCCTTTCCCTCTTTGCCCACCTGCAAAGTTAACAAGGGCTCTGCGCAGGCAGGACTTTTTACCAGGCAGCCCCTCACCTGCCCTTGTCCCTCTTCATTCTTTCTACCTTCCACAAGCTTTCCTCTACCTCCCTGGTTACTATACACTCCTCTCTCACGGCCCCGTCCACGAGTCCCGACCCATGGAGGGTTATTTCCTTTTATCTACAACTTTTTCCATCATCTGTGCCATCAATTTCAACTTTCTCTTTTCCTTCTCCTCTTCCCTCCTTACCACTACCTTCTGAGCTTCCGTTAACAAATCTCCTATAGGTTTAGTTGTCAAGTCATCAATTTTCTGTAGTTTGAACTTTATGTCCGGGTAACACCCCGACACAAACTCCAGCCTCAGAATATTTGCGTTTGCTTGATCCTCTGGGTCTAGTCCGGTATACCGTCGCATATTTCGTTTTAGCCTTTCTAAATACTCGACTGGACTCTCATCTTTTCCTTGGGGCTGTCCAAAGGCTAATTTCATGCTAACGGTTTTAGGGACTGTTGCTTCTAGTCCCTTTAATAAGAAATCTTTCATTTCCCCACACTGCTCCCTAATATTATCAGCCTGAAAGTCCCAGTTCCCCGGGGTTATCTCAGGGAATCTCTCCCTAGCCATCTGTTCTGTTCGGGCGCCATCCTGCGCCTGCCAAAGCCTTCTAGCATGACCCAACGCTTGGTTGGTATACGTTACTCCTGCTAATTGTTTGCAAATATGTAACAATTCAGTGGGCTTATAAACCATAGTCCCTAGAGCGTCCCTGAGTCCTGTCACGAACCCAATGGGGTCTTCTGGAAGATTAGGCAGTTGTTGTTTTATTACCCGAATATCGGAGTTAGTTAAAGGGACCTCTACATATCCAACCCTAGTTCCCATTGGGACTTCCCTTAATGGGTACTGAGCTGATGCACCGGGGCATTCATCAGTTATTTCAGCTGCCTCCTTTGCCCGTGTCCTAGACCTGGTGTTTGGTCGAGATGGGGTCTGCCCCATCTGTTCTACGGTCTTCTGTAGTTTATTAATTTGTTCTCTAAGTGGATCTAAAGGGGGGGAATACTCTATGGTGGAGGCAGTGCTTAAGGGACTGGCCTGGGTTGGGCCCAAATTCCTACCCCCCCTCCCTGCCTCTTCGTAAGAGGGAGGCGCTGCTAACTGCTCAGCAGCCCCTGGTGGTGCTATGGGCTGCTGATAGTTAACAAACTCTAAGGGGTCAAACTTAGACATTTCCTCACCCTTCAGCTTGGTATCTAATAGGGTTCTGCTTACTGCCAATTTAACTCCTGGTCCAAATTTTATAATGTACCACATCCAGGAGTCGACATAGGCAGTACGGGGCGGATGAGCAACATAGAAGTTGTCCACCCTTTTAATATCATCGAAATTATTGGATCCGAGTTTTGGCCATCTTGGACTGATTTCTAGATTGGTCCAGACCTCTGTGCACATACGGACCATTTCCTGCTCTGACTGAAACTCCTGTACTTTCACCGATTCCCAATTTAGCAATAGCTTCCCCAATGGGCTATTGCTAGGAATTCCTAGCTCCTCTCCGCCTCTCGGAGTTGGTGCCGGGGCGTCCCCCTCGAAATTCCTCCTTTTGGTCCCCGCTGGACCTCTTTTCCTTCCTAAACACCTGGTTTCCCATCCCACGGGAGACAAATACAAAAGGGAAAAGGGGTTTTGCGACAAGAGTAAGGGGTCTCTTGAGCGCAGACACAATAGGATTGCAACAACCACTCTCTCGACCTGACCCAGGGTACCGGATCACACAACGGCTACCGTAGGGAACTGCAGGCCCACTCAATCCTTCACTCATCCAACAACAACCAACCCATTCGGAGTTTCCCCACCTTTACTTACCAATGTCCGTTGGCCGGCCGGCTTGGAGGACCTCTTGCGTTCGTGCCTCTTTCCGAGTTCTTGATGCCGAGCAGCCGAAGCGTCGGGAAGGAAGCGGCTGCCAAAAGGAGACAGGGGTACCCTCCGGTTCACTTCACCGCCGCCCTCGTTCTGCTCGGCCTCAACTGGGCTGTGGCCCAGCCCCAACCGGGGCTGTTAGGAAATCCCGGACGAGCCCCCAAAACTGTTATCCGGTTTCCCCAGGTAGGAAGCTCCCAAAATGAGAGACTGAGGCACGAAGGCTTCTTGTGAGGTTAGTTTATTGCAAAGGAAAACGCCTGCTGCAGAAAGCGGGGAGAAAAACAATTTACCACGCGGGGGCAAAGGCTTTTCTCCAAAGAACAAAGGGAATGGTACAATCTCTTATAGCCTGTCCCTTCCGGGCGATTTGGGGTGGGCGCACAATCTCCTTAAAGGGGTCAGAAAGTTAGTTGGCGAAAATTCATTGGATTAGTAAAAACACCTTTCAAACATGCGCAGAACAGATAACCGGATCTTCTTCTCTCCCTGGGGCCCCTGCATTCCATTCTTATCTACTACAAAGCATGTTGTTTCTATCTACTACCAGCGTTGTTTCTCAGTAAACGGATCCTTTGTCTTTCAAGAAACATTAGTCCTTGAGTCAAGAAGAAAAGCAAAAAGGAAGGGAGGGGTCGGGCCCGCTTTTACGGGGCCAGTTCTTTTCTCTCTGAATAAGTCAAACACAATTATCCTAACAGTATGACTCAACAAAGATTGGGAAACACTGACTTAAATTAACACTGTGGCAAATTGATCTCAAAATGGCTGCCACTCCAGCCCGCAGTCCCATTCTAGTGCTCTCCAGTCCCCACTCCCAGGTTGCTATACAACTGGAGCAGAAATTGATATGCTTAACGCAACGTCTGTGCAGTAGGAATTCACATATTTTGCACAACTTCTGTTTGAAGCAGATTGTTTTCCAACCTATTTTACTATGATCCCAGTTTCATTTCATGTGCAGACAGGATGCCTCCCTGGCAACAGTGGTTGCTAGGATAGTAGAAGTAGTGCGACGTATTGCTGTGCTTCCTTGTGAATTCACTGCACATGTGGCAGTCGGGGGAAAAAATCCATCTCATCTAAGGGCTTACTTTGTGGGGTCAGAAGAAGGCAGAAGGGATATGATCCAAGTTATTACTAACATTTCTGGCTGATAGATTCTGGGATTTATAGCCCCCAAAAGTGACTCCCCCCCCCCCCAATTCTGTATCAGAGGCAGAGTGCTGGATATAGATCCAGGTCCCAGGACTATGCCTGAGGCTGTCAGTCTGAGCCTTTGGGGCCGGAATCCCTCGAGTGAGCACCCTTGGAGTCTGGAACTTCGAAGCCCAGAGAATATGTCCCCTTCCACCTCAAAGCCTTTTTACGTGCCCGATACACCTCTGAGACTGCCTTTTAGCACCAAATTTGCCAGGTCAGGAGCACACCATTAATTGAGAGGTCAGTGCCTGAAATGGGGATGACAGGGCTTGTGATACCACAGAAGCTGGGCCTTTGCAATGTCACAGAGAATATAATAAAAAAGCTCACGACTCAACATGGTGGTGCTTTATTCCATGTCTTGCCCTAAATGGTATAAATTTCCCAAGTGCACTCACTTACCAGCTTTTGTTCTACTCTCTTTCTCTGACTCCTGGCATCTCAGTGCCCTGATCATTGGCACTTGCTGGGGATGGGTGGAAATGGATGCCCAGACTTTAAAAGCCCCTCGCAAGCAATACAATGAAACTTTTTCTTCCTCCAGTGCTGCTCATCCTGAGATGTCTCTCCCCCTCCCCCAAAAGATCCAGTGAGGCAGAGCAGTTTCCCCGATACAATCAGTGCCTTTCTCCTACCTTCTGTGGTACTTTTGTTCTACTTGAGAAGAGTTGGGTTCTTGTTGTTCCAGAATTTGTTTGTGAATCAGGTTTCGTGCTATAGTACTTCCTATGGAGAGTTCATTTCCATGTCAGAGGTTCCTAGTCAGAAGCCTCTAATAAGCTGTTAAAATTAGCAAAGAAAAAGCTCCAGAGATAAAACTGCCCTGAGGAAGTGGATTTGTAAGGATTGCTTCCTTACTGACATGCTTTTCATGATGTCTGTATTGCACTTTCAAAAGCCAATAAGCCCGGTTTCCTTCAGAATGAAGCATGGACAACGGTGCTTATAAGGGGGTGGAACGTTTGCCTGCCTGATCACACCCTGAGTTCAAAACCAGTCCTCTTTTCCACTGGGGATTCATTTCTGCTCATTCTATTGAGTTGAGCCTGGGATACCAGTTTCAAAATCCTGCCTTGGAGCTTCTGAAACTCCACTCTTTTGGCCTGCTCGATGCCCCACAATGCCTGGTCAAGGCAGAACAGTTAGAGCCTTATCATATTTCTCCTCGGGAAGCGTAATTCAGTTTTTATATACGAAGTCTTGCATTTTGTGGTACACCTCAGTCATAGACATGATGGCATGGCGGTTTGCAATTTGATGCTCCTCCTCCAAGGCAAGACATTAAGAGATGAGTAAGAACTTCTGTTCAAGCTCAAGGACAAACACCAAAGAAAATGTGCCCAAGAAGCAGTCAAGAGGATCAATTCCAATAGGTAAGATACACAGACAAAATGCTGCTCGGCTGTGTAGCCTGAGCTCATAGCTGCCAACCATGCTAGGTGCTTTAATTAAGATTTCTTTAATCAAAACTAACCTTAATGAAGCAGCTGCTTTGTGCAGCTGCACTGCTCAATGCTGATCCTATTTCACATTCTAAGTCAGAGAAGAATGTTTTGGTGTCAAGGTGGGGATTATGCTTCTTTTATAATACAATTGAACAATAGGAAATAGTTCAATGGTTACTAGATAAAGTTATGAACTTCTGTGACATCACAACTTGTAATGTGTTGGTTGTGTATATGCCAGTTAATGAGAAAGGGGTGGACTCTGGGGAACTTGTAGCTATTCTCCTCTGTGGATCTCTGTACTTCTACTATGTAGAAAAAAGAGAATTTTACCAGAAGTTCAAAACTCTGCAACACTGTACCCCCAAACACTGCTGGCATGTCCATTTGGAGCAGGAGTCACAGAAACTGAAAATAAGGGAAATGATGCTAATGACTAAAGCTGCTACAGCTTGTGCTTCTCTCAGTACAGTGTGATTCTTAAATATTTTGTTTATAAAAAGATAAGAGTCCAGTATCAGCAATAGTGATTCCCCCCAGGATATTCCTGTGCCAATGTCAGACACTTAAGTCAGCATTTTTCCCTTTTGAAAATATTCCAAATGCATTGGAAATTGTTCTTAAAGCCCTAGTTGGCATTGTTTATTTTTACTGTTATTACTGCTGCATCCCACTTTCTTCAACCAAATGTAGACAAATGTGTATAGAATACTGGATGGAAAATCAGGAAATAGTGGTATGCTATGCAGTGGTAAGTCTCATTTAATTTTAGGAAAGTGTTACAGAATTGCAGCCTAAGGTAATACATCAATAAGAGGAGGAGGTTTCAAGAAATAAGCAGCTGGCATTTGTTAATGCTGATCATAGTGTTCTCAAAGTTCATGTGTTTTCATGCTAAAATGGATGAAACCAAAGTTCTGTAATTCACCACCATTTCAATTCACCACCATTTCAATTAGCTGATTATTCCATCCACTCTCTCCTGTGAGACTGTTAATAATGTTGGATGGCAGGACCTTATATCAAGCATAATATTGGCACAGTCAACTCATTCTTTATTGCACGTAAAGCTACCTCAAATGCTTTTTATACAGAAAAGTAACAGCTCACAGTTTTGCTTTTCATCAATGTATGACTAGGCTGCAAAAGCTGCTGACAAGATATTTATAATTCAAAAGTTGCAGGTTCATAAGACCCTTCCATCTAGGTGAAAATGTATCATTTTTAATCTTGCAGTATTTCAGTACATCTCACTTTCTGCAGAGACATCACTAAGTCACATTCCTGGGAAATGTCATCTTAATTTTGAAAAATAGCTTGAAAAAAACAAGTGCCTCATTTTTTATGTGCCCCCCCCCACTTTTTAAAGAACTGTTTGAAAGAACAGAGAACATGAGGATATTCTATGAATCTTGCTGAAAAAGAAGTTGGGCAAGGATAGATAGCTTGTGGCCCTCCGGACATTGTTACACTACAACTCTCATCATCCTACCCAGTGAAGGCAGTAGTGAGAGATGATGGAAATTGCAGTCCAGCAGTACCTCGAGAGCCACATCTTCTCCAACTCTGACCTATGCATCTCTCCCATAAATTGCAGTGGGGCTGAGGATCAAAATAGGAGTGATGGGGAGCCATGTGCATTTATTCACATTTATCCCAGGCACGCATAACTCAGAGAAGTTAGTGTCTAATTTGACATGTGATAGACTGCACAAATGAGAAGTTCTAACCCTCTCACTCTATCTTGCTCTATTCCATTGCTTGACATAGTTTTCTTCCAGATTGCCTTCAATGCCAGGAGAGAACTAGGCCAGGACAGAGGGCTTATTTACATTTATATTTGCCTCACAATAAGCTTTGTTCTAAATGGAATCAATTTCGAAATCACAGTCACATGATACTTGGGTCAGTGTGTGCATCCTCTTGGGAAAACTTTTAATTTGTTTTTAATCTGTGTTGTATCTTGGTTGAGGGGGCTATACTGGATTTTTAAGTAGTTGCATTGAGGCTTTGCCCTGCACCTGTCTAACCTGCCCTCACACTGCTGCTGTGATGAGGTGAGGAAGGATGAGAGGGGGCAAAGCTGATTGTCCCTTTAGAAAGCTTGGCTGCTTATGTCCCTTTAAGAATTCTCCAGCTGTTCCCATTTGTACCCACAGAAATAAAGGATGCCTGGCTTTGCAGTGGTGCAAAAATACTGATGCAAGCATGATCCATATGATTTTAACATAGGATCATCTCTGAGCCACTGTCCAATCTGTGGGCATGGGAGAGAGCCTTCTCTGTTGCTGTTCCCAGACTTGGGAATTCCCTCCCACAGGAGACCAGACTGGTCCCATCTTTGCTATCTGTCTGCAAGTGACAAAGACCTTTCCCTCCAGGCAGGCTTTCCCTCAATGACTAGCTGCCTGAGTGTTGTTCTTGTTGTTTTTTAAATAGATGGTTGAACTTTACCATTTTGAATGTGTTTTGGTGTTGCTTTTGTTTACTGTTTTTTAGTGTGGTATTTGTTTGATCTCTGCACTTGACAATCACCCCAGGCCCCTCCCCGCCAACTCTACTGAAGGCAGCATATGAGGTCGAAATAACTCAAACATAAACCATGGCCTGCTTTGCACATACAGTATAATGAGAATACAGAACTGACCAGAACAGATAATGTTGCTGGGAAAAGTGTTGGTGGGGGCAGTAGGAAGACTTAACATAAGACAGATTGACTCAATAAAGGAAGCCACAGCTGTTAGTTTGCAAGACCTGAGCAGAACTTACTGGGAAATACAAGATTGTTTGGCGGGGGTGGGGTGGGGGTTGTACAATAGGAAGAGAGAATGTCCTGAGCCTCAGTAAAGAAAGCCACTGCAGTAGGTCTGCAAGATCCGAGCAAAGCCCAGCTTTAGTTATCTTTTTTTTTTTAATTGCCCTGTACAGTGGTGCCTCGACTTACGAACATCCCGACTTACGACCATTTCGAGTTACGACCAGCTCCGGCCGCAAAATTTTGCTTCGACTTGCGGCCGGAGCTTCGAGTTACGATCAAAAAAAGGCAGGGAAAAAAGGCGGGGAATTCAAATTGCTAATCGTTGGTAGGCGAAGAGGCTGCTTCTTTGTAGCTCCTTCGCCCCAGTGGTTAGAGTGAGTGCGATCGGAGGAGGCTTGGGACTGCCTGGTGCTTTCTGCTTCTAAGTAAGTACATTTACAGGGTTTTGCAGGGTGGGTTTGGGCTGGGGGGGGGGTTATGTTTCTCTGCTGTGATTTTTTGTGTGTTTTGGTGTGTTTGTTTTTTAAGCCCCAGCGCCTTCTGATGGGGCTTGCTGTGTTGTTTATTTTTGGGGTTTTTTTTTTAAAGCCCCAGCGCCTTCCGATGGGGCTTGCTCTGTTGTTTAGTTTTGGTTATTTTTTTTAATCCCCAGTGCCTTCCGATGGGGCTTGCTGTGTGGTTTTTTTTTTTTTTTTTTTTTTTTTTTTGGTAAAAAAAAATTTTTTTTGGCCGGAACGGATTAATCGCATTCCAATGCATTCCTATGGGAAATGGTGCTTCGACGTACGACCATTTCGAGTTACGTCCATCTTCTGCAACGGATTATGGTCGTAAGTCGAGGTACCAATGTAGAATGTTAATTTGCTCTGCCGCACAATACCATCATTGCACTCTTGTGCAGCAATAATACAGTCCAGCCCACTCTGTTGAGGTGGTTTAGTTCCCCTCAACTTCACATTCCACTTCATGGGAACTATACACCTCTCTCCACGTCTCTAGTTTGCATGTACACAAGTCAGACAGACACCCGAATAAAGTACTTGTGGCTGCCCTGCCCTATCAAACCTGACTCAAGGAATGTTTTTGGTGGAATCTGACATGAAAGCTACACTGGTGAGGAAGTCTATGAAGGCAATAGGGAAAGGTGTGCTTCTCCCCACTCCCCCAGCCTAGTTTCACACTCATGAATACTGTCAGCATAATAAACTCTTAAACCTTTGCAACCTCACATACTGCCTTTAATAGATTTGGCTGGGAGAGACCTTTCTGGGCTGGGGTGACTGTCAGTCTATCCAGCACTAAACAAATGTTCATTCCCTGCCTCTGATTCAAAGAGAGCCCTGCCTCTCTGCTCTAGACCTTTCCCCGTCTCTGTTGTCTGCTGGAATCAGTTAGTAGTCTGTTGAGGCCTGTTGTTGAAAGCAGTCTATCATGTTTTGTCACTTGGCTGTTTGGTCTGCTCAACTGTAAGTAATAAAACATTTTATTCTCTCTCTTACTAACGTCTCAGAGTGAGTTATTAAGACTGTAAGTGCCAGTTAATGAGAGAAAAGTGAGGGACTACTCTGACGAACCTGAAGCTATTCTGCTCTGTGAATCCCTGTACTTTGCTTCGCAACACAAGGAATTTAACCAGAAATTCAAAACTCTGCAACACCAACTCACGATGCTGAAGCACGTGGTTGCAGAGCCAGGACTGAGACATTTGATTCCTCTCTGTGCCTTGTAGGAGAAGAGCCAGCCTGTGTGGTTTTGGGCAAGCTAGGTAGTTGCAGAGTACCCCCAGAAGAAGGGATTTATAAACCATTCCTGAGTACATATCTACAAAACCTGGGAAAGGGTCACCATAAGCCAGAACTGACTTGACAGCATGTGATAATTATTAATGAACCCGGTAGATTAATGATTTATTGGGGATGGTTAATTGTTGAAGAAGCAGGTTCACATCAAAACCCTTCTAAGTACCGAAGAAATGCTTTTTAAAAATTAGCTGAAAATAAACATTTTAGAATGGCGCACACATACTATGAAAAGGAACAAGATGTAACTCCACTTTTATGCTTTTAACACTGTTAAAAGCATTTTGCTGAAAATGTATTGTACTCTATCCAGCCTGCATGTTGTGGGTGGAAGAGCCTAGGAAAGTTGCAGGGAAAATACATGTAAGGAGGAAGACAGTGATTTTTCATGTTGGTTTGTATCCTTTGCACATGACAAGAATACGAATGTTGAATAATTTTACCCAGTCTACCTTGAAATGGCTTTATGGCAAAGTATATTGATCTTTTCCCACCTGCTATAATATATTATATTATAATATATATCAAGGTGGTAAGTTGTATCATTTGGGCTCCTATGCTGTCTTTTCCTCCTAAATTGATTTTCTGCAGAAAGAAATAAGACAGAAGAAGCAGTTGGGAAAACAGTGTGGTTTCAAATGGAAGATGTCACTGTCCCCCATAAAATTATATGAATGAGGCAGTTTGACTGCAAAAAAGCCTTGTCTAGAAGAATCCCAGGATGCAAGCTGCTGAGTTTCAGTATCAGCCTTGTAATACAGCATCTTACATTTTAATATGCAGATATCTGAGACAGATCTAACATATCCATTCATTACATTATGTTATTATTTTGATATTTTCTTGAGGAAGTGATGGAGGTGCCTCTCTTCCCCCTCATTCTTTTTCTGTTATCAGATCAAATTCTAATTTGACTTTAAGTACAGGCCTCAACTCACCACCAAGCATATTCTTTAACATGCACTTTTCAATAGATTTATTTTCTTGCTCCTGTATCTGGCAAAAACACAAATAGGTTTTTGTGGCATATTTAACCAAGCCCACTGCTGCTCTCACTTAAATTGCCCCCCCCCCCAAGGTAACTGGGTAGATTTTAACCAATTAGGCTATGCTGCAAACACGTTTATACAATATATTTCTCACATATCTGACAGTCAAAAATACTGATGGCATGGTCTGGAATTTTAGAAGAAGTAGCCGTGTTAGTCTGTGAAAGAGTATCAAGCATGTTTCAGTTGTTACGACCCGAGGATGTGGACAGGGTGCTTGGATCAGTTCGTGCCAGCACTACGCAACTCGACCCTTGCCCATCATGGCTAATAAAGGAATCTGCTGGGGGGGGGGGTTCGCACCTGGATCCTGGAGGTCATCAACTCCTCGTTAAGAGAGGGAGTGGTCCCTGCCCCCATTAAAAGAGGCAATGATTCACCCACTCCTAAAAAAGCCTAATCTGGACCCAGGTCTAGTGATCAACTATCGACCAGTGGCAAACCTCCCTTTTCGGGGCAAGGTGTTGGAACGCGTGGTGGCTGAGCAGCTCCAGGCTCTCCTGGATGAAACAGATTATCTCTAGATCCATTTCAATCGGGTTTCAGGCTGGGTTATGGGACAGAGACTTTCTTGGTCGCCCTGTCTGACGACCTTTGCCAGGAGAGAGACGGGGGAATGCGTCCCTGTTGATTCTCCTGGACCTCTCAGCGGTTTTCGACACCATCGACCATGGGGTCCTTCTAGACAGATTGGCTGGAATGGGAATCGGAGGCACCGTTTTACGGTGGTTCCGCTCCTACCTGGCTGATCGGGTCCAGAAGGTGGTGCTGGGTGACAGTTGCTCTGATCCATGGCGGTTGTGTCATGGGGTTCCTCAGGGTTCTATACTGTCCCCCATGCTATTCAATATCTACATGAAACCGCTGGGGGAGGTCATTAGGAGGTTTGGGCTGAGGAGTCAGCAATATGCTGACGACACCCAGCTCTACCTCTCATTCTCTACCAATCCAGGTGTGGCAGTCACCATTCTGAACTCATGCCTGGACTCGATAATGGACTGGATGAGAGTCAATAAACTGAGGCTCAATCCAGAGAAGTCAGAAGTACTGCTGGTAGGTGCTCCGCCAGATAGGTTAAAGGGCCATTTCCCTGCCCTAGATGGGGTTAAACTCCCCCTAAAGGACAGGGTTCACAGCATGGGGGTGCTCCTTGACCCGGGTGTGACCTTGGAAGCCCAGGTGGACTCGGTGTCCAGGGGTGCCTTCTTACAGCTGCAGAGAATATATCAACTTCACCATTACCTGGATGAGCGGAGCCTGGCAACAGTCACACATGCACTGGTAACAACCAGACTGGACTACAGCAATGTGCTATACGTCGGGCAGCCTTTGAAGACGGTCCGGCGACTGCAACTGGCACAGAACCGGGCTGCGCGGCTGGTAAGTGGTGCCGCTGCGCGGACTCATATCACGCCAGTTCTGAAAAATTTAAACTGGCTGCTGGTTGCTGCTCGGGTCCAATTCAAAGTGCTTACTTTGACATATAAAGCCCTAAATGGCTTAGGACCTGGTTACCTAAAGGACCACCTTCTTCCATACAAGCCTGCCCATACTCTAAGATCAGGCCAGGAGGCCCTTCTGAAGGTGCCATCCCTGAAAGAGGTGAGGGGAATGGAATGTTGAAATAGGGCCTTCTCGGCTGTTGCCCCCCCAACTTTGGAACACTCTCCCTATAGAGATCTGCCTGGCTCCAACACTTTTGGCTTTCGGCGCCAGGCAAAGACCTTTCTGTTTAGCCAGCATTTTAATTAAATAGTATCCTTTAGCTGGCCGTATGAGCAGCAGGATTTATTAATGATGAATTGACTGTTTTAATATAGGGTATTATTATAATATTTCCTATTTTTAATGGTTTTAATGTTTTCTAAAGTTTTAATGTTGTATGCCGCTCAGAGACCATTGGTAATGGCATGACTAAAAAATCTTGTAAATAAATAAAATCCAAAGAAATTAAATGAAACGAAACTAAATTAAACATGTGGCACCTTAAAGACTAACTGTTATATTTTAATGTGAGCTTTCATGGACAAGTCCACTTTGGCAGACATATGGGGAAAAATGAAATAATATAGAACATTCTAAATATTCATTGGCTATAGGGTATGTGGTCTGTAATTGTAGGTTAGTGAATGTTTTCCTTATCTACAGCTGGATCACTGTCACTAGGTAAAGTAGGTATGGAACAATTTTCCATGATCAGGTCATACCAGCTAGAAAAATGACTAGACTGAATCAATTCTCAGTCAATACATTTACTATAACCAAATGTATGCTCGTTTAATTTAATTTTTTTTATCAACGTTCTGACTGTAAGCCCAATTCTGTCATTGTTGTGACACAATCTTGTGACCATGTCTCTTTACATAGTTTTTCAAGCTAAGAAACTTCTGGAGGTAACCATCCTCTATTTGGTCCATTATCAGCCAACAGTGTAGTACACACTATGTGTGTACTACACTTTTGGTTGAGAATGAACCAACTAGAGTATAGGTTCTTAACCTGTGGTCTGTAGACCCTTGGGGGGCAGCAATGTCCTCACAAGGGATCTGCAAAGACTTGAAGAAATGTTATGATATTTTGCAGTAAAAATAGAAAGAATTAATGAAGAAAAAAGCAAGAAAGAAAAGGAAAAGTAGAACAAAATCTAATTTCCCTTGCTTGTTTGTGTAAAATTTGCCTTTTCTAACCTACCGCCTCCATTAAAAACAAACAAAAGTAAAAATTGGTTATGAAAATAACTGTTTGACAGCAAATAACTGTTTGATATTTCTGCAAGTGAATGACATTGTTCTATTTGAGGACATGCAAGTGAATGATGCTGAGTGGCTGAGAGACAGCACATAACATTTCTGAGAGACATAACATTTCTTGCTACTGCGCAGACAGTCAGAAGCCGCAGAAAGAGAGAGTCTGAGTCAGTTAGTGTCAGTGTGAGTGAGTATTCAGATGGATCATGTTTCTTCTTTGATTTCTGCTAATAAAACTGCTGTGTTATTGCTGGGTAAAGTGACTTTTTGATATTATTGCAGTGAATTTTGTAACAATATATTTTAGCTGAGCCTCAGAATGGATCGCTGGTTGAATTTGAAATGTAGAAGAACTGATGCTGTTGATGAGGGTGCATCCTGTTCAAAGCAAAATGAAACTTCTTCCAATCATCTTAAAAAGTGTCACCGTTATAGCAAGGAATATCTATTGATGAGCCCCTTCATGAGAAAATTTTAATAAATATTTGATGCACTTTAGGGTTTTAAATCTTGAGTTAAGTCTTGGTGATCGGCGACAACAAAATACATTTAAAAGGGGTCCATGATAAAGAAAAGGTTAAGAACCGCTGAACAAGAGGTTAAAATATCAAAGGTTAAAATATTTTAAATCTTAATATAGCCAGTTGTGTATGTGTTGGGGTAAGGATAGTAATTTTCTTAGGCATTTATTCTCAATGATCTCCACCTCTGGCAGGTTGGCCGGACCCCATATACGAGCTATGCTAGTAATTTGGGTTTATATAATTTCAAAATGGAATTTACTGATTTTCCTCCTTTGGTGTAAAATTTCCAGACTTCTTGTAGATCTTTAGAGGCTAATAAATTACTGCTTTTTATGAGTTATAGCCTCCAACTATACCGTCTATGGTGTCTCCCAAACACCACCACCTTTGTCTTTCTGAACTGCTGGATAGCTCAGTGGCTAAGTATTTGGCTGCGGAGCCAGAGGCTGGGAGTTCAATTCCCCACTGTGCCTCCTTGACAAAGGCTGGACTCAATGATCCACAGGGTCCCTTCCAGTTCTGCAGCTTTCCAGTTCCATTATTATTATGATTGTTAACAACTGATCTTGAGACATTCTCACATATGGAATTGGCCAATCTGATAGTGGCATCAGTACTACATCATCAGCATACAGTAGTACAGCTAGCTTCTTGGTTGCTATTGGTGGTGCATGGAACATGATGTTGGAGTCTGCACTATACAATTGATGAAAATATATAATCGATGAGAAAGTCAGATAAGAAGGAGGGGGACAAATAAGAAGGGGGGCAAAATACAGCCATGTTTAACTCAATTATATGTAGTGACTTCTGCCATTAGGGTGCTATTGCACCTACCCTAAAGTCTGATCATATGGTTCCAGTATTGCTTAATTTCTGTGTGAGTTCTGTATTGATTTTACAGTAGTATGATTCAAGACTAAACATTTTGCATTTGCATTTATTGCATTGTGAAGTTGGAACCAAATGCCGGCAATCTGGGGTAGTGGTTGTCTAATGGTAGAAATTGAGTCCTCCTCATTTACAGTATTGCTACTTCGCAGGCAGGGCTCATCTTCTGATTACCAGTTTCCACCAGTTCATTCTAGGACAGTCTTCTCCACCTGCTACTATCTTCACTCAGCATGGTGATGTGACTATGAAGATCCTTTCTTGTCAGACTTCATGGAAACGTATTTACCATGTGCGTGTGTGTGTGTGTGAGAGAGAGAGAGAGCGAGAGAGAGCATGGCACTTGTCTGAAACAGTAGCTTGAGTCTGACTCTTCTCACTGTAGGTTCTTTAACATCTCAAGTTTTGTTCCTCTGAATTTCAGCACTGTGTCCAGCTCTTACCACTGAAATCAATAGGATTTAAGCATACATAACTTGGCTGGGTAGTCATTGAAATCAACAGGATGTGAGAGTACATAGCTTGCCTGATTTGTCCTAGAGTAGAAACCATTGATTATTAAAAACCTCCTGTGATTCTTAATCATTTAGCTCCATCCTATTTTTTTTAATGTGCAAGTTAGTCATTTCTCTATCCAATGGCATTTGCAATATGCGATATATTTCTCAAAGCACAGAAGACTTTCCCTTCACTGATTCATTTTCTCTTTCAAATAATGTTTTGTCTCTGCATCTTGGCAGAGACATAGGACTACGGCAGTCACTTGGCTCTGAATGTTTCTACTGATGGCTGTATTCAGTTTCACACATCCTTCCTTTGTAACTTGTGTCTGCTTGGATTTGGCTCCTTCTAGTTTGATCACTTACTTGCTTAGATGGCAAAATTACAAGTGGTACTCACTAAGCCATTCATTTTTTTAGAGGACTGTATTTGTGTTGTTCTTAAAATTGTGCCAATTCAGTGTCATATTTCCCATCTTTCCCATTAAAGTTTTTGCAGGCAGATTGAGTCATCATGATTAAGCAGGTTCTAATCAGGATGCTCTTGCTAGGAAGCTTTTAAAGGAAAACTTGCAGGTTTCATTTCATCAGACATATTTAGGTTTCCAAAAGCTTGGGTGGAAGAAGGAAATAGATAGGTTGTCCCTTCGCAAATGCAGTTCAAATGTGATTGTAATCTAGCCATATTACTAAAGAATGGCAGATCAGCACATGAATTTCCATATGTGAATGTATCATATTGCAGGTATCTCTTTATCAAAATAGGAAGCCAGCATTAGTAGAGCCATTGTGGACTTAACAATTAGAATAGATCAGAGAATACATTAAGGCAATAAAATCCCATATACCGACTGGTTTTATATATGATTCTAAGCCCCACCAGCACCAGCTGGTTGAGAAGGGCTACCTTCTTCCATCCTGTGTTCCGTGAACTCTGAACATGAGGGCTGTAACAGAACAGGATTTGTTGTAACAGGGGAAGGGTTAACATACAACAACTTAGCTTCGTTCTGCCCAGTTCCCTTCACTGGGTTTTAATCACAAACTACAACGTCTTGCCTCTTGGTTCACTTCACCGAGGGATAGGGATTGTCATTCCTGATCTCAGTTCTGTTCACTGGGGTCAGGGTGGATGGTAAAGCTGAGGATCCTAGTCCAATCAACTCAGCAATCATCCTGCCCTCAATTATGAGGAGTGGTATGCCTGCAGTTAGGGCAGGTAGACTGGGAGATTATTCTGGGTGGTCCCTGGATGGTTAATGTCCTTGCCTCCTTTCCTCTCGCACTGGTGTTCTTGATGCCTCTTTCTCCGACAGCATTAGAGCCAAGTGGCAGAAAGTTCCCCTGGCTGTGGACTGGACTGCTGCTGCTTCCTAGCCTTCCTCTTTCATTCCTCCCAGGAGGGAGGTTTGTAAGGCAGCTGGGAGGATGTCTCGTGTTTCTTACTCTCTTCTTGCAGGACCCTCATGCCTTGGGATCCTCCTTGGATGAGTCCTCTCCCTAGTAAGCTACTGAGAAGATCTCCAGGGCACCTCCTCAGTCCTCCTCCCCCAGGGTTTCTCCTTCTGCCCCTTTGGGGCCAGTAAGTGACTTTTGGCTCTTCAGTTTGGCACACCTGCTCTTTGCAGGCCCTCTCTGGTGGTGGGTCTGACCCTTTTAGATCACCCATCTGCCAAGGGTACACTCGGGGTTTCCTTTCCTCCAGGGAGCACCTGTCTGTCCCCAGGGTTTCCACAGCCATGAACAGGTGCAGAAATTCAGTTTGAACTGCAGCATCCTTTGTTGAAACTTCTTGCTCACTTCCCCATTGATGATTCAGACTCCAGAGTCACCAAGCCCTTGACTGTCTCTGAGGGTAAACTGGTCCGCTCTTTGAGCCCTGGATGGGAGAGCAATGGTTTGCTGACAGGTGTACGCTTGCCACTGTCCTTTCCACAAAGATCTCAGACTATAGGCCAGCCTCCTACTGCCTCTATGCAGATGAAAAGGGCAATTGTATAAACACGCCATCCCTGTTCCAACAGGGATGTAAGAATTGTGCCCATTCTTGCAATGGTTGTGAGACTGGTCACACACGAGGAAGCCTGCCAGAGTAGGGGGACATTTACAAGATTGCCCTTCCACTATGCATTTAGACAGTAGGATATTAGACTCATTGTTTGGGCACTGAGAAATACAATGATCTTTTGGAAGTGTAGAATTGATTACATGCCTGATTCCCCCCCCCCAAAAAAAAACCCTGCTGAAATTGATGATTCTATAGGTAATAATTCCTATGAAAGATACATTTAATTCAATAAAATACATGAGAGGCCATTTACAAAAAGATATTAAGGAGAAGAAACAAATGTTAGGCTGCCATATGAATTATTCTTTCCAAATATTATCATGAAGTTAGTCATGGTTCAGTAGCATCACAGAAATTTATAACTTGCTTGGAGAACTGTTTATTCCAAGCATATGAGCTAAAGGAAAGCATTAGAAAAGAATTCAGAGTGGATAAGCAAGGAGATGTTACTGATAATCAGATGTTACCAATGTGTCTGCATGGCTGCAGGACTCATGCATTTTCCATTTGTCCATTGTAAATGTAACTATGTATTATGTAATTATTTTCTCCTTCTTTTCCTAGCAATAAAGATCAAGCAAACAGAAATGAAGGTTTTTGACCTGGAACCTTAAAGAGGGGGAAGAAAATGAAGGTCTTGTCTTTTCTAGTTCTGTTGATATCATCATTATCATCATCACCATCATGGTTAGAAGGAGGAGATTGATGATGTTAATTATGATGATGGAAAGGAAACCACAAGTAAATACAGCCTTTTGATAAAGACAGCCAATGGGTATAATTTGTTGCTTGCCATGTAACATGGTGATAGTAAGGGATCAGAAAGAGCTGAAGCCCCAGAAAACTGTTCCTACTCAGAAAAAATTAACCCCTGTTAGCATCTATTCTCCGTTTTCAATCTGAGAACAAAATTATAATGACAAATCGGAATGTTTCCCTTCCCTTCCACTTGAAAGGTGCTTTGTGCCTATATTAGTTCAGATGAAATGATGGCTAGGGACAACAGAATGGTCTTCCAGCGTTTAAGCCAGGGGTGGTAAAAAAAAGGACTCCAGATGTGGTTGGATTGCAACTCCCATAATTCTTCATCATTGAAGATAGAGAGAGAGAGCCAGCACAGCCATCTGCAACATGAATTCAAATCCAGTAACATCTGTAGAGCATATTTCATCCTATTCTGCTCTAAGCAGTTCTTCCTTATATGAGCTTATTCTTAGTGGCAATTAAGGATCTGTAGTCCATATTAAGAGCTCAAGAAATAACCACATAGAGGTTTGTCCTGGCTTGACACAAATGCCTATGTATTCTTTATTCGTATCAGAGTGTTGCACAATTTAAAACGATGGACATATATGAAATACAGATACAATTAAAACAAATTAAAATGTTAAGATAATTAGACTAGTTTTCACAAGAAGTGGGCTACTTCAGTAGTGTTATTTCAGACATTTCCTGGCTCTTCTTTTGTACATGAAGTGGTGCATGAATGCTACATTGATTGAATTTCTCTGCAATCCCAGGAAAGTTGTCCTGTATCCAAGTAACCCCATTTTATTTGATTATTTTTTTTAATCTTCCTACTTCGCTTCAAAGTCTATTAAGTAGTTTCCAAATGGCCCAGTCAGAGTCTTGCCCTGGTGGGAGATACTCTTCAGCATTCATCCATTTGGCAAGGTGTGTTGATTTTGCTCTCTATATTGCCTATCTTCTTCTGGTTTAATATTTAGAGCTGGAGATGTATGCTGAAAACCTTTCCTTGATTTTAGCCACCGTCAAGGGGGTTGGCGTCCATAAGGTTGACGATTTGGTCCTGTGTTACCTTATTTCATTTATAATTTCTTGCACCTCTCAATGTACTTTTGGAGGAGCAATACAAGCCAAATAATAGACTTTTTCAGTGGGGGTGGGTTTAAGGCAGCCTGTAACAATTTTGCATGATTCATTAAAAACTACAGCCACTTGTTTAGCATGTGCTGATTTATACCATACTGCACTAGCATATTCTGTTGTGGAGTAGCACAGGGACAAAACTGTTGTGCTTATTTTTTGTGGGTGTACACCCAATCTGATCCCACCAGTTTCCTAAGTATGTTACATTCTATGTACTATATCTTGGCATTTATATCACTGTTGCCATCCACACAGAAATACTTTATTATTCCAGGAAGGTGCATTTTAAGTATCCACACATCATACAGCCCCCCTCCCTCTCACCCTTCTCTGCTATTATCATCACCTTCTTACCCACCCCTTTCACTGGCATTCAAATCCTTCCTCTTTTAAAAAATGCTTAGCTAGTGAAATAGTGCTGAACTGACAGGATATTGTAAGCAAAATGCAGCATTACTGCTATGTCAGTTTATAGCATTATAGCTCTAAACTAGGAGGGAAAAAAGTTTTAAAAATACAATTTACAAATTGCATGGCAGTTGTAATCCTTATCAGTGTCAGCAGAAGGCAAGCAAAAGGAACAGAGCTCCCTCCCATGCCATGCCCAAATCTGTACCTCATCAATGACATCATCTGCTCCTGCCCAGCAGCTACTCCAAAGGACTGATACAGGGGATCATCCAAGACAAATGAGACTAGAAATGCTACAAAAATTTGAAAAAACAACAACCCACAAGCCCTGCTGACTAAACAAAAAAAATCATGCATACTCCTGCCAAAAGAGTAGATCGACTCACAATTAGTGCTAATATTATATAGTCTATGGAATATAGAAAAGAACAGTGAGGAACATAGTGTGATGAAACAGGAAATGGGAGACAGGATCCATCTTAGAATCAGGTCTATGAGTGTAATGGTCAAAACTTCCCCCAGCAACAGTGATGAGAACACCTGCCCCATATCTCCAAGGTCAGTGTGTACAGGCTGGGTTGGCACAATTCTCATTAGAAAAAGTGATTCTTCAAAAAAAACTCTGATTTATGAATGTGGGATATTGTGCTTCTGTATCCACAATTCAGAATGCCAGGAAATAGCCTGATAATGCTGAACAATACCATGCCCACATTGCCAGCAGGAAAAAGGATGCTAAGCTTTACATAGCAAGGGCAGCCTGAATGTTGATAACACCAATCAAGTCAAGCAGGACTGGCTTGCAGGGAACTGAGATTTCTCTTCGGTCAGGCAGCCAGAACCACAGTCTGCCTGCCTGAGTCTCACACATGCTCAGAAGTGCAAGATCCCATGGCAGAGTGGCTAAAAAACCAAATACCTGTCTAGTCACTCCCTCAAATTGCTAAAAAGATTTGAACAGAACATATTTTCTTCTGGGAAACATACTAGGAAGTTTGCCGGCTTTAAAAGGAATACCTCACACCATCAGAACATGGATGATGAAGAAGAAAATTGGGACAACTCTCACAATCCCCCAGACAGCATGAAAGTTTCCAAGCACCATGGTTTAAAAAAACAACAACAGCAGCATAGAGAGGTGGGAATTATTATTATTATTATTATTATTATTATTATTATTATTATTATTATTATTATTATTATTATTATTATTATTATTATTATTATTATTATTATTATTATTATTATTATTATTATTATTATTATTATTATTATTATTATTTTGCCCCAGTACCTTCCTTTGACTGGATAAAAACACAGTCCAATGACAAAAAGCTATAAATTTGCTGGAGGAGCTTAACTGTTAAAACTGCCCAGAATGTTGCATAGCCAGTGGTGGGGACTCAAAGAAGATGTTTACAACTCTTTGGGTGACAATGTCATTAAAAGGCCAAACAACTTGCACCGAAATGGCCATTACTTGCTATAACTCATAAAAATGGGGCTAAGGGAAGAAAACAAGATATACATTTCCAAATGAACAAACAAGACATTCTCTGCTTAGCAAAACAGTTTTTGTAGCTCATGCTTTATAAACATCTTCCATTATCAAACCCTGGGGAGCCTGTTAAAACAGAGAGAAAATTAAAAACAAATGAACACATCACCCTAGTGCTGAGAAAATTACCAAAGACCCCTACTGTGCAACAATATGTAATCTCTGTAGGCTTTCTCTTTAATACTATGTGGTATTCATATCTCTGGCTTCTTTTGGTTCAAGGAAATTAATGCAGCTATCGTGTTCTGCGTTCCTTTTCTTTTTCATTTTAATTATTAAAAATACTCAACATTACTAGACAAGGCCAGCCAACCTGACTGCTATCTAAAGCAAGGTGGCTACTTCAGGGAGCAGATTTCAGGTGTCATGGAATGTCAGCAAATGGTTAGCTTGTATTGTTTCCAGAGGGAGCAAGTGACACTTGTGGGATTTTCTCCTTTCTGTGCCAAAATCATGTGGTTGGCTTGGGTACCATGCGCTTTGGCTCAGGCAGGCTGGGAGGTCCTATTTGCTGTTCTGCCTCAGGCATTAAAGTTTCTTGAGCCATCTCTGTCGCTACAGTCTCCTGCTTTGTTGAGCCTCCAAATTAAACTGAGAAATGTCACAGCTGCTGTTTATTATTGTAAGAGATCATATAACACGTGCCAGTCAGCTTTTTCTATGAAACCCTATTTAAGTGTTCCAAACCTCAGTATGGGGGATTCACCAGCCCCATTTTTGTTCTGTTCAGGTTTGTGCCATTCAGCCCTGTGACCTGCTTACCTGTCTGGCCCTTTACTTTGAAGTTTTCACCCAATAATATCAAGCAATCCTTGCTTGTCTCCTTTTTGGAAACCACATTGTTTTTTCCTCCTCACCCGTGAGACCGCAGGCCACTTTTTGTAGTTCTCTCAGCTTGAGTGTTCACATTGGCAAGAGCAGTTTTTGCTCATAGAATGCAAGTAATACGAATTGAGCAAAACAACAGGCTGCTGTTTTCTTGCATTAGTTTTAAAAATGAGAAGCATTGGGTGTATTGTCTTTTTTCTGAAGGGCCAATCAGCCAGTCCTTTTGTGCTTGCTGTGTGAGTGCTTACCCTCATGAAGAGAAATGACACTCGGTTTGGGCAGAGAGATTTTTGTGCTAACTGCAGAAACCTTGAGGGAAAAACGGCCATGTGAAAAATGAGAGGGGGACACCGAAGCGGTGTGAGATGGCAGCAAAACAGAAGAAATGTTGCTTTGCTGACTGGAAACTTCAGACTGCAGTGAAGAAAAAGGACTTCTATGCCTTCTGATTTCTGAGAATGTGGGGCAAGCATTGTATTGTCTTGCATGCTACATTTCTGTTTAGGTTATTTCTGAGCTAGCTAAATTAGGATAAGTCACACTTCGATTTTTTTAGATTTACTTTGATTGAGGACTAGCAATATGTGTGTGTCTCTGTATATGTATACGTGTTGCTGCACCGGGTGTATGCATTGCCCTCTAAGCTTGAGGAATAAACCTGCAGTCAGTTTAGCATTACACGGTCTGACTTTCTCCCTCACCATCCTTTTTTCCTCCCTGTGATTCAGGACTTTCCTTTTACTGTTTCCTCATTTGCTCTTAGCCCTTGCCTGGGTTGGAGGTCTTATGCATGGCACAAGCCAGAGCAAACCTGCAGTTGCTGCATGAATAGAGCACCTTCCCCCACCCCCAATCGGACTCCAGTACAAAGAATGCCCATTCCTCAGCCAGCTGGAATGAGCTGCCAACATCAGTGGCTGAGGAAGGAAGGAAGGAAGGAAGGAAGGAAGGAAGGAAGGAAGGAAGGAAGGAAGGAAGGAAGGAAGGAAGGAAGGAAGGAAGGAAGGAAGGAAGGAAGGAAGGAAGGAAGGAAGGAAGACTATAGAAATAGCTTGCCCCCGACCTGAAAATATATCTGCCTGAAAGTTGGCACAGTAAACCCTATCCTTCTGCTCCACTTTCTTGCCAATTTTCATGGTGCTATGTAACAATTGGCTTTTCTGCTCTTTTACTGATTGCTCTGTTTGTATTTTTTTATTATTTTCTCCTATTTTATTATTGCATTTGATTTATTTGTTTGTTGTGAATCATCCAAAGTAGTGCTTTGCACTAACAGAGTGGTATAAATGTGGAAGTAATAATAATAATAATAATAATAATAATAATAATAATAATAATAATAATAATAATAATAATAATAATAATAATAATAGCCAAATTTATAGCTCTTTGCTTGTCCCCAATCAAGCAAATGGAAGCTCTGGACAATTGGAAATCTGGACACTGCCCTGGATCTAATCCCAGATAGGAGGGGGTCAAAGTGGTACTGGATCAAATAGGGCCTTGATCTTAAGTGCTTACTCAGTCACCAGATCAGACCAGGGGAATGATGCATGTATATTCCTAGAGCCTTTCTGGGGGGGGGGGGGGAATCATTTTATAGAACCAATTGTTGATGTGTACCACCAAGAATTTGGCTTTCTTTTCTTTCTATTTAAACCAGACTTTGACTTGACAGCCTCTCAAAGAGAGGACACTTTCAGACAGAGGACTGTCTAATGTAAAGTAGTACAGATCGCCACCCTATGGATGCCTACAGGAAAAGACATTATGCCCAGGAGCCTTCTCATTCACAAAGAGGCTAGGTCTTCTGCTGGAAATGTAAGTCACACTGAGTCAGCATGTCTGCAGCTCAAGTTCTTCATGCTACTATCTCAAGTTAACTCCCATGGAGTTAAGGGAGGCTGAAGGATGGTGGTCACAAGTGTAAGGAAATGGAAGGAAACTGGGAATTGTAATCATGCAAAAATGGAGTCTCTTAGGTTCTGTGTAAGATGAATTCAGAAAGAGATGTTTTTCATGAGCTTGTTGTGCAGAGTTGTTTGTCAAAGTCACAAGGTCGGACAGTCCAGGAAAAGAAGATGAAACAAAAGACCAAGATAAGATACCTGGAGCCTGGAGCATGAGAACTTTGGGCGGTGATCAGAGTGATCTGAGTTACACCCACTTGGACTTAATTGGTTGACAGCTTGAAAGTGTAATGAAGAAGGAGGACCTAAAGATATGTAAAATGAGAGAGTTTGTGTATGTAAAAAAATTGGTTCGGTGAATGCTGTGGAATGTGAGACACAGAGGCTTGTTTTTCTTTCCAATAAGAAGGGGGGGGGGAATAGCCCAGCTTCTAGATGCCAACATGTAGCGGCATAGAGCAAAGATGATTACCTAGCTGTTTTTATTTTAACTAGAAATTGTAAGTTTATTTAAACATTGTAACAGATGGATATGCTGAATGCTTATGCTTTAAAGCTACAACTGTATGCTAATGAATCTATTTTCTTTTCTTAATAAAACAAATATAATTCTTCAACAGAGGACTAGTCTTTTGCTAAGCAGGACTATATCTAAATCCAGTGTGGATAAAAGAAAGGTAATAGTTGCCACTGTAAGTTAAAAGGTCCTACTGTTCTACTTTGCAAGGCTGGTGTGCGTTCTAAGGAAGCACATAGTCTATGGTTTATTGCTTTGGAAGCAATCAAAGGTTACTTTTAAGGTTCAGGCTTGTCTAGGGGCTTACTATGCACTTCTGAGGCCTAGAGGACCTACCTCAGGAAATAAAGGTGGTAGTTTTGCGCCCAGAGGGACTCCCTGACCGCAATCTTGGTCTCTTTAGGGAGACGGGGTCGTTACAACAAGTTCCCTTTTAGGGTTTTTAATTGGAAGGGCTACCAGAAAACAGTCCTCCGTGGCCAGAAGCCACTTAGTGACTGTCTTCTTTGCTTCAGTGAAATGCATTGCAATTCTGTTTAAGCTATAAAAATAACCTCTAACTTTGCATTTTCACATATAAATTACCACATGTGCTTTTATGCAACTCAGTGTGGCACATGTCCTCCTTTTTGATGGTATTTAAGTGGCCACCCTGTTCCCAAGCGAGCAATTGTAAGATTTTCAATATTCATAGTGGTTCCCAACCTTGACTTCCAAGATGTTCTTGGATTAAAACTCCAAGAAGCCTTCACCACTAGCTGTGCTGGCCAGGATTTTTGGGAACTGTAGTCCAAAAACATCTGAGAAACCAAGGTTGGGAACCATTGATTTATACAGTAGGAGTATACTGATCCTTTTTCACTATAGGATGTGATGAATTAAAGAGGGACTAGCAAAAAGGAAATTCAACCGACTGTCATTAAGCCTAACAATTTCCTGGATGTTCATTAAAATCAGTCACATCAATGATAGTAAAATCCACATATTTCATTTCCCTTTCCCTGGCACATACCTCTACAATCATTTTATCTGCAAGCGAAGCTTCAGATTTCTCAAATGGGGTGAAAGTGGGTATTATGTAACCTTCTGGTAACAAAGAGCTGTGCTATAGCTCTCCATTAAAGCTTTCGGCAGGGGAAGCAAAATTGGCTGCTACTGCTGGCCATTAAAGCATTGTGCAGCAAAGGGACAGACCTTGCTGACACTACTTTGATGGAGGTGAAAGTTTCCAGTCCACTACCCTTGGTATCCCATATGGATTTTCCTGTTGTCTCTATACACTCAGCATTTTTGCCAATAGTTTACTGGCCAGAACAGAAGGGCTGCCTGATTCCATACAGGCCCTGGCATCTCATGGTACACGATCTGAGATGAGGGGATGGCACCTTACCTTAGATCATAAGCTACCACTGCATACAGGACAGAGTTTTCATTCCACTTATTTATGATGGGTTGTAATCTGTCCCTTATAAATGAACTCAGAAAAGCAGTGTGAAGTTGCACCATTTTAAAAACACACTTCAAAAAGAAACACAAAACAAAATAAAAGCAAAAAAAAAAAGACATTGTGGCACTTTAAAGTCTAACTGTTAAACAGTATTTTAATGTAAGCAAGCAAGCAAAATAAGTTTATTGTGTGGCACACAGGCCATTGCAACATACATCGGATAAAACAATATAAAATGGTATAAACAATATAATATACTCCATTAAAATATAGTACAATAAAATGTTAAAAGCCATTTAGAATCAGATTGATTTATATTACAGCACAAAATTTTGACATCTAAGGAGAGGACAAAGACAGATGGAAAACATTAACCAATGCCATCAGCAAGCACCTATCGCAGGGGGAATAACACCAAAGATGTAGTTACTTAAGCATTGACTTAATTGGTAGAGGCGGGGGATACAGATTTCATTTTTATCAATGTAGAGATAAACCGTGCCATTCGGAAAGTGACAAATTTGTCTCTGTCGGAAAGTAGAATCTTGAGTTTTTCTTGTTCAGAATTACTAGAATGTTTTTGTAAAATAGGGTTAAGGAGTCTTTCACGATAGATGTCTAATAGTAGGCAATAGAGCACTACATGTGCCAAATTCTCCACTGATTTTTGATCACAGGAGCAAACTCTCTCATGTTATGGAATTTGTGTATAGCGACCTAATAAACTGGCTAGTGGTAACATATCAAAACGTGCCCGAGTAAAAGCTTTTCTATAATCAGAACTCATTAGATCAGCGAAATAAGATGGAAGATTCAAAGGCAAGGATAGAATGTTCTTATATAAAGGGGCCGTTTTTAGGGTGCCTAACCGACCTAACTCCGTTTGAACCCAGTGGTAATGTAAGCCTTCGTGGAACACTGTCCACTTCATCAGACATATGAGTTGGAATACAGAGACTACATGGCAAAACATTCAACAAAAGGCTCTTAAGAGACAGTGGTGTTTGGTTGCATGTCACACCTAGTAGTGATTTATGACTCCTGTTTGGTATTCAGTTCTTTTGTAGCCTGTTTGGTTCTGTAAACTGCAACATGATTAAAGGAAACAACAGAGAACATCACAATGTGGTAATGGCAGACTTTACCTTTGAGCCTTGTTTTGAAAAGATGGGTCTGGTAATTGTGAAGGAAGTTAGCATTAGATAACTAAATTCTTACATTCGGTATTAACTTAAGAAGTCTTGGCTGATATATAATCCATTGATATGCGTGTCTTTTGGAGTTATAGCCATGTTAGTCTGTACAAGCATTTCATATTTTAGCTTTGTATACTGCCTTTTTAATGATGTGAGTCACCTTGGGTCCTTTTGAGGAGAAAGGCGGGGTAAAAATATTTTGAATGAATGAATGGATAAAATTTTAACAACTTTGTACAAAGACATAACAACATGACAAAAGCCATCTGAAAAACATCATGTCTAAGGAATGTTCTGAATGCAGGTTTCTCTCCTTCAACACCAGCATTAGCTATTAGAGCCAAACGTAACAAATTTTGTGGGTCTGGAGGCCATTTTTCTCCTCCCTAGAACCTTGGAGAGACATACTCCTGAAAAAAATTCTCTCAGAAATTGCAGGTTACAACCCCAGAGGCCTCAGATGTTCTGAGTGCAGTTTAAATATAATTCACTATCCAGCTTGTTCTAGGCATTAAACATCCTTTAGAAAGGGATGGAGGGTAGAATCCTGTTGTCATTTCTGGTTAAAGCAGACTCAGTGAATAAGTAAATGAATGGTAAGTCAATACTTACGTCAATCCCATTGAGTCAATGGGTCTACTGCAAGAATAGAATAGGATAGGATAGGATAGGATAGAATATATAATCTTAGAACTGCAGAGCTGGAAGGGACACTATGGATCAAGTCCAGCCCCTGTCACGGAGGCACAGTGGGGAATCGAACTCCCAACCTTTCGTTCCACAGTCAAGATACCTAAACCATTGGCCAGGAAGTTTATTAAGTAGTGTGATTTGCAGGATTGGAGCAATTCCACCACCTCCAAGGGGTTTGGCAGGGGACTGAGGATTGCCTGGATTAGAGTTTTCTGTTGCTAGGGCAAAAGTCAAACGTAAGATGGGTGTGGGGACTTTTCTTGTTTAGCCCTTACCACTCTGAGATACCATTTTAGATATGATAAATGGGACAGAAATTGATTAAACAAATCAATAAATAAGATACACTAGGAACATGCCAGTTATACTGAGGTCTGTCCTTTTTACATAACTACATCTAGAAGAAGTGTGAATGCAAGAAAGACCCAATTTCTGGTGGAGCTTGAAAGCAGTGCATTAAAAGGAATACAGTTATCTCTCACTCATTACTGTTTTGGGATAACAAGGATACAACAAAGTCATATTTCAAAAGAAATGTAACAAATGGGAACAAGGTTATTGGTTATGGATATAGCGAGTAATATTTCCTACCTACTTACTTTTAAAAGCCATTTTATATCATCTTTAGGGCCTTTGGGGTTGAATTTCCATAGTTTTATGTCCTACATGCACAAAGGTGTATGGAAAAATGAATTCTGATGATGACTATAGGCAGAAAGAGAAGGAAAGTGGGGGAAAGCCTGATTAAAATGTTTCCCTTTCAAGAGAAAGTATAATAGGGGCAGCAGTATTTGATTGGGATGGGGAGAGACTTGAGATAGAGAAAAGTGAGGAAGAGAGCAAGCCAGAGGATTGGGCTGATGCCCTGGAATGGAGAGAAGGTGCCAGCACTTTCCCCAAGTATGCAAGGTTCACTGGGGATTTTGAAAAATTGGATCTTCCTTTCTCATAACCCAGCTCTCCCAAACAAAGCAGGGGTTGAATGCTTTGGTTCATGCCAGAGGCAGACAGTTTTGCTCGTTAAGCCCTCCATGAGCCCATGTCACCCCAGCTCCAACATGGCAGTGCAAGTGGAGGCACCAAAGGCAATTTAAAAGACTGCACCAGATGGCAAAAGGTCTGAAGGAAGGCAAGTTGACTCTGCCATGAGCAGTAGTGAATTGATTCCTGCGGAGCTTTGAGAGTGACAGAGATCCACATGCTCACTTTTATAAGGCTGGAGAGACAAGCTATGCATCTACAGCAGTGGTTCCCAACCTTGGGTAACCCCGGTGTTTTTGGACTGGAATTCCCAGAAGCCTTCACCACCAACTGAGCTGGACCAACTGATTCTGGCAGTTGCAGCCCAAGAACACCCGAGTTACCCAAAGTTGGGAACCACTGCCCTACAGCACTACCCAAGATGTGACTTAGAACCTCCTGTGGCAGACTAAGTCTAAGGATGCAAAGATGGAGAATGATTAAGCCAAAGACAAGATGAGAACTTGCTCTTTTATAGATAGTTCCTGAATAAAAGTTCTGGGAGTTGTAAGTATATTTGAACCTTCATTGAACTAATGAGTAATCCTGATGGGCCTTTCAGCATACCCCTACCAATGGACAGGCTGGGGATCTTCATACCCTTGAACATAACATGCATCAGTTATGTTCAAGACAGATGTCAAAATTAAGGAAAGGGCTTCAAATAGAGGATACTTCCCTGTAAAAGCAGACAACTGTCTCTGCAACCAAGGCACATGACTTTTTACAGTAGCATATATATCTAGGGTGGCACCTTATATTATGTGAAGAAACCCAAATATATTAGGTGTTCAGGAGCCAAAATAGGATAGGTATCCCAGACCTCTACACAATGCAGGATCTCTATACAACCTGCATCCCATGCTTACATTGTGAAAATTTCCAGGTAGAAGGCTCCATACATTTAATTAAAAGGCACTCTGCACCTATTCCATCTTTTTTCTCCTTAACTTGCTTTCCACAGTAAGAAACATGATGTAAAAAAATCTGTAATAAAACAAAGGAAGGTTATGAGTGGAAGCTGAAACCATCTGTAACCCCTGCAAAAGTCATTGAATGAAGCAGGATGATGGTGTGATAAGAGCCTCATCTAAAAACCACCCTGTGCTTCAGTCACAAGACACATGTGCTACTTAAGCTTATCTGAGCCAAACAAGCTTCCCACCCACCTTAAGGCACAAAATCATTGAATGTAGGAGACAGACGGCTCTCAAATGTCTGAACAAACAGAATTCCTAAACTGAATCATACTAGAGGACATTTTACTGGGTTGGAAATCCTTTCTAAGCAACAACCTTGTTCTCTGGAATTTCCTTCTAACTCAGAGCTTTTGACATTGTTTTGTGATGAACCTTGGCAACTTGCCAGGACATTGGCATAAAACTCTACACATCTGTGACTAAGGCCAGAGTAAAAGCAAAGCGTGCTGCTTATATACTGCCCCATAGCACTTAAAGCACTCTCTGGGTGGTTTACATAATTACAAGTTAATTATGCAAGCTACACATTCCCCCCCCCCCCCCCAGTGAGCTGGGTACTCATTTTACCGACTTCGGAAGGATAGAAGGCTGAGTCAACCTTGAGCCGGCTACCTGGGATAGAACCCCGGGTCGTGAGCAGAGTTTTGGCTGCAGTACAGCAGTTTAACTGCACCACAAGGCTCCTCCATTAACCCCATAGGCTTGCTATTAAAAGACTTGCCACACAAGTTGCATTGGAAGCCAAAAGAAAGATGGCCAAATGTAACCAGTAACACAGAACAGGGTTTAATCTTTCTTTCATGCAAGCAAGATAAGCAACACTGGAGAGGGAGATGGTCTGATTTGTTTGTATGTGCAAGGGCATTAAAACTTGGGCACCCATTTCCACCCAGTCTAACATGGTGCCAAGGCTCACAGGATCCACATGTAGGTATCTCTCTGTATATGTGCAGCTCCAAATGGCCTGAACTCTCTCCTGTCCCCTTTGTTCACTTCTGGCTTATTTGCATACCAACATTGGACCCAATGTACCATTTGAAACAAGACAAGGAGTGGAGCACCAGTATCAGGACTAACTAAGCATGTTGTTATTCAAACACAGTGCCACAAAGTCTAGAAGAAAACTCTCTCTACTTGCCTGTCCCTCCTCTGTGACATCAGAAGAATCCATGCCTTGGTCTTAGATTTGGGCCCTGGAATGTCAGAGAACAGGATGCGACTGACCTGGCACAGATCACAGACTAGTCTCTGTGCAAATTACAATGATTGAAGAAAATGGAACAATTGGAGGCTTCAATAGTGAGATGTGCAGGGCAATTTGTTTACTCCGTGGGATGTTAACTAAATAACTGACTAAATCCTGCTGGGTTGTTAAATGCCTCTGTGTTTCTTCACTGCAATGAGCTGGTTCATATAAAACAATATGGCAACAACAACAACACAGAAATCACACTGGGAATTTATGGGCAGAAGGAGCCAACATTGTTCAGATGCTGAGCCTGAAGAAGCAAAATCTCCATTTGAAATGTCTGGCTTGTTAAGAGCTCCTCTCTCATTGTGACTATGGACGGCAGGAGAAAAGGCTGACTCATAATTAATAGGAAGTATAACAATCAAGAAATGCTGGCTAGGTCTCACCCGATCCTACCACTGCCATCTTCTCACCCACCTCATGGCTGCCTGACATAGTGCTACCTTTTCTTATCAGAGAATTGCTATCATGTGAAAAGCTTTTCAATAACAGCTGTTATAGCTGCACAGTGATTTTTTTAAAATAACATATTCCTATATTTAAATAAATCCACACCCCATTTAGTTGCTTAAAGGGCACATCTAGAGATAAGAGTACAGGCTAAAATGCTGCTATTATTTTCATCTCACACAGCTAGGTTTGCCAAATTGCTTATTAACTGAAACCATCTGGTATCTCAGAGCACAAAGCTTCCTCCAGAACAGAGGAAGAGGAACTGAAACTTCAAGCTAGTTAATAACTCTGCATGTGTCTGTCTTGGTTCTCCTTATTCACCTTCCTTTATGATACTGAGTATTCTCTCTAGTCTTGTCATCATCATTGGTGCTCCCCAAGGAGTGAAAGACATCATTTTGTGGAAAGCACATGATTTTCCTCAACTGTATAACTTGCATTTAGTAGGCTTTGTTTTGGAATTGGAAGATAAGCAAAACACGCTAAATTTAGAAGTCTAACTGCTGAGGCACAATATCTCTGAGTGAATCCCATTATGGGTGGGAAAATGAGTTAATCATATGAAATACTACATAGAGATCACCGCAAATACAAGTTGTGCTCTACTACTGAGCAAAAGAGCAAATGATCTTAGCTATAGCACCACATCATAGTCTTCTGGGCATCTTGTTGAGATAGTCCACACACACTTCTTGCTATAACTGCTGCACTTCTGTGATTCCATAACCCTGCCAGGCAGCTGTTTCAGAAGATGATTCTGAATGCACTTTATTTAATAAGTTTAAAAAACTATGGCAGCAGCTGCACAAACATCTCCAATTCCCTATGGAAGATTCACAACCCTAGGCAATTGTCCCATTTTTACAATTCTAGCCACACAGCAAGCTGTAACTGCTAAAATAACTCACAGAGCTTTTTATAGGTTATAAATGTTCAACACCACTTCTTTGGACATTTCAGATTTGTAGAATGTCATGCACTTTTTTCCAAAAGTTGGCTCTATTATGGAATAGGGATTTCCCAATACGTATGTACAAAAATTATATTCCTTTTCATTTGCCTTGGAACTTGGGGTGGAGTGGGGATCAGAAACTTTAAATTTTTAATAAAAGGCTGCAACTGATGACATAATCAGCCTTGAGTTGTCCAAACAGGATTTGAGACTACATATATGCAGAATACTGCAAGCTTCTGGTACAAAGCACATCTAAGACAGCATTAAAAGTAAATACGTACATATGGGATAGAATTTAAAACATGGTCCATGTGATTAACCAAAGAATGAGGCAACAGAATGCACACCTGCTCTCTCCCCTCACTCCTGGCTATGAGATCCCAAAACAATGCACAGAAATATATTTGAAGCTGGAAGAATGCTGCTTTTGAAATACAGTCCTGTTCAGCTTCAGGAGAGTCAGTTGCTCAAAGGTTTGTCAGATAAGGAATGTTGTTTCCCACTATGCTGACTTTGCCTCCTGCAGTGAAGAAGCATTCAGGTGCGGCGTTGAAGGCATGCCTGTATAATATTGCAGAGAACGTTGGCAATGAAAGGCATACAGTGATGACCCTCCTCTTCTGAGAGAGTTCGAGCCATTCCTATCAGTAGTAACCACTGCTGATGTATGGCCAAGAGAAGTTGTCTTTCAAAAGGTTTTCTTCCTGTGTCACTGTAGCCAAATCAGACATCTCAAGGAGTGGGTGCAGCTGGCACAGCAGTTTTAATTGTGCAAATGCATTCCTGCCCTCTGCTGAAACCTGGACATCCAGGCTCAAGGATGACTCCAGGACTAGACCCAAGCTGCAGACCTGAGTTTTCAGGGGGAGAGTAATCCCATCCAGCACAGTTTACGTCTAGAGATGGGGGTATTTGTATACGAATACGAATATCCCTGTGCAGCTGGACTAACGAGGGTCCAGCCCCTGGGGCCGGACCATCCACTCACACATCTGGCAGTGGCCTCACTCATCCTTCCAATCACTCCCAGAGCGCCGCTCTCTTCCCACTTGGCTGGCCACTCCAGGCAGGGGGAGGGAGGACGAGGCCCCCTGTACAGCTGCCGAGTGGCCAGCCAAGTGGGAAGAGAGTGGCACTCTGGGAGTGATTGGAAGGATGAGTGAGACTGCCACTGCTGCCGGACGTGTGAGTGGACTGTTAGGCCCTAGGGACCGGACCCTCCTTAAGTCCAGCTGCGCGGGGATATTCGTATACAAATACCCCCACCTCTAATTACATCCTTATTCCCTCATCGGCCTTCTGACTGACCACCTCTATCTTGTCTGGATTAAGTTTCAGTTTGTTTGCCCTCATCCAGACCATTACTGGCACCAGGCACTGGCTTAGAACTAAGACAGCTTCTTTTGAGTTTCGATGGAAAGGAAAGAGGGAGGTGGGTGTTCTCAGCATACTGGTGATACAAAACCCTCAAACCCAAGACAACCTCTTTCAGAGGTTTCATGTATGTGTTAAATAGTATGGGGGACAAAAGAGAACCTGGAGGGATGACACAGACCAACAGCTAGGGTGTCAAATAGGAGTCTCCAGTACCACCCTCTCCCTTCCAGGAGGACTAGAGCCACTGTAAAACAGTGCTCCAAATCCCATACCAAAGAGACTCCCAGAAGGATACCAAGGTCGATGGTATCAAAAGCCACTAAGAGTTTGAGCAGAACCAACAGGGACATACTCCTCCTGTCCAGTTCCTGGCATACAACATCCACCAAGGCAATGAATGAAAGCTGTCTCCATCCCACAGCCATGGCCTGAAGTCAGATTGAAATGGGTCCAAATAATCTGCTTCATCTGGGAATCCTTGCAGCTGAGAAGTTGCCACATCTCAGGCATCTCAAGGATGTCGAGAAATTGAATATTTGAGACTGGCTAATAGTTGTTCAATAAAGTGGGATTCAAGGAGAGCTTTTTCAATAATGCTATTATTGCTATCTCCTTTAAACATGCTGGAATCCTACCCTGCTGCAAGGAGTTACTCACCACTCCCTTAACCCACTCAACCATTCCCCTTCTGGCTGCTTTTATAAGCCAGAAAGGGCAAGGATCCAGCACACATGTGGTAGCTTTCACTTCTCCAAGAATCCTGTACACATCCTCAGGCTATACCAACTGCAATATATTCATTATAACAGGAGAAGCAGGGACAAAAATTACATCCACAGAACCTGTCAACTACAGCATCCAAGTCTGAGCAGATCCAAGCGACTTTGCCTGCAAAGTGTTGCCCAGTTTCCTCACAGCAAGTTGCTGAGTGGTCAGCAATTTGTTCTTTTGATGGGGCACATATTAAGCTCCTGACCATTCAAAACAACTCCACTGGATGATTCTGTGCAGACATAATGGTGGCAGAGAAGAATCTAGTATTTGCTTCAGCTACTGTCATGGAATGGGCCTTCAAATGAGCTGTAGCCCATGCTCAGTCAGATTCACTCTGACTCTTATGCCATCACTCTAGTCTCTATTGCACTCGTTTCATTGATGCTAGCTCTCTGGTGAACCAGGGAGCTCTATTGGCTCTGGGAGGGAACACTTAGGAGCTATCGTGTCCATAGCCCTGGCCATTTCCACCCATTCCAGAGGTCAACAAGGGCTTTGACAGAATTGTCTGCTGAGGCAAAAGGAAACATTCCAAGAGCCATCAGGAAACCAGTTGGATTCCAGCCTCCTGGGGTGGACCATCTTAATTGGTCCCCCACTCTTATAGAGGTTATAAGTTCCAGTAAATAAACCAAGCAGGTAGGTTATCTGTTCATGATAATAGAACTACTAAGAGTTCCCACCCAGATCATCATCATCCTGCCCAGAAGATAAAACTAGCTCCAGAGTATTCCCTGCAGCATGAGTGTGCCCAAATACCACTTGCGACAGACCCATGTTCATCATGGAGGAGATGAAATCCTGAGCCACTCCATGGATGTTGAAGTCTCCCCAGCACTACAAGCCAAGGTATCTGTAACACAACATCTGAGGCCAGGTCAGCCAGCTCATGCAGGGAGACTGTTGTGCAACAAGGTGGGCAGTACACAAATAGAATCCCTATTCTGTCCTGGGCTCCCAATTTCAGGTATTCACACTCAAACTTAGGATAGAATTACAACAGGCTACAGCAATCCCAGAGTGCAGAACACACAACAATGGGCTCAAGTTACAGGAAGCCAGATTTCAATTGGATATCAGGAAGTAACCTCCTAACTGTTAGAGCAGAATGACAGTGGAACCAATTACCTGGAGAGGTGGTGAGTGCTCCAACACTGGAGGCATTCAAAAGAAACTTAGACAATAATCTGGCAGATATCCTTTGATTTTTATTCCTGCATCAAGCAGGGGGTTGGACTTGATGACCTTATAGGCCCCTTCCAACTTCACTATACTATGATTCTATGAATTCCACCTCCTCACCACTCAGATCTGGCCTGTTACTGAGATCCCAGGTGGGCAGAGCTTGGAGAGAGTAACTCTCACAGCATCCTCTTATCAGGTCTCCATCATGCAGGCCAGGTCAGTATGCTCACCTAGGATCAAATCCTGGATAACTGATGCCTTCCCTTTCACTGACCTGGCATTCAGCAGCAGCACTTTTAAACCAGGGGACCATTGCCAAAGCTATCCAGGCTGTCTGAACTGGGAGATAGCTTGGGAGTCACCAAGATCCTGTTCATACCCCAACTCCTATAATGATACAATTGTCTCCCCGCTTTGTATCTCCCTCTACCCTATATTATTCCAATGGTTGCTCCCCGCTCCCCCTCACCACCATCCCCAATTTCAAAGACACATCCCTCCCACAGGAGGCAGTGGCCTTACCAATAAAGCAGACTACACAGGAGCAACAACAGGCCGACAAATAAAGGAATCCTTTTGAGCAGAAAGTTTGTCCCAAAGATGCACACACACCCCCATCTTTGGTGGCAGATCCACTCATGCAAAAGCTCCAGATTTAAGGGTTTCTTCTCCCTCAGCCAGGTGGCAAATGTTAGTGGGAGGGGAAGTTGGGGGTAGCCATCTTACAGCAAGATCTTGGTTCTGCTAACAGGGAGAAGGCTCGACTTGATATAGGATAGACTGCAGCCTGAGAGAAAACGGCTGAAATCCAGTAGTAAATCAGAACTAAAGTAGGCCCATTGAATCCATTGGGATTTGGTGAATGAGCTCCTCTGTATGATCTAATGATTTAATGAGCCTACTTTAGTTGCAACTTACTACTGGATTTCAGACTTTGAATGACTTTGAATGGTGAGGAATGTTTACTCATTTTTACCTCCATGTGCTCAAGTCTGTTCTCTCTCTCTTTCTGTCACACACACAAACATTAACCTCTTCTATTCAAGAGTTTTGCCTGAACTGGGAGTGATGGATGAGGGGGAATCACCTGCCTTCCTTCAAAGGCAGAGCTGCAGCACATCACGTAGCGAGGTAACCCCACCTAGTGTTGTTGTAAGGCTGTCGTAAGCTGTTCTGTTACCTGAAGTGGAAAGAGAAGTTCTTGCCAACTACAGCAGCAGGCAGAGGGATTGGGGTGGGGGGAGGTGGGGCTGAGGCATTGGCACTGGGGCCTTCCTAGATTGAGCAGCCACTTCCCTAGCACAGCCACATCTCAGCTGCCTGTTTGAGCAAAGCCTGGCTCTGAGAATCTTCAGGGCCAAAGTATTGTGGGAGGAGGTAGCCAGACACATCACCTGATCTTGGCTCTGACTCTTGAATGGGCTAGAACTTTACCCTGTTCACATGCTTAATAAATATGGCTCTGCTGGAAAATAATTATGGAGCGCAAGACTGCATCCTCCGGGAAAGGTTAACCAAGGTCTTGTCAGTATCACTGGCCTGGAAAATTGCTTTGCATCTCTCAAGATGTTTTAGGAAAGCTGCTGCTGCTGCTGCTGCTCAGTATAAGAGGGTATATATACTTCTGCTCTCTTGGCAAGAGCAGTCCAGCTCTATAAGGATTCTTAGGATCTTTAATCAATAGTAAATAAATAAAATGAAATCACAGGGCCTTGCAAGTCTATCATTTCGCATGCTGCTTAACCAGGCCCTTTGTTTTGTGCTTTGCATGCATTAACTCAATACTGGCCAGGACATGGGCATGTTTCTGCTGATTCAATGGTTAGTGATTAAACTCATCTCAGTTCATTAAGGGCCACGGTTTCCCCGGCAGAAATGTTTACAAATGTGCTCAAGAATTTGCCTCCAGCACTATGTGCTCATGGATCACTGAAGCCCATTTAAAACTTAGATGGAGAATGGGGCCGACTTTGTTCAGTTTATACTCCAAGATCTCTTTGCCATATTCATAGTCTGGCCAGTTTTCCTGTCTTTAAACTGCAACCACTGAATGAGATTGTGTTTATGTGACAGATGCTTTGCAACAGTATTCTCTTTTAATGAGACTCATGCTGTCTCAGATTCCTTGGAATACATTTGCCTACAATGGGAATTGACCACAAATGTGTTTTTAACTCTCAAAGCAATTTCATTATGGGAATCCAGATTCTGCTATCCCAATATGAATCCAAATGGCAAGTCCATATAGCACAGTCATTCCCAACCTCGGGTAACCCAAGTGTTCTTGCACTGCAGTTCCTAGAAAGCCCAGCCAGCACAGTTGGTGGTGAAGGCTTCTGGAAATTGAAGTCCAAGAAAACATGGGTCACCCAAGGTTAGGAACCACTGCTGTAACCTAAATACCCCCTCATTGTTCTTCTTCCAGTTTTCCTTCTGTTGGGGGCTGGACAGCAAGCTATTCTGACTTTGGATGGAACAACTCTAAATGCTGTGTCAAATCTGAACCATTCTCTAAGATCTTTCTGCCAGGTAGTTCTTTTTCTTCCTAAACTTCTTCTTCTACCTATTTCTTTTCCCACCTATGAATTGTTCACTGTAACAATCTGTACTTTTTTATTTCTCATTAAGAGGGTGAAGTAATCTAGCTTTCCACATTTTACATGTTTTGATTTCTTGATCTTCATTCATTCCCTTTAGTACTTCTTTTTTGGTCATCCACACAATTCATACATAGTTTTATTTATTTAAACATATCTGCCTGATTTTCAGCACAAAGTCTTTCCACTTTCACAACCTGCAATAGGGTAGCCATTTAAACACAGCTACGAAAGAGGAAATACAGTATCGGAACCCAGGACATTGCCCCCACCCACAGCAATTGGATACTCAATTTACTAAGAAGGCTGGAAACCTGAGTCAACCTTGAGCTGGCTACCTGAGCCCATTAGGATCAAACTCAGGTTGTGAGCAGAGTCTTGATTGCAGTACTAAATTTAACCACTGTGCCACAAGCCTATTTAAAGTTGCTGCTCTCTCAGAATCTTTTGACTCTTATATCTGACCAAGTGGGCATGTACCATGAAAGCTTGCCTTAAAATATAGCAGTTAGTCTTTAAGGTGCCACAACATTTTGTGTGTGTCTAACACAGCTACAACTTCAAAAACTTCCTTGCTATTTAGGAAGGACTTTAGGTTTGAATCTACAGTTGAAATTATAGCTGCCTACCATTAATGCTGTTTAAACCACCAAAGAAACACATTTATGTTGCCTACCATAAATACATTTCTTTTTTTCCCCTTATCTCTCTGGGTAAAAAAAAAACACCTTTGGCTTTTATCATGTTTTTACATGTCTATTACTGCAGCTGTTTTTAAATTGTTTTGCTGGGTTCTATTGTAATTACTTCTCCTTTTGCTTTTGTTTCCTTTTTAATTTGTGTTACTGCTTATTATTTTTGTAAGCTACCTTAAAGTATGTGAGAAAAGGTTGGATGTAAATGTTTTAAATAACGTCGTAGCTTTTCTGAAGAGTAGTTGTTCAACTCAAACCAAACTGGAGAAGATGTCTTGTTCTTACAATGTTTACTCTGAAGGACTGTGACCTCCTTTGTAATGTGTACTTTAGCAATAATAATAATAATATATGTTGTCAATTCTGTTCTTTAGCAACCTTCCCAGTGTTTTTGTTTTATAAATAGAGTCCTTGGAAGTGGTTTACCTTTCTCTTCTTCTCATGGCATTCTGCAAAAAAGGCTTGTGTTCCCATTCCAGTGATCAAACCTGTTTTATTTTGCTATTATAATCAGACCATTTTCATGAGGATGACTGCTTCCAGATACATGATCCAGATACATGATCTAGTTTGGCCCTTAATTCTTTTGTAGAAAAAAGAAGGTGGTTCTTTTTTTTTTTTTTTTTGAATACACACACATACACACAGCCTCTGCACTGCAGACAAAGTGCCTAATTTCAAGGATTCCTTCATATAGCATTTGTTATTGTTATGGATGGGCAAAATAAACTGCTGTGACATGAACATTGCTATGGTTAAATCTTATTGAAGAAAAAACCATGGGAGCAAGTTAAGTTCAAATGTTTTGGCAAAGTATGGCATGGTTGACTGTCAGTAAACCTCACCTGCATGCAGCTTCACTCTCCCTCCAGATGACTTTGTTATGTTGACTCTTTCCCATTTAGCCCTAAATGAGAAATTCAGGAGAAGGGGAAGGGAAGAGGAGGAATAACAGGTGGCACAAGTCTGCAAATCATTTCTGCTTTATCTTTGGAGGAATTATCCTGTCCTTTTGGGAAGCAATGTTTCTAAATAATTCTAGTGGTTCTGTGATACATTCTGTCTTAAGATGCAATATTTCATATTCATCACATGGTCTCTTCCTGTATGCCTTATTCAATTTTCATGGCCTTAGGTTTGGTATTGTGTTCTGATAACATGCACATTTATTATTTTGTTTCTCCAGTAAATGCAAATTCAAATTATTCCAGTTACCTGTAAGTACACAAGGAAATGGCAAAAGTTCAGTTCAAATTTGCAAAATATGTTGACAAGACAAATCCTGCTGCAGGAAATGGGGCTAGTCAAGTGCAATGCCATAACTAGCAACAAGGAGAGAATGCACACATGGATCATGTTCAATGACACTGGCTTTGTTTCCCCATTTCTGTTTTTGAGACTGGTAGCAATAAGAAAATCTGTCTAAAATTGTTTGAAATAT